>CM044399.1:11467500-12710000 GCA_024322285.1 Musa beccarii
TCAGCATCAGTGACAAAATGGGACTTTAATTTGAGTCTTCTGGTATCTTGATGTGATCATTGCGTCTTCGTTGGCTGAGATAGAAAACTGAGAGATCCATGAGATGCTCGCGACGCCTTGACTTCAACCGCTACCTGCGTTGACCTCTACCTTCCTCGAAGCCATGGCGTTGGAGGTCGCCGGAGAGTGCCAAACCTACAACGGAAGGATCACATCCTTTGTCATCCTCTCATGCGCCGTCGCGGCCACCGGAGGACTCCTCTACGGCTACGACGTTGGAATCTCTGGTCCTTCTATTCCACTCTTGACTTCTTCTTCGTCGTCGTCGTCGGCGTCAAGCGGATCGGATCTCATGGTGTCTTGGGTGATATGTAGGTGGGGTGACTTCCATGGAGCCATTCCTGGAGAAGTTCTTCCCGGACGTGTACGCCGACATGAAGGACTCCCGCACCAGCAACTACTGCATGTTCGACAGCCAGCTCCTGACCGCTTTCACGTCCTCCTTGTACGTCGCCGGCCTCTTCGCTTCCTTGTGTGCGTCGAAGGTCACGCAGGCCTTCGGTCGCCGGGCGTCCATGCTCCTCGGCGGCGGAGCCTTCATCGTGGGGGCTGCTCTTGGCAGCCTCGCGGTTAACGTTTTCATGCTCATCTTAGGCCGCGTCCTCCTCGGCGTCGGCGTCGGTTTCACCAATCAGGCATACTTTACTGGCCCCGTACTTCCTCCTCTGCTTCTTGGGCTTCTCTTCCCTCCTTTACTTGCTGTTCTTCGTGCAGTCTGCTCCTCTGTACCTCTCGGAAATGGCTCCACCAGAACACCGAGGAGCAATCAACAATGGATTCGACTTCTTCGTCGGACTCGGAATACTGTCGGCCAACTTGATCAACTATGGAACTCAAAAGATCCATTCCGACTTGGGATGGCGAATCTCTATAGGGTTGGCTATAATTCCAGCCACAATCTTTGCATTCGGCACTCTGTTCCTTCCTGAGACTCCCAGCAGTATGATCCAACGCACCAACTCTCTCCAAAAGGCCACGGAGATGCTTCGGAAAATACGAGGCACGGACGACGTCCACGCCGAGCTCGACGACATCATCGCTGCAGGCAACGTGTCGAAGGCCGCACGACGCCCTCTGCTCATCATCATCCAGCGCAAGTACAGACCCCATCTCGTCATTGCGATCTTGATCCCTTTCTTCAAGCAGATGACGGGCATCACGGCGATCACATTCTACTCCCCCCTCATCTTCCGGACCGTCGGCCTCGGAGAGAGCTCCTCGCTCCTGTCCACCGTCATCACTGGGGTCATCAACGTGGGATCCGTCGTCGTGGCCGTGATCATAGTCGACAGGCTGGGCCGGCGCAAGCTGTTCATCGTCGGAGGAGGTCTCATGTTCGTGACGCATCTCATGGTCGGAGGGGTGTTGGCGGCGCAGCTGGGGGATCATGGAGGGACAAGCAAAGGCTACGCGTACATGATCTTGGTGTTGATATGTGTGTTCAATGCAGGCTTTGCGTCGTCTTGGGGGCCATTGGGATGGCTGGTCCCGAGCGAGATACTTCCACTGGAGATCAGATCGGTAGGACAAAGCATGGGGATAGCAGTGGCCCTCTTGTTGGCCTCCATCGTCGGCCAGACCTTACTTGCCATGCTTTGCCATCTCAAGTCCGGTGTGTTCTTTTTCTTCGGAGGATGGGTTTTGATCATGACAGTGTTTGTCATATTGCTCTTACCCGAAACGAAGGGTCTTCCTATCGAGAAGATGGATCAGATCTGGAGAGAGCACTGGTTTTGGAAGAAGCTTGAGGGAGCGGAGAAGGAAGGCTCTGCTCCTAGTGCAGTAGGAGAATGACAGCGAACTCTGTAGGAGCGAGAACCAATAGCTGCGTCAATTGCCGTCTTCAAGTAATTGACTTGAACTCCAAAGCCACTTAATGCCACTGTACTCGTCCTTTCTGTGGTGTTGTTTCTTAATCCAATCCAATTACGAGCCAAGCCGAGTCAATTGGGTCCGTCCAATTTAGTCGGGTCAGGTGCGACGGGTGTGCCCCCAAATGCGGTGTAGGTGGCCCACGTGTGTGTCGTCTACATAAGCTAACGAATCTCGAACGAGACGCGTGGGGAGAGGGCAACCGAAGAGGCGGATGGAGAGAAGTCATGCCCGTGATGCGAGCGATCTCCATGGCGGCAGTAGCGGCACCAACGATGATGCTACCGCCAGCAAGCTGTGTGTACTGCACCCCGACCCTCTCCCTCCATCTTTCTCTCTCTACGTAATTGCATGGAACAAGAAAACCCTGGTGATATACAGTACGTTGGTTCATCGATGGGGGTTCGCTTGCTTGATCCTAATGCTTCTAATCATGGTGTTTGCAGTTGTTTGTCTGATCGATTCATCAAGATCGCTTGTCCTCTTGTCTTCGTTGCTGAAGAAACCGCGATCTACCGTTGTATTTGTGAGGGTCTCCATGACTGCGATGAGACATTAGAGAAGGGAAAAGGGGCTCATCTCATGATTGAATTCCCCCTAGGTTTACAAACTGGCCTTGGTGAGGAAAACATAGCTGTAGAAATAGCAACTAGTATATCCATGGCAATGTGAGGAGGGAGATGGTATATCCATGATTTTAATCTGCATAAATGCAAATTACATAGGGTAATGTTACCAATTTGTAGTTGCCATCGTTTCGAATCCGATATCTAGCTTACTGGAAAAAGAAGTCGTACATGATTATTGGAGATCGAGTTCACTCGAAATAATCATTTGTCAATGCTCACACAGATCCTTAGTTAAAACAAAGCAATGTGAAGAATGGATATGGGAACTTATTTGTTAGAAGACCTGTGGGGAGAGCTGCCACCAGAAAGAATTTAATTCTGTCACTTTTAGGGGAAAAATTGATAGATTTACTATATGCCACTGCAAATGGCATTTGAAGGATACCATGCTTGTTGGGCTGCTCTAGGAAACTTCCTGTTTGGTTGTCTAAATCTGAGAGTAGGACAAATGACAAAGGACAGACAAGGAACAGATACATTATATTGGTGCTATCTGGTACAACCCATTTTCAGTTGCTAGAATGTGCTGCTATTTATTTATTTTCCCTGAACAGATTGATTACATCTGTCATCATGGGCATAATTCCACTTTTACTTGACATCAAGGAAAATATTCTTGTTCTTTATGTGAAGGAATCAGGTGCCATTGTTTTATTCATGCATTATTGAACTAGTGGCACAACACATTTCAAATTTAGTATGTTGGGATTCTCAACCTTGTCATTTCGACTCTGCTTTCTTGATCGATGCATCAGCCATGTCTTTATTTATGATTTTGGGGTGATTTTATTTCATTTACTTTTTATGGGATGAAGCGATCACACATTATCTGTATGTGGAGCTGGTAATTCATTTTTTGTGTCACCCTGTCACCGAATTGGATAAAGGATGTCTAGGTATTGAAAGCAAAAGGAGTGGTATTATCTCAATGGTTTCATTTAGCACGTCTCATTTAATATTATCTTCTGCAAGTCTTGATCATCTTATCAGCATGCTGGTTGAAAACTAGATAAAGATTATTTGGTTGCTGCGGTCATGTTTCACGTCACTGAGTCAGAAGGCAGCTACGACAAATCATTACAATTAACCAGAGCACATAGTTGAACCTGAGGCTTTTATTTCCAAAGGTAAATTACCTCGAATCAGCAGCTAAAACAAGTACCATATCTTTCTGTTTTTCAACATTGTTCCTTTATTAGCCGTAGTTCCCTTTTATTCATCAAATTTGTAACATCATCTGAGAAGATATTAAAATTCATCCGTGAGCTTGACTTACTTTTTTTAAAAGGAGTTACCCGTTTAACGTATACAAAAAGTTTATTGTAAAGCAGAAATCTGCAAACTACTTACTCTGTAGGAGGCTGTGGAAGGGGGTATAAATGAAGAATCAAAGCCAAGGTAGTTTATTAATTGGTACTAAAAAAATTTAGTAATTGTATCTGCTTTGTCATTTTTGTTGGAGAGGTTGAATGCGTACAATACACAGAGTGATCCTTGAATGGGCCTAACCATTTGCTCTTCAGGTGGGATCCACTTGAGATTCACTTTTTCCTTTCACATACAAAAGATAACATACATATATGGGTTAATAGAAGTACAAAAAATCATTCACTCAAACTAATGTAAACTAATGAATATTTTCAGTGGAAAACTTACTTTTACATGTCCAAAAACCCTTGTGTGGCTGATTATGCACTAATGCTTATGATTTCTTGGTGGTAGGTAAAGTGATAATATGAGTTACACCATTAAGAGAATAATAAGATTAGACCATTGACTAACAAATACTTGCAAAGTGTACTGTATAATCAAAATTTCAACATGTACAAATTACATGTGAGTAAACAAATTATAGTAGTGTCTTAACAAGGAAGGACTAGAAGTTTCACATGCTCATAAAACTGAATTAAAGCAATCTACAGTGATAGTACACCATATACAGATTATTTCTGATATTTCTTTTAAATTGCACACACACATGCTCTATATTATTTATATAGACAGGTCTTTTTTCATATATTTTTTATGTTCTTGGATATTCTTTATATAGTTGAAATCAAATAGCATTTACATTAATTGCTTGGATTTTTTCAGATCCATCCCGATGATGCTTGTGGACAGCAAATAATAAAAAGAATCTCGAGGTAGAACATCTTTTCTTTCTAATTTTCTGATTTTTATCTTTTTTGTGTGTTGCTTATCTTATGTGAAAATTGCATGTGTTGGTCACAATTTAGTCGTTCATAGGAGTTTCAGACTGCAGTTTGCATAGTTCTATCTGCACGTACCTCCTACTGCATTATATCCCATTAAGGTGGTCTTTCAAGATGCTGTGTGCATAATTGAAACGAGCCTCTAAGTTAACTCCTTGTGTCTTCTAAACTGAGTTCATGTGGTTGGAGAAACCCACTGAGTCAGTTTTCTCATAGTTGTCTGGGAGATTCAAATTTGCATCGGATTCATTTCAATTAAATTGACTTATAATCTAGTTTGAAACCAACCAATTCAACTTTGATTTCTTTGTATACGATGGGTCATGCACCCGGGCCACTCGCTCATGCATGGTACCCCCTTTGCCACGTCAGCACAAGAGCTGAGGTGGGAAACCATCTCCGCTTAGTTCGTCGACCCCTCGGTTGTGTTAGAGCTAGGGTGCCGGCCAAGCGACAAGGCCACGCCTCGTACGGGCGTAGGCACCGCTTGCAGGCTAGCACCATCCTCGAAAACTTGGAAAAGGCACCTGTGCGGTCCCGGAGAGCAGGTCGCCTCCCAAGCGTAAGCGCCTCGGAGGATTCGGGACGGTGCCTTCATGGCGTCGTCCCGAAAAGCCTGCCAGGGAAGGGTGGTGACAGGACGCTACGTTTCGAGAGTCGGGCTCTCCCCGATATATAACTCCAAACTATGTTGGAAATAGGAGGAAAAAAACCCTCTCCGACCGTGGACTAACTTTGCCATCGGAGGGGTTGGGTCGCGTCTTCTCGACCTGACCTGTGTGCAGGGATTGGAGAGCGCGAAGCAACCGGCGTCCGGGAGAGAAGCCTAAGATTGAAGCGAACCGGAGGGACCGCTTGGGTCGGATCAACACCTACAAATTGACCCGAGGATCAGTCAAGGAGGTCTCAGCGCATTCGGACCCGAACCCAGTCGTACTGACTCACCGGCCACGGCATAAAGGTACTAATAGATTGGCACTAGAAGGAGGGTCCGATGTCGAGAGATCAACAAACTGACCCAGATGAGCTCGTAGCTGAGGGGTCTCACCCAGCCGGGGCCCCCTGGGAATGTCCCTTGCCACATGAGGGGCCTCGGGCCGAAGACCCCGTCACGACTTCAGAGCGCTACTGGCGACTGCTCACCGACCCAAGCTTGTCGCCACCCGAAGGCACCACGACCGACCGGTCGCCCATTTCGCGCGAGGCGTTTTGGGGCCTCGCCCATCAGTCTAAACTCTAACTAGGATGATGCAGACCATTATCCAACTCATCCCTCAATTGATGTTGTCGTCCACGGCACAGCCTCTACGGCAACCAGAGTCGCAAGTTCCGGCCCCCCTAGTGCCCCCGGTACCAACGGCGCCCCTGGCCTCACCCGAGGCGCGACCGGCACCGCTCGCAGAAGGGGCATCAGGAGATCCGAGCGTACCACAGGAGCCCGAGGTACTGTCATCAGATTCGGCGGACTCCCTCCGAGCCCAACTGCGCTTCGTTAGCCAGCGACTCGACGATGTGCAAAGGGAGGTTCGCAAGTCGAAGGAGTAACCCGAAGGGGACGCACATCGAGGATCCCTGTTCGCACCCGAGATACAGGAAAAACCAGTTCCCCCGAACTTTCGGCTCCCCTCTCTCGATGCATACGATGACGCCATGGATTCGGCGGAGCATGTTGCCACCTTCCGTGCCCAAATATCGTTGTATGGGACTTCCGATGCCCTGATGTGCAGAGCATTTTCCATGACCCTAAGGGGGCCGACCCGTGCATGGTACAATAGCCTGAAGGCTGGGACGATCGCATCTTTTGACTAGCTCGCCAAAGATTTCGAGCTCAACTTTCTAGCATATGCCCAGCCAAAGCCATCCGTCGCCTTAATCCTCGGACTCAACCAAAAGGAGGATGAGCCCCTCTCCCGTTTTGAGAACTGTTTTGCCACGAAAATCCGAGGGCTGCCTGATGCTCATCCCTCTTTGATAATGCAGGCATTCATGATGGGGTTGCGACCTTATAGATTTTTTTGGTCCCTCGTGGAGAGGCCCCCCGTCCCGGTCCCGAAATTGCTCCAGCGCGCTAATCAATACACAACGGCGGAATCCTGGTGGCCGGGAGACGGGAAGAGCACAAAAGAGCTAGGTCGGAGCCGTCCCGGGGACAACCATCGGCCCCGCCCCCCGATGCGCAGGATGGACCGACCCAACGCGTCGCCGCCGAGGTCCCCCCTCCCCGCCTTGGGGACGTCTAGGACCGAGATATTCCTCCAAATAAAAGAGAAAGGGTTGCTCAGAGCCCCCAACCCAATGAAGAGCCCTCGGGAGCTGCGGGACCAAACCAAGTATTGTCGTTTCATCGGGAAAACGGTCACGACACCGAGGAGTGCCGCGACCTGAAGCGACAGATTGAGGAGCTCATATGCCGAGGACATCTCGGCCGATTCCTCAGGCGTGATCAGAACCCTTCGTCGCGCCCCGAGGGTCCCATCGAGCGGCACATCGATGTGATAACAGGTGGCCCGGCATTCGGGGGGAATAGTATGTCAGGACGGAAGGCCTACGCCCGTGCAGCCGCAAGCGAACTTCCCGGGCGATGGCCCCATCCCGAGGTCACGTTCCCGGCCGAGGGGGCGGAACGATCCGAGCACGACGACGCGCTGGTGATAGCGACCTGGATCGCCAATGCCCAGGTGAGGAGAATCATGATTGACACAGGGAGCTCAGCCGACGTCCTCTACTTCGACGCTTTCCAGAAACTCAAGCTGACCAAAGACACCCTGGAGCCAATGCGCTCGGCGTTCACTGGGTTTACCGGTGATTCGGTCTCTCCATTAGACATGATTACTTTGCCCATAACCCTGGGAGACGCGCCGAGATCAAAGACGACCATGGCGACCTTCATGGTGGTGGACCTCCCATCTTCATACAACATAATCCTGGGTCACCCGACCCTCAACAAGTTCCGGGCTGTCGTTTCCACCTACCACTAAACAATAAAATTCCCAACCCATGCTGGAGTCGGGAAAGTCTCCGCGAATCTAGATGGTGCTACTTGACGACAGTCTCGTTGCCCAAGAGAGCAAGAGCTGAGCAATCCCCGGAGGATCCCCGGGAAGCGAAGAGGCCATCCCAACATCTCGAGCCGACGGAGTCCACTATAGGCATATCGCTATCTGAAGATCGGTCGGGTCGGACAGTAAAGATCGAGTCGAAACTCCCGAAGCAAGAACAGGTGCAACTTGTCAGTTTCCTGCGAGAGAACGCCGACGTCTTCGCCTAGTCGCCGACGGACATGCCGGGCGTCGACTACAGGGTGGCGCAGCGCCACCTGAACATCTCGCTCGAGGCTCGTCCAGTGAAGGAAGAGCCTCGACGACTCGCTCCCGACTGACAACAGGCTGTCCGCAAGGAGGTGGAGCGCCTTTTGGCGACAGGCTTCATAGATGAGGTCAAGTACCCACGGTGGTTGTCCAATGTGGTCCTTGTCAAAAAAGCTAATGGGAGCTGGAGAATGTGCGTTGACTACACCGATCTCAATCGTGCATGCCCGAAAGACTGCTACCCTCTTCCAAAGATCGACCAGCTGGTCGATGCGACCTCCGGGCATGCTCGTCTCTCGTTTATGGACGCCTTCTCCGGCTACAATCAGATCAAGATGGTGCCCGAAGACCAAGAGCATATAGCCTTCGTCACCGATCAGGGAGTATACTTCTACCGGGTCATGTCGTTTGGGTTAAAGAATGCCGGAGCCACATATCAGAGAACCGTAAATAAAATGTTCGCCCAACAGATTGGGCGAAACATGGAGGTCTACGTCGACGACATGATCGTAAAAAGCCGAATGACTGCAACGCATTTGTCCGACGTGGCCGAAGCATTCGCCACGCTGCGAAGATACAACAGCGACTCAACCCCACAAAGTGTGCTTTCGGTGTCAGCTCAGGAAAATTCCTCGGGTTCATCAAACATGAAAGGGGGATCAACGCCAACCCATAAAAGGTTCAGGCCATCGTTGACATGAAGGTGCCTCGGACGATCAAGGAGATGCAGCGGTTAAATGAGAGGCTTGCCGCCCTATCTCGGTTTCTCTCCCGATCGGGCGAGAGATGTCTCCCCTTCTTCCAAGCCTTGAAGAGCCCGAAGGACTTTAAATGGATGACAGAATGTGAAGAAGCCCTTGCACGAGTAAAACAACACCTGGCCGAGCTCCCTCGCCTCGCTATGGTCTCCCCAAGGGAGGAGCTCAGCCTCTACCTAGCCGCGTCCCGACACGCGGTTAGCTCCATCCTGATCAAGGAAGCATCCGGGGAATAGCTACCGGTCTACTACACCACCATGTCTCCGAACGGGCCCGAGGAGCGATACCAGCCGATCAAGAGACTGGCACTGGCGCTTGTATTGACGGCCCGAAAGCTACGCCCTTACTTTCAAGCTCACCCGATCAAGGTAATCATGCACCTAGGCCACCCGCTCATGCGTGGCACCCCCTTCGCCACGTTAGCAAAAGAGCTGAGGTGGGAAACCATCTCCGCTTAGTTCGCCGACCCCTCGGTGTGTCGAGCTGCAGGTGCTTTGGCCAGCGACAAGGCCACGCCCGACGGGCGAGGGCGCCGCCATGCAGTTAGCGCCATCCCGTAAACCTGGAAAAGGCACTTGTGCGGTCCCGAAGAGCAGGTCGCCTCCTAGGCGCAAGCGCTTGGGAATGGCAGCGCCCCAGAGGATCCGGGACGGTGCCTTCATGGCACCGTCCCGAAAAGCCCACCGGGGAAGGGTGGCGACAGGACGCCTCGTTTCGAGAGTCAAGCTCTCCCCGATATATAACTCCAAACCATGCTGGAAATACGAGGAAAAAAAACCCTCTCCGACTGTGGACTAACTTTGCCATCGGAGGGGTCGGGTCGCATCTTCCCGACCCGACCTGTGTGTAGGGATCGGAGAATGCGAAGCAACCGACGTCCGGGAGAGAAGCCTAAACCTGAAGCGAATCGGAGGGACCGCTTGGGTCGGATCAACATCTACAAGTGACCCAGGGATCAGTCAAGGAGGTCTCAACGCATTTGGATCCGAACTCAGCTGTGCTGACTCACCGGCCACGACATAAAGGTACTAACAGTATATTAAAATGATAGTCAATCAGACTGACCGTCAATAGCATTTATTTTCTTGTAAAAAATAGGTGACAAAGATGAAATTTGATTTCATGACTTTAACCATTAAAGTGAAAACCTAAATCTACTGTAACCGAGTATGCCTAATATTTTTGTATAAAATTCACAGGATGAGGTTAACCTTTCTTGTTATTAGATTAAAAAATAATTGAATGGAACTTTCATTAGGCTTTTAAATTCATTGGATTCTATAGCTATTAACAAAAAGAAAAATCCTTTTGTGCTATAATTATGAAACATAGAACAGATTAGGTTTTCTTGTCGCAAGTTAGAGAAAACATGTTCCCATATCTTGTTAACAACCTCAGAAATCCTATCTTTTTCTTGGCTTAGTAGCATTCATGGAAAGCCGGAGATATTGTGGTAGCATCGCGAGCTTTCAATTGCCGTAGTTTTACACCGGGGAGAGCCCCGTGCTGCGGTCTTGTTGTTGAAGTCCACCGACGTTGAGTTGATCAAAGGACTCCTTCAACTGCGTTGGCAAATCCAAACAAGAAAAAACTCGTCAAAATGTGGAACACGGACGAGTTCGTCATCGTACAGCTGTTTGTCGATGACATCTGAACTCGTCATTAGCCACCATATCATCGTAGATTTGGACCAGACTTTGTATTCCAATGCCTCATAGGAAGAATGACCATATCCATGTAATGACTATTTTTTGCGTCGGAAACTGCACGTCATGTCCAGGTGGAGAGTATATAACGTCTTTGTTACAGCTGGTGCCCAACGAGAGTTGTTGAGAAACCCAGATAATTCCAGTATCCCATCGGCACCGTAACACCACCTGTCGTCTTCGTCTTCCGCGGCCTTTTACTCCCATCTGAAGCCTAAACGATGAGGTTGTGCTGCGGTACTTTGAATCTTTAATCTTCAACTCTTTTGATATCTACACTATTTTGGTAGGTTGCACCGATCGAACCAAGCCATTGAATGCAGATACACTGGTGTGAGATAAGTAAAAGTATGATGCATTACAAATAATGGTCAATGTTGTTGGTGAAAGGTGGTCGTCGTTTTTGTGTGTTTCAACGGCATGCAACATGATGGCTCTCGTATGAACAGAAGACCCCTAGGCCCTTTTGACTTTGTTTAACCTCATTACTGTGTCGTCAGCCCTGACGGATAGAGGGAATTGTCAAACCCGAAGCTGCAGACTGGCGTTCGTTCACAGCAGCACCAAGTGAACTTTCACCGACGCGATGCATGCGTCTCACAAATCTATTTACTCAACCATTATGCCACCACCAAAAAGCTGTGATGTTTTGATTGATAAATCAAAGGAACATAGCTCTGCCATCTTTCTTTGTCGGCGAATTGTCCCAACGGGGTGGTCTCTTTCATGGAAAACATGACACCCCAGTTCTCTCTCTCTCTCCCTCCAAGTGAAGAGGATCCTCCGTTGTTGCGCTTTGAGTGGATTAGTTGATTGAATCCAAGTGTAGGAAATTTGGTAGGAGCGCATCGACGGCTTGAATTGTCAGTACCGACGTCGGTTGGTCGTTGACCGTTCAAAAGTCAAACAACTAAAGCAAAATGGAATTTCAGAGCACCTGACTACCGTCGAAGAAAGCTAAGCCTCATTCGTAGGTTGGAGTTGGAAGACGCGATGGGTACGCGAAGTCTACCGGTTCCCGTTTTCCTATGTTGAAAGGGTGGGCACAGAAAAGCCTACCCCACACGATGTTTACCAGTGTAGTATTCCAAGCAGCCATGTCTTTTTATATGCAACCAACCAAGAACCGCACGGACGCTCTCTCCCCGCCGTCTCTTCTCTCTCGCATCGTCGCCTCCTTTCCTCGACTCATGTCACTCGGCTCCGCTGCTGCGGCTCCTCCTCGTCACGTGTCGCCGGTACGGAACGCCTTCCATCGGCGGCGACCCCGCTCTCCTCTCGCTCCCCTCATCACTCGCCCCCGCGCCGCTACCCCGTTCAACAAAGCCGTCGCCGCCGCTGGAGTACATGTCGACGGTAGCGCTGCTGCTGCTTCTTCTCCTCCTGCAGCTGTTATATCCACCAGAAACCACCTCTCCAACCTCGAGCGCCTCCTACAGAAGAATCAAGCGCCTCCCCCGCCCCACCTAGTCGAGGAAGAACCGGAACCCCGCCGCCACTCACCCTCTTCGTCAATACACCAGACCCGCGGCCGCCTCCTCAATGCTCTCAACCTCTCCTCTGCTCCCTTCCTCAATTCCTCTGACAAGAAGACCGAAGAGATGTCCCCGCGCAGCCTCACCCGCCTCCACCGGTTACTCTCCAACTCCACCCGCCCCTCCCCTCGCGGCACCATCGGCCCACGTTGGCGCCAGTACCACGGCGCCGCCAACTGGGACGGTCTTCTCGAGCCCCTCGACGTCCACCTCCGCCGGGAGCTTGTGCGCTATGGCGAGCTCGTCCAGGCCACCTACCATGCCTTCCACGCCAACCTTACCGCCGCCCCACCAGAACGCCCACGCCCCGTCGTCCTCCCTGACTGGTCCTACCGCGTTACTCGCAACCTGTTCGCCACCGCCTCCGTGGAGCTCCCCGCGTGGGTTCAAACCGTCGCCCCGTGGATGATGGCCGCCCAACGCACCAGCTGGATCGGCTGCGTCGCTGTCTGTGACAACGAGCGGGAGATACAGCGGATGGGGCGCCGAGACATCGTCATCGCCCTTCGCGGCACCTCCACCTGCCTGGAGTGGGCTGAGAACCTCCGCGCCGGGCTTGTCCCGGTCGATGACGACGGCGAGGACGTCACGGACCCGCAAGGGGACGTGCCGAAGGTTGAATGCGGGTTCCATAGCCTGTACAAGACAGCTGGCCTCGACATGCCGAGCCTGTCGTCGTCAGTGGTGGCGGAGGTGAGGAAGCTGACCGAGAAGTACGCAGGGGAGGAGATAAGCATCACGGTAGTGGGCCACAGCCTGGGCGCGGCGCTGGCGGTGCTGATCGCGGACGAGCTGGCGGCGCGCGCGCCTCCGCACGTGCCGACGGCGGTGTTCTCCTTCGGCAGCCCGCGCGTGGGGAACCAGGCGTTCGCGGCCCGGGTGGAGCGGCGGGGGGTGAAGGTGCTGCGGGTGGTGAACGCGCGCGACCTGGTGACGCGCGTGCCGATGGTCCTGCCGTCGCGCACCGGCGGGTACGCGCACGTGGGGCGGGAGCTCCTGGTGGACTGCCGCATGTCCCCCTACCTGCGGCCGGACGCCGACCCCGCCTGCTGCCATGACCTGGAGGCCTATCTCCACCTGGTGGACGGCTTCATGGCCACCAACAGCCCCTTCCGCTCCGACGCCAAGCGCGGCCTCGCGCGCCTGCTCACCGAGCAGAGCTCCAACGTGAAGAAGTTGTACGTGAGCAAGGCCCGAGCCATTCAGGTGCAGTCCACACCGGGCTTTCCCCGGCGCCACTGCGGTCACACGTTACCTTCAACTCTGTCTATAGAAAACCTGGAAGTACGATGATCGACAATTATATATATCTGTACCATCAATTGTACGATACAAACAGTTCCAATTCTTTGACTAGCGACGGTGATTTCTGCATTGAGCCGATAATAACATTGTCCGATGGCATTACCTGTTCATGTACAAGCTTGCTTAACAATGCAATAGAAAATTCCCAACTATATATTTGAAGGGGATTATTATCATTACAAAGACCGATAACTATTGAACATCTGGAGACGGTGTTCCTCCAGGGCATAGCGTCGAACACTTGGAGGGCGGAGCGGACGTCCGCAACTGCGGAGGCGGGCCTGTAGAAGACGTGGTGGGCCGTCACGATGAAAGCCAGTATGTTACTGACACGCATTGGTTTATTTAACTCGAGCCTGGTACCAAACCGGTCCAAAACGACAGAAGATTAGGGTTGTTAATTGTCGGCCCGGTTCGACCCAACGACATATCGATCGGTTTCCACCTAAAAATTGAGAACCGGATTGTCGACCGGTATAATTAACCGATTAGACCGGCTCCCAAAGTTGACGTCACTCAGCTTGGTGTAACACATCGAGGGGTCCAATTTAATATGGGCCTACAAACCAATCTTAATTGGGCCGATCGGCCCACGAGAAGCTACTCAAAACCCTCTCCTCGCACGCGCTGTCTTCGTCGGGTGGGAATGGCGCACGCCCGTTGCTGCCGATCCGCCGCCTTCCGCCGCTTCCTCGGTTCGCAGCCACCGTCTTCGCGCGATGGCGTTACCAACCCGCTCTTGTTCGCAGCACAGGGCCTTCGCTACCGCAAGCTTGAGGTCATCCTCACCACGGTACGGCGCAAGGTCTTTCTTCGATGAAGCCTAAATCTCCTTCCTCTCTTCTCTCACTCTGCGTGCGCGTGTGCTTCTTGGGGTCATCAGACGATCGACAAGTTGGGGCAAGCGGGGGAGACGGTGAAGGTGGCGCCGGGGCATTTCCGCAACCACCTGATGCCCAAGCTGCTCGCGGTCCCCAACATCGAGAAGTACGCCTTCCTCATGCGGGAGCAACGCGAGGTTGGGACTCTTCTTACCCTTCAGTTCTGGCAGGATGTTAATTACTTTTGATTGCTAGATCAGTGTACTTATATGCTCAGTATTTTCCTGATGTGGGAGCGGAAAGAGGTCGGGGAGGAACTTCTTAGTTGACTTGTATTATCTGGGTTGGGTGTGTCGTAAGCATAAGATCACAAATGTTGTTTGAGTTTATGCTGCCATGGTTTCTTCCTTGTGCGGTCTTTAGCCAATGTCAGGCTTTTTGAATCTGACACATTAAGTTTGCCTGTTTGTATCTTTGTAGGTCCTTCCATTAAGATCATGTGATTTTGTGTTTTCCTGTAAAATACCGTGTTTTCTGGTTTTGAATTGTTGCTCTCCATCTTCATGCAAACCTGTCACCAAGAAAATAAGAATGCATCTGACCCTGTTAGATTTCTCTTATATGCTGCATTGTTTATAATAGCTTTTCCAACGGGTAGAAGTGGAAGCTGCAAAAGAAGCTCCTATGATCAAGGAAGATAAAGGGCAAGACAAGACATCTGGGAGGGCTCTTGATGATTCTGGAGAGGTGAGTTGTGAGATGTTCTCTTACTTTTTCCTTCTGGACATTAAAATTTTAAAATGTCAATGATTAGCATTATGTTATATAGTATTCTGTTACTTGATTCTATCATCTCTTTTTATTAATTATTTGCCTTCACAACTATCATGAGTTTGTATTATTTAATTGGTGAATTAGGTTTGATGAAATTATTATGAAGAATTTTGCTAATGCTTCTGGTATTACATATCATTATGAATTCCTTTTTTTTTTGTATGATTATACTAGTTTTATCAAATGCTATGTTTGTAATGTTTTTCTTCATAGTGATCTAATATGCATCAGAGATAGCTTAGGTAGGATAAGATTGATGACACAGAATTCTATAACTGGCAATGTCTGCCAAAAAAGTTAATGTAAGACAAGGCATCTCTTTAACAATGATATTTTAAAGGCATGCTTCCTGGAATTTTGAAGTGATTTCTTTTCTGTACATGCCTATATGACTGAAATAATTGTACATATGGAGTTAAAGTACTTGAAGATTTAGATATGCAAGCGGATCATCAAAGTTCTTCATTTATTATATACATAGCTACGGCATCTTCCTGGTTTTGAGCTTTTCATTTTTAAGGTGTCTAGTGGTCAAAATATATGGTATATTCAGTTACCAACATACAAATGAATGTATGCTATTATATTTGTCCACATCTTTTCATGTGCAGTAGGCCTATTATTTGCAAATGGTCAAACTTGGATACTAAGTTTTAAAGTAGCCATTAAGTGAAATGGTTGCTTATTTGTCACTTTGTTGTTAGGATGGTCAAGTTATGAATGTTGCTTATTTGTGATTCGGTTACTTTCTCTTGGTATATGGGTTACATAAGCTTCTGACTACTGACTTTACCCATCTTTGCGTATGTTCATGTATTTATTTGGTAGAAGCTTTCTAGTTCTAGATTTTTTTTACCTTTGAAGTGCCTAATATATTCTTTGTTAACAGGCCATGGTTGATAAAATGAAGGAATATCATACAGCGGCAAAGCGTCTTGATAATGCTCGCCTTGTGAGTATAATTTGGCAGTAATTTTACTCCATTCTGTGAATTATAAAATGAAGTATACCACATTTATTGTTTATTGTGAGATTCTCATGTCATTATCAACTTTTATGGAATATATGCTGCTGATTATGATTGCTGTACTTGGCAAGATTTATCCCCATGATATAAATCTTTAAGCATATCGTTATGCATCCTGAAGAATTTATGATTCAGCAGTCACTTGACTTGGACTAAATTCTGCATCAAGAACTCTCGGAAAAAAAAAGCTGGAAGGAACTTAAGAAGCGTATAAAAATCTACTTTATTAGGTAACTTGAGTTAATATCAAGGGTGAGCTGACATTGCAGGCTGTCATATAGTGCAAGTCAAAGAAGGATGCAAAGAAATTTTAGACATAACAATTGATCCCATCACTGAAGCAGAGATATCTACTTTAAACAACAACAATGAGTCTGCCAAACATTTGGGGTCAGATAGAGATGTCTAGTCAAGAGGGAAACTACATGTATCACAATTTATATCAAATATCTCCTGCTTGTAATTCTTACAAGTTGTTCATTTTATACTTATTTGAGATTTCTCAACCATGCTTCACTACTTCCTGCCTTGAGATTAAGTTTATTTAAGATTCATGGTTCATTGTTTTGTCTTGGTGAATACCTTTGCACAATTTACCCATCTTTGGGTTGATTATAATTTTCTGTAAACATATAAGCTCTTGTGTGTATAATAATCTTGCGATTGGTACTTAATATGGAGAATCCAATATGAGAAATTATTTTTTGCCATAAGATTATTAAATTGCATGGAATTAGGATGAGAAAATAGAAAATTAAGGAGATTTACCATTTTCTTTAAAATTTGATATGGTAGAAGTTTTTTTTTACTATTATTGTGTTGTGTTGTTACTAAATAAGTCAGAAATCTAACAATCTTTCATATGATTAAAGTTCGTCCTTTCAATAGGATTAAATTGGGCTATAACTTGGAAGAATAAGAAACTTAATCTAATATGCTTTTAAGACACAAAATTTAGAAGTTGGCAATAATACTTGCCCCACTAGGTTAGTAAGATACTGTGGGGAAAAATATATGTTCAGAGGATTAGTGTTTTTGAGATGAGAAAGTGCCATTACCAAAATTGATAATAAAGAAAAAGCCATCTATTTTGAAGGTTTAATAAGAGGTGCCAGGACTGAAGAAGTCTTGAATCGAAGAAGCCGGTGAACAAGATAACCCTCATAATTGGGCCACAGCCTTAGAGCTGAGTTGTGGAGAATGGATGCATCTGAACCCAAGTTGTTGGGGTCTTTAAACCCCTTAATTGTCTGAAAACATGAGAAGCTTAGAAATAGGAAATAGGGATAACTTACTTCCATGATTAACAAGCTGGCTTATGTTGCTGCCTCTCTTTATTACATCATGATAGCAGGTTAGGGTCATATAGAGGGATCCTGCTTACGATATGGTACATCTTTCTGTAGTGGTATTTTTTTTGGAAAATCGTGTTGGAATTTCATGGTGTCAACTTCTGTCATTACTTATCGTCAGAAAAACATCTGTCACTACGGAAGTCAAACAGATCCTCATAGTAAGTTTTAGTAGGTTCTATTTAGGTGTTCGCTTTTGGGGCAAATGTTAGAATTATTTACCCTGCAGAACCTTGAGTTACCAGAGAGGCGACAGGCCCAGTCATATGTAGTAATATTCTACTGTAGTATCTGTGCTAGATGCTTCCTCAGAATGGCTAACGGCATCGCAAGGAAACTAGAATCTCATTTCATGTCTGTTTGTCTCTGCAGAGTAATTAGCCATTCTGGAGGTGGATTCAAGATTATCTATAACAGAATACAGAATGGTATATATCTCATATTTGAGCAGCCTATATAAAGATAGTTATAGCCGATTATGTAGTCTTTGAACATACAGTTCTTAGTTCCTTTACACAAGTTGTCCTGGAGACGTCACTTTTCTCATGGTTCTTACATGAATTCTTGAATCTGCTATGATTGGAAGGACTGTTTTTGTTCAAACCAACAGAAATGAAGTTTCAGCTGAAAATTTACTCGAAAAATTAATGAAGAATATAATATGTATCTTCCTTGCTGGAGTTAATACATGCAAATCTTTGATTTGTATATATTTTTCATTCAAAATCCAAATGCAAATCTGTTGCTGGAGATTATTCTTGCTAATGCTATGCAGATTTAGTACAATGTTTCTGATTATTTATTTTGCCTTTTTATATCTAAATTGTTACACGTGCTATATGATTTTTATTGTAGGTCTTGAGGAGGTATATCAAAATTGACAATGAACTCCGTACACCGGTGACGAAGGATGAAATTGTTGCTGAGGTACAAGTATAATTCACTCTAATTTCCGTATGTTTCTTGTTCATTCGCATTCACGTATGTATGTGTCTGTAGGTATTATGGATATATATAGCTTATATATGCTACTATATCTATTCATGTAAGAGGATGTATATTAGCACATTCCATTTTATAAGACCAAAGCAAGGTGGCAACATTGAAACTCATATCTTTGATGT
The DNA here is from genome assembly GCA_024322285.1 of Musa beccarii. Lineage (NCBI taxonomy): Eukaryota > Viridiplantae > Streptophyta > Magnoliopsida > Zingiberales > Musaceae > Musa > Musa beccarii. The sequence continues at coordinate 11,486,045 of CM044399.1, forward strand.
TAACATTCTCATTTTTTTGTTCCCAAAGAATGGCATGCTTTAAGCTTATAGCTTGTGTCATTTTTTTACTGCAAATTGAAGTATCGGATTTCACAAAACATGAGATTCTGATGTCTAGATGACTCTTGATACTTTTGTGGAACTCTTTGGAGACAGCACAGAACAAAATCATAAATGGCTTGCTGTTATACATTTTCTTTTTAATATCAAGGAAAAAAATCCAGTAAATTAGCAGAGAAGTTTACGTTCTAACTTATCAGTCTGATGCATTCTCAAATCGTCTCACGTTCAGGTTGCGAGGCAGCTTTGTATCAACATACATCCTGATAACCTGCACCTTCCATCCCCACTTGGATCTTCGGGAGAGTATGAAATCCCCCTCCTGCTACCAAGGGAGATACCTCGCCCGGAAGGAAGGCTTCAGTGGACCTTAAATGTCAAGATCCGGAGAAAATGAAAGCTGCCCTTTTGGTTCTATTAATTTAAAATAATAAATATCTTCAAGGAAATTTTTAAAAAATTTACCAAGTCAATTTCATCCAATGTTCTTGTGATAACACCAACCCATGTAGCTAGAAATTTTTGAGGACCGTCAGATTTTGCAGTCTTGTGATTATTTTATGTAACACTAGATTAAAATATCTGGAGATGTAATCGATCTTCTGCTTCTGCTTCATTGTCTAATCATATTATGATCCGTCTATTTTCTGTCAACATATGCAGCGGTTAACCGGGTTTTGTTTAGGAGTTTAATGCAGGCTGAAGAGTTCTTGGAGTGCCGGAAGAACCGTTCAATTCAGATTATGTAGAGCCAATGGGATTTACTTTGGAGATATCGAAATGATGAATGGAAAGAAGAGGAAGAAGAAGAAGAGATTTGGGGAGCGCTCGCGAAACAAACTAGAAAAGTTGTTTAATCCAATCCCAAAGAAAAGTCAATTGGGCAGTCGGATCAGTGTGCGACGTGTCAAATGGCGTGTCGTCTAAGCTAACCTCGAACGAGACGTGGAGAGGGCAACCGAAAGATGCGTCATGCCCGTGAGAGCGATCTATGGCGGCAGTAGCGGCACCAACGATGATGCTACCGCCAGCAAGCTGTGTGTACTGCACCCTGACCCTCTCCCTCCATCTTTCTCTCTACGTAATTGCATGGAACAAGAAACCCTGGTGATATAAGTACGTTGGTTCATCGATAGGGGGTTCGCTTGCTTGATCCTAATGCTTTCTAATCATGGTGTTTAGTTGTTTGTTGATCGATTCATCAAGATGAAGAAACCGCGATCTAGTTATTGTGGGGTCTCCATGACTGATGGAGACATTAGAGAAGGGAAAAGGGGCTCATCTCATGATTGAACTAGGTTACAAACCAACTGGTGAGAAAACATAGCTGTCAGCAACTAGTATATCCATGGCAATGTGAGGAGGAGATGGTATATCCATGATTTTAATCTGCATAAATGCAAATTACATAGGGTAATGTTACCAATTTGTAGTTTTGCCATCGTTTCTGAATCCGATATCTAGCACTGGAAAAGAAGTCGTACATGATTATTGGAGATCGAGTTCACTCGAAATAATCATTTGTCAATGCTCACACAGATCCTTAGTTAAAACAAAGCAATGTGAAGAATGGATATGGAACTTATTTGTTAGAAGACCTGTGGGAGAGCTGCCAGAAAGAATTTGTTCTGTCACTTTTAGGGGAAAAATTGATAGATTTGGCTATATGCTACTGCAAATGGCATTTGAAGGATATCATGCTTGTTGGGCTTTCTAGGAAACTTCCTGTTTGGTTGTCTAAATCTGAGAGTAGGACAAATGACAAAAGGACAGACAAGGAACAGATACATTATATTGGTGCTATCTGGTACAACCCATTTTCGCTAGAATGTGCTGCTATTTATTTATTTTCCCTGAACAGATTGATTGATCTGTCATCATGGGCATAATTCCACTTTACTTGACATCAAGGAAAATAGTTCTTTATGTGAAGGAATCAGGTGCCTTGTTTTATTCATGCATTATTGAACTAGTGGCACAACACATTTCAAATTTAGTATGATTCTCAACCCATTTCGACTCTGCTTTCTTGATCGATGCATCAGCCATGTCTTTATTTATGATTTTGGGGTGATTTTATTTCATTTACTTTTTATGGGATGAAGCGATCACACATATCTGTATGTGGAGCTGGATACGAATTGATAAAGGATGTCTAGAGTGGTATTATCTCAATGGTTTCATTTAGCACGTCTCATTTAATATTATCTTCTGCAAGTCTTGATATCTTATCAGCATGCTGGTTGAAAACTAGATAAAGATTATTTGGTTGCTGCGGTCATGTTTCACGTCACTGAGTCAGAAGGCAGCTACGACAAATCATTACAATTAACCAGAGCACATAGTTGAACTGAGGCTTTTATTTCCAAAAAGGTAAATTACCTGAATCAGCAGTACCATATCTTTCTGTTTTTCAACATTGTTCCTTTATTAGCCGTAGTTCCTTTTATTCATCAAATTTGTAACATCATCTGAGAAGATATTAAAATTCATCCGATGAGCTTGACTTACTTTTTTAAAAGGAGTTACCCGTTTAACGTATACAAAATAAAGCAGAAATCTGCAAACTACTTTCTTGTAGGAAATATAAATGAAGAATCAAAGCCAAGGTAGTTTATTAATTGGTACTAAAAAATTTAGTAATTGTATCTGCTTTGTCATTTTTGTTGAGAGGTTGAATGCGTACAATACACAGAGTGATCCTTGAATGGCCTAACCATTTGCTCTTCAGGTGGGATCCACTTGAGATTCACTTTTTCCTTTCACATACAAAAGATAACATACATATATGGGTTAATAGAAAGTACAAAAATCATTCACTCAAACTAATGTAAACTAATGAATATTTTCAGTGGAAACTTACTTTTACATGATTGTGTGGCTGATTATCACTAATGCTTATGATTTCTTTGGTGGTAGGTAAAGATTATGAGTTACACCATTAAGAGAATAATAAGATTAGACCATTGACTAACAAATACTTGCAAAGTGTACTGTATAATCAAAAACATGTACAAATTAGATGTGAGTAAACAAATTATAGTAGTGTCTTTAACAAGGAAGGACTAGAAGTTTCTCATAAAACTGAATTAAAGCAATCTACAGTGATAGTACACCATATACAGATTATTTCTGATATTTCTTTTAAATTACACACACATGCTCTATATTATTTATATAGACAGGTCTTTTTCATATATTTTTTATGTTCTTGGATATTCTTTATATAGTTGAAATCAAATAGCATTTACATTAATTGCTTGGATTTTTCAGATCCATCCCGATGATGCTTGTGACAGCAAATAATAAAAGAATCTTGAGGTAGAAACATCTTTTCTTTCTAATTTTCTGATTTTTATCTTTTTTGTGTGTTGCTTATCTTATGTGAAATTGCATCAATTTAGTCGTTCATAGGAGTTTCAGACTGCAGTTTGCATAGTTCTATCTGCACGTACCTCCTACTGCATTATATCCCATTAAGGTGGTCTTTCAAGATGCTGTGTGCATAATTGAAATGAGCCTCTAAGTTAACTCCTTGTGTCTTCTAAACTGAGTTCATGTGGTTGGAGAAACCCACTGAGTCAGTTTTCATAGTTGTCTGGGAGATTCAAATTTGCATCGGATTCATTTCAATTAAATTGACTTATAATCTAGTTTGAAACCAACCAATTCAACTTTGATTTCTTTGTATACGATGGTCATGCACCGCCACTCGCCATGCATGGTACCCCCTTTGCCACGCCAAAGACAAGAGCCGAGGTGGGAAACCATCTCCGCAGTTGTCGACCCTGACTCGGTCGTGAGCTAGGGTGTTAGAGCTAATTGCCAGCGACAAGGCCACGCTCAGACGCGGTAGGCACCGCTTGCAAAGCTAGCACCATCCTAAAACTGGAAAAGGCACTGCGGCGGTCCCGAGAGCAGTCGCTTCCTGCCAAGCGTACCTCGGAGGATCGGACTGGCTGCATGGCGTCGCCCCAAAAGCCCGCCAGGGAAGGGTGGTGATGTGGACGCTACGCCAGGAGAGTGCCTCCCGATATATAACTCCAAACTATGTTGGAAATAGAGGAAAACCCTCTCCACCGTGGACTAACTTTTGCCATCTGGAGGGGTTGGGTCGCGATCTTCTCGACCGACCAGTGCGTGGATTGAGAGCGCTAAGCAACCGGGCGTCCGGAGAAGCGCTAAGATTGAAGCGAAAGGACTCGCTGGGTCGGATCAACACCTACAAATTGACCCGAGGATCACTCAAGGAGGTCTCAACAAGATTGGACCCAACCTGGGCCAGATCGACTCACCGCCACGTGATAAAGGTACTAATAGATTGGCACCAGAAGGAGGGTCCGATGTCGAGAGATCAACAAACGACCCTGTGATGAGTCGAATGGGGTCTCACCACGGCCCTGAGGAATGTCCCTTGCCACATGAGGGGCCTCAAGACCCGCCACTCAGAGCGCCATCGGCGATCGCCACCACCAAGCTTGTCGCCACCTGCAAGGCACCACGACCGACCTGCCGCCCACATTTCGCGAGGCGCTTTGGGGCCTCGCCCATCGGGCCTAAACCTAACTAGGATGATGCGCATTATCCAACTCATCCTCAATTGATGTAGTCGCTCACGTGACAGCCTCTAACATGCAATCCGAGTCGAAGTTCCGGCCCTTCTAGTGCCCTTGCATTCAACGGGCGCCCTGGTTCACTCCGAGGCGCGACCGCACCGCCGCCGTAAGCAGGCATCGGGAGATCCGAAAGCGCTCACAGAGACGCCATCGATTCGCGACTCCTCCGAGCTGCCAACCAAGCGCTTCGTTAGCCGACTGACGATGTGCAAAGGGAGGTTCGCAAGTCGAAGGAGTAATAAGGGGACGACATCGAGGATCCTCGTTCGCACCGAGATACAGGAAAAAGTTTTGAACTTTCGGCTCCTCTCTCGATGCATATGATGACGCCATGGATGAGCATGTTGCCATCCAAATATCGTTGTATGGGACTTCCGATGCCTCACGATGTGCGAGCATTTTCCATGACCCTAAGGGGGAACCCGTGCATGGTACAATAGCCTCAAGGCCGGACGATCGATCTTTTGACTAGCTCGCCAAAGATTTCGAGCTCAACTTTCTAGCATATGCCTAGCCAAAGCCATCCGTCGCTTTAATCCTCTGACTCAACCAAAAGGAGGATGAGCCCTCTCCGCTTTTGAGAAGCTGTTTTGCACACTAAAACTGAGGGTGCCGATGCTCATCCTCTTTGATAATGCAGGCATTCATGATGGGGCTGCGACCTTCTAGATTTTTTTGGTCCTCGTGGAGAGGCCCCGCCCCGGTCCCGAAATTGCTCTCAAATAAGGCTAATCGATACATCACGGCGGAATCGGTGGCCGGGAGACGGAAGAGCACAAAGAGCTAGGTCGGAGCCATCCCGGACAACCATCGGCCCCGCCCCGAACAGATGGACCACCAACGCTGCCGCCGCCGAGGTCCCCCCTCCCGCCTTGGGGACGTCTAGGACCGAGATATTCCTCCAAATAAAAGAGAAAGGGTTGCTCAGAGCTCCCAACCCAATGAAGAGCCCTGGAGCCTGCGGGACCAAACCAAGTATTGTCGTTTATCGGGAAAACGTCACGACACCGAGGAGTGCCGCGACTGAAGCGGCTATTGAGCTCTATATGCCGAGGACATCTCGGCCGATTCCTCAAAGCGTGATCGAACCCCTTCGTCGCGCTTCGAGGGTCCCATCGAGCGGCACATCGATGTGATAACAGGTGGCCCGGATTCGGGGAATAGTATGTCAGACGAAGGCCTACGCCTGCACCGCAGCGAACTTCCCGGCGATGGCCCCATCCCGAGGTCACGTTCCCGGCCGAGGGGGCGGAACGATCCGAGCACGACGACGCGCTGGTGATAGCGACCTGGATCGCCAATGCCCAGGTGAGGAGAATCATGATTGACACAGGGAGCTCAGCCGACGTCCTCTACTTCGACGCTTTCCAGAAACTCAAGTTGACCAAAGACACCCTGGAGCCAACGCGCTCTGCTCACCTGGTTTACCGGTGATTCGGTCTTCCATTAGACATGATTACTTTGCCCATAACCCTGGGAGACGCGCCGAGATCAAAGACGACCATGGCGACCTTCATGGTGGTGGACCTCCCATCTTCATACAACATAATCCGGGTCACCCGACCCTCAACAAGTTCCGGCCATGCTTTCCACCTACCACTAAACAATAAAATTCCCAACCCATGCCGGAGTCGGGAAAGTCTCCATGAATCTAGATGGTGCTACTTGATGGCGCCTCGTTGCTCAAGAGAGCAAGAGTGAAAGCAATCCCTGAGGATCCCCGAAGCGAAGAGGCCATCCCAACATCTCGAAAGCCGACCGGAGTCCACTATAGGCATATCGCGCTATCTCAAGATCGGTTGGTCGGACAAGAAAGATCGAGTCGAAACTCCCGGCAAGAACAGTGCAACTTGTCGCTTTCTCGCGAGAACGCCGACGTTTTCGCTTAGTCGCCGACGGACATGCGGGCGCCGATTACAGTGGTGGCGCAGCGCCACCGAACATCTCGCCGAGGCTCGCCCAGTGAAGGAAGAGCTCGACGACTCGCTCCCGATCGACAACAGTCAGTCCGCAAGGAGGTGGAGCGCTTTTGGCGCAGGCTTCATAGATGAGGTCAAGTACCCACGGTGGTTGTCCAATGTGGTCCTTGTCAAAAAGCTAATGGGAGTCGGAGAATGTGCGTTGACTACACCGATCTCAATCGTGCATGCCCGAAAGATCAAGCTACCCTCTTCCAAAGATCGACTACCGGTGGTCGATGCGACCTCCGCATGCTCGTCTCTCGCTTATGGACGCTTCTCCGGCTACAATCGATCAAGATGGTGCCCAAGACCAAGAGCATATAGCCTTCGCCACCGATCGGGAGTATACTCTACCGGTCATGTCGTTTGGGTTAAAGAATGCCGAGCCACATATCGTAGAATGCAGAAATAAAATGTTCGCCAACAGATTGGGCGAAACATGGAGGTCACGTCGACGACATGATCGTGAAAAGCCATTTGTCCGACGTGGCCGAAGCATTCGCCACGCCGCGAAACAACAATGACTAACCCCACAAAGTGTGCTTTCTGGTGTCACCGGAAAATTCCTCGGGTTCATCAAACATGAAAGGGGATCAACGCCAACCCATAAAAGGTTCAGGCCATCGTTGACATGAAGGTGCTCGACGATCAAGGAGATGGTGGTTAAATGAGAGGCTTGCCGCCTATCTCGTTTTCTCCCGATCGGCGAGATGTCTCCCCCTTCTTCCAAGCCTCAAGAGCCCGGGACTTTAAATGGATGACAGAATGTGAAGAAGCCCTTGCACGAGTAAAACAACACCGCCGAGCTCCCTCGCCTCGCTATGGTCTCCCCAAGGGAGGAGCTCAGCCTCTACCTGGCCGCGTCCCGACACGCGGTTAGCTCCATCCTGATCAAGGAAGCATCCGGGGAATAGCTACCGGTCTACTACACCAGCCATGTCCTGAACGGGCCCGAGGAGCGATACCAGCCGATCAAGAGACTGGCACTGGCGCTTGTATTGACGGCCCGAAAGCTACGCCCTTACTTTCAAGCTCACCCGATCAAGGTAATCATGCACCTAGGCCACCCGCTCATGCGTGGCACCCCCTTCGCCATGTTAGCAAAAGAGCTGAGGTGGGAAACCATCTCCGCTTAGTTCGCCGACCCTCGGTCGTCGTCGAGCAGTGGTGTGGCAGCGACAAGGCCACGCCCACGGCGTAGGGCGCCGCTTCATGAGCTAGCGCCATCCCGTAAACCTGGAAAAGGCACTTGTGCGGTCCCGAAGAGCAGGTCGCCTCCTAGGCGCAAGCGCTTGGGAATGGCAGCGCCCCAGAGGATCCGGGACGGTGCCTTCATGGCACCGTCCCGAAAAGCCCACCGGGGAAGGGTGGCGACAGACGCGCCTCGAGAGTCAAGCTCTCCCGATATATAACTCCAAACCATGCTGGAAATACTGAGGAAAAAAAAACCTCTCCATCGTGTGGACTAACTTTGCCATCGGAGGGGTCGAGGTATCTTCGACCGACCGACCTGTGTGCAGGGATCGGAGAATGCGAAGCAACCGACGTCCGGGAGAGAAGCCTAAACCTGAAGCGAATCGGAGGGACCGCTTGGGTCGGATCAACATCTACAAGTGACCCAGGGATCAGTCAAGGAGGTCTCAACGCATTTGGATCCGAACTTCAGGTATCTTTGACTCACCGCCACGACATAAAGGTACTAACAAGATATTAAAATGATAGTCAATCGGATCGATCAATAGCATTTATTTTCTTGTAAAAATAGGTGACAAAGATGAAATTTGATTTCATGACTTTAACCATTAAAGTGAAAACCTAAATCTACTGTAACCGAGTATGCCTAATATTTTTGTATAAAATTCACAGGATGAGGTTAACCTTTCTTGTTATTAGATTAAAAAATAATTGAATGGAACTTTCATTAGGCTTTTAAATTCATTGATTCTATAGCTATTAACAAAAGAAAAATCCTTTTGTGCTATAATTATGAAACATAGAACAGATTAGGTTTTCTTGTCGCAAGTTAGAGAAAACATGTTCCCATATCTTGTTAACAACCTCAGAAATCCTATCTTTTTCTTGGCTTAGTAGCATTCATGGAAAGCCGGAGATATTGTGGTAGCATCGCGAGCTTTCAATTGCCGTAGTTTTACACCGGGGAGAGCCCCGTGCTGCGGTCTTGTTGTTGAAGTCCACCGACGTTGAGTTGATCAAAGGACTCCTTCAACTGCGTTGGCAAATCCAAACAAGAAAAAACTCGTCAAAATGTGGAACACGGACGAGTTCGTCATCGTACAGCTGTTTGTCGATGACATCTGAACTCGTCATTAGCCACCATATCATCGTAGATTTGGACCAGACTTTGTATTCCAATGCCTCATAGGAAGAATGACCATATCCATGTAATGACTATTTTTTGCGTCGGAAACTGCACGTCATGTCCAGGTGGAGAGTATATAACGTCTTTGTTACAGCTGGTGCCCAACGAGAGTTGTTGGGAAACCCAGATAATTCCAGTATCCCATCGGCACCGTAACACCACCTGTCGTCTTCGTCTTCCGCGGCCTTTTTACTCCCATCTGAAGCCTAAACGATGAGGTTGTGCTGCGGTACTTTGAATCTTTAATCTTCAACTCTTTTGATATCTACACTATTTTGGTAGGTTGCACCGATCGAACCAAGCCATTGAATGCAGATACACTGGTGTGAGATAAGTAAAAGTATGATGCATTACAAATAATGGTCAATGTTGTTGGTGAAAGGTGGTCGTCGTTTTTGTGTGTTTCAACGGCATGCAACATGATGGCTCTCGTATGAACAGAAGACCCCTAGGCCCTTTTGACTTTGTTTAACCTCATTACTGTGTCGTCAGCCCTGACGGATAGAGGGAATTGTCAAACCCGAAGCTGCAGACTGGCGTTCGTTCACAGCAGCACCAAGTGAACTTTCACCGACGCGATGCATGCGTCTCACAAATCTATTTACTCAACCATTATGCCACCACCAAAAAGCTGTGATGTTTTGATTGATAAATCAAAGGAACATAGCTCTGCCATCTTTCTTTGTCGGCGAATTGTCCCAACGGGGTGGTCTCTTTCATGGAAAACATGACACCCCAGTTCTCTCTCTCTCCCTCCAAGTGAAGAGGATCCTCCGTTGTTGCGCTTTGAGTGGATTAGTTGATTGAATCCAAGTGTAGGAAATTTGGTAGGAGCGCATCGACGGCTTGAATTGTCAGTACCGACGTCGGTTGGTCGTTGACCGTTCAAAAGTCAAACAACTAAAGCAAAATGGAATTTCAGAGCACCTGACTACCGTCGAAGAAAGCTAAGCCTCATTCGTAGGTTGGAGTTGGAAGACGCGATGGGTACGCGAAGTCTACCGGTTCCCGTTTTCCTATGTTGAAAGGGTGGGCACAGAAAAGCCTACCCCACACGATGTTTACCAGTGTAGTATTCCAAGCAGCCATGTCTTTTTATATGCAACCAACCAAGAACCGCACGGACGCTCTCTCCCCGCCGTCTCTTCTCTCTCGCATCGTCGCCTCCTTTCCTCGACTCATGTCACTCGGCTCCGCTGCTGCGGCTCCTCCTCGTCACGTGTCGCCGGTACGGAACGCCTTCCATCGGCGGCGACCCCGCTCTCCTCTCGCTCCCCTCATCACTCGCCCCCGCGCCGCTACCCCGTTCAACAAAGCCGTCGCCGCCGCTGGAGTACATGTCGACGGTAGCGCTGCTGCTGCTGCTGCTGCTTCTTCTCCTCCTGCAGCTGTTATATCCACCAGAAACCACCTCTCCAACCTCGAGCGCCTCCTACAGAAGAATCAAGCGCCTCCCCGCCCCACCTAGTCGAGGAAGAACCGGAACCCCGCCGCCACTCACCCTCTTCGTCAATACACCAGACCCGCGGCCGCCTCCTCAATGCTCTCAACCTCTCCTCTGCTCCCTTCCTCAATTCCTCTGACAAGAAGACCGAAGAGATGTCCCCGCGCAGCCTCACCCGCCTCCACCGGTTACTCTCCAACTCCACCCGCCCCTCCCCTCGCGGCACCATCGGCCCACGTTGGCGCCAGTACCACGGCGCCGCCAACTGGGACGGTCTTCTCGAGCCCCTCGACGTCCACCTCCGCCGGGAGCTTGTGCGCTATGGCGAGCTCGTCCAGGCCACCTACCATGCCTTCCACGCCAACCTTACCGCCGCCCCACCAGACCGCCCACGCCCCGTCGTCCTCCCTGACTGGTCCTACCGCGTTACTCGCAACCTGTTCGCCACCGCCTCCGTGGAGCTCCCCGCGTGGGTTCAAACCGTCGCCCCGTGGATGATGGCCGCCCAACGCACCAGCTGGATCGGCTGCGTCGCTGTCTGTGACAACGAGCGGGAGATACAGCGGATGGGGCGCCGAGACATCGTCATCGCCCTTCGCGGCACCTCCACCTGCCTGGAGTGGGCTGAGAACCTCCGCGCCGGGCTTGTCCCGGTCGATGACGACGGCGAGGACGTCACGGACCCGCAAGGGGACGTGCCGAAGGTTGAATGCGGGTTCCATAGCCTGTACAAGACAGCTGGCCTCGACATGCCGAGCCTGTCGTCGTCAGTGGTGGCGGAGGTGAGGAAGCTGACCGAGAAGTACGCAGGGGAGGAGATAAGCATCACGGTAGTGGGCCACAGCCTGGGCGCGGCGCTGGCGGTGCTGATCGCGGACGAGCTGGCGGCGCGCGCGCCTCCGCACGTGCCGACGGCGGTGTTCTCCTTCGGCAGCCCGCGCGTGGGGAACCAGGCGTTCGCGGCCCGGGTGGAGCGGCGGGGGGTGAAGGTGCTGCGGGTGGTGAACGCGCGCGACCTGGTGACGCGCGTGCCGATGGTCCTGCCGTCGCGCACCGGCGGGTACGCGCACGTGGGGCGGGAGCTCCTGGTGGACTGCCGCATGTCCCCCTACCTGCGGCCGGACGCCGACCCCGCCTGCTGCCATGACCTGGAGGCCTATCTCCACCTGGTGGACGGCTTCATGGCCACCAACAGCCCCTTCCGCTCCGACGCCAAGCGCGGCCTCGCCCGCCTGCTCACCCAGCAGAGCTCCAACGTGAAGAAGCTGTACGTGAGCAAGGCCCGAGCCATTCAGGTGCAGTCCACCCCGGGCTTTCCCCGGCGCCACTGCGGTCACACGTTACCTTCAACTCTGTCTATAGAAAACCTGGAAGTACGATGATCGACAATTATATATATCTGTACCATCAATTGTACGATACAAACAGTTCCAATTCTTTGACTAGCGACGGTGATTTCTGCATTGAGCTGATAATAACATTGTCCGATGGCAGTACCTGTTCATGTACAAGCTTGCTTAACAATGCAATAGCAAATTCCCAACTATATATTTGAAGGGGATTATTATCATTACAAAGACCGATAACTATTGAACATCTGGAGACGGTGTTCCTCCAGGGCATAGCGTCGAACACTTGGAGGGCGGAGCGGACGTCTGCAACTGCGGAGGCGGACCTGTAGAAGACGTGGTGGGCCGTCACGATGAAAGCCAGTATGTTACTGACACGCATCGGTTTATTTAACTCGAGCCTGGTACCAAACCGGTCCAAAACGACAGAAGATTAGGGTTGTTAATTGTCGGCCCGGTTCGACCCAACTACATATCGATCGGTTTCCACCTAAAAATTGAGAACCGGATTGTCGACCGGTTTAATTAACCGATTAGACCGGCTCCCAAAGTTGACGTCACTCAACTTGGTGTAACACATCGAGGGGGCCAATTTAATATGGGCCTACAAACCAATCTTAATTGGGCCGATCGGCCCACGAAAAGCTACTCAAAACCCTCTCCTCGCAGGCGCTCTCTTCGTCGGGTGGGAATGGCGCACGCCCGTTGCTGCCGATCCGCCGCCTTCCGCCGCTTCCTCGGTTCGCAGCCACCGTCTTCGCGCGATGGCGTTACCAACCCGCTCTTGTTCGCAGCACAGGGCCTTCGCTACCGCAAGCTTGAGGTCATCCTCACCACGGTACGGCGCAAGGTCTTTCTTCGATGAAGCCTAAATCTCCTTCCTCTCTTCTCTCACTCTGCGTGCGCGTGTGCTTCTTGGGGTCATCAGACGATCGACAAGTTGGGGCAAGCGGGGGAGACGGTGAAGGTGGCGCCGGGGCATTTCCGCAACCACCTGATGCCCAAGCTGCTCGCGGTCCCCAACATCGAGAAGTACGCCTTCCTCATGCGGGAGCAACGCGAGGTTGGGACTCTTCTTACCCTTCAGTTCTGGCAGGATGTTAATTACTTTTGATTGCTAGATCAGTGTACTTATATGCTCAGTAATTTCCTGATGTGGGAGCGGAAAGAGGTCGGGGAGGAACTTCTTAGTTGACTTGTATTATTTGGGTTGGGTGTGTCGTAAGCATAAGATCACAAATGTTGTTTGAGTTTATGCTGCCATGGTTTCTTCCTTGTGCGGTCTTTAGCCAATGTCAGGCTTTTTGAATCTGACACATTAAGTTTGCCTGTTTGTATCTTTGTAGGTCCTTCCATTAAGATCATGTGATTTTGTGTTTTCCTGTAAAATACTGTGTTTTCTGGTTTTGAATTGTTGCCTTGTCTCCATCTTCATGCAAACCTGTCACCAAGAAAATAAGAATGCAACTGACCCTGTTAGATTTCTCTTATATGCTGCATTGTTTATAATAGCTTTACCAACGGGTAGAAGTGGAAGCTGCAAAAGAAGCTCCTATGATCAAGGAAGATAAAGGGCAAGACAAGACATCTGGGAGGGCTCTTGATGATTCTGGAGAGGCGAGTTGTGAGATGTTCTCTTATTTTTTCCTTCTGGACATTAAAATTTTAAAATGTCAATGACTAGCATTATGTTATATAGTATTCTGTTACTTGATTCTATCATCTCTTTTTATTAATTATTTGCCTTCACAACTATCATGAGTTTGTATTATTTAATTGGTGAATTAGGTTTGATGAAATTATTATGAAGAATTTTGCTAATGCTTCTGGTATTACATATCATTATGAATTCCTTTTTTTTTTGTATGATTATACTAGTTTTATCAAATGCTATGTTTGTAATGTTTTTCTTCATAGTGATCTAATATGCATCAGAGATAGCTTAGGTAGGATAAGATTGATGACACAGAATTCTATAACTGGCAATGTCTGCCAAAAAAGTTAATGTAAGACAAGGCATCTCTTTAACAATGATATTTTAAAGGCATGCTTCCTGGAATTTTGAAGTGATTTCTTTTCTGTACATGCCTATATGACTGAAATAATTGTACATATGGAGTTAAAGTACTTGAAGATTTAGATATGCAAGCGGATCATCAAAGTTCTTCATTTATTATATGCATAGCTACGGCATCTTCCTGGTTTTGAGCTTTTCATTTTTAAGGTGTCTAGTGGTCAAAATATATGGTATATTCAGTTACCAACATACAAATGAATGTATGCTATTATATTTGTCCACATCTTTTCATGTGCAGTAGGCCTATTATTTGCAAATGGTCAAACTTGGATACTAAGTTTTAAAGTAGCCATTAAGTGAAATGGTTGCTTATTTGTCACTTTGTTGTTAGGATGGTCAAGTTATGAATGTTGCTTATTTGTGATTCGGTTACTTTCTCTTGGTATATGGGTTACATAAGCTTCTGACTACTGACTTTACCCATCTTTGCGTATCTTCATGTATTTATTTGGTAGAAGCTTTCTAGTTCTAGATTTTTTTTACCTTTGAAGTGCCTAATATATTCTTTGTTAACAGGCCATGGTTGATAAAATGAAGGAATATCATACAGCGGCAAAGCGTCTTGATAATGCTCGCCTTGTGAGTATAATTTGGCAGTAATTTTACTCCATTCTGTGAATTATAAGATGAAGTATACCACGTTTATTGTTTATTGTGAGATTCTCATGTCATTATGCCATTATCAACTTTTATGGAATATATGCTGCTGATTATGATTGCTGTACTTGGCAAGATTTATCCCCATGATATAAATCTTTAAGAATATCGTTATCCATCCTGAAGAATTTATGATTCAGCAGTCACTTGACTTGGACTAAATTCTGCATCAAGAACTCTCGGAAAAAAAAAAGCTGGAAGGAACTTAAGAAGCGTATAAAAATCTACTTTATTAGGTAACTTGAGTTAATATCAAGGGTGAGCTGACATTGCAGGCTGTCATATAGTGCAAGTCAAAGAAGGATGCAAAGAAATTTTAGACATAACAATTGATCCCATCACTGAAGCAGAGATATCTACTTTAAACAACAACAATGAGTCTGCCAAACATTTGGGGTCAGATAGAGATGTCTAGTCAAGAGGGAAACTACATGTATCACAATTTATATCAAATATCTCCTGCTTGTAATTCTTACAAGTTGTTCATTTTATACTTATTTGAGATTTCTCAACCATGCTTCACTACTTCCTGCCTTGAGATTAAGTTTATTTAAGATTCATGGTTCACTGTTTTGTCTTGGTGAATACCTTTGCACACTTTATCCATCTTTGAGTTGATTATAATTTTCTGTAAACATATAAGCTCTTGTGTGTATAATAATCTTGTGATTGGTACTTAATATGGAGAATCCAATATGAGAAATTATTTTTTGCCATAAGATTATTAAATTGCATGGAATTAGGATGAGAAAATAGAAAAATAAGGAGATTTACCATTTTCTTTAAAATTTGATATGGTAGAAGTTTTTTTGACTATTATTGTGTTGTGTTGTTACTAAATAAGTCAGAAATCTAACAATCTTTCATATGATCGAACTTCGTCCTTTCAATAGGATTAAATAGGGCTATAACTTGGAAGAATAAGAAGCTTAATCTAATATGCTTTTAAGACACAAAATTTAGAAGTTGGCAATAATACTTGCCCCACTAGGTTAGTAAGATACTGTGGGGAAAAATATATGTTCAGAGGATTAATGTATTTGAGATGAGAAAGTGCCATTACCAAAATTGATAATAAAGAAAAAGCCATCTATTTTGAAGGTTTAATAAGAGGTGCCAGGACTGAAGAAGTCTTGAATCGAAGAAGCTGGTGAACAATATAACCCTCATAATTGGGCCACAGCCTTAGAGCTGAGTTGTGGAGGATGGATGCATCTGAACCCAAGTTGTTGGGGTCTTTAAACCCCTTAATTGTCTGAAAACATGAGAAGCTTAGAAATAGCAAATAGGGATAACTTACTTCCATGATTAACAAGCTGGCTTATGTTGCTGCCTCTATTTCATCATGATAGCAGGTTAGGGTCATATAGAGGGATCCTGCTTACGATATGGTACATCTTTCTGTAGTGGTTTTTTTTTTTTAAATCGTGTTGGAATTTCATGGTGTCAACTTCTGTCATTACTTATCATCAGAAAAACATGTCACTTTGGAAGTCAAACAGATCCTCAATAGTAAGTTTTAGTAGGTTCTATTTAGGTGTTTGCTTTTGTGGCAAATGTTAGAATTATTTACCCTGTAGAACCTTGAGTTACCAGAGAGGCGACAGGCCCAGTCATATGTAGTAATATTCTACTGTAGTATCTGTGCTAGATGCTTCCTCAGAATGGCTAACGGCATCGCAAGGAAACTAGAATCTCATTTCATGTCTGTTTGTCTCTGCAGAGTAATTAGCCATTCTGGAGGTGGATTCAAGATTATCTATAACAGAATACAGAATGGTATATATCTCATATTTGAGTAGCCTATATAAAGATAGTTATAGCCAATTATGTAGTCTTTGAACATACAGTTCTTAGTTCCTTTACACAAGTTGTCCTGGAGACGTCACTTTTCTCATGGTTCTTACATGAATTCTTGGATCTGCTATATGATTGGAAGGACTGTTTTTGTTCAAACCAAAAGAAATGAAGTTTCAGCTGAAAATTTACTCAAAAAATTAATGAAGAATATAATATGTATCTTCCTTGCTGGAGTTAATACATGCAAATCTTTGATTTGTATATATTTTTCATTCAAAATCCAAATGCAAATCTGTTGCTGGAGATTATTCTTGCTAATGCTATGCAGATTTAGTACAATGTTTCTGATTATTTATTTTGCCTTTTTATGTCTAAATTGTTACACGTGCTATATGATTTTGATTGTAGGTCTTGAGGAGGTATATCAAAATTGACAATGAACTCCGTACACCGGTGACGAAGGATGAAATTGTTGCTGAGGTACAAGTATAATTCACTCTAATGTCCCTATGTTTCTTGTTCATTCGCACTCACGTATGTATGTGTCTGTAGGTATTATGGATATATATAGCTTATATATGCTACTCTATCTATTCATGTAAGAGGATGTATATTAGCACATTCCATTTTATAAGACCAAAGCAAGGTCGCGACATTGAAACTCATATCTTTGATGTTAACATTCTCATTTTTTTGTTTCCAAAGAATGGCATGCTTTAAGCTTATAGCTTGTGTCATTTTTTTTACTGCAAATTGAAGTATCGGATTTCACAAAACATGAGATTCTGATGTCTAGATGACTCTGATACTTTTGTAGAACTCTTTGGAGACAGCACAGAACAAAATCATAAATGGCTTGCTGTTATACATTTTCTTTTTAATATCAAGAAAAAAAAAATCCAGTAAATTAGCAGAGAAGTTTACGTTCTAACTTTTATCAGTCTGATGCATTCTCAAATCGTCTTACGTTCAGGTTGCGAGGCAGCTTTGTATCAACATACATCCTGATAACCTGCACCTTCCATCCCCACTTGGATCTTCGGGAGAGTATGAAATCCCCCTCCTGCTACCAAGGGAGATACCTCGCCCGGAAGGAAGGCTTCAGTGGACCTTAAATGTCAAGATCCGGAGAAAATGAAAGCTGCCCTTTTGGTTCTATTAATTTAAAATAATAAATATCTTCAAGGAAATTTTTAAAAAAATTTCCAAGTCAATTTCATCCAATGTTCTTGTGATAGCACCAACCCATGTAGCTAGAAATTTCTGAGGACCGGCGGATTTTGCAGTCTTGTGATTATTATTTATGTGACACTAGAATACAATATCTGGAGATGTAATCGATCTTCTGCATCTGCTTCATTGTCTAATCATATTATGATCCATCTATTCTCTGTTAACATATGCAGTGGTTAACCGGGTTTTGTTTAGGAGTTTGATGCAGGCTGAAGAGTTCTTGGAGTGCCGGAAGAACCGTTCAATTCAGATTATGTAGAGCCAATGGGATTTACTTTGGAGATATCGAAATGATGAATGGGAAGAAGAAGAAGAAGAGATTTGGGGCATCAAACAGCCCCAAACTATTTGGGGCTTCAAATCTCATCAAAGCAGCTGTTACCCAAACATAATATTAGGGAAGTATTTTTTTGTTTGGTCATCTATCACTTATGTGATATTATATTAGTTAATTTAAATATTTCAATAAAAAAATATTAATCTATTAACAAGTTCGAATGTCTCAGATACTAAGAAGAAGCTTATATAACTTAAATCGAAGCTGCTTGGTCATCAGCGGGGGGTCAACCTCACGGAATACAAAGTTCGAAAATACGTGGGTGGGGGTTGTCTAAATGCAGCAGCTGAGGCATTTCTCATGAAAAGATGGATCCATTCAACCTTAAAAGATGGTTCAGATTTATTATACCAACGAACCGAACTATTACTATATTTCATGTAGTAGGTTGAGTAACCAAGGATTTTACTGTATACTCTGACAACTTGAGAAATTTTGATTTGGTCGTAAGTCAAAAAGAAAAAGAAAATGTAATAAGCATTTCAAACGGAAAAAAAAGAAGAAGCAGAAGCATATTATTATTATTATTATTATTATTATTATTATTATTATTATTATTATTAATTTTGTTTGCATAACATGGATGGGTCATTCCATACGATTGAAAAATCCATGCCACGGTTTATAAATTTGTACGATATATCCAGAGGGTAGCTGATGAGAGAAGTTGTTATTTGAGAAATAGAAAACTTAATTAGAAAGGAAGTATTCTTATACAACGATGCATCAATCTGTACCAAATAGGAAGGCGAGGAGTCGAGTGATTTTTAGGCTACTTTATCACACCGGAGGTCAAAATAAGAACCGCGGAAGCTTTGACATGGGTAGGCCTGGGTTCTGCTCGCCTCGGTGAGACTAAGAAAGCGATGTTACGCGGGATTTAAGCTATTTCCCGCTATTCTACAATTTTTTTGGGCCAATGCAATCGGTTGGTGCCCTGAGGTAAGCCTACCTCCGGTGTTCGTAACTGATTTGAAACCAGCCGATCAAAATAAGACTTGGAAGGTTGGCTCTTCAGCGCTGTTTTAACGTTTTGTGGGCCGGCTTGTCGTTGGCATGACGTGCGGTAAGCGCGTTCTGAGTAAGCGGATAGACGTGTGTTCTGCTCACGACAAGTGAGAACAAGGACGCGGAGTTTGGTGCCGACGATTTAATTACTTACCGTCCAAACCGGAGTGCGGTAATGTCACGAAGGCCTTCGAACTCCCGAATGGCAGGGTGGGCGCGGTTTCTTTCTTCTTCTTCCGAAGACTAATCCTTTCGTCGTATCGACGCTGCGATATGTGCTCTCATAATCGATTGTTTGGGTGCCATTTGTTCGCATGAGCATGCAGCCAATTAGAAGCTGCATTCTTGCCTTATTGGACTGGTATTGGATCCGATCATCGTGTGATCACCGTCACACGTTGATCGGACCGATGATGCTATCGAGACTATCATCTCCACCATTTCTCATCACAACCAACCAAAATCAATCTCTCTACATGAAGAAGAAGAAACTGTTGTTTATTCCCATTCCATACATAACGTGTTTACTTACCAAAACAAAGAATCGGCACAAAGACAAACCACAGCCATCACAAATCCATATTATGTTGAGCGTCAGATACCGGACTCGCTGCAGCTGACACGGTTCTCCGCCTCTTGGAGCCACTCTTCAAATTTAGCCTCTCGTTCAGATTTGAACTTATCGTAGTCTTCCAGCACGGTCGACATGTCCGGAACGCACAAGCTCTCGTCATCCAAAAGTTGGCTTGACAAAGGTAATTCGTCACCATCCGTATCTGTGGTGGCGGGAGTAACCGATCCGACAGCATGTGGCGGTGTTGCAGATGACAACGGGTTGCCACTCTTGGGGTCTTCCATCATCGAATTTGTCTGGGACCATCTGAGCCCACCCGCTTTCCACTTTGTGGACTTGAAAACAGCCGACAGATAACTGCTGCGACTGCTTCCTTCGTGTGGGGCAGTCACGGTGCTGCGACCGGATGTGTCCTGCTGACCACCCCAACTTGGGTTGCGGATTACCCTGTACTAACATGTAGAAACTCTCAGAGTGGAGTACCAGATAAATATTCCTCCATCTAAATCCGATCTTATCAGCATCTCTATCCAACAGAAAGAAGTGATACAAAACAAAAAAAAAAAAGAATTTCCATGTTGCGTTCCATATGTCGAGGCATTCTCCTGGGTAAAAATATTGTGAAAAATCATACCCATCAAAATGAAGCCTGAGGATTCCATGCATGATCGACTTAGCATACAACTGCAGTTAAATGCTTCGCTGCTTAAAAGCTTCAAGTTCACAGGGTGAAGCATCATATATGATGGTCCAAAGGATCGCTTATATCACCGATTCCAATGCCCTCAGGTTAACCATGGCAATCAATAAAGATATATTTATACTGAACGATGACAGAGCTACAAAAAAGCATCTTCCCTGGAATAGTCATTGCTGAATTATGAAGCAAGATGTTTCTCTCCACAAGAACAGACCACATGTTTTACAGAGTGCAAAGATAAGCAGAGGAGCATGGAAAGGAGGAAGAGAAGCGAGAGGCAAAGGAATGAAGAAGGAGACGGGGTTAAGATATTTGCAATCATTAAAAGAAGGATATATTCATCATTGGATTTCAGTGAAACATTCAAATGTTCAAAAGGAGTATACTAAGAGGGGTGCTTTCATCAATCAATTTTCGGCCAATATGATAAGAGGGATACTTTCAGGAGTTTATCACAAAGGGAAAGATGCTGTAGCATTGGAAAACATAGGTACAAGCATGTAATTTCCAAGAAGCAATTGTAATTTTGAAAAACATAGGGTGCAAATGATTTTTGTCCAGACCAGATATTGTTGTGCTTCATTCCTATCTCCCCAGTATCTTTATCTATTTTTTTCAAATGAGTTTTACATGTTTGGTCATTCAAGGTAGCTTTCACTCAAAATCTACACATCATATGATTGTTATAAAAAAAAAATATTTTCCTTTTTAAGTATAAATTTCCCTTGAACAAGATTAGTTTACTGTCTTTATTAGGTTGTTTTTTTGGTCTTTCCTGTGTGGTTCTTGCCTTAAATCTTTATATATCCATTGCAGATATATTCCTCTATGGTTGAGTCACTTATGCGCCGACTAACCCATCGTCATACCAACTACAAAGACACATCAAAATATAAAGAAAAACAAGGAGCTGATATCAAGTTGCAAGTATAAGAAGGTCATGAGTTTCTCCTCTCTTTTTTTTTTCTGCTATAACCTAGCTTCTTTGGAGCTCCACCCTTCCTCATTATTCACATAAAAATTAGTTCCATAAAAATAAAAGCTTCTATTTTAGACCTGATTGGAGCAGGGTAAAAGCACCGTAAAGTCTGATACCCGATATTATTACTCCCCTAGAAAAGGTTCCACAGAGGAGTTTGGTGACGGTTCCATTGTCTTATATGCTGCAGTAGTAAGCCAATACTACACATTGACATCATATTTGCAGGTGTAAAGCTACGTGCATTGATCCTCTCCAAGCCCTACATACGTGGAAAGTTTTATGCAATTGGCTGCCATGTTAAGTTAATACCTAGAAGAATAAAAAAGATCTCTCCTTCTTGGCACAGTGATAATCTACTCTAACTGACAATGAAGATATCAATCTCTGGGACGATGGAAAAACTAAATCGGCTGCCGGGTTGAACCAACTGGTGACACTAGTGCAGTATTTTGGATAAATCAGATGAAATTAAGACTATTAATCTAATGAATTACTTTAAAGGATAGACCAATACAATGTGAAATTCAACTGCAGAAAGAGTGTGACAACTACGATTACATGGTTGGTATTTTATGGCGGCTGGTACTGACTCCATTTTTTCTATATGTTTAGTCTAGAGTGCCAGCTATTAGGTACTGAAGAAAAATAATTAGTAAATGTAAGGTCATTCAAGAAGATTGTTTAGCATATAATTTAACAGAACTTTCTATTCCTTGCTCCGAAAAGATAGTTAAGGAGTCATACCCTCGCTTAGGTTGGGATGCTGACACGATATGCAGTGATCTATTAATGTCCTTAATCATCTCATCAGCAATAGGAATACCATATTCTGCCATTGACCTCACTGAACCGATAGAATCCTCTATGTCCTCGGTGTGCAGGGTCACCTCATGAATCTTTTCCCCCACCTTGTCCTAAAATAAGAAAGTGATATTTAGTAACTTTTTTTTCCCAAAATGGTTAAAATTCTGAATAAGTGCAGACAGCAAATTCACATTATTGGAAAACAGAATAAGTTCTACAAGTAACATCTTAGGAAAACGTAAGATGACAATCACAGGTTCGTTTGATTTGCTACAAGTAACAACAGGAAATAAATCACAAGTAGAATAAGAGGTAAGACTAGTAGTCCAAATAAAAAGCAGTAACAAACTAGACTATACAATTCGATGATGAAAGAACCAAGTGAACGATGAAAACCGAAAGCCCCAGATATCAGTTCCTGCATATATAAGCACTCTTATTTGTCTGCGATCGTCAGCGGACAGAATAAGAATTAGGGATGATAAAGCAAGAAATCTCAATGGACGATTCACTGAGATTTACAGATCTACGAAATATGCCATAAAATTCCAAACTAGGGTTAGAGGAAATAGAGGAGAAGAAGCTTACCTTGAGGTTGAGGAGGTAGGGCATGGAGGTCTGGGCGTGCTGCTGGACGAAGAAGAGCCCCACGGAGGGCTCATTGGCTAAGAATTTGATCATGTCGTCCACCCCTTCCTTCACTGCTAGGCCCCCAGAGAAAAGAAACAAAGATCAATCAATCGAAAGAGGAACGGAAAGGAAAAAATGGGAATCGGCGGTGAGCGTGTGAGAGAGAGAGGAGGATGGCATGATGAACACCGTCCAAGAAGAAGCCATCGAACGCGGAGGATCCATGATGCATCTTGCCGTCGCCGGGGGAAAACGAGCGCTCATCACTGAGTTCGACGGTAAGATAACGCGATCTGTGTATATATCTCTCTCCACAGGAAAGGAGGGAGAGAGAGAGGGAGGTGATGGGATTTGGTCGGTGGAATGCGAGGACCGACCGATAGGCGCAAGAGAGGTGAGGGAGAGAGATGGGGGCGAGAGAGGGAAGTTTGTCTTCGCGTGCAACGATAGCGATCATCCGCGGAAGAAAAGAAGAAAAAGGAAAACGAGGGCAACGACAAGACAACAGCGCACGGTTGTTCGAATGCCCCACTGGTCGGGCCCACCCGCTGCCAACTGACCTGGCTCCTTGTCGTTCTCGTAACTGCTTCTCATGAGAATCCTAATTTCTTACGACGGAAGGAAAAGGGGAACGAAGAAGAAGAAGAAAATGAGGGCAAGTAGGCGGATTTTTTTAAAAAAAATATTTCTATTTTAATTAGTTTTCAATCGATATTCTTTTTATTTTTTTAAAGAATACTCTTAATTAAGAAAAACTTAAAAGCATCTTTAAAAAAAATTTAGATCAAATTTCTTAATTAGTAATTTTTTAAGATGTTAAAAATATTATAGGTGACGTCATAGATAATTGCATGACCATTATGATATCATATTTTTAATATTATAATTAGCTTGTTGAGGTTAAAAGTTTATTTAGATTATTTATAATATTTTTGAGCAAAATTTACAGTGTTTTTATTGTAATTGTCAAAACATTTTAACAAATTAATTTTTTATTTTTATTTGACTGATGTTGTTATTAACTATTATAAATATCAATTTGAATCATAATATAAAATATCAAATAGTTCTTAATGTGCTTTGAATTCATTTAGCTTGTTTTCAAGTAAAT
Organism: Musa beccarii; assembly: GCA_024322285.1. Classification (NCBI taxonomy): domain Eukaryota; kingdom Viridiplantae; phylum Streptophyta; class Magnoliopsida; order Zingiberales; family Musaceae; genus Musa; species Musa beccarii. Next base: position 11,509,768 of record CM044399.1, read on the forward strand.
TTTATAATTTTTTATTGTAATAATTAAAACACTGTAATATTCCATAAACATTATAACAAGTCAAAACACTATAATAGAAAATTATCGAAAGATAATTTAGTTACTTTTGAAAATAAGGGTACTGTTTGAAAAAAAAACAAAAGGGTATCGATTGAGAAATACCAAAAATATAAAGATTTTAAAAAAATCATCAATATATATATGTCTTTAATCCCAATTATGGACGTAATCGAAACAAATATAGCTAGGAAAGACGCCTACTCAAATCGGGCGTCATTATGCTAAATACGTCTACAAGGTTCGAGATTTGGCACACGATTTCATTCCCTACATAAATTCCTGCCTACGTCGCATCATGTTGATGGTTCGGTTCAAATTATTTCGATTCGGTCAAGAATCGATCAACGATTTCAAACCAAAAAAATTAAGATCAACGATTCAATAAAAAAAGAAGATAAATTTCATGATGAAGTAGCAGTTAGGGCTTGGAACTCAGACTAATGACTTTCGACTCTAGACATAGTCATAGCAAAACCTTTTGTTTTTTTATCTCGATGATTTTAAACTATCAATGAAAATTGATGATTCAAACCGGCAAAACCACCTGAAACTAGTTTTTGGTTTCCATTCCATTTTCATCGAAACCAGAATCGTCCGTTCGAAACCGTCTGTGATCAGGTGCATCTGTTGATACTCTGGTACTACTAGTTTTGCAGTACAAGTAGAGAAATGAGTCGATGATATCAAATACTACCAAGAAAAGTATTGTGGCATCACCGTCGACCAAATATTTTTGCAAATATAAACAATAGCCTTTAAACATACATACTAATGAGAAACGCCAACTTGGTAGTTTAAGGCTTTGATTTAGACATGAACCCAACACAGTTTTATAGATTACATGAATACAAGTTCAAAACATGCGCCCAACCTACTTACTAATAGACTGTCACTAAAGACTGAAAAAGATGAGTACTCATACCTGATACGTATTAATAATGTCTGATGCAACAAAGCAAGAAGAACTTACAGACTTAACGCCTAAATTATCCTCAAACCAAACACCAAATAAACCAAAGTGCAAGATGGAAACTAGGGAGCATTTAGAAACATTTCCTGTGGACGATAGCAGGACCAGACTCCTCGTATTCTGCCTTTGAGATCCACATCTGCGATGATGGCCGAACATCTCATTAGATTTTACCAATTAAAATAAAAATACCATGAAAAAATATTTATAGATCAGTTTGGTATGTTATTACCTGCTGGAATGTGCTCAACGATGCCAAAATAGACCCACCGATCCAAACACTATATTTCCTCTCGGGTGGAGCCACAACCTTTATCTTCATACTGCTAGGAGCTAATGCAGTGATTTCCTTGCTCATTCGGTCAGCAATACCAGGGAACATGGTTGACCCACCACTCAGCACTATGTTCCCGTACAAATCTCTCCTGATATCAACATCACACTTCATGATGGAGTTGTAGGTGGTCTCATGGATACCTGCCGTTTCCATACCAATGAGAGAAGGTTGGAAGAGCACTTCCGGGCATCTGAAGCGCTCTGCCCCGATGGTGATGACCTGGCCATCAGGTAGTTCGTAACTCTTTTCAACCGCTGAGCTAGTCCTAGCCGCCTCGAGTTCTTGCTCATAGTCAAGTGCCACGTAAGCAAGTTTCTCCTTGATGTCACGAACAATTTCACGCTCGGCACTGGTTGTAAAGGAGTATCCTCTTTCTGTCAGAATCTTCATAAGGGAATCGGTCAGGTCTCTTCCAGCAAGGTCAAGACGCAGAATCGCATGAGGAAGTGCATATCCCTCATAGATTGGGACAGTGTGACTAACCCCATCTCCGGAATCCAACACAATACCTAAGCAGATGAGAACAAGTGGATTAGTTTTCAAGTGCATCTCATTGCATAATCACATTCTATAACAGGGATACAGTTGCAGAATATGTACTTTACATGCTTGGTGCTAATATCCAAATAATTGAACTGTTACTATGATGATTGCTAACATTTATCCTTCTTAAAGGTGGACTAACAAATAAATACTTCGAGAAGATTAAAACTGAATGCAGCTATGGGTCAAAGTACAATAGAAGAACCATGGGATTCTGACAATTATAGAGGAAAAGGAAGAGTTTAGATAATAGCAAGTTTATCAGAGAATTTTGGACACCACATAAACAATCAAATATTACATTCCAATATCAGAGAAGACAACCAATATAAAACAACAAGAGAGATAAGGATATTTAAAAATAGTAATTGCTTAGACATCAAGGTCAATATGATTAGCCTTTCTAGGGGAGGACACATAAAAGGTAAAGGTAGTAACTAAAATCCATATCACTACTAGCAAGAACACGTATAGATGTTCGATAACTGTCGACATCCTTATACATATTTTAGACGATCATCTTGCTATATACTTTATAGGGCTTGCTGTCATTGTCATTCTTGTTTTTGTATACCCCCATATGCTTTCCATGCTAATGCTTTACCTATACTTGCCTACATAATGGAAGAAAACAAAACCTATGATGTATGTATGTTAAACACAAGACCGTAGAATAAAGCCAGGAGATCAAAAGATAATAGTCAGCATCCAAGACAAGTAAAAAAATACCTGTGGTACGTCCACTAGCATAAAGGGAGAGGACAGCCTGGATAGCAACATACATGGCAGGAACATCAAAAGTCTCAAACATGATCTGTGTCATCTTTTCCCTGTTTGCTTTGGGATTAAGTGGCGCTTCTGTGAGAAGAATTGGATGTTCTTCTGGTGCCACACGAAGCTCGTTGTAGAAGGTATGATGCCAGATCTTCTCCATGTCATCCCAATTGCTAACAATTCCATGTTCAATAGGGTATTTCAGAGTCAGGATACCTCGCTTGGACTGAGCCTCATCGCCTACATATGCATCTTTCTGTCCCATTCCAACCATCACACCAGTATGTCGAGGTCGACCAACAATGCTTGGGAAAACAGCCCTGGGAGCATCATCTCCAGCAAAACCAGCCTATTGCGAGTGATAGAGGATACCATAATAAAACATTAATGAATCATTACATATGACTTTCCACAAGCAACAACCAAGTATCACAACGAAAATATATGTTACCTTCACCATTCCTGTCCCATTATCGCAGACAAGAGGCTGGATGTCGTCAGCGTCAGCCATTGCTTATACTAACCTGTCAAAGGCATTTAGTGAGAAACTACAAGATTATCACTCGAATAATTAAGATCGAGCTATATGATCCAAGGCAAGTTGGCAGTGAAGTGCAGAACTAATGACAATCTATTTAAATGCAGCAGTAAACAAGAGAATATGATTCTCCGAAAATTTTGGATGAGAAAACACATTTATATGTAGTTGACTTGAATATAACAAAGGGAAAACTCGAGAATTTGTATGACCTTGTGATGGAAGTTATTATATACTTAAAACAGTACCAATTTTCTCATGTAGAAGAGAGCTCTGATGCTCTGTTACTGACATGACCAAAATAAAATGTTATAGGAAACCAGATCAGCTTCATATTTCAAGAATAGCTCAAGGAAAAAAGGCTGCAATACAAGGAAAGGAAAAAAAAAAACAAGTAAAGATTCCAGAGATGAAAGATAGAAATATCATGAAGTGTTGAGTTTGAGAATTATCCATCATCTTCGAGATCACAAAATTATAACTTTCATAACCAATGAATGCATGGATAGTACAGAATTGCAAACATGATAGTTTCTTATTCCTTCCTAAAGTTCATATAATAAGTTGTAGTTCTTTATCGTTTAGGATAGACCACGTGAAACCTCAGTTTCCATTTAATTCCACTGAAGGAGACATCACTATTTAATTTAAGAGACAATATATCCATTTTTTGAAATGATTGCATCAGCTCAGAATAAAAGAATTTTTTTTCATCGATTAAGGTTCAAATAAATCCAAAAAAACCAAAATATCTCAGTAGTAACATAAGTTATAAATGAGGAACAAAAAAGAAGCCCTAAATGATCCCACTACAAAATGAACAACACCGATCGGCGTCAAGTAACATGAAATCTTTGCTTCCTAACCAATTCCTGATCTAACTCCCAAACAAGAACAACTCAAATAGTGACCCCAGTTACTGCAGACTCTTACGGAATACACAACTTTATTTGAAACAGTGCATTTGTTCGAGTTCTAACAAACAGGATCATCATTTCCTGCTACATCACTCTCAGTTCCACCGATCCGGCGATCCATCAGACTCCATATACCGCAATCTTTTTTTTTTTTTTGGTTCTTTTGCAATCTCTAGAGCCATTCTTCTACCAACAAATCAACTACGCGACTCAGAAGAAGACTTCGAACAGTCTCCACCAAGTTTTTTGATGCTTCCATTTCTTGTCCATCACACCCACAGACGATCTTTGCTCGATCGCCCAACAGCGTCCAACTTACAAGAGGAAAACGAGAAAGGATCCGGCAACAACCAAGGCGAAATCATCCCGCGATCGGAGAAGAATAGAGAAGGGCTTTACCTTTCGCGACGAAGAAGCAAGGAGATCGAGGAACCCTTCCTCCTCTGGCCTCGCTCTCGAACCACCACCGAGAGCAGGAACCCGAGGAATGTGGGGTTGCGCAGTGACGGTCGGGTTTTGTTATAAGGAGAATTAAAACCAGCACGAGCGTTCGTGGCGATCGGTGGTCCAGGATCACCTGTTTATTTCCAGCCACCAGAAGACGAAGGGAAAGCAGGAGTCCGGTGTGGTCCCCATTTTAATACCCAATGGCACGAGCAGTCATAGGAGTTCGGTGGCTCGATGGAGACGGAAGAGCCAGACGCCCGCGACAAAAGAGAACTCATGAGACCGGTGGGTGGGGATCCTCTCCAAATCGACTTGTGCTTCGTACCCCGTGGTGGGCCCATCTCCAGTTGGATCCACGTAACATACCGACAGCAAAAACCCGGGTCGCATGTCGGACCCATTAAAAGACCCAATGGTAGAGACCTCTTAGGAGTCCGGTGACTCGTTCCAGGCGGAAGATCCCGCACCCCGCAAGGTCTTACCGTGGGTGAGCAGGGATCCTGCCCAACTCGGCTTGTGCTTTTCACCGCACGGTGGGCCCATATCCACCGTCCACTTCTGTCGTCGTTGGGCGGTCGGATCCCGGTTGGATCCACGCAGCACCGCCGAGGCCTTTTGAAGTGTCCTGCGATGACACCAGAAAACAACAAGAGGGGGCATCGCTTTTTCGTATCGTGTCGTCATTTATTATGGTTTTCTTTGGCGGGGGCGGGGCGGATGACCGAAAGGAGGCGACCGCCGCCCAATTTTGATTCCATCGGCTTTCGCTTGCCTCCTCGTTTTTGTTGGGGAAGGGAGGGGGAAAGGGGGGATCCCCTGCAATCCTACCTCTTGACCATCCGCTGACGGAGGGCGGCGAACCGACGAGAAGAATTGCTTGATGATTTGAACGAGTCGCAGTGGCGCGTGTCGCTCCAATGGGCCCCACAAACGGACTAAAAAGAAATCGGGGATTTATTTATGGCAAAAATTCCGTCATTTTGCTTCGTACGTGTTTATCCCTACAATAAGTGATGTATAAAATAAGACGTGTCATCTCAAAAAAAATTTCCCTCATTCGATCAATTTTTTATTAAATTTTTTAACTTAAACATATATATACACACTACAAGACTTAATTTGATTATCAATTTAATTTTATAAAATCAACTCGACTTAGATCAATTTTTGAGTAGTGTCTTATCAGGAAGAAAATAAATGGTAGTGTTTGAAACTTGGATGAAAAAAACAACATTTTAGTCCCTTGTCAGGGATAAGAATAAAGGATTTATGCATCTCATATTTTGTTTTCGAGGGATTATCCAATAAAACATATCTGATAGTCAAGTTAGCATATATTTATATGCATCCAAAGCCCATAAGTTTTTGCTTAGTAAGTTTCAAACAAACACATAATTGACATGAGCATTTTATGCAGTGTCATTCTTGTCAATATGAGGATTTAACGAGATAATTTATCATGTATATTTTTTGTCAACCTGATAATTCTATTAGTTGAAAATAATAATTATATTATTTACCTCCATCATGCTTCGTTTAAACATTTCAGAGTATAATGTCTATTACGGAAACTTTATTATTGTTACTTGAAATTATCAGATGCTTCGATTTTTTTTATTGTAACTGAACTCATATAAAAGATGAGTTGAATTAAATTGGATTGGACTCGACTGAACTCATACAAAAATATGTTGGTACGAAAATTTACAAAAATTAACAAACGTATGAATTTATGTAAATGCTACAAAAAAAAAAACGTAAAACAATAAAAGTGGCATTCTTTATCTTATAATTCACAGAATCGAGTAGAGTTACTACCAAATTATATTCATGAGGTGAGCATTATCAAGACATTTTTATCTTTCACTAGGCTACCCATACACATGCCTAACTTGAGTTAAGTCGAATCGAATTCAATTGGTTTAACCAAACATATATGATGAACAACTCAATGTGATAATAAGACCTTATGGGATAATTGATTTATCAATTTTATTAAGCCTGACTCAAAATACTTAATGTAAAATTAATAATAATATATTCAACAAACTCTTATAGGTTAATATTAGTTTTAACAACTAATCGAAATATTATAATCTCTCTCGCTTAATAGCTTGGCACCCTCGTCCCAAATCAAATACTAGCATAATGTTAACTTCAATCTATACATTTTGAGTCAGTGATATAGGTTTAATGAAATTGAGAGATCAGTTATCCTATTAAGCTAGGTTATGACAATTGGTATTATAGTCAATTTATTATCAAAGTATGATAGAATGATTCCAATAGAAAAGGATAATATGTGGATAGAACTAGAAAACGTATCAACATGTAAAGTTACCATTGAGCTAAGCCTCATATATATCATGCTAGAGTATGATTCTAGACTATGTTGAACTTTGATGATAACATCAAATTCTTAAGTTGGAGAATTTATAATATTCTAATTAATCTCGTATCGAAAATGGAGTAAACATGAGATTAATTTATAAGCGTCTAATATATTATTATCAATTTTAGTTTAATCATTTGATCGTAAGTCAATTATCTTATATAAAATATGACATATAATAAAATAAATGAAGATATTATTGTCAAAATAGGCTTTCTTTATATAAAGATCACAAGTAAAGAATAAAAATATATTTGTATGAACATTTTACAAAAATAAAAGATATACTAATTTATGTGATTACCATAGAAAAAAAAGACAACATTAAACATAAAATTAATTACCAAATTATACTCACAGGGTGAGTTTTCTGGGATTCCTTCGATTCATCTTCCATGACATGCTAACAAGAAATATTTTAAGCAAATTTAAAGGTAAAAAAAAAATCTAAAACTTGAGATATCGTAACAAATAAATGCATCACGAAATGAAGTGACGGGTAAAATTCGTAATTAGAAGCTTGTGTGTATTCCATTGTCAAAATTGTAACATTATTTTTTTACTATTCGTAATCTTATTTTTCTTTTTCCAATATTCCTGAACTCTTATCTTTACAAATCGACGTAAACATCCTTTTCCACTCTCTCCTCCTCGGAGGACGCCGGCGACGAGATCACACACCAAGCAGCGGCATCGGCAACGAGTGGAGAGGTGGCGAGCAACGTCGCCTCCGCCTGCGCTCGCGGCGAGCGGCGAAGGCTTGTCGCGCAGGTGGTCTCACTTAACCTGAATTAGGTTGGATTTGGCTCGGGCCAATTAGACTCGATGGCCCAAAACACCCATGTAAACTATTTTATCATCATTTTGATTTCACATGCTTTCTGATTAATCTATTAATGTCAACTCAATCCATCAAACGGGCAAGTGTGCGGTGTCCAGTGAAAAGGTTGTGACGGCGATCATCGTTTCAGGTCGAAATGAGATTTCCGTGGCTCCGATAAAGTCGAATTACGGCGATCGATTCGGAAGCGCCGCGCATGACCCCCCCGCAACCCTAAATCGGCGATCCCCTTTCCTCTCCCTCCGCGTGCGAAGGCCGCCAGCGGTGCGCCCCTCCCCCTACCGGCCTTTCGGTGGTACGTGTCTCTCTCTCCTCCTCTTTGCTTCTTTCCTCTCCTCCGCCGTGGCCCCCAGCTGAGCCTCCATCCCCCTTCTGCTTCCACATTTGTGCCTTCTACCCCCTCTCCTCCCCTGCCGCTGTTGCTCTCCCTCTCTCCCTCTCCCCGGGTTATTCTCCGCTTCTTCCACCGACGACCTTGCTTCCTCTCTGGACAGAACCCCCTTCTCATCTTCTTTCTCTTCCCAACAGCCCCCATCCAACCTCTTTTGAATTTAATGGTAATGTATATTATTGTTAATAATAGTTAAATTGTTAATATGAATATGTCATTGCTGGTATTTTCAATTGTCACGTATTTGTAGATGATTAAATGAATGTAATTCGATGTTTTGATGGTAATATTTTGAATATGAAATAGTATGAAACTTACGTATTGTTTAATTTTTTATTTCAATAGTATTTTCTTCTTCATTATATGTGTATGTTTATAATTTTTATGTTGACGAGTGCCTGGCTTCATTCGGGTGAGCGCCTAGTTCGTTGGGCATAATATCGGTGCCTTTTAGCACCTAAAGTCTTTGACAATGCTGGTTTTGGTCTCATATTTTCTTTTAAAGGAAAAAAACTCAATTGATTAGATATAAGAAGTCATAGAGTTTTTTTTTTTATATAGATATACTGGTTTTGGCCTCATATATGTGTTTTCCAACAAAAAAAATAAAAAAAAAGAAGTCATAGAGGGATAATGGTACTCTGATAAACAGTTTGAAGGAGCTTCCTATACCTCCCTTTCCAAATTCTATTATCCATTTCTAATAGACAACCAGTATCCGTTTAACTTATGGTTACTAGCGGTTGGTGGAGATACATCAACATAGTTGTATCATGCTTTTTTATCTGGTTGCTGTCCTTATTTTGCGGTTTGTGAACTAACTGATGTAGGCATATTGTTCATTTAGGAACTCCAGTTCTGTGGAAATAATCACTCCAAGGATTTGATGAATAGTGCCAACACTTGTAGCAATAGCATTCGAGCAGCCTTCTCTTACTGTGTGCAACAAGTGCGTAGTTATGATTACCACCATTACCTTTGCCTGCTTCACCTTCCCCCAGCCATGCGCAAGACTGCCTTTGCTCTCCGTGCCTTTAATGTTGAAACTGCAAGGGCTATGGATGTTGCATCTGATCCCAAAATTGGCCTCATGCGCCTCCTTTGGTGGCAAGATGCAATTGACAAAATATTTGCGAAAAAAAATGTTGAACACCCAACGGCTCAAGCTCTCTTGTCAGTTATTTCAGAGCATAAGATCAGCAAGCACTGGTTGAAACGCTCAGTAGATGCCAGAATAAATGATGCAAGCAAAGAAGGGGGTGTCCTTCCCGAAACTATAGCAGATTTGGAGCGGTATGCAGAGGACACTATGTCAACCATGCTATACATGACCCTACAAGCTGGTGGAATTTGCTCAACTGCGGCTGACCATGCAGCCTCACATATTGGCAAAGCAAGTGGACTGCTTTTGCTGCTCAAATCCCTGCCTTACCATGCGAGTCGCCAAGGGAGGATATCATATATTCCAGCTGATGTGGCTTCTAGGCATGGTTTGCTAATAACAGCCCACGGAAGGTCCGAGATTAAGATGGAGTCAGGTGAGGCACTTTCAGATGCTGTTTTTGAGGTGGCATCTGTTGCCAGTCTTCATTTGCAAAAAGCTCGGGAGTTGGCTCCAGCAGTTCCCGCCGAGGCTCTTCCCGTGCTGCTCCCGGCGGTGCCTGCTCAGGTTCTTTTGGACACTTTAAGGCGGAGGAACTTTAATGTGTTCGATTCAAGGATTTTAGGTGGTGTTCAGGGCGTATCACCGCTATGGTATCAGTTGAAGCTAAAGTGGCACGCCTGGAGGAACAAGTATTGAGTTCAGCTCCTGGCAGTCAGAGATTGTAGTTTGAAGCCAAGATTTTTGAGTCTCTTTTGTGTCTCTCCCGGTGGCTGATTTATTATTCTCTCAATTTTACACCTGGACTAAATAAAATTCATGAATGCCTGATTGATGATGGTTTTTCATCAATCAAACTCACCAGCATTGCTGAATCTCTACGCATCTGTTCTTGGTTCTGCCTTTGGATTTCATTTTTTATATGCGTACCAGTTTCTTGCAAATAGGTCAGCAAGAATGTTTGGATCTTTAGCAAATGGAAGAATCAATATGACACTGGTCGTGTGTTTCACAAGCTCAACAGCATGCCTGAAGGCTTCTGTGTTAGTCTTGGAGCATTTCCTTGTCTTCTGTAGTAGTAAGCTTTATGGGACTGCACTCTCCCAATAAACAGAACGTTCCAATTCATTTCAAATCCCTTGTAACCCTCCTGCTTGTTCAAGGGTGAAATCACTGAATGCTCCATGGCACTTGATACAAGTTACCGGAGATGTGCCTGAGGTGGTCATGACCGACTTCATATATGTCTGAATGGCTGATAGCTGAAGATTTTGTTGCACATGTGAAAGTATAGAAGACCAAATTGTGAGAATTAGATTTCAAAGTTGAATGACTCATCGAGTTATTTGAGTCAACAAAAAGAAGTGGAGAGAGAATTATGCCATTTTAATAGTTTTCATTAGGTAGGCCATCTTTAAATCTGAAGTACCACATCTTATCTACCATCACTGCCTTTCATCCATGTTTTCCCTCTCTTCTTTATGCTGAATACATTGGCTGGAGGTACAAAGATCTCCATGACCATAAATCAAATTTATGGTGTATGCTGAGGATGTAGGCCCATTGCTGCTTTATCTATCTACACCAACATAGATATACCTAAACACCAATATTGATCTTGCTTCATGCACCGGGGGACAGTGTTAGAACAGCTAAGATTTAATGAGAAGGCACCAAGGAGATGATTAATGTTTACTCTCCAAGGAAAGCAAAACATCATGTCCTTTATATCCAAATCTTTTGCTTGACTCATTTCTCTAATGAATGCCTTGGGATGAAGAAAGGAGATGATAGGTATGAAAAGATGTCCTATATAACCAAATCTTCTTTCCTTTGCTTCTGCTACTTTGAGAAGGGATTCAAAACTAATCGAGATCTACTTCTAAGCTAGTCTGGATGATTCAAATTGAGATTTAATAAAAATTATATTGGGACATACTCGAGAAAGATCCTTCGATATTTAAATTAATGTAGAAGAAATTAGCATGTGATCATTTAATTGAAATTGTGATTAACGTCATGAACGATTATTATGCCCATCGTTCGATCGGAAAATGAGAATGTAAAGTTACGTGTTTAATTCGAGGATACAAAATAACAATTTATAGTTTCATCTTTTTCGTGATAACACATTGTTGATCTAATCAACTGTAATCCCACATGATATATCAATAAGAGAGAGATGTAGATAATGTGTTGACGACCAGACACGTATCGTATTCCCCACATAACCTTCAAATTGAATCGCCCATCCTTTTGAGTCAGTTTCTGGAAATTTATTGGATCTTCCTCCCGCGGTTGGGTCCTTATGTTTAGCCATGCAAATTGCGGATCCGGAGTTCGGTGGCATTCGGATCCGATTCGATCAGGTAGCATCCGCACCCGCACTTGGGATTTTTTCCGTTCGCGGATGTGGTGGTGAGTGATGTCCACAAAGTGTTGTTTATTGCACACTAGTAAGCGAGACAGACGAGCGGGGGAAGAGAGAGAGAGAGAGAGAGAGGAGGGCCGATGTCGACGACTCAACTCCCTTTAAACCTATGCCTTCCCCGCGCACCCTTCTCTTCCACGAGGGGAGGGATCTCTTCTCCTCTTTGATGTTTCTTTCCTTAAACCCTGAAAGCAAGTGACGGAGATCTACTGATCCAATTCGTAGAGGTAGAGGAGGGAAAGAGAAGAAGTAAGGAAAGGAAGGAAATCCCGAATCGATCCGTCGTTTTCTGGTAATTAGTTCTCGGTACCCTAGATCCGATGGCACAAGGAGAGATGAACGACGGAGGGCTTCTCGACATCCAGCCGTCGGAGCTCCGATTCGCTTGTAAGCGACCGTCACTTCCCTCATTCCTGCCCTTTTTTTCCTCTTTGCTCGATGGGTGTTTGCTTATCTGGAATGAGGAATTGCAAGATGTATTGTTGGTTATATTGGACTCCCTATTTCTCTTTTGCTGACGATGCGTGTGATCTGTCCACTGGTTATGCCTCGAGAAGTCGAGTTGAAGAAGCAGAGCTCATGTTCCTTCCAGCTGACCAATAAAACAGATCAATATGTTGCCTTCAAGGTATCTCTTTACTCTTGTTTGTCAGGATGTTGCCTCTATATGTCTCTTTTCTTTCTTTGTCGCTGCATTTCTACATGTAAAGTGGCAATTGGAATAATTTATCTGTAGTGATGTGTATATTTCTGGCTGTATTCCAGGTTAAAACAACCAACCCAAAGAAATACTGTGTCCGACCCAATTCAGGGATCATTTCACCAAGGTCCTCGTGCGATGTCACTGGTAAACCCTGTTTTAGTTGGATTTGGTTATCGAACTTCAAAATACTCGGTCTTACCACATTTGTTACCCTGTGTTTGATGCATTAGTTACAATGCAAGCACAAAAGGAGGCCCCACACGACATGCAATGCAAAGACAAGTTTTTACTTCAGAGTGTAATTGCAGAGCATGGTGCAGCGGCCACAGACATAACTGCTGAAATGGTTGCTAGGATTTAATCTTGATGTATCTTCTGTTGAATCTGTTTTGTACCACTGTGACTTAAAAGTGATAATAGCACTAAATTGTCAGTTCAATAGAGAACCTGGAAAGCTTGTTGAAGAATTCAAGCTGCGGGTCACTTACGTTATGGCTAGTCCTCCACCTGTTTCTGAGGAACAACAAGAGGGATCCTCACCTAGGTCATCCACATTTGAAGATGGGGCCCAAAGTTTGCAGACACAAGATTCTGTAAGTGGTTGTTGACTGTTGAGGGCCTTAATATGCTATGTTCATCTTTTGTCTCATATGCGCATGTGGAGTTATCTTGCATCATATGCTTAGTTCACATGACTAATAAAATTTCAGGCATCACGATTGAAAGAACCTTCAAAGGAGAACTCCTCAGAGGTTACTTCTTCCATTCTTAATCTTTCTGTTTTTGGTCTAATAGTTTCTTGAAATTCCTATTGATGGCAAACTTCTGTGATTCATTTGCAACATGGATTTGGCATCCAAAGCTTTATAGACTTAATCTGTACACAATCATGCACAAAGCAAATGCTGAATGCTTAAACAAACAACTGATGACTTGTTGATAACCTAGAACTTTTATTTAGCTTTGTCCTGTGACTATGATAAACAATTGCCAGAGAAAGCAAAGGGGTTTGACTTTAGTACCCTTGTTCAAACTTCAAAATACCTTGTATGTTATGATGCCATTAGGTTGAACCTGACAGTCGTGTAAGCATGTTGATTAGTTGCTTTTGTCATAGAAGTCTCCTTGGTTTCAGATTTTGTTCTCCTTCTGTGGAGATCATCCTTTTAATTTTTGCTTACATATGGAGATTGTTTGCACTAGAAGAACTAATATTTACATGACAATCATCCATTTGATACTCATTTACTAAATGCCACTATCTGCTGCCCATATAATCTATGGTGTCTTATATTATGGATGAATTGTTTCACTATCCTGCTCCACTAAAACCTTATTGATTAGCTACTGCAATTGAGATCATACCACCATGACAGCTATCTCACTACAGCACCATCATTATGAAACCTTAGATTGAGCTTTGATTTGATTGTAGGCACCACTAGCTATTTAGTGAATTTTGGTTACCTTTTACAATATGCAGGCATTCACTATGATTTTAAAGTTGACTGAAGAGAAAAACAATGCCATTGAGCAAAACCAGAAGCTTCAGCAGGAAGTGGTATGCAATTTTAATGGCATACGATATGTGATGCCTACAGGCTAGCATTTTTGTGCTTGTAGCTTTTACAAACTGGTAAATGGATTGCAATGAAATATATGTTGTCATGCTAATGATCGCAACTTCGAGTCTTGAATACTTATGGACTTCCCTTTTTCTTCTTTGCTTTTTGATTTATTACATTCTGCATAACTTTTGTAATAAGGATAATCAATATATCTGTCAAAGTATGAAACTAGTCAGTTCCTTGCATGTATTCATTTAAGCGCATATATAATTCTGAGATACAGAATATGATATTTTTATTAAATTGGATATGAAAGATGAGTTGCTGAAGTTTGAAGTGGATAATTCATGCATAATTAATAACTGCCTTTTGATGGATTTAATGTATTAACATCATTCTTTATGTTGTTCCTTAAGCTGCTTTTGTTTCAACAACCGGGGAATATATTGTAGAAAACATTTCAAAAGACGAAGAATAATTCCAACACAGGAACCATGAAGGCCAAGCAAATATGGAGCTAATTTATGTGGCCTTCAGCATCATCAAAATCATGATTCCTTCAGTTGTATTTAGCCTTTGCTAAGATCATTCAGGGCAACACTTCTTCTCCAGCTTCTAAAAATATAATTAATAATGCACAAGCACCACCTAAGCATTTTGATCTAACACTAATATGCTTTGTCCTGTAAGTTCCAAGTTTGCTTTCTTCCCTAGTGTATGATTCATTATAGGCCATAGATATTCAGGAGTGTAAACAAAAATCTAAAGGGTTTACATGATACATAACAAAATTATATACGCTAGAAAATTAAAAGATGATTGTGTATATATCATTTACATGAGATTTAGATTTGTGCTCATTACTTAGTTACACAATTTTCGATTGAAATAACGCAAAGCCATGCCAGTGATCAATAAGCAACTTCAGATGTAAGAGGGCTATGCAACAGGTATTTGTAGGCTTTGATCAAGGCAAACCTATTGGTTATCTCTATTGGAACTGTTTGGTCAAAAGCCTTGCTGATCCTTTCTTGCATTTTTCTTAGGTAAATCAAGGTCTCAGTTATCTTGATTTTACCTTCCATAGTTTTTTATCATACAAATATTTGTTATGGGATTTGTCTTGGTGATATTTATCATTTTTGGGCTGAAACATGCATACTTTTCATTATGCCATTTAGAAGTGGCTAAAAGGACCAAACAGATCAAACTGTAACTTCATTGTTGGCTAAAACACTTATTTCTATTTATTACTTCACTAGAATAGTCCAAAGGAGCTAGCAGAGATCAAGCAGTGCCATTTCACTTTGAAATCTTTTAGCTTCCTCTCTCATTTGTTCTGAACAGATGATTTAGATGGGATCATTTCTCATTATAGGGAGGGTGGTCAAAAAATGAATGTACATACTTGGAGTATTATCTAATCTTGCCATATGGTAAAACTACAGAAAAATATTCATAACAAGAACATTGTCTACATATCTGATTTCTTACCTCAGCAAACTGAGATGAAGGTGTCGATGAGAAATTGTTAAATATGTGCTAGCTGAATTCTGGAAAGTTGACTTTAGGGAAGCTGGATGAAACAATTATCAGTATGTTTTTTATTTATTTATTTTATAGATAGCATGATATGAAGTAAGAGCAGAAGAACCATTTACTGCAAATGGTTTGGGTTGCATATATGTAGCTCCATATGATAGTTTCACAAAGAAGGTTCAACTAAACCATTTGAAATGGGATCTGACACATGAAATGAACAATGCAAGCCATTTGGAGATTTGTCAATGTTGATGTTTAATTTATCTCAGATGACAATTATTGCTGAGAAAGCTGAGATGTTTAGTTTTCACTAGCAGCTCCTGTTCGATTGATGCAAACAAGTTGCATAAGACTCTTAGATTTTCTCATGATACTCGGACTCCTCACTCTATATTTATCGCAGGATCTGCTAAAGAGTGAAGTCAACAGGCACCACATGTTTTTTGTGGTGGTTGGAGCTGTTCTTGCTGCTCTAATTGGGTATATCATCAAGATGTCATATTACTGAGAGCACAAAATCATGGGTCTACTGCATGTGCAAGGTACCTCGTTGTGGTCTACCACCACCATTCAACAAAAATGGACAGTGTGTTCTTCCTCATAATTGGTATTGTTTGTCTTCCATAATTATGGTGAAATATTATGTAGACCATGTTGATTCATTGTGTTTTGGATTGAAATTTCTGTAAGTTGTGGATCTTGTAAGATAATTTGAATGTGATCTCAAACTTCTTTAAATAGGTTGTTTTTCCCTTCTGTTGTATGGGAGTTTTTTTTAAAAGAAATTTAAATGGAACATGCAAAATACCATTTTACTTTAGAAGAGAGATACAGTAGATGGATGGATACATTGGTATGCTAAGGTTTGCAAATGAAATAAAATACAAGTACTATCTCAAGGTTTGACCAGGTTTATTCTTAAAGCATTTTATCAACATGTAGTCAGTCAGTGTGATAAATCACATGGTTCAAAATTGTTTAGTTTCATTATTAATTATAATTCCGTTGTTTAATCTCATCACCTACCAAATGCAAGATCATTGAGATGACCCACCCATATTTGTAGATGACCACTTGCTATGCTGATGATTACATCACATTGAGAACAAGAATTAAATAGCTGCACAGGTTAATCATCAGTCTCAAGGACATAAGTAGACAGCCAGAGCAATCAAATTATCACACCAAGTAGAACAGATGTGCTACCATTGGCTACTTTGATGACCATTGGCGACCATATCCAGGTGAGTCAACAGTAGCTATATATTGAGAAACATTTAGCAATCTTTTTGATGTTTAAGACAATAATTTAGACAAACCGTGGTTGAAACTGTAATCAACTTAATTGCCATGCATGTGGCTATTATAACCTAGCCTTATATTGGTTGAATCAGTGAGGTAATCACTTCCATAACTTGTATGCTGTTGTACTCATGTCATAGAGCAAGTTTCACTATTAAAAGAATTCCTTCCTAATAAATGATAAGAGTTTTTGCTTGACATTGTTCATAACATTGAGAAATATGAGCATGATCATTGGGGGATGAAACTTTGTTCCAGGAGAGGATGCTTTTAATAATCACAACTTGGTAATTAGTTAGTACAGCACATCAAGCCCAACATGCTTTTATCCAATGAAGTGTTCCTTTTAGAAATATACGTAGAAGTTGCTGAATGAAGTGCAGTAATGCTGTCTTGTCAACTTTTATGCAGTTAAATAACTACACCTATACAACACACAGGAACATGATCTTAAAGAAGGTAGTCTAAGCCTTCGGTAACTCCTTCCCCAAAGATTTATGTTATGCCATGACAGGGATACACGTCCTGACGTGTTCTTTTCTCTTCTCCCATCAGCACAGGGTGGAAGGACGCAGGCAAAAGGCAAGCATGAGGAACTGGCATTTCTCTTAGGATATTGCTTGAAGCGAAGGAAGTCCTTGGAGGAGAGGAAAGAACATGTCTCCATCCTCCTTTTCCCAGCCACCAAGACTTGGACCATATTAAAAAAACAAAAACAAAAAAAAAAAAACACACAGGAACATCAACCTCCTTCAGAGAGAGGTTTCATCACAAACACAAGGAGGTATGTGTCACTTTCCAATTCAAAAAAGAAAAGGTTAGGAGGTGAGAGAGGCTTGTTAGACATCACATGGGGTTTGATCTAAACTAAGCTAATCTTTACATGTTGTCCAGGTGTCCACATCATGCTTCCATTAAAATAATACCCACTGGCCCTGTGCTTGTCCCCAGTTCCTTCTCATGCAAACTCTCCCTGTCGTTTTTCTTAAGCATGGACAGGGTAACGCCCCATATGTACCATGTTATCCCTGTCCCTTTATTACTTCTGGGCCACCACCCTTGTCCCCCCCAACCTCCTTGACCTTTCCTGGTGTGGTGATTGCAGGGCAGATAGCTGAAGATGGGCACATCAATTAAGAAAAAGGAGAGAGGCTGCAGCAACCATTCATGAGAAAGAGATACAGAAGGTATGAATGAAGAAACTTGGAAGAAAGTTAGTGAGATGTAAAGCTGCAAGCTAAAATGCTTGAAGCTGAGGCTACTCCCATTTGCTGCCCAACCAAAAATTTGGAAGATGATGTCTTGCAAACATCTGATTAGATGTAAAGCATTGCGTCACATGAAGCTGGCAAAGCTTTCTTTTTCCCTCTTTTGGGAAGCTGAAGCGAGCAAAAGTTTTGATCACTGCAGGACACAGAACTCATCAGCTATTTACTTGCAGGAAGGAGACCCACTCTGCATGAGCTGAAGGAACATAATACCCAGTATCACATGGATAATGCTCAACGTCTAGTATTGTATCAGCCACCACAGTCTCTGTTATCTGACATCCATATATATCATATATATTGCTGCATTAAAGCTGAGCACACACAGGCAGTGAACCAGAGATGAGACCCATCAGATTCATGGCCACAGGCTGGGACACGAGACAATCCAAAGATTGTGACAATACTCATCCCATCAATCGAGTCTTGATACCTTCCTCCGGAGGTAACGTTGCATCTCACTTCATTACTTGCAGGTTAGACTTTGGCTCCTATATATATATAAGGTTATATATATATAATGTTTCATCAGCATTTTGTGGCGGGGAATATAACCTTAGCTTTACTATCTTCGAATACAACTATGTCCATCGAACAACGTTAAGGGCACCACTCTTCAAAGACTGTTATGTGCAAGTCCATATCACACTACTTTCAATATCCAATTGAACAGCATCTGATGTACTTAATATAATGAGAGAGAAGAAGAAAGAATAGCATCTAATGTAGTTCTCGTATCTGGAAGAAAGATTTTGTTCTTCGCCGAAAGGCAGATCAATTATTAATAATCCCAACACAGGTGTTACTCTCATGCAAAGCAATGAAGGGCTTCATCGTTGGTTTCCTTCCTCATGCAAAAAGCTCTCATTTATCCTTGAAATATTTTTGTTTATTGACATATTGCAAGTGCCCGTTTTGGTGCGTGATTTATTGCAGGGGCAGAACGGTCACATCGGCGGGCAGATAGAGCCGTCCCCAGCGACTCCCATCGCCACCGGGGGGCCCACCGAGCAAGTGTCACACTGGCAGTGTTCCCCTGTCCCTATCCCGCGTCCAGAGCCGTCCATCTCTCGGCTCCATCACCATCCGACGGCTCCGATGACGGGACGTACAGGGACCGCGGGCCCCGCGGGAGGAACGGCCTCGATTGGCGAGCCCGCGGTCCCGACGCATGATGATCACAGGTCGCGACCGTCCGATCCCTGGAACTTTATCGCGGAGGGCCTTCCCTCAATTTAAATGGCGAGAGTACCCTCGATCCAGCCGTTGATATATCGGCCGAGATGTCGGATTCTTTTGTCGCGAACGCCGGATCATCCGAACCGATACGAACCAACGCCTCGGAATAATAAAGGTGGGTGGTTTGGCCAGAAAGGGAAGGTAATAATGGGGATCTTTTGGGCATAGGTAAAACCTTTTCCTCAAGCTTTCTTTCTTTAATCTGTTAATTATGGGATTTATAATTTATTTCTCATTGTTATTTGTCAATAATAAGTTTTTATTCTGTCATCTCTCATTTACTTCAGTGTCATGATGGGAAGATAAACAATTGGGTGACTGCTTTCTGTCGATCGAGGAGAGAGAGCGGAGAAGCGACTTGACTCCTTTTCCCTTACGGTTGCATGCGTTCGCAGCAAGAGATGGGGGTATAGACAAAGAGGAGGCGGAGGAGGGTACAAGAGGGCTTTTCTTCCACGGTTGATCATCTTTTCTTCCAACCACAACCTATCCCGTTTGGAGAGAGATAAGAGGGGCAGAGAGCAACCAGGCGTGGATAAAATTGATATTGGAGGAGGAAAAAGATGATCTTGGAGACAGACAAGGGGCCTTTTTTCCTGTTCTTTTTGAGATTGGAAATGCTGCATTAGCGTCTGCAACCATCAGCAGAAGAGAAAGGAGCACTATCAACCAATCTCCGAAAGCAACAAACCGCAGATCTCTGTCTCTCTCTTTGGACAGCCCAAGATCCAGTGGGATTGCAGGTGGTAGTGTTGCAGATTATTAGATGAGAGGAGGGATGCCCTTTGCTGTCCAACAGAAGGGAGCTCCTCTGCAGGTCTTAGAAGGAGAAGAAGGCCTCTTTTGGTGTGCTTCTGCTACCGCTGCCGCTAATAACTGTCTTAAGAAGAGGAGGGAGGGGGAGGAGGGGAAGGAAGGATCGCCGCTGGAGCCGCGGTCAGTACTGGAAAGCCTGCGAAGCCCCAGCCCGCCAAGCTCCTCCGCTTCCACCGTGTCTTCCTCCCGCGTCGTTAGCGGTGGAGGGCCGGCCTCCTCCGACGGCTCCGCCACCGCCACCGCCACCACATCGGCGGCGGCGGAAGAGGCCCGGAGGGATGAAGGGGCTGCGGAGCTCCCTCCCGTCCCCACCGTCCCCGCCGCCGGAGAGGACTGCTCGCTCGGCGGCGTCGATGACTGGGAGGCCTTTCTCTCGGAACCGGCCGCCTCCATCGGCCAAGATCAGACCTTTCTCCGGTGGATCATTGATGAAGCCGACAACAATTCTGCTGCTAGAAGCAACGGCACCGGATTGCTCTTCGATCCGGCTTTCGTGTTAGAAGGTGCTTCGGCGTTGGCAGAAACCGCTAGTCATCCGCCGATGGCTTCCTCTGTCCTCTCTGCTGGTGTACTTGGATCCAAAGGTGCCACCTTTGGGTGCACTCCCAGCCTCGCTCCTCGGCCGGCGAATAGCCTTCCCCTGTCTCTACCTCCGCTGCCGCCGGGAGTCATCTCCCAAGAGTCCACGGAGGAAAAGCCCCTCTTCGGTCCGAGCCTGTTCTTTGCGCACCAACAGCAGGCCCAACCCCCGCAACGCTCTTCCTTCTTCCTCCCTTTGAATCATTTCGCCGGCTACCATGAGGACCAGGCACTGGAGCATCTTGCCCCACCTCCGCGTAAACGCCCTGCCATCGACCCGCTCCCTAGTTCCCACGTCCCTGACCTCTTTCTCCGCCGTAACCAGCCGCAGCAGCTGGGACTCCCTCAGCAGTTCAATACCGCTGCATTCCAGCTTCAACAGTCGCCAGGAAAGCCCAAAGTGGCAAACGGAGATGAGGCGTCCGTGGCTGCTGCTGCGGCGGCGGCGGCAAGGCAGCAGCAGGCATTGGTTGACCAGCTCTTCAAGGCGGCCGAGGTGCTCGAGGCCGGGAACACCGTCAGCGCCCGTGGGATATTGGCGCGGCTCAATCACCAGCTCCCCTCTCCCGTAGGGAAGCCACTCCTGCGGTCCGCCTTCTACTTCAAGGAGGCCCTCCACCTCCTCGCCAGCCACTCCCCCCACCCGCACCCGCTTCCGTCGCTCCCCATCTCGACGCCACTGGACGTCATGCTCAAGCTTGGAGCTTACAAGACCTTCTCCGACGTCTCCCCCATCGTCCAATTCGCCAGCTTCACCTGCATCCAACCCCTCTTGGAGGCGCTTGACGGCGCGAGTCGGATCCACATCATCGACTTCGACATTGGAGTCGGAATGCAGTGGTCGGCCTTCATGCAGGAGCTTGCGCAGCGATGGTCCTCATCAATGGCTGCCGCCCCATTCCTCAAAATCACGGCTTTTGCCTCCGCCTACTCCCACCACTCCCTAGAGCTCAACCTCATCCACCAGAACCTGTCTCATTTCGCCAGCAGCCTCAACATCCCCTTCGAATTCAGTGTCCTTAGCCTCGACCCCTTCGACCCAACAGTACTCTTCAGAATGTGCTCTGCCATGGATGAGGCTGTTGCAGTAAACCTCCCCATAGGCTCTGCAATTCGTCCACCCATCCCGACTCTCCTACGATTTGTGAAGCAGCTCTCCCCCAAGATTGTAGTCTCAGTCGATTATGGATGTGATCGCATTGATCTGCCCTTTGCCCATCACATTCTCCATGCATTCCAGTCATGCACAGTGCTCCTCGACTCGATTGATGCAGCCGGTGCCAATCAGGATGCAGCTAATAAGATCGAAAGATTCCTAGTGCGGCCAAGGATCGAAAGCGCAGTTCTGGGCCGGCACCAGTTGTCAGACAAGACACTACCTTGGAGAACTCTATTTGCTTCTGCTGGATTTATGCACGTCCAATTCAGCAACTTCACGGAGACTCAAGCAGAGTGTCTTCTGAAGAGGGTGCTGGTTAGGGGCTTCCATGTGGAGAAGCGCCAATCTTCACTTTCCCTCTGTTGGCAGCGTGGGGAGCTTGTTTCGGTGTCGGCATGGAAGTGCTGAAGGAGCATCTTTTCTTACAGGCATGTCATTACAGTTCTCTTCTTACCCACCAAGGTCCAACTCTATTTACTTTTGGTTCATGGTAATTCTATGTAAGCAAAGTCGTCCATTTGCCATGGTATTTTGTTGGATAGTTTCTGTGTCCAAAGACATTTAACTAACTTAGTGTCTGGTACAGTTTAATATTTCTAGTTATTTTATGATTATGGACATAAATGGTAATGTTATGGTGTCTCCTTGCATCTCCTTTGGGTCATTGTCATTTTCGATGAAGTAAAATTGATCGTGAAAAACTTACAGCTCTCCAAAAACTCGATCATCTTGCAAACTGTGGGTTCTATCTCATAATTTTGACAGGTGTTCCTCAGAATGATCATACATCAAAATATGTCAACAGAGTGAAATGTTAGATCACTTGTATACATGACAAGTTACATGTATAAAGTTTCTGCAGCGATAAGAGATATGCGCTTTATTTCTTGGCACAAGAATCAACTCGGAATTACCAAAGTTGGTGCTGGTAGGTTTTGCAAGTAGTTTCAAGCTTACTTTGCTATTTCCTTCAGAGTAATATCATATTAAGAATACCTATTAGTAGGAAATTAAGTTTTGTATATAGCTTTCTTATGTTTCTTTTCATCTATTGCAAAAGGAACACATACTAAGCTCTTGTGTACCACTAATGGTGGATTAGGTTGTGATACTTCTGGGTGCATCCACAATTGGAAGAACCAAATTTGGGAATGTACATTGTCATCACCTGTGTCTAAATGAATGTACCGTATAAATCTAGGATTTTAATTTCGAATGATACCGCTCATATCGGGTGGCACATATTGGTTCGCTAACAGACCGGTATGCAGATCGCTCACTATCAGGTGGTACCATTGATATCCGATACGGGGTTGTTTCGGGCGGTAACGATCGAAATATGATACGGGGCTGTATCAGGTGGTAACAATCGATATTTTGACTGTTATCGCTCGAAACAAATCGATAATGGTCGATTTCGATCATCACTACTCGCTATTGGGCGGTATCAGCCTGGCTATGATGAGGGAAGAAGCGTCAAGGGAGAAGAGGGAGAATTGGGAAAACCTCGACGCTCCCGATCCGGCGTCGCCCTCTCTCGACAATCTCGATCCTGGAGGTAACGAAGAGGCGATAGCTCGACTTTTTCTTCGTTGCATTCTTCGCTGAAGGCCGGAGACACCTGTGGCCTTTGTCGCGTTGTTCGGAGACATCTATGGCCTTTGACGTCTTCGTCGAACACCACAGATGAGGAGAAGACCGCATCTTCTCCTCATTTGATGCGACGAGAAGAAGAAAAGGAGGTGAGGTTGCCGAGGCAGTGTATGCCTCCTTTTTTATATTTTTATATTATATACATATACACACACACATCGAGTGGTACACCCTGGCGTACCACTCGGTATGTCCGTGCCGTACAGTATTGAGCAAAACTCGAAACGTCGATATGGTACGAAATTAAGAACCTTGGTATAAATAACTTAGAGTCTCCGGATGACTATTACTGTTAAATTACTGTCAACTTTTAATCCTTATTGAGCATATCCAAACAAGTTTTAACATCTTGTGATATTGCCTATGATCTCATCTATCTGCTTACCCAGCTAATAAGTCTCCGAAATATATGAATCCACTCTATAATAGGTTTGCACTATCACATTCTGAGTCAAATTCCTCTTTTCATGTAGCCATCATGACTGTGTCATGAATTATTTTCGGAGGTTGATGCCATGTTTAACAGGTTTTGATTATGGTAACTTATAAATTGGGTATCTGAGCAATTGGATCTGTTCTTATGCAATAAAATTTCAGTTTACTATGCTTCGGGTCGGTATTGGTTTGACATTTGTGATGTCCATCTATGACTTCTATGCAATTGCTTATTTTCCTCGTCCTACTAGAGTGAGAACATATTGACTATATACCAGATTTTGCACCTGTCTTATGTTTGCTTCCACCCAGAACACTTTCTTGGTTAAGTTGTCAACAACAGTGGTGTACATGCTCGATGTGGCTGTACTGAGAAAAAAAGGTCCTCCAATTCTAGTTTGTTGCCTAAGGTTGAATCTGATCCATCTTTCTGTGACCTGTGTGGATCACTGTTACCCGTTAAGCATTTCGTCTCAACTCTCAATAGCTTCGCAAGTGAAACAAAAATTATATTACTGCAGGCAAGCAACCTTCGTTTCCCGTCCTCAACATTAGTTACCGAACTTTCTTGTGATTTAGTTATGCTTTCTGTCGTTGTCAATTGTAGGACTCTGCATTATCATTTAGCCTTTGTTTTTTCTGCTTTTATAGTTCATGCAGCTTTATTTCTTCAAATAGAATCAGGACATAAGCCTCAAGAATGTATAGTTATCAAACAGTGTGACCTGATATTAATAAAAAGGTTGCTTGTCAATCATTGCTTCTCAGTTGACTGCCTCTTTCAGTAAAGCTGGTTTGCTAAGGTGTCCCTACTGTTTGTATTGACTAATCATGGACATGAAAACTTTTCTGAAAACAATCACTGTTGAATGGGTCAGCCCTGTCGATATATAATAAATTTCTTTTCTACAAGGGAACACAGAGAAACATCACTTTCTGAAAAATTCGATAGAGTTTGTGCTGTGTCTGTTTAGTATTCTGGTATTGCTTCACGATGCATTGGTTCTACAGATTACATTGTTCTTCTGTGTAAAACATGTCCATGTTAAACATATGCTTGGGTAGATTAGTCATGGAGATAAAGATCGAATTATTCCTGTGGGAATACAGCCTGTCTTTTTCTATGTAGGTGCCTGTCTTTTTCTATCTTTATGTGTCCCACTCTTCAAAATTTCTTTTGGTGTCCATAAGCTTTTCATGTTGATTTTATGACATTGTACTATCATATTTCTGTATATTATTCGTTTTTACGTCTCCATAAGTTTGTAAACCTACATCGAAATAGTTGCCGGTCGGCAATGGACCATCAATTGATTTCACTACAAATCAGTACAAAGATTGGTACCTAGCATCCATACTCTTTACAAAAGATTTGTGTGGAACAGCATAACTTTGTGAATCGGGCACCGAATAATGTTGTCCCCATCATGTTTTTATTTACGTCTTCTTTTCTCAATGGAGAAAC
This sequence comes from Musa beccarii, assembly GCA_024322285.1. Lineage (NCBI taxonomy): Eukaryota > Viridiplantae > Streptophyta > Magnoliopsida > Zingiberales > Musaceae > Musa > Musa beccarii. The sequence goes on from CM044399.1 coordinate 11,535,240, forward strand.
TTGTGGACAATCTGAACTTTATGGAAAAATTCCGGTGCTTGTAGCCTTTTGCTTTAGAGAAATCGAATTTTTCTGCTTCTTATGGTGGCTGTGCCAAAGTGTTGAGGATTATTCTTGTAGTAGATGTGCTTGTGTGGTCCTGAATCTGTGAAAGTTGCAAGTAGGTTTCTGTATTAATTGAATCTGTTGTGTCTTGAGCATATTTTCTCATCAGCTCTTCTCCATTTCTCTAAAATCACCAGTTTTACTTTTCTTCTCACATCATTTTGTCTGTATTGACTATCAAGAGTTGGATGATTTGTTCCTCTGGTTTGGCCCCCAAAGCAAGGTGGTGGTTGAGTTCTTCACCTGTGCATCTCCTGTTAAGAACAGGATGTAGATATGATGATTTCTGAATGCTGGTAATCATGCCTGTGATCCAAAATCTCATCTCAGGAATATATATACATATATATATATATATATATATATATATATATATATATATATATATATATATATATATATATATATATATATATATATATATTGGATGGTTTAGAAGAGGGTGAGTCTCGGTACAACGGTAATATTATTCTTTTGTGACATGAGAGATCAGGATTCAGAGTTGTTACGAAAAATATAAGTTAGTCGTGTGTGATCAAAATAATTTTTTTAAAAATATTTAAATATAAAATTATGTACTTGTATTGAGGGGAGTGATATCCTTTTAAACTAGTTCATCGGCAAGAACACATTATTTATCAAAAAATAAATTTGAATTGTTTGTTGCAAGGTATCATTTGGTAGAACCAAGAATTATGTGTGCCCATAGGATTAATTTGGAAAATTGGTAGAGATATGCAAGAACAAATCGTTTTTATGATGAATTCCCAGAGAACCTCAATGAGATATACAGAATTAGGATCAATTAAATATTATAAAATCCTGATGTTTCCTATCCTTCACAATTGGATGTCGATGCCAACACAGTGATATCAGATCGGGAGGAAGACGGGAATTACCTGAGTTTTCCTTCCGAACGCCCATCTTGACTCGATCTCACCGACCGGCGGTAAAAATCTCGTAAGTTTGCGTCGTCCCGGCAATCTTCAAACACCGAAAGAAGAATTGTATGGATGCATGAATCGGTCGAGTACGTTGCTTTTCTTTCTGCACGTTTAGATCGGGACGTGAGATTTTTGTCGTTTGTTTTGGGGCCAATGCTGGTTGCGACCAAATCCAGTGTTGCACACCACCGCGTCATGGATCGCACAGTGCCGGAGGGGCCGCCTCCCGCTTGGCTTCCTGCGGTGGCTGCCATTGTTCTTCTCTGAGCTTGTCGTTGGCGGCTGCCAGGCGGGCAAGACGAGACAAGGACGGACGTGATTTGGAACACGATTGTTGCGAGGTCGTCGTCTCCTCGACACCATTGTTATCGGTAACAGTCGTCGTTGCGGAGGCTGAGAAGAAGCAGTGCCGATTGGGTGTGCCGATCCAAAGCCAATCGCCCCCATCGTGATATCCAGAAGCTTATTAATGTAATGGCTTAGGTGGATCGATTTCAAGTGGTTTTATTGACGTGTAATTTGTAAACATAAAAATTATTATGATTATATTATTGCTATATAAAAAATTTTAATATCAAAAATTAAAATTAAACAATGATAAATCAAATTTACGATATATAACTTTTGATGTCATTTAGAATATCTTTATCTAATGTATACGAATCCGAAAACTATAGTGACATCCATCTATAAGAAGAACTAGATTGTTCTTTTCTTCTCTTTTTATCATTCACACGACTGCTATAAATGATAGATCTATCGAATGTTACTCATCAGCTCTAGGGCATATGCCACCACGTCACTGTTCGCTACCACGAACAAACACTTGCTTCGAACCCGACAAGTACCACTACACTTTGTTAGCCACCTTCACCGTGAAGCACGATATTATAAAGACGAAGAGCAAATGGAAGGAGCAATTGAACTAGTCTATGTAGCCCTCCCGCACCTGCTCGCTCTTCTCGACCAACTTATCGAAGAAGAGGAAGCGACGAATGTTGTAGTGATGGACGAAGGCGAAGAGGTAGAGATAGGAGAGGCCGGAGGCGGAGGTGAGGGAGAGCTGGACCACCACATCATAAGCGTGGTGGGTGAGGGCGTAGGAGAGGACAAAGTAGGAGGCGGTGGGGATGAAGATGCCTAGGAGGAGGTAAAGGGATTAGGAGACTACTACGTGCCTAGCGTTGGACTGGTCAACACGCATCCACCTGAGGTAGGATCGGAAGCTCCTAAGCTTGTCATCAATGCAGGAGAGGCTATATGCGTTCGATGCCCTGCTAGGCAATAGTGGCTCGGTGCTACTGTTGGTGGTCACTTCCATGACGATACCTTCTCTTGCCATTGATAGAGGTCTTAGTTTTTTTTTAAAACTTAAATTACATGTATCATTATATTAATAATTTATTATGAGTCAACATATCACGAAAGTAGACTTTAATATCTATTAATGCAAACTTGACTAGAGTGGCTTATATGCTACATTTTTGAAAATGTAAAAAATGATTTAGACATGAGTAAATCATAAGAGCTTAAGAGGTCAATGGCCAAAACCATAAGAGCTAAAATAGACCTTAATCCTAATTACACGTGTTATTATATTAATAATTTATTATGAGTCAATATGCCATATAATAGACTCTAACATCTATTAACTCAGATTTAACGGGAAGGACTTATATGTTATATTTTTAAAAATATAAGGATTATTTTAGATACGAATAAACCATAAGTGCGTAAGAGGTCTATGGCCAAAGTCATATAAGCTAAAATGGATCTTAATCTCTTCTAAAATTAGAAGAACATAATATTAGATGAATCATCTCCTAAGCGATAAGTACTAACTACTATCGCTTTAAGATGATTCCTATAACAATGAATATTTCATATAATTTTTTATTTTTATAACTAAATAAAACTCTATTATTGATAACATAAATTGAAGCATTGGTATTAATCTAATAAGTATTAGATAAAGACTTTTGTAACATTTGATTTGAAGCATATAAACATCAAACTTATATTTTTTCTTTTCTAATCAAAACCTTATAATCTTTCTTCATATGATTTTTTTTGTCATAGAAGTAGCACTTTATCGTGAAACTTTTTTTATAAGTTTATATAGCTTTTAAAAATCAAATAATTTATGCTTTAATTTATTATTATTGTTACTTATTCCTTAAATAGTACCAAAAATATTATGAGTCTTTTATTACTTTAATCTTGATTTTTCTAAACACATATTAGTCAGCTCATTTTAGTTCACTTATCCTTAATTTTCTTATAGTAAATTTTAAATGAGTCAAACTAAGAAGAAATATAATTAAAAATAAATTATACAAGAAATGACTCAACTACATTTATGTCTAAAATTCTTAAGATTATAGTTTTTTCAATTTATGTTGAGGATATAATCTTAAATTTCTTAAATACTATTATATTAAATTTTAATCAGTACTTTCATTAATATATCAGTTAATAACTTATCAATAAATTTAAATTAATCTTTAAATATTTTAGTATGTTATTTGTAGACTATAATAAAATTTAAATATTATTAATAATTATAATAAAATTAAGTTTTTTTAGACCTTTTTTGATTATTTATCTCAATTATTTGTTTCACAAAACTTTTAGTAGTTATGTTTGTGATCCTTTCAACTAGTCTAATCAAGGTTTAACATACCTAGTATAAATTATATATGCTCAAGCCACTTATAATAATTTAATAAAAATATAAAAATATTTATGAGAATACAATGATGGAAGTACCATTATAATAAAATAAAATAATATTAATATTTTATTTTTTAATAAATATTAAACTATTGATATTATCTCTATTTCACCTATGAGTGAAATATTAATATCTAGTATTCAAGCAAAATTATTTATAAATGACTAATACTATCCTTATGGAATAGTATTATTATATTTGGATATACAACCCTAAAATATAAGGATATCTAAAACAGCATCATTCTACCTCATCATATAATTGTTGAAAGTAAATTCTTTTTTGAGATTATCTAAACTTCATAATTATATGTATCATTATTAATATTTTTAAATATCATTTAGGACTAATTCTTTAATATAATTATATAAGTTATTAATCTAATTACTTTGATAGCTATAAGCCTAATATAATAATTTAAAATATCTTATAAATGATAAATTTTTTAATATAATTTATCTCCTATAAGCCTATCATCCCAAGCCACTTTAGTAGTTACTAGTCAATTAAAACTTAGAGATATGAGTTACAAATAATATTCATTAAATTTTTTTAATCTAACTTATATCAAAATAATTTAATAATAAAATAATAATAATTATAATAATTATTGAATATTATTTAGTAAAAAAATTCATATGATAATTATAATCATGATATACCATAAATGTCTTTATATGAAAAAAATAATATTTCATAATTTTAAACATATACATGTGAATAACCAAATAAATATCCAAGAATAATAATTAGATTTTCATTTATCATATATAAAATTTTATCAATATATCATACGAGAAAACAATAAAAGAAAATTATAATTTATATATTTTCATTAAAATTTTGTATAGAATCCTAAATTAGACCAATCAATCATATTTAATTAGATATGCCAAAAATTATTAGGGATTGAGCGGCACTAAGAGGGGGGGGGGTTGAATTAGTGCGGTAAGGAATGATAAATTTTCAGCGATTTGAACAAGTTTCGAAAACTTCGTACGGTGAAAACTTTGTTTCGTATTAAGAAAGTCGTATCAGTGGAATCATATAAGAAAAACTCTAACTTAAAGATGTTTGCAGAGATGAGAAGTAGAGCATCAAATTAAGTGGAAAGGGTTTGCAGCAAAGTAAATAGCAAGAACGTAAATGCAAACCAGATTTTTATAGTGGTTCGGTCATCCGACCTACATCCATTCCCGATTCCTCTTGCTTGAGGCCATCGGCTTTCCACTAGCTATCATCCTTTTGAACGGGCGAGGATGAACTCCCTCACAGCACCTCTCCTTTTGACGGGCTTAGGAGGAAACCCTTACAAAGCTTTTCACCCCTCTCTTGGACTAGAACACTCTTAAAACTTAGAGGGAAGATTTGACACACTTTCAAGAGAGTATTCCCCTTCTTTTTCTTAGTTCTAGACACTCTTTAAACTCTAAATGAGTGGGGTATTTATAGGTCTCAAAGTGATTCAAATTTGGAGTCCAAACTTGGAGTCAAAATTTGAACCATTTTGAATTTCCCGGTGCTGGCAGTACTGGACGGTGCCACCGCCCATCCAGCGGTGCCATCGCTGGTGCCCGCAGGTGCTGGGCGGTGCTACCGCCAGTTTGGGGCGGTTCCACCACCCAGCTCTCAGCCTCTGGGCAGTGCCACCACCCAACCTGGGCGGTACTACTGCCCAGGTCATTTCAGCACACTAGTTTTGGTCGAAAACTCGACCGAAACCGATCCAAATGAAGTCCGAATTGGGCCAAATTTGGTTTATAGGATTAACACCTAATCCTAAACCAAATTATGTACTAACTAAGAATTTTAAAGATATTCTTTAAGCTATTACAAAGTCCATAAGACAAGACTTCTTTCGGTGAGCTTTCGGTGAACTTTCGGCGGTCTTTCGATGAACCCTCGGAAACCATTCTGCAGACTCCCAGCAAGCTCCCAGACTTCACGATGATCTTGGCGAGTTCCAACGAGCTTTATTGGCAAGTTCCGATCTTTCTTGGCAAGCTCCGCGAACTTCCGACAAACCTTTCAGTGAACTTCCAAAAACCCTTTGGCAAGCTCCTTACTCGTTCTCGGTCGGTTCCGGCAACACTCCTAATGAATCTTCGGACTTCCGTTGAACTCTTGAACTCCCAACGATCCATCCCACTTGTCTTCCGGCACTTTGTTTCGCTTTATGTCTTCATCGTCATCGTAGTTAATCCTGCACACATAAACCAAAACTCTACTTCAATCTAGACAATTATTATAATGCGAATTGACATTCACTTGTCCGGCACATCATTGGTCGACACTTCATCCGATTCTTTGGTACATCGTCCTCTCTAGTGATCCGTTGCCCAATCGGCGGTTGACCTCCGCAACCCCGATATCCTTGGTGCAACATGCTCTTCTTGGCCCGATGCCCGACGTACGAAGCCTTCTGCCAATTGTCGATCGAACCTCTAGCCCGACATCCAATATCCTGACATGATCACCTCCGGCACACTGTCATCTAATCCTAATCGATAGTAGACCTGCGTAACTCAAAACGTAGTTAAACAAAAAACCACAATCAATTAGTTTTATCATCAAAATCTGAGATTCAACAATCTCTCCCTTTTTGATGATGACAACTAATTGATGACTAACGGAGTTAACCATAACTCCTTGGAGTTTAACCAAACTCCCCCTATCAATATGCCATTGATAGAAACCTTAGATTATCCTAAATCCAAGCAACATTCATCACAATGTTAAGAAAAAATAACAAAACCATCATGCAAATATATAAAATATTCAATTCGATGCATGAAGTCATCAATCTACTTCTCCCGCTATGTCATCGATAAAAAGGAGAAGTAACATCATAGCTAGTTTTTAAGGATATGTAAATATTACAATCATACTAGCTATCAATCATATCATAACTCAAGCATAGCTTTGCAATACAATATCAAATCATACCATTCAATCATAGCAAGTTTTTAAGGATGGGCAATGATGACAATTTTTTCACTTGCTTCTTGAGATGTGCAAGTTGCACCTTCTTTACTTCATTTGCATGTTATAGCTAGCAAAATTTTTCTTTGCAATACATAAGCTAGCAATAAATCTTCTCCCCCTTTGTTTTTGTCAAAAAAGTGGAGTACAAATAGTCGATGCTTTGATCATGACAAAATAACAAATTTACAACATGAATTTTCAGCATATTAAGTCATGAATTCAAGGGAGTCAAAAATCATGATATGGGAGAAAAAGATGATAAGCAAGCAATCAATAATGATAAGCAAGCTAACATACTTTGCGACACACAAGTTAGCTTCCTTTCAATTCTTCTCTTTTGTAACTAAGTTTCATCTTTGCAAGCTATCAACTTTTTGTTTGCGATAAGCTAACAATTATGTATAATCACTTTAAACATATATGCTAGCTTTTCAACATACAAACATAAAAATAAAGGCATAGCAAGTGTAACATTTCAAATTTTTAAAGTTTTACATTTTGCTTCTTTTGAGATGGTCAATATAGCAATATTTGCATCCTTTGAAATAGCAATCCTTAACTTCTTGTGAAATTGCAAGGTAGCAATTTTTTATATTTCAAGATAGCAAGTTATTTTCCTCTTTTATAGGCAAGCAAGATAGCAAATTTCTTCCTCTTGAATGAGCTAGCAAAATTTTCATGTAAGCTAGCAATAAACTTTCTCCCCCTTTATTAATGTTAAAAAGAACGGAAGGATCAAATATGATGATATAAACTTTTCACATAAGTTTGTAAAAAAAAAAAAATCAATCTTCAAATCATGATACAAATATATCAATATAATGGATCAAGTCATGATTACAAGTGCTAACATATTTTCTTTTCATTCATTTTTAATCCATGATAAAAGAATAAATCAATGATTCAATCATTAAGCACATTTTTTTTTCATCAAATTTTCAATCATCAACATGCAAGTCATGAATATTAATTCAACAAGCTAGCTCCCCCTTTGTCATTATTGTCAAATAGAAGTGGAGGACTCAATTGCTAAAAAATTTCAAGCTATATAAAGAAATCATGTCATGATATCAAGAAATATTTTAGAAGGACATGATTCATTTGACAAATCCTTTTAATAGTGTAAAAGAATTATACAATCAAGGATCATGATAAAAATATATCAAAATCATAGATCAAGTCATGATTCATAATTCATCATAAAGAAAATTAATTTATATCAAATATTCAATTTGCCACACAAGGCAAAGAAATCATATCACTTCTAGGATATAATATCAAGGTTCAAGAAGAACATGATTCATTTGAGAATTGATAGCACAAAGGGTAACTTGATTTATGCATAGGAATTCTATCACATTTCATGAGAAATTTCAAGTATCAAATATCAATATATTAAGACTTGAATTATTTGTCTCTAAATGAAAAAGAAAGCAATCATAGAGGAAAGTATTTCAATTTGTAAAAAAAAATATCTCAAGCCAAGAATTTAAGAGAGAGTTCATGATTCACTTGAAAATATCTCATTCAAAATAATTTGACAACTTGAAACCCATAATCAAATCAAAATCATTTTCGAGATTCAAAATGCTAGCAATTTGCATTAATTATGACAAGTGATACACAAAAGTCTACATCAATATTTCAATCATCAAGTCATGAAGCATACAAAGTGGTATTAAAATATGAGAGAAAATTTCAAATTACACATGTAATGTTTCAACATTCAAAACACATTTTCTCAAGTTGAGTATCAATAAGTCAAGAGAAACTAACTTATGATTCATTTGAATTTCTCTTCAATGACATGGGAGAATTATAGTATAAAGTAAGAGGTCTTGAAAAACTTAAGTTATCAAGATCATGATACATATAAGACTCATTCTAGTTTAAATCATCAACTCCGAACTCATAAACAAATCATCAAAATCACTTTCATAATTTACGAGATTCATAAGATATCATAAAATTATTAATCTCAATAATATAGTAAATACAATTTCTTTATGTTTCATCATATAAGTATGTCTTTTGCCTTTATATACCAAATCAAAATATTCAAAATCGAAAGACAAACTTCATTATAAAAATTGTTAAGACAACAATATAACATATTATGAGATTCAATTTATCATGATAATGTGTTTCATTTTATTTCAAACAAGTGTGCTCATGTTTCAAAAGATGAGTATCAAATTTAAGACCAAAACATGAGTTTATCATCAAGATATGATATCACAAAGTCATTAAGCATGATAACAAACTTTTAATATTTTCATTTCAATGATGATTTTATAATGTATGTTCAAACATTTATATGAAACCCATCATTGTATAAATTCAAAATACAAGTTTGTCATTAAACCCATTAAGATCAAATGCATCAAAATCTTTCATTCGAAAATTTTAATAAGAGCAACATAAATTGATTACATGTGAGCATGTATCAACTTTTCAAAGCAAGACGTAAGTTTCGTCATAAAGACTGTTAAGACCAAACACATCAAAAATAAAACATCGTGATTAAAATATTTTTAACTTTCGTGTTTTATTTTATATGGTTAATCTTATATATATGCATGTTCAAATTTTCATGTAAAAACGAAATCATCAATATGCTTGCTTCTATCTTTTAATCATATTTGATGTGCAAGCATTATCTTGAAACATGCTATTAATTTTTTGTGTTAAAAATCATGCATCTTATCTGAAATCAAAAGTAATGTAAAATCATCAAGATTCATGAATTTATAATGATCATACGTATGAAGCATTTTCATTAACAAGCAAGATTTCACATAAGCATGCCCAAAAACTTTTTGCATGAAAAATATGTATCAAATTTAAAGCCAAAAAGTGATATGACAATCATTAAGATTCATGGATTCATTATGAATATATTATTTCAAAATATGAGATTTCAAGTCATCAAGTATGATACAATCATTAAGCATATTTTCATGATACATCATCAAAGTCATTTTAATTCTTTCTTTCATTTGTTATAACAAGATGATCAATGCTCAAACTTTTGCTAAAATCATACATCATTTTAAAAATTTAAAAAATAATTTTCGTCATGAAAACCATTAAGTCCAAATATAACACAAGGCAACATCAAAACCATATTTCTTTCATTTTGAAAATTTGTGGGTTGGGTCTTTATAATTGATTTCATGAAGACATGTATTAATAAATATTTCATCATAAAAAGGGTTAAAACCCATTAAGCCAAGATGGAAGTTTTTAAATTATAATCAAGATACATACATCTATTATCAAAAGATTTTCAAGAAATTCATACATAGATATATATCATGTATAAGATTGAAAATCGATATGGAAAGTATACATGAAATTTCATCATCTCAAAATGTCATCTTAATTTGTCATGAAAACAATTAGACCAAGAATACGTTAATCCACAACATAGAGTCAAATTAACATTACTTCAAAAACTAATGCATGTTACAAAATCATCAAGCATCATATTTAGAAACGAAATATAAAACATCAAGATACACATGCATGGATTAATTCTAGGCAATATCACAAATCATGCAAGTATCATTCATAATTTTTATTTTTCAAAAATACTAGAAAGAAAAGCATAGTATAATTTTAAAATAATTTTTTTTAAATTTCTAAAAACACAAGAAAAGCATGAAAAAATTCATACTAACTAAGTTAAGCATTCATGGAAAGCATCATGTAATTTCAAAATAAGGTAAAAGCAACTTGGGTGAGTTTCTTACCTCATTGTCGAAAACCGTCAAAGCCAATTTCGCCTCTTCTTTATTTTATTCTTCTTTGCAAGCCTCTTCCTCCGTTCAAGTTCATTGTCTATTTTAGATTTTTGTTTAATGAACTTATTAAGATTTAGTGTTCGAAGTTCAAAGTTCTCATTGTCCTCATCACTTGAGTCATTACTCAAGTGGCATTTCGTAGTTCAGAGTTCCAAATCCTTCCTATTCTTTGAAAGGTGGTTCAAGTGTTCATTAAGTTCAAAATATTCTATGAGGCTCATTTCATATGTCATTAGTGAGCCAATTAGTTCTTCAATAGGTAAATTATTTAAATCTTTAGCCTCTTGTATTGCAGTTACTTTAGGATCCTACCTTTTTGGAAGGGATCTTAAAATCTTGCTCACGAGTTCAAAATTTGAAAAACATTTACCAAGAGCTTTTAGACTATTGATGACATCCGAGAAATGGGAGAACATGTCATCGATAGTCTCACTTTGTACCATTTGGAAAACCTCAAAATCGTACATCAAAATATTAACTTTCGAGTCTTTGACTCTACTCGTTCCTTCATGCGTGATTTCAAGAGTTCGCCAAATGTCAAAAGCTGTTTCACATGTAGAAATCCGGTTGAACTCATTTTTGTCTAAAGCACAAAATAAGACATTCATAGCCTTTGCATTTAAAGAAAATGATCTTTTCTCCAAATCCGACCATTCATTTGTCGGTTTAGAGGAAAGTTGAAATCCATTTTCAACGATGTTATATAAGTTTAAATTGAGAAAAATCAAGAAAACTCTCATTCAAGTTTTCCAATATGTGTAGTTCGAACCGTTAAAGAACGGTGGATGAAAAATCGAAAAGCCCTCTTGAAAGCCATGAAGAACCATTTCTTATGGGTGTAAATCTGAATGAGAAATAACGTGACTCTGATACCAATTGTTAGAGATCGAGCAGTACTAAGAGGGGGGGGGGTGAATTAGTGCAGCGGTAAGGAACGATAAATTTTCAGCGATTTGAACAAGTTTCAGAAACTTCGCACGGTGAAAACTTCGTTTCGTGTTATGAAAGTCATATCGATGGAATCATATAAGAAAAGCTCTAACTTAAAGATGCTTGCAGAGATGAGAAGTGGAGCATCAAATTAAGTGGAAAGGGTTTGCAGCAAAATAAATAGCAAGAACGTAAATGCAAACTAGATTTTTATAGTGGTTCGGTCATCCGACCTACGTTTACTCCCAATTCCTCTTGCTTGAGGCTACCGGTTTTCCACTAGCTATCCTCCTTTCAACGGGCGAGGATGAACTCTCTCACAATACCTCTCCTTTTGACGGGCTTAGGAGGAAACCCTTACAAAGCCTTTCATCCCTCTCTTGGACTAGAACACTCTTAAAACTTAGAGAGAAGATTTGACACACTTTCAAGAGAGTTTCCCCCTTCTTTTTATTAGTTCTAGATACTCTTTAAACTCTGAATGAGTGGGGTATTTATAGGCCTCAAAGTGATTCAAATTTGGAGCCCAAACTTGGAGCCAAAATTTGAACCATTTTAAATTTTACCGGTGTTAGCGATCTTGGCGGTGCCATCACTGGTGGTGTGGTCTTTGGGTGGTGCTCACCGACTGGGGCGGTTCCACCACCCAGCTCTTGGCCTCTGGGTAGTGCCATCGCCCAGCCTGGGTGGTACTATCGCCCAGGTCATTTCAGCACACTGGTTTCGATCGAAACTCGACCGAAACTGATCCAAATAAAGTCCGAATTGACCCAAATTTGGTTATAGTATTAACACCTAATCCTAAACCAAATTATGTACTAACTAAAAATTTTAAATACATTTTTTAAGCTATTACAAAGTCCACAAGACGACTTCTTTCAGTGAGCTTTCGGTGAACTTCCGGCGGTCTTCCAACGAACCCTCCGAAACCATTCTGTAGACTCCCGGTAAGCTCCTGGACTTCACGATGATCTTGGCGAGTTCCAACGAGCTTCATTGGCAAGCTCTGATCTTTCTTGGCAAGCTCTGTGAACTTCCAATAAACCTTTCGGCGAACTTCCGAAAACCCTTTGGCAAGCTCCCTACTCGTTCTCGACCGGTTCCGGCAACACTCCCAACGAATCTTCGAACTTTCATCAAACTCTTGAACTCCCAACGATCCATCCCACTTGTCTTCCGGCACTTTGTTTTGCTTTACGTCTTCATCGTCATCGTAGTTAATCCTGCACATATAAACCAAAACTCTACTTCGATCTAGACAATTATTACAACGCGAATTGACATTCAGTTGTCCGACACGTCATTGGTCGGCACTTCGTCCGATTCTTCGGCACATTGTCCTCTCTAGCGATCCGTTGCCTAATCGGCAGTTGACTTCCGCAACCCCGATATCCTTGGCGCAACACGCTCTTCTTGGCCCGATGCCCGACGTATGAAGCCTTCTGCCGATTGTCGACTGAACCTCCGGCTCGACATCCAATATCCTGACGTGATCACCTCTGGCACAACGTCAATTCCTCCAGCGTCAACTATCTAATCCTGATCGATAGTAGACCTGCGTAACTCAAAACGTAGTTAAACAATAAACCACAATCAATTAGTCTCATCATCAAAATCCGAGATTCAACAAAAATTAAGCTAAACATCAACTTAATTAAGTTGGGCAAAAATTAAAATTAATAAAAATTAAAATTTAACTTTTTTCGAATTCGATCAAAACTTAATTGATCAAATCTAAATCTAAATCTAAATCTAGTCAAGTAATCAAAATACAAGATCAAGTCCGATCAAAATATTTGATTAAAATAAATCGAATTAGTCAATTTTATAATTGAATTAATTAGAAAATTTTGATTTCTAAATAGTGAAACTATAATTTTGCTTAAGATATATAATAAAATTATATAATTTTTGAAGGGCAGAACCATTAAAGGAATATAAATTTGAATTAAAAGGATTTATAAGAGCAAAACTATTAATTTCAAAAGAAAAAGCCCTAATTTTTTCTTTTTCGCGATCGTTGTGCAAGCCATGTGGTCACTACGGTACATGATCGTCACTTGTGCATGGCCTATGACGGTGGATGTCCTTATACGGCCAACCAACGATTGACGATTGCCTTGATTCTAATGATCAACGACCTTTTCGGTCATCGTGTGGTGTTGTGCCATTGTGCCCATGTGTTGCTGTCACACACGTCGTTCTAAGGCTACAACGAGGGTTGTTGGGAGCATGGCTATGCCCATGCTTTCTCCTAGCATAACTGTTGGCTTTCGACGTCCAATTGACATAAGTTGTGGCCAGCAAATGTTGCTATAGTCACAGTAGGTAGTAGGATTACTAAAGTTGCCATAGTCACTACATGCAATAATGTTGCTACAATCGTTGCAACCGTTGTAGGCAATGGCTTTACTGTAGTCGTTGCATGTAGCGGCACTACCATAGCTGCTTGCGACTAAGGTGGGTTGATCGATGCAAGGCTGTTGCACATAAGCAACCATGCATGTGGCTGCCAACGACTTTCGTACCCTATGGTACTTCCATTACGTACGTAGTTGCCGCTTGAAATTGGGCTATGACCTCCGGAGGCTGCTGTCCTCAATAATACTATCGCCGATAACAAGCTATCGATATGGTCAATTGATCAAACACAAGGAACCTTGCATCACTCTCTAAGTAGATGATATGACGGACTAGATAAAAAAGTAGACCGATAACACAAACGAATTATTTAAGTATCATAAATCAAAATTGAATAACACCTTTTCGCAAGCAAAGGATGCTAATAAATAGATCTAAATATTAAATAGATTTAAAATATTTTTATGTTCTAAAATATTTGATTTCAAAATGTCTTTTATACAAATTGTAAGCATAAAAACCATGATTATGCTACTATTATGTAGAAACTTTAATGCCAAAAATTAAAATTAAATAGCGATAGATCAAATTTATGTTGCGTACCTTTCGATGCTATTTAGAAAGCCTTTTTCTGATCTACAGATGTATGGATCCGAAAGCTATATTAATGTTAATCTATAAGGAGAACTAGACTCTCTTTTATCCTCTTTTCCTATCATTCATAGGACCGTTATAAGCGATGAATTAGAGACATAAAGGAGATGAAAGAAGATTTATAATCTCTTAATAATTGATTGTTTTGTCCCTATAAAATCTTATAATTATGAGAGTTCGTCCTATGAAGGTCATCTCGTAAATAATCATATCATAATTGGATTTTCTTTTTATTGGCTGATGACATCAATCTAAATCCAATCAAATCTATAATATATATCTAATTAGAAGGATAATATAATCTAACACAATTGACTTAATTCTTCATGTGGATAATAATAAAAAAAATAAAGGATCATTGTTTCGAGTATTGAACCTATTTTGATAATATGATTGGATCAGTATATCAATATATTATGTGTTGTTACACTGATACATAGTAGCATTTCATAGAGGAAAAAAAAAAAGAAGAGGAAAAGATGTTCCAAAACGTAGGAGGAAGAGGTTGGAAGGAGGGAAAGCAATAGAGGAAGAGGAAAAAAAAAAAAAAAAAAGGAAAGCAATGAAAGACGAAGAAGAAAGAAGAGGAAAGGGTGGAAGAGAAGCGATGAGGAAGAGGAAGGAAAAAATTGATGGAGCCAAGGAAGACGAGGAAGAAAAATTAAAAAGAGAAGATGGTGAGAAGGAAGAAAAAGGAGTGTATCAACGAGCACAGACGAACGATGTTGAACAACAACAGCAACATCGCAAGAATAAGGGCGAAACATGTTCCAAGCCCTAATTGGGATGGCATCGCAACCTAATTCCAAGCGGTTTGCATACCGCTCCATGCTCGGACCCGTCTGTTCCGTGCCATTTCGAATGGTACGATGGTGTATGGAGAAAACCATGTTCCTGCTGTGTCGCACGCTAGTCCTTGAGATGGTGAGGAATCGAGCGTATAAATAGCTGCTTCCAGTGGCAATCATGCTGTGTTTGCGTCACGTATTTTTGACTACATTTCATCAACATCATGAATTTTTCTGCTGGAAGAAAACTATATACATTGTTTCAGATCTCAACTTCAATAACTGAGGTGATACAGAGATCATGAACAAGCCCTACACTTTGATCCTAAACAATGTCTCATGTGAGATCAGAACGTGCTGTTTGTAGCTGAGCCATTTTCCCATTGACCTAAACAATGCATAAAATTTCTTCCCCTTTTGCCGGTCTCACGTCTTTGATTTCCTGCGTGTCACCTCTCTTTCTTCTCCATTCTTTTCTGCAGGTGTTGATTAGTCATGTTCAGGCGATACTAATCCAGGTAGAACAAAAACTTAGAATATTCATCCGCAAGCGAGTTTTGACGATTTAAACACCAAGTAGTGGTAACACAATCTTGACAAAGGAGTAACAAAGTGCACCGGTGAACACATAGCTGTCGCACCTATCAAGAATACCTCCTGCACATATAAGAAACTTTTAGTCTCCGAGTATTCTGTATAAATTGCGAGCTTAGTTGCATTACGTACACACTAAACATAACAAAACATAAAAAGTGCCAATCATATTGACGGATTACTTCTTTCCTTTTAGTTGTTCAAGATCTTTACAATAATGGGTTCAAATGACACAGCAACTGCGACTCTCTAAGCGACAGAAAACATGGAATGGCAATTAGAAAATTGAAGAAAGGTGAGGAACTAGCAGCAGGTGTATCCAGCAAATCATTTCAATCTTAATGTGTTTTATATCTGAACACCAGGATCTATAGAAATTACACCTCATTGCACAGTTCTTCTCGTGCTCCTTCATGTATCTCTAACTTTGTTTTTGTTCCTAATCTATCAACACCAATCAACAACAAACTTTTGGGAAACATCGGCCTCAAATGTTATTCAGCAAGGAGTACAATTTTGTAAAACATGGAAGTGACCCACATATAGTCCAAGGTTTTACTATTCCTGATATGGGTTGTGTTAGTTATCAAGTGATTGATGCACCATCAGTATATCTAATCTGATTACTAAAACCGATGTGATCATCAACAATATGCTCATGCATCCATCATAATTTTAGGAAAGAAGCGTACCATGTCCAGGAATGAGTGATCCAGAATCTTTGACACCAGCATCACGTTTGATCATGGACTCGATCAGATCACCGAACAAAGACCCTGTGAAGTTTAGAACTCCAAAAGCTGAAGCACTGATAACAACAGAAAAGTGTTAGCACACTACAACATATTACAACAAAAGAAACTGTACAAGTAAGACGATGAATCCAAGGGGTGCGGGTGCAAAAGCATAACAAGATCACAGTACAGAAGTGCCTTTGCCAAGTAACAACATTTTGATCTAGCTAATATTTACTGATTCTAATCATAAATCCTATGGTTGATCCCAAAGCCCACCACAATTCTGTGAACCTTGGTTGACGCTAATTTGTCTCGATGAACTGGACATGTTCTTTTAGAAAAGCTCACAATGACACTAATCCACGGGCATTCTTTTAGAAAAAGCCACAATATTAGTGATATGTTTCAACTTCTAAAACCACAAAATTTATACAATTAAGCAACTAAGGACAATCAAAATTATTATTTTACAAATTACAGCCGAGTGAGATGACCAAATGTAACTTTACAATAAAAAGAAAAGTTTAGGTTAAAGTTATATATGGAAATACTCTGGAAACCTGTGAACCAACAACCAGCAGTAGAAACTTTTGAGGGAATTCTATACTTTGTTCTGGATACTAATAGACATTACTGTTAATAAGTCATCATTTGCCCTCATCAGTACCAACACGTTATCACGGACTTAACTAGTTTTGCCTAAGTCATGCGGCACCCTTGCGTGTCCATCCACAAAGGCCATCCTCCCCGAAACATCTTATGGTCCCTTAAGGACTTGCAAAAAAGAAGACGGATTAGAGAAAGCGTTTAACTTGGGATCCCATAAGCAAACATTTTAGCAAACACTTGATAAGCTATGCAAATTACACATTGTTCCACTTTACTGTCACGGACTTAGCTGGTTTTGCCTAAGCCGTGCGGCACCAATGCGTATCACCGCAAAGGTCAGCCTCCCCGAAATCTCCTACAATCCCTTAGGACCTACGAAAGAGAAGACGGGACAGAGAAAGCACTTCACACGGGATCCGCAAGCTACTCTTTTAGCAAACACTTTATAGCTAATGCACATTCCAACCATGGATATTACAAGCTCAGAACAGTTACACAACAAAGGTATAAAATTGGTCCACTACAGACCGAATTCTAGTACAAGTATTCACTCGATGCAAACTTTATGTACAAGCCTACAATGGCTGCCAAACTCACTCAAATGAGGCATTTAGCCTTTGACAAGCCCTTTACATGCTTTACAAGCTATAACAAACCAAAAGGGACACGGACACGCATAAGCATTTCACCGAACAAGCCGTTTACAATTTGTCCGTGACATTATCCCCACTTATTCCTTCGACGTCCTCGTGAAGCCTTTCTTTGACGCTGCAACTTCTTTTCTTTGTTGGATCTTGATCTTACGCTCCGCCGCGATGCGCGCCTTGGCTCCCAATTGTTCTCCGCTTGTTGTTGTTGAGTCTTCGAACTTTAATCCGCCATCTTGCTTCAACTCACCAATAACTCGACTCGGTGTGGAGTTGGCGGAGTTGTCTTGATCCTTCTTTGAGTCTTGCGGATTCATCGATGAAGGGAAAAGACCATCTTTGATATGCGTCGGTCTTCAAATTCTTCTTGTCTCTTGAATCTGGATAGATGCTTGTTGGAGCTTTAACGAGCATCGCCTCAACCTTTAAAGTTTTCGAGTCCTTCCTCCGCAAAATTTGCTCATCGAATCTTCTTTCCACTTAGTTGTCTTGCCCAAGTAGGCTCGCATCACTTCCGCTTTCGATTGGTATTCAATTGGGAAATGGTTTACGATCTACTCGAGTAGCACCGATCACCGTTGGTGAGGGCTTGACAAGCTGTTGTCTTCCATTAGTCTCTTGAAGGGTCTTCAAATTTGTGCAGAGCTCCTCTGCTAGATAACTAAGAGAGTGGGTACTCGGTTTCACCCATTCTCTTGAGAGTTGAGAAGGCAAAGGTTACTTGACTTCGCCCGCCTCCTCGAGGTTGTACTGCCGGCGTCAGTGGTTACTAGACTTTGCTCTTAGCTCAAGAGAAGCACTTGAAGTGTTTGCAATCCTTCTTGTTGAGTCGCTACTATGATTCGCCTTCTCATTGCCATTGAACTTACGGAATGCAAGAAGTTATCACTCCAACTTGGAGTAAGTCTCCGATAGGTTTGGTCGCTTTTGGGATTTATCGCCTTCTCCATCATTTCGTGTCGACTCCTCTCCGAGTAGCTAAGGTACAAGACACAGCGTCGCTGCTCCGATCCTTGGTCATGCACTCTTGCATCGACCGAAGTCCTTCACTCACGGCTATCTTGATGGAAAGTCATTGACATCGGTCTTACGGTTCTCGGCCTCCGCCTTCACCTTATCTTAGTACATGGAGTTTGCAAAGCATTCTCCTCCTCCATGGCCCATACGCGACCAAGCGCTCTCCTCTGCAGAGCAAGGGATTGATGACTCCTCGGAAGTCCCGCCTCTGCGGTATCATGGCACTGCAATGCCCATGGCACTACTATCCGTTGTCTCGCATCTGCATCCCTTCTTCGTGATCCGTAGATCTGCCTCTGTGGCACTACGGCACTCCTCTGAGTCCACCTTCCTTCTAACCGATGACTGATCTTAGGTAGCTAAGTCCCTCTGGACTCGTTATTGCTTCCTCGCCCTTTTTCGACCATCTGCTTCAACACCTCTGTGTTCTCTGAGCAGTTCTACTTGGTCGATGGAAAGACAGACTGCAACTCCCATTATGGCCTCTCGCCATCATGTTGCGAGGTTTTTGACCGCTCGTTCTCCTTAGCTTCATTGATCGCAACGTTCGCTTACTCGGCCTTATCCTCGACTTCGGGCTCCCTTAGCGAATGTGAGCTCAAGCGATTCCACTCTTCGGTAGCCCGATCATACCTCTGCATGATCCGGTCCCCACGTAGGACTCCCTGGTACTTTGCATCGAACTTCTTCCTCGATAGTGCACCCTATAAGGCGATGTCCAAGGCTTCCATTCAATGCAACATTCGGTGCACGCACGGAAGACCCGCCTCTGCGGTACCAAGGCATTCACTGCTTGAATCCATAGCTCTTCTTGTCGTCGTGTTGTTCACCGACTTGGAGCTCCTAGTCGCGCTCTCGATTATACCTCTACACGATCTAGTCCCCCCATGAGACTCACTGTGTGTGCCGCCTTGCCACGAACCATTCCACCACGATCCCCTGCATCATGTCGCCTCCTGGTGACATCTCTCAGATTCGATCCTGTGGTATGAACTCGAATCTGCGATATCTCCATGTGTGGACTCGCCAACACATCGCAGGGCCTCTGCCACCTTCGATTCTGTTCGCTCCTTTGGCAATCGACCTTCGTCCACCCGCTCTCGGGTCACACTCGGACGAAGCCTAGCTCTAGGACAGTCCATCGCATAGCAGCTCCTTTGAAGTCCCCTGACTTCGCAGAAATTAGTGCACCATTGTCTGGATCCTGGGCCTCTACCTCTACCAGCACAATCACCGCTGTGCACCACTTTCCTCATGGCAACTCGAATGGTAACACTATGACATATTCTTCAAGAGCAACTGTCTCTGCATCCTCTTGCCCTGTGCCAAGGCCTTTTGACACTAACTTTGCCTCTGCAAACTGTGTCGCCTTAGTTCCTCCACCAAATGCTTCATCGAGATAAGGTGCATGTGCCTCAAAGCTCCCTTCGTCTTTGGCACCATGTAAGATGAGTCTGCTCCATCAGAATAAAGAACCCCTGGAACGACATAATCCTACTCCTGTCTCTGCAAGAGTCCATGTCCTTGACTTCTGTCTAAGGAAAGCTCCACGCCTCCTCTCCACGTTCTATCTTCTTTGCCAACCCCCTTCATGCGGCTTGGGTACCTCAACAAGTTACCCCCAAGTTGTTCCGCTTTTCGATTTGCATTGCGTTAATGGTGGCCCTCACGCCCACCATTCCACGGGTCAGCCCTCTATTGAGTCTGATCTCCCTATCGGCTACAAGTGTGTCTTTACTCTGTGTTGCCTTGGGTCGCTCCCCCACTTGATCTCGCTATGCGTCCACCAACGCATTGCCTCTTGCGAGATCATACGATGACTCCTTACCGCTAACTCGATCCATTGAGCTTTATCTTGAGGTACTCCTCAACTAGTGCGGTTCATTGCATATGATTTCACCTCTGGAGAATCGAGACTTATCCTTCCCGGGTATCTGCTCCGTTGGAGCAACTTCTCTCTTCGCATTCTTCCTTTTGGAAGTTTTGGAGACCACCATCCCCTTGGACTACTCCGTCTCTGCTGAACAAAGCGTGCCCAATTCGCTTTGCAAATGCACTTGCTAAATTATGACACTTCACCAATACATTTCGCACTTTTCTGGGTCTAGCAACATCTTGAAACTGTTGCACACTTCGGCTTACGAAAGTATCGCGCACGCCGAAGAGAAAGTTTGACGCACCATGGCGTCGACCTTCACCGCTTGGGATGGCCCACATGACGATCCATCGTCCGCACGCAAGCCCTCGCGTGAGTATCAATTCCTTGAGTTTGCAATTCCCTCACCTTTGTGAGCTTTGCACCACTCTTTCGATCGTTGAACAACCCAATCCACCTTGCACGATCTCCTCCTTTCAAGCACCCGCTTGCCTCAAGCATCGTCAAGTTTGGGTGCCAACGTCGAGCCACTGCTCGAACTCAGCCATCCCAACCTTTGTGCGCTACACAATTCCTCTTAGCTTGTTGTACTCGTGGTGCCTCGCTAGGTCCCCCACATTTGCATGCTAAGTGTTTCTAAGTGAGCTTGTCCGCTCGATACCAACCTGCCACAGACTTATTTGGTTTTACTAAGCCGTGCGGCACCAATGCGTATCACCGCAAAGGTCAGCCTCCCCGAAATCTCCTACAATCCCTTAGGACCTACAAAAGAGAAGACGGGACAGAGAAAGCGCTTCATACGGGATTCGCAAGCTACTCTTTTAGCAAACACTTTATAGCTAATGCACATTCCAACCATGGATATTACAAGCTCAGAACGGTTGCACAACAAAGGTATAAAATTGGTCTACTACAGATCGAATTCTAGTACAAGTATTCACTCGACGCAAACTTTATGTACAAGCCTACAATGCCTGCCAAACTCACTCAAATGGGGCATTTAGCCTTTGGCAAGCCCTTTACATGCTTTACAAGCTATAACAAACCAAAAGGGACACGGACACGCATAAGCATTTCACCGAACAAGCCGTTTACAATTTGTCCATGACATTACGGAGCGAGAAAACCCCCAAAATGACTGCATGGATGGTTTGTTTTTTAACAGTTTTGCCTTTGCATGACAATTGCACACAACTCGCATTTACAGGATTAAAACGACCATAAAAGCCAACCGAAATGAGGTTGTCACACCTACTACAAGTCCCCTACATGCTATATAAAACACAAACAAAACCAAAAGACAGACATATATAAGCATTACATCGAACACTTTGTTTACAGATTTGTCCATGACATTCTCCCCCACTTATTTCTTCGATGTCATAGTCGAAGCCTTTGTGGACGCTACATCTCATTGCTTTTGTTGAATCTTCAATCTTCTGCTCCTATTGCAATGCACCTCGTGGCTCCCAATTGCTTTCCACCGCTATTGTTGAGTAGTCGAACTTCAATATATCAATATTGCTATAACTCGCCAATGACTCTGACTCTAGTGTGGGGTTGGTTGAGTTATACTAATCTTTGTTGGTTCTTTCGAATCCTTCATATAAGAAAATGACCCTCCTTGTTATGCTCCAGTCTCTTAAATGTTTCGTGCCACTTGAACCAGGTGGATTCTTGTTAGAGCTATAACGAGCATCGCCTTCAAAGTTTCTGAGGTCTTTCCTCTGCAAAATTTGCTCATCGATTCCTCTTCTACTTAGTTGTTGCCTCTAAGTAGGTTCGCATTACTTCTGCTTTCAATTAACATTCTGTTGGGAAATGAAGCAAACAGTTTACTCTTGGTAGAACCGATCACCATTAGCGAGGATTTGATAACCATTGTTTTCTACTAAGTTTCTTCGAAGGGTCATTGAACATGTGCAAAGCTCCCCTGTTGGATAAATAAGAGAAATAGGGTACTCGGTTTCGCCTATTCTCTTAAGGGTTGAGAAGACAAAGGTTACTTAATTTTGTCCATCTCCTTGAGGGTTATGCTTCATGCATCAAGCTGGTTACTAGCCTTTACCCACTCTTTGCTCATACTTTTAAAGCGCTTGAAGTGTTTACACTCATTGCGTTGAGTTAGCTATTGTAATTCGCATCCTCATTGCCATCAAACTTCTAGAATGCAAGAAATTTTGCCCGAAAAGAGCAAAATGTTGCCCCAACTTAGAGCAAGTCTCCGATAATTTTAGTTGCCTCCGGGATGATATCGTCTTCTCCATTTTCGCCGCTCACTTCTCTAAGTAGAAAATGTACAACATTATATACTGCTTACTCTGTTCATTGTTCAAGCACTCCTGCATCATCTCGAAGTCCCTACTTTCGATTATCTTAATGAGAAGCTCGTCGCCACTAGTCTTACGAAATGTCCTGGCTTCTGCCCTTCGGCCTTGTCTTAGTACTTGGAGTTTGTCTTTGCATTTTCCACCTCCCCCTTTCACAACCATGCACGCTCCCTCGATTAGAGCAAAGGATTGATGACTCCATGGAAGTCCTGTCTTTGAGGTACCATGACACTACTATGCCCATGGCCCTACTATCCGTCATCTCACATTCGCGTTCCTTTCTTTGCAATTGATAGATCCACCTCTACAGCACTATGACACTCCTCTGAGTCCACCTTCATCCTAACCAACACTTGGTTTTGGGTAGCTAAGTCTCTCTAGACTCGTTATCCTCCCTTTTGACTACCTGCTTCAACACCTCGATGTTCATCAAGTAGTTCCCTTTCATCGATGGAAAGACAGGCTATAACTCTTATACATAGCCTCCACCATCATGTTGTAGGGCTCGTACTGATTCTATTTTTCTTTGCGTCCTTGATAACAACATTTGTTCACTCGGTATTGTCTTTTGACTTATCGGGCTTCCTCATGCTATCATGAACTTAGCTGGTTTTGCCTAAATCGTGCGGCACCTTGCGTGTCCATCAGCAATGGTCAGTCTTTCCGAAACCTCCTACAATCCCTTAGTACCTACAAAAGAGAAGACGGGATAGAGAAAACGCTTCACGCGGGATCTATAAGCAACAATTTTAGCAAACACTTCCTTGCCAATGCAAATTACAATCATGGACTTCACAAGCTCAGAATGGTTGCACAACAAAGATATAAAATAAGTCCACTACAAACCGAAATCTATTACAAGTGTCCACATGACACATACTTTATGTACAAGCCTACAACGACAGCTAAACTCACTCAAATGGGATTGTTAAGTCTTCGGCAAGCCCTTTACATACTTCACAAAACAAGAACAAACCCAAAAGACACGGACATGCATAAGCATTATATCGAGCAAGCTGTTTACAATTTGTCCATGACATTCTCCCCCACTTATTCCTTTGACGTCCTCGTCAAAACCTTAGCTGACGCTGTAACTCATCGCCTTTATCGGATCTTCAATTTTCTGCTCCCGCTGCGATACGTCCCTCGGCTCCCAACTGCACTCCATTGTTGTTGTTAAGTAGTTGAATGTTGATCCGCCATGCTACTTCAACTCGCCAATGACTTTGACTCTGGTGTGGGGTCGACTAAGTTGTGCTGATCCTTTCTGGTTCCTGCGGATCCTTTAGGTGAAGGAAAAGACCATCCTTGATATGTGCTAATCTTCAAATGCCTCTTGTCGCTTGAACTGGGTGGATGCTTGTTGGAGCTTTAACGAGCATCGCCTCGCAAACTTTGAAGTTTTCAGGTCCCTCCGCAAAATTTGTCCATCGAATCTTCTTCCACTTAGTTGTCTTGTTCAAGTAGATTTACATCACTTCAACTTTTGATTAACATTCTATTGGGAAATGAGGACAATCTACTCTCAGTAACACTGATCACTATTGGTGAGGACTTGACAACTGTTGTCTTCCATTAGGTTCCTTCGAAGGGTATTCGAATATGTGCAGAGCTCCTCTACTGGATAAAGAAGAGAACTAGGGTACTCAGTTTCGTCCATTCTCTTGAGAGTTGAGAAGGCAAAGGTTACTTGACTTCGCCTGCCTCCTTGAGGTTTGTACTCAATGCGTTGAGCTGGTTACTAGCCTTCGCTTGCTCTTAGCTCACACTTCCGAAACACTCGAAGTGTTTGCACTCCTTGCGTTGAGTCAGTTACTGTGATTCACCTTCTCAATGTCGTTGAACTTCTGGAATGCAAGAAGTTGTCACTCCAACCTGGAGTAAGTCTCCGATAATTTTGGTCGCCTTTGGGATTGTACCATCTTCTCTATCATTTTCGCCACCTACTCCTCTGAGTAGCAAAGGTACAGCACCGCGTACTGTCTGCTTCGTTCCTTGGTCATGCACTCTTGCATTGACCCGAAGTCCTTCACTTTCGGCTATCTTGATGAGAAGCTCCTTAACATCGGTCTTACGAAGTTCCTTAGCCTCTGCCCTTCAGCCTTGTCTTGGTACTTGGAGTTTGCCTCTGCATTCTCCTCCTCCTCGGCCTATCTCACGACTAAGTGCTCTCCCTCCATGAGAGGCAAGGGATTGATGTCTCCACGGAAGTCCCACCTCTGCAGTACCATGGCGTTGCCATGCCCATGGCACTACTATCCGTTGTCTCGCATCTGCGTCCCTTTCTTCGCAATCGATAGATCCGCCTCTGCGGCACTCCTTTGAGTCCACATTCATTCTAACCGATACTTGTTTTGGTGCTAAGTCCCTCTGGACTCGTCGTCGCTTCCTCGCCCCTTTTTCGACCACCTGCTTCAACACCTCTGTGTTCTCTGAGCAGTTCCCCTTCGTCGATGGAAAGACAGACTGCAACTCCCAAGCATGGTCTCTGCCATCATGTTGCAGGGCTTGTGCTGATTCTGTTCTCCTTAGCTTCATTGGTCACAACGTTCGCTTACTCGGCCTTGTCCTCTGACTTACCGGACTCCCTTAAGCGAATGTGAGCTCTGAAGCGGTCCAACTTTTCAGCCGCTCCGATCATATCTCTGCATGATCCAGTCCTCCCATGGGACTCATTGGTACTTGCATCTGAACTTCTCCCTCGGTGGTGCACAACCCCCATATGCTAATGACCAAGGATTTCATTCAATGCAACATTCAATGCACGCACGGGAGACCCGCCTCTGGGGTACTATGGCATTCCCTCGAATCTATAGCCCTTCTCGCCATCGTGTTGTTCACCGAAGTGGAGCTCCCAGTAGTGCTCCCGATCATACCTCCGTATGACCTCGTCCCTCATGGGACGATTTTGTGTGTCGCATTGCCTCGAACTGTTCCACCACGATCCGCTGCACCATGTCGCCTCCTGGTGACATCTCCTTTGCATTCTAATTATTGTGGTATGAACTCGAATTGCGATCTCTCTATGTGTGGCCTCTGCCAACACATCGCAAGGCCTCTGCCACCTTCGATTATGTTCGCTCCTTTGGCAATCGACCTTCGTCCACCCGCTCTCGGGTCACACCCGAACGAAGCATAGTTCTAGGACAGTCCGTCACCTAGCAGCTCCCGGAGTCCGCCGACTTCATTGAAATTGGTGCACCATTGTCTGGATCCTGGGCCTCTGCCCCTACCAGCACAATATCCGCTGTGCACCGCTTTCCTCATGACAACTCGAATGGCAGCACTGTGGCATATTCTTTAAGAGTACCAGCCTCCGCGTCCTCTTGCTCCGTGTCAAGGCCTTCTGACACCAACTTCACCTTCGCAAGTTGTGTCGCCTTAATTCCTCCATCAAATGCTTTACTGAGATGAGGTGTATGTGCCTCGAAGCTCCCTCCGACCCATGAAATGACATAATCTTACTTCTGCCTCTGCAAGAGTTCATGTCCTTGACCTCTGTCTAAGGAAAGCTACATGCCTCTACTCAATGTTCCATCTTCTATGCCAACTCCCTTCATGCAGCTTGGGTGCTTCACCAAGTTACCCCAAGATGCTCCGCTCCTCAATTTGCATTGAGTTAATGGTGGCCCTCACGCCTACCATTCCACGGGTCAGCCCTTTGTTGAGTCCGATCTCTATATCGGCTCTAAGTGTGCCTTCATTTTGTATTGCCTTGAGCCGCTCCCCCACTTGATCTCGCTATGCGTCCACCAACGCATTACCTCTTGCGAGATCATGCAACGACTCCTCGCCGCTCGCTCGATCCGTTGAGCTATTGTGGAGCAGTTGTCTTGAGGTACTCCTCAATATGTGCGGTCCGTTGCACATGATTCTCCCTCTGGAGAACCGGGACTTATCTCTCTTGGATATCTGCCCCGTTGGAGCAACTTCTCTCTTCGCATCCTTCCCTCTGGAAGTTTCGGAGACCACCATCCCCTTGGACTACTTCGCCTTGCTAAACAAACTGTGCATTGTTCTGCCTCCGCAATGCACTTGCTAGATTGCTACTCTTCGCCAATACAGCTCCCACTGCACCCCTCCGAGTCTAACAACATGCTGAACCTGCTGCACACTTCAACTTTCTACGGATGTATCCTCCTCATGTTAAAGAGAAAGTTTCAATGCTCCATGGCGCTGACCTTCGGCCACCTTGGGATAGCCACGGACAGTCCGTCGTCCGCATACAAGCCCTTGCATGAGTATCGAATTCCTCGAGTTTGCAATTCCCCTCACCTCTATGAGCTTTGCATAACTCTTTCGATTATTGAACACCCCGCTCCACCTTTCACGGTCTCATCCTTTGCTAAGTGCTCCGCTTATCTCGAGCACCGTCAAGTTTAGTTGCCAACGTCAGGCCACTACTTGAACTCAGCCATCCCAACCTTGTGCGTTATGCATTCTTCTTAGCTTGTTTATCATCATGATGTCTCTCGCGCGAAGGGTTAGCCATTCCTCTGAATGCCATTCTCAGATGCCCGCTCCTTTGAGCGACTCCTTTTCCTACAACTCCAAGTTTGTTTCCCTCAAACGATCGCGGATATTAGCTGCCCTCACGCAGCCCCGCTAGGTCCCCCACGTTTGCATGCTAAGTGTTTCTATATGTGCTTGTCTCGCTCTGATACCAAATGTCACGAACTTAGCTGGTTTTGCCTAAGTCATGCGGCACCCTTGTGCGTCCGTCCGTAAAGGTCAGCCTCCCCGAAACCTCCTACGATCCCTTAGGATCTATAAAAGAGAAGACGAGATAGAGAAAGCGCTTCACACGGGATCCACAAGCAACAATTTCAGCAAACACTTCCTTGCTAATGCAAATTACAATAATGGACTTCACAAGCTCAAAACGGTTGCACAATAAAAGTATAAAATTGGTCCACTACAGACTGAAATCTGTTACAAGTGTCCACATGACATATACTTTATGTACAAGCCTACAATGGCCACCAAACTCACTCAAATGGAACGGTTAAGCCTTCAACCAGCCCTTTACATTCTTCACAAAGCAAGAACAAACCCAAAAGACATAGACATGCATAAGCATTACGTCGAACAAGTCGTTTACAATTTGTCCGTGACAATGCGAATATAAACTCTAGAGTAACCTAACTCTCCAATCGCTCCAATTATACTTTTGTATGATCAAGCAACTGAACCCCCAACCCCCCCCCCCCATCAATTGCTTAAGTCCCTCTGTCAATTGCTTTACTGTGATAAAGTACATGTGCCTCGAAGCTCCCTTCGACTTTAGCACCATGCAAGATAAGTCTGCTCTATTAGAACGAGGGGCCTATGGAAAGACATAATCTTACTCTTACCTCTACAAGAGTTCATGCCCTTAACCTCTATACAAGAAAAGCTTCATGCCTCCGATCCATGTTCCATCTTCTACATCGACTCCCTTCATACGGCTTGGGTACTTTACTAAGTTACACTTAAGTTGCTCTGCTCCTCGTTTTGCATTGAGTTGATGATGGCCCATGTGCCCACCATTCCACGGGTTAGCCCTTCGTTAAGTTTTATCTCCACTCCGGCTCTAAATATGTCTTCGTTTAGTGTTGCCTAAGGTTGCTTTCTCACTTGATCTCGCAATACGTCCACTAATGTATTACCTCGTGCGAGATCATGCAATGACTCCTCATCGCTCGCTCGATCCATTGAGCTTTATGGAGTCATATTTTGAGGTACTACTCCCCAACATGTGTGGTCCGTTGCATATGATTCTCTTTGGAAAACTGAAAATTATCCCTCTTGGATATTTATCCTGTTAGAGCAACTTTTCTCTTTGCATCTTTCCCACTATAAGTTTTAGAGACCATTATTCCTTTGGACTACTCCGCCTAGTTGAACAAACTATGTATTGTTCTGTCATTGCAAACACACTTGCTAGATTGTGACTCTTCGCCAATACAACCCCTGTAGTGCCCCTTAAGGCCTAGCAACATGTTGAACTTACTGCACACTTCAGCCTCCTACGGATGAATCCTTCCTATGCCAAAAAGAGAATGTTTCAATACTCTATGGCTCTAAGTTTTGATCACCTTGGGATGACCACGGATAATCTGTCGTCCATATACAAGCCCTTGCATGAGTACCGAATTCTTGGAGTTAACAATTCCCTTCACCTCTGTGAGCTTTGCATCACTCTTTCAATTGTCGAGCAACTCATCCCTCCTTGCACAGTCTCATCCTTTGCCAAGTACTCCACTTGCCTTGAGCACCGTCAAGTTTGGTTGCCAAAGTTGAGCCATAGCTCGAGCTTAACTATCCTAATATTTATGTGCTACACATTCTTTCAAGCTCGCTTGTCCTCGTGGTGCTCTTGCACGAAGGGTTAGCCATTTCTGTGAATGCTAATCTTAGATGTCTGCTCCTTTGAATGACTCCTTTCTATACGTCTGTATGCTTGTTTCCCTAAACGATCGCGTATGCCGGCTGCCCTCAACGCAACCCCGCTAGGTCCCCCACATTTGCATGCCAAGTGTTCCTAAGTATGTTTGTTCTACTCTAATATCATTTGTCACGGACTTAGTTGGTTTTGCCTAAGTCGTGCGACACCCGTGTATGTCCGTTCGGAAAGGGTTAGCCTCCCCAAAACCTTTTATACTATTTGTCACGAACTTAATTGGTTTTGCCTAAGTCGTGCGGCACCCTTGCGTGTCTGTTTGCAAAGGGTCTACCTCCTGAAACCTCTTATGGTCCCTTAAAGACCTGCAAAAGAGAAGATGGGTTAGAGAAAGTGTTTAACTCGGAATCCCATAAGCAGACATTTTAGGAAACACTTGATAGGCTATACAAATTACAAATATAGACTTCGCAAGCTCCGAATGGTTATGCAACAAAGGATTCATGGTGGTTCGCCGTGGCCAAAAGTCCTAAGTGCCCATGACACTTCTACGAAACAAGGTAGAGAACCAACCCTAAACACTATTCCAAAGGCCCATCTAACCATGTGCCACCCGGGTAGCTTCAGAGTGTTGTACTGGCTGATACTCTACACCACTTTGCAGAGTAAAAAAATCCCAAAATGGTTACCTAGATGACCTGTTTTTGGATAGTTTTGCCTCTATGCCAGTGATTTAAAAAGCGCTAAGCGCCAAGGTCTAAAATCGCCCGAGGCGCTAGCCCGAGCGAAGCGAGGCGCTAAAATATAAAAATTTATAAATATAATTAAATAAATAATTTTTTTATAAATATAATTAAATAAATATATTATTATTTTAATAAATAAAAAAATTCTGTTACCGTATACAGTATATTGTTAGCAGTATAGTATACTATTACTGTTAACAGTATACTGTTAACACTTAACAATATACTGTTAACACTTAATAGTATACTATCGAGCTCGAAGCGAAGGAGAAGATCGAGCCTGTCGCATGATGGTGGGAGCGGCGACAAAGCAAGTGGCGGTGCAGCGAGCAGGGAGCTAAAGCGCGAGCGCGCCTAGAGCGGGTGCGGCGCAGCGACAAGCGATAAATCGGAGCGACATTCAGGAGCGAAAATGGCGAGCGAGCGAAGCAAAGCGAAGCGGCAGGAGAGCAGAAGCGAAGCGAGCGCGCGAGCGGCAGCGCATGGCGGCGGCAGAGGCTAATCGCGAGGTTTAAGGTTGGGAAATCGATTTATCGGTGATTTAGTTGGTTCAATCGAACCAACTAAATCACATTAGACCAAACCAGATGTAAAAATCTGGTTTGGTCACCCGATTAACCTAAGCGCGCGCGGCGCCGACGCTGGGCTCGGCGGCGCCAGCGGCGCCTCTTTGAAGCGCGCCGCCTGGAAGCCGATGGAGGTGCTCGAGCCTCGCCTCGCCTCGCCCAAGTGCTTAGGCGAGTGCCCGAGCGCCTTTTTAAACCACTGCTCTATGCAATGATTATACACAACCTGCATTTACAAGACCAAAATGGCCACAAAAGCCAACCAAATTGGGGCTACCAAACCTATTACAAGCCCTTTATATGTTGTGCAAACCATGAACAAAACCGAAAGACACGTACATATACAAGCATTACATCGAACATCTTATTTATAAATTTGAGGGACTTCTATACTTTGTTTCGAATACTTATATCATTTACACACCACTGTTGATAAGTCATCATTTGCCCTCATCAGTACTATCATGCGAGTCCATGAGGAATTGTCTTCTTTAGAGTGGGCTTCGCATGATTTTGCAACTTTAGGATGTACCTCAAACGGTGCCTTTAAGGGTAGAGGTAACTCTTTCATCATGATGCTTGGTTCCTTGCTCCTCATTGATATTGTATTGAACATGCTTATAAGTACCCTCAATAGGAGAGTTGAGACCTCTTGAGAGATATGGACCCATGAGGAATCATATGTTTTGACTGGACCCCTCATGATTTTGCCCTACACTTGGACTAAACATGCTTATCAACTTAATAATACCCCTTATACAACAATATGAATTCCATCTAACAGTGCACTATAACAAAGGAAAGGACATCCCACAATCTCAAAGTAATTATCAGCTCATTGCAATAACTTATATGAGAGTTGAACAAAAATATGCATGTACCTCTAGAACTGAACAAGTCAACAACAACAACCAAAGTAACAAGGCAGTCGGCTGCAATGAAGGAAGCCAGATCTCCATTTTCGAATGCAACATAAAGCCATAAATGGCATGCTTATACTAAGATGTGCCAGCTTGAAGATGTACAAAAAAGGTATCCAGTATATAATAAGAAAATCAATAAACTAGTTTATCAACAATTTATGTTCTTTCTTGGTAGGTACCTTAATAATGTTCTTGGCCAGCATAGAATCTTCGACAGCAGTACGGCAGTCACTATACAGCCTGTTAGACCAGCAAAAACGCCCTCCAAAGTCTTCTTAGGACTAATATTAGTAAGGGGTGTGCGACCAAATGCCTAGAAATTGCAACAAAATACAACAACTATCATCCTTGTAGCCTCTTAAAATAATAAGCAAGAATGTTATACCAATAATAGCTCTTGTTTTCTGCCTTCCGGTGATTTGACATATCAAATGAAGTGAACATACTAAAATTAACATTGGATATAGCATAAATAATCTTTCCCATCCTCAAATATGGCAAGAAAATGAGAAGACTCCCTACAGAAGTGTTCATTAAGAAACATCTATAAAAGAAAAGGATAACATCACCTTTGAGTTTGTACTTCATATAACACTTCATGAATTGTAACAAGCCCATCCACATTATGGAATTCTTGATGGACAACTTCTTACTTTTATTTCATACAGTACAGCCTCGAGATATATTTATTACTTTCATTTCATAAGACTAAGAGTTTTTTTATTTTTTATTTCAATTGATGAGAGAAAAAATTCAAAAAATACAATGAAACATTTGTCTCGTCAAGAAGATAAGACAGCAAAATAAGATTAAAAAAAGAGAAAAATAATGTTGATTGGCTCCAATAAGAGATTAACCAAAAATGCTAGCTAGCATAAACAATTAGAGAAATAGTTAACTAAATATAAGTCTAATATAGACAGGAAACTGTTCACTACTTAAATTTCAGCTTAGTCAATGTACAAATGATGTGATGAGTCTGATGACTAGAATAGAGTTTTAATATGACCAGCAAGTTGTATCAAACAGTATGCAATTACCAACCAATGCAAAAATGTGCATATAAACATCATCAATCTAGTTATGTTTCAGAAGTTCAAAAAATTACCCTTCCACCTAAAAATGCAAATGTGTCTGCTGCAATTATGCTGCTAATAGATATCAAGGTTGCAACAAGTCCAACTGTCCAATGAGCTTGTCCACCAAGAACAACTGGCCATACATGCCCTAATTCTGGCAAAACAGATAAAAAAAAGTAAACAAATTGCAAAACATTTAATAAATAATTGGATTGTAGCCCAAGTTATTAGTAGAAGACTCACCCAGTATTATATACAAATCCAACCTATCATCAGCTTCCAATATAGGATTAATGAGATGTTTACGTAATAAAGACTTAATGTCCTCGTCAAGACCTAATTTATGTACCAAAATTATTTCCTAGTAGGTGGTATGTAAGGCTCATGGCTCAATAGTAGCTCCACATTGTGATATTTCTCTGATATCATCTATGAGTAGCATTTTCATACTTTGGCTCACGTACACATGCATGGTAATAGGTCTGTTTAAATCAAACCTTATAGATAAGTCTAGAACTCACACCTTCCAAAATACTTAAACCCAAGCTTTATGCAATAGGACTATCAAGTCTCAAGCATTAATCCAGCCACCATTAATCCTCAGTATGGAACTACTGGGGCATTAGCAGAAATGCGATAGAACAATACATAATTGTCTAATTTGTATTCAAATCCTTGATGATATAAATAGGAGTAAACTGGTCAAATAGCTAAGAGAACTAGTCCATGTTGCCTCACAAATTTACACCACAAATTCCAACTCTGTTTACATAATAACTAGGTTTATCTTCCGAATTACCAATTATAGTTGAACCCCATCAATTAGTTCCCCTAGTTCTGCTTGTGCATTCTTATTATTGAAACTTTTCAATACCAGTCTCAAGACCATAAAAAGGAGGATTGTGTTAGGCAGCTGACAACTTCCATAAAACTTAGTCTGATCTTACGAGCTTACACCAACATAGCTAGAAAAGATCAATGAAGCAAACCCCAAACGATTGTGACCTTGGTTTCTTTTTGTTTCTGTAGTTCTTCAGTAGCTGGTTATGTTACATGTGCTTTCCCTCTTGATAATGAATTTTACTTGTTCATGCATAATGTGGTGGATGTAAGATTGGTCATCTCCATTCAACAGATTTTTGTAATCTCAGTTAACTCATATGATAAACCTGCTGCCCTTTACTGACATACTACCTTATATAGTACTATGTTCTGCAAACCTCAAATATAGATCGATAGTATACCAATTTCATGATGGACAAGTAGTCTACGGTGTGGTTGACATAACCGCAAGGCAGCTGACAGAGTCTAAGATATCAAAATCACAGATAAGATCAACATGATAATCTAAATACTTGGATACGAAAATAACCACATAATAATTACCTCTGAAATACATAAACTGTCCAAAATTTATTATCAACCAGTAGAGCACAGAAACACAACCATTGCAAAATCACATCCAAGTTTAGCTATGAAAGATTTTAGTTCATGGTAGATTGATGTTTGCTGTGGCTATATAAGTGTAATATATTATCTTTCAGAGTGTATGTTATCACAAATAAATATTTCAGCATAAGTTCAAAAATTGTTTCTTCTAATATTTAAGGTTGCAATTCTTGTCAGGCTAGAGTGAGTTAACTTGTGGTACTAAACATACCAAACCCTATGAGTCAATCTTAATATCTTACCCTGGTCTGTATAGTTTGTCTAGCAAACCCAAGTATAGTAATCCACCAAGAGGGTGGAAGAATAGAAAAAAAAAAATCTCTTCTAAATCTAGCTAATATAAATGACTATTGGGTTAGCAACAATATGAAACATGGTTAAGCTGCCTTGTAATCTTACCTGGTTTAGATCAACTATGGATTAGCGAGCCAGCATAAGCAAAGGGAACAACTTGCAATATGTATTGTCACAGTCAAATATTGAAAAATCCTGGAAGTACATATCATGTCGTTTTGTGCATGAATATATATTATACAAGTGAATGACAATGTGAATCAGTGAATATTATACCAAGGCAATGAATTACATACACCGAGACACATAGCATGCATAAATTTTGTTACACAAGGACCCTGTCATGTGGTCTCACACTCGCTAGCATGGAGACAGGATGGTAGGACTGCAATATCTTAGCCCATAACTAGGACTGGTTCATGCACTATACTTTAGTCCTCAAGGTTACTCGTCACTTTTGCACCATACAAGAATGTACACTAATTAAGTTATCGACTTCCACACCTTAGGGAGGCAATCTCTTATAAATGGATGTAATATGCTCAATTTAGATATTGACAGTCAAACAAACAATAATCCTCATCTTCTACTAAGAGGAACCATGACCAAAGAGGCCTAAAGAGGCTCCAGTTGTATAAACCAGATCGTAGGATATTCACATTTGAAGTTAACAAGAAGCAATTTTGTTTGCTCTTTCATATTATTGGTGGTTCTAATATGCAGACCATTAAAGTGCAAATATGGAATATGGTTGCTGCTGATACTTGTTAAGCACAACACAGAATCACAATTCTCAAGCAAAGTAATAAATCAGAAATTGAAAAAAGAAAAAGAAGAAAGAGTAATGACATACTGGTGTTCAATGCAGGAACTGATAGCCCACAACGAAGCTTAACCCAGAAACAAGGAAGATAACCACAGTAAAAAAGCCCAAAAACAGCACTGCTTAACTGTGCAAATCGTGGATTTCCTCTCTGAAGCATTAGTGCCGTTGCAACAATAAAAGCAGATGATGTCACCGAAACATCTATGTGACCAAAATACCTACCATCATAAATCAGATAGATAATTAAAAAACAGTGATATATTATGCCAAGTGCTGCATATGCTTAATTTTCAACAATCATTTGGACAGAAGAGTACTGGAAACGATTAATAAAATGACTAAGGTAAAAAGAACTTATAGCAAAAAACTCAGTCAGCGTTACCTAGTAACAGAAACAATGTTGATTGTTTATTGGGATTGAAAGCTGTTTAATGACAAACTGAGAAATAAGTCTTAATTAAATTATCACTCAAAGAAAGGATTCAA
This sequence comes from Musa beccarii, assembly GCA_024322285.1. Lineage (NCBI taxonomy): Eukaryota > Viridiplantae > Streptophyta > Magnoliopsida > Zingiberales > Musaceae > Musa > Musa beccarii. The sequence continues at coordinate 11,571,108 of CM044399.1, forward strand.
TCAATAAATACCAAAACAGTAATAATCTAGAAGGCAATCAACATAAAAGACTAATTAGATGTACTTGCGGATACATTGTGGATGTTCCGAGGAGGCTTTTGTTTTTATTAAAACTGATTTTAGAACTGCTGTTTGATGCTGATTATTGTTAACAAAACTATAATGATAATTTTGCCATTCACATTTCACATTTTACCATAAGTTGATGTTGTCTTCTGAGCAACTTAGGGGCATTAAGTTATTAATGTAGCTTCTGTCTTGATGAAAATATTACAAATGCTCGTTAAATTTTTGTCATTTATCATTTATGTCTCATACAAAAATTAGTCATATGGGCCATTATATTTTCAACATATCAACCATATCGTAACATCTCTTACCTTTTCGAAAAAGTGATGCGTCGAGGTATTCATATTGTGTTGAATCAATATCCACGCATCATAGAGAAAACAATAAGATGCATAAATTTTAAATGAAATGTATGCAATGTCCTTGACAACTATTCAGTTTTTAAGTCCTACATGAAGCTATATAAATCTTATAGTATTTCAGTCCTTTTTACTAGCTAGATTGATTTTGACATAGAATGTTTTTAGTTCTCAAGTTATATGTTTGTTATGTTGCATACTCCACCAGTTTTTATTCCAAGATGGCTTTCATGGGTATAGGATGATGACGATGGAAAAACTGCTACTTCAAATCTAAAGAATGAAAATTAGGAAAATTCTCCTTTAAACTCATAGGCAAAAGATAAAAACTTAATGCTCAATAGAGCAGGAAATGTAATTAACATGGAATAAGGAAACAATAGAATAAGTCCAGCATAATAAGGTTTTGAAGTAGTCAAATACAGATAATGCATTCAAGTATAATAAAAAATGAAGCATATATATAAAAGATTCAGTATAGGGCAAAATCATTTTACCTGAAACATATCAACTAAACCAAATTTTGGATATATCAAGTGAGACACCACAAATATATAAGTTTAGTTATTAGCAGCTTAGGAAATCACCCAAAGAATCATTTTTTTCTATTGGAGACACTATAGGAAAGAAGCAATTACAGAACGCTAAAGATTTGGAACTTACAGTGTCAGAATCGGCATGAGAGCACAGATGACTGAGCAAACTCTCGACACATATCTTGGCGGCGGTGTCATCCCTGCAGCAATTCCCCGACTCCGGACCAGCTCGAAGTACTCCCTCGCCCCGGCGAACACTGCAGCCGCCAGCGCCACGGTGAACACCCATCCTCCTGCCACCACGACGCCTCCCGCACCCAATCCGATGCCGAGGCCGAAGATCACACGCTTCCTCAGCTGCCTCCCCTGGCTCCCCTTCGGCTCCACAATCACGGCCTCTACTCCCTGCATCGTCAAACCAATAAATCCAAAGATACCCCACAAGAATTGAGATCAAATACGAAACTTTTGATGGAGGCAAGGGCACAAGAATCACCTCAAGAGAGTCCTCGCGGTGGGAGTCGGGCTTCGAGGCCGCTTTGCTGGAGGGGACTAAGGCAGCGGAGAGACGGCAGGGGTGGAAGCGGCGAGAGGGAAGGAAGAGGCGGAGTCCGGGAAGCTGGCGGCGAGGGAGGAGGAACGATGTGGGGCTGAGGGAGAGGGGCAAGGAGAAGAGGGCGCAGCGGTCGATTTCAAGGAAGGCCGCCGCAGTGGCAGCCATCGAAACAGGGACTCACAGTTGGAAGAGTCAAGGAGCGAATCAGAATAAGGGCGGTTGCGGTGGCTGAGAAGGCATTTGAGGCGGGGCGGCGGGATCCCGAGCTGTGGAGGAGGTTATCTCCTCCTTCCCCGTCTTCCGCTCTGGGTTACGTTACGGGGGCCGTGTTTTCTTCTTGTTTTTGTTTCTAGAAACCTAAACCTTTTGTTTTTGTTTTTGTTTATGTTTCCGTCTGCGCGTTGTGTATCGGTACCCGTTTCCGTCCCCATGCGAACCATTGCGTCGAGTCGATCAAGACTCGTAAGAAGCGTTTAACTAACTCCCCAAATCAGGAGAATTAACTAAAATCCATCAAATTGATCTTTAATTAGTAATATTATACTTGAAATTGGAGTGCCACGGACAATTTTTTTGTGTAAATCTCGATCAATGACAACAAATCCAAATTCTATGCTGCAAAAAGACATTATGTGTAAATTCACTGACGTACTAATAACATGTAATATTTCAGATATCCATAAGTTCCTGGACAAAGGCCAACGTGGAAATCACAATCCAATGCAACAATTTTGCACCCTGACGTATTCAATGAAAACCATGTCCAAGAGCTCCTCGGCAGCTTCCGTGGGTTGTCCGTATCATATCAATTCAGAGAACTTGTACAATTCATGTGTCCACCTACACGACTGACTGCAGAATCGATAGCTCTCCTCGTCCGACCACCGGTTCGCTTTGCCGGCCTTTTCTACTCTTCCACACAGTCGGTTGGTGCAGGGCGACCGGGGGCGCAGGTGCAGTCTCGTCCAAGTCAGGTCCCTCATGGCCGAGGCTGCCTCCCTTCGGCACGTCGCGATGAGAACGTCTCCAGACATCAAACTCTCGTGGGCGGAAAGAGCACCAGGAAGATCCATGGCGGCCAGCTTGTTCAAGGTTTTGACGCCGAGTGGCTGCGTCTGGGGGTCTTGCAACAAGATGATGCCCAGGGTGTCCGCTGCGACTCGATGGCCACCCTTCATTGCCTTGTGAAGTTGGTACAGTCCCAAGCTTTTCCGTCTCCGATTGTAAATTTCATCCTAGAATCCAACACGATAAGAGGAATCAATGTGATATAGCTGCACAGATTCTTGAAATAGTTGATGCTAAGGGGAGGTGAGCGGGGAGTTCGAGCTCACCAGTCCAAGGATGAGGCTGGCTTCAAGATTGCCACACTCAGCGCAGCTCCGGAGGAAGGCGAAGTAACCCTTCGCGTCCAGCCAATGAAACGCACGCTCTCTCCTCACGGGCATGCACCGGCCAACCTTCCTCGCCTTGGATGCCTCGTAAAATCTCCTGCATCTGCCGGTACATCCATTCACCACCAAGATGAGCAACTCTCGTCATCAAAACACTCCCGGAAAGACGACATGCGTGCAACGACTCAAGAAGAGAACTTACGAGGCTCGCAGGCGCATGATGTCTTCGCGGGGCGTGGGGGAGGAGGAGACGATGGAAACGCAGAGCTCGACCAAGAGGTCTTGAGGAAGGGAGTCGACGTCCGTAGCCATTGTCGTCATGACGGTCTTTCCCAAAGGGATCAAGAGAGAGCTTTCGTACGTGCAGCGAGGGCGAAAGATGTGCGTGCGATTTGGCGCGCAAGTGGTGGCGGATATATATAGGAACACTGCTAATCTGATTGCAAGTATGTCTCCGAATTCTATTCAGATTGTAATTCGAATTCTATTTGAATTAGAATTCTAGTTTGATTAAGGTTAGTTCAAATGATGCAAACAGGCTTGAAAGACTCCTGAGGTTCTTATATATATATATATATATATATATATATATATATATATATATATATATAATCAAATTAGGATTTGGTTCATACGATGCAAACCAACATGAGGGCTTAAGAGACCCTTGAGTCAACCTACCCAATGTGGCTCACATGCATCATTTGATTATATATAAAGATATTATTTTTTAATTTGATTAATAGCTGTAATATCTTTTGATTGTATTTAAGTTTAAGATAACTTGAGTTAGAGTCGGGTTATGATTGGATTCAAGTGACATAAATAAACACGAGGGTTTGAGAGATTCTTAAGTTGACCTATCCTATGGGGTCTCGATGCATCGTTTGGTAAATATATATATATATATATATATATGGACACTTTGCTAATCCGATTATGAGTTGGTGTCTCCGAATCCTATTCAGATTTGGGAGAATTAGAGTTCAAGTTGGATCAAGGTTGAGTTCAAATGATGTAAACCGACTTGAGAGACTCCTGACGCTCGATATATATATATATATATATATATATATATATATATTCTAATTTGGTTGATAGCTATGATGTTTGTATTTAAGCTTATGATAACTCAAGTTAGAAAGGTTTGGGTTCACATGGTGCAAACCAACATGAGAGCTTAAGAGACCCTTGAGTCAACCTACCTAATGGGGCTCACATGTATCATTTGAGTATATATAAAGATATTATTTTCTAATTTGGTTAGTAGCTATAGTATCTTTTCATCGTATTCAAGTTTAAGATAACTTGAGTTGGAGTCAGGTTATGATTGGATTCAAGTGACATAAATCAACACGAGGGTTCGAGAGACCCCTGAGTCAACCTACCCTATGGGGCCTAGACGCATCGTTTGGATATATATAGGGACACTTTGCTAATCCAATTGAGAGTTGGTGTCTCTGAATCCTATTCAGATTTGGGAGAATTAGAGTTGAGTTGGATTAGGGTTGAGTTCAAATAATGCAAACCGACTTGAGAGACTCCTGAGGCTCATATATATATATATATATATATATATATATATATATATATATATTCTAATTTGGTTGATAGTTGTGATGTTTGTATTTAAGCTTACGATAACTCAAGTTAGAATCAAATTAGGATTGGTTCACACAGTACAAACCAACATGAGGGATTAAGAGACCCTTGAGTCAACCTACCCAATGGGGCTCACATGCTTCATTTGATAATATATAAAGATATTATTTTCTAATTTGGTTAGTAGCTGTAGTATCTTTTGATCGTATTTAAGTTTAAAATAACTTGAGTTGGAGTCAAGTTATAATTGGATTCAAGTGACATAAATCAACACGAGGGTTCGAGAGACCCCTGACTCGACCTATCCTATGGGGCCTAGACGCATCATTTGGATATATATAGGGACACTTTGCTAATCCAATTGCGAGTTGGTATCTCCGAATCTTATCCAGATTTGGGAGAATTAGAGTTCGAGTTGGATTAGAGTTGAGTTATAATGATGCAAACCGGCTTGAGAGACTCTTGAGGCTCAGATATATATATATATATATATATATATTCTAATTTAGTTGATAGCTATGATGTTAGTATTTAAGCTTACAATAACTCAAGTTAGAATCAAATTAGGATTGGATTAACACGGTGCAAACCAACATGAGGACTTAAGAGACCCTTGAGTCAACCTACCCAATGGGGCTCACGTGCATCATTTGATTATATATAAAGATATTATTTTCTAATTTGGTTAGTAGTTGTAGTATCTTTTGATCGTATTTAAGTTTAAGATAACTTGAGTTGGAGTTGGGATATGAGTGGATTCAAGTGACATAAATCAACACGATGGTTTGAGAGACCCCTGACTCGACCTACCCTATGGGGCCTAAACGCATTGTTTAGATATATATAGGGGCACTTTGCTAATCTGATTACGAGTTGGTGTCTCAGAATCCTATTCAGATTTGGGAGAATTAGAGTTCGAGTTGGATTAGGGTTGAGTTTAAATGATGCAAACCGGCTTAAGAGACTCTCGAGGCTCAGATATATATATATATATATATATATATATATATATATATTGATTTGGTTGATAGCTATGATGTTTGTATTTAAGCTTACGATAACTCAAGTTAGAATCAAATTAGGATTGGGTTCACATGGTGTAAACCAACATGAGGGCTTAAGAGACCCTTGAGTCAACCTACCCAATAGGTCTCACATGCATCATTTGATTATATATAAAGATATTATTTTCTAATTTGGTTAGTAGTTGTAGTATCTTTTGTTAGTATTTAAGTTTAAGATAACTTGAGTAGGAGTCGGGTTATGATTGGATTCAAGTGACATAAATCAACATGAGGGTTCGAGAGACCCTTGAGTCGACCTATCCTATGGGGCCTAGACGTATCGTTTGGATATATATAGGGACACTTTGCTAATCCGATTGCGAGTTAGTGTCTCCGAATCCTATTCAGATTTGGGAGAATTAGAGTTCGAGTTAGATTAGGGTTGAGTTCAAATGATGCAAATCGGCTTGAGATATTCTGAGGCTCGAGATATATATATATATATATATATATATATATATATATATATTCAAATTTGGTTGATAGTTATGATGTTTGTATTTAAGCTTACGATAACTCAAGTTAGAATCAAATTAGAATTTGGTTCACACGGTGCAAACCAACATGAGGGCTTAAGAGACCCTTGAGTCAACCTACCCAATGGGGCTCACATGCATCATTTGATTATATATAAAGATATTATTTTCTAATTTGGTTAGTAACTATAGTATCTTTTGATCGTATTTAAGTTTAAAATAACTTGAGTTGGAGTCGAGTTATTATTGGATTCAAGTGACATAAATCAATAAGAGGGTTCGAGAGACGCATGACTCGACCTATCCTATAGGGCCTAGATGCATCGTTTGGATATATATAGGGACACTTGGCAAATCCGATTGCGAGTTGGTATCTTTAAATCTTATTCAGATTTGGGAGAATTATAATTCGAATTGGATTAGGGTTGAGTTCAAATGATGCAAACCGGCTTGAGAGACTCTTGAGGCTCATATATATATATATATATATATATATATATATATTCTAATTTGGTTGATAGATGTTATGTCTGTATTTAAGCTTACGATAACTCAAGTTAGAATCAAATTAGGATTGAGTTCACACGGTGTAAACCAACATGAGGGCTTAAGAGACCCTTGAGTCAACCTACCCAATGGGGCTCACATGCATCATTTGATTATATATACAGATATTATTTTTTAATTTGGTTAGTAGCTGTAGTATATTTTGATTGTATTTAAGTTTAAGATAATTTTAGTAGGAGTCTGGTTATGATTGGATTCAAGTGACATAAATCAACACGAGGGTTCGAGAGACCCTTGAGTCGACCTATCCTATGGGGCCTAGACGCATCGTTTGGATATATATAGGGACACTTTGCTAATCCGATTGCGAGTTGGTGTCTCCAAATTCTATTCAGATTTGGGAGAATTAGAGTTCGAGTTGGATTAGGGTTGAGTTCAAATGATGCAAACCGGCTTGAGAGACTCCTGAGGCTCATATATATATATATATATATATATATATATTCTAATTTGGTTGATAGCTATGATGTGATATTTGTATTTAAGTTTTCGATAACTCAAGTTAAAATCAAATTAGGATTGGGTTCACATGGTGTAAACCAACATGAGGGTAGGAGACCCCTGAGTCAACCTACCCAATGAGGCTCACATGCATCATTTGATTATATATAAAGATATTATTTTCTAATTTGGGTAGGAGCTGTAGTATCTTTTTATCATATTTAAGTTTAAGATAACTTGAGTTGGAGTCGGGTTATGAGTAGATTCAAGTGACATCAATCAACACGAGGATTCGAGAGACCCCTGACTCGACCTACCCTATGGGGCCTAGACGCATCGTTTGGATATATATAGGGACATATTGCTAATCCGATTGCGAGTTGGTGTCTTCAAATCCTATTCAGATTTGGGAGAATTAGAGTTTGAGTTAGATTACGGTTGAGTTTAAATGATGTAAATCGGCTTGAGAGACTCTTGAGGCTCATATATATATATATATATATATATATATATATATATGTATATTAATTTGGTTGATAGTTGTGATGTTTGTATTTAAGCTTACGATAACTTAAGTTAGAATCAAATTAGGATTGGGTTCACAGTGCAAACCAACATGAGGGTTTAAGAGACCCTTGAGTCAACCTACCCGATGGAACTCACATGCATCATTTGATTATATATAAAGATATTATTTTTTAATTTGGTTAGTAGCTGTAGTTTCTTTTGATCGTATTTAAGTTTAAAATAACTTGAGTTGGAGTTGGGTTATGATTGGATTCAAGTGACATAAATCAACATGAGGGTTTGAGAGACCACTGAGTCGACCTACCCTATGGAGCCTAGACGCATCGTTTGGATATATATAGGGACACTTTGCTAATCCGATTGTGAGTTGTTGTCTCCGTATCTTATTCAGATTTGGGGGAATTTGAGTTCGAGTTGGATTAGGGTTGAGTTCAAATGATGCAAACCAGCTTGAGAGACTCCTGAGGCTCAGATATATATATATATATATATATATATATATATACATATATTATAATTTGGTTGATAGTTGTGATATTTGTATTTAAGCTTACGATAACTCAAGTTAGAATCAAATTAGGATTTGATTCACACGGTGCAAACCAACATGAGGGCTTAAGAGACCCTTGAGACAGCCTACCCAATGGGGCTCACATGTAACATTTGATTATATATAAAGATATTATTTTCTAATTTGTTTAGTAGCTGTAGTATCTTTTTATTGTATTTAAGTTTAAGATAACTTGAGTTGGAGTCGTGTTATGATTGGATTCAAGTGACATAAATCAACACGAGAGTTCGAGAGACCCTTGAGTCGACCTATCCTATGGAGCATAGACGCATCATTTGGATATATATAGGGACACTTTGCTAATCCAATTGTGAGTTGGTATCTCCGAATCCTATTCAGATTTGGGAGAATTAGAGTTCGAGTTAGATATGGTTGAGTTCAAATGATGCAAACCGGCTTGAGAGACTCCTGAGGCTCAGATATATATATATATATATATATATATATATATATATTCTAATTTGTTTGATAGCTGTGATGTTTGTATTTTAACTTATGATAACTCAAGTTAAAATCAAATTAGGATTGGGTTTACACGATACAAACCAATATGAGGGCATAGGAGACCCTTGAGTCAACCTACCCAATGAGGCTCACATGTATCATTTGATTATATATAGATATATTATTTTCTATTTTGGTTAGTAGCTGTAGTATCTTTTGATCGTATTTAAGTTTAAGATAACTTGAGTTAGAGTTGGGTTATGAGTGGATTCAAGTGACATAAATCAACACGAGGGTTCGAGAGACTCTTGAGTCGACCTACCCTATGGGGCCTAGACGTATCATTTGGATATATATAGGGACACTTAGCTAATCTGATTGCGAGTTGGTGTCTCCGAATCCTATTCAGATTTGGGAGAATTAGAGTTCGAGTTGGATTAGGGTTGAATTCAAATGATGCAAACTGATTTGAGAGACTCGTGAGGCTCATATATATATATATATATATATTCTAATTTGGTTGATATCTGTGATATTTGTATTTAAGCTTACGGTAACTCAAGTTAGAATCAAATTAGGATTGGGTTCACATGGTGCAAACCAACATGAGAGCTTAAGAGACCCTTGAGTCAACCTACCCAATGGGGCTCACATGCATCATTTGATTATATATAAAAATATTATTTTCTAATTTGTTTAGTAACTGTAGTATCTTTTGATCGTAGTTATGTTTAAGATAACTTGAGTTGGAGTCCGGTTATGATTGGATTCAAGTGACATAAATCAACACGAGGGTTCGAGAGACCCCTGACTCGACCTATCCTATGGGGCCTAGACTATATATATATATATATATGGATACTTTGTTAATTCGATTGTGAGTTGGTATCTCCAAATCTTATTCAGATTTGGGAGAATTAGAGTTCGAGTTGGATTAGGGTTGAGTTCAAATGATGCAAACCAGCTTGAGAGACTCGAGGCTCAGATATATATATATATATATATATATATATATATATATATTCTAATTTGTTGATAGCTATGATGTTTGTATTTAAGCTTACGATAACTCAAGTTATAGTCAAATTAGGATTGGGTTTATACTGTGCAAACCAACATGAGGGCTTAAGAGACCCTTGAGTCAACCTACCCAATGGGGCTCACGTGCATCATTTGATTATATATAAAGATATTATTTTCTAATTTGATTAGTAACTATAGTATCTTTTGATCGTATTTAAGTTTAAAATAACTTGAGTTAGAGTCAGATTATGAATGGATTCAAGTGATATAAATCAACATGATAGTTCGAGAGACCCTGAGTCAACCTACCCTATGGTGCCTAGACACATCGTTTGGATATATATAGGGGCACTTTGCTAATCCGATTACGAGTTGGTATCTCCGAATCTTATTCAGATTTGGGAGAATTAGAGTTCAAGTTGGATTAGGGTTGAGTTCAAATGATGCAAACCAGCTTGAGAGACTCTTGAGGCTCATATATATATATATATATATATATATATATATATATATATATATTCTAATTTGGTTGATAGCTATGATGTTTGTATTTAAGTTTATGATAACCCAAGTTAGAATCAAATTAGGATTGAGTTCACACGGTGCAAACTAACATGAGGGCTTAAGAGACCCTTGAGTCAACCTACCTAATGGGGCTCACATGCATCATTTGATTATATATAAAGATATTATTTTTAATTTAGTTAGTAGCTATAGTATCTTTTGATCGTATTTAAGTTTAAGATAACTTGAGTTGGAGTCGGGTTATGATTGGATTCAAATGACATAAATCAACACGAGGGTTCGAGAGACCCCTGAGTCGACTTACCCTATGGGGCCTAGACGCATCATTTGGATATATATATATATATATATATATATATATATATATATATATATATATATACTATTTCCTAATTTGATTAGTAGCTACGATGTCTTCTAATTGTATTTAGGCTTAGGATAACTCAAGTTAGAGTTAGATTAAGATTAGGTTCAAGTGGTGCAAACCTACAAGGGTTCAAGTGAGACATAATTTTCTAATCTGGTTAGTAGGTATGGTGTCTCCTGATTGTATTTAAGTTTAGGATAATTCAAGTTAGAATTGGATTAGGATTGAGTTCAAATGGTGCAAACCATCATAAGAGCTCGAGAGACCCCTGAGTTAATATGCCCAATGGGTCCCAAATGCATCATTTGGATACATATAAATATATTATTTCTTAATTCGATTTGTAGTTGCATTGTCTTCTGATTGTATATAGGCTTGGGATAGTTTGAGTTAGAGTTAGATTAGGATTGGATTCAAATGATGCAAATCGACACAAGGGCTCGAGAGACTCTTGAGTCAACCTATCTAATGGAGTCTAAACGTATTATATATATACATATATATATTTATATATATATATACTATTTCATAATTCGATTAATAACTATGGTGTCTTCTGAATATATTTAGGTTTAGGATAACTCAAGTTGAAATCAGATTATTATTGGATTCAAGTGATGCAAACCAACATGAGGACTCAAGAAACCCCCAAGTCAATATATCGAATGGGCCCAAACATGTGTTTATATATATATATATATATATATGTATGTATGTAATCATATTAGTAGTCTTCTCATCATATTTAAATTTGAGATAACTCAAATTAGAATCAAATTAAGATTAAATTTAAATGATATAAACTAACACAAGTGCTTCATAGTCCTCGAGTCAACTAGCCCAATTAAACTTAGATGTATCATTTGCATATATATATATATATATATATATATATATATAGATATTATTTTCTAATCCGATTAATAGCTATGGTATCTCTTGATCATGTTTAGGTTTCGATAACTGAGTTGAAATCAAATTTGGAATACATTCAAAGTGACACAAATAACACTAGGCGTCATTTGAAGAGATCCCTGAGGCAACCTGCCCAAGAGCCAGAAGCTCTTGGCCACGGTTTGCATGATGAGAGATTACGTGGGACAAATAACGCGTCAAATCGGTGCGCGGAGAAATCATAATGGGAATTTATACGCTGCCACAGAAAATAACGCAGGTATTTCTCACCACCCGTGCGTCATGACCACCGCTTCGAGGCTACAGTGTTCGCGTGGCCAAGTTTGGTTCGCACACACGTTCCGATGGCGGAGGTAGACGCCACGTTTCATCTCTGCCTCCACTGCCGGTCCGACGGCGACATCGTCCACACACACCCAAAATAATACTAAAATAATGTAACCCGCACAAAAAAGCGGTGGCTTCGACCGGCCGATCGTATCATATCACAGGAACGCTTTAAGATTCGCATTCGTATCTGATCTACAGTTGCCATGTGGTTCGCACCGAATTGGACGCGGGGACTGCTCTCGAGGTGAGATATAACAAAAGTGCTCCCTCCGCATGGGTGTTTTCTAGTGGAGAGCGAATTCATCTGATACTCGTGTTTAGAATGCTGATTGGAGGAGTAGGTTAGTATAAGAGTTCCGGAGAAAGGACTGCGCGGCTAAGCTTCCCTAAATTGAAACAAAAATACGCCGGCTTCTGCATTGAGCGACTTCAGCAGAGCGTCGGTCTTCCCGAGTCTCTGGCGAACGCAACACCGACATAGGTGGGTAGATCTCGTCTCCTCTCCGCTCTCAGGAGACCGAGAGAGAAGAGAGAGCGGGATCTCTCGATCCTTCCTCCATGGAAGCGGCGCCTCAGTTCCTCCAGTGCGGCTTCGAGCCCTTCCGCCGCTCGCCCTTAGCGACAGCCGCCCCGCAGTGGAGGACGCTCCGACGCCGATCGATTCGTCTGAGATCTAGGTCTCCACGATCGGGAGTCTTCGCTGTGGCGACGAAGCCTACGACCGGTGGTGCCGCTTCTTCTTCTAATTCTGCCTCTTCTCCTCGGTCCGCCTCGGTTGGTTCCGTCAATGGAGCCGCCTCCAGCGTAAGATGTCGGTTAGGGATTTTGGATTCGGGGAGTTTGGTTTTCTTTTTGAATTTGTTTATTGAGGGTTGGTTGTGCTGGTTTCTTGGAAAATTGGAAGAGGTTTGGCAACGTGTCGGAGGAGATTAAGAAGGTGAGGAAGCAGATGGAGGAGGACGAGCAGCTGGCCACGCTGATGAGAGGACTTCGCGGTCAAAACCTCACTGACGTTCAGTTTGCAGATGAGAACATCCGGCTTCGTCTTGTCGAGGTACCTATTTTTTTTGCAATTGACGCGTGGAGCTTTGCCATAATTCGCGCGATCTTTTGAATTCTTTAATAGATTGGTAACACCTGCTTGATGCCCAAGCGAACTAATGCAAGATCCGTCAAAATCTTGAAACATGACCAATCTGATATTTTAGGTGATATCAGTGATCAGACATTTGGTTCATCAAGAATTCTTTATATGATTGAATTTTCATTATAAATTGTGATTCTTCAGATCGGATTGGTTGCTGCATTTTAACAATATTGGGTTCTTTTGTTCTGATAATTCTATATAGTGATAGTTATAGTTAGCAATAATTTTAAGTATCCTCCAGAGTTGTTTACACGAGAAGGTAAAATTCACTTTCACATTGCAGACATGACTTTTGAGTTGTCCATTGTCTCTGTTCTGGTCAAATCGTGTGGATACAATCTTTTGACTAGATAGTCGAGTTGAAATCACTTGGTAGGAAGATCAAGATCTTTTGTTTGAAAATTACTTCTTGATGGTTTCTGATACTTGTTTAGGTACCAGCTGTGAACAGCAATGAAGCATTGCCAATTGTGTATGATCCTGACATAATTTCATCCTACTGGGGAAAGCGCCCTAGAGCTGTTTCCACACGGATTATACAGCTGCTGTCTGTAGCAGGTGGCTTTCTGTCTCATTTAGCATGGGACTTGATTAACAAGAAGATTGCAGAGGTAAAAATATAGCCACATATCCACTGTTCTCACTGCATCTTGTCATTATTTACCAATTTGTATTACTTGCACAGGAGGCATCATCTTCTAGCTCTGCTTGTTGTTCTTCTGTCATATTTGACATTTCTAATGTAGTTCTTTTCTTAAATTTTGCACTATGCAGCTTTTGCAGCTCTTTAGATTTTGTTTATGTCAAATCCACTGGACATTGTCCACTATGTTCTGAAACAATCCATAATTACATATAGCTTGTGACACTCCCATTTAATCCTATATCAGAAGTGGGAGGAGGGTTATGAACCCGTATAGGGTTAGATGGGTCTAAAGTTGCTAACTTGAGATTAAGTATTTTGTTGGTAGCTCAGTCCTCATCAAGTTGATGAGTCAATTAACAAATGATATCTGGGTGGACCTATTATTATGCATGATGTGAGGTACAAGTATGAAAGGGTCTTCCGTGGACGGTGTTTGATGTAAATTCAGATTATATTAACATAAAGGCGATTTGTGATGGGACACAAATATGAAAGAGCCACTCATGGACGGAGTGTTTGCTATGAATTCATATCCTATTAACTTACAGGTGATAACTTGAAACTCCTTGTTTGTGTGTCTATCACAAACTATTTATTGTGAAGTGTTACTCTTGCAGTACAGCTATAGCTGTTGAGGCTTTGTCATGAAGATGTTAAGAAGAGTGTGTCGAACATCAAACATACAATCAAAGCATCAAGCACATGCCTAACTCAATTAAACATTGATTTGTCCTTGGTACTTCTTCAAAACCAAATTTCTGCTTCATTCCTTAGCATGATAAGCTCAATGGAATGTACCCTCACTGATCATGCATCTGATTCGCGAATGTTCTAATTTGACTCTGTGTGTGTGTGTGTGTGTGTGCGCGCGCGCGCGCTTCATGGTCTCTAAGCTACTTTTAGTGCTTTCTTGGTTTAATTGAGGTGCATTTCCCTATATATGTGATGTATGTTGATTTTATATCTGCAATTCCTCATTTGGTTTTGTGTGTTCTTCTCTAGAATGAGGTTGCACGGGCTATTGAATTAAGGGAAATAGTGACGTCACTGGGTCCAGCTTACATAAAACTTGGCCAAGCTTTGAGTATTCGACCAGACATATTATCTCCTGCTGCAATGACTGAACTGCAGAAGCTATGTGATAAGGTAATATGGTATGTTCAAAGTCTTTTTCATCGTTCATGTGAACTAAATAACACATGTTTTTCTGGGTGGGATATCTGATTCTTCTTTAGTTGCAAAAGTTGAGATTCTACACCATGAGACAAGTAGGAGAGTCACAATTTTGTGATTTTCTTATGAAAAATTAACTATAGTATTTTTAGTTCAATGAATTACTTTATACCAGGTTTTCTTTCAGTATCCTAATATATGACGTGTTGTTTTCTCTATTGCTTTCCTATTGTTTTTCTGGAAGTCATTACCATTATTTTGTGGACATTCCTTAATCTTTCTGGTCAATAAATATGACTTATCTATTATATGCTTTTACCTTTGCTAAATTTGAAGTTTTGTGTTTGGTACTCGAAGGTACCTTCATTTCCAGATGATGTTGCGATGTCCCTTATTGAAGAAGAACTTGGGCAGCCTTGGTATAACATCTACTCTGAATTGACTCCATCCCCAATTGCTGCTGGTAATCTCATCTACACATTACAGCAATGAGCTTAGAATATGTTTTTGCTGTACTTCGTACTGTGTTTTGTTGAAAATGTTACTTGAAGCAATACTACTATATGACTGTTTTTAGCCCCCTTTGTTTTCAGCATCATTTTTGATATTCATAAGGTCCTAAGCTATCGAGAGGAAACTTTATTTATGCAGCATCTCTGGGACAAGTTTACAAGGGTCGCCTAAAAGAAACTGGCGAGTTGGTGGCTGTCAAAGTACAACGGCCTTTTGTTCTGGAGACTGTCACCATCGATCTCTTCATTATTCGTAAACTGGGACTGTTTTTGCGAAGATTTCCTCAGGTAATTGGTCAGCTACTTGGTTTGTTGCTTCTGAAAGGCTGAAACTATTGCCTAATTTGTATCTTGTTCTGACCTATCAGATCTCCATTGATATTGTTGGTTTGGTGGATGAATGGGCTGCTCGCTTTTTTGAAGAACTTGATTATATAAATGAAGGAGAAAATGGAACTCGCTTTGCTGAACTGATGAGAGAAGACCTTCCTCAGGTACATTTCTATAAGAACTAAGTAATTATTACTCTGTTCAGTAAAGGATCTTTTTCCTTGTTAAACAAAGCAAGTTTTTGACAAACAAAAAACTGTAGTTGTGTATACATTGGTTCCCCAGGATGAAAGAAAATTTGTTAATTTGGCTCCAGATATAGAAATCTTGACATTTTATTTCCAACTAGTGGTTCTAAATCATTATAACAAGGATCGTAATTTCGTACCGTACCAGAGTATCGAGCTCAGCTTGGTATTGTACGAGTATACTGAGCGATATATTTTGGTGTACTGTTCAGTGTGTGTGTGTATATATATATATATAAAGTAAGAAAAAAAAAACTGATGTTGCCTCGATACTACCCGCGCTTAGTTTCTGCTCGCGTGGGGATGAGAAACCGAGGTTTCCTTCTCCCCATGAAAAAAAAAAAAAAGGCGACGACACCTCAGCAACATCACTCGGTTTTTGCCTATGTGGGGAGAAAAATCGAGGTTTCCTTCTCCCAGTGCAAAAAAGGGTGACGAGGCGACGTTGCCTTATATATATATGTGTGTACGCTTCGTCACCTCGATGACGCTTGGTTTTTCTCCCTTTTCTTCGCCCTTGGCTAATACCAATAAAGTCGTCACGGACTTAGTGATTTTGCCTATGCGGCACCAATTTATGTCGACCTACCGAAATCTCCTGCAATCCCTTAGGACTTTCACACGGATCCGCAAGCCACTCTTTTAGTAAACACTTTATAGCCAATGCACATTCCAACAATGGATATCACAAGCTCGAAGCAGTTGCACAACGAAGGTATAGATTTGGTCCACTACTGACCGAATTCTATTACAAGTATTCCTCGACGCTGTACTTTATGTACAAGCCTACAATGGTCACAACTCACTCAAATAGGGCATTTTGCCTTTGGCAAGCCCTTCTGAAGCTTTACAAGTGACAACCAACCAAAAGGGACACGGACAAGCACAAGCATTACACCGAACAAG
Source organism: Musa beccarii (assembly GCA_024322285.1). Taxonomy (NCBI): domain Eukaryota; kingdom Viridiplantae; phylum Streptophyta; class Magnoliopsida; order Zingiberales; family Musaceae; genus Musa; species Musa beccarii. The sequence continues at coordinate 11,587,837 of CM044399.1, forward strand.
CCGTTTACAATTTTGTCGTGACATTCTCCCCACTTAATCCTTCAAGCGTCCTCGTGAAGCCTTTCTTCACGAACTTCTTTTCTTTGTTGGATCTTCGATCTTCGCTCCTCTCGCGCGCGCCCTTGGCTCCCATTTGTTCTCCGCTTGATGTTGAGTCATCGAACTTTTCCGCCGCTTCAACTCGCCAATGACTCGACTTTGGTGTGGGGTTGCAAAGTTGTCTTTGATCTTTGGTTCTTGCGGATTCATCGATGAAGGAAAAGACCATCTTTGATATGCGCCATCTTCAAATTCTTCTTGTCTCTCGAATGGATAGATGCTTTGTTGGAGCTTTAACGAGCATCACCTCGCAACCTTTCAAGTTTGAGTCCTTCCTCCGTAAAATTTGCCATGAATCTTCTTCCACTTAGTTGTCTTGAAGGGTCTTCAGCATCATGTGCATGAGCTCCTCTTTGGATAACTTTTGAGTTCCGCCATTCTCTTGGGAGTTGAGAAGGCAAAGGTTACTTGTCTTCGCCGCCTCCTCGAGTTTGTACTTCGTGCATCAAGGTTCTTTGGAATTCGCTTTGCTCTTAGCTCACACTTCCGAAGCACTTGAAGTGTTTGCGATCCTTCTTGAGTCGACTCATCGTGATTCACCTTCATTGCCTTGAACTTCGGAATGCAAGAAGTTATCACTCCAACTTGGAGTAAGTCTCGATAGGTTTGGTCGCCTTTGGGATTGTATCGCCTTCTCCATCATTTTATCGGCCGACTCTCCGAGTAGTAAAGGTAAAGTCTGCAGCATCTTTATCGCTCCGATCCTGGTCATGCACTCTTGCATCGACCAAGTCCTTCACTCACGGCTATCCCGATAGAAAGTCTGTGACATTGGTCTTACGAAGTTCTCGGCCTTCGCCCTTGGCCTTGTCTTGGTACATGGAGTTTGCAAAGCATTCTCCTCCTCCACGGCCCATATCACGACCAAGTGCTCTCCTCTAAGAGAGCAAGGGATTGATGACTCGGAAGTCCCGCCTCGGGTACCATGGCACTTCGACGCCAATGGCACTACTATCCGTTGTCTCTGATTGCATCCCTTCTTCGTGATCGGTAGATCTGCCTCTGTGACATTGTGACACTCCTCGAGTTCACCTTCAATCTTTCGATGACCGATATTGGGTAGCCTGAGTCATTGGACTCGTCATTGCTTCCACGCCCTATTCGACCCCCGCTTCAACACCTCTGTGTTCTCTGGCGATTGGCTGTCGATTGTGATCGCAACTCCCATGTGTGTGGCCACCGCCACTCATGTTGTAGGACTGCACCATTTCATTCTCCTTAGCTTCATTGGTGCGCAATGTTTACTCGGCCTTGTCCTCGACTTAGGGCTCCCTTTAAGCGAAAGTGAGCTCAAGTAGTTCCACTCTTGCACTCCGATCATATACCTCTGATGATCCGGTCCCACATGGGACTCACTGGTACGGTACTTGCATGAACTTCTTCCTCGACAGGCACACCCATAAGTCGATGTCCAAGGCTTCCATTCAATGCAACATTCGGTGCACGCATGGAAGACCCGAGATACCATGGCAATGGAATCCATAGCTCTTCTTACTGCGTGACTTGGAGCTCCTTGATCGCTCCGGTCGAGATGACCATGTCCTCACGAGACATGCTGTGTGTGTCGTCTTGCCACGAACCATTCCATCTGCTTTGCAGAACTGGTGACAGCATCTTGATCCTGTGGTATGAACTCGAACTACAATATCTCCTGTGTGGACTCGCCAACACATCGCGGGGCCTTCGCCATCTTCGATTCTGTTCGATCTGTGGCAATCGACCTTCGCCCACCCACTCTCGGGTCACACTGACGAAGCCTCTCTAGGGCGATCCATCGCTAGCAGCTCCTCTGAAGTCCCTCGATTTGAAATAGGTGCACCAATGCGGATCACGGGACTGCCTTCTACCAAAGACAATGCTGCGCACCGCTTTCTCATGGCAACTTGAATAGCAACAACGTGGGCATATTCTTGAGTAGCTGTCTTGCATCCTCTTGCCCTGTCAAGGCCTTTCGACACCAACTTTGCCTCAAGTGCGTCGCCTTAGAATCTCCACCAAATCGAGATAAGATGTATGTGCCTCAAGCTCCCTTCGGGCATCATGCAAGATGAGTTTGCTCCATCCGAATATGAAACCCATGGAACGACATGATCCGATTCTTGCCTCAAAGAAGAGTCCATGTCCTTGACCTCGTGTAAGGAAAGCACCAAGCCTCCGCTCCATGTTCCGTCTTCAAAGCCAACTCCCTTCACGCGATTTGGGTACTTCACCAAGTTTTCCCAAGTTGCTCTCGCTTCTCGATTAGCATTGGATTAATGGTGGCCCTCACGCCCACCATCCACTGGTCGACCCTCTGTTGAGTCCGAACTGTGTGCTCTTAGTGTGCCTTGTGTGTTGCCCTGGTTGCTATGATCTATATGCGAGATATACGATGACTCACCGCTCACTCGATCCTCGATAGGTACTCTATATATATCGGAGAGCGGGACTTATCCTATGGATATGGAGCAACATCTCTCTTCACATCCTTCCTCTCTGGAAGTTTTGGAGGCCATATATCCCTTTGGACTACTCCGCCTTTCTTTGAACAAAGCGTGCCCAAGAAAAAATGCACTTGCTAGATAGTGACACCTCACCAATACATGATTGCACCCCTCGGGTCTAGCAACATGCGCACTTGCACATTTCATTTTACATACTTCATAAAGTATCCCGCACTGCCAAGAGAAAAATGCTCAATGCACGGACCTTCACCGCCTTGGGATGGCCACGGACGATCCATCGTCCGCATGCAAGACCTTGCATGAGTATCGAATTCCTTGAGTTTGCAACTTTCCTCACCTCGTGAGCTTTGACAACTCTTTCGATCATCGAGCAACCCACCGCAACTTGCACGGTCTCATCCTTTGCCAAGTACCCCGCTTGCCTCGAGCACCGTCAAAATGTCGAGCCACCGCTTTGAACTCAGCCATCCCCACCTTTGTGCGCTCCGCAATTCTTCTTAGCTTGTTGTCCTCGTGGTGCGACAAGGTCCCCACGCTTGCATGCTAAGTGTTTCTAAGTGAGCTTGTCCCGCTCGATACCAATCGTCACGGACTTAGTTGATTTTGCCTAAGCCGTCACGGCGGCACCAATGCGTATCACCGCAAAGGTCACCTACCCGAAATCTCCTGCAATCCCTTAGGACTGCAAAGAGAAGACGGGACAGAGAAAGCGCTTCACACGGATCCGCAAGCCACTCTTTTAGTAAACACTTTATAGCCAATGCACATTCCAACAATGGATATCACAAGCTCGGAAGCAGTTGCACAACAAAGGTATAGATTTGGTCCACTCTGCATCGAATTCTATTACAAGTATTCCTCGACGTACTTTATGTACAAGCCTACAATTCTGTCAAACTCACTCAAATAGGGCATTTTGCCTTTGGCAAGCCCTTTACAAGCTTTACAAGTGACAACCAACCAAAAGGGACACGGACAAGCACAAGCATTACACCGAACAAGCCGTTTACAATTTTGTCCGTGACAAAGCGGCGATCCCCAATCGATGGTACCGCCCAGTGGTTGGCGGTGCGCGTACTGGTCCGCCAGTAGACCGGTACGTACTGCCCAATACAGGCGATATTATTCGAAATTAAAATCCTTGCATTATAATATAATCAATAACAGAATAATCCCTAATCTACCTACATTTCAATGGTAAATTTCATTTCTCCAGCCATTGGATTGTGTTTTTCAGTAGTAGGACTTGCATGCCAGATTCATCCACAGAAACATTATGATCCAGAAATTCTCTGACCCATGCCACTGCTGCCGCAAGAATCACTTTTTCTGGCATTTTATTTCTTATGCTTTTGTTAGTGAAAACATTCTCATGCTAAATAAGGATGATCTAGGTATTTCTTGTTTCTCGCAAGTGAAACCTTTCTCAAAGAAATTTTTTTGATAGTTGATCCAAAGAAACTATGGTAATTGTCTGACATACCAACATACTTATGTCTCAATTTTCTTCTCAAAGATGTGGTGAAAATGTAGTGGTTTCCCATTCCTTGCTAAACTGATATGTAAGAGGATGTTCTTGTTTCAATAGTTGCCATTATTTACATGATTAGCATGTGATGTGTGATTGCCTGATCTAGAAACATATAATTTTTTCAGGTTGTCATACCGAAGACTTATCATAAATACACGTCAAGAAAAGTTCTTACCACCCAGTGGATAGATGGAGAGAAACTATCACAAAGTACTGAAAGTGATGTAGGGGAACTGGTCAACGTTGGAGTGATATGCTACCTAAAGCAGGTTACTTTGTTGAATGATTGAATTCATGCAATTAGCAAATTTGATGCTAATGATTATCAAATTTTTTTCCATGTAGTATAAGCAAGGTATTATGTATGAACATCATGTTTGATTGCATGGTGCTTTCTCATTATTGATATTTCTACCATTAATATATTTTTCTTCCTTTGACTTTATTATGTGTTTCCTTGTCAATATATGCATTTGCATACAGAATATGTTATGCACGGTATGTTGGCATTGAAAATATTATGCTTGTTTTGCATCCATGCAGATATGCAAAATCTGATAAGCAAACATGAACAAGTGTCCGATTCCACAAAGAGACAAAATAGAGATATGGGACATGTAGGAGAAGAGTAATAAAAGAGCATACATATGGTCAAAATATTTTGTAAGGAACTTTACAACTGAAGCATTTTTATTATTGTTATTTCAATTGACCTTGGAACAGTAAAATAAAAGAGCTGGTAGGTGTCTACATGACCCATATGAATTGTGGGTTTGAATGTGAATCCATGTCACACTATAACTGTGCCCGCTTTTCAGAGTATTGATTCTTGTTGATTGTAGGTCATTCCAACAGTGGTTCAAACAGTATCCTTTTGGGATGATCTGGTTCTAGATAAAGTTAAAAAAAAATTTTCACCCATATTGAAAACCATAAATAATGTGGGTTATGAGGGACAACTAGGCCAGGAATTATAAAAAGAGAAATAGATAGGGTCAAAAGGTTTTTTTTCCACCTAGTTTTTTCATATGTATGATCTATCTCTTGTTCTTGTGCTGTTGAACAATGAAGATGTTAAAATTATCATTATATATAATGTTTATGTTTAGAATCTAGATCTTCTCTAAACTATAATCCTAGATACCTAAGGCTACAAACACTAGCACTAGCCTTCCCTTGACCATCTCCCTAGTTGATCTTATGTCAACCTCTATGGTTCCATTTATGTGTATCTATTTGGGTAACTGATAGAAACTAGAAATATTTCTTACACATAAAAGTAGATAAAGGGTTAATTTGACCAACTAGACTTAGACTTCTTATATATTTAAGAGAATGCCAGGTGAATACAGGAAATACAATGGTATTTATGTATCAGAAGAAAGTGGATGAATGGACTTGTATGAACCAATGTTCGAAATCTCGTTACACTGGCCGATTTAATCATTAGTCAGACTGGTATAGATCTGGTATATATACTAGTATACTGACACATGGTATTCCAACATACTGGTTGGCATGAACGAGAAAATATGTGAGGAGATACTCAGTTATTTTTATTTCTTGTTTTTAAATTACTGACTGTTGGTTGTTTTTGTACATTGGTAAAATAAGTCACTGAAATTTTATAAAATGATGTATAATTTTTCTATCAAATTTCTAATCTTGCCATTCATCTTGTTATATGTAATGTGCAGTTGAAGAATGTCCGAGTAACTAAAAATGCTTTCTTTATCAAGAAAAAAACTTGGCCTATGACTCTATGCTATAGGTAGAATATAAAAACCATATCAGTTGAATTCGTTTCCATTAAAGTTCTATGCAATGTTAAAAATAACATGATTTGATATTTGAAATAACTTGGTGTCTTTGATACATCTTCTACGTTTGGTATGATTGTTGAAGCAAGAAAGGCCTTGAAACTCGAGTGTTGTTGCGGTTTCCTTCCACTGTAAAATATGAATTGTTATATTCTTTTTTTGTTGAATTATGCATTTTTCATCTGATGGCTTTCTACTTTTTGCAGCTACTTGATACTGGCTTCTTTCATGCTGATCCTCATCCTGGAAATATGATTCGTACACCAGATGGGAAGTTGGCTATACTTGACTTTGGTAATATTCCCTTTCTGAATGGATGATTTTACATAATTAATGGCATTGTACTCAACTGCTATCATTTTGAATCTCAGTCGGAAACATCCTCAACTTTCATGGAGTTCCACAATTTGTCTGTATGATGCATAAAGTAGCAGAGTTTGAGGGATATATGAATAATCTCTTCTGTGTTACTTTCATACTTAGTGTCGTTAGTGTATATTACTGATTCAGCGAAATATATCCACAAGCAGATGTTATAAGCAAAAATATACTAAAAATACATAATGGAAAAATGTGTTGTGTGATTCTGAGTATTCTGGTTGTAGTTGTTATCATAGTGATCATCTCTCTTCATATATTAAGAGGACAAAGAGAGAAAAGTCAAAGTGATTTGTTGGGTTTGTAGTTATGAGAGGCCAATCTTGGAAAAGCTAGTTGAGATATTATCCTTTTTGAATGTCAGGAACAAAAACAATGATTATCTATTTAATAATTTGAAGTATACCTCACTTTGGCTGTATTTGCTGAATTGAACCATCTGATTACTATATTAGCTAAGATAATTTCAAGGAGATGTAAAATAAAGAATCATGAGAATAGAGAATAATAAAATAAAGAATTTCCATGACAAAATTCATCTAAGCCAAAGAGCACTACAAAGTCAATATGCCACATGATTTGTTCTGAAAGTGGTAAGGTAATATGCATAAGTGATACTTCAACATTGAAGCATGGCTTCTTATAAGGCTAGTTGTAATAATTGTAGTAGAAGCGTTGGACAATATGCTCATGTGATCGATAAATATAAATGTTGAAGCAACACATCTTAATGTAGTTGTTAACATGTATTGCTTGGAATTTGACAATAGAAGAAAGGATAAGTTGAGGGCTTCTGAAGAAGCAAAATTGGAGGGACTGATTTTCAATAAGTGGAGGATATGGGATTAAGACCAAGGAGCTTCCCTTTCTTGCTGATCAGGTGTTTTGTTGCTTGTCAGACCAGTATGTATCAAACGGTATCGGTGTGTGTGTCGGACCAATACGTATCAGATGGTATTGGTGTATTGATGAGATCATTAGACTATTTTCCCCTAATTTCTTGGTATGCAAATTATATTTAAATCCAAATAAAGGTATCTAAGTCATAATTGAATAGAAATTCTAGTTATAAGGATGAAAAATTGAATTTATCTTTTTGAATCCATAAAAGAATAACTTTGTTGAACATACTTTTGTCGAAGAAAGATAAATACTTTCAACTGGAGAAAAATTTCACCGGATCCCAAGTTCGGATCTCAAGAGGTTGATTTCCACTGATTGCGGATTAGGAAAATTAAACAAGTGAGAGTATGAGAAAGAGCGTGAGAGAGTGAGAACGAAAGTGAGTGTGAGTGAGTGAAAGAGGGGGAGGGAGGAGAGTTTAAAAGGGCCTAACCAGGTCCCAATGGGCAATTTGATTATTGCGATCTAGCTTGATGGGAAAGGAGACTAGGACGATTGAAATCCGATCCCGTATTGATTAGTAATGGTCGGCTTCCAACCTTATGGGCCGAGGCGTATCGATTGGTATGTCTACCCTTAATTGCATACCATCAAAACAGGTTGGTCCGCATACCGATCAGCTTGTTTACTGGTACGCACCACCCATTTCATACTATATCTAGCGATACGCAAGTCCAATTTTTAAGACCATATAGAAACACACATAATTGGCATGAATTGGAAGATAAACGTCAATATCATTTGGGATTGTCCTAATGATTAGAAAGGATTAGACAACACAATATCTTGAGTCAGAAAATTGCCAATCTCGACTTATCTTGAGTCATGTGATTGGCATACGATGATCTTGGATGTGTTCATTTGGGAGAAAAGTGCAGTTTTCCAATTGCAGGACTTGTCATAATCAAGAGATCAGAGAAGAAGCACATTGCTTAAAAAAGACACAAAAAGATCTTTTCATGCTGAATTTGAGGTGTGTCATTGCTAAATTTATGTTAGCTTAATATTTGTGCATGGATTAGCATGGGGGGCACACTTTGAAAGACATTCTGCAATAATCTCGTAAGTGTTAGGATAGTTTTCAATCAGCCAACCACTGCAACAGTTATAAAACTAACCTACATGCTTCCTGGAATGCTAAGGCCCAAAGTTCCTTCACCTCCAAGTTTGATTATAACTGACCAAGAGGGAGGATAGTGTGCTGAAGGATGAAGGATACAACTGAAGAACCAGTTTACTTCGTTGCATGTTTGGGCCATTGAGCATATGTTACATAGAGCATGCTGATCATGTGTATTATGTTTCATGTATCCTAAGACCTGAGGGATGAAGGATGCATGAATATACGAAGGTACCAAGAAACATAATCACTTTATAGATAAGCACTAAACTTCTGATGAGGCTAGATACTCAGCTAAAATTGTAGACTAGGAGTAGCATCACATGAGCCAAATATATGGAAAGTTAATGCAGAAGAAGAATACATTAAACGAAAGGGATGATTATTAAGTAGAAAACAATTATGGGGCTTAGATTTAAAGAATTAATGAAATAATCAACCAATATTTGCATTAGTATTTGTAGTTTGCATTTATAATTTATTTATGCCTCTCCTTCGATCGGTAATGTGCAGAATGTCTATATTATGTTCTTTAGTTGTGTTGGTCTTTATTGTTCTAACATTCTTTTTGCGGTTTTCGTTTTGCAAAAACCTCTGTTGGACTTCTATTTTTTATTTGTTTTAAAAAATGAATAAAATTGATGCATTAAGTGGCTTTCGTGTGTCAGGTCTTGTGACAAGATTGACTGATGATCAGAAGTATGGTATAATTGAAGCAATTGCCCACCTGATTCATCGTGACTACGATGAAATTGTCAAGGACTTTGTCAAGCTTGATTTCATTCCTGATGGTGTCAATTTGGAACCAATCTTGCCAGTGCTGGCCAAAGTTTTTGATCAGGCACTAGAAGGAGGGGGTGCAAAAAATATTAACTTTCAGGAATTAGCATCTGATTTGGCTCAAATTACCTTCGATTATCCATTCAGAATACCACCATATTTTGCTTTAATAATCAGAGCAATTGGGGTATTAGAAGGAATAGCACTAGTTGGAAATCCTGACTTTGCGATTGTAGACGAAGCATACCCGTATCTCGCTCAGGTATACGATATCATGCAACTATTTTTTACCACTTCTTACATGATGATAATGACTTGTGATCCTTTATATTTTACTAAGGAGAGAATAATTCTTTCACCTTTATGATATAGCTATGGCCACTTATCGTTTGCAATAGAATAAACAGATTCCCTAGCATGGCTTCAGACTGTGTAGATTCAGATTAAAAAAACTTACATTTTTTGTCAATATTTGTTTGGCCTTAACATCAATTGCTGGGTCACATGATGTCAGTGTATTTCTGGGACTTGTATGCTGACAAGTATCTGTGTTCTAACATCTTCAGCATTAGTCACACTTGGCAATATTACTTCGTATAACAATATTACTCAAAACAATGACAGTAAAGATTGTGCTTTTCTGTTTGTCTAATTATTTGCGGTCGGCTACATGAACCTTTTCCTTTTATTTAGCTTTGTTAAGGATTGTTCTTTCCACTGTACATATGGACATGTCTTTTCTAACTGCTGTGGTCCAAGTTCCTTTTTTGTCCTCTCCCCCTTTTCATCCCTCCTCACTGTGTACTTCCCACTGTGTCACCTACTTTATGCATGGGAGAACCACCTTTTGATGGTGTCATTTTCAAGAGATAACATGTTGTGAAAGTCATATATAACACTAACACTCATACAAACCAGAGGTTCTTGGTTGTTCATATATCATGCTACCACATTTTTAGTGTTTCTTCTTCTCATTCAATTTCTAATTCATGAGTTCAGCTTTAGCTAATTTGTTTTTTCTTTTTGAAAAACAGAGACTTTTAACAGATGAATCCCCCAGGTTGAAGGAGGCATTGCGGTATATGATATATGGTAAACGTGGAGTCTTTGATGCAGAAAGATTCATTGATGTCATGCAAGCTTTCGAGAATTTCATCTCTGCTGCAAAAAGTGGAGGTGAAGATCTGAATGGAAATATGGCTGATCTTGGTTCTTTGCAGAATCAACCAGGTCTTCTGGTCCCAGTATTTCCAGCATTAGTATCTCAGCCAGCACAGCCTGTCAAGACTAGGGCAGCCCTCACGTTTTTGCTTTCTGATAAAGGAAACTTCTTCAGAGAATTTATTCTAGATGAGGTAAACTTATCTCACATTGAAACTAATTCTTAAGACATGCTACAAGAAGAATGTTGTAGACTCAAGTATATCCTGTTGTAAAGTTCTAGTCACTATACCAATGTAAGATTTGGTACAGCAACATTCTTTACTAGTAATTCCTAGGGCCATCTAAGGAAGTTAGCTTTTGTGGACCATATTAAATTGCTCCCCTATGTCAACAAGGCTTGAAGTCATTCAGATTTTTCTACAGGTGCATGTTGACATTTGATGACAGCATATTAAGATCCTTAATATTTTGATACAATATATTGGGTTCTTTTGGCATTTTGGTAGTTCACTTCAATTGGTTTTTGTGTTCGAGCAATTACTTTGAACGTGTGAATGCTTGAAGTGAATATTTATGCTCCTCAATAGTAAGAAATTCAACAAACTGATTGAAGCTTTGTGCTCAAGTGTGGGTTATTAATCAATACAGGTCGTTAAGGCGATTGATGCAGTTTCGCGAGAGCAGTTGGTCCAAACTGCTGCAGTTCTGGGAATTGGGACTGCAGCTCCAGTTTTTAGTATGGCTCCTCTGAGGCCTGCAGTTTTGCTGCCCACCATCACAGAGGAGGACAGAGTCATACTAAACAATGTTGAAAAAGTTGCGAAGTTTCTAACTTCTGGAACTTCTAAAGCATCATCACATCAGGTATCAACATATATAAACAATTTAAAACCACCTGCTTTTATCCTAAATTTAAGCAGTTTATTAGTATATCTCAATGTTTGATTACAATAGTGATGCAAAAAAACATGTTCTTGCATAGTTTTGCTGCATTCACTACTATTTTCTGTTGAACAAATACCTGATATCCTGCTATGCCTGGCCAAATTGGGAAATAACCTTTTGCACGATTACATTCATAATGTAGTCGTGTGGTGATATTGTTGACAATTCTCAGACATTGTCTGTATGCAATTTTATTTTATGCTGCTTCAGTAGTGAGATTATCATAATTTGTTCCATAATTTTCTTCCACTAAGTACTATCTTCATTTTGTTTTTGCAGGATGTTGATATTTCTAATGTCATCCAAGAACTACTTCCAGTGTTACCAGGCATCTCAGCAAGAGTCCTACCTGAAGTGCTGAGCCGGTTGACTTCACGTGTATTAGCTCGGCTAATCCGAGAAGCATTTTTGTAGTAATTAAAGTATACGAACCTCACAATAGAAAATTTCTAAAGTTTCTCTGTATATAAAAACAAATGTCAAGATCCACTCACTCACTGTCTCATGTTGACTCTTACAACACATCGTCAGTCAGTTCAGAGTGTATCATCCTTCTTTTTTTGTTTTTCTTTTCATTTAACATGTAAATTTTCTAATACATAGTGTGGTTATTATTTTTATGAGGAAGAGATCTACTATTCCACTCGTTTGTAAACAGAATATCTCTGAACGGGCAATTTTTATTTGATGCAAAGTTGTCATGTATGGCTTTCCATTTCTCCCCATTTTCCTGAATGGTGTTACACTGGCTTTCCGCGTGACAATGTGTCTACCACTGAAAAGGTACTGTGTTGATGGAATAGGGTGTTAAAAACTGGAGCTTTCATATTTTAACATGTATAACATCTTTGAAGCTGTACAGCCCGTGGCTTAACCTTTTGTCCTGTATTAGCTTTGCCATGCAGGAGATTCAAATAATGATTCTGGGCTTTGTGCGGTTGTTCAGCCTGAATTTTCATGTCCAGAAACTAATGCCTGGTGAGCTACTCCGCTTGAACCCAAAGTTTCATGTGTTTGTTCATGCAAGATTCATTCTGACAAAGAGTGTGAACCAGAAATGGTGATTCATGCCGAGCAAGGACTTTTGATTCCCCATCTCGGCCATGTGTGGAACCATCTGTCGGCAGGTATGATTGTAGTCCTTGAAACCCATATATTGTGGATCTGGGGCATCGTAGCAAGTAGCCTGTAGGTAACATGCTCTTCAATATCTTGCCTACTCTTGCTATATTTTATCATGGTATGCTTAACTAGGGGGCGTCGCAGTGTACGTGTGTCCGTCTGGTGATGATGCTTCCATCATCCGGCAATTCAAGGTTTGGTCTCGAAGCAGCATTACATGCTTGGCTGTGCCCGTCCCCGTGCTCGATGGGACGGCACCTTAGCAAGCGCTCCAGAGGGACCATCTGTAAGTGTCCCTTTGCCTGCTTGCAAGTCGGGGGCAGATATCACCAACCTCTTCGGTGGCTAAGTCATTGGCCTTGATTGCTTCTTAGAACGGCAGTCAGCCAAGTTGTCGGGACCCTGTTTAAAAGCTTGCATAATGCCAAGCTACCCTGCACGCTGGAGCACCATTACGCTGCATTATATTCCTCACATGCCAACGCACCAAACCTAATCAAAACTATAAATGGCTGCCATCCCGTGGGAATCCCGGTCTGTCTTACCCTCAACCATAAATGCCAGTATTCCCCTGAATAAATACAATTTGAATGTAGCTCGTATTTTTAATTACGAGCGAGCAAACCACGCGGCTGAAGGCTCCATTCCAATTGAAATCAGAATCCAACTAACTAGTACAGAATTAGAACCGAATCGAACTGGAATAGGGTCATACGATTGGGTTCTGGTACCAATTTAAAATTGGTACCAGAATCGAAATTGAGTTCATGCATTTCGATTTAGGATCCTGAAAATTGATATCAAAAGCGATTCCATTTTACTTTCGAACCACCTAAAAAAGAAAAAGAGGATTTGCGTTCTATGGTATAATAATTAGCATTTCAATTTTGAAGTCTAATGATTTAATTTTGAATCTCGATGTAGTAATTTAATTATTTTTTTTAATTTTTATTTTTATCAATTGAAACAAAGATTCAATCCGATTTTAGTTCTAAATTTGACGAGATTACGACAGTTATTAAATCATGATTAGAACTACTTTCAACTCAACTTTGTTGAAAATTTCAGTTTGTTGTCTTATTCATCGAATCATCACGTTGAACAATTTAGAGAGAGAGAGAGAGAGAGAGAGAGAGAGAGTCCATACCTTCCCTTCCACAATATATTAACATACCGTCAAATAATAGACACACATTACAGCTTGGTGACAATTACACCAGTGGAATCATAGTACCGAATGACAACAGAAAGAAGGCAAGGACAACAAAAAAAAGCCTTGACTTGGTTAGTTACAAGATAATCCACACACTGCCTCCTCCACCAACTCCTCCAACACCTTCTCACTAATCTCCTTGCTCAATTCACACCCTTCCAACCACCTAGATTCCGTCCACTGCCTCCCCCCGACCTCTTCCTTCACCAACCAATCCACCACGATGCCACCATTGCTGGATTTGATGTCACCTGACAACTTATTCCTCACAAGTGACCAGACCTCAGCCACTGAAGTGCCGGCCGTATCAGCTGTCCGAGGCCCATAACATGCTGTGTTCCATGGACACGCAGTTAATAATATAGATCGGCTGATGTCTAACAATGCTGCATTTACAAAGTCAAAAAGTAGCCTCCAGCGCGATTGCCTCTCCCTGCACTTATCTTCCTCGTCTTCTATCTGCAAAGACTCATACAGTAGAGATGGATTCAGAGGACTGTCAAGCGAATGCCATCCGCCATAAATCGTGCTCTTGTTGTCGTCCATGCCAACAGATGATATCAGCTTATCGACGAAAACATATTGCTCATGTTCTTCGTCCGCCTTGGAGAATTTCACAGAAGGCTTTAAGGTTGTCGCAGATGTTATGTCCAAGTAGATGCTACTCCATGACAACGAGCGAGCAACCGACCCGATCGGCGGAGACCGTGACAGTGCTTCTGAAGGGCAAGGCAAAAAACATGAGAGTTTTGTTAGGGAACTCAATGTATCAGTAGAATTTGGTACATGATACTTACGTGGACATTCAGCAATGATACTTCCAGAGGACTGCAACAAACCATTATTAACATGATCCACTAATGGTGTTTCTGAAAATGAAATTTGGCAGGACTGGTCCTGGCTCTGAACAAAGTCCCCAAATGTTCCAGGCATCCCAAGAGAAAGAACACCCTGCAGATTTTTTACACCATGATTTTAAGAGTAGCAGAGAAGGATCTGACAATGCAGCTAGATGTCAAGGAGAAGCATAGTATAAATGTGTTGATGCATTCCCAGTTTGTAACCATTATAATTAAATGTAGAGTCAGAAAGAGAGATAACAGAATGCATAACATATGCACCATAATTTAATTATTATTCTTCTGTAAGTTAACAGTAACATGTATAGGTTTACTAAGCAAACTTGAGAAGAATAAACAAAAGAATAGGAAAGAAATGCAGGAGCGAAATGTATCACCTTACGAAATGGTGTTTTTTCAGTTGATCCATGGCTCATTCTATCAGTGCTAACTAGCTTAATCCGTGCTGAAAGAGTATCATTAACAGATGGTAATAAATAATCATTCCTTGTATCACTACTATTGGAACAACTGGATTGTCCTTGGTCATCACCAACTGAGGGAGATTTAAGGGGCTTCTGTCCACTTGATTTCTTGCTTTTAGAGAAGAAAAGTTTTGAGACCTTATTCTTGAAAGAAGACTTTTTTTTATTTGACTTGGGAACCTCTGGCTGAACAATGAGTTTGCCAATCAAGGAACTAGAGATTTCCCCATTGAACTCTACAATTTCACAAGCTGAAGGTGAAGTTGGGACAGACTTTGATCTTGTTAAGTTCCTGTGGAAAGTCTCTCTAGCATCTTCATATGTTGTCTCAAATGTGGATGAGAATGTTAGTGCTTTCAGGTCATCTACTCCACTGGACAGCTTGCTGCTAGAATGAGCAAGGTCCTCTTGGCTTCCTTCTCTGTTTATCTCAGGAATGGCAAGCACCTCGCTTAAGGTGCTTGAGGTTCTCCGTAATTGTGTCTGTTCTTGACTATTCACACTTGATGCCACCAACGCCCACCTCTCTGAAAGCCGTTTCTTAGCTTCTGTAAAAACAGATGATTCAGATGAATGAGATGCTCGAGAGAAGGATAAGGCTGAGAAAGGACTACCAATTTTATTGATGTAATCACAAGAATACACTGTGGCTGGGCTTGCAATCTCGGAGTCGCTTAGACTGCCAACCTCATCTTCTATGTCCTCACCGTCTGACCTGTTGAATGAGTTCTCATCCCCGATATATCCATTCGATGGTGTTGAGGAGAACATGGCTTCATCCCTAATGTTGTTATTCAGGCTTTCTCCCATCTGACAAGTTATCCCCTTGGATGTTTCTCTTGAACTTACCAATTCATCAGTTGCTAGAGCTCCAGTAGAATTCTGCCCGCCCGACATTGTTGGTGAATTGTTTGAAAGCTTGGTCTTTGTGTTATAGGGCTTTCCAAGGCTAGGCTTCAAAACAATTATCCTTGTTTGTTGGTGTAAGTTCTGACCTTTTGGCTCAGACAAACTAGAGCTCCAAAAATGCTTACTCACTTTTCTAACACTTCCATCAGAATCTCTTAACAGTTGTCTTGCCATGCCTTTGTTACCTTTTCTCTCCATGGTGTTGGAAGGTTTCAGTACAGGCACACTAGTAGTCAGAGAAGGTAAAGGGAAGCTCTGGTGCTCGAAGAGAGACTTTTTAAATAGTGAGTTTCGTTTTTCCAGAAATTTAAGAAATAAATCTCTGTTAGAATTCAGAACCTCAACTGCATCCCGGAATTCCTTAGAGTCAATAAGCTTTCCATCGGTGGCCAATTGTTTGGCTTGCATAAACTTCTTCTGAACAAGGGTCATTCTCCTTTGATACGAATTCTCATCATATTTTACCTTCTGTGGGGATTGCTCTTTAACCAAAATATTCTTGGATGGTTGTTGCCATACTTCATATACATCTCTTGAGTCCTTTTCATGGGAGAAAGACCTAATCTCACATTCCTGCTGCTGATGATGTTGAAATTCTCTTGTCAAACCATTGCATAAATAGTCATCGTTTCTCATTTTTCCATCGACTGTGACCGATTGCTGGAATGGTGTGGAATCGAGGCCCATCAGTCTGGCGACAACATTTGGTGGGTTGTGTCTAGACTCTGTATCATCATAGATCTCCTGTGCCATAAGCATCTTGATTGTTGTTCCACCTGATTTCTTGTTTGGGGAACTGATCCTTTGTTCACTTATTATCTGTGGATAGATGCAAATTAGACGAGAGAAAAAGAATTGTTTGAGTCGATATAAATGGATGGCTTCACAGTTACTAATCAAGAGTGATTTTCTTACTTGTTTTCCCTCTATCTCCATTTCAACAGGATATATTGGCTTCGTTACCGCATGAGAACAATTTCTAATCACTGCAGAACACAAGAAACGAACTTACTCCATATCAATACCAGCTGAAATATTGAACAACTATACTAGACCTGGATCAACATTGCCAATGGTGCAAGACACAAAAACATTGTAAATGGATGACAACAATGCATTATGTGATATGAACTGTCTTCCTAGATGAAGATCCAAGAACTCATGGCTCATTTTGATCAGGTAAAAGAAATACCATCTCTTTGTTGTCTCTCGGTAAGTAGTTTGGATCGGTCCATGCTGGCACTCAAGTCAAAATATGTTAATCATTCTTCTTATTCGCAATAGAAAACCGCTCATTGAGTTGCCTGCGATAAAGACAAGGATGAACACATATAAAATTAGCCAAGATCCACGACCACTATCCAGGCTAAGAGAAGGAAACAAGAATCAGGAACCAAATAAATGGAAAGACCAGATAAAAGCAGCAGAAGAAGAAAGCATGCAGGAGAAGAAAGCATTGATTCTGCATTTACAACCAAAGATATCATCAACGATAATAACAACAACAAAAATCAGATTTTGCTTGAAAGAATAAGCACCACAACTTTGTGTCCAGATCCCTCCAATAATGTTCCCCAAAAATGGCCTCCAATAAAACCCCTAAAGCACAAAACTTTGCCAGAAAAGAAAGACAACTGACAAAATAAGGAAGAAGAATGGTAGGAGAAAAGGCATAACTGTGACCCGAAAGGCAGGATATGAGGTTGAAAGATACGAAACGGAAGCAGGAGAGCAATTACAGCAAGGTTTTAAGCACAGAAAAAGAACGCAAAACCAAAGAACGCTACACGGCTGCTAGAATTTGACAGTAAGAAATTTGGCATTTTTGTGAGCAAATTGGATAAATAGAAGAAAAAAATAGCGAATGGATCACCAGGAGAATCACTAGAAGAAGAGAAGAAGCCGACTCCAAATCGAGTCGACTGGTAACAGAGCTCCAATATCTTCACCGGACCAAAAGAAACCAATGATATTAATCGGAGAACCACGAAAAATCACATCTTTTCCCAACAAGTGAGCAAAAGAATCATCATACATAAAACTCGTTCTACGAGGCACATCAATCAACCAACCGAACTGTTGAGGAACAGTGGCAACACAAAAAGACACGAGAAGATCGCACAAAAGGCTCAATTTTTGAGCCCAGGAAACAAAATCCAACGCCAAAATCCGCCGCGGAAAGCTGCATTCCCCCACGGACCGCGATCCACCCAGCTCCAGAATCGAGATCGGGGTCCGAAATGTAGGGGAAAGCCAAACAAAAGCGAGTACGGAACAGTACAAAGGAATCCAGGTCGAACGACGAGGGTAAAGATCGGGTACAAAGCTGGGGCACTGCGAAAGGTTTCAGAGTCCCAGGACCGACCACACTCCACTCCGCGACAGCCGGAGGCCTCCCTCCACCGCCTGAGCCGGCGTGATCGCCCCCCCCCCTCGCCGTGGCTAAGCTCCTGCGTCCGCCGGTGTTTGCTCCTGCGTGGTTTCACAGGCTTCACTCCGAACCGCGGCGTGCAGCGAGAGAACGGGAACGCGAAAGGCATACAAATTAGTTTTTGCTGCTATCATGCGCTGGACATATATATATATATATATATATATATATATATATATATATATATATAGTGTGTGTGTGTGTGTGTGTGTTTGTATAATGGATAATATTCTTTAAATTTGGACACTTGTATGATGCATTTATTTTTTATTTTGTTTCTTATTTTTAAGAAATAATATCTAGGCTATATACATGTGATTCACATTTGGTCAACTATTAAAGCCATAAATGGCTCATAATTCATGTGATAACTTACATATATTCTAAATTATAAGGTGGATAGAAAAAATATTTTTATTTGTGAACAATGGGAAAACAATTAACCTAGATAGAAAAAAAGAATGAGAAAAAATATAAAAATAATTTTATAAACATATAATAGCGAAAAACAATCCACTTGTCGATCATAAATTGTTGGGACATTATGATAACATTATTAGACACAATTTATTAGCGTAATAAAGAATGTTGGATAGTACGATACTTGTGATCGACTTATCGTCTCCTTAAATACACCTTCAGAAATAATATATCCTTAGCGAAGCGTCAATGATGATAAGTCTTGGTTTCACCCGCGGTGCACAGACTAACACTGGTAAGAGAGGTATGGAAACTCCTCGGTCGCCTTACCGCATGCTGTTGGTCGATGAAGTGCTTCAGGAAAAAATTAAAAGCTTCACCGCCAAAATGTGAACTACATGTAATCTTACATTCACTGGCGGTCAGAGGACTCGCCATCACGTTATGGAAAGTGTCAGTGAACTTACCGCTTGATGCTAGGCCGACAGAGTGACTCCAAAAGATTAAAAAGATGCCGCAACAGCAACCCGTATAACCTTATTCTCACAGGAGGTGACCGGAAAGTGCATTCTCGAACGCTTCTTCCTTCCCCTCCTCCTGGCATAGATGAACCAGAAGCCCATCGCCAGATCAGGTATGCTGCTACGTCTGCCGTTCTCCGTTTCCTCTTGATTCGATATCTGTCTCTGCGATTGATTATGCCTGCTCGACATCAGGATGTAGTACCTAACGAGATTTATTATCAATTTATTGCCCATGATTTTATTACCTCTTTCTTAATGTTACGTACTGATGATGGGCCGGTGCGCAGCGGCTCGATCTTTGTGGCAATCGTCGATCGGTACTGCCAACAGCAAAACTTGTCGCCCTTACGATGCCAAGAGATGTACTACCACACACAATGTATCGAGTAATACGCGACATCAAGCCTGCTCCTGCTTTGCTTTGAATCCGGATTAAAGGTATAATCTTTAAGCTTTGGCCTTTCTTGGATTAGATGTAGAATCTGAGAGATACCATGGTTAAACGAAAGTGATCTGTGGTGTTGAATGGAGAGCGGGGTGGATGGATTAATTGCAGGAGTCGGCTAAGGCAGGGTTTCATATTTGCCCCCATTTATTCATCTTAACCGCTGATATAAATCTGTATGATGCTGAATAAAGATGTGAAAGAAGGGAAAATTTATTGACTGGCTCCTGACCTTTTCACTGGAGGAAAGAAGGTCTTACTGAGGCTGATCATCTAGTAAAGTTGATGTTTACTGGGGAATAAAAATCTTTTTTTTTCCCAAAAAAAATTTATAAAAAAAACTTTATTAGTGAAATCAATTTGAAACAATCTTATTCACCTCAGAGCGAATTAAAAGAATCAAATCCGAAGGATAATAACTCCTCCAAAGACTAGAGAGTTTGTTGGCTCTAGCAATGTGATTTTCTTCACGGAATACATGCGAAATTGGTGTAGAAATTAACTTCAATAAGCAGAGCTTGATTATGGTGGCTGTGGGAGGTTATGATGAAAGCAAGCCAAGTTTATGTAAACAAATTAAGGATGTAAGGTGTTTTACCTATAAAATCCTTATGCCTGCCTTTATAGCTAAGAAGCCATCTAGAAGCTTTGAGTCTAGATTTGGTAACCTGGATGTATTCATTTCTTGGTGCCATGGTGGTTTTTTAGGTGCTTATATTGTTTTTGAATACAATGGACAAAGCAATAATGAACTTTTTTTTTATTTTTTTTATGGTGCGGAATCAAGGAAGAAAAATTAGTGTTTGATGAACTGGTTAGTGGACAGAAGAGAGACTGTTCCATTGTAATCATGGGAAGGAAGTTGCTTGGGCCGTTACTGTTTAGTGTAGATGAGACATTCTGCAATGGAGTGAGTTCTAAGTTAGGAGATAGAAAATGGATTTGATTTGGGAAGCACAGCTTGTATGACTCAAAACTTTTGAGCATAATGGATGGATCTCTTCCCTTGGAAATTTTTCCTAAGAGATGATTAAATTTCACAGGATTTGGAGTTTGTGAATCATGCTTAAGCTCATAGAGTTAAGAGTCTTACGTAAACTGTTAGGATTTAATTCAGATGCTGGTTACAGAGTTCTGTGGACTGATGAAACATTCATAGTTCACTCATCTCTAGTTCTGTATACTGACATCGGACGAAAGGCATGTATAGAACCAAAGGACTTTGTCTGCAGCTTGTTCACATAATTTGTCAAGGTATGATGAGTGCAGAGATCAACTGTTCTCTCAATGTGATACATTCAAGATCCGAATTAATCGTCTTCTATAATCTGTTTGGTGTTAGCAAGTTTCTCAGATGCTAGATTGCACTAGTGGAGAGAGGCTGGATAAGAAGATGGTAAGTTGTTGGGAAGAGTACTGGTTGGTGTCGGTGCCGGTGCCGGTTCCCATAGAGGGAAAGGAGTGGATAGATCTTGGGAAACTCTTTGCACAATTGCTCTGAGCTCCTTAAGGTGGCATAGTTTGGATGGGAATATGGTCTAGAGCTGCAAATTGATTTCTTTTATGTATTTTTTTGGGGTTCAATCTTCTATTTCTTTCTTAGTTTTGGTTTTCCTTTTTCTTACACAGGTTTTTGTCTTCTTCTAACCCTTCCATTGTTGTTCTCTTTGTACATTTCAGGTCTCAAAGTAAATGTCAGCACAGAATCTAAGAAGCTCATTACTGAACATCACTCATCGACTGATTCAGCTGAGAAGCACAGATTCACGCAACCTTCATTTTAGAAGGCTGATTATTTTTACTCTAATTGGTCATATGTGATGCAAGAACAACGTTATTTTTCATCATGGCCTTGTGAGATGTCACCAGCATGTAAATAATCCAAGAAAGAGAAAACCTGTACATGTAGAAAGCATAAAGTTTATCAAATGAACTTTTTGACTGCGAAACACATTTCGGCTCTTCACAACTAGAAATGATACAAAACCTTTACACAAAATTAGGCCTTGCTACAATTAGAAGAGAAATTAAAATGAACAAAAAGGGAAAGAAAATGAAGCTTTCTGGGGGATTCTGTTCTCAACATGAGGACGGATATCTGCTAATCTGAAAGTGAGGCAATTGAGTCGTTGGAAATTTGGTGATGTCAAGCGCCGTTTTAACTATTTTGAACGTCCAGTTGGTAAGGATACCATCGAGTCTTGGTATCATCACCGTGTCCAGAGTCTGCCCACCGCTTGGGAGCATAAGATGATGAGCATCTGTTGATTTTGGAAGGATTTTTTTCTTCTTTTTTTGAGGGTCTTTGTCCCACCAAAGGATGCGATAACTTCACGAGCGGATCATGTGCTTCCCCGTTGCCAGCCGGAGTCTGGTCACCTTTGGTGAGCATTAGATGATTTCAAGCACTGTTTTAACCATTTTGAACGTGCAGTTGGTAAGCGTCCCGTGGAGTCCTAGTATCATCACGGTGTCCAGAGTCTGCCCACCGCTCATGAGCATAAGATGATGAACACCAGTTGATTTTGGAAGGATTTATTGTTTTTTTGGGGCTCTCTGTCCGACCAAAGTACGCGATAACTTCACGGAGCGGATCATGTACTTCCTCGTTGTCGGCCAGTCTGGTCACCTCTGGTGAGCCATTACATGATTTCAAATGCTGTTTTAACTATTTTTCAACGTGTATTTGGTAAGTATACCCTGGAGTATTGGTATCATCATTGTCCAGAGTTTGCTCATCGTTGTGAGCACAAGATGACGAACAGCTGTTGATTTTGGAAGGATTTAATTTTTTTGTGGCTCTGTCCCACCAAAGCACGAGGTAACTTCACCGAGCGGATCATGTACTTACCCGTTGCCGGCCAGAGTCCTGTCACCGCGCAGCAAAATCATATGCTGAAGTCCTCGTTTCTCCCACGTGGCATAGAGTCTTCGCCACGAGTGAGCATAAGTCGACCGACGTCGAATGGTTTTGCAAGGATTTAATTATTTTTGCAGGGTCTTCGTCGGATGAAAGTATTTGGTAACTTCACCGAAAAGTTCGCGTCCTTTCCCTTGCCTGATAAAGTCTGGTCACCGCATTTCGAATGGTTTTGATTTTCTTCAAAACCTTCTATATTTTACCTGCATGAGGTCAGTTTATATATATATATAATAAAAAATAGTGGGTTGACAGAATCAAGTGACACGACGAGCGGAACCACAAACATCAGTCGCCTCCTGAGAGTTCGATTGAGGTATGCTTGCCGTAGCGAAATGACTTTGCATCAAGCCGTTCATTCGACACAAACAGAAAATTACAATTGACTGCGAACCATTAGAAACTCAGACATCGATTGTGACAGGAGAACATAAAGATCAAAAAATTAGAAAAACAAAAAAATGTGTGCACGGAAGAACACCAAAAACAACCGCAAAGTGGATAAACATCTTTCACCTGTGAGAAAAAAGCCATGAAAATGTAGTTTCTTTTCCTTCTAAACTTTATAGCATTGTCAACGGAATTTACAAAAGATAAGTAACTACAAATACAATGAGAACTTTTGCTCATAAAAGCTGCAGCTCGAGGGTGCAGCTTGGCACATTGTCATAAAGGAGGCTTTAACCAAAATACCATGGCTCAAACCTTATTTAACCGAAATACCGTGGCTCAAACCTTACGCTAAAGGTCGGTACAAATACCAAGTTAAATGTCCTACAAAATGCTGTGTAACATCTTTTCTTATTGCCCAAAATATTACGAACAAATACATGCAAAATCCGAACCTTGGCTATTTATTTGTCACCTGATCCAAATTGTCACCAGTCCTACAATTATGGATAGCAAAAACCTTCATTAGTTACTAATATATGCATCTAGGATAGAGAAAAGATGTGTCGGAAATCAAAATACCTGAGAACCAATGTAAGGCCGATGGCAACTCCCTTTTGGATCAATGCAAATGTGGAGGAAATTATGTAAAACTATTCGACTGTGGCTTCACAAAACTAGCCACAAATTAATTGACTTACAAATACTTTGTCAAGTTCTTGTACTGTTTCTTAAAAGCAACAAAGAAGAAAAGCAGTCTAAGAGAGAGAGAGAGAGGGAGAGAGAGAGAGAGAACTATGCCCCCAAAAGAAAAGCATGCATCTCTGTCCAGCTAGACGCTGTGTAGACAACACCAGACAACCCTCCCTTCCAGACATGAGTGTCCTCTATAACTTCCCGTTGTTTCTTTATCAAACCAGAGTAGAGTGGAACGAAAGACACACCAAATTGCTCCCCAACTCTCCTCAAGCTTAAGCTTGATCCTATGACGATACCAACATCTGCTTCCAGCAAGCAAAGCAAATCACCAACTGAATCCCCAATGTAGACGGACAAATGCTTTTCTTCACTGGCAAGGTTGGCTATGATGCTTTTGAATGTCTTAACCTTGTCCAAGGGAGACTCCATCATTCTGAGAATTTCACCCGTTGAAACAGATCCCTCGTAGTTGAACTCATTCGAGTGTATGCCCAACTCATTTAGACAACCCACTGAACAAAGTGAGCACAGATTTAGATGGCTTTGCTAGAGCATCATGGAGAAAAATAACCATAATAATGTTGTGTTGCCTAATAACCTTGTACAGAATAATAAGTTCAATACTATCAACAAAAACCACAATTAAATGACAAGTGTAACTGTGAGACACGCTAAAATTATCCATTTCTGAGAGAAAGGTGACCTGCCTCACTCTTTTAATGATCTATCAGAAAGGAAAATGACATCTTGGAACTCAAACTCTAATACACAAATCATTCCAATCTTTTGTCTCTTTGTTGACCAATTTACAAAAAAAAAGTTGAATAACTTTCTAGCTTAAGATAAATGTGATTGCGCATTATAGGAATATAATAAATACCTTTCACATTAAGTAGAGTGACTAGGTCGTGTTGTAATAAATTCCAAGCAACCAACTATTGGCACAAAAATATTATTTTAAACTTTGCAGAAATATAAATGATGAGTGGAAAACACAAATAAACTTTAGAGGAAACAAAGAAAGCATCTCATTTGGACAATGTTATATAACATGATCCTCCTCATAGTAAATTAGGGATAAAAGATACCTAGGATACACATATAGAAGCCTGCTGAAGTAAGGGAATAAGAGAAGAGATTTTGGTAACGTCATATAAAAGTCAAAGTACCTGAGGAAGGGATGAAGGTGAACAGAATAATGCCATAAAACTAGTAATTATTATTTTGAAAATTTCCACAACAAACGAGGTAAAGTATCGGATATGAAACTCTTAACGCTGTGACATCTTTATTAGAACATGGAAGTGTTTGTGAAAATAAGAGTTCAGCAGAGGATCTATGGAATAGTTAACAAAGATAAGAAAGTGGATAGTTCAAGATGAGAAAATGTGTAGTTAAGGATAACGTTCAAAACTTAAATCAAAAGTCAGAATTCTATATAAAACAAGGACCCTAATTTTTGAAGTTCCAGTTGTGAAAATATAAAAACTTTTCTCTTTCCTACTCAATAATATAGAAATGATTAACGATTTTTATAACACAAGAATAATAAATAAATGATTGTCTGATGAATGAAGATAAGCATTTTGATATAAATATTTAAGAAACAGGGCAAGACAGTAAAACATAGGTAGACATTTGTGAGTTACATAAAAAATTAAAAGGGAAAGATCTAACAAAAACTAATGTGCGAAGTAAATATATTTTCAGTTGGCTTTGGTTACACAATAGATAAGCTAATAAGAGTTATCCACTAAATAAGTGTATGTAATGAGATGAATAGGAACTTTGCACATATATCCTCACATGTATGGGAAATTAAGGAGTTTTTTTCTATAACCGATATGTGGCTGTGACTCGATTAGCTACATCTTCCGTATGCATGTGTAGCACCACAATTTACCTTTACAAGTGGAGCACAAAACAAATCACAAAAGAAAATCAAGGAAAGGAAGTACCTGAAGAAAAAGCTGATCTTATAAGGTCTGCGCACCAACAATATGACAGTATGTGGAACTCGGCGTTAAGTTTTTGTTTTATCTTTACAACATTCTGAAAAAATTCTTTACAGCCATCTTGGAGGATCAAACACTCCCCAGTTCTCTTGATATCTTCTAAATTCATTCCCTTCAGCAAACCTGACTCTATAACCCTAGAATTTGCTTGTTTTTCAAAATTGGAGAACTGCTCAAGGCTTTTGTAAAGGCTTTCATAATCAAATATCTTTGCTGCATATGAACAAGTAATTACAGGTGCGTAAGAATTAACAAATACAATGTGCTTAAATATTATCTCCAACAAAAAAATAAAAAACATGCTGTTATCTGATCATCTTAACCACTGAACTTGTTAGAAGTAACAACTTGTGATCATGGTACCTTGCTCTGGTGGAAGTAAGCTTTCGATACATTGCTCATACTCCTCAGTATACTGCTTAGAAAGAACATCCCAGAAGTTCCTCACATCTGAAGGTGACCTCTGAACACTCAAAGTATCAGTCCCACTCTGACCAGGCTTGGATGCGCTTAAAATTGCAATCTCAGCTAGTAAGGCAGAGGAGTCAAGCACAGTGCAAGTCAAGTCAAAATCAGAAAAAATAACCAGATGATTTGTCGGATCATGCAGTTTTGTTAATGGAACAACCACCGGTTCGACAATTGGCTGAGCATTGAAGAATTCAATTTCAAGTTTCATAGTGTGGCAGTAAAGCTTTTCAATTATTTCAAGCTCCTCGCCAGTCAATGAAACACTCAGTTTGTCAAGCAAGTCTTCTATTTGAATGGCAGATGCCTGCATGGCATAAAAGAGAAAAAATGACAACTAACTATAAACAAAGTTGAATTTGTCTGTACTTAGTTCAAGATATTGAATTACAGATGAACAGGACAAACAGCCGTTGATTGCTTTTAGACACCAAGATACCTCAAAACCTGCAGAGGAGTAAGTGTCAATCCACTTCTTGTATGGATGACCATTTCCCTCATATTGCAAATGCAACTGAAGCTCTTTGCCCAAGAATGCATAAAGCCTCATGCAAGGGGTCATAGCACCAACTGTGTAGGCAGCAATTTTTGTCTTCTCAAAGGGAGTGACTATTTTCCCATGTCCTTTCCCACCTTCAATTTTCCCACCAGCAGTCGCAAGCAAGAACTCAGTGTACTTTAGTGTTGCTGGGTTGGGAATTATCTCTTTGGTGGGGTCAATTCCCCATTCCTGCATAACTGGTTCTCTTAGATAACTTTGTATGCACAGGTCTACACATACCCCTGTATGATTCCAGTAAAAATGCAGTTTTTCACAGCTATAAGAGAAAGAGCGAGAATATAAACTAATCATAAATAGCACAACCATTTAAGTTCTATTTAGCTACAGGAAAAATAGGATCATAATTTATGATCAGCTATATAGATCTTATAACATTTTTGGGTGACAGACAGTAAATAATAAAAGGTATCAAGATAAGTAAATCTTAGTGACCTCAAAGCATGGTACAGGTGTAAAATATGAAAACATGATTGCACTGTCAATTACCCAATCTGCTTTATAATATCCAACTATGTTTTCAAAAATACAATCCTTATAAGAGAAAAGATCAAATAGATGGGAACATAAAGCACTGAAAAGCATCTAATGAATAATTGAAAGAAGGCACAAAACCTCCAACATCAGCTTTAGATATTGAACACACACACACACACACACACATACACGCACATATGGGTGGTTTTCCTGAAAATGTCCCCCTTTTTCGTTTTTTACCCAAAGGTGCCCCCTCTAAACCTTACCAACCCCAATAGTATTTTTCCCGCATGTTATAGTGTTTTGGCCCGAGATGTTACAATGTTTTGACCACCATAACAAAAACAATATAGAATCTAGTTGAAAACACTATAAATGATACAAATTGTGTCATAAGTCATAACCTCATCCAAACCAACTTCAAATTTAAAAATTTGATACCATAATGGTCTATGAGCAATGACAACTAAAGAGACACAATATGATGTTACTTATAGTGTTTTTCAATAACCTTAGTGCTTTACAGTGTTTTCAACACTTCAATAAAAACACTATAACATTATTAAAAACCACTATAAATGAACCAAATGGAATCAAAACATACTAGAAATTATTTGATATATCATAATAGGATTCAAATAGATATTTGTTATAGGAACAACATCACCCAAATAAGGATAAAAAATTAATCTATTATAGTGTTTTAACCACCACAACAAAAACAATATAGAGGCTATATGAAAATACTATAAATGATCCAAATGAACACCTAACTTCAGCCAAACAAACTGCAAGCCTAAAAATATGGTATCGTAATGATCTACAAGCAATGACAACCAACGAGACATAATATGATGTCACTTACAGTATTTTTCAATAGCTTATAGTGTTTTCAATATCTCATTAAAATTACTACAACACTATTGAAAAAACACTGTAAATGAGCCAGATGAAAACACTGTAACGGTTCAAAATTGGTGAAAAAAACTACCGTAAAAAGGATCATTAGGGTTGGTGAGAGGTATTTTGGGCATTATTCGAATTATGGGGTATCATTTGGGAAAAATCAAAATAGGTCGTGTCTTTTGGGAAAAAAATAAAAAAGGGAACCTTAGGGAATATATATATATATATATATATATATATATATATATATATATGTGTGTGTGTGTGTGTGTGTGTGTGTGTATATATATGCACACACAATATGCTAATAACATGCTTTTCATGGTAGAACTAGGACCCTGACAATGGCATGTAGAGAAGTGACAAGTGGAAGATCACACTACTGTGATCATCAGATGCAAATTCCTCTAATTGAAGTGTATGATAATAATAAAATGGACAATATAAAATTCAAAGTAAACTGATATTAATAAAATTTAAGAAATCAATCATACAGCCAAAAGGAACCATGATATCTCTTTTAGTATAAATTGCTGAAGCTAACATAACAGTCATGCTATATATCAACAATTTAACACAGAAGAAACCCTAGAAATAAAAATCTGAACTATTTAACAGTATCATGTACTTTAAGCAGAAAATCCTTCGCATATTCAAAAGAAATACTAGGAAAAACAAGAAGAGCCAAATAAACATCAGAATAGCATACATAAAAGCGAAACACATTAAAGTGCAATATCAAACTATTTAGAAGTGTTGCAGTTTAAGCACAAAATTCTTTATAAATCAAAACAATTTCATAGGAAAACCCAGAATCAACATGGACACATTTTAATTATTTCTTATTTGAGTAAAATTTATCAGTTCAATAGTATTGCAAATGCAATAAGTTGTCACTTGACAACATTTTTCATATTTCCATTTCACTTTCTAAATTAGAAAAATAAAGCAAATGCAGAAAAAATGAAAAATAACAAAGTTTTAATTTTAATTGAAGATTTCATCCTCGCAAGAAAGTTCTCTATTCTACAAGAGGGAATATCAATTAAGAATGTTATCAAAAGGGAAGATTATTTTCCAAATCAAGTATGGAATGTTGTCTTCTTCAAAAAGGAAAAAAAATAGATGATTTGTTTGATGATTTAATAATAATCACTCTTTATTTTTTGTATTTTCTTTTTTTTTCTTGTACTTGGGGTGTATAAAAGGGGACATAAATGGGACATGCTAAAGCATGCTTTCCCATATTATTTGTGAGTGGAATGAGAAATTTATTTTTCGTATGAAATTATCAAACAAGCGAAAATGCGAGCCTTTTATCATGGGAAATTCTCCTTGAGCCACAACAAGTTTGACAGTTATCCCTTCCTTACCCTACTATCTTATTTTATTGTCTTCCTCTTCCTCTCTCTCTCTTTCCATCCCCATATTATAGAAAAAGTCCACTACATGTATAGTGTCAAAACTCATCCAGCATCAGTTTTAGTATCAAAGCCTTTAATTTAGCCAAGAAAAGAGGGAGAACTCATATTTTGATATTGAAGATTATAAATGTTGAAGACTATCAATAAAGAATATCATCAAAGGGAAAGATTATATTCCAAATCAAAGGAGTTGATGATTTATTTTATTAGATTTATTTGCAATTGTTACAAAATTCTACATTTTCCTTTTCTCTTGTACTTGGGATTTATAAAAAGGGACAGAATTGTAATTGAAGATCAGAGAGAAAAACAAATGGAGAGCATGTTTTCTCATAATATATGTGAATAGTGTGTGAGGCCACATTGATTTTTCTGATGACATAAATCCTTCATCACTAGGAGTTTCTCTTATTGAGCTAGAGCGACTCTATTAGTTATCTCTTTTTTACACTATTATCTTTATTTTCCTCTCTCTCTCTCTCTCTCTCACAATTCCACTATAATAAAAATATCCTACTCCTTGTTTTACATATTTGGTGTCTGAGTAGCTTGTCCTACATCAAGAATAGCCAATAAAATATTTAAAAGATCCACAAGTAAAACCATTGTAAAGCCCAATGGAACAAATTACAATACATTGTTCTAATATAAAATCCTAATTTGATAAATATATATGTTAGAAGTTGCCAAGATCCAGTGAACGAGCTGCATATGCAATCAAAGATAAATCCTACATAAGAAAAGAGAAAGAATGGGCTGAGAATTTGATGTGACCAGAGAGATTGATCGAAACCTTACTTGGACGACTGAATCATGCATTTTAAGCTCATCAAGAACAGCTTGCCTCAGCTCAGTGATTGCAGCCTTGGTTTCATCATCGTCAGCAAATTCTTCTGCCATCTCATAGCTAAAATTTATCAAGAAACAAAGAATGTTTTATCACCATTCAGGAATGAATAGGATGGACAGCTCAAAATATCCCACCACAGGAGCAACAAGAAAGCTAGGATCCAACTATCTGCAACAAGCAAAATCGTATCGACCCTCGCATAATTCAATGCAAGAACACGTGAAATAGAATGCTAAAAAAGAATCCTAAACCCCAACCCACTGGACCATCAAGAACCACCAAGCGTTAAGGTTTCTGGGAGAGCAGGGCTGATCACGCTTGAGCAAACACATTGAGGACGTGGAATTATTCAAGGACCGAACCGTAAATAGCTCAAGATCCAAGAAGTCGCAAAATCTGAAGTTTATAAATCCTAAACCCTAATTCACAAGCCCAATCAATAACCACCGACATCGAAGCTCAGGGAGCCAAGAGCTGTACTACTCACGCTTGAGCGAACGCCCTGAGGAAGTACACGACCTGGGCAATGTAGTTGCGGAAGGTGTCCATGTTCAGCTTCCCCGCGGCGAGGCACACCACGAAAGGGGTATACGAGGCAAACAGGGCATCCTTCCAGGAGCCGATCCAGAACCGCCTGGCCACGGAGCCTTCTCCAGAGGCCGCCGCCGCCTTCGCCACCATCTCCATGCCTGCACCAACCGTAGTGGGCGAAGGATCCGCTGCGCAGCGAGCAAGGGAGGTCGATCTCGAAGGCGAACCCCTCCGATCAGCGGCGGCGACCACAGAAAGCTTCTCAGAGAAGCCGAGATCCGATAAATATCGCTTCGACGGACGAAATCGGGAGCGGATCGAAGGCGAGGGCGACGACGAGAACGGGACGCGGTTATGGATTCGGAGGAGGAAGGGGGAGAGGGATCGCATCAACGGCGGGCGAAGAAGAAATGGTGGGATGGGGTTTGGGAAGGATTTGAATTACTTATATGCGTGGAAGTGGAAGAGGGTGGTGGGGGGCGTGCCGGCGGCCGGCCGTCGGTCTGTGTCGTGAGTCGCTTGCAGTGCAGATCCGCCGCGTCAACCTCCGAGCATATATCTGTCTTGTCTCACGTCATCACCACCATCATCGTGAGAAGGACACGTTACGGGTTGGTCCGGATCAGTAGTCGACGCTTTTGGGCCGTAGGCCCATGCAAACGCTGTTCCGATCAGTTGCGCCCATCACCGGACATTCCGTATGGGCGTTCCAGATCTTGACAGGTATGGAGCTGTGGTGGGGCCCAGTCATCCTGGAGAGCGGAGGGACCGAGGAAGAACTGAGACGCACATTTGCTATATGAGGAAACAAGATTGGAATTGCAACCGGCAAACGAGTACAGGAAGCGAGAATACACTGTTCAAAGATGAATATACAAGGCATCGCAATGCAACACTTGTAGGAATCAATGGTAAAACAACAGAAGAAGAGTTCAACATGTTTTTTTTTTTTTCTTTTTTGGCATCGGGTTAAGAGAGAAATAAACAGGCGATGTTACAACAAGATGACACCAAGAGGTTCACCACAGAGCTGTCTCCAAACCAATGACCAACCTTCTGTAATTCATCAACAGGCAGCCAGGAAGTAGTACCTGGTTTTATAGGGAGAAAAGAAGCAATTTATTGTCAAGATTTGCATTGCAGATCAAAGAAAACATGAATGGCCGAAAGTAAATGGAAGTACTTTTTACCCATATTCACAAAGAAAATGTAATTAGCAACAACGAACAGGATCTTAAGGTGGCATGGAGGAAAAGCTACTTGTAAAGAAGTCGGCATACTTAGAAAATCCCTAATATTTAGGGATTAGGACATTCAAGTGCCCGATGATACAAAACTAGTTTAAATATTTTTTTCTCATTCTCTGCCTACCTTTTTGGAGCTCACATCCTATGAACAGGATCAAGCTCTCAATTCTACTAGTCCAGAGTCAATTATGGATTTTAGGCATTCTAAGAATTGTATATCATATTTAATGGACTCGGTATTCAACTCAGAGTCTCAGGTTGAATCCGAATTCGTAGAACTCAACTGGGCGAATCTATCTGTCACATGCTACTCTTGCACGTGCAGCACGTGACCTTACATTCATATGCATGCAGATGTGGATGCACCTACGTATGATCTTACTATTTGATTCTAGGGCTACCTGTCATTAACTTTAAGTTATCTTAAACAATACATGATTGAGACCATGAAAGCATAATTCTGTCACCGATGCAGATAGAAGTTTCCCTAACTACTATTTAAGAATGAACTATCAAGTCCCATGCCATGAATCAGCATACACAAAAAACTGTTGTGAGCTCATACAAAATGTGCAATTTTTTTAGGATAATTTTCTGCTAGCTAATAAAATTGTAGCCCAACATTAAGTTATAGCTGTAAATCCAGTTAGAAATCAGTTTATTATCAGTCACAAGTAAATCTAGAGTCCAAAATCGAGTTAGCATCGCATAAAGATCAAGTGAAATTAGAAAAAAAAATCTGAGTTTCTATATCAATAAAGCACATTCAATAGCATCTTTGACAAGTCACATATGCTTACCAAATTCCACAACACTTGTGAGAACTTCTGGTACAAGTTCCAAAATTAGTCAAAGAAGAATCACAAGAACTTCAGCATTCTATCCCCTTATAGATACTTCTGCACAATAGTTTATAAGCCTGCATATGCAACCAACAGATTCTTAACAAACAAGCATAGACTTGTACAAAGTTTCAGGAGTATCAGAGGGGTGATCAGATCTACAAAGATGAGTTTAAAAAAATATTTTTTTTAATCTAAAACAGACCCAACCTATTTAGATTCAATCCCCCTCTTTCTGTTTCAAGGTTTTGGGAATTTCAGTAGTTTAAATGATTTCATCCATTTTGCTTTCAATTTTTAGTTGTATTATAAAGATATTATGAGAAACTAAAGTCTGGACAAATTGGCAGAGCACGCTAGCATATTTTGTTGAATTGACTGAAACCACTAGTTGGTTTTATCCCCACTGATCCATTTCATTGAGATAGACTAAAAGCATTAAGGATTAATTCCATCCAACACTGAACATCGGAGATTAGGTTGGGACAGGCAGTTCAAGGTCCATTATGTTGACATGGATCTGGATTGGGCTGAAAACAAGACCTTGGAAAAGAATTATCCAACCAAGCCTATAATTTATATACCAGTTGACTGACTGATATTCACCATTTTGCTCAAGCACACAGAGAAAACCATACAGCTTGGTACCATTTGACAATAATTTTCCATTTTTTAATATTTTTCAGCAATAGGGTGCATTACATGTTGGTAAATCATTATGTATCTTGGTACTGGATTGGTCCAACATGTCAAAATCAATCAGGATTTAGAACCTTGACCAAGCCAATGACTAAAAACATGATAGCCAATAAGGGATATGACAATATCTAAAACAACAAAAACTTGCTTGGTAGATGACGGTGTCTTAGAAAATAAAATGGTTACCCACAAATTGTTCTCGGAAGATACATGCAGATTACACAGACTAGATGAGGCTGTAAAAGGACCTAAGATCCAAAGTGATCCTACATACAATCAAGTTGACAAGAATATGGACGATTCACAATCAAGTGCACAACTGGTTTATACACAGGAAAGAGTCAATCTGCCTAGGCTATGGCCCAGTCTAATTCTATGTCAAACATTAATTTTTATTACCTATTAATTCAGGCAAATCAACCAGTTATAAGTTGAAAGACAGACCACAGCGAAACCCTAGCTGCCAACACCAAAGGTGTTTATGATGGTATTTGCATTTTCAAGGGATATAGAACTTGTTTCTGCATTTCAAGGACGAATTATGATATTTCTGACATTGCCAACGATACAAATGATGTTTTCCATTGTTCCAGATCTAAAAGCTTACTGCCTTGAGCTTTTAAAAACTCAAAAAATTTCCAGGAAGATAAGGCTAGATGAGAGAATTGATCTTAAAGACAGGAAGAAATAGTAATCACAAACTACTCAGCATAACATCATGCTTACTCATACTAAACTGATAATAAAATATACTGAATTGACATCAAACATTTGTTAGACATGGTTGTTTGGAACAGGAAATTAAGACAATAAGTGCAGGTGGTTAAATGGCCAAATACGCTGGAAGATAATAATAATTTACTATAAGTTTACCTGAATTATGTTTAAACTCACACAATTTTCCTCAATTTACTATAAGGAAGCAGTTATACAAGGCTAAAGAAAACTATATAATTCTTAATTGGATTCATAATTAAGGAAGCCAATTATACAAGATCAAAGAAGACTACAGAATTCTTGATTGGCTTCATAATTGTCAGTTGAACATCATTCTAAAGCTTAAAGCTAACTATAACAGCTTTTCTATGAGCTTAGGCATGTCTACTGTTACTTGAATCATTCAATCAGAACCAGCACTTGGTTTCGATAATAACTAAATACAGATCATTGTCAAAGGACTCGCGAATTATCCTTTTGTGATGCTTAAAGTAGCTTGTCTTTTTTGGAAAGCACAAATGACAAAAAAATGTATGTTGCTTTAAGCATATCCCAGAACAAGTTTATTGTGAAGCTAAGCAGCCATAATCATTAGTGGGCACCACTTAAAGAAATACACAAAATAACTAGATTTGAAGCAGTGGCATAAAAAGTTCAATGAAAAAATTCTGCAACATAATTTACCTAGATAGGATGGTGAAGCACAATGAAACAATCACCGTATATTCCTCATTAAGTGATGGGATAAATGACAATCAAAATTTGAACTTATATTTATATATACACACACACCAATCCAACACAAATCAAACTGTGCAAAGGAAGTGATAGAATGAACTATAAAACTTCAACAAATAATTTTTGGAAATAATACATGTGTACAAGGTATATGTACCAAGGATACAGTGTTATAATAGTATATTTAAGTTAAAATTACGGACAGTCAGCAAAGCAGGCTGAAAGCAATACCTAGCAAAATGAGAACCCAACTGTTGTTAATAGCAATTGCTATTTTTCAGCACTCTAAAGCATACTCCTGGATCTACAAGACAAGCAAAGTGAAAATAAAAGATTAAACCATTTACATTAAACTATTTTGAGCTTGCTAAATCATTTACAAGAAAATTATAACCAATAAGACCACCAAATTTGGTGAGATATACATGTACAAGAGAGTAGGATTAATAACCAAAGATAAGCACAAAAAAACAGACATATTGAATATACACAGAGAATAACAAGGAAAACACTTGATATCATATCTAAGTGAGGGACTTAAGAGAGCACGTGAGTCCAGTTACTGCTTTTACTGAATTAATATCATATCAAAGATTAGCTAAAGAGAAGCATTTTACACCGTGATTTGAAAACTCAAAACCAGACACCTACCCGTCCTAGGCAGACAACTACAAGTCAGATACATATTGGCACAATGACACACGATATGCTGGTACGCCAGTTGGTATGGGTTTGGCTGGTCCAAACAGTCTATATTTTGCTTTGGAACCATATATTTGATACATCTAGAAGACATTGGTTTATTATCATAACCATATATTTGATACATCTACAAGTCATGCTCATACCCGTTGAGATGCTGCATTTGATGTACCTGTGACCAATGACCAAATTTTAGAAGGAACATAGAGACTACGTCAACATCAACTTAATACTCGATTCCACAAATATATGCTATAAGAGTGTAAACTGGAGAAACAATCTCACCAGAAGTTGATAATGAAACACAAAACTGATAATCTATGTAGAACAACATGATCGACATCAAAAACTGTTACAGCTGAATCTCATGTTTTACAGTATTATTCTTCAAAATGGAAACTTCAATGAAAAAATTGTTTCAACCAAGTTTGTAGATAAAAGCACTTAATTCAATCTTCAGATGTCTAACTTAAGATGAATGATTCTGACTTTCAAATGGTATCCCTCATAGACTTCACCAAGATCTTCTACCAATGTCTTCCATTTGTGCCTACTTGATGTAGAAATAAGAGACTATTCAAAACATGATTTACTTTTGGCAAAATTTCATAAATATACCTAAAAAATGTATTGGATTTACTTATAATGCAGAATTTAGTTCACATGGTAGTTTCAAATAAGAAAGTTGTCTCTTCAACCACATGCAAACTCAATTGAGAACAATTACCCTGAAAGTACCAAAAGGCTACGCTGAGGTAGCAAAGAACAGAATGAAGATGATGTCCTTTCAGATATTGTATTCAATTTCATGATTATTGAGGATGGAGAAAAAAAACAATGAAACTAGCAACATGGAACAATAACAAGAGACAAGGAGATGAAAAGGACACAGGCTCTTTGCCTCCGATGAAGAGGGTGGTGGAGAGCTTCGTTAATGGGTTAGACTTGACGGGACGAAGAAGAGAAGGTAGAGATGGAAAACAACCACCTGAAGCCCACCCTCATTCGTTTGCCCCAAACATGAGAGCAGATAACCAGAGGGAAGAGTTGCTCAATCCACGGTGGTGGTCATGGAAAATGAAGAGGCTAGAGCTTGTTTCGTAATCTTGTTTCACGTGTAGGAAATGATCTCCCCTCTTTTTTTTCACTTTTTTTTCCCTTTTAATAAACCCTCTTGAGTTGACTAGATAAACTTGTTGTCAAAGGCACTAGGCACTAAAATGCGCCAAATTTATAAAACGCTCAATGCTCCAAGTGCTCGTCTAGATGTTCATTTAGACACACAAGCAATGCGAGACACTCGTCAATATAAAAATTATAAAAAAATATAGTTAAGGAGAAAGACAATAAATGAAATAAAAATAGATAATAGATGTGTTTCTTATAATTTCATATTCAAAATATCACCACTAAAACATCAAATTACTTTCAACTTAAAGTTTTATCACACTTTTATTTTCTATATTAGGGAGTCACTATAATCATATTTTGAGATTTTCAAGTCCTATTTAAAGTATAGATATCTTGAAAGAATGGTTATCCCACTTTACTAGTTGAACTATTTGCCGCGACCTATTGAGTCTACATTGTGTTCAAAACAATTTAAAATTGGATTCCTAACATCTTTCTGATTTTGGATGAGCTTTCGTTTAATCTTAGTTGTCACATTGGGAAGCCTTTAGAGTTATATCCAAGTAAACTCTTATATTCAGGTCTTATACTAGGTGTAGATGACTGAAAGTTCCTTGAGTTCCAAAGGTTAGATGTCTTTTTAGAACGGATTTTAGAGTCACAAGTTCTAAAAATTTTTGAGAGTTTTAGTATGGAGAGTCTTGTAAGCCTATATAAAAACTAATCTTTTGATATAACAAAATGAATTTAAGACATTTTAAGCAATGAAATTCTTTTCTTGGCTGATAGTTATCTCTTACTAAGTGTATTGTCATGCTTCTAGCCTCTCATCCCTACACATTCTTTCTACCTTCTCTCTGCCGGCCCCATGGCATTACACAACTATGACAATCCAAAACAAAGTACAAAATCAATATATTATGATGAAAATCCACCACTGAGTTATGGGTTCTAATCTCCATGAGGTACAAGATTCTAGCAACAGCATTTGTTTTATATGCATAGACACATCATATATCTACCAGGCAGAAAACTAAACTTGTCCAACTTAAAGTTGTAAAAGTAGAATGAAGACAACAAAATAATGAAGAGGTAGCTTTTACAAATGCATAAAAATGAAGGTAGAAACTTAAAAGATCAATACCTCATTAATATTTTCCTCAAGAAAAAAATTGTGATTCCTGCAATTTGAGAAATGTGGGCCATCATATTGAAGAATCCTAAGCTTGCCCTCCTGCACTTTGCCATGAAAACATGTATGCAGTCCAAAGTGGAAAGAATTTCTGAAGAACTCTACTAAAAAAAAATTTCACCTTCGTTCCATAAACTAGACCTCCTCCAACCAAAGGATGAAAGCATGCAACATTAACCTCATCCTCTGCACTGGGCAGAACTCTCACAAGCTCCATATCTGAAACTCTATAGACCTGAAAATCAAATATTTAAAAATAGAACAAGATGAAAAATAATAGGAGTCACTATTTATTATGGTACTCATGGATATTATGGTGTTAAGTACATCGAGAGGAAGAAAGTATATTTAGATTTCACAACACATATGAATAAAGAAATCAAATATGTATCAGAATCATTAAAGAACTGTGATGGTGAGCTTTTGAGTCATTATATGATTGCCCGCATAACTAAAACTACCCTACATTGGAAGAAGCCTTATGCAATGGGCAATATCTAGACCTTGATTTATCCGTATTCTAATAATTATCATGGTTGGCCATCATTTTTATTGTAAAATAACCTCAATCCTGATCTGACATAGGTTCTAAATTTCTGTTAGAAAAATATCTAGTGAGAAATGTTAATGGATAAATTAGTGGACAATGAGTCTCATAGTTATCTTTTCAAATCAACGTATGCTAATAATAATCATCTGATCCAAATCACTTGTCACATTTTAATCAGAAGAGACAGAATCTATAGCTAAGTTGTCAACAAAAGATCCAGAAAGATGCCCAAAAATAAACTGATAACTACCTCCAAAATCGTGTAGATAGGTAAAGCATTATCTCCATCAATGACAATGCTCCTAAGAAGTGAATTATGGCGCCGACCGTATGCTAGCAGTATGTGTTCTGATGTGGGTGAGAACTGAAAAAATGAAAAAAGAGTGATCAGGAAAATATCAAAATAGAAGCATGGTTGCCAGCAAATTGACACAAAAATGATAAAGAGACTGAATAAATATATTTGCAGTGTATGCTACATATGCAAACTATCATATCAAGCCCATGCATACACAAATTATCAGACAAATCTATACAACAATAACAGTAGCATATTGACATGGCCAAAAACCTATTCAATACTTGATCATCTTTCTCATAAAATGAGACCGTAGATTGCTCCTATAGTTTGACCACTGCTTACGAGGACAAGGCTGCAAAAATTCAACAAAAAATTGGCAGGCACCTCATTCATTGACAGCCCTCCTAGACCTTGGGGAACCCTAGGGATCATCATAATAAAGATTCCTAGGACAGGACCATAGACATTAGAAGGCAATTGTTAAGAAGACATGTGCAAATCAACAAGTTCATCAAACACAGTCAGATCTTAATATCAAAACTATGGTATACTAATCACCAACCATGTCATCTACTCTACCCACCTAAGCTTTTAAAAGAATGACACAGCTGGAATAGTTTGACAACCATGCATAAGATTACTTTAGACATCAGATTGCAGATCGTGGCACATTTATTAAAAAAGGCAGATATAATGTGCAAATCAATTGCTGTCAAAAATAGGACAAATGAAAGGTTTTTAGCTCACTTGCAGAATCAACCAAATTAAGAAAATTTAATTTACTTACTGTTTTCAATTAAAGTCAATCTATGGAGGATTAGGTAAATTGGAATTCTCATACCCTTTTTTTCATCTTATAGTACAATAAAGTGATAAACTACTCTAAGCTTCCAGACATTTATATTATAATATTCACTTAACTCTCATATTCTTTTTGTTTATCTTGATATTTATTTTTTGATTCCATGAACACTTTTTAGCTACATGCTTCGAGGCCCTCAACATGATTTGTCTTTTCTGATCAGAACTCTAGCTGCTTTTAAGCTTCTTTGACCTGAGTTGATGGCAATAGAAGCATCAAAGGAAAAATATTTTTTTTTTTACATGGGGGTGGCAGTGGAGGAGTTCAGTTCAATGCTAACAACTTAAATTGCTTAAGTTTATTGAAAGAAACAAAACAACATAATTCCTGCACTGACCTGAATGGAAGTCAAGCAATGAGCAGCTCTGATTGCCCTTGAAGATAGGACAATACCAAAACTACAAACAAAAGGGAAAAAGAAACATGAAACAATGTCAAAAGCAAAATAAGAAAACGTTGATAAAACGGAGGTAGTAAACAAACAAACAAAGTCCAGGTCTTACGTTGCTTCTTCAAGAGAATAGATACGAAGCTCATACATAACTTGGTGAGCAGGAATCGGGTGTCGTGTTGGTGATGTTGCGGCACCTGTAGAATCATGTTGCATCTGCGCCTGGAACCCTGGATCGCCTTCCATGTGAGGCAGCAAACATGCAACACAAGCAACCAAAAATCGTCCACAAGGAGAAAAGTGGGTACCCATTTCACTGTCAATGTTATTACCATGTAAGCACTTCAATTATATGTCACTAACCAAAAGCATCAACAAGAGTAATCCAAAAATTCAATCGCCCATGTTAACTGAGAATGAATCACCATCCCAAGGAATGACACTGTAAAATGGACTCCAGCTGAAGTATCATTAACCAGCATACAAGTAAATCAAACTAGACCCTACCAATAAAAGAACATTTAAACCCTTGTACATTATGACCATATGGTGGGCTACTAAATTCATGCAATGATACTCTAATGCTAAACTATGAAAAGAAGAATACGCTAGCCCCATAATTGCAAACGCCAAGTAGACAAAGTTACAAAATGGTAGCATAAATAACTTCACCTGCAAAGGACAGCATTTGGTATGGTTAAACGGCATTTTTCTGGATCTAAGCTGGCACATGGATCTTGCATATCATGTGGCCATATTCTTAGCTTCACAGTGCAAGGTAATTCAGCAGCTGCAGCTGCAGCCAATGATGTAGGAATCCCAGATTCGATACTGTTAGGACGAGAGTGAGGTGCAGATTCATCATTCTGGGAGTTAGTTAATGAACCTTCTCCATTACTCGTAGAAGCCATCAGACGGGAACGTGATCGTTGACGAGGACCAGATCTTCCAGCGACTCTAGACTGGCCAACAGAGGTTGCCATAGGTGAAGAAGCAACCAAAGCTTCCACATTATGAGCATGGAGTAATTCAGATGAGAGGAAGCCAGATCCTGCTCCCCGAATAACCATCGAATTCCCTTGAAAGGCACTGTTGACTGGCACTGTTGTATGCAAGCCAGCATGAGTTTGTCCAATTAACCAACCTTGAATAAAAGGCAGCTCCCACCATGCAGGATCGCTGAAAGGAATCAACTGGTGAAGGTGTCCACTATCTGTGTTTCTTAAGATCATCTGGATGTCAGCCCCACGAAAGGAGCTCGAGGGTATAGCAGGTGCATCATCTAACCCTGACCTGGCCTGCCTAATAGGGTTGAGGACAGCCACATTAGACTGAGAAGTAGTCAGCATATTAGTGGAAACATCCATTCTCTCAGGAATACTGGAGATTCTTGTTTGGACCCCTAACATAGGCTGCACCTCAGTGGTTTCTGTTCCTTCCATGATAGGATCAAATGTTGTTTCAATTCCAGACTGCAAAGGATCAGCAACTTCATCTTCTTTTATAGCATTTGAAGCAGAAGTTATATCCATAGGTGTTGTTTTGTTGTCATTCTGGTTTCCGATTTCTGGACTCTGTTGACTGGTGAGCAATGAGAAAGATTCTACTCTTTGCAGCATACTTCCCAAGCCACCAGCCCTGACATTCTGCAGCAAGACATTCTTCTTTAATGAAGTTGACCAGAACAAGTAAAAAGAAGATTAAAAAAAAGATGTTCTATCTCCAAATGTGGACAGACATTATTATTACTGTTCGCAAAAAGGACAGCTGGAGGGGGGTAGTGCAAATAACCAGATGATGTCGCAAGTGTCAAGGGTGAATCAGGAGAATCAAGATCATTAACCTGCAAAACCAGATGATTAAGCACAACAGCAAAAATTATACATGTGCAGAAGTTTGTTAAAAATCAATTCAACCTCAGCAGTTAACAAGAATGGTGCTGCCTGTGGATGAAAATGGACAGCCCTCAACGAACGTCGGGTCTTTAGCACAATTGTTGGTGAAGAAGTCTCACCTCTCTTGTTGTAGTTCCACATGTACAGCTACAAAATGATATTTATTAATAGTTAGAACATGATGATCTTGATCCCTTGAGAGCACACACCCAGAAGAAGGATAAAAATCAAAGTTAGATAAATTACAACAACAGGAAAATCTCACCTTGTGACCTGAAGCCACGGCAAGAATCTCTCCCTGGGCATGAAAAGCAATAGAAGCAATTGGGCGATCTGCATACAGAAATAAAAAGGGACACATGTCTACCAATACCTCTAGAGAAGACTCAGAGTAATACACCATGAATAGAAGGTAATCAAACTAAAAGATCATGACTGTTCAAAATAACAAGGCTACATAT
The DNA here is from genome assembly GCA_024322285.1 of Musa beccarii. Lineage (NCBI taxonomy): Eukaryota > Viridiplantae > Streptophyta > Magnoliopsida > Zingiberales > Musaceae > Musa > Musa beccarii. Next base: position 11,630,376 of record CM044399.1, read on the forward strand.
AAATTGGCACAAAATATTACAGAAATCACGCGACCCAATGCAGTTTGAAGTTTGGGCATCCCACAAACGAACTTCATGGTCCAAGCTGCCACTCGCAAGTATATCTGAATACAATGGATGGAACCTAACCTGCATGGCAAATTTGAAGAATAGCTCTTAAAAGAAATTTCTATAACTCTAAAGTTAAGAATAAATATGATAAAGGTAACAGAGAAAATTTAAGTGAACTATTTAACAAAATTATCTATCTCTTAAAACCCATATCCTTATTTGTATTACTTTCAACATCAAAAATATGGAAACTACTGTTAAAATACATAAGAAAAAATAATACATCTTAAGAGTGACAAACATTCGAGAATATAAATGATGACAAATTTTATTGAAAACTGAAATCCTTTATAAGCAAGTGCTGTGTGCACCTTAAAGAAGCAGTGGTTGAAAATGTCTCAATCAACACTTTTGAGGAAAAAAGCAATACAAGAAGCAACGTATTTTCCAAAGGAAATAGCAGGAGGCATATAGTCCTAAACATTACAATAATTCAGTTTATTATAAATTTACACACAGCATGCACCTGAACTCTATATGTACACATACCACCCAAGGTGTTCGACGATGTCCACTCAGCACCTTTATACATTTTCCAGTTTGGCAGTCAACAATCTTGACAGTGTGGTCACCGCTGCACAGATTTGGTTAGTCACGTGACTAACTGAAGCATAAAGCTAAGGCACAGGAGATAAACTTACTGGGTGGAAGCAAGTATTTTTCCATCAGAACTAAATGCTGCTGCAATTGTGGACCTTGGAGGGGGCACAAGAGGACAATATCTTGCTGACAAATAACATAATGATTCTGCTTCAACCCTGAGGAGGATATTCTTCACAGAATAAGCACTTGGGGGTGCATGTTTCACAGCTATAGTAGACCTTGTCTTAGAAGAAATAATTACAGACTAATGAATGCTTATTGCAGCTATCTAATAAGTAGCAAATATTTTATAGCAAGACAGTTCAAAAGAACTTTACCAGGACATCAAAGCATGTCTGACATCTGTTATGTCACATCTTAGACCAACACAATCACCAGTGCACCCTAAACCTTCTCCCCACAGCCGCTTCCTACAGTGCTTTGCTCGAGGAGATATCTCCCTCCATGCTAACAACCGGGAAACATTTCTATGACTGGGAAGAAACAAGATTATACAACTAAATGATCAAGTAGATCCCCAAAAAGAAAATGTAATGGCATAGCTAAAACTTAATAAAGAAAGCTAAACAGTTAGCAGGATAAACTTAAATCACATCATAAGCAGGGAATCTTGATTCCTTCTCTAAAATAAAGATACAAGAAAATACATGACAATAATATAGCAATACACAAAACAACTTGACAATTAGCATGCAGATCTAGAAAGGTAGACCCAGCATATTTTCTCTTGAATATGTTTCCTTCATCACAAAGAATTTTCCTGTGTGCACTCCTAAAAGGCTTGCAGCAAGCTCACCGATAATTATAGTAGAGGCAGTTGAACTTATTGCCTAGATAAAACATCAAAATTCATGCCTCAGTTGCCTATAAATATAATGACATCTATATTGAATTTATGCCATTTTTAGTAGCTAATATCAGTGTTTTTAAAAGCACTAAATGCCAAAAGACACCAAGGTCCCAAAACGCTTGAAACGCTAGGCGCTTGCCTAGGTGCCCGCATGAGAGAAACGAAGCGCTTTAAAATATTAAAATATAATAATATATAATATAATTTTAAAATATATATCAAAAATATAAAATGCATAGTATAAAAATATATAATATAAAATATAGGAATAGTAGTTTTACTTATCGATTTGAAGGTGGGGAAAGAGAGGGCGGTAGTGATAGTAATGGCGATGGAGGAAGCTACAAACGACGACAGCAACAATGGAGAAAGCTGCGAACCTATCCCTTGACGGCGGAGGGAGCTACACATGAAAGATTAGGCAGCAAAGGGAGTTGTGCATAAAAATGCCACGACAAAGGGAGCGCAAGCGTCAGAGCGAAGGTAGGGAAAGCAGGCGTCGACAAAGGGAGCATAGGCATCGGCATTGATTGCCTTCAACAGGACCAGAGGTTAGTTAAGGTGGTGAAGTAGGGTTCGGGGGTCTTGTGCGCAAGAGTTGGGTGGGTGGAGCGTGGGGCGAGGTGGTTTTACTATAATGTTTAGTTGGTTCAATCAAATCAAAGTTGACCATCGAGCACAATTGCTCGCCTTCAACCGGGCACATGTCCAAGGCGCCCGATGTCTAGGTTCAAGCAAGCGCCCACGTAGCGCTTCACTGAAGCGCGCCACCCGACTTCTATGCGAAGCACTCGGGCCTCGCCTCGTTCAAGCACTAGCACACCTTTTTAAATCATTGGATAATGCACAGATTCACCCATTGTAAACATCACACTTTGGTCATCCCACATTAAATTTACTTGACAAGGTTCATCAATAGTTAGCCATCAATGGTGATGTTCTTCCACAAATGATATACTCTATCATTCCCCAATATACATATCATGAAATTCCATCATACAATGTCACCTACAGTTAATTGTCAATGGAGACTAACCCAAGACAAGTGCAGCTCTAAAGAAATCAAGATGAGCTAGTGCACGATGTACCATTGTCGAGATGCCAGACCCAAACTCGACCTGGACTCACTTTTACGTTATCATGGTTTCTCCCAAGATGAACCATCTCTCTATCGATGATCCAAACCCAAACCAATTTAACCCAAATTCCGACCAACATTTAACAAATAAAGATAATCAACATCTTCAATCAGCCTTCAACTTTTCAATCAACTGTGATAAGATTTGGTTCAACCAGAAATTTTCACCAAATACACAAACATATACCACTTAAAATCTTGATTGGAAAAAAAAATCAGATCCTAAATGACTGAAAACCTAAAACCAGCTTGAACTGGATTTGAAAATCGGAAAAGAGATTTCATCCAAAACTAAATTTTGGATAAAAGGACATCTGCCTGGAACAGATATTTTCAGGTGACACGGGATCTGACTCCTGATGATAGATTCTGTTGAAAGATGGCAGCAGAGTGAAGAGATAGGGCGATGTCAGAAGTGGGAAAGAAGAAACAAAGTCGGGGGATAAAGTGGCTTTAGTCTCTCTCAGGTTTAGATGAATGATTTACTTTATTTCTCAATGTCATGCCTTAGCTTACCCCTGAATTCTTAAATGATAATATCAATTTTACAACCAATAAGGAAACTCCATAGCACGATAGATGGATAGAGATAGGTAGTTCACACCCACACCAAGCAAATTAGGCATATCCAACAGTCAGGTCCTCTCCTCCTGCACCAGTCCCAAGTTATTCTACAAATTGTACTCTTCTTACATATGAATGATTATTATTTGATCAAACATTAAAGATGCTCTATGAGATAACCTCATTATTGGTTAGAATAATTATTAAAGATTTGGTTGAACTTTCTTTTTCATATTCTTAATTCAAGATCACCTTCTTTGAGAAGGTAGTTCAAGTTTCCTTCTAAAAGTGTTTACCATAGATGAAGATCTCATCTTCAACATCAAATTTATTTCTAATTCTTTGCTCTAGTCATTCACCAACATTGCAGCAAAATGTGCAACTGCAATATAGATTCAGTCTATAATTCTTTAATTGGATTAACCATTCAACAAAGAAAAAAGCAACTGCTTAGGAAGCCTCATGCACTAGGCTGTGCCATTTAACTTATATATAAGCCCAAAGTTACAAGATTTGTTGTCTTTTGATCAAGAAAAGCTAGTATGGCGTCTAGAACAATATAGAATGTAGCTGGGGGCATCATGTGGTAAACTAAGCAAATTAAGCTGGTTCTCAATTTCATACTATAGTCTTCCCTACTTAGTATAATCATATTTAATTCTCTACTTATAAATTCAAAGTCCTAACTAAAGTTAACAGCAACAAATATTTAGTATATTACTTACCCAGAAATGTGATGCATGCTCATTTTCTCTCCGCAAGAATTTAATACTTGAAAGTGAAGATAGTCCTAATTAATCAACATCATAAAACAAGGGTAAAAAAATCCAATAAATCTTGCTGGTTTAAATTTTTATATCCATTTCTGAATATTGTTATAGAGCACTGCAAATGCAACCATCACATACATTTGGAAAAGGAAAGGAGAAACAGAGATGGCCTAGCATTACTACTTATAATAAAAGACAAAAGAGAAGCAATAATGAAATATTCCTTCACCTGCATTTCAAGCTGGAATCAAATGTAGACCGTGAAAAAACAGTATGTGAATTAGTTTGTGACGTGGAAGATGAGAACTTTGAATCATCTACGCAAGGATGAGTCATTTCATCTTTTAAACATTCTGTCCCTGAAACTATGATTACTGAAATAAGTTAATAATATCAGACCAAATAACAAAATCAAATAACTCATAATAACTATTAAAACCATTCATACTTAGGAATGTTAAAAGATCTAAGAGAGAGATTAGGCAGTAATAAGTTAAGTTTCAGCCTCCCACATGAGATATAAAGGAAAACCAATAGGCAGAGGTAAACCAATATAGGCCATTTTTAACTTTCAGGAGTTCAAATGCAGTCTTGTCATTTCAGTGATATCCATCCAGCTACTTTTTTCACTTTTTTAAGGATATTGAACACAATTCAAGCAGAATCATCGATAAAAGAAATAGACAGCAGCAAATAAATAATTAATTAACTGAACAACTTGGCTAAAGTTACACTTGAAGCTTCTAGAAAAAAAGGAGGAACTTAATTTGCATAGCAATAATAATGGTAGTCAAGATCACTTTCTTTTTCACTTAGAACATAGATTCCAAAAATCTCCACCAGCATAAAAAGGATTGATGATCTCTATCCCCTTAAAAAAGAACCAATGATTTTTATCAACATTTAAATTGAGCAACTTGTTGCATATGATATCCCAAGTTAAATAGTTATTAAGATATTTCAAAAGCACAAAATGCACCAAGATGTTTTGGAAAGTTATCTAAAATCGTCAATCAGCACAAAACAAGCATCATGATTGGTAAAGTTTGAAATGTATTACAAATATTTTGCAGAGCAAAGTAAAACGTAGTTTGAACACAATATACTGCATGTTTCTGCAACATAAAAATCAATTCTTGCACAAAATGTCAAATATGAAATAAAACATGGACAGAAGAAGTATGAGCCATTCAGTACTATGTTTCCAGTGATGACAGTCATAAGAATCATTGCCATGAGATCCAAAATCATCATGATCAGGGAAGCATTATACACCATGATATTTGGGTAGTAAAAGATAACAAAAACATAAGTGTTAGATTGTGATTAAAAGTATGTTCATCATCACAAAGTCCAATTTTCTTAAAAATGAAAAATTGCTGAGGAACCCACTTTGTCAAAGTAGTTGCATCATGGATTTGAGTTCCACTTCTTGCCACCAAATATGGCAACACACAGTCTAGAGAAAGATAACTAAAGCCACAGGTACTGATTAAGCATTGACACTACTATTTCCACTCCATATTTACTAAACATACTTTAGCATATTAGACATGAGCATTTGCTTTCTTGTTTTTGGTAATTAATTTTGTTTTTTGTTCCACATCAAAGTTATCACAAAAGCGATAGGACTTATGGCTTTGTTGCTGTTGTTATATTAAAGTTATCACAAAAGTGTCATCCTGCCAAAGAAAGGGCAGTATAATGCATGAGCTTCCAGCCAATGAGAGATCTAGACAGGGTCAATATAGACAGCCTTACCCCTGCAAGCTGAGATATCGCTTGATATGACTTTAACCTAGTCACCTAGATCACTTAATAGCAACTTCATTGTGGTGTCAAAGCTCATCCTTCAAACAAATGTGGTAGATAAGTTTCAACAGTAAAAAAGAAAATTATCTATTTCTCACTGTTCTTGACAACAGCCTCTTTTGCAAACTTTGCTCAACAACTTCCTTTACACTCATGAAATTTTATCCTCAGTCAAGTTGATGCTTGGATTCTTCTCTAACTAAATCTAACACACGGTTGCAGCAAAGCACATCAGTTTATGACTTCTACAACTTGAAACGCAGAGCTAAATATGGCACAGACCAGTTTTCAACCTAGAATGCAACACAAGTCATATTATATCTACTTACCCCATATTAGTAATATTTTACTTCCATCATTTATAAGGGATTCATTGGCAAAAGCTGAGATTATATATGATTATTAGAGAGAAACAAAGTTTCTTTTCTGGTCACAGACATTATCCTTTGTACAAACATCATTAAAGAAATTTTAAGCAAACTAGTTCAAATCAAACAAGGATAGAAATCTATTTCCACCCACATGCCTCATCCGTACACTATGTTCCTTCTTCCACTCTACTCTGCTAATCCTCATTTCAATATTCGGTTCTCAATTCCATTCAATTGTCTACAATGACTAATAGGGCAGCGGAAATGCCCCCAATTTAGGTTAAACTAATACCAACTTGATCAGCCACCCTGCCAGGGGACACCAGTGCACTGATATGTAATTTCTCGATCAGAACTTTTGCTCCATAATTACATCATCGAGATGTATCATGTTATCTGACGCCACCGTTCTTCCAACCATCAATAAGATCTCAATGTTATCCCCCAAATAAATTGCAAGAAAAAGAAAATAAATAGAAAGATGGAATCTTTGCGGCAGCTCTTCTGACAATACAACAGCTAAAATAGAATTTCGCTCCGACGCGAAAACCTCCAAAGAAAGCAGCAATTTTTCGCGAATCGATAACTACAACCACAAAAGGATTTCGCCTCATTACGTGAAACGCTCCCGTGAAAACCTTATTGCATTCGATTTAACCCTGGAATCTAGAAATCCAATCAACAAAATAGTGGAATTAGGAGCGAATAGAAGGATCTCGTTACCAATTGACCAGGGAGGGGAGGGGAAAAAGGATCGCCCCTTTCCGGCTTGCCAAGGATCGAAGAAAGATCGATGATCAGGGGAGTTCCTCTAATCAATGCGGGACGATCTCATCTAGGGTTCCCGGTCGATGCCGACGGACGAAGAGAGGCACTAGGGTTGTCATACGACCAGAATCCTTCCGCACAGCCTCGGGAGATAATTAATTAAGGAGAATCACATTTTCAACGTAGCGAGAACCAATACGAACCTTCCGATCGAGATCCAACGGACGAGAGGCGATGCCTCTATCGAGAGCGGCCCCGATTGGGAGAACTTGTGGTGAGGGAGATCAGCCACGTGCGCATCGGTGGCTCCGTGAAAGGGCCTCCATAGAACCGTTCATCCCACCGTAACTTTTCATCTCGACCGTTCGTATTGGTGAACCGAAAGTGGATGGACGGTTCCGATGAGACCACCAAAGTTTCCTGCGCGGTAGCTTGGGGCGTCCGCTCACCGCCCACGTGGTGCGGCGACGAACGTTCTTCTGACCTCCCAAACTTTGATCGGGTTGCGTAGTCAACGATGAAGACTAGAATTCCGCGCCGTTTAGCCGGACTTTCACGGGTGAGTCACCCGAGCACGGCCGTTTTGACGGGATGCAGTTTGCGTTCAAGTCCGTGCAACGGTGCAAATATGGGAAATCCCAGTTGGCTTGCGCTTTTGGCTTGACAGAGTTGAATGGCCTGACGCTGCCTTCTCCATCTCTCTTGCATTCTTCTTCTATTCCAAGGTTGACCATAGTATTCTTATGCCGCCATGAATGGTCATGAATACGAGTGCCATGAGAGTTCATGTCACGCTCATCCTGTGGAATTGAGAAGGTATGGAAGCATAATACCCAGAGACACAAGGAATGCATGAGTGGTCAAAAACAAGAGTAGAAACTACATATTATTCTAGAAGATGTTTGATTCCAATAAGACAATAAACAAGGATAAATTGACCATCACAAATAATGAATCGTCTTCACAAAATACAATGGATGAGAAAAGAAAAGGAAAAACAAAAAAAAAGGGGCCAAAAAGCAGCACAGGTTGACTGGGAAGCACTAAGAATGGAAGGGAGAAAGGATCCTTGAGGCAGCTGCAGCATTCTTCTTCATCCTTGGTCTGGCATTATGCTAACCTGATCAAGTTTTGCTATTAGTGCATCAATAATTACATATAATTTACCTAACAAGTTTACACAGCCTCTCTTAAGTAGCTATGAGAGATCACGAGGTGAATACAATCATTAATTTTGTAATGGCATTTAACATTTCTGTTTGCCATTAGTATCTTATCATCATTCATCTTAAGTATAAATTTTTTTTTTTTCAATTGAGTTTTGCTATTAGTGCCTCAACAATTACATATAATTTATGAGAGATCATGAGGCAGATACAATCATGAAGTCAGTAATGCCATTAAATATTGTCATTAGTACCTATCATCATTCATCTTAAAGCATACAAATAGATGACTTTTCTTTAGTTGAGTTCACAAATAACAGTACTACTTACATAAACAAGGCATGCACTAATGTAAATAGAGAATTGAAAGAGCCATTTCCATCCGGGGATCGACTAATTCATGAAAAAAGATGAATTGAATGGACTGAAATAAAGAGCAATGAACTATTAATTCCACGAAGATAGTGAAAACATAACATCATTAACAACAGGAGCACATCTTGTAGGCCAGACTGCCTTCAGGTTTGCGTGTCCCAAAATTAGATCAAGATGGTTCTATAGCAATTTGTTCTTCTCTTAGAGTTAAGGGCTAAACTTCATGGTGGACTGGTAAAATAGCCTACACCAACTTACAGGATGGAAGATGCAAAGCGGATACAAAAGAGTTATGTGGATAGAGGCAGTAAGATTCATAAACAGAACAACATTCAGATTGTGAACTGATTTCCACACCAAAATCGACTAAGAAACGACAAATTGAAAAGAAAATGGAGGCTTGTCATAATCTTGAGATGTAAACAGCTGTGCTTTCCTTTCTTTTCTTTTCAAAGCTTATCCTTATGCATGATAATAATATATTCACTCATTTCGATTGGATTCGTTAAAGAAAGTATAAAAAAAAAAAAGAAAAGAAAAGGGAGCGCTTGTGATGATCTTCGTTAGGAAAAAATATCATTGATGACTTGGTCAGTCCGATGGGATCCAAACTTATATACATAGAATTATTCGATATGTCTCCAAGATAGAAGTGTCATGCTCTCAAGGTGTAATATGTATAAAGACCAAGGTTATGAGAGATTTCCTAACTCAGTCCCTCCAACTCTTAAATTAGTAATGTATATAAATATGGACGTAATTAGTTATAGAAATTTTTTTTTGTCAATGTTAAAGATGAGTTTTTATACTTAATCATAAAGAGCATTAAGGAAACTTACGATTGTTTTAGAAAGTTATCTTTCTTATCATTAATGACGGGAATGAAACTTATGATTATTTTTTTATCAGAAATGATAAAAAGAAAGCTTCATCTTATCCTCTCTCATTGAGTGCCATGTGATAATGTATTAGATGATTAGCCATTGGTATATCCCTATCTCAGCTTGCAAGCAAAGATAATGGGCATTATTAGAGTTATGAAGGTAGGCGGCAATCAATTATGCAATCGTAGATAGTTGACTTGAGTGGTTGTGCCGGTGTTGGTCTCTGTATGCATGCACCACTCAAGTCAATCACCTACCTCAGCAACTCCAGTAATACCCATTACCTTTGCTTACAAGCTAAGACAGAAGATATACTAACAGTTAATCATCTAATATGTCACTATAACATGATGCTCAATGAGAGATGATTAGATGAAGCTTCATGCTCAATGAGAGATGATCTCTCATAAATTATATGTATCTGCCTCACTATAATATGTCACTATAAATTTTTTTCTCATCATTAATGACGAGAAAATAACCACAAAGCTTCTTTTTTATTATTTATGAGAAGAAAAATAATTACAAATTTCTTTCATGCTCTTTACAACTAGATATAAAATCTCATCTTTAACAGTGAGAAAAAAAATTCTCTTGACTATTCGCATCAATATTCGTATATCTTAGACTATTAACTTAAGTGTCGGAGGGATCGAGTCAAGAAATTTCTCTGGATCTCAGTGTTTGTACAAATGACACTTTAGAAATACGACACTTCCACCTCAAAAACGCTTCTAACAATCCTACACATATAGGTTCGGACCATGTCGAATTAATTAAGATGTGAACGATATTTTTTACTAATAATCTCCTAGTAAACTTTTTCATTGGGCAAAGCTAATCTGTTATCCCTGCCATAATGCATGACGGCAATATTTCATTCGTTTTGGTTGGCTACTCAATGGATTTCTAACCCTTCCATCATCGAACCTGGTTACCGATAATGCTCATTTGCTTTGCCAAAAATCAACTCTGATTCAGCATAAACTGTAGCGAAATCTTGCGTACGGCACACATCAAAGTCTAACTATCCAAAACCTATAAAAGCCAGCAACTGATGTAACAGAGTAAGAAACAGAATCACTTTACCAGAGGATAATCGAGAGGATTTGGGGGCGTGAAGAGATCGGAGTTCTTTCTCCTTATTCTTGGTTGATGCTCGCCCCGCAGACCGAGATGAGGGAAGAGGAGAAGAAGAAAGGGAAGCGGCGAACAAGCGCCGTAGGAAAAAGAAACATGAATCATAACGACTTGGCTTTAACGGGTCGGAGCCGCAGACTAGGGTGTGTCAGTCCGAGACCTTAGCCGAACCCGAATTAGTGCTAATTACTGCACCGCTTTCTTTCGTGGGTCCAACATTGGCTGCATCATATGGATCAGATTTAGCGAGTGGATGTTGCTATTGTTGCGGACGGATGGATCAGTCTTCGGATCTATTAAGAGGAAATCACCACAGCAATCAAATGCTGCAGCAGAGTCGCTTAAATCCGCTTTTCTGATGTGGGTATATGATGGATATTTCTGCAGCTCGACGCCTGCCAAGTCATGGAAGATTGGATTACCCTTATCGACACTAACGAGTATAAGAACAATTAAGTACAGAAAATTAAACTGGAATAGCTAATCCAATTCATAAGAGACCCGTCCACTACAACAACATGCTGAAAATGAGAAATGAATTCTCCTAATCCAAATCACAAAATCTCTCTGCAAAAGTCCTACACAAACAGAATCTCTGACTGCGGCATTTTAAGTTCATCCAACAATGCATGAACTAAATGCAAAAGTTTCTGGAGAAAGTGCTCGAGAACTTTCCTTCACTTGAAGAGATTAGGGCGGGAGGCCTTGAAAGCGGTCTTCAACTTTCTGGTAGGGGGCCTGGCTTTCTTGAAGACGAGGGGGAATTTGATTTTAGAATCATGGAATTGCTTCGTGCTCTCACGCTTGCAGAGCTTGGAAGGAATGGTGGCAGGATGCAATGGCACCTGACTCGGTGGCGGGATGCCATCTCGTCGTACATCTGCTCCACGGCACCGTTCAGTGTCGTATCCCTGTACCCTTTGTACATGTTGTTGTGGTAACCTGTTCGGCTTTGGTGCCGCAGCCAGATGCCATAGTTCTTTATCTTTGTTGGTTTCCTCTCAAATATCTGCCAAAATTTAGCTCCAGAGTCAGCTCGTACATCAAAGAAAAGAAATCGTGTCCTATGAAGAACTGCTTTGGCACTGTAGACTGCCTAGGTAAACTGTGTTTCAGACTGAATGGCTGCTAAAGGGCATGGATGAGACTGACTGCCTACAATTTATGGGGTCAATTCATGTCGTTGATAAAATGTTGAAATCAGTAAAGTCATGGGGTCAATTGATTTTGTAAACCCTGTAATTTTTAGAGAACAAATTGTTTGATGGAAATCTATGTTATAAGTAAACAAACGATACATATCCTGAATATTCCATAATTCCATATCTTAAGTGCTAGCATGCCTATATATGTTTTGACATCAGAATTTCTTTCAATTACTTTATAGATGAACATATACTAAAGTTTATTGTTGTTAGTTGATATCCCATGTAATCAATATACACTTTATAAACATTTCAATTTATTCCTCAGTGTGGCCCTTGAGCTAGTCACCACCTAGGACCACCCAGGTGGTTTGAAAGCCTATGAACAAAAGAATAAGGCTGAGGAGGATAAGACCCTTTAGAAACCTACAATAAATGACAACAATTAGGGCTTGACAGAGAAGAGAAGATTCCAGACAGCTACATGCAAACCTTAGTTTTGATGTATGATTAGACTAACATTTATTGGGACAGTATGAAAAACTTGATAAAACTTGCACTATAAGCACAAGTCACAGAGTTTGCCACAGATTCTTCATGGAAAAAAGGTCAGATTTATAAAAATACTCACCATAAGAATACGGATAGCATGTCAAGTCTTTGATTAGTATGTGATTTACAATCCATCCCTATCTTACTAGTGCTTGTTTTGTAGGCATAAACCATGCATGTTTCATTCACTAGTCCTGACAAAGATGATACCCTAGTAACAACTGTTCATGATGTGTACCGTGTAGGCCATATTAGCAAACTACTATGCATCCCAGTGTATATTTGGTCTAACACAGGCATGCATCTGAGTACAGAGGTAACAATGTAATGAGTGACAGGGCCCTTGGATCCCACCATCACTCATGGGGATCCTAGTAATCCATCCATGTGCATGATGAGCCAGCCCTGACAAGCACAAATTGGGGTTTAATTATAAAATGCCCTGATCAGACAAATATAGGTTAAGGTGATGTTTAACTTATCAAGTTGTTGTGATGTTTCAACTTTTAAATCCATATTCACCAATATTCATATATATAGATTGTTGTTTATACTAGTCAAGCAAGAAATGACAATAATTTTTAAGGTGATAGAAGATTCGCCAGTAGAACTAAACATCATGGCGTTTGAAAATTAACTATACAAAATTTACCTAAATAAATTTCTGCATCCATGCAAACTCAAATGCGGTCACAAAAATGGGAAATATCATATATCCACACTTGCATACTTACAATGCGAACCACTACTTTGCAAATTCAGACATGTATATGAATATGGATTGGATACCATGCATATCAATGTAAGCAGAAAGCCTCAAGTCTAATAAAATCCAAAACTAATTCAACCAGAAAGCTTACATCCAAGTAAGACCAATGTATACATAGATAACTGGGTTTAAATGGATTAGATCAGGTTGGATGGGAGCCAATATTTAGATATTTAGGAAAAACAAGTCAATAATTGATACTTGATCAGGGGGTCCAATTGAAAAGTCCATTTAGTTTCAACCAAAACAAAGAATAGAAAAAGTATAACACCAAAATATAGTTACAGATTGAAAGTGAACAAATACTTGGACAAATACTATCACTATCATTAACTTGTAGGTCAGTGGTTCAGCTCAACAAGTTAATGGTCAATTGGGGTCGAGAAAATGGTGTCAAAGCATGGTTTAAGCCCCTGTAGGCATTAAGACCATTCTTGATGTATTGTAGGTAAAATGGAGCTTCTCAGAGGTGTGAAGGGAAATGATGCTCCTGCATGTAAGATTGGTTGTAGACACAACCCAACCGCCCCATGCACCTTGAGTGTTCCTCGGGCTAACCAGTAAATTGAACCTCCCCCGATCGATCACTATGAGCCCGAGAAAACCTAGTCCTCTTCAGCCCCAAAGGAAGATTATGTTTCAGCTAAGCCAATCACATCGCACCCATCAAGCGACACTAAAGCCATGAATGCTTCTCAACTCGTCCATGGAGTTCTTAATGTTGTGAGGGATCATATTCAGCCGTTGCCGCCACCACAGCACACTGCAAGACATGTCGGAGTTACTCATGGAGGAAACTCAAGATTGGAGTTACCCATGGTGGTAACTCAAGGCTCCGATGGCAGAGCAAATCTACTGCTTACTGAACTATAGATTTGTCGAGTGGAGAAAATCTTTGAAGTCATCAAGAAGGAAAATAGAAGATATCTTTCCTCCAATAATCAGCAAAGCATATTTCTATATATCTTTTTGGTTTGAAATCCCATCAACTAGAGTTGTTCTCTTTCTTGTTCCCCTTCTTCAATGTTTTTCCTCTTTTTTTATCTTTCATTTTTTCAAAATTAAAGACAATGATGCAATTGTTTGAGTGCTATTTTCTTGTTACTTAGACAATGTGGCCTCATTCCTGTTTATTTGTTGTTCCATTTCAATGTTGATAATACAAAATTAAGATACTAATCATATGTCAACCTAATCTCAACCACACGACTAACATTTTTAATTCCATAGACACTCATTTTGACAACAAATTAAAAAGTAAATAACTTCATCAAACTAGGCAAAGACATGGACCATGTAATTGGCTTTTAGATGTCATCGATAAGATTTAGTTCCTTATTTGCTTAATGCATTTCATTCATCATATACCATCATTGGTGAGCTATATCTCAACAATTTGTTAGCATACTAATGATTCCAATAATCGCTGACAAACATATGTTTCCATTTATCTTTAGGAAGGCTATCAAACATCAACCTAAATATCCATTTAATATTAATAATTAATAATTATATCCACATCTAATAGGTGAGATTAGCTATCAAAGTTTAACAAGGAAAACTTAGCTTCTGGTCGATGGCATACAGGACATACAAAGGAGAAACCAAACCCGTGACATTCCTTGAGAAAAAGGGACCAAATAAGAAGAAAACAAACCTCATTAATAGCAAGAACTTGGGCATTACTATTCTTCACTTTCTTCAGCTTTCTTAAAAAGTACCTGAAATCCTCAAGGCACATCGGAAGATAAAACAATTAGTAACAACGAGCAAACGAGCTGAGAAAGAAGCCAACATATATGCTATAGAACACAGATCCAAAAGATAGGATCCAACAAAAATTTACTAGAACTTGGATTTAGCTCTGACTTCATTCGTAGCCCCACAGCTTCATAGGGTAAATCTTCGGGTGCTCCTCCGCCGCCGTTGGGAGAGCTCTACCCACCACCTAATACTGATGAAACTGCCACCATCCGCCGTCCTCAACATGGATCAGATGCAACAATCTAAAACGAACTACGCGAAGAGCTAACAAGTCGAATAGGACTTGTAGGTGAAAAGGGAGTCGATCAATAAATAAATAGTTTCGAAAATTCCGATCGAGATTACCCTAAAGATGGCCATGGATCCTGAGACCTCCAACGCCGCGCCCGCCGGACCACCCCGGAGAACTCTCTTCGATATTAGAGCAATCGGAAACCCCAGCAGCGAGAGAGTCTACATCCTTGCCTTCTCCAGTATTTCCCGAGCAGGGAGCACAATTGCGAAAATGGCACGCAGCGATTGGGTTCCACCGTGTTGGTGTATAGACGGGTCGGATCTAAATACGGATCCAATTTTTTAGGATCGGTTGCTTGGCATCCACACCAATAATTATCAGGCGAGATCGGCTTAATTATAGATCGTTTTATGGGGATTTAAGTCGACTTTATCTTATAATCTTCGGTCTTTAGTCTGATGTGAAAGTGGAAAAGAAGAGCTCACCAATGAATTCAGTCTCCTGGACTTAAATCTCGTCTACTTTAGTAACGGGTCGGATCTAAATATAACCACCAAATATGGATCCAATGTTTTAGAATCGGGCGCTTAACATCCACACCATCACTAATCAAGGCGAGATCGAGCTTATCATAGAACGGTTTATGTGGCTTTAAATGGACTTGAGCATCTAATCTCCAATCTATAGTCTGATGCGAGAGTCGAAAAGAAGAGGCTCATCATTGAATTCATTCTCTTACAATTAAGTACAACAATATCTAGAGAATGAATTCATTCTCTTGCACTTAAATAAATTAATTTAGTAGCGGCTGATCGATGTGTACTTAAATCTCTTCCACTGACAGAGGGTTCATTTTGATAAAAATAAAAAAAAAGTGGAGCATTTGACATAGATGATCTCAGCAGATAAACTACGTTAATATGATCTAACACAGCTTCAGGGAAACAAGCAGGGGCTTGCTGAGCCTCTCGATTCCATAGAGATTAAAAGCAAATTTAAACTAGACGAGGAACAAGCCAAGCGGAAACAACGCATGCGAGATTTAACATAATTCGTACACATAAAAAGAGGGAAATCCTTGAAAGACGCATATAAGGAAACGAGGGGGTCTCACTTCATGGATGCAAAGCAAGCACACAGCGAAGGCAACCACCTTCGTGCATGAGATCAAAGGCCTCGTTGATGTCGTGGAGTATCATGGTGTGGGTGATGTACTCATCCACCTTGATTTCCTGCAGCATTTGCGGAGTTGAAATGCCAATTAATGTCACGTTTAATTACTCTTGTTACATCAGGAAACCGAAAAAGTAGAGCTGAGAGCAGATAGATACCTTGTTCATGTACTTGTCGACGAGCCAAGGAACTTGGGAGCGACTCTTGAAGCCACCAAATGCAGTTCCCTTCCAAACACGTCCGGTCACAAGCTGGAAAGGCCGTGTGCTTATCTCCTGACCGGAAGCTGCCACACCTACGATAACTGATGTGCCCCAACCCTGTAATGATAAGGTGGAGATGCCGAGATTGAAGATGTTTAGATTGCAATAGAGGACTCATGATACATGCAGAAATTTCAGGAAAACATGAGGAAATTTTTTTATTCTAGACTATCTAATAAAATTTGATTCGCAAATCCTTTCATTCATGAAAAAGATCTAAATATAAGTAGTCGTGGCAGTATTCTTAAGAAACTATACCAATGGGAAGAACTCATTGCATCAGTGACTGCAACTGGACCACAAACACAAAAGAATGCAGTCTATTTCTATTTGGACCTAAATTACAGGTCTTATACAAATTTTCTTGCTTTGGAAAAAAAAAATCCAGTTAATTTCAAGGCTCAAAGATAAAGTTCTTGAAAGAAATATTATTTTTTGAAGCATTGTATGAAAAAGATCTAAAATCTTACCTTGTGACAACATTCAAGAGCAGCTCTCATGACAGAGACGTTTCCAATGCACTCGAAACTATAATCAACACCACCATCCGTAAGGTCAACAATGACCTGCTGTATTGGTTTATCATGGTCTTTCGGGTTCACAAATTCATTGACGCCAAATTTCTTTGCTGCAAACATTTAAATAGAAGAGTTCAACTACAGAAGGAACAAACCAGTAACATTTTAGTCTTACTGAAAGATTTCAACACAAAATGCAAATATAACATGACTTTAAAGATGAAGCTGACATTCTGGTATTCTCTATCTATTTATTTTCAGCATAAATGAATCTTAGAATGATTTTAATGATCATTTGTTGATTCAATCTAAGAGATAAAGGATGCTTTGCTTATTCCAAGAGAGGTAACACCAAAAAGGAACACATTCCACTTGAAAACTTTTAGAACCTTGACAACTACTCCGAAATAAAAGCATAGTGAACCAAGCTCATAGCCCCTCCCATAGGACCTTCAGGTTTGGCAGAAGTCTCTTCCTCTAAACTACTCTGGCTATGAATGGTGAACCAAATTTAGAAGGTTGATTTAGGTCAAAATATGGTCAACTGTCAGAGCTGCCACAAAATCTTCACAAATATGGATGATGACAAATAGCTGACCCCTTCAACATAGAATATGTTTCATACCCTCAAACTTCATAATGCATAATAGTAGCTTTTCAATAGAAACAATATCTATGTAACTCCCTGCCGAAACTCCTCCCCCCAGTAGGCATCCAACACAATCTACAAGAACGCCAAGCACCTAACAAGAAGATCAGTGTGAAAAATTATAAATGTGGAAATGTTCGATATGAATGTCTTTCATCTGAACAAGCGTAGTGATCGATGTTTACAAATCCAAACAAATATCAGTGTCGAAACATATAACTAAATACCAACACATATATGCTCAGTCACTTTTTTTATTACTTTATTTAATGATAGCAGACTGTATAGGTCAATACCATCTTGCATATCAGTACCATATTGGCCTGATAGGTTATGAAACTGGTTTCGGAAGGGTAATTAAATCCTTGCTTCTGACTGCTAAGAGACAAAAGTACATCTATTCAGATCCTACACAACTAGATGATGAAGACCACATAAAATGATTGGCAGAAAACTGAACCCAAGCATACAACATTATCACAAAGCTAACAATGTGTTTTAAAGGAGATAATGAATACCAGTATCAAACTTTTTGCTGTCAATATCAACACCAATGATTCGTGAAGCGCCTGCTGTTTTTGCTCCTTCGGCGACCTATGAGAGACTTGTAACTTGTTTGGGTTCTATTTAAATGAATCCAAAGGTAATTTGAATAACTTACTGCAAGCCCAACAGTGCCAAGGCCAAAAATTGCAACATTGGAACCAGCTTCCACTTTTGCTGTATTCCATACAGCTCCAAGACCTAAAAAAATTGACCAGAAAAATCACAAGCTAAAAATAAATTAAGGAAAAAGATGTGAAGCTAGAAAAGAAACAAACAAGAGTGACAAGCCCTGCTCCTTGGGCGGGGAATTGGAAGAAACAAAATTGGGAAAGTGATGCTGTTTGCATGATTAATAGCTTGCTATAAAATGTGTTTTCCTTAAGCAACATAAACACAAAGAAAATAGTCCTCAGGCATGCCGCCGGGTAGCTTATGTGAGAACATATCAATGGTCAAGACTGCAAGTCCTGGAAGACTAAAGCATGCATGCTAAGAAAACAACAGGTGGAAACAATAAGATTTTCAGTTGAGAAAATTTCAGCTGTCAAACATTCAAATCAAATTTGCAGAAAACAAATCTAAATAATCAAGTAGGGACAAAAATTATTCTGAATTTGCAATATATAGTACTGTTAGAGTTCACAAAAATTACCAGTAGGGACACCACAGCCAAGCAAGCAGACCTTCTCAAGAGGTGCCTGTGGATGAATTTTAGCAACACTAACATCATGAACAACTGTATACTGACTGAAGGTCGATGTGCCCATGAAATGGTAGATTGGCTTCCCATTGACAGAGAACCGACTCTTGCGATCAGTCAACATAACACCAACTCCAGTAGCCAAACGAACTTTACCACATAGGTTTGTCTTTCCTGATTTGCAAAACTTGCACTCTCTGCATTCTGCTTGGTAACAAGGTATAACATGATCCCCGGGTTGAACTTCAGTTACCCCTTCTCCTACACTCTCAACAATTCTGAAAATGGACTGTACATAAGAATTCCATAAAAAGAAGCTCTATCATTCTCTAATGAAAACATGACATCACTAAGCCATACCCTGCAGCCTCATGGCCAAGAATACAAGGAAAAAGACCTTCAGGATCCTGAAAAAGAAGAAGAAAAAAAGATGTCAGACAAGTTTTTAACTAGGTATAACCATGTGTAACAGAGATAAAGCACTTTAGCTAGGATATCATGTCTGGATGCTGAATATCCACAATATAAACACATTCTAGAAAGCTGATTCAGATGCAGTACAAGATTTAGTTTTGAATTTTGAATTCAAGGAGACACATCTTTGCACCTGATGATGAAGTCGAGTAGGTGAAGAGCCTTGAGGATTATCCACAATATAAACACATTCTAGAAAGCTGATTCAGATGCAGTACAAGATTTAGTTTTGAATTTTGAATTCAAGGAGACACATCTTTGCACCTGATGATGAAGTCGAGTAGGTGAAGAGCCTTGAGGATTTTAAAGGAGACCACTTAAGACAACAAACAGAACACAGATGAAACCCAACTTTCGCAATGATCAAATCAGCAGCCATAGCAATGAGAGCACGTTTGACATCTTGGTTAGTAACACCCTCGATTGCTAGGCTCGTCATCAATTCTCTATAAAGAAAAACAACAAAGCTGTCCAATTAAAGCCCTCACCGTGTCTCATCCTCCTCAAAACGAGATGGACCTCATGATCAATGGACTTTTTTAGAAACAGGAAAAAAATAGTAAGATCCATGGAGAACAAATGTTTTCACTGAAAGAAACTAAATGCAAATAAAGAGAGACATGATAAAAAAGTAATGGAGGTGTTTCCACGCTAACAATTTGATGTTTGCAAGAAAAGCTTGCACATATACAAACAGAATTCGAGTACTACTAGTCCCCTTATTCAATCAAACAAAACAAACCTTATGTTATTCTCTATTAAACTGTCTTTAACAGACACATTTCCTTACAAGTTCCATTACTCATCAGTTTTTTAGTTCCAATTAAACAGATTCTTAGATATCATAACTATTACAAGTGTACTTCACTGTGGCCACCGAGATCCTGTATGTGACGCTGTCAGATCCAGAAAAAGCTTCTCAAAAGAAACACAGCTTTAGATCCAGAAACAAAAAAACAATACAAACACAAGATCCGAAAAAGAACTGGTTCATGAACTTGCAGGTCGTAGAGGAGTTACCAATCAGATTCAGTAAACCGATCCAAAGGATCATTACCTTGCCGCTCCAGGTATAGGCGTCGGTGTGGCAGAGAGCGGTGAAGAGTATCTTGATCCGGACCTCGCCGGCCTGAGGCGGCGCCACCTGCACGTCCTCTATCACCAACGGCTTGTTCGCCTCCCACGCCACCGCGGCTATTCCCGTCTCGCACATCAAATCCGCACATAGGAAATCAGAAGAAACCCAAAATCCGACGAATGATCACCACCAAAAAAAAAAAACGAAGGATAAGATCTCTCTCTCTCGCTCCCTCTCTCCCCTATACCTTTGCAAGTGATGACCTGATCCTGAGTCGCCATTACGGGAGGAGAGGAGAGGAGGGGTTCGTGCCCGAGAAGACGAGGGGTTCTCTCCGAGTGAGAGGATAAGAGGAGGGTGAGATAAGGTCACCAGGCGGTGAGCGGTATCCGGACCACAATGTAACCCTAATGGCGGCGCCATTTCGTTGAATCCTATGACGTAGCGCACCATGATGCGGCCGTCGGTCCTTAACCCGTCTTGTGGTTACCATACGGCCCGGTTATCCGTACAGTTGCGCTCTCCACGTCTACGGGACCGATGGTCATGGATTCACGATCCGTGCTCGCAAATCCACCGACAAACGAATACATGCATCGTTGCACCATATTTTTTGATATATATATATATATATACATATATATATATGGTTTTCTACTATTTCAAAGATATTTTTCTTTCTTAAAAAAATAAATAACGAAGATGCGATTTGATTTTGATACTTTGCTACTTATCGGTTAAGCTATCTCATATCTTTAAAACGATGATTTTTTCAACCATTCATTCAGTTGTTATGTTTTGTTAAGATATATTATAGCTTGGATTTGAATATTTAAATATATAAATATTTAAATATATATATATATATTTAAGATAAATTATGAGATGAGATTCAAGTCCAACATGATAATCTGTCAAAATTTTATTCGATAAAAAAATATATTAAATAAAATTTAAAATTTTTAATCTTTGATAAGTGAGTCTTCAATAATGTTTATCCCTTGATTTATCTAATTAGAAACACTGTTATTTCTCAACTTCTATGAATGGTAGTTGATGTTAGATAGATCAGCAATTCTTTAATTCGTCTAAAAGAATTCTGGGTCACAATCGTTGCTTTGATAGGTCATGTCTTAATCCTATAAATCAATATAGCATTTTAGAGAACTGTATACGATGAAAGAAAAAAAAAAAGAAGAAGAAGAAGAAAACAACAATAAATACGTGGGTTTTCTAAGTTCAAACTTTGCAATGCTAATTTGCTATGACACCTATTATCCCACTCAATTATATTTTGGATAATTTACCTAAAATAATGATTCTTTTTTTAAAATATATTCTTTTTTTTTTCATTTAGTGTTGCTATGTTTTATGACACCAATGCCCCTTATTACACTCCGAACACATTCACCCCCATCACCTTTTAGTCACACTAATCGATAAACTCTTTCCACACACCACTCTTCTCTCGTTGTGTCCTAGTATTCGACTATTATTTTCATGGAAGAAGGTCATAAGAATTATGAAAAAGAAAGTCTAGGGAAAGCAGTGGGACTTCCTTATAAGCATAAAAAACATAATATATTACTGTTATATAAAAATAATTTAATATTAAAAAATTTGATACTACTCAAAAAAATTTTATTTGAGTTGAATACGTATTGTTGTTCGATCCAAAAGTTATAGTAATATCAATCTATAAGAAAAACTAGATTCGTCTTCTAATCTTATCCTATACTTTACAATACTATTATAAATGATAGATTAAGAATAAAAGAAGGATAAGAAAAGATATATAATTTCTTAATAACTGATTATTTTATCTCTATAAGATCTTATTTTTTTATAGATGAAAATAAAAAATCTAAGATAAATAATTAGGAAAGTCCAACTCAACAAGATTGTCTCCTAACAAATCTTATCATAATTAGATTTTTTTATTAGTCGATAATCATAACTAAAATCTAATCATATCTATAATATATATATTTATCTAATTAAATAAGATCCATTAACTAGTAAGATATAAAATAATTAAATTTAAAATAATTAAATTTTCTTTAATTTTTTTTTATTAATTAGATTCTAAAACTTTTAAAAAAATATTTTATATGTGTATACGAATTTTATAAAACAAGTTAATAAGTCTCATAAATATAATATTACATTAAGTCTGACTACTAAAACGAATTATAACGATTGTATATAATTAATATCATACTTTCTTTTATATACCAAAACACTATGAACTTTTCTTAATGTAGTCCAAAATGACTATTATAATTTATTTTGTTAAAATAATCTTATTAACACATTCAACCATAATATGTACATATATATAAATGCAAATATGATAGTCGAAATTAATAACTTTAATTATATAAATCAGAATGTCAATTATAATGCCAACTTAAACATATATCACTATATTTTTTCTGGATTGCTCACGAATTTAATTATAAGAATATGTTCTTTCAAATAATTTAAGCTATAAAACCTTAGTGAATAAATTAACAATCAATAAAATGGAACTTAAGTTTTTAATTAATATTAATTATTTTTAAACTTTTTTTATCTAATAACTAAGTACTTTATACTATAATACATAGAATTGCTAGAGTACTTATTATTATTAAGGAAGAAAATTAATATGATATCTCATAAAGTATCTTTAACGACTTGATAATTAAGTCTGATCACACATCATCCATAGATAAAATTTTGCAAACATAAAGCTGGATTAGTTGTCTCAAAGCATACCACATAATCAACTTCTATAGTTGATAATGCAAAAATATATTATTTTATATTTTTTCCTGTAAATTGTCTTTCCAATTAATAAATATAAAATGTAAAATGAACTTCCTATTATCAAGATAATTTACAAAATCAGTATTTAAATATATCATTATTTTAAATTAATTAAATTTTATATATGTGCATATAATCCTTCATCAATTTTAGATATTCTATCATTTTTTTTATATCTTTTTAGTATTTTATTCTTAGGTAATACTAATATATATCCAGTATTTCGATTACAAAATTGATATCTAGTTTGGCATAAGCTTAAGCATATGGTAAACTTTCAACTACATATACATAAGAAATATTTTTCTTTATTTGATTTTTTTAAAGCTATTTTAAAAATATTTGTTTTGATTGAATTTTTATTTTTTTATTGAATAAAATTGTATAGTAAATCTCTCTAAAACTTGGTCAATATATCCCTTCTCAAATAGTCTTTGCAATCCTTAAGTTCTATCCCTGAATATCTCAATGCTAATAACATAAGATGCTTCATTCATATCAACTATCTTAAAATTCATAGCAATATCAAGATTAAATTTTAAAATTTTTACTCTAAATTATTACTATTTTCTAGAAATCCTGCATTTCTAGAGTCAATTATCCTTGCACTATGATTAGAATAATGAAATCTATATCTTTTTAATTTTTTTGATAAATAATTAAATACCTATAAATAATCCTTAAATCTATTTTTTTCATTTGAATTAAAGACCTTTATCTTTGTAGGATAATCCCAAATATATAAATATTTCAAGTTGGATTTTCTACCAACTTATAACTTAAAAGAATTAATGAAATTGACTTATTAGGAACCTTATTTAAGACATATATAATAATCATCAGTGCTTCTCCTCATATTGATTCGGGTATAGAAAAATAATTCATCATGCTCCTAATCATATTTATAAGAGTACGATTTCATTTTTCACCAATCTAATTCTACTATAACACATCTGATAAAACATACTGAGCGTAAATCTTTATTTTTTTAGGAATATAACAAAAGAACTAGAATTATGATCATGTTCATTATAACTACCATAAAATTTACTCGAAGGTATCAATAGTCTAACACTTTAGATAATCATATCTCAATATGTAATTTATAAAAGTGATAAAATTTCTCCTTTTACAAAAATATAGAATATGAAATAACCCATGGATGTAAGAATAATTCATATTAATTATACACAAACCATTATACAGAATTCAAAAATTAACTTTTATTAAATGAGTTTACCTCTACCAAAAGAAAAATAATATCCTCACAATTATAGATAAAAAATTTAAATTTTTAGAATTGTATGAACATAACATCGGATGAATTATCTTTAAGTATAGACGATAAATAACAACTACTAATACTTTTACTTTAAGCTGATTTCTTGAAATGATGATTATTTCATACTCTTTTGGTTCTCATATTAAAATGAATCTTTATTATGGTAACATAAGTTAAGGCATTAATATCAATCTATCAAGTGTTAAAAAATGACTTATGTAACCTTTGATTCGAAACATTTAAAGATCAGATTTATACCTATTTTATAACTAAAATCTTATAGTCATTATTCACATAATCTTTCTTGCCATAGAAGTAGCAGTTTATTGAAGTAGCATTTTACTGTAAATATTTTTTTATGAGTTTATATAGTATTTATAAACTCAATTGATTTATTTGATAAATTATGCTTCAACCTCTTAATGTTATCCACTCCTTGAGTAGTACCAAAAATATTATAAATCTTTCTTACTTTGGTTTTAATTTTTTCTATACACATATATTGGGCAACTCATTTAAGTTTCACTTATTTTTAATTTTATTATAATAAATTTTAAATGAATCAAACTAATAAGAAATAAAATTAAGAATAAATTATACAAGAAGGAATTAGACAACATTTATGCCAAATGTTCTTAGCTTACAGCTTTGTCATATATATTAAAAATATAATATTAAATTCTTTAAATATTATTATATTTAATTTTAGTCAGTTCTTTCATTAATATATCAGCTAATGACTTATCAATAAATTTAAATTAATCTTTAAATATTCTAATATGCTAATTGTAGACTATAATAAAGTTTAACTTTTATTAACAATTACTATAAAACTTAGTCTTTTGGATTTTTCTCAATCATTTATTTTAATTATTTGTTACAATAGAACTTTTAGTAATTATGTATGTGATACTTTTGAACTAGTATGATCAAAGTCTAACACACCCAACATAAATTATATATTCTCAAGTTATTTTATAAAAAAATAATCTAAAAAATATAAAAAATATATAAAAATATAATGAATAAAATATCACTATAATAATATAATATAACATTAATACTTTAAGTTTTTTTAATAAATTATAAACTATTAATATCATCTCTATTTTATCTTTGGGTGAAATATTGATATATCTAGTGTTTACACAAAATTATTTATAAATGACTTATATCATCTCTAAAGAATAATATTGTTACTTCTAGATATATAACCCTAAATTATAAGAATATCTAAAATAATATTATCTTACCCTATCACATAATTATTCAAACTAAATTCTCCTCTAAATCTCCTAATTATTTAAGCTATTATGAATATTATTTTTAATATTATTTAAAACTATTTTTTAATATAATTTTATAAGTTATTAATCTAGGCACTTTAGCGGCTACAAGATAAATATAATAATTTAAAATATAATTTAAAATATCTTATCAATGATAAAATATTTATTGTAATTCACATCCCACAAGCTTATCATCTTATCTACTTTACAACTACCAATCAAACTAAAATTTAGGAAAATAAGTTACAAATAATCTAATTTATATCGAAATCATTAAATAATAATAAAAATAATAACTATAATAATTATCAAATATTATTTAACATAAAAAACTTATATAATAATGATAATCATAAATCATGCCTTTATGTAAAAAATAAATATTGTTTCATAATTTTCAAAATATGCATGTGAATAACCAAAGAAATATCAAATAATAATAATTAGATTTTTATTTATTATAAGCAAAATTTTATCAATATGTCATATAAGAAAACTATAAAAGAAAATCATAATTTATATTTTTATTCCGTATAAAACCCTTAAACTAGTCAACTGTATTTAAATAAGAAAGCTCAGAATTAGGTTCATAGTTGGACTAACCATATGCCCAATTAGGCCTATCAAAATGAAAGTTGAACAAAGTAAAAAAAATGATCAAAATTTAACTGTTCTCAAACTCAATCAAACTTGATTGATTGAATATAAATCTAGTCAAGCAGTCAAAATATAATCATAATTAAGGTCAATCAAAATATTTGATTAAAATAAATCAAATTAGTCAATTTTATAATTGAGGACACAAGCTAAAAAAAAATTTTGAAGGGCAATGCCATAATTTTACTTGGGATATATAATGAAAATATCAAAATTTTGGAGGGAATAATTGAAAAATAAAATTTGGACACAAATTAATTTTTTTTATTTTTGAAAGATAAAAATATATATTTTTTAAAAAATTAATTCTCACTTTCTTTTTCATGGTCGTTACCCAAGGCACTTGACTATCATAGTGTAGGGTCACACTCTACAATCGTTGCTCTAAGCAATGATTGTCCTTATAATGTTGGCTAACGACCTCTAATTGTCATGCAGTGCTATGCCATCGTGCCCATATGTTGTTGTGCACATGCGCCACCCAACGATTGCAACGAGGTTGTTAGGAGCATGATCGTGCCCACGCTTTTGTCTAGGAAGTTGTTGGCCTTTGGTGTCTAGTTGATGTCACTTGCGACTCGTAAATGTCATAGTGATGTTGCTATAGTTGCCACAAGCAATGTCACTACTCCAGTCGTCATAGCCACGAAACTACTATAATCATTATGGTTGTTGCATGTAGTGGCTCTACTATAGTCGTTATAAGCAACAATAGCACTATTGTAGTTGTTACAGTTGTCACACGCAACTAAACTATTGCAGTTGCCTATGACCAAAGTAGGTCGGTTGCCGCAAGGCCACCACACCCCACGATGCTTCCATTGTGTGCGTACTCCCTATCGACGATTGGGCTAGTGACCACCGAAGGTTGCTGCTCTCAACAATAGTGTTGCCGACTATAAACTGTTGACAATGGTCCATCGATTAAACACAAGGAACCTCACATCGCGTGCAAGTCATAGGATAAATTAGATAAAAAAAATAGATCGACAATACAAACAGATCATTCAACCATTATAAATCAAAATTGGATGACACTTTTTCGCAAGCGAAGGGTATCAATCAACACATATCTAAATATAAAATAGATCTAAAATACTTTTACAATCTAATATATTTGATTTCAAAACATGACTTTCATATCAATTATAAGCATAAAAATCATAATATACTATTATTATTAAAAAAATATTAATGTCAGAAATTAAAATTAGATCAAATATACGATGTTGACATTTTGATGCTGCACAAAAAACCTTTATATAATCTGTAAGTATATTATTGTTGAATTCGAAAGTTATAGTGATATTGATCTATAAGGAAAGCTAGACTTGTATTCTCCTCTTTTTATCTTTTTGCAAGATCGCTATAAATGATAGATTAAGGACAAAAAGATATTTAAAAAATCTATAATGCCTTAATAATAAATTATTTTGCCACTAAGAGATTACTGGTGAGAGCAAAGGATTAAGATAAATAATTAAAAGAGTCCCTCTCATTATCTCATAAATAATTCTATCATAAATGAACTTATTTTTAATTAATCGATGGTCATAATTAAAATTTAATTATATTAATAATATATTTTATCTAATTAAATAAAATATATAATATAATATTTCTCCCCCTCATTACCGCATGGCCCTTGTCATTCCGTCCCCGTGAGCGTCACTGCCGCCATCCTAAATGCGCTCGCCACCAAGATTTTATCAGTCCAAGCATCAACGTCGCAAGTTTCCTCCGATAAAAAATTCACGAAATTCATTTGGGCATGATGTGATGCCATCTAGTACCCCTGCCTCGGCTATACGAAATTCATTTGGGCATGATGTAATTTTTTGTTTCATTTGCCTATTAATCTCTATCTCATATCTATTTTCTATTATTATTATTATTATATAAATCTCCATTTCTAACATGGTTATAAATAAACGCAAAAAATCTTGTGCGTTTATCTATATTTAAAGCATAGTTACAAAACCCAGAAAAATCAGACTCCTAGACATTTGAACTTTTATAAGGTTCTCTCATTTCATTTATTAACAAATACATTTGATATATATATATATATCATTGTTAAAAATAAATAAATTTCTCTATTTCATTCCCTCATTATTTGTTTTATCTCTCTCATCCTCTTTTACTATATTATAAAATTCATATTTATAATATTATTTACATTTTAATATGAATATAAATATATTTTAATATTAAATTTATGATCTAATCAATTGATCTAGTGACCTCGTGACTCGAGACTTACCGAATCCAATGTGCGATTACTATGCCCAATGCCCATGTGAGAGTGAAGGCTGGTGGTCCAACGCGGGAAATTGCCACGCGAGCCACCTCTAAAACGACAGATGTATCAATTGGAACAGAACCAGTCACACATCCAAAGTGATGCTACTTAGTCACCTTCAGTTTGGACCATTGGTCAAGCATGACAGGAAAGTGAGAGAGATAGAATGAAACCAGAAATGGAATCCTGTATCACGATCAAGGGACATCATCACATGAACAGAACCATCACATCCAAGGCAAGAATGAAACAGCTAGCTAACCTGGTAACGAGTCGGGCTTCTTTAGCAAGTGTGAAGAGCTATAGATTTGATTCACCCCACCATCTCCCTCGCCTACTTTCCTCGGATTTGGAGGAGTCAATATGCAAACATCAATCCTGAATCAATAAACAACTTTAAATACATTGAATTTTCTGAATCAGGTGATTAAAGCTGCGGAACTTCATGCAATACAATTATTTTAGCTAGATCTATATTCTGTAACCATTGGTATATGGAAAGAAAAACTTATACTACGTAGAAGCATACATAGGGATCCGTGCTCAGAAATGTCAAAGCATGAGATTACAAACAAAGACTTGGAGCTGTAACATCTCAGTTAAGATTTAGTCAGTGAACAAAATACTTCTATATGACAGCAACAGGCTTCTATATGACAAAACATATGCATATACTTTACTACAAGAATATTCAGGTTTCGAGTCCAAAGTTCAAATTCAAGATTTCTGGATTCTATAGAATCACTGTTCTCATTTGAACAAAACAAAAAAGCAAATGGAATGTATAGAGAATCATTGTAATATTTATTCTAAATGTAAGAAGGCTATGATGCACAGCTCATGATACAAACAAAAAACACCTAGCTTTTGGTTTCCTTTCACTAGCAAGCTCCATGTTACTACAAGACCTTGGACTAGCAGACGCATACCAATGCTGGTTAAAAGATGATACAAAGAATTAAATTAAGTAGTTGGGTCTTAGTTGGATTCCACAATCAGGTGAAGGAACAAAGGAGACAGAGGTGGTGGTTCTCAGGCAAACCTTCATGATCGACACCAACAGAAGCAAGTCCCCGCACTTCAAGTGCCTTCATCCATGATACTGTGTCATACTTCCTCATGTTTCCCTGGTTCCATCTCCCTTCCAAATCATGACTCGCAGCTGATCTGGGAAACAAATAGTGAAACAAATATGTTACAAGTTAATACAAACATCTTTTGAAGTGCAGTATCTTCTGACTGCAACAAGTTCTGAGGCCACTTCCTTCCAGGACTGCATCTGCAATTCAAATTTACATGGTAAAAGTCAAGTGACTCTGCGCTACATCGTGAACAGGCCACTAAACAAAACTAGCACAACACTAGGAAAATATACAAAGTTCAATAGCATGACAAGCTCCCAAAACATGGTTGGCTTCATTCGGACTCTGATTTGGTGTCTTAGCAGGTGCTCCAATTACGCCCCTTCTATCAGAAGAGACTGCTGGCTTCACTTGAACTTTGGTCTCTTAGCAGCAGGTACTCCCTTTGAATCCCTTCTATCTGGAATCCGTGACTTCCCAAATGCTTTTGCCTTCCTCCTGCGCTTCTCCTCTTCGCTGTCTGATTCATCACCCTTCTCTCTGTCAGCGTTACTTGCCTCCCGTTCCAACTCTTCCCATGTCTTTCCCTTCTCCTCTTCGGAATCCTCCTCAGATTCCTCCTCGTCCTCATCTGACTCCACCAGGGACTCACTCTCATTGGCTTCATCATCTGAAGCCGACTCTGGCTCAGCATCAGACGGTTCATACCCTTGGTCGGACTCCTCAGTGTTCTCAGAGTCTGAGTCACTGGCATCCATGTTCAAAAACTCCCATCCACCATCTTCGATAAACTTCTCAGGGTCTTCAGTTATAGTTTTCAGGATCGGGCGCCAATTGAGGTTCAGTCTGCTCTCATAGTACTTCAGATCTGTTGTATCGAGCCATTCCTTTATTCCGTCAAGAGATGAGGATGGAATAGAATCTATGCGAAGAACATCCCGTTTGAAGTCCTTGAACACAATGGCCATGTCAAAATTCTTCTGCCCAAACCCCACTCTCTCCAGATTAACAATCTCAATTTCACTCAAGGTTACCACCAAGAATGGTGTCTCAATAAGCTCAACCAAACAACTAGAAGTTGGAACGATGAAAGCCGAAGCTTTGTGGGGAACTCCATAGAATCCAAGCTCTCTCAGAGGCATATCAAACTCCAAATCAAGAGCTTTGAATTGTGGTTGTGCCCAGTGATCTTGTACCTTGTTCACAAAGTTCTGAAATTCCATGTTTATCCTATTTTTCCGATCCCTCTCGCGCTGTTCTTCCTCGATCTCATCAGGATCAAGAGCTGATCTCCTCCCACCACCTAAAGTCTGCACAACATCCATGACTTCCACATAAAACTGAACATCTTTTGTCTTCTTGTTGCCCACCATGATATGATTGTGTAGGTGAAGGTGCAACAGGGTAATCATTTCTCTCTCTGCAGGCTGGAAGAAGGCATGCTTGATGTTTGCAAACATGATGTCAACTCGCTCATCAGGTCTTGATGTGGAATAACGGAATCCATTAACATGAGCCTCCAAAGTGCCTGTAAGCTTCCTTCCACGACCGCCAAATGAGGGGCGTATCCACAGGTCTGGTAATTTTATTAGTTTCATTCGGTTTCCAGAAAGCTGCAGTTTCTCCTGGGTAACCAATGTGGCCCTTTCAGCTCTCTCTGACTCCCTAGATGTGACGTGCCTCCTAAGGGTCTTGATTTGTTGTACCACTTCACTGCTATGCCTGGGATCCTTGGACCGAAATGTGATTTCTTTCAAATAAACAGCACCTTGAAACTTAAGGGTGTTTGCATCATGGGGACTAAATGGTGTACCAGGTACATTAAATATTATGCGGATAGTGCAGGTTCGGTTGTCCTGATGGGAGGTCACACTCTTCACAGTAGAAACATGGAAGGGCACCATGCTTCCGTAAATTGGTAATAGGATAGCTTCATTCTTTTGGTCTACTTGTATTACTAGTTCCTTAGAAAACGGTATATCACTTACATTCTTGTAAGCAATCAGCTCACTTGAAGTTCTTACTGGACCTCGCCCTTCTGCACCTGCAGACCCACCACCAGCTAGCCTCCTGGCAGTCTCTTCATTCTTTTGACGAGCAAGCTCTGCTTGGTGCTGTCTCCGCAACTCTTCCTTTGACATCTCCTGGTTGTCTGACCTGAGGGTTGCTTTGGAAGGAAGCACTCCACTGCCATTCAGATCAGGTCGGACTCTAGGAGATTCTTCCCCTTCCTCATTGAATGAGTAAGCAACATCCTTAACCGCTTTGGAGCAGCCTGCAGTCAAGACCTCAGCAGGTTTCTCACTCACTATAACAGTATCAGCTAGCAACAAAGAGAACTTCTCCGTCTTTGGATTGTTACTCTGAGCCTGGAGGTTCTGGAAACCAAGTGACACATTAAAAACCATCCCAACCTTCAACAAACGGTCATTTTTTGAATTTAAACTCAACCCAGACTCACGAAACTCAAGACCTATCCCTGTTCCAGCTGACTTTGTAAGGTATGGAATAAGCTCTGGTGCTTCCTTCTGAAGCACTGCTAAAGCAGCTTGGTAAGCAGCACCAACAGTATTTCCAGGCTTTAAAGCACCAATTGCAGCATCATGAGCTTTAAGAAGCACCTCATATGCCTTACTCTGAATTGCAGCTGCATCGATCAAAAATGTTCTAGCAACATTTGAGCAATAACTATTATAACGTGAACCAATTGCACAAATGATCACACTTGTCGAATCATAGTACAAATCTTCATCATTACTGGATGCACTGGGTCTGAGATCAAACTGACCTCCACTCTGAAAGATAGGAGGATAGCATATATCAACATTTTCTGCCTTCAGTTTAAGCTTGACCCTCGATGGCTCAAGTATTGCCTTTTCTGTATCATCCATCAGGGAAGAATGAGAAACCTTCTTTTCCTCATCAATTACTCGCTCAAGCTTTGGAACTACAAAATTTTTCATTACTGATGAAGTTAGATATGCTGCCTTCCTAATGCACGTAAGCTCTGTGACATCCTTGACAGCAAACAATTCAGAGAAACCATTTGTTACATCAGTTAGCTGTAAGGTCGAACTGCCTAGCTTCTCAGCCCAACTCTCAAGTAGCTTCCCTTCAGGTGCTTCTTTTGAAATATATCCAACAATAGGAGACTCTGATTTAGACTGTACATGAACAGCACGTATAACCTCCTCCATCAGGGATGCCCCATCAATATTTTTTGCCTTGACATGTATTATGAGATCAGCTCCAACAGCCTCTTGGGCAGACTTTTTAATAGTACCAAGCAAGTTGGCCTTCTTCTGACTACATAAGAAATGAATTTGCTTGTTCATGAAAACCATAATGGTTTCAGGAAACTCGTATCCAAGCAACCAGATATTCAGTGCTGAGGATTTAAGGTAACGAAGATCTTCAGAAGTAGGTGGTGTTGCAATTGCAATAGCATCTGTAGAACCCCAAAGATCAGATTTATGCTCTCTCCAATGAGTATAAAACCCCTTGAGGCGCTTGCTGAAGTTCTCAAAGTTGATTGTATAAGCACCAGCCACAGAGGCTGGTGGTTTTGCACTTCCATTATGGTGATCAGCCATCAGAAATTACCAGGTGACATTCGTGTAAAGAAAGACTTAATATGTGCAAACAATCTGAAAAAAGATAACAAGTTGATGTAAGGATCCTAATTTTATTATTTTTAATAAAAATAATAGTATAACCTAAAAGATCAAAATTAATATTAGTGTAACAATATGACTATCTGTCATCATTTGAAAGTAGAAAAGCATAAAATAATAAATTTTGTTGAAGATCTTTCTGTGTTTACGAAACTCCTTTCTTGACTCTATGCACAAGAAAAAAAGGGAAAAAAAACACTGTGTTACAGCAAAAAGCTTTTGTATTGAATCTTCGAATATAGAGGTCTGTACATAAATATAGAAGCTTCGATTAGGTTTTGTACTGGAGTTGCAAAAAGCTTCGAATATAGAAGTCTGTACATAAATAAAAGACTTGGTAGCAAACGCTAGGGTTTGCAGAACAGATCTCTTCCTACATGGCCAAAAAAGACATCGAATAATCTATCAAAACCTAATCGACGATTACAGGAAGAGCAATGAAGGAAAAAAAATTAAGATCATGAACAAAATAACTGCAGAGAAAATGAGGAAGCACCATCCAAAACATCCAAACTAAAACCAAAACAACCAGTAAGAAACCAAAATCAGCCCCAAACTCGTAGAAATTATTCCAAGGAAGCGGAGGAAGAACAGTACTTTACCTCAGTTGGAGGCGGTGGACGGCGCGGCCGCACAGCAGACAACGGAGTAGAGAGGAAGAGTTCTCCAGGGAGTGGAATTGGGACAGGCTAAGGGGGGTAGGCGAATGAAGAAGGCAGTGCCGGCCGCCGACGGAGAGAGGCGGAGAAAAGGAAAAAGTGCGAGAGGAAGAGAGGAAGGATTCACTCCCTACTCCGGAGATCGAAGCTCCAAACGAAAAAGGGGTAAATTAGGGCTTCGGGTTTTCGGTCATATAGCGGTCGGCCTTGCGCAAGGAAAACCGCCTCGCCTCTTCGAGATAGCAACCCGACCCTTTGCCCACTCGGAATTCTTACCCCCGAACCTACCTGGTTTGCGTCTGGATGCAACAGTTGAATCCCAGTGGGTCCCGCAGTCTCTCAAAGTATCCAAACCCGCAAAAAAGATGGATAATAATTATGTTATCAAATCTCAACTTGTTAATGCACAACTGAACAAAAAGATGAAAATATTTTAGCAACGGTGACATACGATCATCGTGATATTTATGCCAACTTTTTGAGTACTATCACACAATTCAAGTGTCCCTTGTGATGTTCCAGATAGAACCACAGTCAACTTGGACAGGACATTCACATGGTTAGCAGTGTAGCACAACTATTAATGTCTGATAGGTTTGTAAAAACATATAACTAGAATGGAACAAGCACCGTTGTTTCTGCATCAGGCTTCCTTTTTCTAACTAAAGCCTTCAACTAGAATTCCAATAGAGGAAAATACGGCTCCGTCCTCCTCCGTGGTCTATATGACAAAAGTCTGATCCAACTAAGTACTTGTGCTCATAGCCTCAATAGTTGGACTAGACTGCGATTTGCTTGTCTCACACATAATACGGTGCCCAAGATTACAAAACATGCAAATGTTTTGCAGTTCCTTGATCCAGGGGCAGGGTATTCTCTAAAAGCTGAAAACTTGCATGGATGAGAGCACAGTTGATCGTCATTTCTTCTTTTGATCTTTGGTTGGATTCGGTTCCTTGGTCAACATTCTAGGAGCAATGGCCATAGCCATAAGTTCCTGGAATAGCAGCTTACATGCATAAGGTATGTGCACCTGTATGATCACAAGAGATTCAAGCAATTTTAGACTTTGGATAAACAAATTTCAACAGCAAGATTGTATTTACTACAAGGGAGGATGGTTATCAAGAAATATACATGCCAGAGAGCTTTCATGAAAAACAAAAAAGCTAAAAATTAGATGAATTGAAGCATATTAAAAGAAATGAGATAGACAGAAAAATGACACCGTGTTGTGGGTTTTTGGAGTGGTGGAGACATGGAAATGAAAGGTCCAGTTTTTTTACTAGTAGTTATGTCTATCCAGCTCCATGTAAATGGCTTGTTTTGACGATATCAATATTCAAAAAATTATCAGTAAAACCTAAAACCTAAGTTGGCTCAGCTCTCAAGAAATACAAAAGCATAACTAGTAACAACATTTTGAACAAGCAAACACCTACATATACTGTTAAGGCCTTGAACTACTATGATCCACTGCATGAAGAGAAAAAGAGGGGAAAATATCTTACTTGAACAATGTCAGTTTTATTCTTGCAACCTCTGCACTCGAAAGAATTCTTCTTAAGATTGGCAATAGCTATTAGTCCACATTTCTCACACACATGAACCCTGTAAGCATCACTTTGGTCAAACAGCCGTTCCTTCAAGAAGTGTGCAGCACCATGTGCAATCATGCAGTCTCGCTCCATCTCACCAAACCGAAGACCACCATCTCGAGAGCGTCCTTCTGCTGGCTGTCTGGTAAGTATCTGCACAGGACCGCGTCCTCGAGAATGGATCTTATCATCAACCATGTGCTTCAATCTCTGATAATATGTAGGACCAAGAAATATCATAGCAGTCAACTTCCGTCCAGTATGACCATTGTACATTGTTTCAAAACCACGCATTTGATAACCACACTTATGAAGAGCCTTGCTGATGTTGTCAACCTGAAAAGGTAATGGTGGAAGAAAAAATATTCATCCAGTACCATATGTATAATTATCCAGATATGTAATTCTAGAAGTTATCATACTTTCTGTGTGCCTATGTTTTGTATATGCATCCAGTGGCAGGATACTGAATTCATTAAAGTGTTTTTTTTTTCAGAAAGGGAATATATACATGGTTACATACATGACAAAAAAGACTTCGAACATGCTGAAACAGGATAGTCAGCACTGAACACAAAGGATAAATTTTACACAAGCATAAAGAAGAAACAACCTACATTGACCCATTGGATGATGACAGGATCTCATGAAAGAAGGAATTTAAGTCGCAAGCATTCCAACCAGAAAGAAGAGGTTACACATAATAAACATAAAGATTCTGCAGCATGCAGATATATCAGATGTCTCTTCGCTTAAAGGGAAGTTATTTTCTCATGTGCACAAATCTCTATGAAGGAAAAAAAGTATTTTTTTAAAGAATTTTTTACTCAAAGAGTACTAAGTTTTATTTTAGCAAATATTTTAAGTGCATCACCTTCATATCCCAGTATAACCTAGAATCACATGTATATCTAGATTAGGATCTTATATTTAGCAGCCAGAGGTTCAGCAATTGTAAATACTTTAAAGAGGGTTTTCAGCACTTCAAGACAGATCACAGTGACCGTATGCAACCATCTTGGACTTATATACAGGTATTATGTGTTGCACAAGAAAAGGATACACAGGAATTATTCTAGAGATGACTGGAACAAATTATCTCTAGAATCTTCTAAAAGCAAAAGACATTACCAAAAAAATCCAGAAACAGCAAGATTTTCCAAATTCCAAGATCAACAACAAACTATAGTTCTACCTGTTTCCCCCTTTTCTACCAGTGGTGTAAGAGACAATAATGGAAAAGTATAGCACCAAAGTGACCTACAAGTCAAAGCAGCATACTTACAGTGACATCAGTAAAAGGGGTAGCATCACCCTCCTTTCCCATGTGAGCAGCAACCTTTCCCATGATGCACTCAATTAGCTGACCGATGGTCATTCGAGAAGGTATGGCATGTGGATTTACAATAATATCAGGTGTAATGCCTTCCACTGTCCACGGCATATCCTCCTGTGTGTATGTCATACCAACTGTTCCCTTCTGACCATGTCTGCTACTAAATTTATCACCGATTTGAGGTATCCGAACAGATCGCATCCTCACTTTCACAAACCTCAAACCATCAGCATTTGTAGTCAATAAAACCTGCAGATGATGCATGCTAGATGAACAAAACTGAATTGCATCCAATACCAAGAGCTTTGAACTTCCATGATATTCTATTGCGACAGCCAAAAAACAGCAGAGGTGGTGAATATAATACCTGATCCACCATCCCGCTTTCACTATGACGCAAACTAGTACTATGGTCACGACGTGTGTATCTTGAAGCTTGTCCTTGGGCATCATCTTGAGGAATTGGACTCGTCTTTCCGATTATAACATCTTCACCAGAGACTCTTGTACCCTGGTCAACAGCGTTTAACCAGATATAAGAAAAAGGCATTAACAGAACTGGTTGCATGAGAAAATTACTGATACTCACAGGAGGTGCAAGACCATCATCGTCCAGTTTTTCATATGACCCATGACGCATGCCCTGAAATTAAGGAAAACATAAAAATCCACATTCCTAAACTAGAAAAATTAGTCACTAACGCATGGTCAATCTTAAAAACTGACCATAGTGTTTTCCCTGTTTGGACGCCCAAAATCCTCTTTAACAAGAGTTCCCATTTTCTTTTCCTCATCCCTGGCAAAAGAGGTTGTTATTGATATTAAATAAACTAACATTCTACAGAATACAATGTTGAAAGCCAATCATCAACAACAAGATGAATGGTTCAGATATTAGACCTGTAAGAACGGAAAAACAATGATCGAAAGAATCCACGATCTATTGACGATTGGTTCATAATAACAGAGTCTTCTTGGTTATATCCAGAATAGCAAGCAATTGCAACAATAGCATTCTACACAGAAAATACAATTATGAGATAAGCAAAGATATCATAACGACTTCAGTTGCAGCATAATTAAAAAACGTAGTACTCTTACAATGCCAGCTGGAAGTTGTCTAAAGTGCAAATGCTCCATAGCACGAGTAGTAACAAGGGGCTTCTGTGGATAGTATAGAACATAAGCTAATGTATCCTGCACGAAAAAGCCTTACAAATTAGTATCCCCTTGTACTTGATACAACAAACTGTAATGAAGTTGGCTTATACATACCATCCGTAACTGATAGTTTGTAACATAAATTCCCATTGCTTGTTTACCCATAGCTGATTGATATGTATTACGAGGTGACTGATAACAAATAACCAAATTAGAGAGCTAAAATAACAAGTACAAGGAGCAAATGATGCTTAGTAGCGTTTAACAGATACCTGGTTGTGGTCAGGAAATGGAATAATAGATGCACAAACACCCAATATTAATGATGGGTGGATCTCACAATGAGTGTAAGTTTCAGAATATGCTTCCTCTGGGTTCTGCCTTGCGTTCACAAGATCCTGAAGTGTGCAGCCATAACCAATTAATAATGATTATAACTTCCACTTACACAACCAAAAGCAAGTTTCTACCATGGAGACCTATGTATGTTCATTTTTAATGTGGCACTCTATTATGTCAGGAAACAAATATCACCTTTTTAGTTGATATAACATGAAATCATCATATAAGACCTTAGTGTCCAAATTTTCAGAAAATTCTTTGTAATAAGAAGATTCTATATCTTCTACGTCTTACTTAGCCTCAAAATACTGCATCCTTATCCTTTGGTCTTAAAATTAAAAATTGAATGTTGTATTCCTTAGAGGCTAATTATGTAATCCTCTATGCTCAAAGGTAACATAATGTTGAGTAACAATGAAGTACAATTAATTTGTTAAAAAAATTTATCAAGACTGCTCATCTAAGGCATTGTGTTACCATATAATGGTTTACATGTTATGATCCCATGATCTCCCAATCTAAGCACCGTTACTTAGGGCCATTTGATTCATAAAAGATTCTGATTGTTGAATGATGAAAATGGGTGCAGCTTTTGGAAACTATGCTACACATCTTCCATGTAAAATTTAATTGATGGGACAAGCACTAGTGGGCATCTTTTTTTCGAAGTATTAACCAAATGCAATGTCATTTGTTTTCACATGAAAAGATCTTCCCTTTTTAATAAATGAAAAATAGGTGTCCAAAGAGGATATTTGAACAAAAATATGGAAGCTTACATTAATTGTCATTGAAATCATTGTAGTTTCTTCTTCCTCAGTATCTATGTACTCTATGAATCCCTTAGAAACAAGGTCATGCCAACCCTCTTCCGGAGTTTCCTATTTAGGAGAAAAGCATACAAAAGTTAATATATAAAACTATAACCTTCAGAAAAGATCTAACTGATATTTTACTGTAAAAATGATACCCTTTGTTGTAATGCTCGGATATCCTTTTTCTTTATCAGCAGCCTTTGCTTTTCGACAATAAATAGTGGACGACTACAGCGACCATAGTCTGTGTAAAGCCGTAATTCCTTGAGACGAATATCTCGTATAACTCCCACTTCAGTGTTGACGTCAATCTGTGAGAGAAAAATCATGGTAAATAGAATGCTTTCTATAAACATACAGACAAAAGATGATGGCATGGCTAAGTAGAACAAAAATAAAATACGAATGAAAGTAATCATTATGTAGAGGTTTGATTGGTCAAGAGAATAAATAATTATAATCACATGCTGGATGCTCATGGAGCCGACTAAGAATAATAAGGCATATAGCAACAATATTAAAGATGTTGTAAACCCAAGAGACTGTGTACCATAGCCTGTCCAATCATGCAAAGACAGCAAACATAAACAAAGCAACTGCATGAAATACAATAGTCATAGAATATTGTCCTTTAAAGAAAGTTATTTTATAGAATACCAGATCTATGCCTCAGAGAATACAAACTTGATAAAGACTAAAATTTATATTCTGTTACAATGCCATTCATTATAGGAGAAGTTCATATTGAGCAGAAAAAGCATATCTTCTTTAATTTGAGAAGCGGGAAAGAAAAAGAGAGAGAAAGGTAAAGATAATAATTGGAAAAGATAATTAAAAAAAGATAACCATCATAATCCTTCTAGCTCAAAGAGTAACTCCTAGAGACAAAAGTCTCATACCTCCACATGTCTCACACATAGATACACATAAATAATGAAATCACACCATGTTCCTCCATTGATTAAATATTCGGTCAAAACCACACAGATTACCCAAGTTATCTCATGGGGGTTTTATTGATTGGTCCAAGCAGTGATTAAAAAAGGCGCTCGGGCGCTCGCCTAAGCGCTCGGGCGAGGTGCGAGGCCGGCGTCTCGCTTCTTCGGATTGGTAGCGCCGGGTTAAACCAGCGGGCCGCCGCTCGCTCGTTGCCAATAATGCCGCCGCTCTGCCGCTCCGCACTTTCTTTGCATTATCCAATCAGCAAAAAGATATCAGCAGCGGACGTAGAGCGGCGTCGCTCGTAAAGTTAAAAAAACTATTAAAAAATGAGGCTCGGGGGCGTGAAACTGCTCGAAGCGACGTCGCGAACCTCGGTGCGTCGCCCAAAGTCTTAAAAAATAAAAATTGATTTTTATTTAAAAAATTGATTTTTATTTAAAAATTGATTTTTATTTAAAAATTGATTTTTATTTAAAAATTGATTTTTATTTAAAAATTTGATTTTTTTATGTTAACAGTATACTAATAACAAATTTTTTATTTATTAAATTAATAATATATTATTTTAATTTTAATATTACTAATTTTTAATTTAATAATATATTTTTATTTAAATAATTATATTTTTAATTATATTATATATTTTTATATTTTAGCGCCTCGCTTAGCTCAGAGCTAGCGCTTTGGCAGGCGGCGCTAGCGCCTCGGGCGATTTTAGACCTTGGCGCCTTTTAGCGCCTAGCGCTTTTTAAATCACTGGGTCCAAGAGACTGAAAAAGAATGTTCTTCTGGATTTGGGGTGGCTTTGCAATAATGGAACCAATCAGCAAAAAGCCTAGAACTTATACTGTACTGTCACACTACTCGTGCATATTGTGAAAATAATTGGAAAAGATAATTAAAAAAAGATAACCATCATAATCACTCTAGCTCAAAGCGTAACTCCTAGAGACAAAAGTCTCATACCTCCACATGTCTCACACATAGATACGCATAAATAATGAAATCACACCATGTTCCTCCATTGATTAAATATTCGGTCAAACCACAACAGTTACCCAAGTTATCTCATGGGGGTTTTATTGATTGGTCCAAGAGACTGAAAAAGAATGTTCTTCTGGATTTGGGGTGGCTTTGCAATAATGGAACCAATCAGCAAAAAGCCTAGAACTTATACTGTACTGTCACACTACTCGTGCATATTGTGAAAAAATTTGCTTTCGTTCAGTCCTTTTATGATCTCTTAATTATATTCATTTCCCCAGGCCTGAGTACAATGAAAAATTACAAAAATGAGAAAGAATAATACTCACAAATAAGACATACCAATCCCTAAATCTTTCCTTCTCTAGAGAAGATATATTTTCATATTTTGACAAACGATAATCCTGAATAAAATATTTACTCAGTAGACTTCTTTTTGTACAATCTTCAATATTAATAAACTTGCATATGAAAGATCCTTGAATCAACTCTTAAAATCTTCAATCAAGCCCTTCTTTTTTTTTATCATTTGGCTTCCTTTATTCATCTTTTTGGCAATTTAGGAAAC
The DNA here is from genome assembly GCA_024322285.1 of Musa beccarii. NCBI lineage: Eukaryota > Viridiplantae > Streptophyta > Magnoliopsida > Zingiberales > Musaceae > Musa > Musa beccarii. The sequence continues at coordinate 11,672,296 of CM044399.1, forward strand.
CAAACTAGAAATACTGGAGATGTTACCATGTGGGGGCCATAGATTACAAACTAATCAGACCAGCCTGTATCAACCAACAATCATCAGTTTGACCAGAAAATGGGACGTGGACATGGCAAAATTCTTTTTGGCAATCAAAGAAATCAAACTAATAATATTGGATATTTTGTAATATGGCTATGAGCTAGTATTTAACATCAGACCAACAAATTAGATGCATGACTTCGTCCGGTCTAGGGTTAATGCTTAGCAATCCTACCACCTGATACCCCTAACATTTTTTATTTTTTCGATAGCTATCTTTTCCTAATTTTTTTAACTTCCTCACATGCTCCAATATCTCTCTTCCCCTTTCTTTCTCTCTTCATCTCTCTCCCTCCTCACCTGCCTCTCCCACCCCTTCATCTCGCCATTAACACTCCTTACCTAACCATATCCCAATATTTCATCAGGTTGCTGCTTCCTCCTCCACCTTTTGTTCTCCTTTACCTTTTCCTCCCCCCTCGCACAGTCCTCTGCCTCCTTGCTCCTCCTCCCACTCTTCTCTCTGTGTTTCTCTTGGTCCGGACAGTATTAACCCATAGTGCCGATAAGTTGGGTACCAGAACAATATCACTGCGACTACCAACCAGTGTCATCACTGGAATGGAATTTAAACTTTGCATATGGCAATTTATTACCTTTGCAAAATACCTCCTAAACTAGTAGAAGTTATTCACCTTTAAATCCTGCATTCCATTTAACCAGAGAAAGGTGGACCGAAGTTCAAAATATCTATTCTCACAGAAGCTGCTTGTTCTTAGGTTGTTGAAATTAGGCTGGTCTTCAACGTTTGATAAATTGTGAATGAGTTTAACATGGACAAATATTATATAGAAAACCCAACAGTATTAAAGACAGTAATTTAGGTTTGAAAAGCTGTTCCTGCTTTGAAATCTCCTATGAACTTGATTTATGTCAGCCTAGTTGTTCAATTTACCAGCAAAAGCTGAAGTAGAAAAATATGATAACTCCTTTGTGACATAGGCTTATGTCTAAATAATTTGAAGGAACTGTAAATAACCTTGCAATCATGAAAAATAATTGGAAAAAAGATAATCACCGACCAGGTAAAACTGCATAGAGAACAAACATTTATCCAAGTAGCATCCAGACAAAGGTTTCAGACCTGTCTCCTCAATTGTCTTAAGGTCTTGACCAAGAGGTCTGGGTTTCGATGAATCCCAACCCAGCAGCCATTGACAAAAATTTTAGTTGACTGTGGAATAACAGCAGGAGATATTTCCTGCAATAGTTGAAACCATGCAATAACTTATTCAGCAAAATAGATCTTTCCAGTACTTATCCATGACATTTCTGTCATCTCAACTCTCAGAATGAGAAAAAAAAATAAAAGATTGCTAACAGATAATACTTACCTCGAAGTTTTCAGTACTCCATTCTTCTAAAAACTCCAATATTGGATGTGCAGCAGATCCTACTGTAATGTACACCATGAGTGCTAGATTCTTAACCAACCCACAAGCCTGTCACAACAACAAAGCATATACATCAACACTGAAAATTGTATTAAAAATAAACAAAATAAAATTAATCACAAGCTCCAAAAGAGCTAGTCTATGTTAACCAAATTTCTAGTTCCCATAAGAGTAAGCTTTTGACCCACACTTTCCAATTAACAATGATGCGAGTTTTCTCAAAAATTACCTGTCCTTCAGGTGTTTCAGCAGGACACATCATGCCCCAGTGAGAATTATGCAACTGACGAGGCTTTGCTAATTTTCCTGATAAATAAAAAAATATATAAATAAAATTATCATTAAATTATTCTAATTACAAACTAGCAAAAAGTGAGTATCATTAAAGGAATTATCTGACTTCTTCAAAAACATCAGGGAAAATTGAATTCAAAGAAATGGCTAAAATGATTTACCTTCACGACCTATGGGAGAGTTTAGCCTTCGCAAGTGGGAGAGTGTAGATGCATATGTCAGTCGATTCAACACCTACTTGAATCATCTACGAAATATTAGTTACATAGGCAACAAAATGTACAATAGAAACAGATAGAAGAAGGTTGGACCTGTGAAACCCCTGCCCTAGTACCAGCTTGATTTGCCTGCCCCCAGTTACCAGTTGCAAGAGAGTACTTCAGGCCACTAGTGATAGTCTTAGCTTTGATAGCAAATTGAAGGTTTACATCCTTTCCATTGTCAACGCACTATCATATCACAAAAATAACCAAGTTTAGATACCATAAAAGTGGTGAATGTCTAAAAGAAAATACAGTTGATTAACAGAAGGATCAAAAACCTTTTGAACATAGGACCTCACATCCCTTGTCAATTTTCTGAACAGCTGCATGTGGAAAAACCTTATAATAAAAGTGAACTGTCCAAACAAGCTAAAGAAATTTACTAATACACAATATATTAAGGCAAACCATTCGGAACAAGCCACCAAGTAGAGGACCAGCAAGATCCAGCCTTTTGTTGCCATAGTGATCCCTATCATCTTCAGGTCTCCGTCCAATAGCACACAGCAACAGACGATGAATGATATATCTATAAAGGAAAAACAAATGTCAATATTCCATATTCAATCATGGTTACTATAAAACAAAGGTGAGACACCCCACCCAAAATAATAAGCTTTTTTGGTTTCGCAGTATTCACCAACACCAACATGAGGCAACATTTCTTTTTGAAGAATTTCTTTCGCGTACCTACACACAAATCAGCAGCACATATATCAAGTACCGAAGAATACAAATCATTCACTACCTAGCATCAGCATGCAACTCATGAGTATTCATGAAGGGGTAAAAAATATTCAGTACTTGATTCTCTTCTCCCTAGTGACACCAACAGTTGCTCCTCTTTTGCCTATATAGTCCAATGCCACCTGGACAATGATGTCAAAACTTTAATTAGCGAACAGTTGTGCTTCAAAGAATGCACCCTAATCTTAGATGATGGATGAGTTCAGCTATCATCTGCAATCAGGCGACCACCCTACAAGATATAAACCCATAAGGGACTTAAAGATAAGTAACATCTATGTTACAAAATGCTGAGTGTTGCAGCATACATGTCAAAGAAAATAACAAAAATAGTGGCTTGCTGATTAAGTTTAACCTGAGACAATGAGTTTGTTGATTAAATTTAACCTTAGACTATGGGTTTGCTTGTTAAGTTCAAATTTAAACAATGAGTTTGCAGACTACAGTTTAGCCATAGACAATGGATGAGATCTGTTCTATCAATTGACGGATAACCAATATACAACATGTGAACTCACAAGTAACACTTAATTTTGACAACCAAAGAGAAGTAACATTAATGTTACAGAATGTTCTACTCAGGATGCCAACCAAGAAGGGAAGGCATTCTTATACATTAAAAAAGAATTCAACTGCTTCCTTGCCACCACTCAATTGGTGAATGCTAGCACTAGACCAATAAAATTGGAGACAAATAGTAATTTTTCCATGCCCTTCAAAAGAAGCCATTCATTTTTTTTCCTTTGCCTCTTGAAGAATGCATCTACAACGGCTTCATGTTTGCTAAACACAGTTACCAAATTTGACCTTCATTAAACCATATGATCTTAAAGATTTTTCAAACACCATGTTCTGGCGGAGTTGCTTAGGTTCTCAAGAAAAGATCATCTTGCACCTCGACCACACCATCATTCCTCAACTGCATAAACATGAATATTAAGATACATCAAGCCTCACTACTCAAACAGACCCCACCTGAACAAACCAGCAGAAGTTGTGATGCCGCTTCTCTCAAATTCAAGGTATCATTCTCACTACAATGAAATCCTAAAATGCAGAATAATACAAAAACCACAGAGAGGATATCCTTTCAAGATGGTAGTTCTGATCGTGTATTTATACATCTCAATTTAGCTTGAAGAGACAAGAGCCTTCTGAATTTTTGGGTAAAATTGAGAGAAGTTTTGCCACGGCTCGGTGTGATAAGATAACCAACCTATTAATTTTGTTGAGTCTAAGTCACTGTCATAAAATTCATAAGATTAAAATAATATTAGTATGCATTGGTCAATCGAAATCCTTGCCCACTTTTGATATGGGATTAAATCAAAGGGATCATAGTCTCTCCCAAGGTTTTTAATTTCGTACCATACCGAAGTTTCAAGTTCAGCTCGATATGGTACGGTATAGATATACCGAGCGGTACATTTCAGTATACCGCTCGGTATATATATATATATAATGATGGAACGCACGAGGAATGGAAATGTACCGCTCGGTATATATATATAAAAAATAAAAAAACGACGGAACGCGCAGGGAACGCTCGGTTTCCCCACATGAACGGAAAGGCAACGTCGCCTCGGTTTCCCCGCGCAAAGGGAAAGGTGATGTCGCCTCGATTTCTCCTCGCAAAAAAGCGACGTCACCTTGGTTTCCCTGTGCAAAAACACAGGGAAAGGCGTTGCCTCGGCGATGTTGCTTCGGCGACGTCGCTCGGTTTCCCCAACCGACCTAAAAAAAAAAGGCGTCACCTCGCTCGGTTTCTTCTGCTCGGAAGAAGAAACCGCTTCTCCCCGCGACGTCACCACGTCGGATCTCCAAGTTTTCTTCTTTCTTTTCCCTCTTCTTTCTTCTCCGTCACCGCCTCTTTCTTCTCCCTTTCTTTCTTCTCCCTCACCAATCCGCCGGTAGCAAACAATTCGTGTATCGGTCTGCTAATGGAACGATACGTACCGCCCGATACGGATGATATTATTCGAAATTAAAATCCTTAGTCTCTCCTACATAAAGTATTGACATACTCATCAAGGTTCAACATAGCTCAGATCAAACCTTCGCATAGTACATGTGAGGCCTAGTCTATTGGTGGCTTCTTTTGGAGCATGACATATCCTCAGGCATCGTCCAATAGTCCTAGCGAACTCAAGCTTCTCACCATCAATACTAAGTTAGCTCTAATACCATAATATTTATTGGTATGATACAATCTGATGAGATAACTAGCCTAAAATGTTTAAGCTCATCAAACCCTTATGAGTTAATTAAATACTCATCACACCCAAGGTGAGACTAAAACAAGGTTTTACAAGTTTAGGTCTAAAAAAATTTGTAGTAGTCATATGGTAAATGGTTAGATAGGTCATAGATGATGATTATATATGATTTATTTGCTTGCTACTTTAGTGTCCTACACAACATTAATAAGAGTTGCTAAAGAATTATTGGGTGGAAAATTGCCACCTCAAAGCATTCATATAACTACTCCCTGGAGCTGTTAGCAGCTTATGAGCAAGCTCAATCACCATCCTCTCAGGATACCTTAAACCTTTGCCTATGATCAATCCACCATCCTTTCAGGAAGTACAGCTAGTATGTTTTCTAACTACATCGATGAAGTGAAATATAGGCAGCCCACCTCCCACAGAAGGAAGAATTGGGGTGTCAGTTCTAAAAGTTTCTTAGTGGAGGAAGACCAACTTAAGATTCATAAGCTGAAGAAACAGCAACCAAAAGACCTTACAAGTACAATGCACATCCGAGACAAGTGTGATGTCAATATGAGAAATCAATGCATCATGCATAACTAAATATAGAATTTTATAAGAGATGAACTAATCCATATCTGTAGACATCAACTTCAGCTTTAGAATAAACATAAAAGAAAGAGGAACAACAAAGAGATGCAGGAAAAATTAAATTAGACAGGAGAAAAAATGAAATAACTTGAATATGCGCCACAATAAAAAAATGAATTGACAAACTACCTGCTGATTCTGTATAACGAATGCTTCTTCCAGGGATGGTCTCAACAATTCCATCATTTGAGTATCAGAAAAGTCATAGCATATATGTTCTAGTATATCTTTGTCAGCTACAAACCCCAATGCTCGGAAGATGATTATTATTGGAATATCAGCCCGGATATATGGAAGAGTAGCTCGAATGTATTGACCTGATGAACCCTGTCAGAGGTAGAAAATTTACATTGTCAGGAGGAAATATGGTATACAAAGAGCATAAACATTCAAAATATGTATATATACATTAACACCAAGAAATATGAAAGATTGCAATCAAAAGAAAAAGGAAGTTAGTGCATATGCAATAAAACTTACCCCTTTTGCACTAGTACGAGAAAGCATACGCACAAACATGCTGCTTGCTGGTCTGTTCTGGTTCTCAGCCATAGACCGAACTTCAGCTACATAAGCATACTTGTTAGGCTGCCTCTTCTTAAATACATATACATGATTTGTGCTCATCTTTTCCTGTGCAATTAACACCTTCTCACTTCCGTTGATGATGAAATATCCTCCCTGATCATAAGGGCATTCCCCAAGCTCTGTTAAATCCTTCTCCGAATTTTGATATAAAGTGCAATAGCTGGAACGGAGCATTATAGGAACCTGCAAGATAAAGAGATATGAAGTGCTGAATGGAATAACATCCGATCAAATAAAATGAGACAAAATTATTCTTTACCTTTCCAATAAAAACTTTTGCAAAATCTTGAGTCTCTGCAACTTCTTCACAATCATGTCCCTTTTTTATGATCCTTTTAGTGACATCAACATACAGTGGAGCCGAATAAGTCAAGTTCCTCAACCTTGCAGCCTTGGGGAATAATGTTGCAGTTTCACCATCTGATTCAGTCATCATTGGCCTACTCAAATATATTTGGCCAAAGCTTATCTTGTAAATAGTCTGCAGATTGACATAGCAAGGGAAAATCCATAAGGAACAAGTTATTTCAATTCACCAGACACTCTCTTTACAGTAACCCAGATCAATGATTTTAAAGTAAAATGTGAGAGCCCAAACTGTTATTTTTTTAACAGGAGTGAATTTACACCCTAGCATTCCACAATTGTCAAATGAGACCAAGGAACCTCCTGTTACACACCCCAAGAACAACAGAATGGAACCCTTGGGACAAACCCCCAAAATAAGGAAAAGGGCAAAATAGCAACGTGAATGAACATAGCAATTCACGGTTTTTGTATGTCATCAGGCTCAAGTTGATACAATGAAAATGAAATCGGTGCTTCATCTCTAAACACCATAGGTTACAAAACTAGCAAAAGGAGCAACAGTTGTGGAACACTCATCCTAACATGGTAAAGTGAACATTTCAGAATCATTTATTAAAGAGGTTAAATCTCAGTCTAGGCCAACTCCTGAAGGTTTCTGTCATGTAATTTCTCTACTGAATATTGAGTAATTTACCGTATAAAAAGGTTTAATTTGCATTATATATGTTCGTTCATTTATAATTCCTTTTGCTGAAGCAAAATTCGACCCAACCACATGACTTAGCCCTCCATCTCAGTCAACCAAGGAATCGAACCCTCTTCTCACTTCAACTGCGCCTTTTACAACATATAGGAAGCAATCGGAGCAGGGAAAAGAAGAAGAGGGCCACCTCAACGAAATCGGACTGTCGGCCGGGGTTGTGCTGGGACTCTGGACGTATCTCGATATCGGCGGACTCGTCGACGATTTCCTGCATGGTGTTCTGGATAAACTCGTCGAAGGAGTCAAGTTGCTGGCGCACGAGGCCCTTCTCCTCGAAGTAGGCGCTGATGACCGCCCAGGCATCCTCCTGGGTGATCTCATCGTCCTCGTCGTTCTCCATCATGGCGTAGTCGTCCGCCATCGCGGGCCAACTCTCCTCTCCTCCGATCTCCGATCGAAGAACCAGGGTTTGAGAAATCGAGTCGCCGACCAGAGGCGGAGGGCTCCGACAACCCTTGAGACAGAGAGCGTCACCGGTGAGATTGGGAGGATGGGAGGGGCGGTGTAACGAAGAAAGGGCGAAAGACACCGAGTGGAACCCTTGTCCCTTTCCCGTTCGGGGTACAAATATACTTTGGGCGAGCCCGGTTTGAGCCGACGCACCGTCATATCCGGTGTTTGTGGAAAATTAAGGTTCACGGAGTGGGTTTAGATGAACCGAACCATGCCGAAGCCCCGGTCCGGCCCGGCCAGGGGTCCATGTTCAATCGGTTCAAATTAATTTGGATTGAGATGGGCCGGACCAGTTTCTTTTTGTCCTTTAGCGTGTGAAGACAACCCGGTCTAGCCCGGCCCACATTAACACCCACCTTAAACAGAGTGAACTCGGGTTGCGTTCAACAAACTCGGATGACGGCGCTAAAGTTGACCACGTCTGATAACGTTCAAGTGGTACACGTGGATGTCAACGTTCACAAGCGAACCTATTTGTCCTTTCGATACGTTGCCTGAAAGGCAAAAAAAATGATGGTCGATAAGTTGTTAAATATGATAGGTGGTGGGCAGAAGGGGTGATTATGGACTTGAATGAGTGTAAACAAGGATGTATCAACCAAAAGCATTTGATGTCTGCATGAGTTAATACCATAGCAGCCAATGGATTGACATCCCACAGATTAATTCTCCACTTTAATTCGATTATTATCTAAATTTATTAAAAAGAGCTTTTAATATGATTTATCAAAAAAATTATTAGTCATTTCTAGTTTTAAATTTTATAAATCTCTACTAATCCAAGCATCGGATTAATTTTTTAGAAGCTTCAATTTCTTTGATATGTCACACGTATAACCTATGAATATGAAATAACAAATTGACACTTTAAATGGGATAACACGTAGCAAGATAAATATTTTGGACGTTCACAATAACCTAAAAATTGGCCTCCTCTTTCAATCCCAAATCAGTTTCAACAAATGCCGCGATGAATAATTTTCTCCCAATTCCGAACATTTGCATTCAAACTCCATTCAACAACTTGTGGATAAATCATTCACCGGTTACTTTTCTGCAAGTCAATCCCCCTACCATCGTCATTCTTATGGAAGCTTTCACCAATTTAACCGAGCAAATTCAGGCTCTCGCATGGCTAGTGCAAACTGTCACTCCATTCTATCCCGCCTTCACACACATCACGCAACAAGAGACAGCTCCCCGGTCATCTTGACTGCACCTCCACCAATGATTGTCGCTGGTGTCAACATCGAATCTGGACATGTTTTGCCAAAGCCCCTCGGAAGACGATCTTCTTATTATGTTGACCTTGGAGATTTCTTATGGAAGTTGAATCTGTTTAAACACATTAAAACTTATCAACCACATACTCGAAGCCGCTGTCAAATAAAGAAAAGGATGAGGAAAAGAAATCGGCTAGGAAGGACGGACTCAGAATGGCCTGCCATACGCTTCAATGGTTTGAGTAGGGAACAAGGTGATTAAAAAAATCAAATGGTGTTGCTAAAATTTCTTTTATTTTGGTGGGCTAATGAGTCTGATGCCAGGAAAAAGTGTAATCTCATTTGCTTGAAAAGGACAGCTTCGGTCTTTCGAACGCAACTCAAAACAAGACAAATTGAAGCGTTTCATCACAATCTCCGTCCAAGCAACAAAAGCTATACAAGAAACGCAGTTACATCAGCATGCTAACCGTTCCAAACTTGACGAATCACGATCTCTACACAGATTCTTTGATCACCAAAAGTGAAAGCAAATAGGCCAATTATTTATGATCACTTGAAGATTTCACCTATTGTTTTTAGGCCTTATCTCGATTCCCTCTATGATCAGACCCTTCTTCCAATCGCCTCCCTTCATCTCCAACAAGCTTATATTGACTTCCCCATCATCTCCCTCGTCGATGTAGAACTCACCCAGCTCCAGCTCCATCCAATCATCGTACCTTGCCTGAGGGGCTCCATCCACTTCTTCAGCTTCCTCAGCTTCGGCAGTTGTCATCAACCGGCGGCAGCGTACGCAATACCCAAACAAAGCACTGGCCCTCCGTGCATGCATATGGCTGAGCATGTCGCTTGGCTGCAAACACACCGTTTTCGTCGACGAATGCCCTCCGACCTTCACTGATGCTTCTTGGGGCGGATAGCCGAGACCATGTGATACATCGGAGATTCGGAAGATGAGATAGGCAGCGTAGGTTGTTTTCTGAGAAAGCATTCTACTTTCGATCTTGCCACGAATCTCCAACCAGCATACGTCGATCAGTTCAGCAACCTCCGCAAACCTTCCACGGGGAAAGTAACCATCAACAATCATGTAATCTATTAGCTGGGCTATGCATTCTAGCATGCCAATGAGGCGGTAACACAGAGAGCATGCAGGTATTGCTTATAAATAGATCTAAGCAGGCAGGCACGTCCAATATGATTCAATAAACGAGCACAACCTAGGCATCAGGAGACTTGTCCACTGATCAGCCATTTCAATCACCCGTGACAAGAAGCTCAAGCATGCAGCATAATAGATAATGAGTACGTCAAATGGATCCATGTAATGAGAGTACCGGCTACAAGTCCTCAAGTAAGACTAGGATTACAGAACTATGGATCGGAAGCTCGTGTATGAGCTAATAAAAGGCACCCATTTTCTTAACAAAAGGCTTGGTTTTCAGAGTTACGATGCGAAGAGGGAAGAAGTGTGGGAGATTACCACATACCTGGATTCAGGCAGGCACTCCCACGTCCAATACTGGGGAGTATCTGCCCACGTAATGAACAGCTCTCTGGCGGAGAGCATGTAGCACTTGGCCCCGCTCGATCTGTCCAGTGAGAAACTCTGCAAAGACGAACATAAATCAATTTCAAGAGACATATCAATATGTGAGTGAAAGACGCTCGATGGGATGGATCATAGGTGACAACATTATAACAAACACCTTTGTGGAACCGGAAAGATCAAAGTATACCCTTCTTCTTCCAAATAAAAGAACCTTTTTTTTTGTTGAATTTGATTAGAGATATATCCTAACAACAGCATTGTTTTTGCAACAACATAATTCTAGAAAACGAGAGTGAGGGGATTTGTACCAACCATCTTGCCGTCGTCGATGAGGATGGGATCGCAGAGGCGGAAGAAGATATCCCGCTTGGAGGAAGAGGAGGAGAACTCGACGGGATAGACAGCGCGGGAGACGAGCGACTGCCAATCGGTGGGCAGGAAACGGTCCCAGACGGTGTCAGAAGTGGCGGCGCCGTGGAAGGCGGCCGAGACGGCGGATAAGCAGCACGCGTCCCGGGGCGACGTGAGGGAGATGGCGTGAGCGACGCAGAGCTCCGGAAGCCTCTCGATTCCCGACTCTCCCAACTCCATATCGCGCTCGATCTGTCGCCTGTTCCTTGCTCTTCCGTCCGTGAGCAGTGCAGAGTAAAGGAAGCGAGCTTTTGGGTTGGCTGGATGGAATCAGTCCCGCCGAGATTCGATATATATATAGATACACGGCCTCTGGGGGGGGGCAGAAGCATAAGGGATCGGGCCCCACCGCGTGGTCCGACCCAGCAAGCTTAGCCCCGAAGCATTACGAACCCGAAGCAAAAGAAAAATCCACGTGGCGAATAAACAAATACGATTAAAAAAATAAACCCAAGCTGATCTCAACCGTCGATGACTGTGTTCGGGGATCATTTGACCCGAAGGGGGAGGTCCAAAAGCGCTGGGTTGGCACTTCCAAAAAGGACTACGCCGTGGTGCTGTGCTTGCGGCGCTTTCGATTTGCCATGTTCTGATGACTCACCATTAGCAACTGCCACGTTCGAAAGCGCATAGCTTATGGGCCTTTCGGCCATTGTCTCCCTTAGCTACGAAGAGTGCTGCGCTCTCCTCGGTGAAGTCCGACGCCGGATCCCACTACCAGGCGCCGAAGCTTTGTTTTACAGACTGTGCCTGTTCCCCACAGTGCGACCAACGCAAAGCTACAGAACTGTGTGCTTTGTAATCACCGGTTCTTTTCCTCACTTTTCGTAATATAAGAATTCCGTATTAGATTTGTGCCCCTTTTCCTCCCTTGATCAAGGAAAACCCAGTAGAAAGAGCAAAAGAGTGAAGGATTGTAAAACTGTGTTGGCGCTCCGGGCTCTGGCGACAAGCGAGCGAAGGCCGCTGGCCGTGCTGCTCCCTCTTCGGCGGGCTCCGGTGCCAAGCGCGCCGGCGCTACCGTGCACTCCTCCTTGAACTCCGGCACCAAGGGCACGGGAGGCGCGGGCCGGTCTGACGATAAGTGGGTGGATGGCGCTAGTGATGCTGCCCCGGTTTCCTCGTCTCCCCTTGCCCCGGGGCCTCCGGATCCTGGCGCCCCTCCTGGCAAAGCTCCTTCCTCTACTTCATCCGTCTGCTTCCTCTCGTCTGGAGTTTTCGATCGTATAAAAAATGCTTCTCAAGATTTTATTGAGTTTGATGACTCCTTGTAACCTGAATAGAGGAAGCCTAGGCTTATAGTGGGGGGCAGATTCCTTAGGAAAACCGCCCCCTCGTGATGCTCTAAAACCTAGTGTTCAAACTATGGTCTTCCTTCACATGCCCTTTAATTATAAACATATAGTATCCATCTCTTTTAAATAAAAAAAAAATCAATTTACTAGAATTAGGATTCTATCACAATCCTTCCATCTGTGTGACCTAAGAATGGTATACACACCTCTCCCTCGAACCTAATTTATCAATTTATTCGATTAGCTAGCTAAGGAGTTTGAGTTCAACCCCATTAATTATAAATTATCGAGGAAGTCTACAATATCTATCCTAGCAATTCGATAAAAAAAAAAGAATTAATGTTAAATTATACTAATACAAAAAAGAATTAATGTTAAATTATACTAATAGGTCTATCGAGGAAGTAAGGGCAACGTTAAACCCACACCCATATGTCCTCGTTAATGCTTTCATCGGTGACATTCATCCTTCTCACTTTCTTTTTTTTATCAATTACCAAAAAATTATTAACCACATATGAAATCCCTAATCATAAAGAAAAAAAATGGATGGAAAGTAAATGGTTACTAAGGTTCGTTCCTCTCTTAGTAACTCAGAATGATTTGTGCAATAATGAAAGACCCCCTCAAGGGAATCGATCACCATCCAGAAGAGATTTTACCCCCTTTGACACTTCATATATTAAAGTATTTTTTCAAATAAGTGCAAAGAGTCTCTTCTTGACCAACAAGATTAGATATTGTATTACTAGTTCCATAAAGATCATGAACATAGTACTGCATATTGATTTAACGTGAAAGAAGATGATCTTGAAGAGATTTTATACCCTTCAATACTCAATGTACCGCGGTGTTTCTCCAAATCAAGGAAAATGATCTCCTTGTGACTTCTCAATCAATGAGGTACTCGTATATATAAAAAGAGGTAATATAAAGTATTGTCGATTCCACAAAGATCCTAATCATGAAGATTAATTCAATTTTGAATAGTAGATTAAAGAATTGATTGAATGGAGACACCTCAATAGTGACATCCGTTGAGTCCAAGAATGGTGTCCATGTCCGTAGGATCTAATTGAATAATAAGTCGACATCATGAAATCTTAGAAGGAGAAAACAATGTAACTCGAAATACCTATGCAAAAGAAAGTTTTGTAAAATGGCATCGATTGCACACAGATCTTAAGACAGTTTTAAAAGAAGAAAATTTCGAACATTTAGACCCAACTATGATGATGTGACCTATAAAGTTCCTCAAGTGCATCCTTTGACCTATCGAAGAGAACTATACTGATTCCTAGTTTCGAATACAGGTTCTTTTGTTTGGTACACCCACAATGTGATCTTTACATAAATATCTATTAAATCTCCTACTTTTCTGACACCTAACTAGTTCTAATGTTGATCCCAAATTGTCCCTGAATTCTTAACGTATCAGGCAATCAAAATATAAATTTGTCATGATTAATTTTGTGATGGATTCTAATAAACCATACCCTTGGCAATGGCTGAGTTGCCAACAAGGTGATTAAAAGCTGAACTTGTGTTGTAGTATTTTTTTTCTTTTTGGGTAATTAGATTGAAGCCAGGAAAAACTGTAATCTGGTTAGCTTGAAAAGGATAATGTATGTCTTTCATACGCAACTCAAAACAACACAGATTGAAGCGTTCCATCTCAATCTCTGAAGTGAAAGCAGATAAACAAATTATTTATGATCACTCAAAAATTTCACCTACTGTTTAGGCCTTATTTCGATTCCCTCTATGATTAGACCCATCTTCCTATTGCGTCCCTTCATCTCCAGCAAGCTTATGTTGACCTCCCCATCATCTCCTTCGTCGATGTAGAATTCACCCAGCTCCAACTCCATCCAATCATCGTTCCTTGCCATGGGGGCTCCATCCACTTCTTCGGATTCCTCTGCTGCTTCCTTGCGGTAGCTTACGTGATACTTGAACAAAGCACTGGCCCTCTGAGCATGCATACGGCTGAGCATGTCTATAGGCTGCAAACACACCAGTTTCGTCGACGAATGCACTCCAACCTTCACTGATGCTTCTTGGGATGGATATCTGAGACCATGTGAATTAAAGGAAGTATGGTAGATGAGATAGGCAGCGTAGGTTGTTTTCCGAGAAAGCATTCTACTTTCGATCTTGCCATGAATGTCCAACCAGAATAGGCTGATCAGTTCAGCAACCTCCGCAAACCTTCCACGGGGAAAGTTACCATCAACAATCATGTAATCTATTAGCTGGGCTATGCATTCTAGCATGCTGATGAGGCTGAAACACTGATAGCATGCAGGTATTGCTTACAAATAGATCTAAGCAGGCAGGCATGTCCAACATGATTCAATAAACAAGCACAACCTAAGCATCAGGAGACTTGTCCACCGATCAGCCAGTTCAATCACCCGTGACAAGAAGCTCAAGCATGCGGCATAATAGATAATGAGTCCGTCGAATGGATCTATGTAATGAGAGTACCGGCTACAAGTCCTCAAGACAGACTAGGATTACAGAACTATGGATCAGAAGTTCGTGTATGAGCTAATAAAAGGTACTAATTTTCTTAACAAAAGGCTCGGTTTTCAGAGTTATGTTATGAAGAGGGAAGAAGTGTGGGAGATTACTACATACCTGGATTCAGGTAGGCAACGCCAACTCCAACATCCGGGACTTTCTGCCCACATAATGGACAGCTCCCTAGCGGAGAGCATGTAGCACTTGGCCCCGCTCGATCTGTCCAGTGAGAAACTCTGCAAAGACAAACATAAATCAACTTCAAGAGACATCAATAATTTGACTGAAAGACGTTCGATGGGATGGACCAAAGGCGAAGACATTATATCAAACACCATTGTGCGGTCGGAAAGATCAAAGTATACCCTTCTTCTTCCAAATAAAACACTTTTTTGTGGCGGCGGGTTGAGTTTGATTAGATATCTAACCGAACAACAGCTTGGTTTTGCAACAACATAAGCTTATAAAAAGAAATCACACCAGAAAACGAGAGGAGGGGTTTTGGACTAACCAACTTGCCGTCGTCGATGAGGATGGGATCGCAGAGGCGGAAGAAGATATCCCGCTTGGAGGAAAAGGAGGAGAACTCGACGGGATGGACGGCGCGGGAGACAAGCGACTGCCAATCGGAAGGCAGGAAGCGGTCCCAGACGGTGTCAGAGGTGACGGCGGCGTGGAAGGTGGTCGAGACGGCGGATAAGCGGCACGCCACCCGGGGCGACGTAAGGGAAATGGCGTGAGCGACGCAGAGCTCCGGAAGCCTCTCCCTTCTCGACTCTCCCTTCTCCATATCGCGCTCGATCCGTCGCCCGTTCCTCTCTCTTACTGTGTTGGATGAATGGAGTCAGCCCCTCCGCAGCGGCTTTGGTATATATAGACGCCACACGAGGGGAGGCCTGTGGTACGGGCCCCATCGTGTGGTTCGGAGAAAGCGAGCTTAGCCTCGAAACATTAGCCTCGTAATCCGAGGCAAGAGAAAAATCCACGTGGCGAAGAAACAAAGTACGATTCAAAAACAGAAACCCAGCTGATCTCAACTGTCGACGTCATCATTAGTGTGATCGGGGATCATTTGACCCAAAAAGACTTCCAAAGACGGGCTTCGCCATGGCTTTGCGCTCGCGGCGCTTTCCCTGTTCTGATGACTCACCATGAGCGCTGCCACTTTACGAAGCGTATGGTTTTTGGACCTTTCGGCTCTCTTCTCCCCTCGCCTCGGCACAGTGCTGTTCTCTCGTCGGTGAAGTCCGACGCCGGATCGAATTACCAGGTCTCGGAGCTTTCTTTTACGGACTGTGCCTGTTCTCCATGAAGACACCAATGCAAAGCCACAGAAGGGCTAGCAAAATATATTTTCTGCTGCTCTGCTGAGCTACCCTCTCCTTCGCCTCCTGCTGCATCATCAACGCGAAAAGAAGAAGGCATCAGGGTCCCGTTCGACGCCACATAACCGGAAGTTTCATTGGTTGGCTCCAGAGAAGAAGCATATGCGGCGGACGACGAACTCGAATCGGACTGTGACATGTCATTTGGGCCTTCTCCTTCGCTCAGGCAATCATTCTCGGGACCAGCGGAACTTCCTACCGTGGCATGGCTCGAGTTGGTGGGAAGCGAAAAGCTTGCTGCGTCGGGCACAAGAAACACCGTGTCTTCTTCCACCGGCGGAGGCTCTTGGGTTGACCGAGGGAGCCACACCTCGCCATCAACATCAACTAATCCTGAGACTCCGCCGCCGGTCATGGTCGTCTTGGCTGGGTCGTCGTCGCACGAACCCCCCTTGTGGAATCTCTTCAACCACCTCCGCTAATCCCACGGTCTGCCGTGGCCCTGCCAGCGCCGGCAAGCCCAAGCAGTAGGATGGACCAACTTGTATGTGACGTCAGTTAGTGAAGCCCAACCGTCGGCGAGCCCATTTGGGAAGGTTCGGAATAATCATTCCTTCCGTTAATTACGTCCGTTGCTTTCCGTCAAACAAACAACGGAGTTAGAAATATACTAACTTGTATCATTTTTAAAATTATGAAGATCCAAATGTGAATTTTAAAATTTTAAGATCCTCGACATGAGGAAAAACTATGTGCTTTGCGATCACCGACTATTTTTCTGACTTTTCGTAATATAAGAATTCCATATTAAAATTGTGCCTTTTTTTTTTCCTTGATTAAGGAAAACCTAGTAATGATTTATTTTATATCTTAAAGTAAAAAAAATAGATTAGGAAGAAAATTAATTAATTGATTAATTAATATAATATTTTTTAAAATTAATTGTATTCTTTAGGAGAGTCCCATCTTTCCTCTTATTTAAAGAGAGCAACTCATCTTGGGTGAGAAGGTAAACAATGAGGGGGAGGCTAGAAGAGGTAGAGATCCTTCCTAGTTTTTCTTTTCATATTTTTAAAAAATTTATAAGATCCGCTAATCATCCTTTTGTTGGAATCATTTTAGAATTCGATAGGAAAAAATGATGATTAAAGGGTCAAACCGCAATAATTATGCCCAAGTTGCAATTTATAGTCTATCCACATTTGGTCACTAGTGGCTAAAGAGAATATTCCGTGCAATGGAAATTTTTTTTTTTTGAATATTTCCTATTTGATAGATACTAATGTGGCAATCAATGATTGAGGATTTTTATCTCTTCGCACTCTTCCAAAGAGGATTTGAAGTACAACAATTTCATTGGCTTTAGCTCAAAAATACATATTGGGCAATAATCTTAAATGTTTAGCTTGAGGAGAACGTATTAGGCGATCTTGGATACTTAATTTGAGGACGCATAAAGCAATCTTCATTGCTTGATGTTAAACCAGAGTAGAGCGCATCAAACAAATCCAACTTCAAGGCTTTCACTAGCACTCAGTACTTATACTGGTCAACATCCTAATGAGTGAGAAAAGTCACGAGTTGTGTAACATGCTTGGTTACAGATTACAAGTAATACCCATGAAGAGGAATTCCTAACATAATATTCAGTAAGAAGCTCGAAATGTCCATGCTATGATAGTTGTCTTCAACCAGAGTCTCGAATCCATCACCTGATAATCTCATTGCATGATCTGTAACTTTCCAAATAGAAAAAACAGATCCAGATATCAGTTCTTCAAAAGAGATTTGAATTTAAAGGACTGATTGATGGATATATATATATATATATATATATATATATATATATATATATATATATATATATATATATAGAGAGAGAGAGAGAGAGAGAGAGAGAGAGAGAGAGAGGTCGTACTTGAGTAAAACACCAAATGATTACAGAAGTGGAGTTTGAGCAAACCTAATGCCGAATGCATGTTGAATTTTAGCTGGATGAAATGTCTTCAGAAAAATTCAGTGACTTGGATCTCATGTTCAAACAAGTCATGCCAACAACTCTACAAGATGAAACCTCTGTCTAGATTTAACTCCGGTAAACCATCATGATCCAGGATTCTTGGATATTAGCAAAAGTCACAAATCTCTCTGCTTTGTATCGATCCTTGCATTTCTTATAGCTGGTAAAAGCAACTCAACTCTTTGGACACAAACAGGTAACAGACACAGCAGGCGTATTCTCATACCCATCTTATGAGCCTGTGACTGAGATGCAGTAATTGAGCTCAATCTCCTCGTACTTCCTAACCATGATGTTGCAGAGGGCCGCACTAGTGTGGAACATGAAGCAGCATACCGTCTCTAATTAGAGCCTGGAACGTATACAATGTGTCAACCAAACAGGAAAAGAAGAATTTGAATAGGAGTCTAATCATACTCTGAGCTGTAAACTTGCAGTCCCTACACAGGCATTGGCAGGCAAGGATTTAGCTACAAGACCAAACTCTGATGTTACTGCATGTACGTGATGGATTGATTTTATCAAGCAGCATCGATCATAAGCATGTCATTAGCTGGTTACTTATGCACATAATTAGAATAGCTAAATGAGTCATTTAAACAGCAAATTTTACTGGTTTACCTGCTGTTCCATTATTTCTGTAGAAGCTTCATGCCATGAAATAAATGAAATCACAAATACCTTGCTGACCTCTCAAATTGCTTGAAAGCTAATCAAGTGATACACAACTTGTCACCTAAAATCTATTCCCTATGCAAGCTATCTGATTTGTCCAACTTGTACCAGGGAAGACATGATTATGGTAAATCATTTAACAACAAACGCAATCAAACTGAAAGAAGTGAAGATGAAATGAATGTTCATATGATGTGCCATGAATATTTGATGTTTTAACTTGAATAAAAATAAGAGAATTTTGAACTGAACGATAACAAGATATCACTTCTCATTAAGCATTTTGTCATGCTATACAAAAACACAGAGCACATTGGTGGTTAATAACCAAAACTTTCGATGAAGAATGACAACCACAAAGCTCTTCAAGAATTGTAAACATTGCTATAAAGTGTGACATCGAATTAACTTCTGAAATAGCCTATACTACTACTTTTCACAATGCTCAGGGATGAAAGATTAGCTTGACAATAGAATAGAAGCCACATATTGGTATATGATGATTTCTTTCTACTGCATTATCAGGAGACCAAGAAAGTTTAACAACTTTAGACGATCAACTAGGAGTGCTTTCTTGCTACACTAGCAAAGTGTAATAGCAAGTTGAAGTGCTAAGAATAAAGGATAACAAAGAACTATTTTCGAAGAGAAAGAATAGTTGTATGGTACAGATATTGCCACATACATGCACTCAAATATGCATACATGAAATACAACTCCAGGCAAAAGAACATGCTTTCATCAAGCATGGCATAAGGAGCTCTATATGATGCCATAACTTAGTGAGATGGATTGTAACAAAAATGATTTTTCTGATTGTTAAGGTCAACGACTATCATTTAAATTTAAGAATGTGTAAGTTGTATTTTGGTAAGTTTCTTTTCCTGGGTGAACATATTATGGACAAAAGAGAAGCTTCGCGATGCGTCGCGTACTTGGAATGCTTTGTCTTAGGTGGATGCATCATGTACAAAGAGACACTTTACAATGTGTCGAGTGTTTCAAATGTTTCTCTGTCCTTAGTGGATACAACATGCACAAAGATAGTACCTTGGGTTGCATCAAACATGAGATGTATTTTTGTCCTAAGTGAATAAATAATGCACAAGGTGGACACGTTTGTCACGTTGGATGCCTTGGATGGTATTTTGTCTTGGGCAGGAGCATCATGTACAAAGGGGATGCATTAGCCGTGTCGAGTGCTTTGGATATTTTTTTGTCCTGGTGGATGCATCACACACAAAGGAGATGCCTTGGGGTGCAACGGGTGCCTCATATGCTTTTTAGTTTGGGCGAATGCATCACATGCAAATTAAATGCCTTGGGGTTGTCGGATGCCATAACCACAACAAAATTCCATGTACATTTATATTGTATTGTTAAACAAAAGTGATGAAGGAATGTGGTGGTAAAAAATTTTAGGTTCAAACCTTAGGAGGCACAAAAGCCTTTTCCTTTCCTAAAGAAAGAACGCATGGTGGACTTGGGCCAAGATGGGCCCATGTGAGCCAAAGTTGGGCTAGTCGAGCAATTTGGCTTGACCTGAGCCGGTTGGGCTGCATTGATGCGAGAAGAGCTGGTCGAACAATTTGATCCGAGCTGAACTGGTCATAATACCTTTTGTACTATCATATTTTAGTATTCAATAAATAAAATGATTCGTACAATGATAAGAGTTAAAGACTTTTAAATGGATGGCATAACTTCAAGACTGAAGAAAGACATAAGTGTTTTTATGGGCCTGGATAGATGAGGTGGCCCAACTTAATGAGGTCAAGTGATTGAAGAAAGGAGTCAGGTAAGCGACTGAGGAGCGTGTGGATAAGCCCTTTGTGTAGCTGTGGTAAAGAAGTCTTGCACATAAATAAAAGATCAAAGTTCAAGTCATATGGGTCGCAAAGTTTTTCTTTTTCTTTTTCTTCTGACAAAGGGAAGGGAGGTCAGGATTGAGTAGGCACAAAGGAAAAGGGATTGAGAGAGTGAGCTTGACTAGAACATAGAGGTCTAGAGAAAGACTTACGATAAGAGTCATCTTCAGGACGATTAGAAGACAATACCAAGTTGAAGATGTCTTGAAGATGAGACGTCATCTTAAAGAGGTGGTTGCCTTAATGAAATGACTGTAGAAGCAATTGTCCCAACAATACAACTAACTTCAAGAACAATCATTTTGAAGATGTGAGACGTCAAGGAATTAAAAAGGCTAAAGTTATGCAGATTGCTCATCATTTTGTCGCTTCTTAATAGTGTCATTCTTTTTTTATATATATAAGGATATCAACTATTATATGTCAATTCATCCTTCAGACTACACGAAACGTCATCATGGGCTTCTTGGCTACTAACCAAAAGAATCACGATGACCTTAAGCCATTAATAAATACATAGATTATCACATATGGGTGCAAATTAAATACTTGTGAATCTCAAAACATAGTCGACTAGGGATTCATCCTCACCTTGTCAAATGGTCAACAATGTCATTGTAGATTTTTTCAAGTGTCGACTATTGACGAAGTGAAGATCGAATTCTTTTACCAACTATTGGAATAACATAATCGAGATGAGAGGAAGGTGAGAGTACCATTTCTAGTCATTTCCTTGGAAAGTGGTCAAAAAAACAAGAGGGCTGAATGCAACAATATGCTCTGAGGGGTTAAAGCTTTCACTAAAGCTCTCAATATTGGGTAGAGGAAATTCGAGGGGATAAGTTCCTCTTGAATCTGATGAGTGAAAAGGGAATACTTGTGGAACCTCACTTGGTCGGGCTCTTTTCCTCGTTGAATTTTGTGTCTTATGTCATCGAGATGTTTGTCCATTTCTTGCAATTGTTTATCCAAGGTTAGACTTGCCTTGTTAGTGGAATGTGCTTTTAAGTTGAAATAAGTGGTAGAGTCTGAGTCGGACTGGCTTCTTGAACAAGTGACTGTGGCACCTAAGAAGGGGCTTATGGCATTGTGTCAATTGGTGAGATGAACAATCCAAAGTTCCCTACGGTGGCTGGAATCGGCCCCGGTTGAGAAACTTTCGTCAATTGATAAGTAATTGGATTGTTTGTCGCTGTTAGCAATACCGATTGTAACAGAAAAGGGAAGATGATCTTTATAATCCCAATCAAGACTTGGACTTATTGGGTGTGGCCAAAGAAAACCTTGTAGTAATGATAAATTGAGCTGGATTTCCGAATAAGAAAGGAAATTTGTGAACGCTTTGGACCCATTCGTGGTATTGTGGATTTGGGATTAATCTGGATGCTCTGTGGAGGGAACGTAGAGGTCCCTTGCTTGAGGTCAATTATTATAGTGAAAGTCAAAAAGGGCTGTATTCACCAACATGCTTTTGTGGGATTTTCTATATTTTCAATTTTCCTACTACATTGTCTCAAAGCCTTTCTTTTGGTACCAATCTTATATGGTCAAATACAACAACAACAGCAACAATAAAGTCATGAACCATACTTATATGGTCAAATATGATTATCAATTTAACTTGGTGAAATTGACTCAACTTGGTCCATATTTCGATTTTATAGCGACCAGAATAGAGAAATAGCCAAGTATATAAGATTCAAATGAGGGAGGAATTTTGACGAATTCAAAAAAGTGTTTGTACCCCATGTCCCATGTCCCATTTTGGTTTAGGGTTGAAAGATGCATGTGTTCCTTATTCCTTAACTCGCTTCCAAACTGCAGTGGATTTGTATAACAAAACCCCTATGACAGTCAAGTTAATAAATGTCTATAAGTGTAAATATTCATTCAGTTTGTTTATCATAATCACATACCTGAGAAGGCGACTTCATATAGTGTTGTTCCTGTAACTATTGGTTTAATTCTGCTGATGTGGGTGCCCATTAGGCTCTTTGTCATCTTCAACGTGGCGCATCCGGTAGGTCTGATTGGATTCCACATGCCGAGTCCTAATTGACTGAAGATGGACTTCTCATGATTTAACCAATAATCCATACAAATCATTGGGCATCCACCAAGAACAACAGCTAGGTGTTCTATAGCTGCAAGATGGGCGCTCTATAGCTGCAAGAGAAGGAAGTTGAAATGAAATGATTTAGCAATCATATTAAAGCTAGGTGTCTAAAGAATGAAACTCACATATCCTGGTGGTCTTGGTACCCCTTCAACCAGTTTACCATTTTGAGTCCGCTTCAACTGAAACTAAGCAATGAGTCACACCACTGTGAAAAAGGACAAATGAGTCGAACCTTTAAGCAAAATGAACTCCTCTATGGTTTCCCAATAAACAATCAGCATAAGAATACCTGCTATCAAATTTGCAGTCAATAGCAGCCCAGAAGGTACTGTGAGGTGCTAGCTAGCTGCGATGACAACCCTTGTTACTATTCATTCACATCCATCAAACATTCTTCGTGCATACTTAAGGTTCCTACGATCACAGAATTATCACCTTGTTGGATCCTGTTCTCAGTGCTTGAGCATGGATCAGCTTGTTAGATGTGGAGCAGCTCCCTTGAACCAATCTGCCTTCACTGTGCAAACCAGCCGGCGATCTCAACCTCTCTTGTGACCACCCCTTCTAAACATACACCGACATCATAGCCATCCATGAGATCACATACTTAGCATCCCATCAGAATCCACCATGCCTTCCTTGTAAACTGTTGAACATGGATTGAGCTTCCATGATGCTAGAGCCCATTGACGTAGTTCGATAAACACCTGACAAAACAACATGACCATGGATCTGTCTTCCAACTCTGATCAACCCAAGATGACCACTCACCTTCAAGATGGAAACCAGGATGGCGCTATCCATCATAATCAGTTCCACAAGATCATCCAAGGCACGCATCTGTGCATTACGGCAGTGCACTCATTGGCCCCCACGTGGAACTTTATGCATCTCATCCGGAGCAACACCCGTCCCGGCGATCGTGGCGGCGTTCCAAGAGACGACGTTTCTGGGAGGCATTGCATCGAACACCTTACGGGACGTATCCACCTCGCGCATTTGGAGTAGGCGTCGATGATTGGCCGAGGAGAGGAGGCTAGCGTGATCCTCCACCGTTGTCACCATCTCCCTGCTTCGCGTGTCACCTCATGGCTCTGCGATTTGGGGCGGGACGCAAATCACCTCTCATTTGTTCGATTGATTGTCGCAAGCACGCGCTGCTTGGGCTTCTTCTTCTGCGACATGACACGATCATACATCTCCATTGCTTTTGTCCCCAACCAAGCCCATGGAAGCGCAGCTGTAGATGAAGAACATGGCATTATCATTGGGAAAAGAACGCATTGCAGGATACGCTGTCCAAATGTGAAGGCATCAACTCTCCGACAAGTGCCAATCGCTGAACTATCTTGGGAACCTTTTCCTGACACCATGTCCCCAATTCCATCCATGTTTGGCGAGGCTTTTTTGCTGACAAAATATGCACCATTTGCCACTTGGGAACCGAGAGGGGACGTTTGCATCCCTCACCAACCCACCGCGATACCGATGTCCTGCGATTAAATCGGTCCTTATCCCACCCGAACTTTGTGGTACATCAAGATCAGTAAAGCTGTAAAATGAACTATGTAATTTCTATTTGTTTGACCGCTAATAATTGTTTTTTTTTTTTGGACGAATCCCCCGAAAAAGAACTTTTTTTATACTTTTTCAGAAGCAATACTCAAATTTCTAAAGAGCCTGTTATTTAGAACCCTTTTTACTATTAGTAACTTCTTTACTATTTATAATCTCTTAAAAAATTAATAAAATAATATTTTATTATTTATTGTTCCTCTAATTTTGATTTTATTTTTTTTCTTTTTTCCTTTCCTACATCCTCTACATTCATCACCTATGAACCTTGCTATCATGGATGCTCCCTGTTATGGTCTTGGTATCGTTAACCAAATAATCAACACGGCTTGGTTCTGTCCCGAAAGCACGAGCCCATCTAAAAACCCAAGCGGATCGCATGGGTGCAATTTAAGCGTGAGGCTAGATTGACAAGTGGACTCCTGAGGCTTTTCTAGCTCATGGTGATCGACCTGTGGTCCTTCCAAAGAGTGGATTGTTTACTGAAGGAAGTTCAGAATCATCCCGAGATGCGTCTTAGTCTTATCTGGTGATGCTCCATGTTACCGCGAGGTGTGCCTTGTCTACTAGAAAAAGTTCAGGGTCATCTCGAGGTATGCCTTGGCCTTCTGAAAGTGCTTTGCGTCATTTCGATATGCTCCTTAGAAGTGCCTTAGGTCTTACACAAGTGGCCAACGTAAGGGGGATGTCCCAACCCGACCCCTATGATACTCAAGTCAATAAAATGGAGAGGGTTTAGTAGAGCTCAGAAAAGTTAGACACTCAATAGTCCATGTAAGGTTGACTATCATTTTCAATGATCGGTTGTACTAGATCTGGAGCTTCCAAACATATAAATCTGATATAAAAAAGCGGAGTACTTATACAGGACATCATTGGTGTCTTAAGTCTAAGGACCAAATACACTACTAGAACTACGGAATTATTGTCTGACAATAAGGTATCATCAACCATCCAGCATTTCGCAGGCGGATCAATCAGTAAACACATTCTCCAGTGAGCACCTATACTGTATCCTTAGTATCCCCACACGAGCAACTATGAGATCAGTCACCTCCATCATATAGACCGGTATATAGCATACTAGTATGTTCGATTATCTTGATGTCTTTCTCGAGTAACATGTGACCGAGATTATTTATGATCTATGTTTAAAGATCAATTGGTCTCATTATCATGATTTCATGACAATCCGATTCTCATTGCACATATCCATGAACATCATAATATATGCAACATACAAGAAAAAGTGATAAAATGTCAAATAATAATAAGCAAAAAGAGTGCATGTCAAGTCACACGTGTCATCACTCACGTGATTGGCTTGCAGGGCATATATGATTGGCAATTCTATCGCGGGTTTTCGATCAAGGTGGTGCTTTAAGGACATAATCTTTTTTATTGATGTGTTATGCCCAAGGTAGAGCCTTGCCTTCCATGGCCTTGAGGCGATAAGTTCCTTCTCGAGTGTAACTTCATTAAAGAGCTCTTCTTGGAAAGTTGGAATAGCAGCCTCAAGTGGAAAGATCTGCCCGAGCTAACTATAAGTTATAGGTGCCCTACAAGTCAATCACGTGAGTGATGACACATATAACGCGCTGCATCAATCTCTTTGCTTATGATTATTAGTATTTTCTTATATTATCTAGATATGTAGTGTGATGTCCTTGGATCTATGCAATGAAAATCGGATCATGATGAGATCACGATAATGAGATCGATTTATCTTTAAACATAAATTCTAAATAATCCTGATCATAGATTACTCGAGTGGGACATTGAGATAACCAGACATACTGGTGTGCTGTATACATGTCCATATGATAGAAGTGGCTGGTCTCATAGCTACTCGTGTGAGGACACTAAAGGTACAATGCAGGTGCTCGTTAGGGAATAAGTTCACTGATTGATCCGCTTATGGAATGTTAGATGGTTATTGATACTTGTTTTCAAACAGTAATTCTATAGTCACAATAGTGTATTTGGTCTTTAGACTTGAGATACCAAGAATGTCCTGTATAAGTACTCAACTCTTTGATACCTGACTTATAAGTTTGGAAGTTACAGATCTAGTATAGTCGATTATTGAGAGTGACAACCAACCTTATGAGGGCTATTGAGTGTCAATAGAGGATTATCCACTCTCAATATCATGAGAGGAATATCCAATGTATTCTTGCTCAGGCAAATCTTTGGTCAGGGTCATTCGGATTGAGAGAGAAAGAGTTCTTCAGGAGAATTCGATTAGAGTGAGACTCGAGTGATATACGGTATGGGCCTGATAGTACCATGCCCGATATACGGTCTCTAGGATATTAGATAGATAAGGGACTATAGGTACATGGTAACTGAGGACAGATAGGTCCAAAGGATTGGATTCCCCTATATCATCTTGGGACTGCGGCGTAATGGCCTAGTATATCCATAGTCGATGAGTCGAGTGAATTATTATGGAGATGATAATTCACTAAGTTAGAAGGGGTTCTGACATGTAAGACTCATGGCCAACTCGATATTGGGCCTAGAGGGTCATACACTTATGGTAGATGTTACGACGAGTAGAGGTTCGAATATGAGATATCCGTCGGAGCCCCTATCTTATTGGATATTCAATAAACCCATGAATTATTGGATCCCATGGATGAGATCCAATAAGAGCTAATAAGAGATTCTTAGGTAGAGATTCATTAATCTAAGAGGCTTGGATAATTGGATGGAGATCCAATACCTAATAGGGCAGGATCTATTAGGGTTTACAAGGGGCTTCTATAAATATGAGGGAACCAAAGGTCCATAGGCTATGTTTTTTTAGTGGTCACCTCCTATTCTCCTCTCCTATTCTCCTCCTATTCTCCTCGCCATACGCTTGACCTCCTTCATTCTTCTTACGGATCTATAGGAATTCAGGGATATACGATCTCCCTAAGTACTATCTTTCTTATATATGTAGTTTTCTGATTCGCGGATTTGTTTTATGCATCAATCTTCGCACAACGAGGAAACATTTCCATGAAAATCTTCGCTGTGCATGTGATGTCGCTCTTGAATTTCCCAACACTAACTTTAGTATTGGCTTAGTGCTTAGCCTTAGTACCTCAAGGGTATCTCCTTCGGGGTGATTTTGGGATCGAGCCCTGAGATGGCTTTTAGCACGATCTTTCGTGAGACTCCTTGTGCCAACGCGAGATCATGGCCTCAGCGACCATATAATAGTTGGCCATTTGCAATATATGATTGCGGGTGGTCTTTACAAGTGGGCCTCAAGCCCATCATGATAACCTAGGTCTTTAATGAGGGGTAGGCATCCATGATATCTCAGATCTCGCTAGCAAATCAGTCATCGAAGCAGGAGAGGGGCTCTTCTTGGATACTTTAAGCGAATGGGGAGTGGCTTGAGGCCAAGCCATCAGCCTTCAACTTCAAGTGTTAGTACCCTTGGTGGACCTCATCTAAGGATTGGTTGACCTGACAAAGTTAAGCCTTGAGTGAGTCCTCAACTGAGTCAGCCGATTGGGTATATAATTCAATTTGAAGAGAGTCCACCGGAGTTTCCCTCAATGGTGTAAGAGTGAGGGAAAGTTGAACTAGTGGCTGTGGTGGGGCCAATTGTCGAACCCGTTATAGTAGAAGAGGGGCGATGGCCTATATCATTCTGGCCAATGTTTGTACTTGGTGAGTGAGACAGAGAAAAATGTCTACAGGAATGAGCAAGGGCCCCACACTTGACCCCATAGGAGAGAGATCGGAAAGTGCAGGGGATGGTGTTTCCTCGCTAGAACATTCATTATGTGGATCCATAGGCAGGTGCTCTTGCAATATTCAATACCTCCTTCTAGCGCCAAAATATTATAGCCTTAGTGTTGTTAACAAGAGAGTCAACACGGTCTTCTTTTGTCCCAAAAGCATAGACCCGTCTAGAAGCCCAAGTGAATCAAATGGGTGTGACTTGAGCGTGAGGTTGGGGTGACATGTGAACTTTTGAGACTTTGCTGGCTCATGGTGACCGACCTACGGTCCTTCCAAAGTGCAAATTTTTACTAAAGGAAGTTCAAAGTTATCCCGATGTGCGCCTTGGTCTTGTCTGATGGTGCTCTATGTCATCCCGAGGTGCAACGTCTTTGCTAGAGGAAGTTCGGGGTCATCTCGAGGTGCCTCTTAACCTTCCGGAAGTGCTCAACATCATTCTGATGTACTCCTTAAACACGCTTGAGTCCTACACAAGCGGTGGGCATCAAGGTGATGTCCCAACTTGGCTCCTTCAATGCTCAAGTTAGTAAATTAGAAAGAGTTAATAGAGCTTGGAGAGTTGAGATATGGTCCCCTCACTTTCCATATGTTTTTATACTTTAAATGAGGGAAAAAAAAGTTTATGATATATTTCCTTGTCATAAAGTAAGAAAAGAGTTTAGGATTACTTTTCTTGTCATAAAGGGGGAGAAAGAAGTTTGTGATCATCTTTCTTATCATAAAGGGGGAGAATAAACAAGAAGATAACTTGTGTTTCTCTATTTTGAATCTTTGTATATGTTAGCGGATAACTTGGATAACACATGCGACCGTGTGTCAACTATTATTACATTTTCTATCACTCTCCAACTTTTCTTATCGTTGTCAATTGTCACCCCGCTCATGTTTCTCGAAATCTCGTATGTCATCCCCTCAATATTATCTTTTGGGGAGAAGGCAAAAAGGGGAGGGGGGATATTTATACTCATTATTGAAAGAATAATTTTAAAATATTAAAAAAATTAATATGATTGTAAATAATAAGAAAAAGATTATAAATAATAATATTTTTTTATAATATTTTTTCTCTAACACCTAAAATATTTCAACCATCTATTGATTTTCTCTCTTTTTTTAAGGGATCGATATATTATATTATTGTAAATTTACTACATTATAATATTTACTAATAATATAAAATATTATATTATATTATATTATTTTTATACTATAATAATATTTTTTGATATTATTGAAAACACTGATTCACCGTATAAACAAGTTCATAGGAAAAGAAAAAAAATTCATGTATTAGATTAAAATAATATTAAGAGGGATGTTTTTTAAAATAATTGTTTTCTCAAATTTTTTCTTTTTTTTTTTAACGAAGAGATAAATTCAATGAAAAATTTGGCGTATTAGTAGGCTCCTCTTACAAGAATAAGCAAAAGGAGAGTTAATTACAAATTATCTTCTATAGTAAAACCTTAATATTTCGATTCCTAAGCTTGAAAAGTTTATATTAAAATCTTTATCATTATGAAAGTGAAACATTTGACTCTATTTATCCTAA
The DNA here is from genome assembly GCA_024322285.1 of Musa beccarii. NCBI lineage: Eukaryota > Viridiplantae > Streptophyta > Magnoliopsida > Zingiberales > Musaceae > Musa > Musa beccarii. Next base: position 11,701,940 of record CM044399.1, read on the forward strand.
TGTTGTCGATTTCATCAACGAAATATATCACACATATAGAAATGATAAAAACAACGGGTAAAAAAATAATTTCAACATCTTAATTATGTTTTTGATAGTGACGGACAATAACTCCATCAGGAGCCGCGAGTAATTGTTATGAATAAGGAGGGAAAGCGATGACAAGATGTGAGACAAAGGGAGACAAGGAAGATGACAACGCAGATGTCGACACCCTGTATCTACATTGGCGTCGCTCAACAACTACATCATCCCCAACATCAATGCAAAATAACGAAAGGGCCACTCAACATCTGCATCGGTGCCAACGCAAATGAAGAGCAATGACACTCTACATCCATGTCAATGTCGATAACGATGTTGGAAAGGGTAGCACCACTCTGCATCTGAATCAACACTGCTCTATTATCTATGTCGACGCTGACAATGATATGGGGAAGGACGATGCAACTCTATATCTCCATCGACGTTACTCTACATTTGTGTCAACACCGACAACAATATAGGAAAGGGCGATGCTCATCCTTCTTCCCCCTTCCCTGATCCCTCATCCTTGTCCCCCCTTTCACTGCTCGACAAGCGCAAGGAGGGAAAAAAGATGAGCAATGCTCGGCATCCCCACATTATTTTGCATCGCTCATCCTTCTTCCCCCCTTGTGCATGCCAAGGATGAAAGGGGAAAGAAGGATAAGCATCACTCTACATCTTTATCGATGCCGATGCAATTATCGAACAACACCGAAGTAGATATAGAACATCAACATCTACATCGTCCTCTTCCTTCTTCCTCCCTCTCGTCATCGCACTCTCTCCTCATCATCCTCCTCCTCCTCCCTATATAAGAAGCCACAAAAGTCCTCAATGTTTTAATCGATCATTATGTCATTCTTGTCGATTACAACTACAACAACTACCAACGACCCCAACATCATCATCCACCATCATCAAAAATATAACTAGGATATTAAATCATCATTTTACTCATCATTTTTAATCAAAAATAATATCAAGATAAATAAAATTAAATATTTTATTTTTATAATAATAAAAATTTAATATAAATTTTTAAAATTTAGAAATCAGAATAATAACAAAGTGTAAACTCCAGGAGTAAACCACAATTAGCCTAGCAAAAGGGTAGGAGAGAATATTCCAGTGGGTCCCTTCCCTCACTAGTACTTGAACAAACACTAAATGACAGTAATGGTGTGGAACAGCGAGTTTGCCTGCCCTTGACATGTTGAAAGGTGGGTGGAACAGCCAGGAGGGAGTGACAGCGTCCAAATGATACCCCTTAGACATGACATAGCACAAAAGCAAGATTCATTAACGTCAACTAATATAAAATATTAACCCCTCCATCAACGTCTACATTCATGCGTATGTACGAACGTCAACATCCTAGGCAACAACGGAAAGAAGAAACAGAAGAAAGAGCACCAAATCATAGATACCAACCAACCCAAACGAAGAGAAGGGATCAAAACCAAGTTGTTGTTTTGGCTAAGAGATCTGCGACGGTTTCGCGGCTTTAACGGCAGCACCGACAGGGTTGTACGCAGCGACGCTCGAAACCGTCTGATATGTGGGCACCATACTCGCATAGTAAACCACCCGCCCCGTGCTATCGTACGCCAACTGCCCCCCTCCGGCCGCGTACGCCTCCGCCCCGCCACCGCCCCCCATCGCCTTCGCCGACACCGCCGCGCTGCGGTAGGCCTCCGCCGTCGCCATCCACGGCGCTGCGGCGTAGAACCCTGGATAGACCCCCTGTGACGTCGGGAGAAGGTACACCGCCGGATCGTGGCCGGGGGCCAACGACGCGTACCTCGCTACCGGTACCCCGCTCGGCTGCTCCGGCGGCTGCGCTGCCGCGGGGGCGACCTTCTCCGCATCTCGTGGGACTTGGTACTCCGTGGCGTAATCTCTGCGTACGGCCTCCTCGCTGCTGTTTTGCGGGATGAGCGGCGGCCGGTTCTCGGCGACTTGGAGGCTATGGAGCTCCTGGATCGGTCCTTGGACCTCCGCCATGGAGACCACGACAGGGGCCGTGACGGTTGAATCGGCAGCTTCCGGAATCTGCTGGTGGGGTTCGACCTTGGCCAGATCGGGCTTCGCCGGCGCCTCGATACAGAGGGTCTCGAGCGTCAAAGGTGGCTGCGGATCTACGGCGACCTTCACGGCCGGTGGAGGAACGAAGCCCTCGTCGAGGCCGAATAAGTAGTCGGGGCTCGGCGAGGCGGCCACCACCGAAGGTTGCGTAGCCGGAGGCGCAGGGGCGGAGACCGCGTTGAGGGCGTCGAAGAACCACTGGCGATCCGGGCGGGCGGCGTCGAGGAGAGCGGCGGAAGGGGGCGGGGGCGGAGGCCTGACGGTGAAGAGGAAGAGGCGGAGGCGGTGAGTGGGCTTGGGAGAGGAGGAGCTTCCGTGGAGGCGGTCGTACTCGACCATCATGTGTTCGAGGTCGTCCTCGTCCGTGACGGAGACCAGGGCGTCGAGATCCTCGCCGGGAAGCTGGTACTTGAGGCAAAAAGACGCGCAGGGGACGAGGGTGGCGAGCTTGGCGAGGACGGCAGGCAGGCGGGCGGAGCGGTCGAGGGAGAGGATCTTGGTCTCCCCGCCGACGTAGGAGAGCCTGGCGCTGTCGTGGGGTCGCGGCTGGATGCGGCCACCATAGCTGACCATGAGCTTAACGCGGCCACCGGCTCCCGGCGACGTGGCCGCCTGCGGCGACGGATTGTCGTCCGAGGCGGGGGCGACGCCGTTTTCGCGGTCGACGGGGAGCGAAAGGGAGGCGGTATCCACGACGGAAGAGTCCATTCTACTCGACCCTACCGCGAGCGGAGGTGAGATCAGAGAGAGAGAGAGAGTGCGTGTGAATGACTCGATGGGAGTGGGGAAGCGGCGGAGTATATAACCAGCATCGACGGCATAGAGAAGACGCGTGTCTCGGGATACGAATACGACAGTTGCGCTGTGGGGATCGGCTCGGTTCGGACTTCAACTTGGACCGTTTTCGTTCGCCAGAAGGGTTCTCTGCAGGGCGATGGGGTGTCGCGCATGACCACGTTAATGGATGGGGCATCCCATGTGCGCCTCACTTGATTGGTCTACCACAGCTAAGGGGACTGCAGGTGGGGAGCGCAGGCGAGACCATGAATGTTGTCCATGCGGGACAATTGCGACAGCGTGTAACCCCACCACCGCAGTTGACTCGCGGTCTGCCGGGGGGTTTGACCGTATTACAAGGTTAGACTCCGCAGCACATAATAGTATAAATATACCCCAGGCGGTCACAGCTATCGCCCTTATTACTTACTGTCGATGAAAGGGAACATTGAACAACAAGTACGTATACAGCTGGCACGTAACATGCACTCTCCCACTGTGCGTCTCGGGGTAATAATTACGCTGTTGTTACCGATCGAAGCATGTGCCGACTGAGTGCTGACTGCCTTCACCACCGCAGAGAGGGTTTTGTCCTAGCTTTTAATTTAGTGCGGGAGAGAAGCATGTTATACGACAGAACGGAACGGGCGCAACGGAAGCTAATGGTTTTGTCCTTCCTGGTTGCCGAGGCGGAGAAGACGACGAAAAAGGGGTGACTGACCGCCTCGGTCACCGTGACATTATGTATGATGTGCACGCCGATAACCACATCCCTCTGTTTGCTATTTGGCCAGAATAATTCTGTCCTGTTTTGGCAAGTACAGAGCGTCCACCTGACAGTTCTGTGATTAATTTGAATGCCGATAATTAAGGCAAAATAAAGACATCGGACGTATAATACAGTCGACTCCTCCGGATGGAGGCTCAGAGTTGACCAGAGAACATCCACGTTTTGATCAACTGGACCTCGCAGCGCACACCATTTGGATGGCATGCGATGGCCGTGGCCATCAGAACAACTACATGCATCCATCCATGCCCATTGTGATATATATATATTTACATCTGGGGTGGGTCCGCCTAGAAGAGAGGCCTAGCTGTCAACGAGGCACCAGAATGGTGTACTGATGCGTGTAAGGTGTATGGGATCCACTTATATAGTAACAGGGTGGTATTCTTCATGCTGCAATCCAACAGCATTCTTTTTTCTCTCTCTCTCGACACTGCAGACAACTGTAAAGGACGCGGATGAGCTGGTAAGCAATGGCATTCCAAAAAGCCACAATGAGATCATCAACTACAGCTAAGGAGCATGCTTCATTTAGATGGCTCCCATTTAGAGGCAATGCAATGGGGCATTTGCCTTTGAATTACTGATGAATATACTTCACATGGAATACGGACGACAATAATGGGTAAACATATGGTCTGTTGGAGAATCCCACATGGTGTTGCTTCAATGGGCTATATGCGTCAGCAGTTTGACGTAGTAAACCGGCCTTAATTCTGGTCTCCATTTGGGCAATGGTACGGTGGAATATATGCGGACTCGGTGGCCTCTTTTCATTGCAGTGACCCGGGCAGTGTAATCCTTCAGGCCTTTACGTTCTTCCAAGTCCAACCCAAAACGAGTCGAAACGAAGGCCCGGCCATCGTGTCGCGTACCCAGTTACCATTCATCCGTCAGGCCTGCCTCGAGAGCTTTCCAAAGTTTGAACCAACTCCCTCCGGCTGAAACTGACAAGTGTGTTTTGAGTTCCGTAAAGGACAAATAATTTAATTTACTCATTGATATATTAATTTATTAATTTAATAGACCTAAAACTATATGACTCGAGATATTTAAGTCCGATCTAATTATAGTATACCAATCAAAAGGTGAATTATCGGAAAAAACCTCTCTATTTAATTTTTTTTTGTTTTTTTTGGAGGAAGTGTCACCCACTTCTAAAATTTCTTAATTACATCTCATTTTTTTTTGCCTAATATCTATAATACACTTTTCTCATTTATTTTCTTATGGACCAATCCAATTATAATATTTTCAGTAATACTAAAAAAATACTATAATATAATATAAAAATATCATAACGTCATTGGTTCACCCTATGCCTCCGTCTATAAGAAAAAAAATAAAAGAAAAGGATGTTTGAGGGTATTCTAGGTATTCGATAAAAAATAGATACTGTTAAAAAGGAGTAATTACATATTACCTTTTGTAGTTAATTATGATTAGCATCTCAATCTTTATGCCTTAAAAAATAATATTGAGAACCCTACACCTACGAAAGTAATATATTTAACCTTAATTATCCTCACGTCATTAATTTCACCGATGAAAAAGAATGAAAAGGATAAAAAAAATAATTATATTATCTTTTGAATTATTAATTTCATATAAACTTCTCATTAGCAATGTCGAAGCTTTAACATAAACTGCTCTCCTCCCTTCCAGTGCCCTGCCTTCTGACTACGCTGTGAATAATGATAGACCAACAATGACATCAATGCGTGTGAGATCGATGGCATTTTAGAGAAGATCCAAGCGTCGCCCTTGAATGTGACCAATTTTATCTTCCCCTCTTCTTGCCAACTTGCTCGACCACCACCCCACTGTTGATTATGCTTGCCCATTAGAGACAAACACCCACTGCACTTGGATCTATATGCGAGAGCATGGTGATCCCTCGATGCTATATGAGATGTCGCCAACTACACTACTCGCATGCCACAGAGCACTACCAATATGATTGTTGGTTCTCCCTCAAGTACATCAATGATACCCAATAGGTAGCGTACGCCATGGCCTTCCTCACCGACCTTGCCAACATCACCAGCGATGCCACCGCCATAATGGTCGCCCTATAGCGCTACAACACCGACATCTCACTTTAGGCCCCACCGCAAACCGAGAGGGATGGGTATTGGCTAGCCTTCACATTACACCACCAAGTGGAGAGGCTACTGGGAAGGAATTCTCATGACCAGGGACATCATCGAACACAACGATCAATAAGGGCGGTAGATGCCAATTCGGAGCGATTCAGGTAACGGTCAACACTACGTTGGAGCATAGTGCTAGTCGGTACATGATCTACATAAAGGAAGGGATATGCGAGAAGATGGTCTAAGTGTCATTTGAGAAGACAAACCTAGTATTTATTTAGGACAGGATGGGCAAACGATAATTACGGGCTCCCTCAACGTTGACACGATCAGCGTCTCCATCTACAACATGACCACCGTTGATGAGTACAGACTTAACTTTCCTCTAAGTTACCAATTATTGTTTCCTTTCTACAATCAATAAGAATTCACCATGAATCCTCAGTCTAATCCTGACCTGGCCATGGCCCGGGACCTAACCTTCGCCAACACCATCAGGCTAGACAAGCACTAGGTCGTGGCCTTCCGTGCTAGTCATATGTGCTTTGCAAGCCAATCACATGAGTCATGCACTCTTTCTTTTGCTTATTATTATTATGTATTTTATCACTTTATCTTGCTTGTTGTATTTATTATGATGTCCTTGGATCTGTGCAATGGGAATCGAATCATGATGAGATTACGATAATGAGACTGATTCACCTTTAAACACAGACCCTAAATAATCATGGTCATAGGTTACTCGAGAGGGACATCGAGATAACCATATAGACTGGTGTACTGTATACCCGTCCATATGATGGAAGTGGTTGGTCTCATAGCTACTAGTGTGGAAATACTAAGAATACAATACATGTGCTCATTGGAGAATGAGTTCACTGATTGATCCACTTACGGAATGCTAAATGGTTATTGATACCTCACATCAAACAATGATTCCATAGTCCTAGTAGTGTATCCAGTCCTGAGACTTGAGATACCAAGAATATTCTATATAAGTACTCAACTCTTTGATACCTGAGTTATAAGTTTGGAAGTTACAGTTCTAGTATAGTCAGTTATTGAGAGTGGCAGCCAACCTTACGAGAGCTATTAAGTGTCAATAGAGGATCATCCACTCTCGATATCATGAGAGGAATATCCCATATATTCTTGCTCAGGCAAATCTCTGGTCAGGGTCATTCAAATTGAGAGAGAAAGAGTTCTCCGGGAGAATCTGATTAGAGCGAGACCCAAGGAGAGATTGTATGAACCTGACAGCACCATGCCCGGTATAGGGTCTCTGGGATATTAGATGGATGAGGGATTATAGATACATGGTAACTGAGGATGGATAGATCCAAAGAATTAGATTCCCTTGTATCGTCTAGGGACTGCGGTATAGTGGCCTAGTACGTCCGCAGTCGATGAGTCGAGTGAATTATTATGGATATAATAATTCATTAAGTCAGAAGGAGTTCTGACATGTATGACTCACGGCCAGCTCGATATTGGGCCTAGAGGGTCACACACATATGATAGGTGTCTCGATGAGTAGAGGTTTGGATATGAGATATCCGTTGGAGCCCCTAACTTATTGGATAGTCGTTAAGCTCCTAAATTATTGGATCCTAAGATGATATCCAATAAGAGCTAATAAGAGATTATTAGATAGAGACTCACTAATCCAAGAGGCTTGGATAATTTGATGGAGATCCAATACCCAATAGGGCAGGATCCATTAGGGTTTCCAAAGGACCTCTATAAATAGAAAGGAACCAAAGATCCATAGGCTGAGGTTTTTTTTAGCCACCTTCTATTCTCCTCTCCCTAGAGAGGAGTATCGTTACAATCCCTACTGTGTGGATATCACCAGAGAGGAGGACATTTGAACTTCTTCATCTAGTCCTATAAATCTACAGTGATTCATGTTTATACGATCTCCCTAAGTACTTTCTTTTTACATATGTAATTTTTGGATTCGCGGATTTATTTTTGACACACCAATCTTTGCACAACGACGAAACCTTTTACGAAAATCTAGTATGTTTTATTTTCTATTCTTCCACTGTATATGAGATGTCACCCCCTTGGATTTCCCAACATTCTGCTCCAATAGTGACCTCTCCATGCTCGAGTTGGTGGAGTTCCTTAGCCACAAAGACACCCTCTACACTCACTCCCTCCGTCGGTTCTATAAGTCCTATTGCATCTCTGGCATTGTCAACTTCATCTTCAGCAACTCCGCCACTGTCTTTTGTGACTACCTCATCTTCATCCTCCCCCATCAACTCAACCCCAAGCATAACGAGTTCAACATTGTCTTTGTGCACGAGCACGATTGCAATCCATCAACTTTGTGTTTAGCCAATACGCCTAGTCCAGCTCGAGTACTCTGTGTGGTCACGCATATCTCGACACCATCAACGAGGATGATGTTCAACGATTACAACTTGACAAAGATCGTGAGGCCAAAGGATTGGTTGCCATAGACCAATGAATTCGTGCTGGTATGAAAGAAAAGGATATGAAGAAATCGATCATTGTCAAAGGCGACACCCGAATCCCCTCCGGAATGCCACTGACCTCACGTGCCATCGATGCCACTACTAGTCTATCATTCGCAACATTGCCGAAGGGGAGAGAACCGACGAGGAGGAAAACAGTTTTTGTTAAAACCTCCAGGCTGAGTGAGAAGTTTATATGAAATTATATAAAAATAATAATTTAAAAGATAGTAAAAATATTTTTGTTATCTTTTTTATTTATTTCATTTTTATACGTGACAACACTTACAATTTTTTCCATCAATGAAATTAATAACGTGAGAAGAATTGAAATTAAATATTTCACTTTGATATGTATAGAAATTTTAATACTATTTTTTTAAATACAAAGACCAAGATGCTAATTATAATTAACTATAAAAGATAATATATAATTATCTTATTAAAAATTTAGTTTTTTTTCCTGAGAATTTGCCCTACATCAAATCCGTATAACCAAATTTAATTAATGTTAGTAACTATACCATTGTTACCTGTATCTTTTTATATTGGCTGTTGTATATATCGGTAAAATGGAGAAAGCTATAGTCGTGCATTCTTTTGTTATTATGGACCACTGATCAGTATGGAGTCCTAATCAACCGAAAAGTAACTTTATCTCCGCAAGATGGATTTATCTTCGAGCATGCCTGCCAAAACTTAATGAGCATGCCTGCCAAGAACTAAACAAAAGCAACCCAACATTATGGCTGGAGTTGATGGTGGTACCAAACAAATTCTCAATTAACAACGTAAAGCTGCTTTTGTGTATCTCGCAAGGATATGGGTTTTCTTTTAAGGCACAACGAGCTTTAGAGTGCTGCATTGTTGGCCTTTTGGCGCGTGATGCTCTCCTTGTAGACCTGCACATTACAACGCATGACAGTTGAGGAAGAGATTAATACAATAGAAAGCAACCAACCATATAACTACTAGCCATTGTGGAAGATGCGCCATATCTTAGGTAGATAATTACTCAATTAAATCAACATTTTACAAACTAAAATAAAGTATTGGGAAAAGATCCGCCATATGGAAAAGTGTTGGGATGAATGCAGCCAAGCAACTTTTTCGAATAACAACTAGCCATTATGGAAGATCCGCCATACTAAGGTAGATAATTACTCAATTAAATCAACATTTTGCAAAATAAAATAAAGTGTTGGGAAAAGATGAGTAGGAAAGTAATAGACACCATAATTTATTTTCTCTCCTTATATTAGATTAAACAGCATATATTGAAGCCATGTATCAAGATGAAAGAAACTATACTATTTAAGTCAATCAAGTGAGCATCACAAACTACAAGAGAATAAAATTTGTGGAAAGCTCTTCAATGTAAAGGGAAGGACCGTAGGCAAGCTCGTGTAGATTTTTTTCCCTAATCAGAATCAATAAAATATAAACAATCATTTTTAAATCAACCAGAGGATATAAAAAATCATCAAGCAAAATTCTTGCCTCAGAAAATAATTAATGAGGTGAATTTCAACAACATGCGAAGAAGAAGAAGAAGAATCAAAACTCACTAATAGGAGACATTAGAAAATAGCATAAGAGCAGGCTTCTCAAGAGCAACACCGGTCATTTTGTAAATCATTATGATAAAATTTATATATCAAAAAATTATGACGATCAAATTTGAATTGACCATACAATTATTCAAGATATATTTCCCCCTTTTTTTCTGTTTGTTTTTTCGAAATCTATAAGGGTCAAAGTCTTACCTATATTAAACCCTATTCATCCCACCACTTGCCCCATGGGCGGGACTTCCCCAACAGGAAGCATGTATCAAGCAGTACGAAGGGTTTAAGGTGGCTAAAGGATGAGTATGCTTAACATATAAGTACTCTAGAACAAATTGCGATATATATCAAAAAATGACCTTGGATGTTATTTACGTCATTGGGTAATGGAAATCAATTAAATGGCCACAGAACATCTGAGGAAATGTGTCTCTCTCAACTTCCTTCAAGATATGGCTATTAATATCTTGTACAAACGCAATCTGATAAAGATTCTGTTAATCCCCATCAATAGTGTAATCACGTAAGCGAGTTCCGTAAGCATTGTAGTGGCCTTGATTTGCCCACTAATAGTGGAAGAATGAAGCCACCCATCCAACTAAGTAGAATTAAGTTTAACTAAAGGAAGCACTAAGCGAGCTCTCCTCTCCACTCGAAACTTGTATAAATCCGACACCGGAAGCAGTGAGTTCTCCAAGCAGCTCCAGCAGCCTATCGATCTTTCATCGCTAGCTCTCTCTCTCTCTCTCTGTCTTTCTCTCTCAAAGACTATGGCCATGGGAAGGGGCAGTCGCAATGCAGTTTTGCTACTCTCCATACTGCTCATCGCTTGCTCGCCGTTAAACTCCCTCGCAGCCACCCATGTCGTGGGGGACTCACAAGGATGGGGCTTCTCCATGTCGTATGCCGATTGGGCTAATGGCAAGAGCTTTGCTCCTGGAGATACTCTCGGTCTCTCTCTCTACTAGCTTTTTTTCTATCTCTGCGTTGGGTTTCAACAGTAGTTATCTTCTCAAGTTATCTTTTCACACATCTCTTTCTGAATCTGGCAGTGTTCAACTACCAAGCTGGTCTGCACAACGTGGTGCCAGTGAACGCAGCAGACTACAGAAGCTGCAAGGAATCGGGAAGCGCCTCCAAAGCAGCCACAACAGGCAATGACAAGTTCACGCTCAAGAAAGGGGCCAACTACTTCATCTGCAGCATTCCAGGCCACTGTGGAGCAGGCATGAAGATCCAAGTCATCGCCAACTAAATCTGACATATCTATCTCTATATGTGTGTGTGTCGTGTGCTGTGCTAGCAAGGAGTGGTCAGAGAAGCGGTCACTCTCGCTGTTAGCTTAAATAATGATCGCAGTGTGGTCGAGAACTTGTAATGCTTGTAGTTCTCCATATGAAGCTTGCATGCGTAAATGATCACCACTTTGTGTGTCCATATTTTGTCGCACCAGCGATGAACCAAAATTGGTCGGCGAACCACTATGAAATAATACCACCAAAAGGAGAAGTAGCACAAGAAGGGAATGAATAATTCAAACAAGAGAGACAGTGCCACCAAAAACATCAATCTGATACTTCCAGGTTTTGATGGATCAGTTTTTAAGCATACATCAGTGTGTGAATGACTCTTCCGTGCATGCAAACCAAGACACTTCAAAGCAAGATATGACAAAAACGAAAGGCACTCTCCAAGAAAACAGAGGAATGCCTTGAAATTATTATTTTCTACAGAGATCTTTCTCCATCAATCTTCTTACCCCTTATTTTTCGAGAATAAGATAGATCATTTTCAAGTTTGAATTTGCTCATTTGAAATATGGACCATTATCTTCTACTTATTTTTAATATTTACTTTTTTTTAAATTTGAAATATGGGTTTTTTAAATTTTCGTAATTAAGGCAACGCCAATCCTCTCTGCCCCTTGACTCGTCCAAACGAGGAACCGCAACTGCCACCCCTCAATCCCCCCTCGCCTTCCCGCCCTTCGCGCTCAGACGTCAAACCCAAAATTAACCCCATCAGGTCATTCCCATTGATTTCTCACCACGCCCTTGCATCTCCATCTTCTGCTCTGTTATTTCTTCTTCCACCTGCCGCCCCCCAGCGGGCTTTAAACTGGCTGAGGGGATGCGATTGCCCTCCTTTTCATCCTTCTGATCCATTTTCTCCCACCCACCTCTCCGGTGGCGCAACGATTCAAGAAAGAAAGCAGAGCAGAGGAGAAGTCATTGTTGATCGTACCTTTTTCCTTGGGAAGTGGATTGAAAGATTGGGAGATGAAGCTATTTGTCGAGGCGCGGAGATGCAGCATTCTGGCGCCGAAGCGAGCGTGACACGCCTGTCCCACTTGCTCCGAAGGGTAAGCTCTTCTTTATCGGCTTCCGCGTGAATCACATCACATTTGGGCCAGATCTCAACACCAACAATGGTTCGATGATTAGGTCAAGAGAATAGACGGAGACGGAGATAGGCTGAGCGAGCAGCGGAGGGATAGAAGGCGTGGATCATCGAAATGATGGGGACAGGAACTAAGATGAAGGGTCTCCTCAAGGGCCTTCGCTACATCTCCCAGATCTTCGGTGAGTAGCTCTCTGCGACGACTCGCCTTCGCTCTTCGTCTCTAGTTCTTCGTTCTTTTTGCCTTCACAGCGGCTTTATATGCTATTGGCCGGTCCGTCTGATGATGGTGATGACGTGTACTAGACGCCAAGGAAGAGGAGATGCAGATCGGCTACCCCACCGACGTGAAACACGTGGCGCACATTGGTTGGGACGGCCACTCCGCCGGGTCCCCCAGCTGGGTAAGGGTAACTAATTCTGTTTCGCCATCTTTCTAAAGCGGTCCGACCTTTCTCTCTTTCATCCTTCACCGTCTGATCATCATTAACCGGACGTGTCTGATCCGCCGGCATCAGATGAACGACTTCGGATCCGCCCAGCAGCCCGCCAATGAAGATGACGCTGCTGCGGCGGCCGCGCAACCCAAGCAGCCCACCTCAGGTTCGTTCCTCCACCACCCTCTTCCCTCCCTCTTGCCGACGGACGGCTTGGCGATCTCACCGTGCACCTGCAGACCCCCACCCAGGCGGCGGATCCTCCCGAGACTCGGCGCTGCCACGGCCCTCGCGGCGCGTGGACTCCCCGGGACGCGACGGCTCGACCTCCAATCGGCACTCGCGCCGGAACAAGTCGTCCGGCGGATCCGACAGCCCGTCGAGGGAGCCCGTCGAGGGGGGGTCCAAGCACGGGCGGAAGCACCGCAGCAGCGCCGGCGTCGTGGGTGACGAGCAGCCGGCGCCCGATGTGCCTGCCGTCCCGAAGCAGCCGCACCGCCGCAAGACCAAGGGATCTTCCTCCGCCAGCGGGGTGTCGACGAGGTCGTCGTCGAAGTCGAAAGCCGCGACCGCGTCCCAGTCGGAGTCCGGAGTAGAAGAGCGGAAACCCAACCCGCAACCGTCCTCCCCGCCCACGATAGGAGAAGAGGAAGAGGAAGGAAAAGAAAAGGAAGGGCTTTGACATCTTTCCATCATCCGTCGGTCAAGCCTCCTGCAATCTGCATCGATATATCGCGTGTGCCGAAAAGGAGATGAGAGGAAGAAGGAAGCAAACTTGATGTGCCTTCAAATTTTCCATGCAACTTTCGATTGATCACTGGATTTAGTTTTCTTTTTTTCATAAAGTAATAAATAAAAGGATCAAAACACGAGGAATGAATGGCGCATATAAATGGCATACAACGATTCCAATTGCAATGTAAAAACACTGGTTATAGTATTTTCAGCAATATATGAAAACACTATAACACATTACAAAAAATACTACAATATAATCTTGTTGTTCTATGTTACAATATTTTCTTGATATTTTTGAAAAATATTATAATAGTATTTTTGTACTACATTATAATGCTTTCATAGTATTATTGAAAACACTGTAGCATAGTATAAAAATACTATAAAAAAATCGACATGCCATATAAAATGATTTATAGGAAAAAAAAGAATAGATAATTGACTGTTAAATCAAGAGTATTCAAAGGCGTTGTTAGGAAATGATGGACACTTCCAAAAGATAACTAAAAAAAAAAGAGAATTTTCTATATATATATATATATATATATATATATATATATAAAAGGCGTTATTGATAGGCAATTTGGTGCCTTCACAAAAAAATATATTAAAGGTTCATCGACATTTTAGATGTATAAAATGAGTGGAGATATAAAGGGATTCGAACCCGACATGAATTCTTTTGCCTTTTTTTCGAAAGAAAGAAAATTGTATCAGTTACGTGACAGATAGATTTAGTACAAAAGCTGCAGATGTGGTTTCATTAAGGTCGACTCCCACGTGATTAGCTAAATGGTTAATATGGGTTTACTTGTCACCTTGATAGTGATCGCAGCCATGACACATTAAGAGAGAATAATTTTCATCTTCCGAGGTACCTCATCTTTGTAACCAAGTGTTGGTAGGACATGAATTAAACACAAACTAACGGAATTAGACTCGCTATCTCTGACTCATGCATCCTAGAAAATTGTAATTTTGTTTAAATACATATCATACATCATAATCAAATTAATGTTTTAAGCATCAATTATTATATTAAAAATGATAACGAAGATATGGCACATAAACAAACAGCTAACACGTAATCTCTATCTAGTTGATATGTCATTTTTCATCTAATCAACACTCCAATCCCATTCAATTTATACATTAGGAGGGATCAGACCTACAAGACTACTAGTATGACACTAACGATAATGCCAATTCGATCCTATAAGATCAATCAGGTGGCACTGACAATAAAGTTAAATCGAGTAGTTGTTACTTTGAATCCCTATATTTAACATACAATTTTATAATTTATTAATGATTGAATGACCTCAACTGTCATTATTTTCCGTATATATCATAACCTCAACTGTCACACTACAAAAACGTTCCCCATATGTATTCCTAGTGTTATGATAGCCTCTCTAACCGAGTACATTTACTTCCACATAACCAATTTTCATCGATGCAAGTAATTTTTATAGAGTAATCATCTAGTCTCGTGGCATCTCAACTTGAGATGGAACCAAAAGCCGAAGCTCGGTAGAATCTATACTAACGAGGCAAAAACAAGCATCGGCCTAGATAAGATAAATGACTAATACCACATTATCATCGTCATCAGTTTAAAAAAACCCCACGAAACACAATTTCTATTCCCATCATGACAGCTCTTGAACGAAGACGAATCGCATTGACATGCATCGGCAGGCGATCCATCAGATGGTTCCGGTTGTCGTTCGACCACATCGGATTCGGGCCGGCACGACTACGCCTTTGATGCGGCACATCGATTTGATCCATCGTCCGCCTGACCAAAGTGTGTATTCACGGGCTCGTCCTAATGCCCACCCGGGAATACTAATAACAGATAATATTAGTCTTCCCTGCCAAAAATTTGTTATTGTTCCTTGGAAGATAAGGATCAAGACGTCTTTACCAAATGCTCCGTCGACGAGACAATCCCCTTGTGTTGGAACTGCTTGCCCCTTTTCCTTGAATCCTTCACGGATCGCAACCTCTTGGTAATCACATCATTAATTTACACTCGGGAAACTATCAACGACCCGATCGTGAGAATGTGTATCGATTTGGGGATCTGACGAAGACCTAATTGTCACGGTCGATCTTGAGGAAGATCCAACAGATCTTCTTGATTACTTGCGTTTTCTCTCGGTTTTGTTGATGGATGGAGTCATCAGGGCCTCAATTTTAGGGCGGTCACCCCCCTCCCCCGGTTGTGCTTTCTGCGCAAGTTCTTGATCGATTAGCGGGCGGGGGAGACGGTTCCTGCGGGAATACCTTGCGGGGGAGCCTGATCGCAATTTGGGTTCGGTTAGTGGCGGTCAGATCAATTTGCTGTTTATTGACTCCTTTTTGGCACCTGACTTAGGAAATTACTAGGTTCCTTTTCGATCTCTCTCTTGATCCAGCTGCCGCAAGTTGCCCTCCGATCCACCAGCCCTCTGACAGCAGGAGATCTGAACGGGCTCCGACTCAAGAACTCGTGAGTCGATCGAGTAACTTGCGTCTTCCATGCCCTCTTGTTAGATTCTGTTTTACCTTGCTTTTTCTGTACTCATCTTCTGGCCAGCGTGCATATGATGTTCTAATTTGCATGTTGTTTTTTTTATTTTCATGATGTTTTGTATTTTACATTGATCTTGATCGATTATTTTGCTGATGAAAATCTAGTTTACAGTTGCAGGACTCCGAATCGGTTAGATCCAGAAGATTGCACTATTTTACTAATTAATATAGGTTATCGAGGTTGTAGTTTCCAGGAGCATAGCAGTGGATGCAGATTTGAACTTTATGTAGCTTCTTTGTGGTAATTGTAACTGGACATCTTATGTAGGATCCGTTTTTGACCTTTTAAAGCTCAGGTCTGTTAGGATTTTAGCTAGAAGTCTGTAACACTTTTTTTCTGTCTTTGATGCTAATTTGGTTCTTGATAGTTTAGATGACATGATCTAGACCTCTTGGTTCAGACGTTGATCATGTTTTAGATGCTTGTTTTGTCTTTATTAAATAACTCTAATGTCAGTTAAGACGTAATGTAACGCTTCAACATTTCCCTGCTGAATTGCAAACATCCCAATTTAATCTCAATATTGATAACTGAAATCAGTATTCAAGTTTTATAGAATCACAGCCACTATTGTTCTCCGTTTGAACAACACACATCGCAAGGAAACATTGTAGCATGTGACATGATAAACAAATTTATCTTGTGATGCTCTTGAGATGGACTTGACATTTCATCAAATTCAGTTGCTTAACTAACATTTTGCATCATAATTTGACATTTCTTTGGTTATCTTTGTGTCCGAATGATACCAAGTTTTGATTGAGTTACAGTGGTGAATTGGACATATAACAGGAAATTAACTCTCATTATTTTCTCCTTTCTCTCTGCCTGTTCATCTATTTATCTTCCTTTTTTTTTATATGCTTCAAACAATTCAGTTTTCGGAAGGGCTTTCCATATGTATGGAAGAGCATTTCAGAATGCTTCTTGTGTAGAATCAGTATCAGTCTCAAGTAAAATTATAGTATAAGCTATGGAGTAATTTGGGTTTCCTTGAGAGGAAACCACACTGAGACCAAAATAAATTTTCTCCTTATTAATATTACTGCTATGTTGGTTAACATGTCAAAGCTATTTTATGATCAGACTCTGACCTTTCAACTTCTATTATCCTAATCTTAATCAAGCCTCTGGGATATGTACCCTTTTGTAAATGGCATCTCTCTTTGGTCATTACAGTCATCTCTTTTAATTAAATTTATATTTTTGTGAAGAGTTCTCTTAACATAATTTTCAAACATTATATATATATAGGGGGGTGTGTGTGTGTGTTTTCAATTGTTTACACGAGTTATTTTACATAGGAATCTCTTTCAGTTATTTTATATTGTTTAAATGTGTGTATATTCCAGAGCATTTTTAATGTTATATCTTCTCTTTCAGTATTAATGGGAGCAGAATGCATAGGATCCCAGATTAAAGATGACCTTGATGGAATACCTCCTGTGCCACCGGGTTTTGACCCAATTACATCATTCAACTTGCAGAAAGTTCACAGTGATCTTAAGGCTCCTGCAAATGCTTCTGATACGATAGAATGCATTGTAAAAGTTGATAATTCAAGGAACACACTGGAGAATGTGCAGGATGATGTTAAAGATACTATAAATCCCTCTGATCCAGTACAATGCACGATAAGAGATGAGAAATCAAGGAAGTCACTTCGACACAGGCCCTCTGTGAACTACCGCCAGTTTGATAATAGCTCAGATGAAGAGTCTGACTATGAGCCTTTTGAGCGGGTTAGTGGTTATAGTTGATGGCTTTTTGACTAAGATAATCTGTGGATATGATGTACTTTTGGTTCTTAACTTCTTGTTTTGAACTTCATATCTTGTTCTAAGCCCTTATCTTCTTTGGAGTATATGTTTGCAATGTGTTTGTACATCTGCATGTGGTTTTTCTAACCTGTAGAAGCCACTTTGTTTCTTGTATAGGCTGTGCCTTCAATTCGTTGTCTACCCAAAGGAGTTTTCCGAGGATGCAGCGAATGTGAAAATTGTCAGAAGGTAGTTGAGTGTCATAATGCCTTTGCCAGCTTTGTTAAACAAGGATTGTTTTTTTCCTTAATTTTTTGAGCAAAGTGATTACCAAATCTATTAATAGGTTACAGCAAGATGGCATCCGCAAGATGCTTGTAGGCCTGTCGTCGATGAAGCTCCTGCATTTTATCCAACCGAAGAGGTTCATATTATCTATTTGCATCTGAAGCATCTTATGCTTAATAGTTTAGACTTTAATTTGTACAAATTTTCATGTTCCTGGATTATCTGGGTTTTGTGATTAGGAGTTTAAAGATACCCTCAAATATATTGCAAGCATACGCCCAAGTGCAGAACCTTATGGAATTTGTCGAATTGTTCCACCCTCTTCTTGGAGACCCACCTGCCTTCTTAAGGAGAACGATGTATGGGAAAATTCAAATTTTGCTACTAGAATCCAACAGGTGAATAAGCTTCAAAATCGTGATTCTTTGAAGAAGAGTGGTAAAAATCACAGCATTATGAGGAGGAAAAGGAGAAAAATATTTAAAACAGGGGATAAAAATGATGAGCATAAGGTAGAAGCTGATTATTATGGATACTTTAATGGCACTGAGAGGTTTGGATTTGTACCTGGCCCAGACTTCACTCTAGAGTCATTTCAGAAGTACGCAGATGATTTCAAGAAGCAGTATTTCTGCAGAAATCCAGATTTTGTCCTGGGGTCTTGCCAACAAGAACCATCTGTGGAAGATATTGAAGGCGAATATTGGCGGATAGTAGAGAGACCAACTGAAGAGATTGAGGTACTGCTAGTATTCTACCCTTGTATATACCAGCAACCACTACCATTTGCTTGTCCAAATGCAAATCATGCATCAAATCCAATTCACAATGATCAAATCTGTTAATCACTGATATGCACTTTTTTCCTTTTTCGACTCTTGGCACAAATTGTAATATCTAAATGGTAGAAACAAAAGGTTTTTTCTTACTTCATGAGAATGGTCTTTTACTATTGTGCTGTAGAGAAACAATCATCTACAGGTTCTTATTAGCATAGTGTTTATCTGCAGTTAGATCACTATTAATCATTTTTGGTCATGATTACAAAATCTGTGTCCGGCTAACTTAAATAGCAAATGTACTCTTGCAGGTGCTTTATGGTGCTGATGTGGACACTGGAGTTTTTGGTAGTGGTTTTCCTAGATCATCATCCTCTGTAAAGATCTCTGAATTAGAGGATCAATATATGAATTCCGGTTGGAATTTGAACAACTTTCCTCGGCTTCCAGGCTCTGTGCTTTCCTTTGAAAGTGGCGATATCTCTGGTGTTCTGGTGCCATGGTTGTATGTAGGAATGTGTTTTTCCTCCTTTTGTTGGGTAAGATGCTTCTCCATATCATCATTTGGCAAATCTGGTGTTTAACATGTAAAACTTAGAGCTTTTTTTTTCTGTTGGAGAATTTGATGTTTCAATAAACATGCGTGAATACAAATATTTTAATCATAAGTTTCCATTTGAAGTATAATTGATGTTATTCTTGCTAGCAGCATGTGGAAGATCATCATCTATACTCATTAAATTATATGCACTGGGGTGCACCAAAGATTTGGTACGGAGTCCCAGGAAAAGATGCCTCAAAATTGGAGGAAGCTATGAAGAAGAATCTACCAGAATTATTTGAAGAACAGCCAGACTTGCTTCACAATCTTGTATGGATGTTTTTGTATATCTTTCTTCTAGTGATAGTGCTCTATTCCTTGTCATTGTTGGATGCATGATTTATCTAAAAAATAGTTAACTGAAAAAGTACTCCAGGCAGCTCTTGCGAGTGCTTGAACCATCCACCTAATTTACACCTTTGCCGTTCAATCAACCAGAGTTTTTCTTTTCTGATCGATTCTTCTTTTGCAGGTAACACAATGCTCACCTTCATTGCTAAGATTGGAAGGTGTACCTGTCTGCCGTTGTGTTCAGAATGCTGGAGAGTTTGTTCTCACTTTCCCTCGGGCATATCATTCAGGCTTCAATTCTGGATTCAATTGTGCAGAGGCTGTAAATGTGGCTCCCGTTGATTGGTTGCCTCATGGTCAGCATGCTGTAGAGCTTTATCGTGAACAGGGACGCAAAATATCAATATCCCATGACAAATTATTGCTAGGAGCTGCAAGAGAAGCTGCTAGAGCTCAGTGGAATATCTTATTCCTGAGGAAAAACACCTCAGATAATTTAAGATGGAAAAATTTCTGTGGTTCTGAAGGCATACTGGCAAAGGCACTTAAGGTAAACTTACATCTCCATTGTTTACTATGTTGTTTTATAAAATAATTTTTAGAAACTAACTTCTTTGTTGAATAGGAACGGATTGAATTGGAACGTGTAAGAAGAGAATTTCTTTGTTCATCTCAGTCAGGAAAAATGGACTCTAGCTTTGATGTTAATAGTGAAAGGGAATGTGTTATTTGCCACTATGATTTACATCTTTCTGCTGTTAAATGTCAGTGTTCGCCTGACAAATTTGCTTGTCTGATTCACGCAAAACAGCTTTGCTCATGTGCTTGGACCATGAGGTTATTTTTATTCCGTTACGAGATTAGTGAATTGAATGTCTTGCTAGATGCCTTAGGAGGAAAGTTGAGTGCAGTCCATAGGTGGGGCCATTTTGATCTTGGGTTAAGTTTGAGTTCTTATGTTACTAAAGAGAAAGCACAGGAGTCCAAGCAGGTCTTTGTGACTAATAAAGAAGGAAGAACAAACAAGGACAATGTACTGGCAGACCAAAAAATTACAACTGGTGATGCAAAGCACAGTTTGTCCAAAGAATCTGGTGTGTCAAATCTACAGCAGTTGGAAGAACCGAAAGAAAGAAATAGAAGAACAAATAATGCAGCTAATTTAGCATGCACAAATGATGACGATTGTTCCCTACTGCAAACTAAATCCACAAATCTATCTGTTACATCAGATCCTTGTTTTACAGTTGGTGGTCTACATTACAGATCAGTGTATAGGAGTGCAAATGCAATGACAGCAGCCTCTTCAGATCCTCATTGTTCTATGGATGGCATTTTGAAGACAACTTTGTTGCAAACCAATTCTAATGGATTGGTTGAGATAAAGTACATGAGTGATGCTAAACTTGCCATCACTGAGCCACAATCCATTCCACCATCTGGTGAAAGGAACATTATTTCACTAGGTGATGTTGATGCTAAAGATGCAAACAAATTGGTTTCAGATAAAATGAGGGAAGAGCAGTCCGTTAAATGCTCTGAAACAGTGTCCAGGTTGATGAATTGCGAAGACAAGGCAACATCTTGCAGTCCTCACAAGGATCAAGATCTTGTAACGCCACAAACTAATGCATCCTTGATGAGTGAAAAAGAGATTGATATGCAGCCTCTGGTGCAGGTATCTAGTGATGGTTTAACCTCTACATTTCTAGATTTCAAGGACCAGAAAGAAGGAACTCCTGAAAATGTCTCCAAGCTGCCAGACCAATGGTTGTATAGATTCTCTCCTGAAAAAACAGCTGAATGCGCTAAATCTGCCAGTACATCCATTGCAAGACCAAAGACAGATCTTTTTTCTGTAAAAGAAACATGTGATGGTGATGTTACAAAAGTCTATCTTCAAAATCCCCAATATGCAAGTGGCAAACAAAATTCTGAAAGCAAACAAGGGAAAGTTGAATCAAATCCTGAGTGTAATTTGGTGGTTAGAGGAAATCTAGTTACTACTAGTCAATCTTATCCACAGAACTGTCCTGACAGATACAACCGTCAACAGAAGGGTCCTCGCATGGCGAAGGTGGTGCGAAGAGTTAATTGCAATGTTGAGGCTTTAGAATATGGTGTTGTTCTTTCTGGAAAATTATGGTCCACTAGCCAAGCCATATTCCCAAAAGGTAAGTTTGCTACTTACTGAATGATGCATCAATAATTGAGGTATCTCAGAAATTGTACCATTTCAATGGATCAATAATGGCCAATGTTCTAATTATACTTCCTCATATGTGATTTGACTATTTTGTTGCAGTTAAACGTAATGTGCAATTTTGTTTTTTGTTGTCATATACAATCCCACAACACTGACCACTGCAGATGTGCCCCTAAAGGAACATATGGATTCAACATTACATTGTAAACCCAGAATATTCATATCAAGACCCATATCTGGCATCTAACCCTAGTTTGCATGGGTTAAGTGGTGTCTAAACCTCTAAAGGCTTCAGTAACCTGATATCTTTTAAGAGGCTTAGATCGAAAATGAGAACTTTGTATTAGGGCCTTCTTGATACAGTGATTTAGCTTAAATGCCTCAACAAGTTTTAGGAAAAACTACTGAGATGTGAAGAAGTTTATCAATTGATGCAGTTGGTATCTTAAATACATGAAGACTTTTTGATACTGATAGGCCTTTTCTTTATTGCAAGGCTACAAGGGTGCTGTTGCACTTTGATAGGTAGGGCAGATCCTAATTAGTCAAGGAAATTCATCTTTATCAGTGTCATTAAATGCTTGCCTAAGGCTCACTGAGGCCAAGGCCGTAATCTTGTTTCTCTCTTCAACTGAAGTTCATTAACTCCATTAAGGTGCACCTAAAGCACAGGCTTATGTGCCTTACTGGAAAAAGCATGGCTCCCAATAGTTGTGCTTTGTGATACCACTGGATTTGCTTCATGAAGATAAGCTTGTGAAATAATTTGTTATATTGTTTAATGTATTAGGATTTTGATTGTTGGGATTATAAGAAACTAACAAATGAACAATTACCTTTCTGCTTCACTTTTCCAAAGACAAGAAACCAATATTTTTTATGCTGTTGTTGGTTGTCACCTTTTTTCTTGTCTTCTCTTCCTTCTTTTACTTTTTCGATCTTCTATTTGCTATTGTACTGCCACTGTATTTGATTGGCTTGCCTACCCCTCTTCTGCTTCATTTTGTTTTTGCTGTTTTGTTGTGTTTATATTTCTCTCATGTTGATTTTGTTTTATTTACTTATGTTGCTGCTCACTACTGCTTTTTGTATTTTTCTATTGCATTATTGTAGTAGTTTTTTTTTTCTTCCAATATATGAACCTAATGTTTATGTTTATGTTTATTTTTATGCTTTTCATATTCCTTGCATTACCATTTGAATATGAGCTAATTGCCAAAATTAAAATCACAACTAATTACATATCATTGAATGGTAGATAAGTATCGTTTTGTAGTGTGGAATTTTCTATAATAGTATATTCAATTATTATTGTCATATTGAGTCCACCTTGTTATCAACGTGGCATGCATCTGATGTGCCTTGCAGCACATTTGTGGGCTGCAAGAGATCTTAGTACCTTAGGGCACATTTAGCTTTTGATAACTTCTCTTTTTATCGGCTTTAGTGTTTTCTATTGTCTCACTTCAGCAGTTGAATAACTCTTCATTTTTAATACAGGATTTAGAAGTCGGGTTCGATACTTGAGTGTTCTAGATCCAACACAAATGTGCCACTACGTATCCGAAATTTTGGATGCTGGGCTGCTCGGGCCTCTCTTTATGGTGATTAAGTGTTTGTTGTTCTTGCTTTGCATCGTAGTTGATGTTTTTGTGCATTAACAAAGTTACATGGACTTCTATCATGTTCTGTTACACTGCTGCAAATTCATATTTCTCTTACAGCTATGGTGAACCTGTAAATTAGACAAACTGTTACACTTGCAGGGTCAAGAATACTTTTTACTATAAATGTCAGTTCACCTCACGTATAGAAGAAGAAGCAATATCAATATTTCTGATTATTTTCTTGGTATTAAGAGATAGTTTGCCACAATAGAACTGATTGAGTAATCTCAGGAAAAGAATATTTCTGCATGGTCATAAGTCTGATCATACTTGTCGGCTGAATTTTCTTGCATCTGTTCACATCATATCTCTTGGATTTTTTTATATTGTTTCATGTTTTCTTCGTAAATGACTTATTTTTAATGCACTAATTCCTACTTTAACATTTCTGCACCTTTATTCTTCTCCTGAAATCACATCAATTAATCATCCAACCTGCCTTTTAATCACAAGGCTTCTCTGATCTTGAAAGCATTATAAACCTGTTATTCTTAAAGAGAAGTTTTATTAGAGAAGTGTCAACATTCCTTGATGGCCTATCCATGTTGCCCTGTTTAAAATATTATGTAGGCACTGCATGAATCATAGTTCAGAACTAGTTACTCCATTGTGTAATTACATCCACTTTTGTCTTCCTGGTACTTCAGGTTGTTGTTGAGCAATGTCCGAGCGAAGTATTCATCCATGTTTCTGCCTCAAAGTGTTGGGACATGGTGAGAGAGAAGGTGAATGATCAAATTAGGAAACATCATAGTATGGGAAGGCCAAGCCTTCCCCCATTACAGCCTCCAGGATCCCTTGATGGTCTCGAAATGTTTGGTTTATCATCACCGATATTCATTCAGGTCAGTATACTTTGGTACAATGTTTTGCTCAAAGAGCATTCTTATTCCTATCAGATTAGATCTGAATATCTATCACTTTTTTGGTAATGATCTAACCAAATCGAAGTTCAATTTCAAGAATTTTTTCCCTTTCTAGTCACATTTTTTCCAGTTTGACAGTGGGATGAATGTACAACTTGGTGAAGGATGCATTTCCGAATAAAATTATTGGCTTTGGATCATGGACATATTTAACCAGACCATTTATGAAATAGCTTGCTCATACGGTTGTAGACTTTGTCTCACCTAATTTCTTCAAAAATCTCATGCAAGATTTGGTATATTTTAGATGTCTTTTATATTGTTATTATAGTTAGCAAACTGAGGAAATTAATTGTAATGTACATATAAAAACCAACAAAATAGTAAAAACAAAAAAAGGGTAAAATCCTTATGTTGACATTGGTAAATTTCACACTTTGACTTGACATATATTAGATATCATTCAAATACTTAGTACTGATAGTACTTGACACATCGATGTTTGTATTGGGATCATTTCAAATAATTTAATATGGATACATACAGATATGTGATAGACACATCTGTCATATCTGGCTCGGCTCCAATTACATACGGAAACATGTGTGGATGAATATCATTTGACCCTCTTGCACCCCTACTAATCATTTGGTCAAAACTAGGACCAACAAAACCATTACATGATTCTGATTATGTTCCTGACCTTTTATTTGCTTTCAAGAATCATGTGCGCCCGCCCCCAGTCAGAAGGTATGGCTTAAATTATATGCTATAGCACATTAAAGCTGGCAATTAGCTATATGGACATCAATCATTTATGGGTTCTTGGTTGAATGAAAATGACTATCAGGTTTTTATCAACCATGTTTTATCCGTCAATCTTGGGACAGAAAATGTGATGCTACCTTTGTCTAATAATTAGTGCTTACTATTTGATTCATCCATGTTGAGCTCCACCACTGACTGTTTCCATATTTTCTTGAGAGTGTGTAGTCTCAGTCTGAAACTCTCGCCTAAATGTCTGCTTTTAAATCCAGGTGATCGAGGCGCTTGATCGAAATTTTGTCTGCACAGAGTACTGGAGATCACGACCGAAGCCTCCAGCGGCAGATGCCCATGTGATCTCCGCCAAGGATCAGCAGGGAGTCGAAGAAACTCCATGCTCCGTGGACTCCCATCTGGCTCTTAGGGGTCTCTTCAAGAAGGCCAATCGAGAGGAGCTGCATGCTTTACAAACAATGCTCAACGGCAACATGCCAAACGACTCAAATCGACAACTCATGCAGGCCCTGGACGAGGAAATCAAGAGCCGCTGAGGTCGATCAGAGCTTTCGACCAGTCAAGAACCCTTAGGAGCGTGGAGCTTTCTTTGTGTGGCGTCGATTTGTAAGGGCTCGACACTCACGTTTTGGTAACAGCTTGCATAGTAGGTTGTAGATAGCACCTCATTCTTTTCAACACAAGATTCCACTGCCATTCTTCACACTTCTACTTTCCTGATGAGTTGTTGTGTAAGCTGTTCCTCGTGTGTTAGCAGTTGCCTTCGTCTCACCTCTGTATTTGTATTTCTTTCTAAACCAAGACAAGAGAGTTAGCGAAGACGAAAGAAAGGGAAAGGGCAAAAAAAAAAAAAAGTGAGAAGGCAGCCGCACTCATAGCCGAAGGCTTCTACTCCGCCTCTATGGCTCGTCGTCCCAAAAGTGAAGGACGGAACAGGCACCCACCCTCTTGCATCCTCCTCCTTATTCAGTTATTCAAGCACTTGTTGCGTTGAGGTGGGTCGTCTTCGTCTTCTCCATGATAGACGTACGTAGGTACGTAAGTGGCCTGCAGAGCCAAACGCCATAAGGACGAGCCATGGACGTAACAGGAATAAGGAAAGGAATGGGCGGGCCCGGAGGATCAGCTGTCCACTACCACTTTGGTTGGCTTACATGGATGAACCAAATGCACACCACCGTTTCTTTGGTTAACTTAAGCACAACAATAAGAGTCGTTTATCCACTCGTAGTACTACATATAAGCAAAATGTGTTAATTAAAGTTTACAATTAAGGAGGACACCAGCTGCGTCTTCTCACAAGAAAGGATGGTCCATCTGCTCACCAAATTCAAATCTCCTTAGTCGTAGGAAGTGCTCGTGAAATTGTTGGAGTAAAGCTCATTGGTCATCTTGCCAAAGGATGCACATCCCAACGCCCTTTTCCCCCTCGCATTTTTTCGCCCCCTGTCATCGTCATCTGTCAACACGCTGCCAGCCTCTCTCTCTCTCTCTCTCTCTCTCTCTCTCTCTCTCTCTCTCTCTCTCTCTCTCTCTCTCTCTTCCTCACAGAAACACCTTTCAGGCTCTCCCGGAAAATTGAAGTTCCGCCACACTCGCAGTCTCACGGCTTCACCTTTACTTCTCTCATCTTCTGAGACTACAAGCATGAGATCCATCAATCTCAGAGGGCTTACGGTGTTCTCTCTCTACCATTATCCACCAGCAGGACGAGAGGAATAGGCGAGCAGGATCAAGTCAGACAAGTCTTTCAAGGTTCCATATCCCTTCCACATATCTCATTTCTGATCCCATCAGTATACCCCTCCTTCCTTCAAAGAGCACGTTACACCTCTCCATATCTATATCTGGCTGTTGTTCTCAGAAGATCTTATCTTCCACACTTTCACATCGCTTTTGGCAGATCCAAAATGCTGCAGTAGGACCACACCTCTCTCTCTCTCTCTCTCTCTCTCTCTGTGTTTGCTCGATCGAATGATTAGTGTCATGCTTCAAACATCATTTTCTGTACATGCAGAACTACCAAACAGGTACTGCATCACATGGATCAGCCTGAAGAAGAGCACACCGAGTTCCACGCTATCATGGACATGATCCCCAACCCTGACAAGCCTTCCTCCTCCGACAGCTGCGTCGCTGGCCCCAACTCCTTTCCCGCTGCCACCGCCCCGTCGCCGAGCCGGTACGAGTCGCAGAAGCGGCGAGACTGGAAGACGTTCTGCCAGTACTTGAAGAACCACCAGCCACCGTTATCACTGTCGCGCTGCAGCGCCGCCCACGTGCTCGAGTTCCTGCGCTACCTGGACCAGTTCGGCAAGACCAAGGTCCACACTCCGGCGTGCCCCTTCTTTGGCTTCCCCAACCCACCCGCCCCATGCCCTTGCCCCCTCCGCCAGGCATGGGGATCCCTTGACGCCCTCACTGGCCGCCTCCGTGCCGCATTCGAGGAGAATGGTGGCTCGCGCGAAGCCAACCCCTTCGGTGCACGAGCTGTCAGACTATACCTCCGCGAGGTCCGCGAGTTGCAGGCCAAGGCTCGCGGCATCAGCTACGACAAGAAGCGCAAGAAGCAACCACGGACGACGCCTTCGCCCACGCAACATCATCACAACCCTCACAGCCCACCATCCGGCACCACCTCAGCTGCCTAATCCCCACCATAGGAAGAACTATTATCTATACCTCTCAACCTCATATGATGTGCATGCCATTGCCTTCAGTAGAGTTGCTGATATGAACAATATGTTCCTGCTAATATGAAGGATAGCATACTGTTACCACTACTAGCATGAGTATTGGTGGTAGAGCCCGGTGCCTTGAACTCATAGTTCATCGTGTACCTTTTCCTTTGAGTGAAAGCTAGTTAGTTCATCATGTACTTGAAATCTATCTCAGCTACAGCAGGTATTGGATTTTGGACACCCTGTTGAAGCTTCTCTTCTTCATCTACTTGTTTCTCCTTATGGTCGTAAAGCAGTAAGCAGATGCTCACGAGTAGCTGCAAGGTGTTCCATCATCCACATGGTTGGTCAATGTTTGATATGGAAAACATTGTTGGAGCAACCTTTTCTGCTGTTTGGATTTTACTACTATGCTTGAGAGAAGTTCATATGGGTGGGGTGTTGCCGGGCATTATCTTTTGTTTTGGCTTCTTTTACTTGATATGGAGGATGAAAGGACTTGACCTTTGGGAGTATGGTCTTCTCAACTGTGTCTTATCACGACTGTTTGGCTTCACCATTTTTGTTGCAGAGCAACTGGTCGCTCTAATTGCCATAGGATTCTCCCATTTCTTTACATTCCTCACAGAAAAGATAACAAGAGGTACTTTGTCCTCTCCACCACAATCCTCGAATTGTTTACTTTCCATTGTGTAACGATTAGGGCTCAATATTTCTTATTTGTCTTTGAGTGATGATATAACATTAGAAGATTGTTGCAGTATTGCTATATTCATAAAAAACTTACATGGGTGTGTGTGTTAGGTTAAATTATTCTTCCATATAGAATTCATCATAAACTTACGGTATTGCTATATTCATTTCTTCTTCTTCTTCCTCTTTTTCTTCTTTTTGCCCGTGTCAAAGAAAGCTAAATTCTAACATTTATTAATGCTAAATTCTTCAGTTTTATACTTCATTTATTAATGGCCTCTAACTTTTTTTTCCTCATGAGTATGGACGACATCGATAATGAATATAAAATCTTGTTCTATTTTTTTTTTCTCCACATATTTCACATAATCACTTTGCTCAATCCCCATAGAATAATATGGTTGAAGTCTTCACGTTTATTGATGATCACTTGGTAGTGAATTAGACAAACCTTGTCACGTTGCTCTTATTTGGTTTGCTGATAGCATGCTCTGGAATTTCTTTATGTGAAATTAAGTCAACTGCATGCATAGATTTTAGATCAAGGTCCTTGAATATTATGTTGGATCAATGCAATGAAAATATTTTATGAGCAAACGATATTATAAGAGTCTGCTAGTTGATTAATCATATGTACATGAGAAACACGTAGTTGATGTTTGACAATTTAATCTCAGGCGAAGTGGAAGTCGACGATAATATATTTCATGCGCGAGTAGAACAATGGATTGGTATATAAATAGATGGCACCGATATTATCACAATATATTATAGGAGTTATGGTAGAGTTGAAGTCAAGTTTCTTTAGCATATTTGTAACCCAATTGAGTTCTGCGCAACGGCGATAGCTCGATATTCAGCTTTAGTTGTAGACATTATGATTGTCTTTTGTTTTTTTGAACTCCAACTAATTAGATTTGTTCTAAGGAAGATAATATATCCTGATGTAAATGTTCTATCATTAATATTTCCTACCCAATTAGCATCGATAAAGGCATAGAGATGAAGTGATAAGTGTTTATAGAGAAAGAGTCCATGATTGAGGATCCCTTTGAGATATCGCAGGACTCATTTTATTATAGACCAATACATAGTAGTTGGTCGATGCATGAATTGAGATAATTTATTGACTGTAAACAAGATGTTTGGATGTGTGAGAGCTAAGTACTATAAGGAGCCAAATATTTATCAGTATTATGTAGGATTTATAGTAGCATCGTCATCATATAATTTGAGTGATTTAGCAGTAGAGAGTGGAGCAGTAATCTATTTGACATTCTGCATGTTCATCTTTAATAAGAGATCTTGAATGTACTTTCTTTGAGATAGAAAAATTCCTGAAAATGTGCATGTTGCTTCCACTTGTAGAAAGTAGTTCAAGGTTCCTAGATCTTTAATGGAAAATTGATCTTCCAATTGCTTGAAGAATCTCTTGATCTCCATAAGATAATTACTTATAACGATAATATCATTCACATACACCAATAGATATATTATACTGCCATTTTGTTATCGTAGAAATAATGAAGTGTTAGAGTTAATGAAACCAATTAATGTCCAAAATGAGCCAAGTTCGGTATACTAAGATCTTGGAGCTTGACAAAGTTCATAAATAGCTTTCTGTAATTTACAAACATACCTTGGATAGCGAGGATGGATGAAACCAGGAGGTTACTGCATAAAGATACAAGTTAGAGTCTCCTATAAGAAAGTATTATTAATATCAAGTTGTCAAAAGTGTTAGTCTTTTGTTATGATCAAACTCAAGATAAGTCAGATTATTATTAGTTTAACAATAGGACTAAATGTATCTTTAAAATCCATACCAGGTCATTGATGAAATCCTTTGGCCACTAGACATATTTTATATCTAACAATGGATATATCTGGCTTCTGTTTAATTCGAAAGACTCATTTATACCCGATGATATTTTGTGTATGATGAAAGGGTACAAGAGTCCATATAGAATTATGGAGTAGGGCATCATATTCTTCACATATGGCTTTACACCAATGTAGAGATTTTTAGGCTTGAGTAATGATGGTGGGTTCAATGTGTTCAGGGGGAGATTTTGTAATAGTATGAAGGTTAAGGATAAGATGCGGCTTGAAAATACTACTTTTGGAGCATATTGTCATGGGATGTCTAGGTGCGATGGGATTATTAGGTTATGTGGGAGGTATAAGTATTGGTGAAGAGTCACTAACACGTACTTGGTCAAGCTAAGGTACTTCAAACAAAGACATTAGTTGTACTTCTAAGGGTATTAATCAATAGGGTGAATTTGTGAAAAAGTAAGTAGAGAAGTAGTGGAGGGAGTAAGGAGCTATTGAACTAAAAAAATAATAAAGTATGTATCTTGAAAGGAAGGACTGGATGGTATAGTGAGAGGCTCATTTGACAGAATTTGAGGTATACTCCAATGATGTATATTTGTTGGAATGACTCATATAGACCCATAGTTTTGAAAGGGAAAGATAGACTTCACAAAAATAACATAACATGATATAAAGACTTTTTTAGTTTGAGGACCATAGCTTCGGAAAGCATTATGCTTAAGAGAATATTCTATAAAAATACAAGGTTTAGATCGTAGTGTCAACTTATACAAGGCATAGAAGCATAGTCATGAATAACATAGACATCCAAATGTTTTGAGTTTTTAAAGGTTTAAGAGTTTGTAAAATAGTGATTAATATTATAAGATTGGAGTGAGTATATGGTTAATGAGGTAGACTACAGTTTGAAAAGTTGTTGACCAAAAGGTTGGTAGCATGGAGGCTTGATGTTGAAGAGTGAGATTAATTTCAACTAAATATCGACGTTTATGTTCGGTAGAGCTAACTAATTGAGGAATGTGGGGAGTAACTTAAGGTATTATATGTCATAAGTTAAGAGACAAAATGTTAGAGCTTGATATTCAGTTTTACCATCAGAGTAAACTATTTTAATTATAGATTAAAATAAATTCTTAATCAATTTCCTAAATTGGATAAAGATTAAGAAAACTTTATATTTGTGTTTGAGAGGATAAAATCATATATACTTAGTAAAATAATTTAAAAAATAATATAAAAATTAAAATTATTAAAAGAAGTGTTTAGGATTGGATCTCAAATATTGATAAAAATAATTTAGAGTAGGATATAGAAATGTTAATGGGGAAACTTGATGTGATAGTCCATTGAATGGAGGTAAATTAACGAATATTGAGGAGTCCAATAGATTTGATAGTGATTTAAGAGTTTCTTAAAGTATATTAGTTGGAATGATCGCATGACCTGTATTTTGGTTCAAGGAAACTATAGCATGAAATTGATATAATAACTTAAGAGTTTGTATATAAACCATGTTGCTTAATCATTATAAGAAGTGAGGATATGTTAATTTGAAGATCAACTTGTTTTGAGTTTCCACATTGTTGAAGAATCTAGGTGTTAGAATGTGAGATAATTGAAGAGAACTTAGAATATTTGAGCATGAGACTTAATCATAGACAAAATGACAGCTTTGATTTGAAGGATTTAATAAAGAATTGGGATATTTAAGGTAAATTTATATCATATTAATAAGAATTGGACTTTATATGAGGCTATTAATCAAAAGAGAACTTTGGAAAACTGACCAATGTTGTATTCGAATTAAAACATATACTTGAGTAAGATGGTGGAAAGCAAAGTCTTTAAATATGATTAAAGAGAAGTGCTTTATATTGATGTCAAATATCATTGAGTGCCATAGATTTATTCCCAAAAAATCATATTAGAAGTATGTTAATGGATCAATAATATAATATGATTTGACTTGGCGTAAATCATGCAGATTAAAAATAGATTACATTAAACATATCGATTAATACAAGTTAAGTGCGTGCTCTAAATTAGCAACCTGGTAAGAGCTTAGGAAAATGGAAGTTGTGATTAGGGCTTTTTAAGGGTGGATAAAAAATTGATAATATCTTACCATAAGAGAATTGTCCACGCGAGGCGAGAGAAAATATTTCATTAAATGATAATTTAGCGTAATCTTCTCTCTTCAACTCATTAACTCCATTATAGTTTAAAGATGAAGGGTGAAGAGTCATGGATGAAATAGGTGCATGGTGGGACTGAACAATTACGCTTTCTCAAAGAAATGCTTTGTTGGTTGTCACCTCCTCTTTCTGTCTTGGATTTGTGCATGGTCAAGTGCCTCACTACTGCTTTTTATTTTTCTATTGAAGACTTCATTATGAACCTAAAATAGGCTAATTGATCGAATCTAAGAAAGAAGTGTGGCTATAATAGTATATTCGATTAGCGCTTTGTGTGAAGGAGAAGCTGGCAAGAGATTATCCTTAAGATGGAGTTTTCTACACTTCAGCAGTTGAATAAAAGGATTTAAAGGATACTTTGTGTTCTAGCACCTCATGTATCCGAAATTTTATGGAGGAGTGGGTAAAGCAATGAGTTTTTGTCATTAACAAATTACAGAAAAGTCAAAGTGCAAACTGTTACACTTGACGACACAGAAGAAATTTATCATTTGGATCAGGCCCAACCAATTGAGCTTGGATCCCAACGATTGGTGATGGACTTATTTTTAATTAATTCCTCACAGCTGAAATCACACAATTAATGCCTTAATCAATTTGAAAGATTGTTTATTCTTAAAGAGAAGTTTTATTAGAGAAAACATTCCTTGATGCTATCCAAGCCAATTGTGCGAATCATAGTTCAGAAACTAGCATCCACAGTTTTATGGCAATGTCTTACATCCATCTGCCTAAATGAAAATATAAAGTATGGGAAGGCCAAGGCTTTCAAGGACACTTGTGGTACTCCAAATGTTTGGTTTATCATCAGATTCATTCGTACAATGCTTCAAAAGCATTCTTTTGAATATCTATACTTTTTTAGTAATGATCTAACTAAATCGAAGTTCAATTTCAAGAATTTTTCCCCTTAGTCACATTTTTTCCAGTTTGACAGTGATGAATGTACAATAAATCGAATAAAATTGCATTGGCTTTGGATCATCACTGAAATTTTCATAAAAAGGACTCAAAAATCTCATGCAAGATTTGGTATATTTTTGTCTCTTATATTGTTATTATAACTGAAAAGCGGGTAAAACTTATGTTGACATTGGAACACTTTGACTTGACATATATTAAATCACTTAGTACTGATAGTACTTACACCGATGTTTGTATTGGGATCATTTCTTATGGATACATACAATCTGGCTGCTGACGGAAACATGTGTGGATGAATATCAATCTTTTGGTCAAAACTAGCAACAAAACCATTACAAATTTGCTTTCAAGAATATAGCAGTCAGAATAAGCACATTAAAGCTGGATTAGCTATATTTCGATGGGTGGTTGAATGAAATACTAAGGTTTTTATCAACCATGTTTCAGAATGGGACAGAAAATGTGATGCTACCTTTGTCCTTTTTAGATTCAACTGTTTCATAATAGTCTCAGTTGCTCGCCTAAACCTTTTTAAATCCAGATCGAGGCGCTTGATCGAAATTTTGTCTGCACATGAGTACTGGAGATCACGACCGAAGCTCCAGCTGCAGATGCCCATGTGATCTCCGCCAAGGTCAGGATGAGTCGAAGAAACTCATGCTCCGTGGACTCCCAGCTCGGTCTCTTCAAGAAGGCCAATCGAGAGGCTTGCACAAACAACTCAACGGCAACATTTCGACAATCATGCAGGCCTTCAAGAGCCGCTGAGATCAAGCTTTCTCAAGAACCCTTAGGTACCTTTGTGTGGCGTCGATTTGTAAGGGCTGACACTCACGTTTTGGTAACATGCATAGTAGGTTGTAGATAGTCAAGATTCCACTGAAAGTTGTTGTGAATGTTCCTCGTGTAGTTAGCAGCTGCCTTCGTCTCACCTCTGATTTGTATTTCTTTCTAAACCAAGACAAGAGAGTTAGCGAAGACGAAAGAAAGGAAAGGGCAAAAAAAAAAAAAAAAGTGAGAAGGCAGCCGCACTCATAGCCGAAGGCTTCTACTCCGCCTCTATGGCTCGTCGTCCCAAAAGTGAAGGAGAACAAATCCTCTTATTCAGTTATTACTTGTTGCGTTGAGGTGGAGTCGTCTTCGTCTTCTCCATGATAGATTACGTAACGTAAGTGGCCTTAAGGACGAGCCATGGACGTAACAGGAATAAGGAAAGGAATGGGCGGGCCCGGAGGATCAGCTGTCCACTACCACTTTGGTTGGCTTACATGGATTGCACAACCGTTTCTTTGGTTAACTTGCACAACAATAAGAGTCGTTTATCCACTCGTAGTAACATAAGCAAAATGTGTTAATTAAAGTTTACAATTAAGGAGGACACCAGCTGCGTCTTCTCACAAGAAAGGATGGTCCATTCTTCTCACAAGAAAGGATGGTCCATCTGCTCACCAAATTCAAATCTCCTTAGTCGTAGGAAGTGCTCGTGAAATTGTTGGAGTAAAGCTCATTGGTCATCTTGCCAAAGGATGCACATCCCAACGCCCTTTTCCCCTCGCATATTTTTCGCCCCCTGTCATCGTCATCTGTCAACACGCTGCCAACCTCTCTCTCTCTCTCTCTCTCTCTCTCTCTCTCTCTCTCTCTCTCTCTTCCTCACAGAGGCTCTTGAAGTTCCGCCACACTCTGCAGTCTTACGTCTTCACCTTTACTTCTCTCATCTTCTGAGACTACAAGCATGAGATCCATCAATCTCAGAGGGCTTACCGTGTTCTCTCTCTACCAGTATCCACCAGCAGGACGAGAGGAATAGGCGAGCAGGATCAAGTGAGACAAGTCTTTCAAGTTCCATATCCCTTCCACATATCTCATTTCTGATCCCATCAGTATACCCCTCCTTCCTTCAAAGAGCACGTTACACCTCTCCATATCTATATCTGGCTGTTGTTCTCAGAAGATCTTATCTTCCACACTTTCACATCGCTTTTGGCAGATCCAAAATGCTGCAGTAGGACCACACCTCTCTCTCTCTCTCTCTCTGTGTGTGTGTGTGTTTGCTCGATCGAATGATTAGTGTCATGCTTCAAACATCATTTTCTGTACATGCAGAACTACCAAACAGGTACTGCATCACATGGATCAGCCTGAAGAAGAGCACACCGAGTTCCACGCTATCATGGACATGATCCCCAACCCTGACAAGCCTTCCTCCTCCGACAGCTGCGTCGCTGGCCCCAACTCCTTCCCCGCTGCCACCGCCCCGTCGCCGAGCCGGTACGAGTCGCAGAAGCGGCGAGACTGGAAGACGTTCTGCCAGTACTTGAAGAACCACCAGCCACCGTTATCACTGTCGCGGTGCAGCGCCGCCCACGTGCTCGAGTTCCTGCGCTACCTGGACCAGTTCGGCAAGACCAAGGTCCACACTCCGGCGTGCCCTTCTTGGCTTCCCCAACCCACCCGCCCCATGCCCTTGCCCCCTCCGCCAGGCATGGGGATCCCTTGACGCCCTCACTGGCCGCCTCCGTGCCGCATTCGAGGAGAATGGTGGCTCGCGCGAAGCCAACCCCTTCGGTGCACGAGCTGTCAGACTATACCTCCGCGAGGTCCGCGAGTTGCAGGCCAAGGCTCGCGGCATCAGCTACGACAAGAAGCGCAAGAAGCAACCACGGACGACGCCTTCGCCCACGCAACATCATCACAACCCTCACAGCCCACCATCCGGCACCACCTCAGCTGCCTAATCCCCACCATAGGAAGAACTATTATCTATACCTCTCAACCTCATATGATGTGCATGCCATTGCCTTCAGTAGAGTTGCTGATATGAACAATATGTTCCTGCTAATATGAAGGATAGCATACTGTTACCACTACTAGCATGAGTATTGGTGGTAGAGCCGGTGCCTTGAACTCATAGTTCATCGTGTACCTTTTCCTTTGAGTGAAAGCTAGTTAGTTCATCATGTACTTGAAATCTATCTCAGCTACAGCAGGTATTGATTTTGGACACCCTGTTGAAGCTTCTCTTCTTCATCTACTTGTTTCTCCTTATGGTCGTAAAGCAGTAAGCAGATGCTCACGAGTAGCTGCAAGGTGTTCCATCATCCACATGGTTGGTCAATGTTTGATATGGAAAACATTGTTGGAGCAACCTTTTCTGCTGTTTGGATTTTACTACTATGCTTGAGAGAAGTTCATATGGGTGGGGTGTTGCCGGGCATTATCTTTTGTTTTGGCTTCTTTTACTTGATATGGAGGATGAAAGGACTTGACCTTTGGGAGTATGGTCTTCTCAACTGTCTTATCACGACTGTTTGGCTTCACCATTTTTGTTGCAGAGCAACTGGTCGCTCTAATTGCCATAGGATTCTCCCATTTCTTTACATTCCTCACAGAAAAGATAACAAGAGGTACTTTGTCCTCTCCACCACAATCCTCGAATTGTTTACTTTCCATTGTGTAACGATTGTTGCAGTATTGCTATATTCATAAAAAAACTTACAGGGGTGTGTGTGTTAGGTTAAATTATTCTTCCATATAGAATTCATCAGAAACTTACAGTATTTATTCATTTCTTCTTCTTCTTCTTCTTCTTCTTCTTTGCCCGTGTCAAAGAAAGCTAAATTCTAACATTTATAGGGAGTTTGAAAGATTCATATATAAGCCTTTTATTTACTTTCCCTCTTCAGTTTTATACTTCATTTATTAATGGCCTCTAACTTTTTTTCCTCATGAGTATTGACGACATCGATAATGAATATAAAATCTTGTTCTATATTTTTTTTCTCCACATATTTCACATAATCACTTTGCTCAATCCCCATAGAATAATATAGTTGAAGTCTTCACGTTTATTGATGATCACTTGGTAGTGAATTAGACAAACCTTGTCAGGTTGCTCTTATTTGGTTTACTGATAGCATGCTCTGGAATTTCTTTATGTGATAGCATGCATAGATTTTAGATCAAGGTCCTAGAATATTATCTTGGATCAATGTAATAAAAATATTTTATGAGCAAACGATATTATGAGAGAGTCTGCTAGTTGATTAATCGTATGTACATGAGAAACACGTAGTTGATGTTTGACAATTTAATCTCAAAGTAAGTGGAAGTCATCGACATTATCACAATATATTATAGGAGTTATGGTAGAGTTGAAGTCAAGTTTCTTTAGCATATTTGTAACCCAATTGAGTTCTGCGCGATGGCGATAGCTCGATATTCAGCTTTAGTTGTAGACATTACGATTGTCTTCTGCTTTTTTGAACTCCAACTAATTAGATTTATTCTAAGGAACATAATATACCCTGATGTAAATGTTCTATCATTAATGTTTCCTGCCCAATTAGCATCGATAAAGGCATAAAGATGAAGTGATAAGTGTTTATAGAGAAAAAATCCATGATTGAGGATCCCTTTGAGATATCGCAGGACTCATTTTATTGTAGACCAATGTATAGTAGATGGTCGATGCATGAATTGAGATAATTTATTGACTGTAAATAAGATGTTTGGATGTGTGAGAGCTAAGTACTATAAGGAGCCACATATTTATCAGTATTGTGTAGGATTTGTAGTAGCACTGTCATCATATAATTTGAGTGATTTAGCAGTAGAGAGTGGAGCAGTAACCTATTTAGCATTCTGCATGTTCATCTTTAATAAGAGATCTTGAATGTACTTTCTTTGAGATAGAAAAATTTCTGAAAATGTGCATGTTGCTTTCACTTATAGAAAGTAGTTCAAGGTTCCTAGATCTTTGATGAAAAATTGATCTTCCAATTGCTTGAAGAATCTCTTGATCTCCATAAGATAATTACTTATAACGATAATATCATTCACATACACCAATAGATATATTATATCATAATTTTGTTATCGTAGAAATAATGAAGTGTTAGAGTTAATGAAACCAATTAATGTTCAAAATGAGCCAAGTTCGGTATACTAAGATCTTGGAGCTTGATAAAGTTCATAAATAGTTTTTTATAATTTACAAACATATCTTGGATAGCGAGGATGGATGAAACCAGGAGGTTACTGCATAAAAATATAAGTTAGAGTCTCCTATAAGAAAGTATTATTAACATCAAGTTGTCATAAGTGTTAGTCTTTTGTGATGGTCAAACTCAAGATAAGTCATATTATTATTAGTTTAACAACATGACTAAATGTATCTTTAAAATCGATACCAGGTCATTGATGAAATCATTTGGCCACTAGACATATTTTATATCTAGCAATGGATATATCTGGCCTCTGCTTAATTCGAAAGACTCATTTATATCCGATGATATTTTGTGTATGATGAAAGAGTACGAGAGTCCATATAGAATTATGGAGTAGGGCATCATATTCTTCACATATGGCTTTACACTAATGTAGAGATTTTTAGGCTTGAGTAATGGTGATAGGTTTAATGTGTTCAGGGGGAGATTTTGTAAAAGTATGAAGGTCAAGGATAAGATACGGCTTGAAAATATCACTTTTGGAGCATATTATCATGGGATGTCCAGGTGCGATGGGATTATCAGGTTATATGGGAGGTATAAGTATTGGTGAAGAGTCACTAACACGTACCTGGTCAAGCTGAGGTACTTCAGTATCGCTAGATATAGGAGAAGACAAAGACATTAGTTGTACTTCTAAGGGTATTACTTCATCAATGGGGTGAATTTGTAAAAAAGTTAGTAGAGAAGTAATGGAGGGAGTAAAGAGCTATTGAACTAGAGAAATAATAAAGTATGTATCCTGAAGGGAAGGACTGGATGGTATAGTGAGAGGCTCATTTGACAGAATTTGAGGTATACTCCAATAATGTATATTTGTTGGAATGACTCGTATGACTGGAGACCCATAGTTTTGAAAGGGAAAGATAGACTTCACAAAAATAACATGACATGATATAAAGACTTTTTTAGTTTGAGGACTATAGCTTCGGAAAGCATTATGCTTAAGAGAGTATTTTATAAAAATACAAGGTTTATATCATGGTGTCAACTTATATGAGGTATAGAAGCATAGTCATGGATAACATAGACATCCAAATGTTTTGAGTTTTTAAATGTTTAGGAGTTTGTAAAATAGTGATTAATATTATATGATTGGAGTGAATATACGGTTAATGAGGTAGACTATAGTTTGAGAAGTTGTTGACCAAAAGGTTGGTAGCATGGGGGCTTGATATTGAAGAGTGAGACTAATTTCAACTAAATATCGACATTTGTGTTCGGTAGAGCTAACTAATTGAGGAGTGTGGGGGGTAACTTAAGGTATTATATGTCACAAATTAAGAGACAAAATGTTAGAGCTTGATATTCAGTTTCACCATCAGAATAAACTGTTTTAATTATAGATTGAAATAAATTCTTAATCAATTTCCTAAATTGGATAAAGATTAAGGAAACTTCGTATTTGTGTTTGAGAGGATAAAATCATATATACTTAGTAAAATAATTTAAAAAATAATATAAAATTTAAAATTATTAAAAGAAGTGTTTAAGATTGGATCTCAAATATCGATAAAAATAATTTAGAGTAGGATATGGAAATGTTAATGGGGTATGTGACTTACGACGGATTTGAGGTTCACTGATTTGAAGTCCATTGATTTGATGGCAGAAACCGATCGGTGGAGAGTGCTGTTGCTGCATTGATGGGCGAAGAAGGCTTTCTCGAATCTAACAAGTGGCCGAAGCGAAGCAAAGGGGGAGAGGGGAAGACACTGTCGTAGGGAGGAGAAGAGGTTGTCGACGCAGGGAGGAGGGTGGGAAGACATCTGCGACAAGGTGCAGAGGTGGGATGTGCTTCTTTCTGGGGCGCTATTGCTGTAGCGACGACAGCACGTCAAGGAGGTGGCAGAGACGCTCAGGGCAAAGACAACAGCGATCAGTGAGGAAGAAAGCGTTAATCTGATTAATGTTGCAGGAGGTGGCAGATCACCGTCACCTCATACCAACGTTGCCGGAGGTGGGCCGAGGCAGAGAAGGAAGCCCAAGGGGTGGAAGAGGGGCTCACC
Organism: Musa beccarii; assembly: GCA_024322285.1. Taxonomy (NCBI): domain Eukaryota; kingdom Viridiplantae; phylum Streptophyta; class Magnoliopsida; order Zingiberales; family Musaceae; genus Musa; species Musa beccarii. The sequence goes on from CM044399.1 coordinate 11,742,513, forward strand.
GTTGCTAGTGAGGATGATGCCAAGGACGACGAGGAGCAGCATGATGTAGATGACAGCGGGCTCGTGGCGACAAATGATCACAAGAGCGAAGAAGGCCGTGAAGAAGGGGGGTGGTCACGCCGACGACTGATCCTGAGAGTCAGTCGACCTTTGAATTTTTGTCGCTACTCAAGGTAAGATTGCTTTCATACAATTGATAGATTTAAATGTGATGAGAAAACTTAATAATTTCCATTAATATGAACCCTATTTATACACGAGAGAATTTTCTTCAGCTGTGGTGGTTGTAAGACTTGAGACCATGTAAAGAGAAAGGGAGTTGGGATGCCAAAACATGAGTCAAATCCTGTACAGCTCCTCCCGGTAAATGTTCCATCACTACCGTACTGTGAACCCAACTCTGCAAGCATGTTGTCGTCCAAACCCTAAAGCCTCTCCATGAATGATATCTACTCGTGCAGGAACCGTATATATACTAGCAGCAATTATGCACAAGCGAAGCGTATCATCTTCGACCTTGAGATCCCTCCACTGTGTCACTTGTCACGTCGTGTTGCCTGCTTCTGGAGAGAGATAAGGCGAAAGAGTTGCCTGCTTCTGGAGAGAGATAAGGGGAAAGAGTTTTGCCATTCACTCCTTGCATTGCATCGTGGGCGTCCGAGAGAGTGGGGAGGGGCGGCGGGGGCGGTGGTAAAGAAGGGAACGCGGAGATGATGTTGAGGCAGAATTCTTGGGACGGGAGATGCGACGGTACATCGTGTCACATCTTTCAAGCCAACACAACGAAAAGCTCTGCAGATGGTCGCAGAAAGCACCGATACTTAATGGCATCTCGAAAGGCCAAGTCCCGGGAAAACGGGATGCCTTTTACCCAAAGAGAGAAGATGTGTTCTCTCTCTGTCTCTCTCTCTCTCTCTCTCTCTCTCTCACACACACACACACTCAGTCGCTCAAGTAATCGAATCGGATCATAACCAGTGACATCGTAGTAATATCAGAGCAAAACACTCTCAATTTGAATAGAACATGACAGACGAATTTCTCAAAAAAAAATCTTTTTTTTGAGATTTTTAAGAAAAATATCTTTTTCTATAATGGTCTCTTTTATTGTATAATACCTAAAATCTTTAATCACTTATCCATTTTTCCTCTCTTTTCCTCTCAATCGGTACCGATCCAATTATAATGTTTTATATTATGTTATAGTATTTTCAACAATACTAAAAAATACTATAACATAGTAAAAAAAATACTATGTACATAATATTTTTGTACTGCATTATAATATGTTTTACTATTGTTGAAAATATTATGACACAGTATAAAAACACAATAAATACAGAGTTTTTTTTATAAAATTCGTACAAAAATAATGTGTTACGATATTTTTGTACTTTATTATAATATGTTTTGATATATTGAAAACACTGTAACTCTATGAAAATGAGTAGTGATTATTCATCAAATCAAGATTTTTTAGGTTATTATGTAAAAAAGAATATTATTAGAAAATTCTAAAAATAAAAGTATTTCTTGAGAAAATCACAAATAAGTGTATTTCTAAAAATTGGTCGAAAATTACCAATGGATGAAGGATTTGCCTATGCAACTATGTTACTCCTTGTCATCATGTCTCCTTTGTAGCCCATTTTATCCAAGATAGATAGCAGAGAGTGCGTGATGAATAGGGCTTCTATCGTAGATTATGATATTAACTTTTATCCAAAATTGTGCTTACGCTTATTTTCTAATTCCAAAACACCAACACATTAAAAGAAACCAAATCAAACATATGCCAAAAGGTGTCATTAATTGAGTCTCTCAGTCTTTACTTACACACTGAATCCTCAACATATTTCCAACAGTTGCAACATCATGCCTTGGTGATACACAACATGTGTTCATTGTGGATATGATACAAGAACCGATATGCTATGCATGGATGGCACATCATCCCTGTGAAGGCAGTGAGCTGTTGTGCATGTTGCGTCGCAGATAACATTTCCAGGAACGCGCTTGCAGTAAACCTACATCTGTGGATGCTGGGTTTGGCTTAGCAGATCATACAAGGGGATGGTGGGCTTGCTCTTCGACCTGTAGAGCACTCGCTTCTTCTTGAACGTCCTGTTCTCTACGGTCAGCACCACCTTCCCCGGCTCGCTGATGTAGAAGGAATTCCTGATGCACTCCTCCGGCTTCTTCTCGTTCTGGATCAAGATCTTGTACGAGCCCTCATCTTCCGGGATGAACTCCTCCCTGTAGTTGACGTCCCATCCCACCACCGTGATGTCCCAAACGACAGTCACCCCTGGCTGCATGCCCCCCACCAAAGGGCATGAGATCAAAGGCAATGGAATTGGCAGTGGGGATCAATGGATCGATCCTACCTGCAGTATGGGGATTTCGATGCGTCCGATTCCTCCGCCTCTGATCACCAACTCCGACGCTCGTTCGTTTTCAGCTGAGAACTCGTCGTCGTCCTCCCCCCTTCTCAGGCCACCGTACTGCACCGGTATGTTCTCCGGGGACATGAACCTAGCAGGGGAGTGCTGTGAGAGGCAGGGGCGGATTTAAGTACTAAGTGTGGTTGCAGAAGGCTTGCGTACTTGAGAAGCGTTTCCGTGACTTGGGCGGGCCTGGCGAAGATGAACTTGCTCCTTGTTCTTGGAGTGATGAAGGGAGAGAAGAGTGCATGGTAAGCATAGTAGCGGAAGGAGACGTTCAAGAATATCTGCAAACAAGAATGGGATCGAAATCAAACACTTAAATCCTACTCTAATTCGATCGAATTTTTTATGGACTTACGTTCTTTGCGACGAACTCGGGATAGTTGTCCTGCATAATGGAGACGATCTCTCTGGTGGCGCTGCGGAGCTCCCTCATGCCGGGCCTCAGCGAGTCCTTGAAGTCGATGATGTGAAGCATCGCCGCCGCTCCACCAGGCTTCAGGCTCATCTGCTTGATTCCTTGCTCCATCAGTTGCACTCTCCAGCGGAGGAACATCTCCTGCCGCTCCTCGTCGCCGAAGGTCTGCCGGTACACGTCCTTGTCCTTGAACACGCCGTAGATGTTGTAACAAACCGGGTGGCCTTCTCTGTCTTTGCCGTCAATGTATGCTGCGCTCTTGAGGTGCGGCGGTGGCGGCTGCGGTGGCGGCGGCGGCGCTGCATCAGCGCCACCTTCCCCGTCCATCATCCCGTCGACGCCGAAGTCTCTCCTCCATCTCAGCGTCCTCCGGATCATGTCCAACGCGTCGGCGGCCTTGAACTCCCTGGCTCGGAGGAACTTGAGGAGGATCACGTCGGTGCTCTCGTGCTTTCTGCTCGGCAACAGCGGAACGCCCCACAAAGAGACGCCGCTCAGATCCTCCTCCGCCTCCTCCTCCTTCACGCACGAGGAGTTCACCGAACAAGAGTTGGCAACGCGGGACTTGCTCCTCTCGTGGCGGTGGGAAGGGTGGTGGAGGAGCTGACCAGCCGCGATGGCGTCTTCCAGCATTGTCCTCAGCTCAAGCAGCGCTTTCTTCTCACTGGTTTTGAGGTTTTCCGGTACCGTGGTCTCGTCGTCCGTGACGACCACATCCGTGTCGTCGTCCATGGAGGAAGAGGAGGAGGAGGGGGAGAGCTGCAGTTCCATGATGGATGGATGGATGGATGGATCGATCAGTACTTGACGGCGGTGGTGGTGGCGCGGAGGTGAGGGTGGAATGGGATGGAGGTGGGGAGGGGGAAGAAGACCATGGGATTAGTGACCTCAGGAGCTGCTGAGATTGATGGGTGGTGAAGGGAAAACACAGCTCGGCATCCGCCCGTTTATTAGGGGATGGAAGAGGAAGGAACAGTTTGACCTGGTCAAACCATGAACGACGAGGAAGACAAATCAATTTGTGGTCGTACGCTGGCAATTATATTTGTACACATATAATATAAGGGACAGCTTCTGCAAGGCATCCTCCACGTAAGGACGCTCAGTTTAGAGTATCGATGCCGCAGGAAAAGATAAATATAAAGGCAACCTAATGATGACTTCATGATTTCATTATATCACCTCTTTGCCTTGTGAAATAGAAGGATAAATAATTTCATTGTCACTCAGATTGTGAAAAAAAAAATCTATTTCTTCATGTATGTATATATATATATATACATATATATTATTAGATCCACTTATTTTTATTATTTCATCGGTACTTACCTACAAAGAACTTTATTTTTATGAACTTGTATGTAGATCTATCATCTTATGTCAAATGAACGATGTTGATCCTAATCCGAACCACAACATATCATATGTCGATACGTTGGTATGTGTAAATTTTTTTTAAAAATAAAAATTATAAAAATATATAATTTTTTTAATCTAGTGATATTTTTATTATATTTAAATACATTCAAAGTGTATATGATATAAATAAATAAAAATTTTAGGTTATAAGAATGAGCAAATAACCCCTAATTGGACTCAAACGATTCAAGATTATGCTAACTAACTCTAATTAAACTTTCCAACCCCTCTTTTATCTAAATCAATAGATTAAATATTTCTAATCACCGATTAGAAATTTTAATTACACATGCGAGTGTGAAAGAGAATAAAAGAGTGAGAGTGAGTGAAAGAAGGGAGGGAGGGGGATTTAAAGCCAAAGAGGCTCTAATAATCAAATTGATTATTTAGTTCAAACTTGATCTGATTTGGATCAGTATCAGCTAAATTTCAAACAATACGTAAATATAATATGAGTTTCAATTGTATCAACCGATACATCACTTGTACCGATCAATACCTAATATGTTTCCTACGTACCATCTGAAACAGATTAGTCCACATACCGGTCAGCTTACGAACCAATACATACCATTTATTTTGTACAGCAGTCCTACAATCCTTGTACATATATACACCTTAATCTATATGTTATGTACACTGAGTTCTGCAGCATCACAAACATTCAGGCAACACTTGGGCCATAATGCACCCTTTAGCCCGCTTGAACACTTAGTCTGTACCTGCACACACATCAGTGGAAATAAAAGAGTCATCTGTTTCCAATAATATAATACAAAAATCAGATTATTTTCTATTGGATTGAGTTCCTGTACCTGAAGAGGATGCCCTCAGACTTTTGCTCAAGTTTGATGTAGCCATTGGTGGCCAATGCCTGTTGAATTAAAAAGAGCGAGACTTAGTCTAGTGGTTATGGAACCATATGGATGTAGCAATAAGACCATGAAACCATTCCTCGAAATGGTAGAAAACATTACCTGAACTAAATAAATCCTTTATTCTTAACCAATTGGTTTTAAAAATGATGAGACTTTAAAGTCAACCTCTCTAGCAGCATCAAGGAATTCGTATCACTAATAGGTCAAACTTGTAGAAGCAGAGATCTCAACATTGCTCCTCTTTAATATTAGGATCATTATCCTACAATTGGTACACTTTGAATATTAGGTCCTTACCAAAATGAAACACATCTGGTAATAACATGAATCACAGCTAGTCACACCCACCAAAAGTAATTGAAACTTCAGGGTTCTACTACAACACACTTAACAAGTTCTCCACTTGAGAATTGCATCTGGCCTGGGCATGTTTACTCGCTTAATTTACCGGAAAAGTATCGGTACATAAACAAACAACTACAACTAATGTTTTGTTAATGAGTGGCCAACCATTAGAGGCAATACCACTGAGATCTTTGTTTCGTTGATCCATGATCTGATAAAGATATCATTGAGATGTAGCTCCTCAACAAAGCATGAGGAAAAATAATTATAACAACAAGGCCTGTACATTTTCCATGGAATGGTAGAAGCATCGTCTAAGATATGCAGTTAAATATAAGTTTTTCTATGGCAAAACAGTGTGCTAAGATGTCTTCTTAAATGTACAAAAGAGAGGTTACATACAAAGGGATGGTGATGAGACAACACTAAAGCAAGTGGAAACAGTAGAGCACCATTGGTAAAACAGTAATGATATCATGCATGGCTTCAATAAACATAGAGAGAGAAAGAAAGGGTTAAAATCCTTCCTGATTAATCAAAGACAATACCAGGAATGAAAAGCTTGTGAAGAGCATCTCAATGCCTCCAAGTCTCAGCTACCTGGAATCAGATTCGAAGTCTGTACAACACATATGAGCTCATGGTTATTGATACTGGAGCAGATCCATACTTGATACCTTCGAGCTGAAATGTGAGGAAGTGCAGATAGTATTAGGAAATTCTTTAACTCAAATGATAGAGTAGTACTGAGGGGTCTTAAGAACATAGACTCATCAGTTGCCCTGGGAGCACATGAGAGAACAGAGAAGTTTGCAGACAAATCAATGATAACTGCTTTTTGACTTATTTTTCTTTTGAGCTTTGCCAGATTAATCATTATAGGCATATGTAAAGGCCGTACTTATCTGTGCTAGGTCCCGATGCCTTCTATAAACTTACAAATGCTAAGATATCTAAAGAAACTTTACTCTCTCTTTTTTTTCCCCAAAGATTCTTTACTTAAAATGAGGTATCAATTACAGCAAAACATAATCTGCAACAGTTGAACAATCACAAAACAATCATCAAACTACAACCTGACTATGGTTCATGATTTGCATAATAGCCAGGACCAGTACTTCAGAGCTCCGCTATGAGCTTTTACATTGAATTGACTGCATACATTACAGAGCACCATGACTGAATATTCCAAGAGGAGATGGAGTAAGTGTCTTATACCAGCTAGTCTGTCTCCTAAAACATTCTGAATTTCCACGCTGCTTATCAAATTTTGCTAATTTTGTGTTCATAATAAGAGGTAAAATTTGCAATAAACACTTAATGAGTAGGAACTATGGAACAAGCCAATACTAAATAAAACTTTGATATGAACCACTGAGCATCCTTGTTTATACTTAATATAGGTCATATTATCACAAGAAAAAAGGTTGAAGGCAAGATTACTACATTTTATTACATCGACAGTAGCTTATAAAATTTCACATATGGAGTTTGAAATAATGGATCATGAAAAGAGGAGCATAAGATAATACCTGAGCCTGCAAGAACTAAGTGTACAAGGCTCTGTCCGTCATTTAAAAATCTTACACCCAAATCCTGCAAACATAATTTTAGATGTACAAAGGACTCGCTTTTAGCAATGTGAACTCGATATAATTGCAAAATATATGATACAAGTCAACTTCAGTCTTATCACCAATGTCATGTTTAATGTTGATTTAGTGCATAACATTATTCATATATTTCCCTAAAGCAAAATCCAGGATCCTTCAATTTACAAACAAGGATGGGTCAAAGTCCTTTGTGCCATGAGAGAGGAGCTGTCTGCAAGAAGTGTCATGTGTGAAGCTATGAGGTTAGGTATGCATGTAGTGGCCAAGAGATGTGTGTGTTGTGCATTGGAGAGTGTGTTAATTCGTGTCCCATTACACCCATAATGTCAACCCCCCACTGGATATACTGAGTCCTCCATTTTGTAGACATTAATAATAACACAAGTTACACCTCATACTCCAATATATGTTTAACACCCCTTTTCAGTATTCAACAGCCCACCTTCTTCACTTCTATACGCAGAAAACCTATCAAGAGAAGCGAAGAGGCCAAAACACATTGCACCTTTTCCTGTAATATGGTATATGCACTTTGTCACATATCATGAAATAAGCAGCAAGTCAATCTCCAATACTGTTCTATTGATTTGTAGTGAACTTGACCTTTCCTTTCTTCCCTTTATTCCCTCTACTTCTTCCCCAAACAACCATCTTTGAGAAACAGACCAGACTAATCCAAGTGCAGAACTCAATTCAAATAAACAAAACTAAAGCTGTGAGAACCATCGCAAATATGTTACCTGTGAGGCGTCAGAGATCTTTACAACAACCAGTAGCAATATGATTTAAATCCCACTCCAGACTGTGCTGCAAGGAACCAAGAAGTTGACCGGAACAAGAAAACAAACAAAGATCTCAACACATCGAAACCCTACGAGGGAAACAGGGGAAGAAGAAATGTTTAGTTATTTGGCGAGCCCATTTCTATGTGCTGTGAGACCGTCATAGTGGGCTTAAAACGGCCCATTAAACGGTGCCGTTACACTTTATTAGGCCTCCGGCCCAAATAATGGTACATGAAAGCTTCTCCGCGATGCTACGCGTCCTCAAGTACTACTGCTATTATTACTTGCGTAAACTACATCTTCTTGTGACCTAAACTACAGACGTCGTCTCTCTCTCTCTCTCTCCCTCTCTCTCCCTCTCTCTCCGGCCACGAAGCGGAGCAGTGCGTGGCTGAGGGCGTGGGGGGATAGTGTATGGCAGGGTTGAGTCGCTCCTCGAGCTCTTCCATGAGGAATCTTTCTCCCCCTCAGGAGCTCCTTGATGATCTCTGCAGGTGCGTTTCCGTCGAACACTGCCCTCCTTGATCCCTTCTTTTCTCGTTTTCTTTCCTTGTTGAATCGTTATTTACTCGAGTGATCGGTCCATGTATTGAGTTGCGACAATCATGTACTGTCTATGTATTGGTGGTATCCTCGTTCCCCCCTTTTGCTATCTGAGGCAATTGGTTCCCTGCCGCCCCTAATTTTGAACATTGCGATTGCCATCGATGGGTTTTTAATTGATTGGAAACGAACACCTTGGCTGCAATCTTGCTTGTTGATTGTGCTCCTTTGTTATATATGCAGCTCGATTAGTTCCTACACTTTGTAGATGTTACGCGTTTTGCACCATTTAACGCGTTTTGTATATATATGCAGCTCGATTAGCTACTACTCTTTGTAGATGTTACGCATTTTGCACCATTTAACGCATTTTGTATGTATATGCAGCTCGATTAGTTCCTACACTTTGTAGATGTTACGCGTTTTGCACCATTTAACGCGTTTTGTATATATATGCAGCTCGATTAGCTCCTACACTTTGTAGATGTTACGCATTTTGCACCATTTAACGCATTTTGTATGTATATGCAGCTCGATTAGTTCCTACACTTTGTAGATGTTACGCGTTTGACGCCAACTGCTTTCTTGCAGTCGATTTGTATTGAATGTCCCAAAAGAAGACCTGGAGTCATTTGAGAGGATCTTGTTCCTTCTCGAGCAAGCGCATTGGTTTTATGAAGACAACTCAGTTGAACAGAATCCATCATTGAAGTCCCTTTCTTTCAGGGAATTCACCTCTCTTAGTATCCTGCTTGATGATGAATGATTTTTTTTCTGGGTTTTACTTTTCACTGTAGAAACTATCGCAGGAGAGGCATTGAGATTTTAGAATTTGAAATTGTTAAGACGAATGTGAACCAACTTGCATCATACGTGATGGGGCTTATGATGACTTTAATACGAATTGGTGATAAAGGATTATTTTTAAGTTGTTCCTTATATACCTAAGCTTTTGATGAGAATTGGTGTCTCTTGACCATCTCACTTCAGCTTAATTTGTTGTTGTTTTCACACAACAAATTATGCGTAGGCTCAATTGTCATTCCTTGAGGCTTTGTTGCTCAAGCCTGTAACACTGTGTCGATAGATTGAATTCAATTTGTAAAACAAGTGCATACATCTTTATTAAACCCATTTGTCGATTAGATGTGTAAATGTGAACTAGCGTTTTTTTATTATATGCATGATCCTTCTGCAAGCTGTTGGGCTTATTTGTTCCTTGGTGAACCTGAGATCATATGGTTGCTGCTTCATTGACACCATGCTCATTCATCTTCACTGAATTTTTTTAATACAGGCTCCTCACATGTTCAGCGATAGTTTTCTTTAATTCTTTATAGTGTTTAAGAGTTGTGTTGCTCTAAGACCATATATTGCACACATTGATGACATCTACAAGGATTTCACTTCTTACAAGTTCAGAGTTCCAGTGACTGGGGCAATTATTTTGGATGAGTCATATGAGCGGGTAAGTTTTAAAAGAGCGTTTTTGTTTGAATTTAATCTTTTAGTTCTTCATTGTGCTCCTAGGCCTGAAAGTATGTAATCACGTAATTGTTTGTGTTATTTTAGATCCTTAAAAGAAATAATTTCTTTGTCTTGGATTTCGGATAATGAGGAGGTTGCAAAGGCATGCCAACCAGCGTGAACCTTTGTTCGATATTATGAGCACAGGGTGATATTGTCACCCAGAAGTGGCAGAAACAATATTGCCCCCAGTAGAACAAAACTGGTAGTAAAATATCCACATAGTTGGCTCCAAGTAATTCCTACATTGTTGGCTTGTTGTTCTTGTTGTTGTTGTTTGGATATATAATGACATATCTGCATTAGTACAAACTTTTAGTTCATTCAATTTGTTGTTTTCTCTTATAAAAGTTTGACTTATTGTAAAATCCTCAAAGTGATGTTGTTTGTTGTTTGGGTACATGTAGTGTACATGAAGCCTGTGTGTGTGTGTGTGTGTGTGTGTGTTTATATAGGATTATTGCTTTGTATCTTTTCTTAGTCCAAAAGTTCCAAAAGGTTCTGTTGGTTGCAGACCCACTTTATTGCAGATACTTAATTATCAAGCTCTTGTATTGTCAGATTTTTATCTTCTTGGTGCGGCCAAAGTTTCTTGAAGGGCACTGTCAATTGTAGGCTTGTAGCATTATAATAAATCAGAGATTTCCAGTCAAAGTCCTTATATCAAGGTTTTATTTGAAACTTACATAGACTGAGTTGGGTATTAGTTGTCGTTAGATTTGTTCATGTAGTTTCATTCAGCTTCCATCATTTACTTGCTTTAGCATATGGATTATTATGAGGCACTAATTGAATCATGTTTAAGTGTTAAAAATGTTAAAAAAGTTTTAATTATCTGGTTGTCATATCTTTTAATTTTGCTTTCTAGTCATGGATTTAGATCCTTAGGAAAATATGGATGTTTTAACCTTAAGTTTGGAGTCTTTTCATAATATTAGTTGTCTAATGTTGACTGCTTCTTTGAGGAAAGTATTTAGGGTGACTGATTTATTGCCATGTTAGGATCCTAGGTTGCTTAGATGTTGTGCTTGTTCAAGTAAACTGTTTTCTAGCTTTAAGCAACATATTAAGTGTTGGAACAAAAAAGTAACTGAAGCATGTCATTGATCACATCATGGTTATGTTTTTTATTCTTTTTGTCACTAAGATTTTAGTGTTATTTTTCTTACAAAACATATTCATTACCATAATTGGCTATATGGTGTAAAATTCTCGACAATGCTCAATAGAAGGAAGGGTTTCATGCAGTCTAGATGGCATCTTACAAATTGTTATCGAGAATGCTTAGCATCTGTTACGAGCTCTTTTAGTCACGATAGTACACCAGCCATCTGGCATATGGGATGCTTGTTACATGTAAATGATTTGTATTGGATTTGAGTTTTTGAGTATTATCTTTTATGCAAGTTTTAATTCTGAGGTCAATTTCTAATTTGCTTGCTTCATTAGTCTCTTTTCAGTCAAAAGATCAGGCCATAATACAGTGTAAGAAACCTAGGGGGAGAAAAAGAGCAATAATTGAAGCAAAATCTTCTACTGATATTTTAATGGCATCTTTTGTCTCTAGAGGCTGATGCATGTTGCTAAGCCCCATCTCTGTTAACATCTGAAGATGCTTATATGTTCTTGTTGATCATAGGGATTAGATCCCTTGTTATTGAAACAGTGAGTTTCACATATCCTATCTTAAAGCATCTATGCTTATACATCAAATGAGAAAGAACATCCATGTTGTCTTAGCTTTGAAGATAGTAAGCGTTTGGTCCTAATCTAAAAATCTTGTTTTGCAGTGTTTGCTTGTTAAAGGCTGGAAAGCTGGGGCAAGTTGGAGCTTTCCTCGTGGTAAAAAGAGCAAAGATGAGGAAGATCATACATGTGCTGTTCGTGAAGTTAGTACTTTTTCTGGCTATCTCTAGTTTTACCAAATATATTTTTGAATGGTTTAGAATGTGTAGATTCACAATTATTTTTTTCATACTTTCTGATTATTAGAATGCATTTCCAATTCATTTGCATTTTCTCCTAGATGGCTAGAAGATTGTGTGATGTCAAAATAACTCTTTGTTCTTAATGTTGAAATGGTTTTCATTCAAGTGAACTGGTAAGGGAACACAAATTTAGAAGTTATTAAACTAAATGTGTCAAGTAGATATGTTGAATTAATTAAATATATAAGTGAAGGTAGCATTGAAACAAGAAAGCCATGCTGATAGACTTGAAATTGTGAAGTCCATGTATGTAGTATATACATGCAGCAAGTAGTTTGAAAAGAACTCACCCTGAGTTGGGACATAGCTGCTTCTTGCTGTTTTTTCTTGTAAATTGAACAAGCTGGAAGTATGATTTAGAAAACTGGTTGATGTTGAATTGTTGATTGACTAATACTGCATCAAGAAACATGAGTTTTCCCATGGACAGGTTATGTTATGGTTTGAGTTCTACGTCAAATTAATGTGCATTTGATTGTTGATATATACCACTTCAAGTTTGATAGCATCTCTAACTTGGACATTAGGTGAGAAATCTAGTCAGTGGCATTATTGGGGCACAAGTAGATTATTTATCTCATTGGGGCACAAATAGATTATTAATTTTGGAAGTCCTTTTTTGTCTACTAAATTTCTTGTTTGATATGGAGGACACTTTCATTTGTGGTCCCTTTTCTCTCAGTATCATCCTTGTACATAACATGCAACATTCCCACATTTCTGCTGAATACTATTGCTATTTTGTTGAGACAGTGAAAAATATTGCAAGATATCTTTTACTCAACAAGTTAACAAGTTTTCCTAGACCTTGGAAAGTCACTATTGCTATTTTGTTGAGACAGTGATATATTACAAGGTATGTAGAACTCTGTTGTAATACTACCTGATCTCACTGTAGCATTTTGGTACTATGGAACTAAATGAGTGCAGTTTTTAGTTACTATTTTGCTGTAGGTTGCATAATTGTTAGTATAATTATGATATGTCTCTTACTTAATTTATCATTGAATGATCTCAGGGTACATTTCTTTTTTACTCATGCGAACTATAATCAACTTTTGTTTGTGTTCACAACAAAATTTATTCATTCATTCATGTAAATGATAATTACAGGTCCTTGAGGAAACTGGGTTTGATGTTTCCAAGCTTTTGAAAATTGATGAGTATATTGAAGTTGTAATTGGACAGCAAAGGGTACGACTCTATATTATTGCTGGGGTGAAGGAGGACACAGTTTTTGCTCCTTTAACCAAAAAGGAGATCAGTGTATGTAGTCTTGCTAGTTCTCTATGATTTTGTTCAGTAAAATTGTCACAATGTTTTGATGGAACAAAACAAGCTAATAGTCTAACTTGTCTGTCCTTATGAATCAAATTTAAGCAATGTTTCTAAATAAACCTTAGTATTGTAGCTTTAGGAACTTATTTCCTTTTGTATTTTCCTTTGTTTGCAGCTGTTTGTTGGTGTTAAATTTACGCAATAAACTTTGATACTACTTGTAGGGCTATTGTAACGCTCTTTTTTTCTCTTTAACTAACAGTATCTATCATCTATGAATTTGCTTTTCATGACAATGTGACATACCAAATTTACTGGGTGGGATGGGCACAGCATATTTTGTAGCATGGTTTTCATACTGTACTGGTACCAGTCGCATGCCGGATTCTATTTTGGCAACTTTTCACATGTACACACCATCACATGCACCATGTTGTGCCTGTGACTATGAGGCCATGGCTCACTGTACATTCTTATCTACATGTTGGTTGATACAGTGCACAACTAGAGTGACTGATCCATGGTATCTTCTTAGTATTCATTTATCTGGCCATTCTGAGGGAATAGTTCTTTAATCTAATTTAGAACTAGGTCTTCAATTGACCCTGTGCCTGACAAGAAATGCAGAAGGGGAGAAATCAGAAATGGTTATATTTAGATTTGCTTTTGGTCTATTCTTGCTTGCAGATTCCTCTGTCATGTTTCTGTTATCTCCCATCTATGTTTTATAAAACAGAATGGAAATGGGAATTTTTAGCATTAAACCTGATCTCCACAGTACATGCTTGATTGCTGCTTGTAGGAAATCTCATGGCACCGGCTAGACGAACTGCAGCCAGCTGGTGATGATATTACATCACGTGGAGTAAATGGTTTAAAGCTTTATATGGTTGCTCCATTCCTGACGTTAGTGTCTTCTATTATCTTCTGTGCAAAATTCTTTTTTCTATTAGTAGTACTTATTTGACATATTAGTCCTTGTTCTTTTTCCTAACTGTGCAGATCTCTGAAAGCATGGATTGCATCACATCCTCCTTCAATACCTCAGAAATTGGATTCATCTTCTAAAGGTTCAATCACTACTGCGCCCTTTTTCCTGTTAATGGATGTGGTTTCCTGGTTTATGGTTATAGAAGATTCGTTTCAACCATCTTTTCCCCCCCACTGATGTCTCCTGTGCAATTAGATCTTTTACAAGTCTCCTTCAGCAACATCCTGGTGCATGTTAATGAAACTTGAGCCATATCTGTGTATAAAGAGATCACAACAGAGGACAACAGAGGCATTTAAGAGTAGATGAATTTTTTTGATTTTGGGTTATTCCCAACATTTGTTTTCAATAAGGAATAGATACCCACATTTTCTTTTTTACCCATAAAGTCACCTAAGACGTTTAGGATGGTTCTGGGATTCTTGAGAGAATGTTCATCATAATTCTCTTTGCTTGATAAGTAAGTATTCATCATGTTGAGATCATTACTGTCACCATTTCCAGCATCTACCTTACGAACTTCATTTGTCAGCTTCGACTCAGCCTACCTTCATGCAACTCGCCTTCAGCACCTTTTTCTCGCTAAACACTATGCAAATTAGAATGAAGGAAAAATTTTCAAGGGCATTTCATTTAAAGTGGCAAAGTGAACTAAAATCCAAGTCCCAGTGCAGTCAGTCAACAGAGTTATATATCGTCTCTTTAGACCCTATACCCCATCAACAGAGTTTTATGTGCCAACTGATAGAGTGCTCTTTCAAGCTTTAGCAGGAACTTCCGTCTGGAAGGCCAAGAACAGTTCAGATGGCGGGATGCCTTCAGACAATGCACCACTCAGACTTGGGTCTGAACCACAGAAGTCCGATAATGGACCTGGCAAAAGTTTCAGAAACTTCAAGTTCGACACTGCTAGCATACTACAGGCAATGGAAGCTGCTTTTGCTGCCAACTGAGATGTTATCCTCCATGGTAGTTTGTCAGATGGGTGTAGGTTGCGTTGACCTGTAACTGCCATGTTAAGCACACTTGGTTTTTCTTCTCATGCTTGGCCCCATCATCATATACTCATTTGACAACGGCAGAAATCAAGTCTAGATAGCCACGTACTTGGACGAGACTTTTGAGAGGCAGTTGGACTCTTTTAACTAGTATAATTGGGAACCATCTGCCAGCCTCTGATACCTTTGCCTCCTTTGCTAGTAGCATAACGATACTGTGGTTTGCTTATTCATCAGTATGTGTGTAGCTGACGATGTATCTGGAAGTCCTTGGCCATATATTACAGAGTCAGACAAGGCATTCCATAGATAACCACGATACCTTTGATTCCTTTGGTCATTTGTTAATAGCATTACTATACCTTATCTATTCATCGATGGTTGGTTATTCTTCTTTACGTGTTTATCTTATGTATCTAGAAGTCCTTGGTTATTCATATTTGGAACTTGGAAGTTGATGAATTTTGTGAACCTTTTTTCTAAATGCCCCCAACCATCATAGATTGAATCTATTAAAATTTTACAGTATAATTGGTTGTGATAAAAAAAATCATGATAAAGACATACATGGAATAGACGATATCTTTGGATCTCAATAATTGATCTGATTGTATAATTTGAGTACATGATTGAGGAAAAAAAAATTTCTCAAAACTTATATAAATAAACATCATCTTAATGAATAAAATTTATCACTTTTCATAATATATTCCTTAATTTTATATGGTACCTGAGCCTTTTTTGTCTTATGGCGAGATTTTATTTTTTCTCCTACTAATTTGTCGCTGTTGGTTTCTTCTAACGCCTCACTTGATTTGTCGATCTGTTTTCTTTATCAATTGCTTCTACATAGAGATCCCACCGTACTACCTCTTCTCTGGCAACTCTTCTACCCTCCATCGACGCTGCACATAGATTTGCAGCCATCAACTCAATGTTCCCCTGTTTTGATCAAATCAACAGATCTAATCAGTCCTTTGACGACGTTGATCTGATCAATAAATTCTGGCAATCGTTCCCTGCTTCTTTTCATCGATCAAATTCGCTGCTTATTTTCCATTCTTCCTCATCGATCATTGCATCTTGCTTGACGGTCTGTTCTCTTTGCTAGTCGAACCTTCTCCTCCTGGCTGCAAGTCATAACCCATCACCTCTCGGGGTCTGCAGAACAGAAGCGACTACTCTGTCGACGAACCCCACCATGGTCGCCCCGTTGCCTTCTCTCGTGCCCACGTATCTTTTCTTGTGCTTGCACGGTAGACACTCCTTCGCTTCTCCAACTCGAAGGGTTGCCTCTACGATAAAGTCAATAACAGCTCCAAAGTCCAAACATACATTGTGAATAATGCGAAGGTGGTGTTCCTACTGTTGCGAAACCTTGAGAGAGTATTATATGCGCAATGGAAAACAGGAAACAAAATCGATTTCCTAAAAAAATGATATAGGATCTTCGTGCGATGATTGTGAGCGAAAAACTCAAAAACCGAAAATTGTATAAGATTCGTATATCCCTAAAATTGTAGATCCAAGTCTGTGGATGAAGAAGCTCTGGCATGCTCTTCTCTAGCGATGATCCATATGATGGATAAAGCGACGATGTATTTCTTCACGTAAAGTGTTCTTTTCTTATTTTTGCGCACCATCATGCAAACAGGGCCAACAGCAAAGCAAAGGAGTGGCTCTTTTGCTGTCCTCTCACACCAGAGAGGATAGATTGTTGGAGGAAGAAGGAGCGAGGTTAAAGAGGTGCCGGTTAAAGGGGTTCAACCTTATAACCTTTTTAGTTCATATCTCTTTTATAGAGAGCTCTCTTTGTTAATCCTAATAGATCATATCTTATTGGGTATTAGATTTTCATCAAATTATCTTAGCATATTGGATATTAGATCTCTATTCAATTATTCCAAAAAAATTAGATCTCTATCCAATTATCCACTCTAAACTCTTATTGTGTCTCACTCAATTAATCCGATAAAATAAAATTTTATTAGATATTACATATTTAATTCTCTATTCGTCACATCATCCATCATCCATCATATGTGTATAACCGTCTACGTCAAATACTAAGTTGGGTCGTGAATTACATCTATCAGAACTTTTAATTTAATAAATTATCACCCCCATAATAATTCACATACTAAACCTTAGCCAAGGATAATTCTACCCATATCATAGGTCTGGCAAAATACTGAAGTGTTGTTTGCGCTAATCTTGTTAGCGGATTTATTTTCGTGTGACTTCACACCATTCTTACCCTTAAAAGTGCATGGTTCTGTCGAACAACTTTTAAGTGGAAGGCTCTCTCTCTCTCAACAGGATAAAATACATATGTTAGCAGTCCAACAGGATTTTATCAAGTGGGGGGTGCCAACAACTAATAAAATAGTCCATGCATATTGGCCGACTCTCTCTTGTTATTCTCGAAGATAAGTTGCTATCTTCGCGAGGTATGAAAATTGTAGAACTGGATCAACATTTTTAATGCCCAGAAAGCATAACTAAGATGAGTGCATGGACTTTTTCTTTTGGTTAATGCTCTTCATCATATTTATAGCCACCAGAGTCTCCTATTTCCACAACCATCATCTGTACAGGCTTCACGAGCAAACTCACAAGCCGAGACAAGATATGCTCCAGCCATATTTTTTCACGCAGAAGACTTTCGCCTGCACTTACACAAGTACTCCGGGATCGGACCCTCATCCCCGACGACCCAAGGATGCTCCGATACAACACGCAACGTAAACCGGTTTTGGGGATCTGCAGCACAAGTATGCCATGTGAAAATAATAGGGAACAATAAGAATCAGGAGAAATTTTGGGGAAAATATAGAAAACTGAACTGCAACCAACCTTTGCAGAGAAGCCCTTCTAGCAAACTTCTCAGTTGTGGATTTATTTCATCAGGAATGATCAGTGGGCTGTTGACGATCTAAGGCAGCATGCACCAGAATTACTTAGACTCGATCATTGCTAAACAATCAGCAACAGAAAAGGTTTCTAGCGGAGTAAGGTCGAACCTTGTCGTATGTGTCCTGAAGTGTATCCCCTAGAAAAGGATATTGCCCGAAGATCATGCAATATAAAGTGACACCTAGGGCCCATGTGTCGGCTGGCTTACCATGGTAGGTTAAACCTGTACAAAAAGTACCAAGGGAATGTTGTACCATTTCATGAGTTATATCACCAGAACATGCTATCATGTCTTACTCACCTAAACAGCATTCAGGTGCAGTGAAAACAGGGGTTCCTGGGGATCTCCAGAGCACATCGTTGTCATCCTGCAGTTTACACATGAATTTATATTTTTTAGCATGGATATCAACTAAGAACAACAAAAAAAAAGTAATATCAGCAAAATAACACTTAGTCTAAGCTAATAGAACATTTAATAACATATTAGCAAAGTAGACTAACCACTAGTGTGTGGGTGCAAGTGAATCATCGTTAACTTCTACATGGAGAGGACAGAAAATCATTATAAAGAGCATATAGTCTGAGTAATTGTATTTGAACAAGTGTTTTGGATAGGAGTGTCAACGGAGAGTACCGGACACAATATGGTGCGGTTGGAACCAAATATGGATTGAGCATGAAATTTGATGACCAGAAAGCAATGGTTTGATTCATAATTGAATGGGACAATGAGTCAGGATCTATCCAATCCAATTCTTGTATATGCATTAAGTACTATACTACATATTTTTATGATCATCAATCTCTCCTCTCTTTGTATATCAAAAATTTGAAATCCAATTCTTTGGTGGAGGCATGAATAAAATAATATACAAAACCACTGTATATTTTTTCATTCAATCTCTCCTGTCTTTATTTTTCCTTTCACATATTTGATCATCGATCAACACATTGAAAGTTTTCATCAGCGTTAAATTTTTTATGTTTGATTGTTAAGTTTCTGAATTTAGTTTGATGTTGATTGGTCGAAATATCTCCTGTCTGTCAGCACAGCAACACCTATTGATATCCATATGCATGGGAACTTCATTGGATTTAACAGTGAGAACACTAATCAATATATAATAAATGCTAAAATTTCATGACCAAAGATATGTGCTGTCTTTCCAACAAACTAGATGGCATTTGGAACTAAGCTCAAGTTAGTCCTGACCTCTACAAACTATGTCTGATTAATTTGACCACAATTACATAAAAGACTTTACTTCTCCTGGTTGTTTTCCTTTTATCTCATGTACTGGTCTTTTTTCCTCTAGATATGAGGGAAAGTAGTTACATTGTCTCTTAAACTCAGTTTGAGCCAAAGCAAGAAGATAAAAAAGCAGTATCAAAGGGTGTAGGTTTAGTGTGACTGAATGTAAAGCAGTCCTTGACAAACTACATAAAGATAACAAAACCAAAATCTCTAAATCTTTTGAACTACCAATGATGCACAGATAAAGAAGCAAACGTCTGAAGGTCATTGATATTTCTCCAATAATACATGGTTTGAAAATAAGATGTAAAATAGTTACCAAGACTACACTCAAATAATTTATTAAAGTTTGGACATTTTTATTTGATCAAACACCACTAGCTAATGCAGTTGGGTAAGCCAAGCATACATAGTAAATATTATAAAACACATTTAGACTTTCAGTTGTGAAATAATCAGAAAAACAGAGGAGCATTAAACTAAGAAGAAGAATTACATATTAAGCATCAAAGAAATCAATCTTTAAAGCTTGAAGTTATGAAAAATGAGCAAATAATTTCAGTGTCATGCTGTGCAAAAATCCCTCACGTGATTGATCATACATGAATTTATAGAGTATAATGTGGTGTTGATAGTATTATAGCCTGGAAATTGTGAAAGGTTCACTCATTGGAGCAACTGAGGAAATTAGTAACTTTGCCTACCAGTAATCGGGGCAAAAATCTATGACCAGCTACTTCTAGCTGTTGCATCAAAAATAATATTCAGTGCTAAATAGCAAAAGGAAAAATGACAAATTGACAGTACCTCAAAGACCTGGCTAACACTGAAGTCCCCAATCTTTACGTTGTTGTTTCTTGTCACCAAAAGGTTATCAGGTTTGATATCCCCATGGACGACATTCTGCACTTATGACAGAACTAGTAAGACATACACAACAATCAAGAAGATGGAATGAGCAGTCAAACTGAATAAGTCCAAGCAATTTTTTGCATCTCTTCCAAACAGTTTCAACTGTCAGCTGACATGAATAGGTTCATCTATTGTTTAGTACATCAAATGCTACTGGAGAAATAACCCAGCCAAACTTTTAACTTTTAAGTATATTCTAGTTTTACTTAATGCTATACTTTAGGACACCAGACAAAGTGATGGAACTATAGAATGTTATTAGAACTATACATGTCATGACCCATCATTTGTATAAATGATATGAAAAGGTTATAGCACTAACTTATGTTCATCTAATTCAAATGCATTTTGTAAAAACAAATCCCCGCCTATAGACTATAGAATGACACTGGACATGTATCCTGCATATTCGAAGTTCTAACTTACCTACAGTCTTAATGATACAAATAGATTGGAAAGTCATACAACTCATGACTCAGTACCAATTTAATAAGCAATCAGTAAAACATGGAAAACCATTAATGGCGTTCAAAAAATTTTAGAAGATATATATGGCATACCAAGAGGAACATGTACATCAATTGAACTTAAAATAATGATATCAAGAAACAAGGCCAGTAAAACATTTAAATTAATTTGGAAAACACATTCAAGATCATTTTTAGTACAAAGTTAAAAACATCTCATAGCTTTCTTTTCGTTTAGTGGAAAACTTTGGATTTCCTTCTTTCTTTCTCCTTTTTTGTTAAGATTTTGGAGGTAATATATCATAATAGATATTCCAAAAGTCTGGTCACGCCTGTGGATCTACCTTTTACTCAAATAAATTGATCTCTAACCATTTTAATTGCATAGTACGGAGAAGAAGTTGAAAAAAGAAACAGGAAACGAAGGAATAGAACTTCTCATAATTGCCTTAACCAGTACTTCACCCAAAAAAAAGGCCAACCAACATACCACTCAAGTTAAGCCTCAATAACAAGAGATGTAGCTACATTGGTAGGATAAGGCTCACTAATCGAGTATTGTCTGTGCAAATAGATTGAACTATTTTTCAGAAACATCATCTTGAAAATCCAAACAGGAAATTAATACCTGAACAAACTGATCCTAATTTTTTGTCATTTTAATGGTCAAATAAGCTCAATAACCATTTATTGTTTGTAGAAATTACAAAAATCACTCAGATTGGACTAATACATGTAGAATCAAACTAAAATCAACTTGGCCAAGTCCAAAACTATCTCTATAAGTACAAAACCAACAATTATATGTACATCTTTGATAAGACCCCTTAGGGTGTTATCGTGGAAAAAGCGAAAGGAACGGAGGAGAAGCGGAAGAAGCGGGGGAAAAAGGGATAAAGATCGCTTCGAGGGGATCGGCCTCCTTGATCACTTCGAGGGGATCGACCTCCTTAGTTTAGCCAAAGGACTGAATACTTCTTCTTGTTGTTCTGAAAGAAATAATTACATCCCATTTATAGAGTTCCGCCAAGAGTTTCCCCAAAAACTTGGACTCTTATTAACCAACTCCGTAACTGACTTCTAACCGACTAACAAATTTCTATCATTAACCAATTCCGTAACTAACTTCTAACTGAATTAGTAACCGACTCCCTACTAGACAACTCCATAACATTATCCAAAACTTAAAAAATAAAAGGTTCGTAACAGTTCCGCCCTCGCCAAATTAGCCTTGTCCTCAAGGCTGAGCGGCATCAAATTCGACACAAGATATCTGCGGCGTGTCACAACTCGTTGATCAGGTAAGTATGACCTCCATTTTTTGATGGTGTGAGCAACAGGTCGGACATTAGTTGGTGCTTTCCCAGGTATTATTGGAATCTGATTATCATGATGTCGAAGAGGTGGGAGTCCTTGTGGTTCTGCATATACATCTGTAAACTCTTTAAGCAATGATTCAATACTTTCGGTTGGAATGTGCCCTGTTATTTCTTGATCTATGCACTGTAATGGTACCAGGAAACTAGTGTGTGTTTCCCGAAGAACCTTCTCCATCCGATGGTTAGTGACAGTGGTGATTTTACTTCCGCGCCGGCCCTTTAGAATCACCTGCTTTCCATTAACAAAAAACTTCATTATTAGTTTAGAAAAGTTCCAAGAAACATTACCCAAGGTTGATAGTCATTCGATTAGCACCACTTCATAGTCTTCTAAGGGAAGTAAAAAGAAATCCACGAGCAATTCTTAACCCTACATAGTGAGCTTTATCTTTGAGCACTTGCTATTACAGGTTAGAATCCGTCCATCAGCAACCTTTACTTCAAATTTATCACAGACGTCGATGTGGTAGGATAATTGGATGGCAATCTTTCTGTCCATAAAATTGTTGGTGCTACCCGTGTTAATCAAGACAGTGACAAGCTGATGTTTCAAAGTTCCTGCAACTTGCATTGTTTGTGGGTTAGAGTAGCCGGCCAATACATGCACTGTGTATGTAATAGGGTCAATATCTTCATCAGTTTCTATACTTCCATGGTCGGAATCTAACTCTTCTGCTTCGAATTCCTCCTCGATTGGCTCAATCCTTAGGAGTTTTCCTTGCCTGCAACGATACTCTTTACTCCATCTTTCATCACAATGCGAACACAACCCTTTTGCTGATCTTTCCTTGAGCTCTTCTCGATGTTAAGGTTGTGACTGGGAATAGATAGGGCTGGTGGCTCGCTGATCATTTGTTTGTTGTCACTTCTATTTTGATGATATTCCATATTGATTTTTTTCTCCTGTATGCGTGCAAATGAAATTGCAGCTATCATAGTGCGAGGTTGTCGCACCTTAACTTCACATCTGATCTCCGGAGTAAACCCTTCAATAAAGGTACCCACTAATTGTCGTTCAGACTAATCTCTAGCTTGATTCGACAATCGCTCAAATCTGCCTTGATATTCTAATACTGTAGAAGTCTGACGAATTTTTGCAAGCTGTCCATCTACATTTTCGTACTCTGAAGGCCCAAATCGAACAAGAAGTCCCCTCTTGAATTGCTTCCATGAGGAAACTCCGTGACAGATTTCATACCAGTCATACCACTGAATTGCATTACCGTCTAACTGGATTGAGTCTATTTCCACTTTAGACTCCTCCGGGGTTCTGTGGAAACGAAAGAATTTCTCTGCCCTCGAAATCCAACTGGTTGGGTCTCCATCTTCCCATTTTGAAAATTCTACCTTAATACGTAGGTAGCTGGAGTCATATTCTCGGTGCACCCTTTCTGTATCTCCCGATCTGTTTAACGTGGAGTTTGAACTTCTATCTTGTTGTAATTTGCCAAAATTTCCCAATAGGCTTCTTTTAAACTCATTAAAGGTCTCCCGTAGTCGATTGTCAATTTGGGTTTCTAATGCTTCCATTTGGTTCCCAATTCGAATTTCTAATGCCTCCATTTGGTTCCCAATTCGAATTTCTAATGCCTCCATTTGGTTCCCAATTCGAAATTCTAATGCCTCCATTTGATCCCCAATTCGAGTTTCTAATGCTTCCATCTGGGCTTTCACTGGTTTGTCGATGGTCATTGTGAAGATTGTAGATCTGTAACTCAGTATTGTCGGCGTGAAGCTGTCGAGGAAGTGGATGCTGAGGGCTGTGTAAAGGCTTGCTGCGATCGCAGCAATGAGGAAAAGTTGCTGCCCTATTTCTGTCGCTGCGTAGGGTGAGAGCATCGGGGGCTGGATGGCAACGACACCATGGGTAGTCACCGCGAGGAGGGGAAGCGACGGCGTTCTGCGATAGAGGATGCAAAGCAAGAGCGGTTGGAAGGCAGCGCTAGGGTGCGACTACGAAGGTTGCAGCGGACTGTCACGCACTTAGCAAGAATTGCCTAAGTGGTGAGGCACCCTTGCGGCAAGCCACCGACTTAGCTGAAGTTGCCTAAGTCAAGAATCGCCTTTGCGCCCACTTCGGTCGGACTTAGCTTGGATTGCCTAAGTCTTGAGGCGCCCTTGCGACATACGCGTCCATGAAAGGGTCAGCCGAGCTGCAACCTCGCAGGTCCCGTAGGACTGTAAAAGAGAAGTTGATTAGTTGTTGGAACGAGCGACGGACAAGTCCCGACGTCTCGCGAAGAGGGAAGCTTTACAAGCAATTGAGCGAGCACTTGGAGTGCAAGAAAGCAGAGAAAGAGAGGAGGAAAACAAGGACTTTAGAGGGGTGAATGAGCAGCTGCAAGTCCGCAAACAACTACTCCCAAGTGTCGGGCGCGAGGCAAGTTTCCGTCAAGTTGGCGTGCAAACTTGTGAAAGTGTTCAACGCCCGACACTATCTGAAGCCCCATCGACCATGTGCCACCGGGTGGTTCCAGTCTTGAGATGGTGACAAAAATTTCATGGTCGCGCCTGCAGAAATCAGCCCGCGGCACAAAAACGGTTGATTTTGGATTTACGGGCGATGCAAGCGAAGCGATCGTTTCGCTGCTGCTGCACCATTCTGCTTTTTTGCTATTTTACAAGGAAAAACACACCAAAACATGGCAAAACAGGCTGCCAAAGATATGTACAAGCATGGGCAAGCGACGAACGGAACGTTGAGCGAAGTTGCTGCGAGTGTGCGACGACCGTTCGTGACATTCTCCCCCACTTAAGCTGTCGACGCCCTCGTTGACGCTCTTTCGTAGGCTTTGATAGTTGCTTCTTCATGTCGTAGGGTGTCTTCGGCTCCCAACGGCTTCGGATTTTGGGAAGTTTCGCCACTTCACCAAGTATTCAATCTGTTCAGCTCCATTGGGTAGCGTTGTCTTGCGATCTGCTAAAATGGTTTCAACTCGCTTCTTGTAGGAAGCTCTGGTGGGAGGTTGACGAGTTGAAACGCCTCGAGAAGCATCTTGCGGATCGGAGTGGTAGGCTTTCAAGTTCTTTGGCATGGAAAACATTATACATCTTGAGCCACGCCATAGCGGTTGCAACTTGTAGGAAACATTGCCCACCCTCTCGACAATTGGGAAGGGGCCATCATACTTTGCGCACCAATCCTTTATGCACTTTGTTTCTAAAGAATTGGAGTGATCTTTGGTTGGAGCTTCACCAACACCAAATCGCCGACTTTGTATTCCTGGGGTCGCCTTCCCAAGTCTCGCCCACTTCTTCATCTTTCTCGCCGCCTTCTCCAAGTAGGCCCGCGCAATATCTGCATTTCGATGCCATTCTTTCGCCAAGTGATACGCGGACGGACTACTCCTGTATATCCAATAGCCAAAGTGTGTGAGGAGTCGATGGTCGTTGTCCGATGATGATCTCAAAGGGGCTCTTGTTGGATCAGAGCTCATTTGCAGTTGTAGGAGAATTGGGCTATGTCCAACAACTTCACCAATCTCGTTGATTGGCACTCACGTAGTGCCGAAGATATTGCTCTAGGAGCGAGTTTATTCTTTCGGTTTGGCCATCCGTCTGGGGGTGGAGGCTTGTGGAGAAGTATAGCCGATCCCAACAATTTGAACAACTCGGTCAGAATCATCTCGTAAACCGAGCATCTCGATCACTTATAATATTGTGCGGGACTCCCAATACTTCACCACATTCTTCATCATTAGCCGCGCTTCCTCTGCGAGCGATTGTAGGGTGCGGCAATGAAGGTGCGCATACTTGAAAACCTGGCCGACTACCACAAGTATCGATCCGAGTCCCCCTCTTGTCGGCAAGCTAGATATGAAGTCCAGAGAAATGCTCTCCCACGGCCTTTACGAGTACAGCAGCGGCTCTAAAAGTCCCACCGGCTTCCGTTGCTCCACTTTGTCTTGTTGACAAGTTAGGCATGTCCGAACATATTCCTCCACATCCATCCCCATTTTTGGCCAATAGAAGACCCTCTCCATGAGAGCCAATGTTCGATGAATACCCGGATGTCCCGCCTAAAGGGAATCATGACACTCCTTCAAAAGCTCACGCCTCAGATTATCCACCCGAGGGACATAAACTCTATTCCCTTTGGTGTAGGCGAGTCCCTCCTGGACCCAAAATCGTCGTGCCTTGCCTTCTTGGATCAATTGCATCAAGGTTACCGCTTGGGGATCACCTGCATGATCCATCCTTGATTCGGAAAGAAAGTTGGATTGCAATCGACTTGTTTGGCCTCTCCCTCTAGTTGCATAGCATTCACGGCCTCCACTTTTCGACTCAAGGCATCGCCTACGACATTTGCTCTTAGGGCTTGTACTCCATTGCCATGTCAAATTCCGCCAGAAGTCACGCCATCGTGCTCGCTTTGGGGAGAGTTTCTTTTGAGTCGAAAGTAACTCAAAGCGATGTTGTCCGCCCTCGGTACAAATCGCGATCCGAGAAGGTAGTGTCGCCACACTCGTAGCGAGTGGATCACCGTCATCTTCTTCTCGTGCACGTGATACCGCCGCTCGGTCTCATTGAGCTTACGGCTTTCATAGGCCACCGGATGGCCCTCTGCATAAGTACTCCCCGATAGCGAAGTCGAAGCATCTGTATGGACTTGAAGGGCTTCCATAGTCGGCAATTTGAGCACCGATTCTTCCGTAAGCGGCAGCCTTTAGGTCTTGGAATGCCGCTTCACATTTGTCGGACCATCTCCAAGGCTGCTCTTTCTTCAGCAACTCTGTTAGTGGAGTTGCGCGCTTCGAATACCCCAGTATGAAGCGTCGATAGTAGTTCACAAACCCAAGGAAGGATCTCGGATTCGGGCACCTTCTTTGGAGTTTGCGATCCACAATGCTTGCACCTTTGCTTTATCCATCCGAATGGAACCGTCGCCGATCCGATGCCCCAAGAATAAGATCTCTTTCTGAGCAAAGTAGCACTTCTCTCTTTTTACGAACAATGAATTCTCCCTGAGAACTTTGAAGATTGTTCGGAGGTGTTCAATATGCTCCTCAAGTGTTCGGCTATAGGCGAGCGATATCGCCCAAGTAGACAACCACAAACTTGTCCAGATACTCCTTGAATATTTGGTTCATAAGAGTGAGAATGTGGTGGAGCGTTGGTTAAACCGAAAGGCATCACCAGGAACTCAAACGCTCCATACCTGGTCACACAGGTAGTCTTCGCTTCATCACCTTCAAAGAATACGCTTTGCAATACCCGACCAGAAGGTCGAGTTTGAAAATACTTTGCTTTGCCCGGTTGGTCGAACAAGTCCGCAATGAGAGGATGGGATACTTGTTCTTCACAGTCACCTTGTTAAGGGCTCGATAATCGACGCATAGTCGGAGACTCCCATCTTGTTTCTTACGAAGAGAAGCTGGAGCTCCAAATGGTGCTTTGGAATCTGCGGATGAGACCACCGCTTAGCAGTTCATCTAATCGCTTCGAGCTCGCCAACTCGGAGGGGGCATGCGGTATATGGCGGTCTCATTTGGAGGCTTCACTCCTGCTCCGGCTCGATAAGATGATCCACGCCACGTGGTGGCAGAATTACCGCAACTCGGGTGGCATAACATCTTGAACTCCTTCAGGACATTTGCCACCGCAAAGAGGTTCTTTACGGGCCTCCCCATCGAGTGCTTCTAGCTTTATCGCAGCCCACAAAGGTTAACTCTCCTTTGCGTATGCCCTTCTTTAGTTGCAAGTAACGCCGATAGGCTGTTGGGGATCCTGGGTTCCTCTTCGAGTGACAGAAACCACACAGGGTTGTCACCTCCCATTAGACATATGGAGTCTAGAAGCGGCATCGGCACCAACTTTGCTGCATGCATGAACTCCATTCCAAGAATCACTTGAAGTCATCCAATGGCACCGCCATCATGTTTTACGCCCACTCCACGATCCGATCTTGATGGAGACTCCTTTGCTAGCCAGAGATTCGCTTAGCCTCGAGTTAACCGCCTTCATCCGACTTGGGTTCTTCTCTAAGATTAACCCAAGCCGCTTTGCTTCTCGGTCGGCGATGAAGTTGTGAGTAGCACCGTGTCCACCATTGCTCGGGTGGTTTGGCCATTGAGTCCGATGTTTACGTACATCACTCACCGCTTCCTCGCTTTTGTTGCCGGCCAGGTTCTCCCCACTTGACCCCGCAATGCATTCAACAAACGCACGCCCTCATTCGGGGTCCTTGCGACTTTCATCGTCGTCATTTGCCCGACTCGAGCTACTCGAATCGAGGGCAACCGCCTTACCCTTGTCTGGCTTAGGGGTTTGATGCAAGCCGACAAGGCATTGAGTGCTGTTTTTGCGGGCGCCCCATACACTGTGTGTGGTCCTCCGCACAAGAAACATGTCCTAGGTTTTGAGGTCTGCCGTTTGAGTTTGGCCCCTTATGGAAACTCTTCTTCCTTTGGTCACCCCTAGATTCCTTCCCAGGAGGGTGCCTTGGTTGGTGATTTCTGTGGATCGCTTCTTCTTCCTCGGGTCCTCTCGAAGAAGCAAAGTCGGTAAGCCTTTTCTGCACTGCAATTGCTCGACCAAATCGGTGACATTCCGTCGATGAAGTTCTGTTGAGCCCATGACTTCAGGCCATCAAGAAAGTGAACGACTTATCTTTTTGACATATCTTGAATAAAACATTAGTGCAGAAAATTGCTTCACATAGTCCCGAATGGAAGTCGTTTGGTGGAGTTGTCTCAACTTCCTCCTTGCGATGAACTCGGTGTTCTCGGGTAGGAATTGAGTTCTCAACTCACGCTTCAAGTCGTCCCATGTGTCCACTCGGCACCGACTTTCTTGAATCTCTTCCCAACGGGTTCTCCACCAAAGTTTTGCATCACCGTTCGGATACATAGTCGCTTATCGAAACTTTGGTGTCCTCGAGTCCGACCTTGTAGCTCGAAAGTATTGTTCCATATCAAACAGGAAGTTCTCGAGCTCCTTCAGATCTCTAGCACCCCATAACAATGTGGGTGGGCGCCTGAAGCTTTGTGTTGGCGCAACGCGAGTGTTGCTTCCCCGCATTCAACGCCCTTGTGAGCATTGCCACTTTGGAAGTGAGTTCCGTCACCATTTCTTGCAAATGTTGCACGAGTCCTTTGTGTCATCCGTCGATCGGTCGACTAAGGCTTCAACCTTGTCGATCCGGGATTCACTTCTTCTTGCGAGCTCTACGCCAAGAAGCCTACTTTGGCCTTGGTAGAGTTCATCCAAGCTCGCTTCAAGAACATCAAGCGGGTTTCCACCGCTGTGACCCTCTCTCTATGGGTCTTTCTTCCGGTTGGCGCTCAGGCGCCTCCTCCGCTCGTGGAGAGTAGCCCACTTCTCGCTCCTCATGCTCACCGCCTTCCTCACGAACGGCTCCCGCAGCGAGCGAGCGAGTTTGCACACGCAGCCCTCTGCGGTTGCTTGGGGCAACATTCCGGCTTGCCCCATCTTGCTTGATTCACCATGTTGTTTCGCCATGGTGAGATTGCAAGTTTCTTCATTGCTTGCTCAAATTGCTTGCACGCTCGATACCACAATGTCACGCACTTAGCAAGAATTGCCTAAGTGGTGAGGCACCCTGCGGCAAGCCACCGACTTAGTGAAGTTGCCTAAGTCAAGAATCGCCATGCGCCACTTTGGTCGGACTTAGCTTGGATTGCTAAGTCTTAAGGCGCCATGCGACATACGCGTCCATGAAAAGGGTCACCGAGCTGCACCTCTCTGCAGTCCCGTAGGACTGTAAAAAGAGAAGTTGATTAGTTGTTGGAACGAGCGACGGACAAGTCCCGACGTCTCGCGAAGAGGAAGCTTTACAAGCAATTGAGCGAGCACTTGAGAGTGCAAGAAAGCAGAGAAAGAGAGGAGGAAAACAAGGACTTTAGAGGGGTGAATGAGCGGTGCAAGTCCGCAAACAACTACTCCCCAAGTGTCGGGGCGCGAGGCAAGTTTCCGTCAAGTTGACGTGCAAACTTGTGAAAGTGTTCAACGCCCGGACACTATCTGAAGCCCCATCCGACCATGTGCCACCGGGTGGTTCGAGTCTTGAGATGGTGACAAAATTTCATGGCGCGGCCTGCAAAAATCAGCCCGCGACACCTAAAAACGGTTGTTTTTGGATTTCGCGGCGATGCAGCGATCGTTTCGCTCGCTTGCTGCATTTGCTGCTTTTCGCTATTTTACAAGGAAAAACACACCAAAACATGGCAAAACAGGCTGCCAAAGATATGTACAAGCATGGGCAAGCGACGAACGGAACGTTGAGCGAAGTTGCTGCGAGTGTGCGACGATCGTTCGTGACAGGACGTCGATTGCGGCTGCGACGGTTGCTGCGGACGTCAATTGCGGCTGCGATGAAGATGATGCGAAGTTACAGCGAGAACGCCAAGGATCACTACTCTGATATCAAATGATAAGACCCCTTAGGGTTTTATCGTGGAAAAAGCAAAAGGAACGGAGGAGAAACAGAAGAAGCGGGGGAAAAAGGGATAAAGATCGCTTCGAGGGAATCGACCTCGATCACTTCGAGGGGATCGACCTCCTTAGTTTAGCCAAAGGACTGAATATTTCTTCTTGTTCTGAAAGAAATAATTACATCCCATTTATAGAGTTCCGTCAAGAGTTTCCCCAAGGACTTGGACTCTTATTAACCAACTCCGTAACTGACTTCTAACCGACTAACAAATCTCTATCATTAATCAACTCCGTAACTGACTTCTAATCGACTAACAAATCTCTATCATTAACCAACTCCGTAACTGACTTCTAACCGAATTAGTAACCGACTCCCTACTAGACAACTCCATAACATTATCCAAAGCTTAGAAAATAAAAGGTTCGTAACAATCTTACATGAGAATGGAGATACATGAGGCCAGCAACTATGTCTCGCAAGTATCTTCTAGTGGTACTTTCTCCTAAATTATTACCTGCACCAGAACCCTCGAATACCCACTTGCCTTCAACATATTCCAGTACTGCAAAGGAGAAGAGCTAGCATTAAACCATGTGTATCAAGTCAATAACCAACAAGGAGCATGTATAACTTCCAATTGGAGAAGTAGCAACAATTAAGTTAGAAAAGTTACAGAGAAAGTCATAGTAGGATACCCATATAGAAGTGATCTGTGTCTGGGTCATCAATGACCTCGATGAGATTAACTATATTTGGATGGTCCAACATTTTCATGATCGCTACCTGCAAAGAAAACATGATTGCTAAACTACAAATGCCACAAGCAATAAATACAGCATGGAAAATGATATATGCATTGTCTGGTGTAAAAAGAAAACCAACAAAGCTGAGTAACTAGACCACAAGAAGTAATGAAAAGGAGTTTATTCTGGTGGTATAAATTTCACATTTTGATAGCCAATGACACGTCAATCAAATATATACCATTAAAAAATTAGCAGTCAACAGATATAAGCTTCTTGAAATTTTCTTAAACGTTTAAGACCAAGAATTGTTTGGTGGGATGATTATCTGTTTCAGCAAGTTCCATGTCTGAACTACCCAGATACAATAACTGGTATGTCCCAACAACTCGAGCTCATCCAAGGAGTATTTTTCTGCCATTCAACTTTGGTGGCGACAATGCCACTATTCAATTGAAGCGCCATCATATTGTTTTTTATGTGACCGGCAGCAAATTCAAGCCTGATCCACCCTAGACCTGTGTTGACCCTTGTTGAGAGTGAACCAACCATCATAGCAACCAGTAAGGGCTTATGCATAGATGTTGCCTTCTACTTTATGAGAGAAAGTTTAGATGAATAGTTCTGACAACTTCAGAGGCCGCCTTTTCTCCTCTAATTGCAGAAAACCTGATAGGATGGTCATATCATTTTGGTTGGTAGAATATATATAATATATCAACAAGTATGGTGTCAGAGTACTCCAATAAAATGTGCCAAAGGAAAGGAATCCATCTTCAAAGGCATGATGATTGAGTTAAGATATAAGGATATCTGAATAATCTTGACACACTTAAAGCAGATCAAGAATAATAAGAGGAACACAGTGGCAATCTTTGTATCTGGCAATCCGATTGCCAGACTGCAATCCTTGGTATCTGATTGGCAAAAGAAGTAAATCTCACATGCTATCAGAGCAAGGTATCGGAGATGGGCCAAGTCCAATCAACAACCTTTGACATCTCTGACAACAATACAGCTATAATATCCCAGCTTTGAAGACAACTATTATCTCCCAGCTTTGATGACAAATCTAGAGGTCTTGACTCTTGAGCAGCCTTTTATGTTTTAAACCCTTGACCAACCTTTTGATCATCCGGCAAGCTGAAAATTTTATCCTGCCAGAACTTGCAGTAGCAGCCCCAGGACGGCAACTATCTGGTTCTGTTTCTTCTAAATGAGCAGCTATTCAGCTACAGAAATGAATTGCAGATTTCGTGCTAACTAACAAGATCTAGGTGTCAAACAGCACAATGTCCATAAGCTAAACAGTTTATGTGGTCACATGTTAATAGCCTAAATACCCGCAATTTATGATGACCAGAACAGAAATACAGATCAGCACTAAATCTACAGTATGGCCAAAATAATATGTACCATGAGAAGAATGCATTCAAATAACTAATATATGCTCACAAAATAAAATACTCACCTCCCGAAAAACATCAGTCATTGCAGTTTCAGAAGGAGCCACACGCAACTTTAACAAATGTGATTTATGGAAAATCTGCATATCAACAAACACATAGGTACTTATGGAATCCTGTAAGGGTGGTCAATGGAAGAGATCAATGTAGTTGTTCTTTGTTTAAAATTAGCTTTCTGGTTAAAATTAGCTTTCCCTTGACATAGGTGCAAAAAGCCAAGAACAGAGATCATAAAACTAGGGTTCACAATGTATCTCAAATTGACAAGTAAAAAGCATGTAGGACTAATTTGAGATGCTCCTAAAATTCATACAAAAATGTCAAAAGAACAAACAAAAGCCATACGGCAAAGACTTCAGCATCGGTTCAGTTGGCTTTAGATCCACAATCAGAAAGTTATAGAGGAAGCAATATTAAGAATCTAGAAAATTTTATTCAAAAATAGGGTTCTTGCATTACCAATCCCACTGGACCACAGAATCAGGCTAAAAGGATATTCCATCTAAATTATGTGAAAAAATCACCAGCAAAGTCCACAAAACAATAGTCATGGCCAACTATTGCATAAGAATTTACATTGGAAAAAAAATATTTTTCAAATTTGCTGAATAATGACAGTTCTCACTATTGGGCTAGACAGAGCTAAAAACCACAAAGACAACACAATCATTCAGAGAGGTTGAACTAAAAAAGTTCAAAATATGAAACAGCTAAAATTTTATAGAATAAATAAAAAAGACAAATAAGGAATCGTTTTCTGCATTGGAGACATAATTTTCAACACTGACCTAGAAGAGAAAGCTTCTCAAGGTCATCAGAAATTTTATTCAATCTCTATAAGCCACCAAATCCGGGCCTGAGATCAAATTCCAATGTTTCTAGGATAGTCAAAATTATGGTCCAAAGATAGTTCTATAATCTGGTTGAAGAAAGCAAATGTTTATTGGTGCTATCCTAGGAAATCTAACACTTGGATTCTGTTAGGAGTTGATGGTTCAATCTAGTAGGCAACATCGAGAATTATCAACAGGTTATGACCCTTCAACTCATCACAGCATCAGAAATGACTCATCAATCTTAATAAAAAGAATTATAGCTTACATAGTTATATTCTGGACTAGTGATGCTTGTTTCAATCACCTTTGGAGACACAGTCATACTCTACAAGGTGATCTTCATCGTTATGGTCAAATACAGTGACAATTTATGCACAAACATACCTGATTGAATTGGTTCAATGCAGAGTCACTTTTTTTTTATACCACTTTAGCGGAAATTTAACATTTTTATGGATGAAAACATAGCAATTTTTTATTTATGTTGACAAATAGATAAGACAAACTTTGATAAATGTAGTTCATTTTTTTGTTCTGATTTTACACATTAATTCAAAAAGGGAAACGTAAATACAAAAAAATTGTAGCACCTTAATTGCATATTGCTTTCCGTCCTTGATGCTTCGGTACAGGACCTGTATACAGTTGCAAGAAATTTTTGTTTTCACAAATGATAGCAAAAGATAGTGACTTTTTCAAAGTATCAAGCTTACCACTTTGCCATAGCTACCAGAACCAATCTTACATTCCCGGATGTATTCATTAACCATCTTATTTCCACTATTATCCTATTGCAGATAAAAAAAAAAGAATAATCAGAATGGTTGCAAATTAATAAAGAAGCAAAAAATAATGTAGCCGTAGTTTTCTCAATCTAGCATCAGAACTCTTAAAGTTCCAGAGACATATGCATTGACATCTAGACTTGTAAGCAATTTGAATATACAAAATCCAATATCAATTTTGTAAAACAGTTTAACACCTTATAGCAGATGAACTGTCTTGACCATCAGACACAAAATGGAAGGTAATGAAACTAACCCCAAAAATGCAATGTTGACCTACTTTGATACCTTGAAAGAGGAAACAAAATCCAATTCTACCATGTTGACAAATTTTTAGCAGCAAAAGTTGCCTAGAGATCACCAAATTATGTTTATTTCAAATGCTGGTACAGCAGAAGTCACACAGAATATGTGTAAATCTAGTCTAACAAGGTATTTAACATATTTGGAGCCCCTGAGCAAGTCTATAAAGATTTTGAATATCGATGAAACTGGATCTGTACGCTTTTCTGCTAGTCACATCAAGGTAACATCTTCATGCACACATGCATTAAGCAAAATTATTGTGTAACTTTTTAATGTTAAGATGAAGATTCGAGAACTCACTATCCTTTAATAAAACACTTCAAAGATTAGAGGGAGGCAAGCTTTCAAAATGGGCAATTCAACCAAAATTAATAGGGCAACCACATACAGATTTAGGAGCTGCATCACATGAATGTCTAAATTGAGAGAAAAAAAGATTCATGAGTTCTAAATCAGCATAAGTATGAAAGAAAAATAAGTTTTACCTCAGAAACAAAAACCTTCCTAGTTTCCTTGACTGGGACTTCCCTACATATCAATCCCTTTTTAGCTCTATCCGATATAATTTCTTCAGAACGTTTCAATGGCCGCTGCAAATCACTGTCACTTCCATCTAGTGTGTTTGCGTAGTCTCCGTTGTAGAAAATACCTTCAGCATCATCCATATTTTCTGGCAGAAGGAA
Source organism: Musa beccarii (assembly GCA_024322285.1). NCBI lineage: Eukaryota > Viridiplantae > Streptophyta > Magnoliopsida > Zingiberales > Musaceae > Musa > Musa beccarii. The sequence goes on from CM044399.1 coordinate 11,777,889, forward strand.
CTCCTGCGACAAGGGAGCACCAGAGCCTCTGAGAGGCATTAGGGATCCATGGCGCTTTCTCAAAAATCCAAAGCAACCACAGCAACCCATATCTTTTAGGTCAGTGATGGAGACGCTATCCCAACACATGCGGAACCAACAAAAGAAAAGAACAATTGCGGCGTGGGAAGAAAAGCCGGGGTTTATATACCAACTTCCAAACCCCAATGGATATCAACAAAATATTGGGACTTAGGCCGTACCGTACAAATGGATCTGGGTTCTGAGCAGACTTATGCAGTACATAAAGTTGAATTGAATCTTCCTAATACCGATCCAAGGCACATTCACAGAAACCAACCAAGTTCGGCAGTCTCAGCGAGAATTCAAGGCATTAAGGACGCAAAATTAGGAATAATCGCATAAATTCACGTTGACATCCGGGGTTTGGATTCAACGCAATTGGAATAGGGGGCAGGGTTCTCCCTCCTAGGGCCAGGCCATCAAAGGACGGAGGTGGATGCCACAAATGTCCCAAGAATAGCCGGTGCCGATCGCTGGAAATGGACGAGGCAGATCCGGGTGATATCAACGACCGGCATCTGAGCAGGGATTGCCGCTGCTGGAGGGCGGCCGGAGAAACCACGAACTTACTCCCTTCGGGCACGCCAACGACGAGGTGCTAGAAGAAGACAGGCAGACCCACCTCTCGGTTTGTTCGAAGCGGAGATAGAAGGTGGATTAGTGGAGAAGAAGAAACGAGGGAGAGAACCATTGGATGATCGGGAGGAAATGGAATCTTAGCAGACGCGGACTAGAAAACAAAATTAATAGTAACAAGAATGTTATAATAAAAATAATAATAATAATAATAATAATAATATTATATTATAAATAAAAACAAGAACGAGAAAACTGAGGATGATCGATTGCGTGTCCGGGTGAGAGAACGTATATATGCAAAGACAGCCCGGTTCATATGCATAATTATGTTTATATGTATGCATATTATATATATTTATATTTATATTTATATATGTATATATATAATTCAAAAGGAGCGATGGGGAAATAATTAACTTCTTATTTAACATAAAAATAGAAGGACGAATTTTTAGGAAAAAAACTGAGTGTCTTGTTTTCTTGTTTTCACTGAGCATCTCTACTTTCTAAAAATTTTTTTAAAAAATTATTTTTTCTTTGATTTCTTCAATAATATACCTTAACAAATAAAATATTATTTTCCAAAAACGTCCCTTATTTTGGTTTTTCTTAAATGGAGCCCCTTAATTCACTAATTCTAATGGTATTTTTCTCATTAATTTTTTCATTAGTTTTTCATTAATTTTAAATTTCTATAATATTTTTCAATAGCATTTAGTGTTTTTATTGAAATAATAAACATGATTAATCTATTAAAAAAAGTATGTAAACGACTTCATATTATGACTATTTGGTTCGTATTGTTTATAGTATGTATTATTCTGATATCATGTTTTAGACTTATAATTAGTTTGACTGATATTATGAATCTATTTAGATCATTTATAGTACTTTAAAATATGTTTTATAGTATTTTTATTTAGGTCACTTATAATGATTTCTAATAGCGTTATAATATTTTTGTTCAGATATCAAAAATACTTTAAGACTATTAAAAAAGCATTATGAGTCATATTTTGTTTTCATTGCTCATAAATTATTATGGTATTAAATTTTTAGGCTTGAAGTTATTATATTATGTACCAATATCTAATTAGGTAAGATATATTATAGATTTAATTAGATTCTGATTACAATTATAGTCAATATAAAGAAAATCTAATTATAATAAATTTATTCAAAAGATGACTTTAATGAGAGTGACTATCTTAATTACTTATCATATATCCTCTACTCTATCTATAAATAAACAAGATATCTTAGGGACTCAATACATAATATAATGTAACATGGCATAACGGGACATTATATGTTGAGAGATTATATATCTCCTCTCATCTCTTTAATTCATTGCTTAAAGTGATTCTGTGAACGATAAGAAGAGAGTAGAAGATGAGTTTAATTCTTCTTACAGATCGATGTTAATACTTCTTAGGATCGAACTACGATGTACTTACAAATCAGATAAAAATTTTATGAATAATATCAAAAGATACGTAGTCATAATATTTGATATATCATTATTTGATTTCAGTTTCTATATTAAAGTTTTTTTTTTGCATAACAAAAGCATAATTATAATTTTTATACTTATAATTGGTATCAAAGCTATATTTTAAAATTAAATACCTTAGATCGTAAAAATACGTCAGATTTATTTTGTATTTAGATTTGATTGTCAACACCATTCATTTGTGAAAAGGTTTTAATCTAATTTTGATTGTAAGATGCTTATACAATCCATCTGTGTTATTGATCTACTTTTTTTATCTTGTTCATCTTATCTAATCTCTAAATTTATTCCTCCATGCTCCTTGCTTGATTCTAACGTCAATGGAACTATGACAAAAGTTTCATGCCTTTATTTGTTCGATAAGCTATCGTTAACGATTTGTTAGTGCCCGAAGTATTATTGAGGAGTAGTGTCCTCCATTGGTTGCCAACCATATAGTTGGCAGCGACTACGTTGGGTGGTGTTATTGTTGCCTACTATAGTAGGATTAGGCTATAGGTGGCACTACACATGAGTAGTGTATCCGATAACATCATATGCATGTAATAGCATAGGAAGGTAGTGTTGCCCTTAACTAGTAGCGTCGAGGATGGTGAAGGTGGTCACGATAACGTTGACAACGGTGTGGTTATGAATGATGATTGACAAATGGGGTCAATCATAGGCTACATCACACGACTCATGATTACCTTGTGTTGATGACAAGTAAGGGCAATCAATCAATTACAGACATGCATGTTGCTGATGTAGGCCACCCAACAGTTGTGTGATGATTATAAAGCTTGTTTGTTAATCGTGAAGGAGATGCATGGTCAATGAGGCTCGCACAACAGTGATAGCTACGCGTGTGAGAATCGCAAAGCATAGACATGATGGAATGCATAATGAAGGCCAATCGAGATATGAGCATAGCTGTGCACTGTGATGATCATGGCATTTCTTTGTACTACCACTGGAGAACAAGTGGCATGTGTGATAGGATGGTGGCAAAAATGTCACTACGATCTTCGGTCGACCGCATAAGAGCGACCACTCACTGTGGCAACGCTTAAGCGATGAACGCTACATCATTCACGAGGACCCGTGCACATGGGTGTGGTGGAATGCAACAGTAGATGCGAGAGAAGGTTTTTGGGTTTTATTTTTTATTAAATAAAAGGATATCTTTACCCTTTAGGAATCAAATAATTTCAATCTATATCCTTTAATTTATTTTTCTAGTTTTATCCTTCAGAATCAAATAATTTTAATTTATGTCCTTAGTTCATTTTTAGTAGTTTAACCCTTCAAAAATAATTAATTTTTATTTATGCCTTTAGTTGTAAAATTACTATTATACCTTCATGAAATTGATTATTTTGTGTTGATATCCTTTGTTTATAATTTAATCTTTCTGATTTGGTAATTTTATCTCAAAAGCCATAATTTAATATTAATAAATTATGTTATAAAATTTGATGAATATTTTTATCAAAATTAAATAGAAAAAAATAAATTATAGATATTTTATTTCAATCCATGTGATATAATTTATTATTATTAAATTTAATTACAAATGCTATTTAAAAATTTTAATTATTACTTTAGATATTTATGTGGTTGTTAAATACATAAAAGCACGAAAGAAAATTATGAAATGATATTTCACATAAAAAGTATGATTCATGTTTATTATGATTATAGCTATCATTTGAGTTTTTTTAATACTGATTAATATTCAATACTTATTATTTTATTATTATCAAATTATTTTGGTATATATTAGATTAAAAAAATTGATGAATATTATTTATAACTTACATCCCTAAGTCTTATCTAACCAATAGCTATTAAAGTGACATAGGATAATAGACTTATGAGATATAAATTATAATAAATATTTTATCATTTATAAGATATTTTAAATTATATTTTATATTATTATAATGGGCTTGTTACCATCAAGGTGATCTAGACCAATAACATATAAAATTATACTAAAAATTAGTCCTAAATAATATTCACAATGACATATATAATTAAGATATTTAGATAATCCCAAATAAAAATCTACTTCGAATAATTATGTGATTGATAGGATGATACAGTTTTGGATATCATTCTAATTGTATACTCAAATGAAGTCTATTATACGAGGATATATTAGTCCTCTATAAATAATTTTGAGTGAATATTATATATATTAATATTTCATGAAATATAGATAATGTCAATATTTTTTATATTTTAAAATTTTAAAGTATTAATGTTATTTTATATTTTATAATGATACTTTTTTATATACATTTTTATACTTTGGAGTCTTTATATTTTTGGATTAATTAATTATAAAAATCTTATGTATATGTAATTTACATTGGGTGTATTAGTCTTTGATAAGACTAGTTGAAAGTATCATAGATATAATTCCTTAAAATTTCATAGAATATATAATTGAGATAAATAATCAAAAAATATCTAAAGGTTTAATTTTATGATATTACTATTAATATTTAGACTTCATTATAATATACAAGTAGCATACTAAATTATTTAAAGATTAATTTAAATTTATTGACAAAGCATTAGTTGACATCGAAAAAAATAACTTAAATTATATGATGATATTTAAAATTTTTAGATTATATCCTTAATATGATTGATAACACTATAAACTCTAAAATATTTGACATCAATATAGTTGAGTTTCTTCTTATATAATTTATTTTTAGTTTGACTCATTTATAATAAAACTAAGGATAATGAAACTTTAATAAACTAACTAGTATATATGTTTAGAAAGAATTAAAATTAAGGTACGAATGACTCATAATATTTTGAGCACTATTATATAATAATAAATAAAAGTAAATCATAAATCACTTGAATTTATAAATTTTAAACTCATAAAAAAATATTTACTTATATGGCAAAAAAGGTGATGTAAAGAATGATTATAGAGTTTGGTTCTAAAGGGAAAGATATAAGTTTGACCATTGTATATTTCAAATAAAATGTTATATAAGTCATTTTCTAATACTTATGGATTGTATTTAATGCTTCAACTTAATTTACTAATAATAATAATTCAATTTAATATAAAAACTAAAAGAATATAAAATATTTATTATTATAATGATTTGAGCATTTATCATTTATGCTTAGAGATAATTTATTTGATGGATCTTAAGGTTGCATGTTAGTTTTTATAATTCTAAAAATTTTATTTATTTATCTAAAATTAACTTATTCATTTAAATTATTTAAATTATTTAAATCTGTAAATCAATTAATCGATTAACTAGAATCAGAGTATTCAATTTTGAATTGATTCGGTTCGTACTATCTAGAATCGATCTGAAAAAAATAAAATGGTTCAATTCGGATGTACTATTTATGAATATTAATTTTATAATATTAATAATTAACTTTAATATTATTAAAGATGTTGGATAGTTTAGTTAGTAAAAACATGACAATTGATTACAAAATATGACCTCATATCCCACATTCTTCTTTTATCTTCATAAAAAATCAAATATTGTTTATCCGGATGGGTTTCCATAATTTACTGATCCATTTCATTGTTGGGTCCAACCCATATGTGGGCTTGGACCGGATAATTGGGTCTTTGAGCCTAAATCAGTTAATTAAAGAAAAAAAGAGAAAAGAAAAAAAAGAAAAAGAAAGAGATGTGTGTGCGCAGATCAGGGTTACAGCGCAGCGAAGCGATGCGTGCAACGAAAGAGAGGCGATCGTAGAGGGAAGGAACGGAAAGAGAAAAAGGAGAAAAAATTAAGATCTTGAATTTTCTGCTTAACGATCAATGGCCAAACTTCGTCAGTTTTGATTCAAATTTTATGTGGAAAATCCTTGCAGTAAACGTTACGATCCTAACGGTGATAATCTGTAGTTTATCCTCTCTGAAGTGTTTTCCTGTTATACCTATTTGGTGAGACCTAAACCTTTTCTTTGATGAGATCCATCCATGTGATAATGACATGATATTTTTGAGCCAAGATATATGGTCTTGATGTTATGATGATCCTCTTATTATTTTAGAGAAAACCTATTGTAAACCTATTATCATTATTGGTGATAGTGGAAGTTTGAAGTGGACTACGATCCCATGGTTTTTCCCGCATTGGGTTTTTTACATTAAAAATTTGGTCTCACTTGTGATTGATCAATTATTCTGCTATTTATATTGTTTTGATTAATATTTGCTTTTGATATCAAGTTGGTATTTTTGATGAGGAACTCATTTTGATACATAAAGAGAGAAAAGAATTATTCTGTATTAACAGGTTTTTTCCCAACAAGTGGTACAAGAGCTAGGTTATTTGCTACTAGTTTTTCTTGTTTGATTGAAATTGAAGAGTCAGATGGTATGATTAAATTAAACTCATCAAATTATTTCACTTGGAGGCGTATGATGGAAGATTTGCAATATTGTAAAGATTTGTATAAGCCCATTAAAGTTAAAGAAAAACCCTCTACTATGGAAGAGAATGAATGGGAGGTCCAACATAGGAAAGCTATTACTTATATTAGAAGATGAATGAATATAAATTTGCATAAGCATATTTCTGATGAAACTAAAGCTGATATTGTTTGGCAACGGCTAGAAAATCTCTTTGCGAAAAAGACAGCGGGAAATAGAATTTCTCTCCTCAGAAGACTTGTTAATTTGAAACATAAAGATGGTGACAATATTATTGAGCACATAAGCCTGTTTCAGAGTCTTGCAAACAAGTTAGTTACTATGAAAATGAATATAGATGTTGAAATGCAGTGATTGTTACTTTTCAGCTATTTACCAGAAAGTTGAGAAACATATGTTGTGACAATTTATAACTCTACGCCAGAGGGGAATCTAACCATAGACATAGTTAAAGACAGTTTACTGAATGAAGATGCTAGAAGGAAAAAATAAGGAGAATCTTCTTCTGGTACACTTATTACTAAAAAGCAAGAAAGACGTGGAAGAAGTCACAGTAGAAATCCACATGGTTACAGAGGAAGATCCAAGTCTAAAAGAGATATTAAGTATTTTCACTGCAACAGGCTAAGTCATATGAAGAAAGAGTGTAGGTTTTGGAAGCAAGAACAGAATGAAAGGAAAAAAAATGAAAAAGAGACCAATACAGTTACTGTTGAAGGTGATATCATTATTGTTTATGATGATAGATGTGTTAGTCTTGCAGCTCAGGAAAGTAATTGGGTAATTGACTCTGGTGCTTCATTCCATGTTGCTTCTCATGATGATTTCTTCATATCCTATACTGCTGGTGATTTTGGCAATGTTATAATGAGAAATAATGGTACATCTAAAATTGTGGTATTAGAGATATTTACTTAGAGACTAGTACTATGAGCAAATTGAAACTCAAAGATGTTAGACATGTTTCAGATATTCGTCTGAATTTGATATCTATAGGCAAACTTGATGATGAGGGATTTACACATTATTTTGGTGAAAGCAGATGGAAGCTCACTAAAGATTCTCTAGTTGTGACGAGAGGAAATAAGTTAAAATTTTTTTATATTATGGAAGCTAAGCTACACAAATGAGAGATTAATACAATTCAAAAGAGTGAAAGCATAGATCTTTGGCATAAGAGGCTTGGTCATATCAATGAGAATGGACTTCAAACTCTTGCTAGAAAGCAATTCTTACTAGAGTTGCAACGTACATCTCTTAAATCTTGTAATTATTGCTTAGTTGGAAAAACACATAGAGTTGTATTTCATACTTATCCGATATCTAAAAGATCAAATATTATTGATTTAGTTCATACTAATGTTTGTACTATGCAAACTAGAACTCTTAGAGGTGCTCTTTATTTTGTTACTTTTATGGATGATCATTCTAGAAAAGTTTAGGCTTTTACTTTGAAATCTAAAGACCCGGTACTCGATGTCTTCAAAGAATTTCATATCAGTGTTGAAAAAGAAACTGACAGAAAGCTAAAGAGTGTTCGAGCAGATAATGGTGGCGAGTATAAGGGTCCTTTTGAGAATTATTGCAGGTTTCATGGTATCAGGCTTGAGAAAATCATTCCAAAAACTCCTCAGCAAAATGGTGTGGCAGAAATGATGGATAGAACCATTGAAGAAAGGATTAGGTATATGCTTTCTCATGCCAAGTTATCTAAGTCATTTTAAGGGGAGGCTATGACAACTACAGTTGACTTGATAAAATTTTCTCCATCAGTTCCTCTGAAAGGTGATGTTCCAAAGAGAGAATGGAAAGGGAAAGATGTATCTTATCATCATTTGAGAGTCTTTGGGTGCAAAGTATTTGTACATATTCCCAAAGATGAGAGATCCAAGCTTGATAATAAGACAAAGACATATATTTTCTTGTGATATGGTCATGAAGAGTTTGGGTACAGATTATGGGATCCAATGAATAAGAAGATTGTTAGAAGCAGGAATGTGTTTCTTGAAGACCAATTGTTTGATAATGCTAATAATGTTGAGAAGTCAGAAACCTCTATTTATATTCCTTGGAGTTTAGGTCCAGTTCCTTCACCTGTAGTTCATGATGATCATAGGGGAGATGATTAAGAAGAATGTGATGAGAATGTTAGTGATGATACTCCTATAGTTAATGATGTTGAACCCACTGAGCAAGTACCTTCACGACTAGTTGAGATTCCATTGAGAAGATCCACAAGAGAGCGACAACCATCTACAAGATATCCTCAACATGAATATGTTATGCTTATTGATGGGGGAGAGCTAAAAACTTACCAAAAAGCTATTCTACATGAGCACAAGAATGAGCAGGTTAAAGCCATGCAAGAAGAGATGAGATCCTTGTTTGAGAACCACACCTATAACTTGGTAAAATTGCCTAAAGAGAAGAAATCTCTTAAGAATAAATGGGTTTACAGATTGAAGACTAAAAATAACAGCTCACAATAAAGATATAAGACACAATTAATTGTGAAGGGATTCGGTCAGAAGAAAGGTATTGACTTTGAAGAAATATTTTCTCCTGTTGTGAAAATATCCTTTATTCGAGTTATTCTTAGTTAAGCTGCCCGCTTGAATTTAGAAGTTGAGCAACTTGATGTGAAAACTACATTTCTTTATGGTGACCTAAAAGAAGAAATTTATATAGAGCAACCAAAAGGTTTCAAAGTTAAGGGAAAAGAAAATCTAGTGTGCAAGCTAAGAAAAAGTTTATATGATCTCAAATAGGCACCCAAACAATGGTACAAGAAGTTTGATTCATTTATGATAAGCCAAGGGTATAATAGAACCGCATATGATCATTGTGTGTTTACAAAGAAGTTTTCAGATGATGATTTCATTATTCTCCTTTATATGTTGATGATATGCTGATTGTTGGTTATGATGTTGGTAAAATTGAGAAGTTTAAAAGAAAACTAAGTCTTTTGCTATGAAAGACTTGGGATCGATGAAACAAATACTTGGCATGAAGATTCTTCGTGATAGGAAGAAAAGGAAGATTTGGCTATCTCAGGAGACCCACATTGAGAAGGTTCTTGAAAGATTCAATATGAGTAAATCCAAAGCAGTTTGTTCTCCACTTGCAAGTCATTTAAAGCTCAACTTAAAACAATGTCCGACAAGTAAGAAAGAAAAAGAAGAAATGTCCAGAGTGCCTTATTCATCTACAGTAGGCAGTTTGATGTATTCTATGGTTTGTACTAGGCTAGATATAGCTCATGCAGTTGGAGTTGTTAGTCGATTTCTCTCTAATCCTGGAAAAGAATATTGGGCAGTAGTAAAATGGATATTAAGATATCTAAGAGGTACTTCCAGGTTACGTTTATGTTTTGATAGTAGTGAACCTATGTTAGAAGGATACATAGATGCAGACATGGCAGATGATACTGATTCCAGAAATCCCAATTTGGGATTCTTGATGACATTTACAGGGGGAGCAGTCTCTTGGCAATCTAAGTTACAGAATTATGTTTTTCTATCAACCACAGAAGCAGAATACATAGCCATTACTAAAGCCTGTAAGAAAGCTTTGTGGATAAAGAAATTTCTACAGGAATTGGGCTTGAAACAAGAAGGATATACTATTTACTATGACAGTCATAGTGCCACTCACCTTTCCAAGAATTCAACATACCATTCTAGATCTAAGCATATTGATGTAAGATACCATTGGATTCTTGATGTGCTTGAGATGAAAGAATTACAGTTGGAAAAGGCATACTAATGAGAATGGATCAGATATGTCAACAAAGTCTTTGCCTAAGAAAAAACTTGAAGCATGTAGGCGAAGAGCGAGCTTAGTATAGTCCATCATATGAGCTGGAGGGGGAGAATTATTGGGTCCAACCTATATGTGAGCTTAGACCGGATAATTGGGCCTTTGAGACAAATCAGTTAATTAAAGAAAAAAAAGGGAAAAGGAAAAGAAAGGAAAAAGAAAAAGATGTGTTTGCGCAGATCAGGGTTACAACACAGCAAAGCGGTGCATGCAGCGAAAGAGAGAGGGGAAGAACAAAGAGAGAAAGATGAGAGAGAAAACTAAGATCTTGAGTTTTCTGCTTGACGATCAGTGGCCAAACTTCGTCAGTTTTGACTCAAATTTTATGTGAAAAATCCTTATAGTAAACTCTACGATCATAATGGTGCTAATCTACAGTTTATCCTCTTTGAAGTACTTTCCTGTTATACCTATTTGGTGAGACCTAAACCTTTTTTTTTATGAGATCCATCCATGTGATAATGACATGTTATTCTTGAGCCAAGATATATGATCTTGATGTTATAATGATCTCTTATTATTTTAGAAAAGACATATTGTAAACCTATTATCATTATTAGTGATAGTAGAAGTTTAAAGTGGACTACGGTCTCGTAGTTTTTCCCGCATTAGATATTTCACGTTAAAAATATAGTCTCACCTATGATTGTTTAGTTGTTTTACTATTTATATTGTTCTGATTAATATTTACTTTCGATAACAAGTTGATATTTTTGATGAGAAACTCAATAGACAAAAACAAAAAAAAATTATTCCGCTAATATTTTTTTCAATAAGTTTCATTCACTAAAATGTTTAGGATTCGACTTGTCGAACTTTTATTATAACAGAATTAAGTGTTTATCCATTAGCTGGTTTACATTAAAATGAAATAAATTCAAATCGACGTTGACACACCATCCAACAATCAATTTGAGGGGCAAAAAATGCTGTACCCTGTAAACGACAAGACAGATGATTAAATATTTCCAGGATGAGATTAGTTATTATCCACGATCCAAAAAAATTTAATTAGGATTAGGATAATAATAAACATAACCTGTCATAAATGATACATCAGTTTATTCCCACCGATGACGTCCAGAGTGGCAATGTTGATAAGAAGAAAGGCAACTTGGCAAGTTTAAGAGAAGGGTGTCACCGCTTCTCCCATCCCCATCTCCATCTTCTCCTCTCTACCCTCTGTCCTCCGCTTCTTTCCTCGCAATCGGCGAGTCTCAGGCAGTCAGTGGGATCGTCTTCCTCCCGGAGGTGAGCCCCTTAATTCTAAGATCACACGTACGTAGAATGCCTGCCTCTTACCCTTTCGCGTGCGGGTCTATTCGGCCGATTCGTTCATTCTCCCTTGCTTTTGGTTGTAGTTCTTACGTAGGATCCAAGAACCTAGGAAATCCCAGTTGTCCGAGCTCTCCTCATCCGATCGGATTGGATCTGATTTGATCTGATATTTCTAACAGGGATCAGGGCATAATGCTTCTGTGTTTGCTTGCGATAGCCCGAATGGATTGTGGGCCTCTTGTAGGAGCTTTGATTTAAGAATTGTGTTGATCTTGTTACTGCACGGCGTTTTTTTGGCTTTTCTTCAGCTATTAGTGGCAAAACATATGCCTTGGTATCTCTCAAAAAATGTTTGAGAGTGGGATTCTTTGAGACTGGAAATAGAATGGAATAGCTCGTCGGAAAGTGGTCCTTAATGACTTTTTTAAATGCCTCCACCTTATGTTGTTTTTGGTGTTAATGCTACCATCATTTTTTATTCAAAAGGAGAAAAAGGAAAAAAGAATGTGTTATGTTCCATTATTTGCATTTTTCATATAGAATGGATTGTTTATTGGAATATAATATATTTTTTTTTTCAAAATGCAGAGTTAAACAATCAAAAGTAAAGTCAAGATATTGTGTGTCAAATGATTAGCCGACGAGGATAAAAAAGATAACACAATTTATTACGGACTGATACCAAGCTTGGATCCTTACAAAAGAAAAAAAAGAATGGTGCTTTGAATGTGATTGTGATGCATTTGATATAATGTGCAGCATAAGACAACTTCCAATTCTGGAATTGCTTTGTGAAGATAACTGAAACCATTCCTTAAATGCTCCTTAAAGAATGTGTCATCAACAGGTGACTTGAATGGTTAAACAATTATACTTATTCTTTTTACCTATCACACTCTTTAAGGGTCTCACGCATGCTACTCACAGAAATATTTTTGTTTCTATGGCTTACAATAAGGAGCACAAGGTATTACAAGGGATTAGCAGTTGATCTTTGATACAGTTCCTGACATTTAAAATGTGATTTTGACAATCAAACAACTATTTTCTGAAAGTGGGATTGGACAAAATAAAGTCGTCGATAATGTTGAGGGTTATATATCAAGAGCTTTTCGATCAGGGTCATTAGAACCATGAAACTAACTAGTAATGGTTGATTGGATAATATGCAATTTAGCTTATTAACTTTTGGTATAGAGAAGAAAACAGAAAGCAGGATGCTTAGTTGAGATATGCATACATCTAGTTCTACATAAAACTTGTAGCTTTGCTTGTCTACATGTATGGTGAGCCTATCACTTGGTATATATCAGCCTGTAACCAGACTGGATCAGAGACCAGAGCATTTCATTCCAAACCTTTAAAACCTTTTCTTTCCTTTTTATTTTGGTTTGGATTTTTCACAAAAATTGAACCAGATGTGTTCTGACCTTAAAAGCTAATATTGAGGCCTTTGATGCAGGAACTCGAGGCCGTCAGGAACCATTTCAAGGCCATTTACAGGTATGTGTATGTGTTCGATATACATAAACAAGTTTATCTTTATCTACATCTACATATACATAAAGATACATGCATACATCTATATCTTCTTTAATCCCTTCCCTTTTTTTTAACTTTTTGATCCCTTTACGAACACAGCTGCTGATCTATCTGTGCAGGTAATGTGTTCCAGTCATGCATTGTGCATTACAGGCCACCAATAATGACATCATGATATGAGCAATGCAATTGTCCTCTTGGCAAAGGATTGTAAAACTTTGTTATAAAATCATTTGATCTAGGAACAAACTTGTAAGAGTTTCCCATAGTTACAGTCTAGGATAGCATACAAATCACAAACTTTGATATAGGAAGCAATTATCATCCCATAAGTCAACGAGCCAACCAAATACAAGTCCTATTATTGTCTTAACCGTATGTAAGTAGTAAGGATATGCTGGGAGCCTTGGAACTGAAAAGCCAAAAGTTGTTGTTAGATACGGATTTGTTTCCTTCACCTATCATGGTGTTATTTGGGTACACAGCAGTGGGATTTGAAATACAATCCTGGGACTTTTTTGAGCTAGGTCCTTTTTTTGACTGAATGTTGGCATGGAAATATGATGGTAAATAGAGGACATTTGTGAACCATCATGCTTCTGCTTTGCTGCAATATCGTAAACTCCTGATGTTAATAGCGCGTACAATTGAATTTAATAATGTGAATGTATCAATTTATTACTTTTATTTTTTCTTGTTCATATTGGCTTTAGGGTGTCTTGGATGCCCTTCTTAAGTCCAACTTTCAAGGGTACTGTTGTAGGATATAGAGAAAAGTTAATTGTGTGAAATACCGGGATATCTAGCTATAATTGTTTAAAGTGCTATAATTTTGATGTTGTGGACATTGAAGAATGTCATTTCAGAAGGATTAATTACATATAAGGAAGATTATCTCTGTCATTCCATCCATACATCTTTTGGCCATTCTTTAATTGATAAAGCAACTCTTTTGTTGTGTTTTTCTTGGCTAATATGCATAAGGCTGGTTGATGTTTAGATCAGGTTCTTCTTTATTTTGAAGTTAGTTAATCAAGTAGTAATATCTGTATTGCCAATGACAGGAGAAATGCAGGGTGCAATTCAATCATTCCGATTACATGGAAATCTTCTTAAAAATACTATTTTTCAACATATGCGTGTCATGAAGCCAGTCATGCTACCTACTGTGTTTTCACGATTTGAGTCAGTTTCTTCACCTCGACTGGAAGAACATGGATTTGAGAGCACCACTATCCTACATATTCTGAAAGCTAAAGGCAAGAGTGCTGATGGTTCCTGGCTGTGGTGTACAACTAATGACACTGTTTACGATGCTGTGAAATCGGTATGCTGCTTTTTGCATTAATACTCGTTTATTGGTTTCCTATAGGAATATCAAATGAAATGTGAGGTATATGTAGTATAACAAAACATATGCATATATACTGTGTGAACCAACTACTTGTCTTGGACAGTTGTATATGAACTGATGGCTCAATATTCTACCTCTTTTAGATGACACAACACAATGTTGGAGCTTTGGTTGTGGTGAAACCTGGAGAAGAGAAGGCACTTGCAGGGATTGTAACTGAGAGAGGTAGTCACTTGCCATCACACTGTTTATTGGTGGTAAATCGGTATTTGCACTAAAACATTTGCTTACACATACATATGCAAATGGAAACTAATATGCATTTGTTTGCATGCACAAATCTGCACATTCATGTGCAGACCTGTGTTCAAATGAAACATGAGATCTAATGTGATCATGCACTGTGTGTTGCAATTGGATGGTGCAAATGAACTTAGAATCTTTAAAGGAATTTCATGCATTAGAAGGAGACCAAGACAAACGATGGTCTCATACATTCAACTAAGTATAAAATTGGAAGAAGTTCCTGTTTCATTGATCTTACAAGATATGGCTTCTGACAGTTACAATGTTATTAACTAATGTGCTAGCACAAAATGGCATATCAGTAAGTAAATTTTTGTTTGTTCTACTTCAAGAGCAAGGATAGCTTAATAGTTTTTACTGGCAGTTCCATTTATGGTTATCCTGTTTATAGTAATACTTCTATCATCAATCACCTGAATTTAGATATTAATTTTGAAAGTTCACTAAGTTCAAAGATTGTCATTATTAAGATAGTTACTTCATTTTCATAATTTTCATGTTTGCCTTGTAACATTTTAGCTCCATATGTGAGTTGGTAAGATGATACCTTTTAATGATCCACTTACAATCCGGCCAACTCCATAGTCCATACTATTCTATATCTAGGCAGCTGATCCTCTGACTATGTCACTATTGTACTTTGCTTTCAAAGAAGAGTTTGATAAGCGGCAACTACTTGCAGTATTCATGGGAACCACTTGAGAACAAAGAATGCAGTTTAGGAATTTAATAAGCCATTCTTTAAAAACATCTAGCTAATTTTTAAGTTTAGGCTATTTTATGGAAAATGGCTGCGTCAAAATCACAGCAATTAGTATAACTTATAAACCAAGTACTAAGACAAATGGTGAATTATTATTCAAGCATGTGCTTTAGAGTATAGAGAATTAAGCTGAGCAATTTTCAATTTCACACATAAATGGTTGATCTGAAAAAATAACTGTTTTTTTTTTGCTCAAAATCTTTACAGAACTATAAGAACAATGTTGATAGGGATTGTTTTCTTTTGCCTGTAGTTGGAGCAACTTACCTGTATGTATAACAACATTTTTTCGTCTTCAGATTATCTCCGAAAAATTATTGTGCAGGGAAGATCTTCCAAATCGACTAAAGTTGGTGACATTATGACTGATGAGGTAATCTGGAGCAGTTTCTATTGCAATATGCAGCTTGGTTTATGTAGATTGTGCATTTTCATTGTCCTGCTTTATGGAATTATGCATTATTGATCTGTATAATTCACAAGCAACATTTTTTTTATATTAAATAGGTATGCATTTAATTCATCTGTATAATTCATAAGGAACATTGCTCTCCGTAAATCATGAAACTGTAAAACTTCAGGTGATAAATATGCATTTAATTTGTATTAACTTTTTGGTCAGTACACTCGTTAATACCAGGTGCACAGCTTTAACTGACACACAGATCGGGAAATTCCATTCTGGTCAATCTGGAACCTTGCCTATTGTGCAGATAGCTTACCACATCAGCTTATTGAGCTATCAACTGATCAATACCAAGTTGTATTCGGACAATTAGTCTAATATCTGGCATCAGCACCCATCATTCTTGTTGTTGTTGCTTCTCCTTGTCACATCACCACCCACCGCTGCCTCTCCTCCTCTGCCACATATCTGTGTCACTTTGTACTCCACTATCTCCTCTTCTCTCTCTCCTTCTATTCTAATAGTGGTCTATATTGATTTTACCATACCATATTGATACCTGGTTCATTGTATGATTCCAGTACTGTATGAATCCTGTCAATCAATGGTGATATGTGTAAGATTTTTTCCTTCGTTTGCATTACATTTTCTGCCTTGTGACAAAGTATTTTTGGTTTCTTATGACCAGAATAAATTGATCACTGTGACACCAGATACCAAGGTTCTGCGGGCCATGCAGCTTATGACAGGTTTGTTCTGTAAGTACAATTAGTTGCTTGTGCGACTAGATTGACTGATAACATTGTTCTTATGACTTTTTCTATCTGTAGACAACCGCATTAGGCATATCCCTGTAGTTGATGACAAAGGTATGATTGGCATGGTCTCCATTGGTGATGTTGTTCGAGCAGTGGTGAATGAGCATCGGGAGGAGCTGGACCGCCTTAATGCATATATTCAAGGGGGTTACTAGCAAAGTAGATCTAGAGTATAATAATGTTCGATGATGATGACGAAAAAAACTAAAGTTTGCTTTTAGCAGATAGTGTGCTTTTTGTTAAGCATGTGTGCTTAGGTCATGCTTCTCTTGTCCTGTGTTGGCTAATAAGTGAGTTTCTCAGTTGGTGAATGAGCATCACGTGGAGCTGAACCGCCTTAATGCATGCATGTATACAAGGGGGTCACTAGAAAAGTAGTTCTAGAAGAGTCTAATAATGCTAGATGAAGATGGCAAAAAACCTAAAGTTTGCTTTGATCCGACCATGTGCTACTCATTAAACTTGTGTGCTTGTGTCATGCTTTTCTTGTTCTATGTTGGCTGATAAGGGAGTTTATGCAAGCTCATCAGACCTGTTTTTGTGTTCACCGGAGTTGTTATTATTGTGGCTGGTTGTGGCTCTTTGTGTGGTTAATTATCGTGAACTATTCAGGCTTTTCCAGTGTCGATTGCCGGCAAAAAATGATGTTTTCAATGTAAATATTCTTGGGAATTTTTTGTATTGTCGACTCTAGGCATTCCGGTTTGTGAATATGTGGTTGAGGTTCTAGTGGTTTAAAATAGCCTGCATATTAGGTCTTTGTTTATTTGTTATTCATTGTAATAATTCGCCTGTGCAGATTTATTTATTAGTCATTATTGTTGTGCAACTCAGCGTTTTTCTTTTGGGTGTATACTGGTGGGATTTTTTTTTTATTCATCTCCAAAGATGTATTAGTATATGCATCATACACCATCTTCTTACAAGGATGTCAAGCCAAACATGTGCACGCTTAATCCGAACTGTCTTCCATGTGATATCAGAGATCCACCTCGTAAGACATTAGAGTATGGTTAGTCTGGCATTATTATCGCATGTTTAGAATGTCAGATGATAACCGATTTGACTTCTTTCTGTATTGATGATGTCTGTTTAACAATATTTTCAAAGCGGTAAGATTGAATTGTCTGGTTTAGGATGGAAACGGGAGCTTCCAGTGCAAGAGAGGCTCGGTGGAATTCAAAGGCAAGTCATGTTGGGCCTCGTCGTTGGGAATATATCAGATGGCGATTGTGGTTTCTTCTGGAGTAAGTTGTGAGGCCTGGTTGGACGCTTTGGAAAGCCCTCCTAAGTCCGATGCGAAGCTGTCGGATTCAGATCGCCCATATAATATAGGATTATGGAGCCAATACGGTCCCTTTCTTGTACGCACGCTCTTGGAATAGTTGAAATAAATGATGTGGAGGTATGCTGCGAGCCAAGCACTCTAAATTCACAAACCTACAAAGTAGAGGAGACAGTCTCCAGGAATCTATCCTCCGACGATCAGAAGAGTTGGAATGTGTTCGAATTGAAGATTAAGACGAGAAAAAAGAAAAATAATATGTATTTTTATCGAAGATTAAGACGAGAAAAAAGAAAAAATAATTTGTAAAAAATTAAAAAAAAACTATTTTATTATGCCAGGAGCCCTCTTTCCTAGTATTTAAATAGCAACGAGTGAATCGGTAGGGAGGATAAACAAAGTACTTATGATTTTTTTTTTAAGTTCTGACCCAGTCGCACCCACAGTGACATTTATGGTCAGCCCTACACCCACATATGATTCGGAGACAAATCAGGAGAACGGATCCTTCTTCCCTCCTCTCCTTCGCCTACATTTGGCCGCACACCTGTCCAAGCTTCTCCTATATAAACACTTCCAAATCAATGTCCAACCTCCGCCTCCCTCCTCTCTCCCACCGCTCTTTGGCTCTCCTCAGTTTCCAAACCCTCCAAGAGAGCCACCATGGGTCGACAGCACCAAACCGTCTCTCTCCCACTCATCCTGCCTGCCGCCCTGCTCCTCCTTCTCGGGGCCACCATGCCAGAAGCTCGCGTCCTCCGCCGCGTCAACGACCGCTCCCTCTTCGACGTCACCTCCGCATGCAAAAAAGCATCGTACCCCGATCTCTGCAAATCCCTGGCTCCCTCAGCGTCGGTCGGGTCCCTGACCTGCGCATCCATCGACGTGGCCACGTCCAAAGCCAAGGAGGCGGCAGCCATTTCCGGCAAGCTTATGAATGCCCCTGGCACCGAGAAGCTGGTGAAGTCCAGCCTGTGTGTTTGCCGTGATACCTTCAGCTCCGCAGCTGACAGTCTGCAGTTGGCAGCCAAGAACCTCAAGGATGCAGCGCACTCTGACCTCATGCGGAACCTCTCCGCCGCGATGAGCTTCACGGGCTCCTGCGGTGATGCGTTCCAGGACTGGCCGGGTTTGGTGTCACCCGTTGCCGATGTCAGCGACCACCTGACGAAACTGGTTAGCAATAGCCTGGACCTGGCTTCTACTTTGAAGAACTGAGGAGAGACATCCACGTAAAGAGCAACCGGCGAGATAATATATTGATCATAGAAGTGAAGGTGGAGGATGTTTTTACTTGAGGTAAATGATTTAAAATGATCTGTGAAGCTGTGAGGTTTAAGCTTCCTGTCTCGGTTATAAACGACCTTCTCCTCGTCTTTGTATTCATTCGGTTTGCTTACTGCTACTCCACGCCCGCATACGCTGCATGCATGTCTTATACGAAGAGTAAGATCGAAATAGTTTTATCAAGTTAGATTCTTCCAACGCCAATGTTAAAGACCCAAGATAGATGAGTACAGTCCTTAATGATAAAAAATAACTCATTTACTATATCAAAAACGAGATTTTATATTTGATAATAAAGAAATAACATATTTTATAAAATATTATTCGAGAATGTAGTATTTAATTGTTTCTAACCTCACTTTAGTCTTTTATTCATGCAAGTGACATGGGTGAAAGTAACCTATAATCACATGTCTCGGGCTGATGTTTACGCCAAGACACCTACGGAGATAGTTTGTCTTCTTTTTCCAGCTCGAATATTACATGAAAAACGTGTGTGATTGACTCATGATATTTTTTTTATATAAAATAATTCAGTTCATATGTTCTATTAATCGATTCGATCCAAATAGAAATAGATTTTAATAAAAAAAATATTATCGATCTGATCGAGTGCATTATCTTGTGCGCTCAAACATGTTATTCAAATTGGTTTAAACGTATGATTTAATCCAATTTTGATTAAAAAATTATACATGCCATAGATCTAATTTGATAAATATTATATTTTCGATCCAATTAAATCAAGATTCTAACTTGATTTAATTTTGATTATTTAACATATATATATATTAAATTATTTAAAAATATAAAATCGATTAATTCAAATCAAATTAATCAATTTTGAATTAATTCAATAAGTCTAAATTGATCGTAAGACCTATCCTATTTTAACCGAATCAAATCGAAAATTGATCCGGTTCGCTTTTTCGAATATCCTACGGTAGCCCGGGCGGCAAGCGGAGCATCGACTCGATCCTTGCCGTCCGAAACGCGTAACCCAGTCCGCTCGACCAATAAATTACGTCCTTGCCTGCCTCCCGCCCACGATCGCTTCCACCTTCGTTTTTACTTTTCACTCCGTCTCTTCCTTTCCTGTACCTC
Source organism: Musa beccarii (assembly GCA_024322285.1). Taxonomy (NCBI): domain Eukaryota; kingdom Viridiplantae; phylum Streptophyta; class Magnoliopsida; order Zingiberales; family Musaceae; genus Musa; species Musa beccarii. The sequence goes on from CM044399.1 coordinate 11,798,429, forward strand.
GTTCCTTCCTTCGAGCCCCCCAACGCCAAATCGAAACCCGGAAAAGAACAGTGCAGCCGGTGGAGCGCAGAAAGGAAAAGCTACAGACACTATTCTGCCACAAAAGAAACCCTAAAAGATGGCTGCAGTGCTGCCGTCTCTCTTCCTCTTCCTTCATCCACACACGACTGAGGAGGCCATACAAATAGCGATGGTGCCTGACCCCTCCGTGGCTTCTTTGCTTGGGACGAGAAGAAGAGAAGCGAGGAAGGAAATGAAGGGAGGTAGGTCGAGATGGCGAGCGGCAGCAACCACGGAGGAGGGGAGGGCGCCGGTGGGCCGAAGGTCCGGAAAGCACCCTCTAGGAAGATGACGCGGATGTCGACGATGCTGGACGTGCAGCAGGAGGAGGATGCGCCTGCCCCGCCCGACAGCGAGCTCGTCCCCTCCTCCCTCAAATCCATCGTACCCATCCTCCGCGTCGCCTCCGAGATCGAGAGGCTCAACCCTCGTGCCGCCTATCTCTGTAACTAAATACCTCAACCCACCTCTTCTCATCTTCGCTCTTCTTATTTTGACCTCTGATGCGATGATGTACTCAAATGCCATCTTGGAAAAAAAAATCTATATTCTTGCTTACTTTTTGACCTCTGATGCTGGCTATTTAGTCATCTAAAAAAGGAAAGGAAAACGCCACATATCGATGCATGCATGAAGGATGAACTCCATCAATAGCCTTTCACAAGTTGTCAGACAGAACATTGATTTCCCTCCACCTTCACCATTGCCACCACACCGTCACATCGTCCTCTGTGGGGGGTGGGGGTGGAGATGCTGGGAGTGGTAAACACGAAGCAGAAAGAATGAGGGGAATTTGGTATTGCTAATCAATCAAGTAAAATATCTATTTATTATTATTATTATTTTTGGCAAACGATAAGTGACATGATAAAATGTCAAGGTCTTTACCCGTTAATCTAGTCAACAGCTTCAATGAGAATATGCAACTGAGAATTCTATGTGAGGCTTAGGTGATAATTTGGTTTAGCTTTATCTAGATTGCTTGCATTCCTTAATGACTAGCTTCACTGGAGATTACTGAATAATGATGATAATATTCAACCGAGAATTCTATGCAAGGATTAGGTGATAATCACACTCACTTTCTTCTGATTTTTAGATTGCTTATTGGAATACATAAATGACATGTGTTGCCTAGTGAAAGCTATGATACCCTTTTGTTATCATGCAGATTACTCCTTACTTGCCATATGCTTTTTTAGAGTTTGTCATTTACTTCTCCAAATTCAAAAAAATTATAACCTTTTGCTTTCTACTGTTCATAATCTTTTTTGGCTCTTCTCTTTTACTAGCCTTTAATTAAAATAATTTCATTCTTATAATGCAAGGTTGCTTTTATGCATTTGAGATGGCCCATAATTTGGATCCTAAATCAACCAAGCATGGTGTTCGTCGATTCAAAACATATCTTCTACATAGACTGGAAAAGGTACCAAGAATTTCTACAAAGATTCATATAGTTTTCTTTGTCTATTGAAATTATGTTCGCTTATTTTTGAAGCAGCTTAAGTAATTTAATTATGTTATTAATCTAATTAGTGTATCTATTGTTCATTACAATTTACATAGAGCAAACTAGGAGATTTAATAAATAACAATAGGTGGAAAATGCCATAGTAAGCATCTAGCATTGTTTCATCTTGTCCAAGGGGACTCGAAGATAAGTTCGATTGAGGATACAAAATGGTGGTTGGAGTGTGTTGATCTATTTAATTGGACAGTGGGCTCGTTTTATCCCCTGAATAATAGAAAATCAATCTAAAGAGATATCAATTGACTGAAAACAGTTCAAAAATTGGAACCAGTTAAAAACCTGGCCAAAACTTGTTGGAACGGGCGAGTTCTCTTGATTGTGCTGGACCTCTCTGATATGCTAATTTGGTTAAGTTTGGATTTGTTCAATTTGGCTTGAAGTTGAAGCTGAAAATGGTTAAGTGCATTTAAGTTCAGTTCCACGGAAATAAAATTGATTTTGGTCGTGTTTTCATATTTTAAAATTGATGACAATGATGTTTAACTTGGTTGAACTCATATCTCAATCTGGATTGGTGGACCCTGCAAATAATAAGGATCATTGATGAAATAATTACTCAACAGATTTTACTGATGTCAATCTCCTTTCTCCTTTGTCATGCAGAATATTGGCAGGGCAGTTAGGAACTCTTAAACACCAAAGGCCCTAAAATTCTTAGGTGTTTTTGTGGACCGTCTAACCATGCAATCCATTTAAAAATTTAAAAAAACATCATAGGAAACTAAATAGTAAAACAAATGACCATATTTTCTTCAACCAAGAACATAGTTTATTGGACAAGAAAAGCAACAACAAACTCAAATTGATTAGTAACAAAATATTATATAGCAGTTGGTGCAAAACAATCGGGAGAAAAAATAAATGAAATGAGCCGATAACTTTGAAAATTCAGCTGCTATAAGGCACATTACTTGAAATACAACTAATATTTACTAGTGAAAGGACAAAAACAACAAGCGAAAATAATTTAATAATAATAGCATAAATTTGAAAGATGAAGAGGTAACTAATGCAGAAAAATGAAAAAAAAAGATTAAAAAAAATTTCATGGGCATAATTTGAGTATTTGATAAAGAAAAAAGTGAAAGTAAACCAGTTAACCAGTTAATCACTGAGCTTGAAATCACTGAACCCAATTTATCTTCAATCTTTGATTAAAACTGATTCATTAAAAAATATTAATGAATCCTTACATATACTTGACTACAAAATGAACAAAGAGAGTGCTTCCATAGTGTTTACTTATATTGGTTAAAGCCTAGGCACTGAGGTCCAATACAGTGGCTGCAAAGCTGCTTTTAGCAACACTGATTGTGCAGAATGGATTTCTAGGCATTCAATGACATTTAATTAGAACATAGCAAACAAGAACTTGTATCTTCCACATAACCATTTAGTCTAATTGATAAGCATATGTTTGTATAGCCCTGTCTCTTAGAACTTTATGCTCCAAGCGATCCCAATGAATTGAGCAAAGGATGATTCTTACTAATCAAAATTATACAAGACAAATATCGAGACATCTCTTTAATTGATTACCATTAGGTTATTAGGTGATTCTTTTTATTTTTCAAGACAAAATATGCATTAATTCAAAAGGAACCATACAAAACATTAGGTGGGTCACCTCTCCAAAAAAACAGAATTGCACAGTCTGCCAAAATTAGTTATGTTGTGAGCTAGGGTGTTCGTTGTTCTGCTAATATGACTCCAGTGAGTGACATGCACAGCAGAAGCCAAGTGCAAAAAATCCTTGCAGATGGGTTACAGGATCCAGGGAATGTTGGAATCTTTGGTTAGGATGTTCACAAGGGTCATGGAATCCATGGAGACTTTAACATCTTTGAGCCTGTGCAGTGAGGGAGCTCTGAGGCTTTCTAGGATAGCAAGACTCTCGGCAAGAAGGGTGGCATCTTCAGTGTTGTTGCGGAGGAGGAATTGCTTCCAGCCAGCCACCATTGTGTTGCTGCTAGGGTCCTTGGTGATGAAACCAGATCCTGCAGGGAAGGGAAAGGGGTCGAAAGAGCCATCACGATAAGGAGTGAAGTGGGCAGGATGGTTTGGCTGGCTGGTTCAGGAGAGATGGAAAGTGAGGCTAGGCAGGTTCTGGGGTGGCTTGATGGGCTTGGAGATGGGAGGTGGGTGGGATGGTGGTGTTGGGGGTTTCCCTCGGGGAGTGTCTTGGATTCTACTCCATCATTTGTGAGGTCCATTGCCCTACACCATATGTATTTGATCTGGGATCGAGGGTTGCTATACATGCAATTATTCTTGTGTTTCCAAATAAGCCAAAGGCCATTTGCAATGAAAGCCCTCAGGGAAGTGGCAGTTTGGTGCTCAAGCTAAAGCCCCTTCCTCCGACAATTGACCATGAAGCCAAGAGTCAAAGAGACAAAACTGTAAGATACTTTGGAGCTAGCAAGATGCCATTAGTTCTGAACAAAAATGCATTCAAAGAAGATGTGTTTAACTGAATCTTGGCTGGAGCTGCCAAAGGAGCCATTAGATATGTAGTTGTGCAAGAAAGGGGCAGTGTGTCAAAGGAACTTGCAAAGAAAATTCTTCAGTTGGGGAATCATAGGTAGCTGCCACATCATCGTCCACCCAAGCTAGTCGGTAGAATTCGGGGTACACTCCCCTCTTAGAAATCTATACACACTTTTGGGTGTGACTGTTTCCAAGGGGTGAGGGGTCCAAACCCAGAAATCATCATAGGGATTGGAAGGGAGGAATATAGAGAGGATGGTTTGGGTGAGTTCATGGCTATAGAAAGAATCGAGTAGGCTGGTGTTCCAAAGCTCACTGATCATGAGATCACTAACCTGCTGATATGAGTTGAAAGCATCTGGATTAATGAATGGAGGCCGGTGGGAGAGATGGATATCGCTGATCCAAGGGTATTCCAAATTGAGGTGTTGTGGCCGCTGCCAAGGATTTTCCTAAATCCCAACTTGGATCTATCTAGGAGGTGGCAAAGGTTTTTCCAAGTGGCTGAGGCCTTGCTGTTGGGTGTCTGTCATGGGTGAATGGCATTATATTTGGCCGATAAGACTCTAGCTGAAAGGTTGGAAGAGTTGTTAAGGGGTATAAGTTTCTTGGCTCAGATACTGGTTTTGATCAATTTAATGTTCCTAATTCCTAGACCACCTTCAGCTTTCGGACTGGTGATGCAGTTCCAACTGAGGCGGGCCATTATATCAAGATATCTTCTAAGAATTTCTAATATAATTAATTTTTTAATTGATTAATAATCATGATCAAAATTAAATATATTTTATCTAATTAGATAAATCACGTAATATAACGGCTTTTCCTTATCACATCACCGCTTTCCGCTGCCTTTCCTCCGCTACATACCTGCCTTATTTTGTACTTCACTATCTCCTGCTATTCTCTCTCCCCCTCTGTTCTAATAGTGGTCTGTATCGATTTTACCATACCATATTGATACTTGGTTCATCGTATGATACCAGTACCGTACGGAACCTGTCGTTCAATGGTGACATGGACGAAGATTTTATTCTTCATTTGCATTACAGTTTCTGCCTCATGACAAAGTATTGTTGGTTTCTTATGACCAACAAATTGATCACTGTGACACCAGATGCCAAGGTTCTGCAGACCATGCAGCTTATAGCAGGTTTGTTCTGTAAGTACAATTAGTTGCTTGTGCAGATAGATTGACTGATAACATTGTTGTTATGACTTTTTCTATCTGTAGACAACCGCATTAGGCATATCCCTGTGGTTGATGACAAAGGTATGATTGGCATGGTCTCCATTGGTGATGTCGTTCGAGTAGTGGTGAATGAGCACCGGGAGGAGCTGGACGGCCTTAATGCATGTATGTATATATACAAGGGGGTCACTAGAAAAGTAGTTATAGAAGAGTCTAATAGTGCTAGATGAAGATGGCAGAAAAACCTAAAGTTTGCTTTGATCTGACTAGCTGCTGCTCATTAAGCTTGCGTGCTTAGGTCATGCTTTTCTTGTTCTATGTTGGCTAATAAGTGAGTTTCCGCAAGCTCATCAGACTTCTTTCTGTGTTCACCGGAGTTATTATTGGCTGGTTGTGGCTCTTTGTGTGGTTAATTCTCGCGAACTATTCAGGCTTTTCCAGCGTTGATTACCAAGGAAGAAATGATGTTTTCGATGCAGATATTCTTGGGAATTTTTGGTATTGTCGGACTCTGGTTGTTCGGGTTTGTGAATACCTGGTTGAGATTCTAGTGGTTTAGACTTACCTGCACATTAGGCTGTTTTTTGATTTTGTTTGTGCAGAGTATCAGATATCCACCTCGAATTTTTTTTATTCATCTCTGAAGATTAGAGCATGATTAATTTTTATCGTTTTATCAGATCATCCACCTCGTAAGAGTTTATGATAATTCAAACAATAACCGATTGACTTCTTGGAGCCAACATGGACCTTTTCTTGTACGCACGCTCTTGGAATAGTTGAGGTAGATGCTTTGGTGGTGTGCTATGGGCCAAGTGCTCTAAAGTCACAAACCTACAAAGTTGATGGGCTACTATGAATGCATCCTCCTTTGTTCGTAAGAATTGGAATGTGTTCGAGTTGAAGATTAAGACGAGAAAAAAGAAAAAAAATATGTAAAAAAATAAAAAAAAAACTATTTTATTATGCCACGAGTCCTCTTTCCGAGTATTTAAAGAGCAACGAGTAAATCGGTAGGGTGGATAAACAAAGTACTTATGATTTTTTTTTTGGTTTTTTGGTTCTGACCCAGTCGCACCCACAGTGACATTTATGGTCAGCCCTACACCCACATATGATTCGGAGACAAATCAGGAGAACGGATCCTTCTTCCCTCCTCTCCTTCGCCTACATTTGGCCACATCCCTATCCAAGCTTCTCCTATATAAACACTTCCAACTCAACGTCCAACCTCCGCCTCCCTCCTCTCTCCCACCGCTCTTTGGCTCTCCTCAGTTTCCAAACCCTCCAAGAGAGCCACCATGGGTCGACAGCACCAAACCGTCTCTCTCCCACTCATCCTGCCTGCCGCCCTGCTCCTCCTTCTCGGGGCCACCATGACAGAAGCTCGCGTCCTCCGCCGCGTCAACGACCGCTCCCTCTTCGACGTCACCTCCGCATGCAAAAAAGCATCGTACCCCGATCTCTGCAAGTCCCTGGCTCCCTCAGCGTCGGTCGGGTCCCTCACCGGCGCATCCATCGACGTGGCCACGTCCAAAGCCAAGGAGGCGGCAGCCATTTCCGCCAAGCTTATGAATGCCCCTGGCACCGAGAAGCTGGTGAAGTCCAGCCTGTGTGTTTGCCGTGATACCTTCAGCTCCACAGCTGACAGTCTGCAGTTGGCAGCCAAGAACCTCAAGGATGCAGCGCACATTGACCTCATGGAGAACCTCTCCGCCGCGATGAGCTTCACGGGCTCCTGCGGTGATGCGTTCCAGGACTGGCCGGGTTTGGTGTCACCCGTTGCCGATGTCAGCGACCACCTGACGAAACTGGTTAGCAATAGCCTGGACCTGGCTTCTACTTTGAAGAACTGAGGAGATACATCCACGTAAAGAGCAACCGGCGAGATAATATATCGATCATAGAAGTGAAGGTGGAGGATGTTTTTATTTGAATGAAATGATTTAAAATGACCTGTGAAGCTGTGAGGTTTAAGCTTCTTGTCTCGGTTATAAACGACCTTCTCCTCGTCTTTGCATTCACTTGGTTTGCTTACTACTACTCCACGTTTGCATGACAATCCAACTTAAGTTAACCTCTTATTCGGTTCGATTTAGTTTTAATTTGTTTACTATATATTTATATTAATTTATTTAAAATATAAATTAAACAATATAAATCGAATCAGATTAGTTAGTTTTAAATTAATTCAGTAAGTCTAAATTCATCCTAACAACTGTCTTATTTTAAATGAATCAATTCGAAAAATGAACCGGTTCGCTTATTCGAACATCCTACGGTAGCCCTGGCGGCAACCAGAGCATGGACTGGATCCTTGCCGTGCGAAGCACGAAACCCAGTCGATTTACCAAATTACGTCTTTTGCCCGCCTCCCGCCCACGATCGCTTCCACTGTCGTCTTTTTCTTTTCTCTCCGTCGCTTCTTTTCCTGTAGCTCATTCCTTCCTTCGATCCCCCCAACGCCGAATCGAAACCCGCAAAAGAACAGAACAGCTGGTGGAGCGCATAAAGGAAAAGCTAAAGACACTATTCTACCACAAAAAAAGCCCTAAAAGATGGCTGCAGTGCTGCCGTCTCTCCTCCTTTTCCTTCATCCACACACGACGGAGGCCATACAAATAGCGATGGTGCCTGACCCCTCCGTGACTTCTTTGCTTGGAACGAGAAGAAGAGAAGCGAGGAAGGAAGAGAAGGGAGGTAGAGCGAGATGGCGAGCAGCAGCAAGCACGGAGGTGGGGAGGGCGCCGGTGGGCCTAAGGTGGGGAAAGCACCCTCTAGGAAGATGACGCGGACGTCGACGATGCTGGACGTGCAGCAGGAGGAGGATGCGCCTACCCCGCCCGACAGCGAGCTCGTCCCCTCCTCCCTCAGCGCCATCGTACCCATCCTCCGCGTTGCTAACGAGGTCGAGGGCGACAACCCTCGTGTCGCCTATCTCTGTAACTAAAGATCTCAACCCACCTCTTCTCATCTTCGCTCTTCTTATTTTGGCCTCTGATGCAATGATATACTCAAATGCCATCTTGGAAAAAAAATTATCTATATGCTTGCTTATTTTTTTGACCTCTGATGCTGGTTGTTTAATCATCTAAAAAAGGAAAGGAAAACGCCATATATCGATGCATGAAGGATGAACACCATCAATAGAATTCCTCAAGTTGTCAGACAGAACGTCTAATTTCTCTCTACGTTCACCATTGCCACCACAACGTCACATCCTCCTCCATGGGGTCGGGGGTGGAGATGCTGGGAGTGGTAAACACAAAGCAGAAAAATGATGGGAATTTGGTATTGCTAATTAATCAAGTAAAAATTTTTTTTTTTTTTTTTGCCAAGAATAAGTGCCACTATAAACTGTCATGGTTTTTACCATCTAAACTTGCTGACACCCTCGAGTAATGATGAGAATATGCAACTGAGAATTTTATGTGAGGCTTAGGTGATAATTGTTTAGCTTTATCTGGATTGCTTGTATTCCTTAATGACTAGCCTCACTGGAGATTATTGAATAATGATGATAATATGCAACTGAGAATTCTATGCGAGGCTTAGGTGATAATCACACTCACTTTCTTCTGATTTTTAGATTGCTTATTGGAATCAATAAATGACATGTGTTTCCTAGTGAAACCTATGATACCCTTTTGTTATGCAGATTACTCCTTACTTGCCATATGATTTTTTAGATTTTATCATATGCTTCTCCAGGTTCTTAGAATTTCCAACCTTCTGCTTTCTAGTGTTCATAATCTTTTTTGGCACTTCTCTTTTACTCAGTCTTTTCATTAAAATATTTTCATTCTTATAATGTAAGGTCGCTTTCATGCATTTGAGAGGGCCCATTATTTGGATCCGAAATCAGATAAGCGTGGTGTTCGTCAATTCAAAACATATCTCTTACATAGGCTTGAAAAGGTACACACATTGTTGACCAAGAATTTCTACAAAGATTTAGATGGTCTTCTTTGTCTACTGCAATTATGTTCACTTATTTTTGAACCAGCTTAAGTAATTTAATTGTGTAATCAATCTAATTAGTGTATGCATTATTCATTACAATTTACATATAGCCAACTAGGAGATTTAACAAAATTACAATAGGTGGAAAATGCCATCGTATGCATCTAGCATTGTTTCATCTTGTACAAGCGGACTCAAAGGTAAGTTTGATGAAGGATGCAAAATGGTGGTTGGAGTGTGTTTGCTTGATTTAATTGGATAGTGGGCTCGTTTATCTGTAGAATAACAGAAAATCAATCTAAAGAGATATCAAGTGACTGAAAACAGTTCAAAAATTGGAACCAGTGAAAACCTGGCCAAAACTTGTTGGAACAAGCGAGTTCTCTAGGTTTAGCTGGACCTCTCTGATATGCTGACTTGGATTAAGTTGGGATATGTTCAATTTGACTTGAAGTTGAAGCTGAAAATGGTTGAGCACATTTAAGTTCAGTTCCATGGAGATGTAATTGATTTTGGTCATGTTTTTCATATTTTAACAGTTGATGACAATGATGTTTAATTTGGTTGAACTCAAATCTCAATCTGGATTGGTGGAACCTGCAAATTATAAGGACTTCTTGCGTTAGAGGCAGAGTTATCAGTGACTCGTTGCATTCTGCACTTCCTATGGATTTAGGACTGTGACGTGCTTGGAGCTCTTTTGAATCCTAGTGATCTTCGCTGTTACCCAGCGTCAAAACACAAAGTGTCATCTGAAGAGGATTGCCTGAGGAGGCTTGCCCAAGAGGGTGACGCTTTATGTGCTTGCACGTGGTGTAGCAGTACGACTTTGGCTTTTGTCAAAGGGAGGAGAGGCTGCTCTCGAAGAGGGAGATGCCCCTTCAGTAGGATCAGGTGGTTTCTTCAGAGGAGCAGGAGGATCACTTGTCACTGGCGGGGAAGATGGGGCACTCATCGCCATTCCTTCAGTGACGATCGATTGATTCAGGATTAGGTCATTATTCTTTGATAATCAATTTTTAAATCATTAAATGCCAATTTGATCACCAGATAATGTAATTTCATTAAATAACCTATCTATGGCAACCTGGAGACTTGATCCTCTGGATTGGCTATGCAGCCTTGATTTTCTGGTCATATTGAGGCTACATATAAGATTTCTTGATTAAAGCTTTCCAAGAATGTGCCAATTCAATCTGATCAGTATGTTATGTCTTTTGTGTCTTACAGCGATTTTTGATCTAATCACAGGATAGGTTTTTGGTGACTCTAAGTTGCCTTACGTTACAAATTTAATTTAACTCTTTGGAGTTTGAACTCTATGGACAAGATCATCCGAATCCCCAGGTCTGGCCATTATCAATTTGTCCTATCTTATGTATGGTGCTTAGATGGTTGCGATGATAAATAGATTAAATATGCTTGAAAATCTATAAACCAAAGTTCTTGAATACATAAGAGAATATAATATTTCATGAAAAAAGGTTGATGATCTGTTATGCATATGCTTTACTGTGACAATTTTAATGCTAAATGATAAATATGTCTTCTAAGTGCCAAATTTTCAAAACCATCAAACATTGGGTGTATCGTTAAATTTTACATGCACAAAGTTGATTTTTGTTAAATTGTGAAGGTGATATGTCCTTAAAATTATCCCTAGAGTAGGTTGTAAGGACCAAAAGAAGCACAAAAGGAAAGCAATCTATTTAATTCACAAAAGAACAATGCTTTTCAAATGATAACATGGTTACCTGTTATATATCATTGCATGAATAATCTGTATTTCGCTGTGCCAGTTTTTGATTCTCTTTTTAAAGAAGTAAAATTATGGTTGTTGAAATATAAATACAAATGGGAGTGTCCCTTTACAACTAATCAAATATTGTTATCTGCTAAGAAATTTCCAAAGAAAGAAAGAAAAAGATTATTGGCGCTAGTTTGCTGACCTGGGTTAATCCACCATAAGATCCAAACAATTAGGTTGTTGCGGCAGCTTGAGATCACGAAGGATTGGCTTTGGTCTTTTTTGCAAAGGATAAGTGGTGAAGATGATATTCAATCTCAATATCTTACAAAATTTATTTGATGATATTTTTGAATCCTCAACTTTTAGTAAGTGCATCTTGTATACCACTATTAGACCATGTAAAAAATTGTTGGATAAAGTCTTGAGCTTTGAACGACTGGTTAAAGGATATTATATGCTACGTCCATAAGTAGTAAGTGGGTTTATTACGATCATATCTTAGGTGTAAAAATTATCGGATGAGATGTGCACTAAAATCCTTATTCAGAGTACAATGTTGTCCTAAAATTTGTTTTTTAACTCCATCTTGTCAACTGAATAATAGTGAGAAAAATAATTTTTAGTAACTAAATAAGAAAATTGTTGGATGAAGCTTTAGACCCTTAGTGTTTAATAAGTGGGTTTGGTACAATGGGACCAACCCCAAAGAATTGTAATTTAAGGTTCTAATTATTGTTATTTCCTTGCTTTTCAGCCTTAAATTTTTTTTTGCTGTAGGTGGTTTGGTTTAAAAACATGTATAGAACATGAAAAAGAGGCAAAAAGAGCTGTAGGTATGCTAGGTATAAAGCTTATGATAACTTTTATGATAAGTTACGGACTAAGTGTGAGAAAATGATATATATCAAATTGCTAAAGATAGGAAAATAAACACAAAAATTTAGGTAATATTTGATGTATTGAGGCTGAAGAGGAAAAATTACATATTAATGATAACGATTATTGATAAAATTAAGAAAAGATGGAAAAAATATTTTTATAAATTATTTAATGAATATTTCATAAATATCTAAATCCTATGTATAGGTAACAGTGGTAAAATCAGAGATTTTTAAGTAGAATTGGAGTAAGTGTGGTTGAGGAAGCCCTAAAAAATATGAAAGGAGGTAAAATTGTGGGATCTTAGTGTTGGGTAGTTAGGAGATAGCGTATATAAAAAATTTATATTGCTAAAATGTGAATGCTGAGGTAGTCATGCGGAATTATCAGGAAAAATGGGAAATGAAAAGTTTTTATTCATGAATAATTAGGTATTGAAACCTATAAATGTAATAGTTAAAAGATGTGAAAGTATTAATATTAGTGTTGTGAGAAGAGGTAGAGGGTGACGTGGAAGATTTTTAAGAAATTATAGATAAAGGTTTAAATATTCTTAATTTAGATAAATTATGACTTTTTGCAGGGCCCAATGATGACAAAATATCTAATGTAATGTAGTCGACTCCAAATAGTTGGGAGTATATGACATTGCCTACTATTACTTATGAAACATATGAGCATTTTATTGTCATGCAGGATGAAGAGGAAATAAAGCCACGACTTGCCAAAAATGATCCGAAAGAAATACAGAGGTTCTATCAGTGGTACTATAATAAGTTCATCAGGGAAGGCGCTGCCAAAAGCAAACCGTAAGCCTGTCATGCAAGACTTTTTGAATTTGTTCGAACTAGTACTTTCTTGGGATAATATCCTCAATTTTATGGCTTGTCCTAATTATGGAACTGTTCAGCGAGGAGATGACTAAACATTATCAGATTGCATCTGTATTATATGATGTGCTGAAAACTATAGTACCTTCAGATAAAATTGATGATGAGGTTTGTATTGACTATTGAAAATATATGCAGTGTGCATGTTTTCCTTCATTTAGTTTTATTTTCTATCTGATATTAGCTGCACCTGTTACTTGCAGATAAAGAGGTATGCTAGAGAAGTCGAGAGAAAGAAAAGTCACTTTACACCCTATAACATTCTTCCTCTTCATCTTTCTGGTGGTGCATCTGCAATCATGGATTTTCCAGAGGTAAGTCACATAGTTTTTCTTCTTGGTTACTCAGTCACTAGGTAATTATGCTAGATTCGCTTTTACTCTTCATTCTCTTGTGATTGCTTTTCCACTTCATGCTGTGGCACTTTTTGTCTTGAGCCTCTGGTGATTACAGATAAAAGCAGCAGTGAGTGCACTACGTAAAGTGGATAAACTTCCAATGCCCAGACGACAGCCGACTACCAGTTCACAGCCTGAAGCTGATGGAATCCTGGTGTTTGGCGATGGGGAAAGTTCTGTTCATGATTTACTCGACTGGCTTGGTTTAAATTTTGGTTTTCAAGTAAACACATAGTTGACTTATTTAATGTTGTCATTGGTATTATACATATGTCCCATAATTTTGTCTTAACTTTTATTCATCTTTTGATAATTTAACAAATGTAACTTGTTTAAATGTAGAAAGGAAATGTGGATAATCAACGTGAGCACTTGGTTTTGCTACTTGCAAACATTGACATAAAGGAAAAGGATCAGGAAGAATATTCCCTGGTAATTGTCTTTCGATAATGTTCATGTTGAGAAATTCATCATTTATATATTCCTCTGCACATTCATAACTTGGAAATGCTGTTTACAGTTGGATACTGAGACGGTGATCTCTCTGAAAGAGAAAGTCTTCAAAAATTATTATTCATGGTGTGCATATTTACAACGTGAATCGAACATTAGGTAAGTCATATTTGCATGGTTCGGTGCATCAAAGGTACAATTTTGTGAGTAATATCAATTCATTATCCAAGCCTTATGATCTGATATCTGCATTGTTATCATATTTTAAACAGGCCTCACAATGATGCTGAGCCACAACAGTTGGAACTTCTTTACATTGGATTGTATTTTCTTATTTGGGGTGAGGCTTCCAATGTTCGGTTTATGCCTGAATGTCTGTGTTATATCTTCCACCATGTAAGTATTGTTTAAATGCCAATAATAACTGTTGTCTTGTGAAGCATCATATGTTTATTGGTCCATTTGGCTAACAAGTGTAGGAAAACCAACTGTGGTGTATCCTGCTATTGCTGATCCATTTTGTTGTCTGTTGACATTTCATGTTTGCATCAATCTTTGAAACCTCAGCTGGAGATGATAAATCTAATATTCAACTGAAGTTGTTCAGCCATTAGAAGTTTCATGTTTAAGTTACACACACACACACACACACACACACACACATATATATATATATATATATATATATATATATATATATATATATTTGTGTGCGTGTGCATTTCTAACGATATAATGGTGTAAACTACTATGTTTTAAGTACCATAAAAATCACATGTGTCCTTATTTAACATATTTAATATCAATTTTTATTATATGTAATTTATTTTGGAATTAATGTATTTAATGACATTTATCTTGGAATAAATACATAGTTCATATTTAGTTCATTTTCTCACAGAACTAATTATTCCTATATGTTTTTTTTAATGCATCTATGTTGATTCAGCTTCTCTTGGAATGTGTTTGATGATATGCTGACTATTTTTATTTAATTCCATTTCCATTGAATTAATTATTTTTCTTGAAATTTGTTTGTTATTAATTGCAATATTCTTTAATATATTTTGTGTACAGTAATCCATGTTTAGCATAGACATGCAACTACTTGTTTGAATATTAAAATTGAAAGTAGATTATCAATGTGATGTTGAGTAAAACTATGTTCATACTTGTATAGATTTTTTATATATTTTTTCCAAGTGCAGGGGATGGAGGACAGTTTCATTAGATGGTTGATCACAATCATAAAAGGTTGCTGTGATATATATCGAAATGGTTCATGAGAATGCTAGGAAGCTACTCATAATCGGTTTATGATTGTTCTAGAGTAAGTTTGGGACTAGAGAAAGAGAAACATTTTTTGGTTTGTTGGAGCTAGGAAAAGTATTTGTAGAGATTTAGGTGACCTTGATGCTTGAAATGCACACCAAAGAGATCTTGGTAGTGTTATTAAAGAAAAAAAATGGAGAAATTACTGTGTAATTTATTTGACGAACATCCCATGTATAATCTAATTGGGTGCTAGAAATTGTGGTATGATATGGAACCAAAGATTTGTATGACATGTTAGGACAGGTCAGCTAAAATAAGCTTTAAAAGAGGATGCAAATGCATACGCATGTGAGGCCTAATATCATCCCTGTTAAAGTTTGGGAGATTATTGGATAGGTTGTTTTAAGTAGTTTACTAATTGTACCGAGAGTTGCTTAGTACTGATGCGCCGGCGCATAGAGGCTGTGTACCGTTGAATATCTTGTTATAAGAAAGTAATGAATGTATTCGAAAAGTCGTCGATATATCTCCGTGATCGACCGATCACGGAGATAAATTATCGGTAACGCAGATCTGTCGGAGCCTGATGATCACGGAATGCATTCAAATTCCGCATACCCTGGTTTTAAGTAGTTTACTAATTGTTATTACTGATCTATAAGAGTAATGAATGTATTCAAAGTCAATAAAATTATCAGGGAACTGGATCAGTGAGGCATTCCATTATTCCTTGGAAGAAGGTGATGACACAAAATTTAAAATAGAAGAGGGCTGTTTTGTGAAAATCAATTTTGGATTATTTCAAGAAGACAAGCAAAAAAAACCAATTAGTTTTGGATGCAATTATTGAAAAAAATTGTAAAGGGAATTAAGATTTACACATGATTTTATTGAATTAAAGAGGCATTTTGTAGTGTTGTGGAGATATAATGTTGTGGGATTTAGAAAGAGGATATAAACTAGTTGTTAGTTGTTAGATAGTTGGTATGTCTATTCTTTTAGCAGTGATTTCAATAGGCGCTCGCCTAAACGCTCAAGCGAGGCGAGGCGAGGCCCGAGTGCCTCGCTTCATTTCGAGGCGCCTCGCTTCAAAGAGGCATTGCCTGGGTGCTTGCCCGAGCCCAGGCGTCGGGTGTTTCGAGCGAGCGCCCGGGTTAAACCAAGCGATCGAACCAGCGTTAAAACGCTGGTTCGGTCTGCTTTAGTTGGTTCAATCGAACCAATTAAAGCACCTTTCTCTCGCGTCTTCCCCAACCCTAACTTTGCTCGCCGCTCCGTTGTCGCTTGCCGCTCCGCTATGGCTACCGCCGCCATCGTCGTCGCCGTCGCTTCGCTTTCGCCGCTACCATCTTGCGCCCGCCATCGTCGCCGTCACTTTTGCTTCCGCTCCCGTTGCTCGTTGCTATCGCTGCCGCTGCCACTATCGTCGCTCTCGTTGCTCGCTGCTATTGCTGCCGCTGCCACTGTCGCCGCTCGTCGCTCTCGCTCTTGCTACCGTTGCTGGCTGCTACCGCTGCCACTGTCACCGCTTGTCGCTCCCGCTCCCACTCCCGTTGTCGCTACTCGCTGGTACTGTTGCCACTATCGTCGCTCACCACTCCCGCTCCCGCTCCCGTTGCTCGCTGCTACCGTTGTCGCTGCCGTTGCTCTCAGTCGCCCTCGGTCTTCCCTTACACTCTTCTTGATAGTATACTATTAACAGTATGTTAACAGTATACTGTTAACTGTTAATAGTATTTTTTATTTATTAGATTAATAATATATCATTTTGATTTTAATACTATTTTTATTTATTTAAAATTATTATTAGATTTTTTTATTTAAATAATTATATTTATTAATTATATTATATATTTTTATATTTTAGCGCCTCACTTCGCTCGGCTGAGCACGTAGGGCCTCGGGCGTTTTTGGACCTTGGCACCTTTTGGTATCTAGCGCTTTTTAAATCACTGCTTTTAGGTAAGCTTGGATAGAGGACAAAATGACAGAAAATCAAAAGATAGTATAATTATATTAAAGGGATCGGTAGAATGAGACATGAGAAAAAGCTAGCTAAAAAAATAGACTTGAGTCAGTTGAGTGTTCTTAATTTAACTAGGGATATAACCTTGCATAGAGCTCAATGATGAGAAAAGATCATTGTAGTTGACCCCAAATAGTTGGGATAACTTTTGTACTATATACTATGTTGATAACACGATTCCTAAATATCGTGTTGGGATAAACTACACAGGGAAGCTGTGGATAAAAACTTAAAAAAAATTTAGGTTCTTAGACTAATTAGCACTAAGATTAAATGAAGTGCTTAATGTCACTAATAGGAGCCAAGGTTTAATTGAAATCAATGGACAAGAAAACCCAAAATTTTACCAGTTCTTATTCAACTGTAAGAGGAGACTGAAGTGGATTTTGCTAACTGAGTTAAGAGGGATGGTGAATATGGTGAGTGACATTTGTTATATTTAGTGATTGTATTTTATTCTTTTAGATTTAAAAGAAATTAAGATAAATTTTTATGGGTATGCAATATTTAGTGTCTTTTGTAATTCTTTTTGATTTTGGCAAAGTCCAAGGCCTCACAACTTTAGTTGATGAATAGTCTGGTCTCATGTGGAAATCTGGTAGACTGACATAAAAAATAATTCGAGCCAGGCAACAAAAAATGGGTTTGGATTTTGAACTGCTTTAAAATGCAGAACACTGCACTTGTACTGTGGTTTGCCGTGGTTCGGGTGATACCCTGTTTATGTCACAGTTTATGATTCAAGGCCCTCTTCAGGTCATGTGACGATTTGAACTTACAAAAGCTTAGGTTATACCATATCTTATACTTTGTGGTAATTCTGTTGATGCTTGCTGGTGTTCTTTTCTTCCAAATAAGTATCTATTATGAACTTGTTACTTCTACGGTTCTACCTTTGCTGGACTACTGTGGCATTTTATGGACCTTATATCAAGGTATTCTCCAATTTGAGGAGACAACCCTCCTATCATGATCTGCTCCATTCAGGAGAATACATACTGAATACTTAACTCAGGAGACAACCCTCCTATCAAGGTATTCTCCAATTAGAGAAGAATTAACCTATCAAGAATTAAAGAAAAAGAAATTCACTACCAAACTATGAAAATTCATAATTCTATTACAAGTTTGCAATTGTGAAATAGCCAATACCAAGATATATGTTCTAGGGGTAAAATAGGCCATATTTATATAGTAGACTAATATACCTTGTGGGGTATTAGTTTCTTTTCTGGAAATATTGGAATCTCACAAAATTCCATCTAAACACATGTCTATAGCTCTTTATAAATCTCACACCTGATGACTTGAGGGCTTTCTCAACACTATTTATACAAAAATAGGACTTGTAAGCATACAACAAAATATGACTTTAAACTTGATCCAATGTAGAAATTGAAATGAAGACTTAAATTCATCCACAATAAAGGGGAAAAAAAATAATTAACCACAAGGTATTTGTCTAGGACCAACCAAATTGGGATCCCCGCAGGGAGTTGTGTGACTACTTTGTAACAGTTTCCTGCCTATCATATCCTTCTTGACCCAAGATGGAGGTCCTTGTGCATGGAAAGGGACAACAATCATCCGCTTCTTTCTCTTCCCTTTTATTTCACTAAACTTGGTACAACGTAAACATTGCAGAAATTGGTCTCCAAGTCAAAGAAGAAAATCATTTAACAGCTTGTACTGTGACTCTGGTGGAGAATTAGGAGGCTCCACCACAGTCACAGTAATGTTTACGAAGACTTTCCCAACTGTGTCTATTATCAAAATATTGTTATAGATAAGAATACAGGTCAAAAAATGACTTTAAATATCAACTATAATATTAAAAAATAACCATAAGAAAGCAAAAAAAAAAAAAAAAAAAACCAGCTGAAAGGTCCTTGTCTAGGTCAACCAAAGTGGAGTTCTCACAGCAGTGGTTTTGGTATTGACTGCTTCATGGTACAAGGCTAAATATTTAAGAAATGGACTCATAAATCTATGTCAGATGTTCTTTTTAGTTTTTAGCTTGAAAAAAAATAATGTTATGGAAGAGTGGAATAAGGGAATAATATAATTAGACCAATGAGGCTGTCTTGGCAAATGTACTTTTATATGCTCGTAGCAAAAGTGCTTTTATATGCTTGTAATTCTAGTGGCTTCTGTTGACTCTTTTCATCTACATTTGGCTCAAGTTTATGTGGGTGACACAAGTCAATCCTATGAATAAAAATACTGCCAAAAAGATATATATCTGCCATCAGACATACCAGCACATCAAGTCTCATTGGATTTTTAGGTTAAGAGTTTTCTTTAATGTTACTTAAGGATCTTGTTATGTGTTTTCTTGCCTTCGATAGACAGCAATCTAACTGGCTCTTTTGATGAATCAAATAAGATGGCCGATGAGCTCTACGGAACTATATTTGGCAATGTCCGTCCTGTTAGTGGAGGTGTTATTGAACCTGCATATAAAGGTGAAAGGTCATTTTTGCAGGATATTGTGACTCCCATCTACAACGTCATACTTAAGGTACATGTAGGCTCCTACATTTCTGATTTTCCTCAGCTCAAGTACTCAGCAAGTTATCGGTAGTACGATTTTTTTTTCCTGAGAAATATCCAACAATGAAATTTCTCTATTTCTTCTAAAATGCAATAGGAAGTCCAAAGGAGCAAAAGCAGTACTCTTAGCCATTCACGATGGAGAAACTATGATGATCTGAATGAATATTTTTGGTTTGTATCCTTTTTATTCAAGTTGTGTTACTTAAGCTCTCTAGAAAAGAAATATCCTCTTTTGCAGGTCAAAGGATTGCTTTGATGAATTGGGATGGCCAATGGATATTCGTGCGGACTTTTTTGCGGATTCAGTGGCCACACACCCAAAAACTGAGGTTAAGTCTTTTGCAGATTCAGAGGCCACACACCCAAAAACTGAGGTTAAGGTTTGTGCCTGCATCTAGTGATGACTTTCTGTTAGTTCTTCCTTTAGGTCAAATTTCAAATACTGGTTGGGTTGGTACATGGTGACCGGTATTGACCAGTCTGATCAAAGATAAATATAAGACCATATAGGTTGGTACTAGAATTTCGGTTCGAAATTGATACCAGTCAGGAGCCATATTGGTATAGTACTTGTACTGTAGTGTATCAAGTGTTGGGGCAGTTGGTATGGTCAGACTAGTAGTTGGCAAAGTAGGAGGCAAAGGAAGAGGTGGAGGAGGAAAATGAGGATGTGGAGAGGCAGCACTATGCAGATGTCACCGTATTTTTTATGGATATGGCTAGGGGAAATGGTTTCTTGTATTCAAAACTATGACAGAAATAGATCACACTTACATGTTAGATGGAGCAATGAACATGTAGCTGGCACTGGCTGAATGTTCTAGTGGGTCTAGCTGAGTCATTTTTTAGGAATGCAGAATATGTGAAGTGCACTTGCCTAGAGTTATGATATTATGCCTGTCCAGAAGCTACATAAGGTATTGAATGACTGGGTAGATGTCAGTATGCCTAGAGGAACTTTCTCCAAGGAAGAGAATGATATTAAAAGCCATTTGTTGTATAGTACTCAAAAGGTCGGCATTGCTAGGTTGAGAAGAAGAAATAATATATCCTTGGGAAGAAACATAATGGTAATATTTGAGGGTAGAGGTTCCAGAAGCTCTATGATTTGATGGTTGGATGAGTGATTGAACTCAGAATTTCTTGACCTTTTTTTGATTCAAGAAAGATGATCAAAAATACATTTGTATCAACAAATTATGTAAAACAGATAATCCATGAAAACTTAATTACTGAATGTTCCTTTATCACCTTGATGATTCTTTGTCCAGTACAAATATATCTTCACATATATCAAGTGGTGTGAAGTGTGAACTACTTTGATTCCCTAAATTAAGTGGTGTGGTTGTAGATTCTGAGGCCATACACCCAAAGACTGAGGTTAAGTTTTGTGCCTGCTTCTAGTGATGGCTTTTGTTAGTTCTTCCTTTAGGTCATGTTTCAAATACTGGTTGGGTTAGGACATGGTGGCCGGTATTTACCAGTCTGATCAAGGATAAATATAAGACCATATAGGTTGGTACTAGTATCGATTGGAATTTCAGTTCGAAATTGATACCAGTCGGGAGCCATATTGGTATAGTACTGGTACTGTAGTGTATCAAGTGTTGGTATAAATTGGTGGTTGGTACGGTCAGACCAGAAGTAGGCAAAGCAGGAAGCAAAGGAGGAGGTGGAGGCGGAGAATGAGGAGGCAGAGAGGCAGCACTATGCAGATGTCATTGTATTTTTTATGGATATGGCTAGGGGAAATGGTTTCTTGTTGTCAAAACTATGACAGAAATAGAGCACATTTACATGTTAGGTGGAGCAATGAACATGTAGCTGGGGACTGGCTGACTGGTCTAGTGGTTCTAGATGAGTCATTTTTAAGGAATGCAGAATATGTGAAGTGCACTTGCCTAGAGTTACAATATCGTGCCTGTCCAGAAGCTACAGAAGGTATTGAATTATTTGGTAGATGTCCTTATGCCTAGAGGAACTTTCTCAGGGGGAGAGAATGACATTAAAAGCCATTTATTGTATAGTACTCAAAAGGCCAGCAATGCTAGGTTTAGAAGAAGAAATAATATATCCTTGGGGAGAAAAATAATGGTACATTTGAGGGTAAAGGTTCCAGAAGCTCTATGATTTGATGGCTGGATGAGTTATTGAACTCGGAATTTCTTGACGATTTTCTGATTCAAGAAAGATGATAAAAAATGGATTTGTATCAACACATTATGTAAAACAGATAATCCATGAAAACTTAATTACTGAATGTTCCTTTATCACCATAATGATTCTTTGTCTGGTACAAACATATCTTCACATATATTAAGTGGTGTGAAGTGTGAACTACTCTGATTCCCTGAGTTAAGAATGGACTTTTTTATGATTAAAGTTGGTCTTTCTAACCGTTTTCAATCTGTGATACTTCTGTTTACATGGAAGAGTATAAAAGTAATCTGTTTATTCATTTCATACCACCGATTTATGGCAGAATGACCAATCCCTTAAAGGAAAGAAGAAGCCGAAAACAAATTTTGTTGAAATTCGTACTTTTTGGCACTTATTCAGAAGTTTTGATCGCATGTGGACATTCTTTATATTAGCCTTCCAGGTATCTTTCTATTTTTGAGAATGCAAGTCTTGTTAGACAAACGCAGGTTGATGCATTTTTGTCATGCTGTTACATACTAACGCTCAGGCCATGCTCATCGTTGCGTGGAGTCCCTTGGGATCAGTGACAGCATTGTTTGATCCAGATGTTTTTAGAAGTGTTTTAAGTATCTTCATAACTGCTGCACTGCTAAATTTTCTTCAAGGTACATTACTTAGATCTTGAATATGTTCTTCTTCATGTCATTGAGCTTTCACATCAGCTGAATTTAGGGACATTAACTTTGTTCATGATATTCTGGTCTGTTTTTCTCTTGATAAAATCTTCATGGACTTTGCAGCTGCTCTTGATATTATGCTTAGCTGGAAGTCTTGGGGAAGCATGCAATATAGCCAAATATTTCGATACTTACTAAAGTTTGCAGTAGCAACTGCATGGATAATAATTCTTCCATTAAGCTATTCTAGCTCTGCCCAGAATCCTACAGGACTCATAAAATTCTTTAGCAACTGGGCAGGCGATTGGAGAAGTCAGTATCTTTACAGTTATGCAATTGTCATATACATGTTACCAAATATATTGGCTGCTATGCTGTTCATGCTTCCGCCTCTTCGGAAGGCCATTGAACGCTCCAATTTGAGTGTTATTATTTTTCTCATGTGGTGGGCACAGGCAAGTGTTTACTGTATTCAAAATCTCAAAGGCATGTTTTTGGTTTTTGAGTTAGACAAGTTCTTATGAGACTTGTTCTTTATAATCTCAGCCACGGTTATATGTAGGAAGGGGCATGCATGAGAGCATGTTCTCGCTTCTCAAGTAAGATATTGACAACTTGGTTTTTCAATTTCAATTGGTTTTTTGCTCCACGTAATGTAATACTACTGCTGATTTGGCAGATATACACTTTTCTGGATTCTGTTGCTCATCAGCAAACTTGCATTTAGTTACTATGTTGAGGTAAGTGTCATCCAGTTTGCTTCAGGCAGAGAAACATTTTGGAGTTGTCCGATAATATGCTTTTATATAGTTGCAAGTTGATTCAGATGATGCCATCTTCATACTGTTGTTGTTTACTATTCATCAACTTTCTTTTGCACAATGATTGTTTAGACTTGGAAATATTTCTAAATCAGAAGGTTCTAGCCTTGTTTCAGTGTACAAAAATTTTGTTATATATACAACATGTGGATGACTTCTTTTAGGTGCTATACTTCCTATTTAGGGATCATTCTTCACAACTCTCTTTAGGTGCTATATGTACTGGTATTTCGACAAAGCTAAAAATAAAAAAACCTTTTTTAGAGTTTTTTCTCCTAATTCATTGATATATAAATGATATTTAGATAAGAATAAAGTGTTTCTAAGTCATAAATAAATAAAAAGTCTAGTTTATAAGTAGTAAAAATTGAATTTATCTTTTTGAATCTGTTGGGGAATAACTTTGTCACAAGGGCATCCATCAGAGGAAGTTGGTTCCATTGATCTTGAATCACCTACAATTCCTCTTTTATCGAAATCCCTTGGTTATGCAAATCAAGAGCTTGATTATCACTAATCGCTAATTAGCAATTTTGATAACAACAATGTGAGAAAGAGTGGGAAAGAGAATGAGAATGAGAAAGTTAATAAGAGTGAGTGGGGTGTGGAATTTAAATCCCCAAGAAGGTCCCAATGGTCAACTTGATCCTTGGGGCTAGATTTGGTCCATTATTGGTTCAAACGAATCAAAATATGATGGTTAGCGATCCATGATCTCATCGGTTATGGGTCGAAGCCAATCAAAATCTTAAGTTTGTAAAAGTAGAGTTTGGCCTATGTCAACCGATACACCTCCCTCGTATGGATCGAAACATGGTCAGTTTTTTGCACAACGTTGGAAAAAGGTTGGTAAGCGTATTGGTCAACTGAAAATTGGTACATATGGTCCATTTTGTATCATTTCGTGTATTACATCAAACCATGCTCCTAATATTGTCCAAACATTATAACTTTAGTTTCTACCCATGACAACCATGCAATCTATACTAAATATCATGATCCGGTTTGTCGTGATAATTGACGCATCAACTTATTGAACACGAACTATTGCTCCAAAATGTTTAAGCCCAAGTTAATGACAGTATACCCATTTAGACTGATAGAGCAAATCTTCTCCCACTTCCTGTGGGGCTAAACTAAGGGTGTTACAATGACTTTGCAATTTCAGAAAAGTTTATTCTAGGCAAAGATATATAAAAAAAAGTCATCAATTAGTGGACTTAGAAATTCTTTGAGTTGTATTGAAAATTGAAATGTCTTTTGGTCTTTCTAGTAACTTCTTTTGTATTAAGTGCACTCATTTGCTATTTAGGTATTCTAGAAGTCATATTTTGAATTTTTAAACGACATACTAAATCCCTAGGAGATTACTATTGGGAACATTGCCTTCACTAATTGTACCAAGGCTCCTAAACCTCAATAAATATTGGAGCTTGTTAATTGATCAAACATTTTCAGATTTGAATGAAAAGAATTGTATCTTCTCTAGTCTTTTATTTTTTCCTCTTATCTCATATTTCTCTTTCTTTCTCTTTCTTTCTCTTCCTCTCTCGTTCTCTCTACTTCCATATTGTATTCTATATTAGTATTGTATCAGAGCCCTTCAAAAACCTGCCTTGTACCCTATTGAGTTCCAACTAAGAGCAAAAGCTTCGATCAACACTTAAGGATCCTTGCATCTCCTATGTCAGCCCCTTGCATGTGGAGTTAGGCATTGGGGCGACTATCCCTACGGAATTGGTGAACCACATAGCTCTTAGTGCCGGATAATTTTTTGAAAATTTTACTAATAGTTTTTTGTAGGAAAGAAAAATCGTATATTTCATTAGATTGTGGTTTTCATCGCTTCTCCCCCTCGTTTTCTCCTTTCCCCTTCAGCTATAACTACAATACTAGTAAAATTTGAACCCTTGAAAGTTGTCCCAAAAAAAGAAAAAAAGGGTGATGAAAAAAAAGGGAACCATTTGAAGCATTGCATTTCTATGTTGTGCATTGCAACAATTAACAATCTCATTACCAAAAGATAATTTGTCGATAGTATTAGAATCATGATTAGGCGAGGTGGAAACCAAACAAATCCTGATGAATCCCTAAACCAATAGAGTAAGATAAACACCTTTAGGACTAAGCTAGTAGATCATGATACAATGTTGTACCAATTATGTGACCACATGACCTATGTCTTAAACTCTTAATCGCTATTCAACATCTTGAAAAATGACCCATGAATAAGGAGGTTGATGAGTCAGTTAGGCAACATGTCCATTCTCCATACTCTATAGCTTTAAATAAAAAAAACTTACTCCCAAGCCCTAGTTTGAACAAAACCAAGGTCCACCTACAGGGCACTTGTTTACAGTCATGCTTCAACAAATCCTAATGACCAAGCTTTTGGCCTTAATGATGAATTCCTAGAATCTGTTAGAAATCCACAAACCTGAGTAATGGGCCAACAAGTTTGGTTTGTTGACAATATGGGGGAAATGGCTAGAAGAGTCAAAGTGGATTTGTTAGACTTTGATGGTAGGTTTGACCCAAATGTGTTTGTTGACTGGTTAGATAGCATGGAAGGCTACTTAGAGTGGTATGGAATAATTGATATTGAATATGTATGATTTGCAAAATGAAATTGGTAGGGTCCTCTAGGAAATATTAGCAATATGTCCAACGTAGTCTCGAACACCATCAAGAGTCTCTCATCACTCAATGGGAAGTCATTAAACAAAAAAATAGGGAAAAATATTTACCATCCTACATTCGAAGCTAATTGGTTGAACAATTATTAAATCTTAAATAGGTAAATTCTACTGTGACACAGTATTTGGCCCAATTTGAGGAACTTTTGGTGTGAAATAGAATAGGACTAAATCATTACTATTAGAAGATTTATTAATGTGTTGAGTTTGACATCCAACGGGAAGTCTCCCTTAGTTTCCTCGACATCATGGAGGAAGCTTCTTGATGAGCCCTTGAGATTGAGAAGTACATCAAACTTTATCTAATTCGTCGATCATTATACCAGTCTCTTAACAATAGAACTATTATCCAATCTATCCCAAGTAGTGGCTCTGTCAAGTTAAAAATCTCTACTACTAGCAACAATCTTGGCCCTGACAATGAATCGTCAAACTCACTCAACTATTAACTCTCAAACTATTTATCTTCAATCTAGTGTCATTATTACCATAATAGAGGTCATATTGCCTCTCGTTGTCCTCAATATACCCTTACCTTGAAACAAGAACCAGAGAATCAAATCAAGGAAGTGGATCAAGTAGTTGAACCCAAAGTCTACTTAGGTGACGAAAACTAGAAATTGAAGATGCCTATTTTTAATGTTGTCCATATTATTCTCTCTATTGCTAGTGATTCCAATTAATGGATGTGGACAAGTATTTTCCATGCTTTCATCAAAAGTGGGGAAAAAACTTGTAAATTGGTTATAGATGAGGTAGCACTATGAATGTAGTCTCAAAATCTATTGTCAAAAGACTAAACTTTAAGATAGAGTCACATTTGATCCTATTCAAAGTAACCTGGGTTGACAAAACCACTTTACCCCTGATTGAAAGATGTTTGATACTAATCAAAATGGGCGATTACTAGGATGAGATCTACTGTGATGTCTTACCAATGGACGTTACCCACATTATTTTAAGTCAGTCTTGGTTGTGTGACCTTGATGTTAATAATCATGGGAGAAAAAACACATATGTCTTTTGATACAAAGGTAAAAACATTATCGTGAGACTGGCAAAACCATCAGAAATGGATAAAACACAAACTCCCAAGTTTTTTCCACGAGTCGCAACCATCATGGGACTCCACTTACTGGATCCTAAATCTTTTGAAATAGAGAGCCTAGACAACAAATTTTGTGTGACTATCATTGCTAGAGAAATTCCTAGCCCATGTATTATTCCTAACCTAACTACTAAGGTTAAATACTTAAATCTTTGTTAAATGAATTTTCTGATCTCATATTCTCGAATTATCTCGTGAGTTGCCACCCTTATGGGAAATCCAACATGCCATTAATTGTATTCCAAGATCGTAGTCTCTCACATTATAGAATTAATTCTCTAAGGAGAGAGCTGAGTTAAATAAGCAAGTTGAAGAACTTATGGCTAAAGCCTTTGTATGGCACAACCACAGTACTTGCGCTATCCCTGCCTTAACCTCCAAGATAGATGAGTCTTGGAGGATGTGCGTGGATAGTTGAGTGATCAACAAAATAACAATCAAATATTACTTCCCAATTTCTCGACTTGAGGATATGCAAGACCTTCTCACTGGATCTAGTTGGTTTTCGAAAATTGACTTGTGTTGTGGATACCACCAAATTCATATTAAACCTAGTGATGAATGGAAAATGACATTAAAAATTCAAGATGGCCTATACGAATTGTTAGTCATGCCCTTTGGTCTATCCAATGCCCCAAGCACTTTCTTGGCTAGCCATGCATTTTCATGCCCTTTGAGGTCACTTGTGATGCCTCTAGTATAGGCATAAGAGTAATTCTTAGTCAAGAGGGTTATCCTATCGACTTTTTCAGTGAGAAAATAATGCAAAACAACATTATTCTACCTACGACAAGAATTCTTCGCGATTGTGCAATATCTTAAGTATTAATAATATTATCTTCTATCGTAAACATATGAACTTCGTTCTTAAAGATGGTTACCTTTTTCGACCTACTAGATTGTGTGTTCCTTGATCCTCCTTTTGAGACTTTCTTGTTTGGGAAATACACATGGGTGGATTAGTAGGTCACCTAAGCTGAGACAAGACTATTGCATTAGTTGATGATAGATTTTACTAGCTTTCTTTATAGCAAGATGTTGCTAGAGTGGTGTTGTGGTGTTGCAGTGTTGCACTTGTCAAATTGGAAAAACTAGCAAATACAATACTAGCCTACACCCCATTACCCATTCCACATTCACCATGATAAGGTGTGAGTTTAGATTTTGTCCTTGGACTTCCCAAAACTACATGTAGCTATGACTCTATTCTGGCTATGTTGATCGATTTTAAAAAATGACCCACTTTATCCTATGTAACAGGATCAATGACATCTCACACATTGCTGAATTGTTCTTTCAAGAAGTGGTTAAATTATATGGCTTGCCCTTAACCATGGTGTTTGATAAGGATGTGAAATTTTCTAGCTGCTTTTGGAAAACTTTATAGAATCTATTTGACATAACATTGAAGTTCTTTTCAGCCTTTCATCCCCAGACTGATGGTCAAATTGAGATTGTTAACCGTTCCTTGGGAAATCTTCTTAGATGATTAGTTGGGGAGAAACACAGAAATTGGGACTTAAACTTACCCATTGCCTAATTTGCATATAATAACTCAATCAACCATTCCACTAGAAAAAGCTCACTTCAAAATTTCCTCGGCTATACTTCTTGCACTCATATTGACCTTGCACCTCTTCCACTTGACTATTGTGCCTTAGAACTAGCTTACTTTTTTGCTCAACATATTCATGATTTGTATACTAAGATTTGATGTAAAATTACCCCAAGTAATGAAAGTTGTAAACTTGCTGTTAATGCACATTGTAAAAGTCAAGTGTTTCAAGTTGGTGATTATGTCTTAGCTTGCGTTTGCCCTGAGAGATTCCCTAAAAACTCATTCAAAAAGTTGTATGCTCAAGCCATTGTTCATTTCCTTATTATCTAAAAATTGGGATGTAATACATGTATGCTAGATTTGTCTTTCAACTTAAATATTAGTTTGGTTTTCAATGTGGAGGATTTAACTCTATATCATAGTACTTTTAAGCCTTCTCTGTCTATTTGTGTTCCTATTGGTGACAATCCTCTCAAAGCACTGATTCTCTCACAACACAAGAATGGCATAAAGGTCATTCTTGATAACTGTCGTGTTATGTTTGCTAATAGCATTGCTCAAACCACAGTATGCAATACCGATTTGTACCGCCCGTATTAGGCGGTACGTACCGGTTCGATAGGATACCGGTATGCGGACCGCCCTGTATCGATCGATATTATTTTTTATTTTTTTATTAATAAAAAAATATTTTTTAATGCTCGGCGATGTCACTGAGGCTCGGGCGACGTTGTCGAAAGAAAAAAAAATCTCTATTTATATATATATATTTATAATTATAAATATATATACCGAAGCGATACGTTTGAACGCATCGCTCGAGGTCTCCATCGCGTATCGTACCAGAGAAACGTCGAAACTCCGGTACGGTACGGTATGGCAGACCCTGGCTCAAACCCTTTCTTGTCAAGTGGTGTGATCATCTAGCTTTCGATGTCACTTAGATTACTTTGGAGCAACTTTGTGACTTTGCACTAGAATTATTGGACCAGTATGTTGCATATCACTCTTTGGGGTCGAGTTCTTTTCCGTCGGGTGAGAATGATGGAGAATCATCGAGCTTTACAAATGATTTCAGAAAAGTTTATTCTAGACAAAGATATCTACAAAAAGTCCGCAATTAGTAGGTCTAGAAATTCTAAGAGTTGTTGTTGAAAATTGAAAAGTCTTTTGTTCTTTCTAAAGATGTTTTTGTGTTAAGTGCACTCATTTAGTATTTAGGTATCATAGAAGTCACATTTTGGATATCTAAAAGGCATATTAATGCCCTAGGAGATTACTCTTGGGAATCATTGTCTTCATTAATTGTATCAAGGCTCCTAAACTCCTATAAATAGTGGAGTTTGTTAATGGATCAAATATTTTCAGATTTGAATGAAAAGAATTGCATTTTATCTAGTCTCTTACTCTTCTCTCTTATCTCACACTTTTCTTTCTCTCTTCCTCTCTCATTCTCTCTGCTTTCCTACCTTGTTCTATTACAAAGGCTCAATGTACAAAGCCAATTAAAAACAAAGTCTGCTTTTGTGACTTGAATTTTGGTCACTCAACTAGCAGCAAAGAAAATTTGTGACGGCACTAAAGCTTGCTTTCTAGTGCGAGTGCGACTTATTAATCAATTTCATTTGTTGTTTTCAATCATGGGACATGCAGTCACGCTTGTGCCAGATTTTGAAATGCTAGTCCTAAACCAATATTGGTAGAGCTTTTAGGCAACTACAGTATTAGAGTCAACCTTTACCATCTAATATAGGTCTGTAGTAGTTGATAATAGTTAGACCAATCAATATTATTATTGGACAAGTCCTTTATCATCTAAACATTTTAATATCATTTTATTACATGATTAAAAAATAAATAGAAGTTCTAAGAACACAAAACTATTGTACATAAAACTTCAATCATGATTCTTGAAGATATATTTCAAAGCATCGAACAAAAGTGTAATCATACATCGGACTAAAATTATAAAGTTCTCCTAGTCACCATCATGTTTCTACTTGCTACGACATCCCTATCATCACTTTGTTTCTCATGAAGATTTAAGTCAATGGAAGCAGTCTCATCATCCTCCTTTACTGGTTGCTTATGAATGACATCTTACGTCTCAAATAGTGATGATAAGTGACCTCTGGCCTTCTTGTGACTCCTAGATTAATGACATCCACTGATATGAGCCATGGAGGATTGATTCTTATACCCACGTCTTAACATTAGAAATGTGAATGTAGCACCATTAGCCTTCTCCTTTGCGCTGCTCTTTCTAGAGATTGGGATTGGGTCTCAAAAGCCTAAGAACTTTCATCTTGATTCTCCTATATGATCTGTTTAGTAATGAACTTGAGCATGATGGATCTCCTACCTTTTTGACTAATAAGTTACCTTGATTCTTTGTGCATTACCTGTTTAACAAGGAATCTAATTCATCTTAGCTAGAGGAATTTGCCTTGGCTTACCTCCTTTCTTGATCCTTAATGATGTACTAGTATTTCTGCAAGTTTCTATGCGAAAGCTGGTGACAAGTTTTGTATATATAAAAAAAGGTGGACCAATAATGCCCTTGAATGAAATTTCTGCAAAAGCCCATTTAAAGAGATTGGGCGGAATCTTAGACCAGGTGGTATGCTTAATGCTAGTGCAGGTTTGGTATTCACGAAATACTTGGCTAAATATCGCTTGATACAACCCGTTCTATGTATTGGTTAGTGGTTAGACCGGTACATTTATGCCCAACCAGGTTTTGCAACCCTGGCCTGTTTTATATATTATAATAATTCCATGTGTTGTTCTGAATTACGTGATCAACATCTTTGTATATATAGCAGGGTGTCATTCCGTGATGTCACGGACAAAGATATAAATGGGGTGTTTGATGTAATGCTTATATATATCCATGTCTTTCTATTTTGTTCATGTTTTCCACAACAAGTATTAGGCTTGCGGTAGCCTTAGCAGCTCTAGTTTGGTTGGCTTTTATGGCCGTTTCGGGCTTGTAAACTCAGGTTGTGTGTAGTCATTGCGTAGAACCAAAATTGCTTAGAAACAAGTTATTCAAATAGCCATTTTGGGGGTTTTCTAGCTCTGCAGAGTAGTACGGAGTGTCAGCCGATATAACACTTAGAAGCTACCCAGGTGGCATATGACTAAATTGGCTTTTGGTTAGTATCTAGGGTTGATTCGTTGCCTTGTTTTGCAGTAGTGTCATGTGGGTACTTGTAGGGGCTTTGGGCCACGACGGACCACCTTTGACCCTTTGTCGCATGACTATTCAGAGCTTGTGAAGTCTATGTTTGTAATTTGCACTGCCTATCAAGTGTTTGTTGAAAGGATTGTATGTGGATTTCGAGTTAAATGCTTTCTCTAACCCGTCCTTTTGTAGGTCTTTAAAAGACTTTAATAGGTTTCAGGGAGGTTGACTCTAGCGGACGAACACGCAAGAGTGCCACACGACTTAGGCAAAACCAACTAAGTTCGTGACAGATATAGGGGAAAGGAGTCGCCCAGAATAGCGGACATCTAAGATTGGCATTCCGAGGAATGACCAACTCTTCGTGCGAGAGACACCACGAGGGCAAGCGAGCTGGGAAGAACATGTGGTTCATAAAGGTTAGAGTGGTTGAGTTTGAGCTACGACTTGACGTTACTAACTAAACTTGATGGTGCTCAAGACAAGCGGGGCACTTGGCAAATGATAAGGTTGTGCGAGGTGGGATGTGTTGTTCATTGATCGAAAGAGTTGTGCGAAGCTCACAGAGGTGAGGGGAATTGCTAATTCGAAGAATTCAGTACTCATGTAAGAGCTTGTCTGGGACAGTGTGCTTTCCGTGGCCATCCTAAGGCGATAAAAACTCGACGCCATGGAGCATTGAAACTTTTTCTTCGGTATGAGAAGGATATGTCCGTAGGAGGCTGAAGTATGTAACAAGTTCAGTCTATTGCTAGGCCTTGAGGGGCACCAAGGGTTATATTAGCGAAGAGTCGCAATCTAGTAAGTGTGTTTGCGATGACGGAACAATGTATAGTTTGTTCAGTAAGGCGGAATAGTTCAAAGGGATGGTGGTCTCTGAAACTTCCAGTGGAAAGGATGCGAAGAGAGAAATTGCTCCAATGAGATAGATATCCAGGAGAGATAAGTTTCGTTTCTCTAAACGGAAAATCATGTGCAACTGGCCACACATGTTGAGAAAGGATACCTTAAGACAACAAATCCACAAAGCTCAACGAACTGAGTGAGTGATAAGGAGTTGTCGCCTGATCTCGCATGACATTATGCGTTGGTGGACGCATTACGAGATCAAGTGGGAGAGTGACCTAAGGCAACACTTGACGAAGGCACACTTAAAGTCGATGTGGAGATTATACTCAACAAAGGATTGGCCTATGGAATAGTAGATGCGAGGGCTACCATTAACTCAATGCATACCGAGCGATGGGGCAACTTGGATGGAACTTGGTGAAATGCCCAAGTCGTATGAAGGGAGTCGACATAGAAGATGAAACATGGAGCGGAGACACGAAGTTTTCCTTGGGCAGATGTTAAGGACATGAACTCTTGTAGAGGCAAGAGCGGAATCATATTGTTCTATAGGTCTCTTATTCTAATGGAACGGACTCAACGTACATGGTGCTAAAGTCGAAGGGATCTTTGAGGGACATGCACCTTATCTCGATGAAGCATTTGACATAGGAACTATGGTGACTCAACTTGCGAAGGCGAAGTTGGGGTTAGAAGGCCTTGGCACGGGGCAAGATGTCGCAGAGGCGTGTACTCTTGAATAATATGACGTAGTGCTGTCATTTGGGTTGCTGCGAAGGAAGTGGTCCGTAGCTGAGATTGTGCTGGGGGGCAAAGGTTTAGTATCCAAACATTGGCACACAAACATTCGTGAAGTCGGTGGGCTTCGGGAGTTGCTAGGCGACGGGCTATCCTAGAGTTATGCTTCGTCCGAGTCTGACCCAAGAGCTGGTGGACGAAGGTTGATTTTCAAAGGAGCGAACATAATCGGAGGTGGTGGAGGCCCTGTGATCTGCTTGCAGAGGCCACATATAAAGATATTGCAGTTTGAGTTCATCCTACAAAGATTAGAATGCAATGAAGATATTGCCAGGAGGTGACATGGTACAATGGATCGCGGTGGAATAGTTCGAGGCAATGCCACACACACTGGAGAAATCCTGCGAGGGATTTGGTCATATGGAGGTATGATCGGAAGCTACTAGGAGCACTACTTCGATGAACATCACGATGACAAGAAGGGCTATGGATTCAAGAAATGGATGCCATGGTATTGCAGAGATGGATCTTTCGTGCGTGCATTGAATTTTGCATCGGATGAAAGCCTTGGTCATCAGTAATGTGGGTGTGTACCATCGAAGGGGAATTTTGTGTACAAGTATCAATGAGTCCCATGGGGGGGGCTTGATCATACAGAGGTATGATCGGAGCGACTTGAGAGTTGGATTGCTCCAGAGCTCACATTCGCTTAAGGAAGCTCGACAAGTCAGAGGACAAGGTCGAGTAAGAGAATGTTGTTACTTAGGAAGCTAAGGAGAACGGAATCGGCGTGAGCTTTACAACATGATTGCGGAGGCCATGTATGGGAGTTGAAATTTGTCTTTGCATTGACTGAGGGGAACAACTTAGAGAACATAGAGGTGTTGAAGTAAGTGGTTGAAAGGGGTGAGGAAGCGACATTGAGACCAAAGGGACTCCGCTACCTAAAACTAAGCGTCGATTAGAATGAAGGTGGACTCAGAGGAGTATCACTGTGCTGCAGAGATGGATCTATCGATCGCGAAGAAAGGGACGTAGATACGAGGCGATAGATAGTAGGGCTATGGGCATGGTAGCGCTATGGTATCGTAGAGGTGGGACGTCTATGGAGTTTTCGATCCCTCGCTCTGATGAAAGGAGAGCGCTTAGTCACGAAAGGGGTTAAGGAGGTGGAGAATGCATAGGCAGTCTTCAAGTACCAAGACAAGGCTGAAGAGCAGAGGCTAGGGAACTTCGTAAGATTGGTGTCAACAGGCTTCTTATCAAAATAGTTGAGAGTTAAGGATTTCGGGTACATGTAGGAGTGCTCGACCAAAGAACGAAGTAGGCAGCATGCGACATTGTACCTTTTTTACTCAGAGGAGTAGGTGACAGAACTGATGGAGTTGGTACAATCCCAGAGGCAACTAAAACTATTAGAGTTTTGCTCTAAGTCGGGGTGAAAGTTTGTTTTTTTTGTGTGCAAAACTTCTTGCATTCTATAAGTTCAATGATAATGAGAAGGCAAATCGCAATAACTATCTCAATGTAAGGCGTGTAAACACTTCGAGTGCTTTGGAAGTGTGAGAAAAGAGCAGGCTAAGGCTAGTAACTAGCTCGATGCATGGAGTATAGCCCTTGAGGAGGTGGGCGAAGTCGAGTAACATTTGCCTTCTCAACTTTTAAAAGAATGGGCGAAATTGAGGACCTCAGTTCTTTTATTTATCTAGCGGAGGAGCTCTGTACATGTTCGAAGACCCTTCGAAGAAACTTAGTGCAATACAACAGTTGTCAAATTCTCACCAATGGTGATCGATGCTATTGAGAGTAGATTGTCCGCTTTATTTCCTAACAAAATACTAATTGAAAGCAAAAGTGATGCAAACCTACTTAGAGGCGACAACTAAGTGGAAGATGAATCGATGGACAAATTTTGTGGAGGAAAGATCCCAAAAACTTAAAGTTTGCGAGGCGATACTCATTAAAGCTCCAACAGGTATCCACCCAATTTAAGCCATATAAGACGTTTGAGAAATTGGCGCATAATAAGGAAAGTCCTTTCCTTCATCTTAAGGATCCGTAGGAATAAAAAAGGATCAGCACAACTTGATTGTCCCTACATTAGAGTCAGAGTCATTGACGTGTTGAGGCAACATGATGGATTAAAGTTCAACTACTCAATAACAAGGTATGCGATCAGCTGCCTAATGCGGCGATGCAGACGTCGGTGTGACGCGGACCGCCTCTGTATCTTGAGGCAAGGCGTAATGATGGATTAAAGTTCAACTACTCGATTTCGATCGTTATAATTCTAAGCGGTCGATTTCGACGTTATCATCGGTAATAACGATACTGTCAATTTGACCGTTGGAGCCCTTTCGAAGAGGCATCGCCGCGCGTCTGCATCGAGCAAACAGGTTCAAGATTCGGTATTCGGACCCTGTGTAGCTGGGAGCGAAGAGGCACGTTGCAGCTGGAGCAGAGGATTGAAGATTCATCAAAGGCGAGGATATGTAGCATCTGTAAAGGTTTCGACTAGGACACCAAAGGAATAAGTGGGGTTGAATGTTATGGACAAAGCTGTAAATCGGGTGCTTGATGTAATGCTCATATATGTTCATGTTTTTCGGTTTTGTTTATGCTTTGCACAACATATAATAGGTTTGATAGCCCTAGTTTGATTAGCTTTGATGGTTGTTTTAGGCTTGTAAATGCAGGTTGTGTGCAGTCATCATGTAGAGGCAAAATTACCCAGAAACAGGTCATCCAGACAGTCATTTTTGGGGTTTTCTATCTTCGCAGAGTTATGCAGAGTGTTAGCTAGTACAACACCCAGAAGCTACCCGAGTAGCACATGGCTGGATGAGCCTTTAGGGTAGTGTCTAGGGCTAGTTTGCTGTCTTATTCCACAATAGTGTCATGTGGGCACTTGTGGAGACTTTAGATTATGGCGGACTACCTTGGACCCTTTGTCGTGTGATCGTTCAGAACTTATGAAGTCCATGTTTGGAATTTGTATTGCCTATCAAGTGTTTGCTGAAAGGGTTGCTTGTGGATTTCGAGTTAAACGCTTTTTGTAAGCCGTTTTCTCTTTTGTAAGTCCTTAAGGGACCATAAAAGGTTTCGAGAAGGCCGACCCTTAGCGGACGAACATGTAAGGTTGCTGCACGAATTAGGCAAACTAGCTAAGTTCGTCATAGTGGTGTTCTGAGTATTGATGTTCATAACTATATGCTAATAGGTGGATGACATGGCATGAGGTCTACTTACTCTAAGGAGAGCAATATTTGTTATTTTTAAAACTCATGTTTGTTGAAAAACAAGATTATTATGCATCACTGACTTGGTTTTTTAAACTAATTTCCATGAAGCATGGAATTCAAGCATATTTAGAGTCTCGATCCATTAAGTTGAAAAGTAATTTGTGTTAGTGACATCATTGCCCAACTTGTTCAGTTATATGATAATTGATCTTGTTCCTAAAATATAAGCTTATCTTTGGGAATTTTTTGTAGATGAAGATGAAATATTAATTTACTTTTATCAATATCATTTCTGTGAGATTAGTTTTACACCAACAAACATGCTAAAATGATGACTTTCAACTTATTAAATTTCATGGAATGCTCCAAATCTTAGCCAAAATTTGGCCTAGCCATTCCAGGATGACCAATATAGGTTAGTATTGTTTCAGTTTAGTCTGCAACCCATTAAGCTGACCATTCATAGCCTTATCTTCAGCTGATTGTAATGTACAAGTTACACTTTGATTGTGGTACTCTTGTCATAACAACTGCTGGTACTTTTTTTTTTTCTGAGAAACTTTTAATTTTATGTAGTAATAAGCTCTCTCATTAGGGTGAAATTTGGAGGGATTAAATGGGATGATCAATTATAGTTTTCTGTATATGTACTTATGATGTTGCACATATGACATATGGAACTATGATCCTAATAGCAACTGTATAATTTTGCTTTTGGCTCCTTTCTATTCAATGTTTATGTGATATCTACAATCTAAAGATTATAAACAATTCCATTAGATTGTCCATCAATTCCATTAGATTGTCCATTAGAGAAGCAAACAAGCAACTGCACACATTTTATTTTAGTTTTTATGGTATGGTATATATTACTCCTTCCCTTTGAACGACACATATTAAGGAAGATTGTCCATATAATCATATATATAAAAGTACTTTTCTTTTCAACATTTTATGTTATGTTAGTCATGCTGCTTTCTTTGTAAGCTATGTTTGAATTGTTAGGGCTTTCACTTCTGATGTTCTGTTCCTTGTAGATAAACCCTCTGGTTGAACCAACCAAGACAATCATGGATTTAGGAGCTGGAACGTATGAATGGCATGAATTCTTTCCATACTGTAAGATTATAATCAGAGTAATTAGACTATGACTGCTTTCTTTGACTTGTTAGGTTTTATTATCGATCTATATTGTCATGATGCAGTGCAACATAATATTGGTGTTGTTATAACTATATGGGCACCAATTGTCTTGGTATGTGAATCTTTCACATACTCTCTCTTTTTTATTTGTGTTTTCCTTTTTTTACTTATATTCACCATTTTCAATTGTTAGGTTTATTTTATGGATACTCAAATATGGTATGCAATTTTCTCTACTATATTTGGGGGTATTCATGGGGCATTCAGCCACCTGGGTGAGGTTAGAAATTCTTATTTTGTTTTCTTCATAAAATATCAATTTCAGCAATCTTGTTGCCCCTTAAAATGTTTATATTCTCTTTTAAATATTTTCCTATGTGGTTTTGTGTGAAAATTAGAAATCTTTATCTAATTACTGTGTTCTTGCACCTTGATGACCTTCCATAGATCCGGACATTGGGAATGCTAAGGTCTAGATTTGAGTCAGTGCCATCTGCTTTTACTGACCGCCTTATGCCATCGTCCAAGGAGGAATTAAAAGGAAATCAGGTTATTGTAAATTTGTTATTTATTTATACTCTAATTGAGCATGAAAGTTCCTCCTTTTTGCAATTTGAATTGGATATAATCCCAACTTAGTGTTCAGTTATTCACAATTTAAAATAAGAGCTGGCAATTTCCACTTGCTTCCATTGACTTGTTGCCCAAGCATCAAATTTGCAGGATGAGATTGAGAGAAGGAACATAGCCAAGTTTTCTCATATATGGAATGCATTCATAAGCTCTCTACGGGCTGAGGACTTAATCAGCAATAAGTTGTTATTCTTTAAGTTACTTTTACTGGTTTTTTTGACAAATGTTTTACATATTATATTCTGTCAATTTTCTTGATGTCATTCAGGGAGAAAGACTTGCTGCTTGTGCCATATTCTTCAGGAAATGTATCTGTTGTACAGTGGCCTCCTTTTCTTCTTGCGAGTAAGGTATATGTCAAAGTCTCTTCTGTTGCTCTCTGTCACACTATTTGGTACTTGTTTGTTCTAATCATGGTTTGCAAGATTAATAGATTCCCATAGCACTTGATATGGCAAAAGATTTCAAGAGAACAGGTCAAGGGGAGTTAATCAAGAAGATAAAATACGACAACTACATGTTTTCAGCAGTCATCGAATGCTACGAGACATTAAGAGATATTCTTACAAACCTTTTGATTGATGAAGAGGATCAAATGTAAGCCCAATTTGTTTTTGTTAGTACTAATTGGTTGTTGGATGGTTTAGTATTGATGCATAAGGTTTCACTGGTAATGAAGAAGTGATATCTTATTTTACTTTTTCAGTGGTAGACTTTTTTTTATTAAGATTATTATATAATATGCTTGTCTGCAGAATTCTTAGTCAGATTTGCTCCAAAGTTGAGTCCAGCATTGGTGATAATAGTTTTCTTGAGAGTTTCCAAATGAGTGAGCTGCTCCAGCTCAGCAACAAATTGGAGAAGCTGCTAAATCTTTTGGTAAATGGTGTCCCAGAATACTCCAGATGATAATCATGATGGTTCTCTTAATAAATTTTGTATTTCTGCAGAAAGTTGAATATGAGGATATTGAATCATATAAAACACAGATCATCAATGTGCTGCAAGATATAATGGAGATCATTACACAGGATGTGATGACTAATGGACGTGGGTAAGATATAGTTGATATGTTCTTATTAAATGCTGATGTATGTCCTAATGGCTTCTCTACCCCATATAATTTTGTTCCCTGCAGCATATATCCGAAACCATCTGGGGCAGCACGTGAAACAGAGTGGAAGGAAATGTTTACAAAATTAAAGCTAGAACTAATGGATGACAGATCCTGGAGGGAAAAGGTGCTCAGTTAATCATTTACCTTTGATGATTTTGCATGATATTATTAGAATTCATTCCATTTGGGTCACTTTACAGGTTGTGAGGCTCCATTTGCTTTTAACAGTCAAAGAATCTGCAATAAATGTTCCAATAAATCTGGATGCTCGGCGTCGAATTACTTTCTTTGCCAACTCCATGTTTATGAATCTGCCACCCACTCCAAAAGTTCGTAACATGCTCTCTTTCAGGTGAAGATCTCTAACATGATTGTGCAATTGAAGTGGTATAAATGCAATTTTTTGTTGCAGCTTCAGTGCAGATGAACTAATATCCTGGC
Source organism: Musa beccarii (assembly GCA_024322285.1). Lineage (NCBI taxonomy): Eukaryota > Viridiplantae > Streptophyta > Magnoliopsida > Zingiberales > Musaceae > Musa > Musa beccarii. Next base: position 11,838,244 of record CM044399.1, read on the forward strand.
ACATTTTTCACTGTGCTAGACAATTTTTCAATATCTGTAGATGCAATTCTCTTGAACTCTTTTGACAGTCTGCAAGTTCTCAAGATTAAGCTGGCCTGATTAGTTAATCTTTATTAAATTATTTTTTAAGTTGAACTGTTGAAATTCATTTTTGGGTGCAACACACCACCAAAATGACATAAAAAATTGTTGCCTATATTTTTCAAACCTTTAGTTGAATTCAGACCCAAGGGAAGCCCGAATTCCTTACAATTTTTCCTTTTCAACCTTCCTCATTGTTAGAGCTGTCAACAAGAGGTATCCAGCCATCTATTAGTATAGATGCATAGCTTTTTGCAATAGGCTCCTTTTGGACATTTTAAACAAAAGAACACAGACTAGAAGTCAAGCTTGTCTCAATGTTTGAATATTAGAGGAAGAAATGTAAAAACTTACATGTGGTCTGCATGAATCCTAGATAACTAATAAATTGCTTTGGTTTCATAAGTTCAAGACAATAAATATTGTGGTTTATCTTATCGGTTCGTACTGATGTATCGACCAGTTATTGGTACAGTTTCTACCGAGCTGTACTAAACATACCGATACACAGTACATGAGGGCATACCGATGTGCTGCCCTTACCAATCCCTTGTCAGACTAGTATGTACCATCCGTATCGAGTGGTACGGCAAGCCTTTGTTTCGAAACTGTAAAATGTGCTGCCCAGGTATTTGTTGGAGACCTAATCAGACGATGGGCTTGGAGGTTCCTTTGATGCTTCTGTTCGTTGGATATTCTATTCCTTGCATGAGGATGACTTAGATCCCTCTTGTATGATCCTCTATTGGGTCTGGGACTGGCATAACTTCTTTCATCTGTGTATGGAAGAACCAACGATGCAGAACCGATCAGGGTTGTCTAAGCAGTGAACCAAGTTGGACCCAAGCCAGTATTTACCTGTCTGATGATCAATTGGTATGCTGATTCGGCAATTTCTCATGGTCCAGTTCCATACCAGGTGTAATGCTGTATTGCTACAGTATTAGGACAGACTACTAGTATGAAAATAGCTAATGGCTCAATATAGGATCAAAGCTGCTGCGGTAGTAGTACAGTACTACTAGTACTAAGCTAGTAAATATGATAAAGCTGCTGCTGCTGCAATAGAACTCTAGTAATATTAAAAGCTGCTGTGCTAATGCAGTAGCGGTACTGAGCTACAAATATCTCTTTACAGGAGCAAAATTGTTGCTGTTGAATCAAAGTCGTTGCTGCAACAACAATTCTAGTATTAACTTAGCAAATAGCAATACATAAGAGTAAAGATTATGCAGACTGCATTAGTTGTAGTAGCACAGTACTACTTTAGCTTAAGAATTAGATTAAAAGAAACGAAACAGAAATTCCAAAGACTTTAGATCAAGAATGAACTCCCCAAGGATGAAGGGTTTTTTCCCCTGCATGTCTTGCATATGAAAAATGGAGCCACAATTTGGAACAAAAAAATGGTGTCACACCATTCACATATAGCGTGTGAAAACATATTTTAATTCATTCAATCATGTTTTTAAGTACAACTTTTTCTTTCTAACTAGATCCCCAATACAAGAAATGGAATTTATATTTAAAACAATCATGTTATTTCATTTATGGCCAATGAATCATCCTTATATTATTTACGATGAATATTCACTTTTATTTTAATTCTGAAGGATGTCCTTTTTAACAAGATATTTGGTTTGTACTAGTTTTCGTTCTTGTAGAATATCTTCAATAAACTATATCTCAAATTTTATCAATTTTCTGTAACTTTTTGTTCTCCTTAGATTATATCAGTAAGTGTAGTACAGATCGCCATACGGCAACTCATTTCAATTATTCTAAGAACAAATTAAACAGCATTGTTTTACAGCATATTACATATGAGCACAAAACATGGTCACTACTTTCGTCCTCCTTTTCAAATTTGATTCCGAAATAGCCAAACAAAATAAAGCATCTGATCATGAAAGAGTTCAGGATACTTCTCTCAGACTTCATGGGTCCACTCCCAAGTAGCTTCATTGACAGTGTAATGTTGCAATCTAATTCTGGTATAGTTTTGTTCCTTAGAAGTTCATTCCATTCCAGAATCTATATGTTGTTGTACACAAGTAACATCCTCTAGCAACTACAAAGAGTATACTATGAGACCGTTGCAGCTTCATACAACCCCCTACATCCTCGCCTCGCCTTGGGCGAGCGCCTTGCTTGACTTCCAAGTGGCGCGCTTCAAAGAGGCGCCGCCTGGGCGCTCGCCCGAGCCCAGGTGTCGGGCGTTCGGGCGAGCTCCCGGGTTAAACCGGGCAACCGAACCAGAATTTTAGTTCTGGTTCGGTCTCCGGTGATTTAGTTGGTTCAATTGAACCAACTAAATCACCGATAACAATCTCTTTCCTCAACCCTAACCCTGCGATTGGCCTTTGCTGCCGCTGCGTTGCAGTTGTCGCTCGTTGCTCCGCTCGCCGCCGCCGCCGCCCTCGCTCCGGTATGTCGTTGTTGCTCGTCGCACCCGCTCCAACTGTCGCTTGTTGCCGCTGTCTCCGTCGCTCCCACCGCTGTCACTTGCTGCCACTGTTGACAGGCTATGTCTTCCTTCTTTCCTTCTGTTTCGAGCCTTCGACAGTATACTGTTAACAAGTGTTAACAGTATACTATTAACAGAATTTTTTATTTATTAAATTAATAATATATTCTTTTGATTTTAATACTATTAATTTTTATTTATTTGAAATTATTGTTAACAGTATATTTATTTATTAAATTAATAAATATTTTTACCATAGATTTTCTTAATTTAATAGTATATTTTTATTTAAATAATTATATTTTTTAATTATATTTATATATTTTTATATTTTAGCGCATCGCTTCGCTCGGGCTAGCGCGCCTGGGCGAGCGCCTAGCGCCTCGGGCGATTTTAAATTTTGATGCCTTTTGGCGCCTAGCGCTTTTTAAATCACTGGTTCTAAGTAATGATGTCATAGTCTATAGTCACAGTCTCCCATTTTCACTTAGGAGTAGGTCGAATCTTTAACTTTCTGGTGAACTTCTGATATTCTCCTGTCTCCCATCTTCACTTAGGAACAGGCTGAATCTTTAACTTTCTGGTGAACTTCCGATATTCTCCCTTCATCTACTGGTACGCTAATTACTTGGAATTATTTACCCTCTTCATACATCCCCACCAATAACCTCAATACATCCCTCTTTAACAATAGCCCTCTTCATACATCCCCACCAATAACCTCAATACATCTTGATACACCTTGGTATTGCTTGGGTGTATGACGAATTAGGAGTTATTTGTTCAATAATTTCTGCTGAGTGGATGGTCCTCTAAATATTAAGTCAATCATGAAATTCAATGGATCCGTTTCTACCTAATGAAACTCTAACTCTAATCCCTGGTATAGTTCTTTAGCAATGGTCTAAATGTAGGGCTTCCTTTTGACATTTCCTAACTCTTTCTACTAAAAATGCTATCAAATCCACTCAATATTTCTCCCAACAACTCCAATCCTGAGTGTGACAAGCGCTTAAGCACCAATGAGTTATAATTATGCAGGTGTGCTGCATTCTTTGTAGATCTCTTGCTTAAAGCATTAGCAACAGCATTGGCCTTCCATTGCTGATAATTGATACTTAAATCTTAATCCTTGAGGCGTCACCTTCACTGTCCTATGAAGAGAACTGATATTTGACTATCTAATAATCAATAATCTTCTCAAATATTTGACCATAAAGGTAACAGCTTTGGATTTTATACTGAAGATGATTGTAGCTAGTTCCAAATCACTGATAGGGTTGTTTTTTCCATCTGTCTATGCTCATAGTTGACAACACTCTTGTGTTGCATCTAAAAACAACCAAGCCCTTAAATCAAGGCTTCACTGATTCTACAAACCCATCGTCACCAAAATGGATCACTAACACAAGCGCATTAGTCCACTGGAACTTAAGTTTATAAGATCTCTACTCACATTTGGGGTCACATTTGTCATACTAAACAAACTATACCTTTTTTTCTAATGAGTCAAGTCAAGGACGTGGCTATCTTGGAGAAACCGGCCACTAATCTTCTGTAGTAGCCTACTAGTTCAAAACTTCTATTCTCAGGCAGAGTATATTGTCACTTCCAATTCATCAGAACTTCTACCTTGTGAGAATTCACTTAAATATTTGTACTAGATAGCACATGGTCAAGGAACATACCTACATGTGTCAAAATCCACACATGCTCAACTTCACATAAAGTTTTCTTATCAAAGATGTTCAGAGATGTTGCTCATGCTCTGTTTTGACTCTTGGACTAGTAGATTCTCAATAAAGACCATCATGAACTTATTTATATTTTGGCAAATACCCTGTTCATATTCATCAAGTGCATGAATGCGGCTAGTTAAGCTGAACATCGCCAAAATTTATAATAACCATACTACATCCTCTTAAATGCCTCGGACTCTAGTTTGCCATTCAATATGGTAACTTGGAGATAGGTGTCATACCTGTTGAAGTTGATAGTAATTCAATATGTTTATAGCGAGTGATCATGATAGGTAATCAAGGAATATACTAAAGGAAACTTTCTAACAACAACTATACAACAATGTCTAGCAAATTTTGTTGATTAACTTGGTCACCCAAAAGGAATTCTGGATATTCTTGGCATCAAGGTTTGCAATACTATCTAGTATGGTTCGGTATGGGCGACATTTACTAGTTCGATAATCTTTCGGCGTGTGGATCACGGTAAATCGGATGGTGTGTCCGATACAGTATTTGTACTATTTGGTACACCCAGTTCATGGCATATATCTTAAGTTTTTATTTATTAACTTTTTCAATCTTTTTTCGAAACTCGATATATGTTAGTATCAGTGATTTAAAAAACGCTAAGCGCCAAGGTCTCAAAACCCTCGAGGTGCTAGGTGCTTGTCTGAGTAAAGAGAAGTGCTCTAAAATATTAAAATATACAAAAAAACATAATTAATAAATGGATAAAAAATATCACTGACAATGGAAAGTGGGAAGAGAAGCAACGGTGAGAAGTTGGTAGTAACGGTGATGGAGGATTAGTCTAAGACAGCCACGACAGCGTTGCGAATGACAACAGCAGTAGCGGTGGAAGCTGCGGAGCAGTGGACAACAGCGACAGCGGACAGCAGCGGAAGCAGTGAGAGAAAGACTCAGCTGGTAACAGAGGAAGACTGCGGCAGAGGCATCGACAGAAAGCATCAACGGCAGAGGCAATGGGAGAAAATGCTTGGGTTGGCTTGGATCGCGTGGGCATGAAGGGTAGCTTTTGAGGTAAGAAATTACGTTAGTTGGTTCAATTGAACAAGCTAACTGCTACTGGACTGAACTAGACTTGAAAATCTGGTTTGATTGCCTTATATGAATCGGGCGCTCACCGTTTACCAAGGAACATTTACCAAGGAACATTGTCCTCAATAATTCTTCATCCATGCCGCATCATAGACATGCTTGTATCGTTGACATGATTTTGGCACACCAAATTCAAATTATATATAATTTTTGACATCCTGTTGTTCTTGACTACATTGTTCTGACTTCTGAGCTTGATTCTTTGCAAGTTTGCAGGGTTCTGAATTTGCATTCTGTTGGTTTGGATATGTCTAAAACATACCTGCAATTACACTAGTTAGGCAATATCAGTCAGTTCAGATTTGATATTGAAAATCATAAAACGGATTTTATACTTCTTAGTTTCACTAATGATATTACACTCCATAAAAGGGAATTGATACATCCAATTAAGTACGATAGTAGATTTATGCGTCAACTTCTTTATGTTGCTATTGGTATGTGAAACTATTATCGCAGAACTAACTGGTAAAGTTTTTGGATATCAGTGTAATAGTCACCCATTTATGTATACCTCACATTGCACTTCCCTCATTGATGAAATACTTCTTGATACTGTTTTCTGCTATTTCCTAGTCAACTTCTAATTAGTTGGTTTCTTTATTCTAATTATGGTCCAAAATTAATTTCTCCGATTCAGTGTCTTGACTCCTTTCTATAAAGAAGAAGTTCTTTACTCTGAGGAGGAACTTAAAAAAGAAAATGAGGATGGGATATCAATAGTGTTTTATCTGCAGAAAATATATCCAGGTAAGTGTCCTAGACTATATGGAATATGGCATTTTTCATGATCGATATTAGTTGTTTCAAATTTTTTCTTTCCACTACTCTAAAGATGAGTGGAGAAACTTCCTCGAACGCATAAAATGTGACCCAAATGATGAAGACATTTCAAAGAATTATATGGATGACTTACGTCACTGGGTTTCTTACAGAGGCCAGACTCTTTCTCGAACAGGTGTGTTGAAAACTATTGGTGAAATCGAGCTTGCCCAAGTGCACACTAGTGTCATATTTAACATTTGATTGCCCTATTTTGACAGTGAGAGGTATGATGTACTACAGACAGGCTCTTCAGCTTCAGTGCTCCCTAGATATGGTACAGGATCGTGGTCAGTTATCATGTATGTGTTTAAATATTTCCAATGTTATTTCTTCAAATTATGTCAGCATTTATTTGAAATGCATGGCGTTATTAAGATATTTGACTGCCTTGCAGCTATTTTTGGGGGCCAGAGGACAATCTCACCGGAACAAGACTATGATGACCAGATGAATCTTTCTGCACGTTCACTTGCTATTGCTGATATGAAATTCACCTATGTTGTATCATGTCAGGTTTATGGAATGCAGAAAAAATCCCATGAAGCTAAGGACAGAAGTTGCTACAATAATATTCATAACCTCATGCTTAAGTAATTCACTGTATTTATAATCAAACAGATTTGAGCAACAATTTTAGCTTCATTATTCTAAGTTCCATTTAAAATCTGCAGGTTTCCATCATTACGTGTCGCTTATATAGATGAGATTGAAGAAATTGTGGGTGTAAAACCACAGAAGATTTACTATTCTGTTCTTGTTAAGGGTATTGATAAGCACGATGAGGTAGTTATCTCCAACAATTTGATGAATGACCTTAATTTTAGTCATTGTCAAAAGGAAACTTCTTTGATATTGTGTCTTTCTTTACATTAGTTTATACATATCAGTTGCTTTAGGAGTTCAGCAAATATAACTGCAAACTGGAGCTTGAAAAGGGAATATTGTTGCATATGGTTTCCTCATTACAAATTTAACTTTACATCTCATGTGCTAATTCTTAATTTTAACGTCTTGTTTTGGCAAAACTTTTCATGATATATTAAAATCTCTTCATGACTGACTGCAATCTTGCATGCCACAGATAGAAGTTGGCATGTATAGTTCTTCAAGTTACACCTATCTTATATTTATGAACAAACTTCCTAGTATACTATTATTTAACACAACTTTCTTTTCTTAAACTGGTATTGTCGTGCCAGCAAAAGGTTTTTTTCTTGATTTTAGTATTACTGGAGCAATCCTAATGAGGTTTTAGTTATTGCAACTTTAGAAGACAGTATGTAGAAGAAGCAGGTTGGTGAATTTGCAAGTCTCATCAGTCACTTGAGGTTTTTCCAGTATCTTCTGATTTTTTTTGTAGATCTTTAACCAAGGAGAAAGGTCGCCTAGGCATCTTTCTACTTGACTCTATTTAGTGTCTTCTTACTGATAAATTTGATTTGTTATGATGGTTCTCATAATTCCTAGATTGATTATGAACATAGTGCAACTTTTTTACTAGCATTAGATTGTTTTGTTTTATTAGTTTTAAGTTTTACCTAGGATTCTTCAGGCGTCATTTTCATTGTCTAATAATTGTTATGATAAATGGATAGTCTTATAGAATCTCTTCTTCTACTCAATAATATTATGTTGCAATTTCTATTCTATGCAAGTGACTAAAGATTAGTATTGAGATAAGAATTGTCTAATAGAATTGGGATCTGGGTGGAACTGACAAGAGCCACTAATACCATCCAGAAATATGTGTTTTGGCTAGAAAAATTAGAAAAAATCATTTGTTCATGTGAAAAAGATAGCTATATAATATATAATAACAGAACATGTGTGCTAATAAGAAAAAAATTAAGGGTTTAACGCGCCACTGAAACAGTTTTTATCAAATCCTAGATTTATAAAAAAAATAAACTATCATTTCATAGTTCATAATTTCTATCTTTGAATTTAAATTCATTTTTTAGAATACTAAATATTTTTTAACTAAAAAAAAGAATCACACCTTAGTAGAGTCACAAGTGATGAAAAAGTTTCCTCCACCCATGTCTTAGATCTATTACAAAGTAGTAGATTACTTTGAACATAAATATAGGATAAAAACACATTAACAACCACACATGTTGATTAGAACATCTGAATAATCATTAAAAAATCTTTAATGCTCATGAAACAGATACAAATGTCAATAATTTAACAAGGGTTGAAGTGCTCGGGTGAGGCGAGGTGAGACCAAAGCACCTCTTCGATTCGCCATGAATTGCGCTGCTTGAGCGCTCGCCTGAACCCGGCATCGAGTGCCTTGGGCGAGCGCTCGACTAAAACCATGCAATTGAACCAGATTCTTAAGTCTGGTTCGATTGAACAGTAGCTAGTTGGTTTGATTGAACCAACTAAGTTACATTAAGTTGTAAAACCCACACCCTACCTCTTAGCGCGACCCTAAGCAACCCTAGCATAGTTGCTCTCTCCACCACTAATGCTTCCTTTGTTGTTGCCTCCGCTGTCAACGCACAAGATCGACACCTCCTCTGTTGCCAACAGAGGAGTCCGAAGGTGTAGTTTTCGAATGCAGTTCCCTCCGTTGCCACTGCTCCCGTGTAACTCCTTTCACCGTCAAGGAAAAGGATTGCAGTTTCCTCTGCCATTGATGGACATATCTGAAGCTTTCTTTGCCTACGACGTCATCGTCCACAGCTTCCACCATCGTCGCTGTCGTCGTCCAAAGCTTTCTCTATCTCTACTGCTGTCATTTGCAACTTCCTCCGTCGACGTCGTTGTTGTTGTCCGAAGCTTCCTTCGCCATTACTATCGTTCAAAGCTTCTTCCGTTGTTGTTGTTGCCATCCACAGCTTCCTTCGTTGTCGTCGTTGTTGTTCGAAAGATCATCATCGTCGTCCTCTCCTTCCCCACTTTCCATTATTGGTAACTATTTTCTCTTTTCTAACTACTGTTAACAGTAGATTAAATACTATTGACAATAGATTGTTAACTATTATTATATAATAGTCCTTATTTAAATTTTATCATTGTTAATCTTTATTTATCATTTGTATTATGTATGTTTTATATTTTAATATTTTAGAGCATCTCGCTTCGCTTGGGTTGGCGCCTAGCGCCTCGAGCATTTTGGGACCTTAGTGCCTTTTGGCGCTTAATGCTTGTTAAATCATTGCAATTTAATTTGAAATGACGATATATTAATTCAGTATAAAACTCATGTATTAGAAAAACAATAATAATTCTTATACAATAAACAAAATCATGCATCAGTCACAAACAACACATCTCAATGGCATGCACAATGATCATATAACAAAAGTGTATATTACACTCAAAGGTGCACTCTCCCAATGGCAAATGGATAGGTATACTCTACGAAATGGATTCCTCCCAACAGCGGATGGAGAGAACCTATATCGCACTCCTAATAGTGGATGGAGTGGTATCTCTTATTCGCTTAAGTAGGAACACGTTCCTCATAATAGTGGATGGAGGAATCGTTTAATTGTTACATATGACGACTCATTAATCCTTGAAGGGGATAGCTTTACTTTCCCTTGGTAGGGATGCATAATCACTTATGATCATTCATTTGCATTTATCCATTTATGCATGCATTGACATAATATCAGTGATTTAAAAAGCGCTAGGCGCCAAAAGGCGCCAAGGTCTAAAATCGCCCGAGCGAAGCGAGGCGTTAAAATATAAAAATATATAAATATAATTAAAAAAAATATAATTATTTAAATAAAAATATACTATTAAATTAAAAAATCTAAGGAAAAATTATTTATTAATTTAATAAATAAATATACTATTAACAATAATTTTAAATAAATAAAAATTAATAGTTTTAAACTCAAAATAATATATTATTAATTTAATAAATAAAAATTTTTGTTAACAGTATACTGTTAACACTTGTTAACAGTATACTGTCGAAGGCTCGAAGCAAAAGGAAAGAAGGAAGATCGAGCCATCGATAAGCGGCAAAGTAGCAACGGTGGGAGCGATTTAGCGGCGGCGACTTACAATGGCGAAAGAAGCGGCATAGTGGAGCGGGTGCGGCGTGCGACGGCGACAGCTGGAGCAGGTGCGGCGAGCGACGACGGGAGCAGGAGCGGCGAGTGACGACGGGAGCGGAAGCGGAAGCGGCGAGCGACGGCGAGAGCAGGAAGCGGCAGCGGGAGCGGGAGCAACTAGCGACAGCAGCAGCAGAGGCCAATCGCGGGGTTAGGGTTGGGGAAAGAGGTTGTTATCGGTGATTTAGTTGGTTTAATCAAACCAACTAATTCATCGGAGACCGAACCAGAACTAAAATTCTGTCGAACCAACTAATTCACCGGAGACCGAACCAGAACTAAAATTCTGGTTCGGTCGCTCGGTTTAACCCGGGCGCTCGCCCGAAGAGGCGGCGCCTCTTTGAAGCGCGTCGCCTAGAAGTCAAGCGAGGCGCTCGGGCCTCGCCTCGCCTCGCCTCGGGCGAGTGCCTTTTTTAATCACTGCATAATATAATAAAATATTATAAGGGATCATGCATGATATACCAATTAGGCTATGTCCATTAGTGTCTCTGTACTATGATGGATCCGTAGCTCCTTTCATTGGTTGTACTTTTAATGTAGACCACTCAATATAGTCACATATTACATGGTAATAATCATATTAATATCATTAATTTTATCTAAAAAATAAGAGAAAATCAATAATCATTTCCAAATGATGTTTTCAGATAAAACTTTTAGATTCATCAAATTATAAAGACATGAGGCATTAATTTCTCAATAGTCCTTAATCAAGTAGAGCCCTAATTTGAGTAGCCCAATTGATTGAAACCAAACTCAATTTAGTTAGGACATAACAGAACGAGCCTCATCCTTATAGAATTGATTTGGAATCATCTTGTATTGATCTAATTTAGATTTGATTGATTTCAATTTGATCACGTAGGTTTGAACTGATCAAGTTGGTTTGGATGGAGGGGCGACAATATGTCCAGATCCAATCGTATAACTGGGTGGGCCTAGCTTCACTGGTTGAGTTGAGCCTCACTTACAAGTTGGGCTGAGCCTTACCACTAAACTGGGCCATGCTTGGCTCGCGGGTTAGCTCGTACCGAGTTGTTGGGAAATCCGTCAGGGGGAGCGACATCACATGTGCAGCGGAAGAACAGAAAACAAAACCCTAGATTTCCCATAGAAAGTTTCTGTCGTCGTGCGAAGATCGGTGGATCAAAAACAAATCCACAAAACTGCACGTGTAAAAGAAGATACCTAGGGAGATCGTATATCCCTGAATTCCTGCAGATCTGTGGGAGAGGATGAAGGAGGTCAAGCGTCCTCTCTAGCGGTATCCATATGGCAGGGATTGCGACGATGCACCTCTCTCTTTGGGGAGAGGAGAACAGGAGGTGGCTACCAAAAAACCCTCAGCCTATAGAGCTTTGGTTCCCTCCTATTTATAGAGGCCTCCTGAAAAGCCCTAATGGATCTTTTGTCCTATTGGGTATTGGATCTCTATCCAATTACCCAAGCTTTTTGGATTAGTGAGTTTCTACCCAATAATCTCTTATTAGCAATTATTGGATCTCATCTCAAGATCCAATAATTCAGGGGCTTAATGGATATCCAATAAGATAGGGGGTTCAGCGGATATCTCATATCCGAACCTCTACTCGTCGCAACACCTACCATATGTGTGTGACCCTCTAGGCCCAATATCGAGTGGTCGTGAGTCATACTTGTCGAACTCCTTCGACTTAGTGAATTATTATCTCTATAATAATTCATCCAACTCATCGATCGGCATGCGGACGCATTGTGCCACTACGCCGCGGCCCCTAGACGATACAGGGGAATCCAATCCTTTGGACCTGTCTGTCCTCAGATACTATATATATATAATCTCTCATCCATCTAATATCCCAGAGACCCTATATCGGGCATGGTGCTGTCAGGCCCATACGGTCTTTCCCCGAATCTTGCTCTTGTCGGATTCTCCCGGAGAACTCTTTCTCTCTCAATCCAGAAACCCACTAATCTCTTATTAGCAATTAGTGGATCTCATCTCAAGATCCAATAATTCAGGGGCTTAATGGATATCCAATAAGATAGGGGGTTCAGCGGATATCTCATATCCGAACCTCTACTCGTCGCAACACCTACCATATGTGTGTGACCCTCTAGGCCCAATATCGAGCTGGTCGTGAGTCATACTTGTCAGAACTCCTTCTGATTTAGTGAATTATTATCTCTATAATAATTCATCCAACTCATCGATCATGACGCATTGTGCCACTACGCCGCGGCCCCCAGACGATACAGGGGAATCCAATCCTTTGGAAATATCTGTCCTCAGATACCATATATCTATAATCTCTCATCTAGCTAATTTCCCAGAGGCCCTATATCGGGCATGGTGCTGTCAGGCCCATACGGTCTCTCCTCGAATCTTGCTCTTGTCGGATTCTCTCGGAGAACTCTTTCTCTCTCAATCCGAATAACCTTGGCCAAGGATTTGTTCGAGCAAGAACACATGAGATATTCCTCTCATGATACCGAGAGCGGATGATCCTCTATTGACACTCAATAGCCCTCGTAAGGTTGACTACTATTCCCGAGATTCGGTTGTACTAGATCTAAAACTTTCTAAACCTGTAAGTCCGACGTCAAAGAATGAAGTACTCATACAAGGGCATCTTTGGTGTCTTAAGTCTAAGGACTAGATACACTACTGGGACTACGGAATCGCTGTCTGACGTGAGGTATCATTAACCATCCAGCATTCCGTAGGCGGATCAATTAGTGAACTTATTCTCCAATGAGCACCTGCACTGTACCCTTAGTGTCCCCACACGACTAGCTATAAGACTAGCTACCTCCATCATATGAACGAGTATACAGCACACCAGTCTATCCGGTTATCTCGATGTCCTTCTCGAGTAATCTATGACTAGGATAATTTAGGGTCTGTGTTTAAAGATGAATTGGTCTCATTATCGTAATCTCATCACGATCCAATTCCCATTGCACAGATTCAAGGACATCACAATATACATCTAGATAATGTGAGATAATGCCAATAATCATAAGCAAAGAGATTGACGCAGCGTCTTACAGGTGCAATCACTCATGTGATTGGCTTGTAGGGCACCTATAACTAGCACGAGCCACATTGGTTAAGCTATGTCTGACCACATGGTTTGGGTTATACCTAACCATATGGGTTGGGTTGTGCTTGATCACATGAGTTGGACTATGCTTGGCCACATGAGTCGTGTTTAGTAACATGGGTTGTGTCGTACCTGGTTTCATGGGTTGGGTCATGCCTGCTCACATAGACTGAGCTATAGTTGACCACATGGGCTGATTTATGCTTGACTACATGGGTTGGGTCATGCCTGATCATATGTGTTAAGTTCATGGTCTGTAATATCGAATGGTACCTCCCGGTACGCGCGGTACGTATCGGTTCGATAGGATATCGGTACGCGGACCGCCTGTTATCGCTTAGTATCGTTTTTTATTTTTTAATAAAAAAATTATTATTTTTGTTTTTTTAATATGCGACGTTGCCTTCCTTCTCGGGCGACGTTGCCGTGGTGACGTCGCCGAGAAGGGAGTCGACGACTCCCGAGGCGACGTTGCACGGGCAACATTGCTTTCTTCTTTTTTTTAATATGTGATGTTGTCGACGCCTCGACGACATCGCTTTTTTTTTAATATGCGACGACGTCGCCCGAGAAGAAGGAATATATATATATATATAATTATATATATAATATTTATTTGTATATATAATATTTATAATTATATATACACCGAACGGTATACCAAAATGTACTGTTCGGTATACGGTATCGTACTGAGGAAGTATCGAAACTCTGGTATAGTTCAAAATTGCAGACCTTGGTTAAGTCATACCTGGCAACATAGGTTGGGCTATGCTTGGTCACATGTGTTAGGTTGTACTTGACCATATGGGTTGGATCATGTTTGGTCACATGGGTTAAGCTATATCTAATCACATTGGTTGGGTTATGCCTTATCACATGTACTAGGTCGTACCTGATTACATGGGTTGGGTCATGCATGACCACGTGAGCTGAGCTAGCTAATCAACTTAACTCAAGTTAAATTTCAATTTAAGTCCTCTTATTAAATTAGATTTTATTATTTAAGAAGTACTTTAAAATATTATAAAATAATAATTAATCTCAAATACATTCTTTTTCATGAATTAACTAATTTAGATTCATGATTCCAAATTTAAAACTAATTAAATCATAAAAATCTACACATAATTCCTTAAAACATAAATGTCTAATTAAATAAATTATAACTATTATTAGATTAATTAATCATTCTAACATCACAATTCAATGATCATTGTTTATTAATCATAAAATTTTGAAATTAAAACATTATTATACATCATACAAATTAGAACAATTCTGATATCAAAGATTTCAAAATATGAATAAAAATTGCTAAGAAAAGAATAAAGGATCCTACCTCTATTTGAGATCGTCTTCTCAGGGAATCCTTTTCTCAATTCTCCCACTATCAGGATCGGTGAGGAATGAAGGAGTTGGAGCTCGCTTTATATAAGAGATGATGAGCGCTCCTCGAAAGCTAAACAATAATTTAATTTTTATTTTTAATTTATTTTTCTTTTGTTTTCACACACAAGGATAGAATTGTACTATTTAGTTCTCATGGTTCACATGCGAAAATGGAATTTGAACTATTTACTTTCTAAAAATTATATCACTTATTAGGAAATAAATCAATTAATAATTTAATTGATTGACAAAATTTCTAACTTGTCCACATGATTAAGAAAATCAATTTTAATCATTTCCTTAACCATACTATACAAACATGGAAGTTAATAATTTAAATAAAGTAATACATTATTTATGGTAATTTGATTTATGTTAATGCAGAAAAATCATTGGTGATTATAATTTTGATATCTTCTTGTGATATGATTACTCATCATAATTTTGGTTTGATATAGTAGTGTATAACTATTTCTTATTCTATAAATTCCATCATATACAATTTATTGTATTTATTTTATATATCTATATGTTTTTGTTTGTATCGTTCTATTTTGTTTCATCCATTTGCTATATTTATTGCAAAAGTCACCATACTGATTGCTATATGTGAGAATGGGATGGAACATATTATGATAGAGAACCACAGCCATACTAAGTGAACCCATGCGAATAGCATGGACATATTCCTAAACTTTTTAAACTATGCTAGGTGGCACAAAGTTGTGCTAATTGACATCACAAATTTTCTTGTCATGCTGGAGAGCTAACTGCACCCTTGTATCACGAAACAGCATTCCTTAGATTATTATAATCTTTTTATTATTAATTATTTACTGCTCATTACATATTACATTTATGTTTTTCATTGGATAAATCTAAAATGTGATGCACCCATTTTTGTTTAGGCTACAGAACAACAAAATTGAAAGATTTATAAAAATTAACATAAAACAATACATGCCAAAATTTTAAAAAAATGAGAAAAGAATAAAAATTTCATAATTAATTTGTTTGAACATATTAATTAAAATACTTTTAAAAGGAATGTGATAGATTAATTGTTTAAAAGAATTCATTGAAGGATGATAATGAAGGACATGGAAAATTAAACCCACCGACCCCTAATGATTTGGCAAGGCTTTATTATAAAAGGTATTGGGATGTTTTAGTTTGTTCCTATTGTTTAAAAGAATTGAACCCGCCGACCCCTATTGTTTAAAAGAAATTTAATGCCTATGTCCAATGGTTTGTCAATTTCCTTATGTGAACCTGGACAATGTTAATTGACCTACGAGTAGATTGGTATGTACTATAGGCAAAAGATCAATCGCCACTGGGTTGCTTGGTAGACAAAGAGGCAAGTCCTCATAATCAATATGCTTCACCGAGGGTTTCTAGTTTCACTAATCATGAAAATTTCTTGGCCTATTTGTTTTATGTATCAACATCGTGGATGCTAGGTTTCATGGTGGACGTGTTATTTGCTTATATTGAAATGCCATCTACCAAAAGATTGTTTATTATCTCAAAATATAATCATTTTTCACACAATTGATGAGGAATTAGTAAATTTGATATGTGATTGCCCGATGAGTATATGATTGTTTTTACTGCTGATATAGTTTGACATTATGGTATATGTACTTATAACTTGTACATGACGTAATTGTTTAATAGCCCGTATTTGCTTATCTCATGATGGTTATTGCAATATATCTTGATTTCTTAGGAAATTTATCGCATCAGACTACCTGGGAAACCAACAGATATTGGTGAAGGGAAACCAGAAAACCAGAATCATGCAATAATTTTCACCAGAGGGGAAGCACTTCAGACTATTGATATGAATCAGGTATTATTTATTTCCTTTATTCAATATTTAGAAAATATTGGGCTATTCAATTCTTTCTTTGTTTGTAGGATAATTACCTAGAAGAAGCATTCAAGATCAGAAATACTTTGGAAGAGTTCCGAGATGGGCATCGGCCCACAATATTGGGTCTCCGTGAGCATATCTTCACGGGAAGGTTCCTTTTTGGTTGAACTTTCATTTCAGTGTGAATATGGCATTCTTTAGTTATCTCAAGATTGTACTTCGTTTTTTATGAGTACACCAAGATCAAAGAGACTACTTCTACCTACTTATGTTCTCCTTTCATATCTTCATCTCCAGTGTTTCTTCTCTTGCCTGGTTCATGTCCAACCAAGAGACCAGCTTTGTGACTATTGGGCAAAGAATTCTGGCAAACCCTCTCAAGTATGTTACCTGCCTATAGTGTTGTTCAAACGTATATTTCTGTTGCCTTGTGATTATACGTCAATTCATAAAAGAATGTACTTAACCAATTATTTTTGTGCTCATAAAATATATTATTCAACATGAACAAAAACAATAGCAAGCTGTAATTTGCCTATTTCATTTAAGCATCTGGTTTTTCACTATAACACTTTCAGTGATCCCAATATATGTTTCAATTTCACATATGCATCCTGTACTTTTGTTATTGCTCGCTATTGTTACTTAATGTGAGAAAGTGTGCCTTATTTTCTAGCTAAAATATATTCTTGAACCTCCTTGGATCGTTAGTAACCATCACAGGAAGCTACCACACAGATCTATGCCTACATGTTCCAATATTCAACTCTTCTAGATCATGGTCAAATAAGAAACAAATTGTACAAACACAATTTGGAATGGTAGTGAATAGTTTTATTGTGTGAATGAATTTTTCTGTAGTTCTTGCCTTCATGATTGCATGACATTTTTTATATAAGCATAGAATTTCTACTTCTAAGATATCAACTTAAAATGCTATTTTTAAGTCAGTTTGAAAATGTTTCAAAATTTAAATTTATTGTAAGAAAATGCTAAATCGTAAAGGGAATTGTTATCTTCTTTCTTATCATGTGTACTTGGTATCAATAATCCCAATTTTGGTACTATAAAAGTTACAGGTGAAATGCACTGAAAAGCATAACTTTTCTTTGCTTGATTGGATCTTCAAAGATCATTTCCACACATGTTGGACTTTAGTTATATTTTCCTTAATGGATTTTTAGGGATTGTATTTTGTTAGGAGATAGGCTGCGTCAGGCAAGTACTTTGATAATCAAAACTCTTAGTTTTATAGCTTGATTGCAATGTACTTAAGCCCCCCAAAAGCTGGTGATTCTCTGCAGAAGGCCAAATATGGCATTGTGAGTCTGTATATGGCGATATCAACTAGTAATGGCAGCAGCATATCCACTGTAAATGTTGGATTGCCTCTTCATTTATAAGTATCTTCTTGGAATTAGCGACCATTTAAAAAATAATGTGCATCATTATCACTGCCTTTAGTGTGGTACTTGGACAAATTTAATGGGGAATGCCCTCTGTAAGCTAACTGGGTGTCTAATTCTTGATAAATATCTGCAGTTTGTAAATTATCTTCACTAGAAGATTTTATTGTCAATTTAACTCTGTGTGCTCATATATTTAAATAAGTGGCTATATTCTTGTTCTCTGTAGCTGTACCTAGTTATTGTACTAATAAGATGACTTCAATTCTTAGGGTTCGCTTTCATTATGGACATCCTGATATTTTTGATAGAATATTTCACCTTACTAGAGGCGGCATAAGTAAAGCATCAAAAACCATAAATCTGAGTGAGGATATTTTTGCAGGTGAGGTTAGAAATAACATTGATCAATTGACTTGCAGATACCTTTTATTGCTTATCATGTTTGACTATTTTTAGGGTTTAACTCAACTTTACGTGGGGGAAATGTTACACATCATGAATATATACAAGTTGGCAAGGGGCGTGATGTGGGAATGAATCAAATTTCTCTTTTTGAGGCAAAGGTGTCAAATGGAAATGGGGAACAAACATTGAGTCGTGATGTTTATCGTTTGGGACGAAGGTTTGACTTCTACAGAATGCTGTCTTTTTACTTCACCACTGTGGGATTCTATTTTAGCAGCATGGTACGCATTTTACATCCTCATTTCAGTTATAATTCTCTATGATGATGGAAAAATAGCTTGTCTTTATTGTTGTTGTTTTTATTGTCATAATTGTTTTTGTTTTGAGTAAAGCTGATTGATTACATGTTAATCGAAAATATTTTTGTTAATCTACTAGCTTATAATGCTGAAAATAAATCATTTGAGTGTTTATGGTGTTGAGTTTTCTTTCTTTTCCTTTTCCTTGTAAATTGAGTTGGTCTAACTCCAAAAGACCTTCTACATAACTTGAATGTCCAAGCTGAAATAAATCTTGTCAGATATGATGTCATTATGATATGGCTTTGGGGTAGATACACATTGCAACATATGTCATAGCCTTTTGCACAATTCCCAGTTATTTTGCAAAATATATTAGTATACAAGCATGGGAAACAAGAAATATTGTGGAACAATCTAAAATTAATTTTGTCCACGAAGATCAATTTTCTTGTTTGTTTAGAATTCCTTAAGCTGCTATCAATAATTAGCAATATCTACAAACTACTTAGGTCTAGGAAGAATAGGCTAGATTTCACACCAAAAATTTTAAAGCATTTGTGACAAGTTGTAATGTCTCAACTCTATGGGTTTGTTATATGGATATTTTGATTTAGGAAATGATACAGCAAATATTAATATGCAAAAATCAAGGTAAATCTTTGCCAAGGGAGTAAATTGACAGATTACAACAATAACAAAAAGTCATCATGTTCCAACAATTTGGGGTTCAAGATAGGAACAATAAATAAGCGGTAAAAGCAATGATTTTAATAAGCGCTCGGGCATTCGTGTAGGTGCTTGGGCAAGGTGAGGCGAGGCCCGAGTGCCTTGCTTCATGTCCAGGCACCTCGCTTCAAAGAGGTGCCGCCTAGGTGCTCACCCAAGCCTAAGCGTCGGGCACTTCGGGCGAGCACCCAGGTTAAACCAGGCGATCGAACTAGCGTTTTACGTCTGGTTCGGTCTCCGGTGTTTTAATTGGTTCAATCGAACCAACTAAAGCACCGATATTAGCCTCCCAACCCTAGTCTTGCTCGCGATTCTACTGCCAACTTTTTCTCTCTGCTGTTGTTGCCTCTCTTCGTTGTTGTCGACTCTCTTTGCTGCTGTTGCCACTGTCGTTGCTCGCCGCTACTGCTGTCATTGCCATTGTCGCCGCTCAGTCACGAACGGTCATCGTGCACTTGTAACAACTTCGTTCAATGAATTGTTCATCACTTTTGCATGCTTGTACAGATCCTTGATAGCATGTTTTGCCTTAGTTTTGGTGTGTTTTTCTTGTAAAAATGTAAGCAACGACAGTTTGCAGCGTTGTATTACAATCGCTCACCGCACCGGGCAAAACTATCCCAGCTAAGTCTGATTAGAGTTGGTGCAAGGGTGCTTCACGACTTAGGCAACTCCAGCTAAGTCCGTGACTTTGTCGTAATGGTACTTCACCACTTAGGCAATTCCAGCTAGGTGCGTGACATTGTGGTATTAGAGCGGGCAAGCAATTCGAGCAAGCAGCGAAGAAACTTTACAATCTCGCCATGGAGAAACATCGCAGCGAATTGAGCAAAATAAGGCAAGCTGGATAGTTGCTCAAAGCTACCGCAGGCGGGTTGCAAGTGCAAACTCGCTCCCTTGCTGCTGGAGCCACTCAAGAGGAGTGCGACAACGAACATGATAAGCGAGAAGTTAGCTACTCACCGTGAGCGAATGAGTCGTAATCTGTAGCGCCAACCGGGAAAAAGAGCCATAAAGAGAGACTTACAGTGGCAGAAACCCGCTTAGATGTTCTTGAAGTGAGCTTGGAGAAACTCTACCAAGGCCAATGAAGGCTTCTTGGGGTAGAGAGCTCGCAAGAAGTTGAATTCCGGATCAATAAGGTTAAGATCCTAGTCGACCGACTAACGGATGACACCAAAGACTTCGTGCAACATTTGCAGGAAGTTGTGCAGAACTCACTTCCAGAGTGACTTTGCTCACAAGGGCACTAAATGCAGGAGGGAGCAACACTTGTGTTGTATGGTCACAAAGCTTAAGAGCACCCGAGCCACATTGTTATGGGGGTGCTAGAGATGCTAAGGAGCTCGAGAATTTCTTGTTCGACATGGAACAATTCTTCCGAGCTACGAGGCCTGACTCTGAGGACACCAAAGTTTCGATAGCAACCATGTATCTGAACGGAGATACGAAATTTTGGTGGAGGACCCGTTGGGAGGAGATCCAACAAGGTCAGTGCCGAGTGGACACTTGGGAAGATTTGAAGCGAGAGTTGAGAACTCAGTTCCTACCTGAGAACACAGAGTTCGTCGTAAGAAGGAAGTTGAGACAACTCCACCAAACGACTTCCATTCAGGACTACGAAAGCAATTTTCTGCACTGATGCTGGACATCCAAGACATGTCCGAAAAAGATAAGTTCTTCAGCTTTCTCGATGGCCTGAAGCCTTGGGCTCAATAGGAACTACATCGACGGAATGTTACTAATGTGATCGGCGCAATTGCGATCGTAGAAAGGCTCACCGACTTTGTTTCTTTAGAGGACTCTGGGAAAAAGAAACAACCTTCAGGAAATCGCCCTCAAAAATATTTGAGGGAAGGAGCCCTGGGGCTAGCAAAGGAAGAAGAGTTCCCATAAAAGGCAAAGCTCAAAAGGTAAGGCCTAAAAACCTGGCGGATGCTTCTTGTGTGGAGGGTCGCACGTGGTGAGGGAGTGTCCACAGAAACAGGCACTCAATGCCTTGACAGCTTCTATCCACCCCTCGTAAATCGAAGAATGGCAAGGCTGTCACTCTCAGTTCAAGTAGCTTAGAATTCAGTAGCGACGATAAGGAGTCGCAAGGACCCTGGATGGGAGTAATGCGTTTGTTGAATGCATTGCGGGGTCAAGTGGGGAGAATATGAAGGCAAACAAACAGAAAGCTAGGGGCAATGAGCTAATGTACGTGGACATCAAGCTCAATAGCCAAACAACCCGTGCAATGGTGGACACGAGCGCTACCCACAACTTTATTGCTGACCAAGAGGCAAAGCGACTTGGGCTGATCTTGAAGATGAACCCAAGTCGGATGAAGGTGGTGAACTCGGAAGCCAAGTAGATCTTTGGGTTGGCAAAGGGAGTCCTCATCAAGATCGGAACATGGAGCGGGAGCACAAACTTGATGGCGTTGCCACTGGACAACTTTCAAGTGATTCTCGGAATAGAGTTCATGCATGCGACGAAGTTAGTGCCAATGCCATTTTTAAACTCTCTATGTTTGTCGGAATGGAGTTCATCCGCAGTTCCAAAGCACCATTCGGAGCTCTAGTTATCTTCCAGAAGAAACAAGATAGGAGCATTTGACTATGCGTCAACTATCGGGCCCTCAACAAAGCGACGGTGAAGAACAAGTATCCAATCCCAGTCATCGCAGACTTGTTCGACGAACTGGGCAGAGCGAAGTATTTCTCCAAACTCGATCTTCAGTCGGGGTACTGGCAGGTGCGCATTGCTGAAGGCGATGAAGCAAAGACTACCTGTGTGACCAGGTATGGAGCGTTTGAGTTTTTGGTGATGCCTTTCGGCTTAACCAACGCTTCGGCCACATTCTGCACTCTTATGAACCAACTATTCAAGGAGTATTTGGACAAGTTTGTAGTCGTCTACTTGGATGATATCATCATCTATAGCAAACGCTTGAGGAGTACGTCGAGCAGCTTCGAACAATTTTCAAGGTTCTAAGGGAGAATACTTTGTTCGTGAGAAGAGAGAAGTGCTACTTTGCTTAGACGGAGATCTTATTCTTGGAGCATCGAATCGGCGACGGTTCCATTCGGATGATCAAATCAAATGTGCAAGCTGTTGTGGAATGGCGAACTCCAAAGAATGTGCCAGAGCTGAGATCCTTCCATGGTTTCGTCAACTACTATCGGCGCTTCATAGTTGGGTATTCGAAGCACGCAGCTCCACTAATGGAGTTACTGAAGGAGCAGCCTTGGAGATGGTCTGACAGATGTGAAGCGACATTTCAAGATCTAAAGGCTGTTGTTTTGGAAGAATCGGTGCTCAAATTTTCAGACTATGGGAAGCCTTTCAAAGTCCATACAGATACTTCAGACTTCGCTATTGGGGGAGTATTTATGTAGGAGGGTCACCCAATGGCTTATGAAAGCTGCAAACTCAACGAGACCAAGCGGTGGTATCTGGTGCACGAGAAGGGGATCACAGCGGTGGTCCACTGTCTACGAGTTTGGCGACACTACCTTCTCGGATCGCAATTTGTGCCGAGGACGGACAACATCGCTTTGAGTTACTTCCAGACTCAAAAGAAACTCTCTCTAAAGCAAGCACAGTGGCAGGACTTCCTAGTTGAATTTGATATGACAATGGAGTACAAGCCCGGAAAAGTAAATGTCGTAGCTAATGTATTTAGCCGGAAAGTGGAGCAGGTAAATGCCATGCAGCTGAAGGGCAGAGACCAAGCAAGTCAATTGCACTCCAACTTCCTTTCCCGGATCAAGGATGGACTGTATAGTGACCCTCAAGCAGTGACCCTGATGCAACTGATCCAAGAAGGCAAGGTACGCTGGTTTTGGGTCCAGGAGGGACCCATTTACACAAAAGGGAATAGGATTTATGTTCCTCGAGTGGGCAATTTGAGGCTTGAACTCTTGAGAGAGTGTCACGATTCCCTTTGGGCAGGACATCCGAGCATTCACCGAACATTGGCTCTCGTGGAGAGGGCCTTCTACTAGTTGAAGATGAGGACGGATGTGGAGGAATATATTCGAACGTGCCTTACTTGTCAACAAGATAAGGTGGAGCAACGGAAGTCGGTGGGACTTTTGGAGCCGTTGCCAGTACCAGAAAGGTCGTGGGAGAGCTTTTCCCTGGACTTCATATGAAGCTTGCCGGCGGTAGGGGGATTTGGATCGATACTCGTGGTGGTTAATCAATTTTCAAAGTATGCAACCTTCATTGCTGCACCCCTGCGCTATTCAGTAGAGGAAGCGGCCAAGTTGATGATGAAGAATGTGAAGTATTGGGGAGTCTCGCATAATATCATCAGTGATCAAGATGCTCGGTTCCTGGGACGATTTTGGACCGAGCTATTCAAATTGTTGGGGTCTAAGCTATACTACTCCACGAGCCTCCACCCCCAGACGGATAGCCAGACTGAAAGGATAAACTCGCTCTTGGAGCAATATCTTCGGCATTACGTGAGTGTCAACCAACGAGATTGGGTTAAGCTATTAGACATACCCCAATTATCTTACAACTTGCAGCGGAGCTCTGTGTCCAACTAGAGCCCCATTGAGATCATTACAAGGCAGCAGCCGTCGACTACTCGCACCTTCACTGTCGGTTATACTGGGAGTAGTCCGTCTGCATATCACTTTGCAAAAGAATGACATTGAAATGCAGATATTGCGCAGGCTTACTTAGAGAAAGCGGCCAAAAAGATGAAGAAGTGGGCGGACTTGGGAAGGTGATTGTAAGAGTTCAAAGTTGGTGATTTGGTGTTGGTGAAGCTCCAAACAGCATCACTCTAGTTCTTTAGGCACAAAGTACACAAAGAATTGGTGGGCAAGTATGAAGGGCCCTTCCCAATTATCAGTAGTGTGGGCAACTATAAGTTGCAACTGCCGGTGTGACTCAAAATTCATAATGTTTTTCATGCCAACAACTTGAAAGCTTACTACTCAGATCCGCAAGATGCTTCTCAAAGTGTTCCAATTCGACTACCCCCCACCAGAGCCTCCTACGAGAAGCGAGTTGAAACCATTTTAGCGGATCGCAAGATAAAGCTTCCAAACGGAGTTGAGCAGACCAAGTACTTAGTGAAGTGGCGTAAGCTTCCTTGAACCGAAGCCAGTTGGGAGCCTGAAGACACCATACGACATGAAGCAGTCATCAAAAACTACCAACAAGTGTTGACGAGGGCGTCAACAATTTAAGTGGGGGAGAATGTCAGGAATTGTCATTGCGCACTCGCAACAACTTCGTTCAATGAACTATTCATAGCTTTTGCATGCTTGTATAGATCGCTATAGTTTTGGTATGTTTTGCTTGTAAAAATATAAGCAATGATAGTTTGCAGCGCTGTAGTACAATCGCTCCCCGCACCGGGTAAAACTGCCCCAAAATGGCTCCGTTTTTACGTGCCATGACCTGTTTTCTGCAGACCGCAGTTGCACGTGAAACGTCAGCTATCTCAGCACCCTGGAACCCCCCAAGTGGTATTGGGACGGATGGGGTTTCGGTGTAGTGTCGGGCGTTGAACACTCTTCTAAAGTTTGCACGTCAATTTGAAGGAAACTTGCCTTCGCGCTCGACACTCGGGGAACAATTGTTTGCGGACTTGCAATTGTTCGTTCACCCTTCTAAAGTCCTTGTTTTCCTCCTTTCTCTCTTTTCTCTTATGCACTCCAAGTGCTGGCTGAATTGCTTGTAAAGCTTTCCTCTTCGCGAGACGTCGAGACTTGTCCGTCGTTTGTTTCCAAACTAATCAATTTTCTGTTTTATAGGTCTTTCGGGACCTGTATGTTGTTGCAACTAGGCTGACCCTTAGCGGATGCATATGTCGCAAGGGCACCTCAAGACTTAGGCAATCCCAGCTATAAGTCTGATTAGAGTTGGTGTAAGGGTGCTTCACGACTTAGGCAACTCCAGCTAAGTTCGTAACTTTGCCGCAAGGATGCCTCACCACTTAGGTAATTCTAGTTAAGTGTGTGACAGCTCGTCGCTCCTGCTCTCGCTCTCGTTATCGTTACTCACTACTGTCGTTGCTGCTTCTCTTAATCAGCAGCCTAAGTCTTACTTTTATGCTCCGCCCCCCGTACCGTTGTCGTTGCCACTATCACTGCTCGCCGCTGTTGTCATTGCTCGCCACTATCGCTGCTCTTGCTGTCGCTACCATTGCTCGCTCGCCGTTGCTATTACTCTTACTCTCTCCTCACATCGACTCGATAGTATATTGTTAACAGTCTATTAATAGTATACTATTAATGTATACTAGTAACAATATTTTTTTTATTTATTAGATTAATAATATATTATTTTGATTTTAATACTGCTAATTTTTATTTATTTGAAATTATTGTTATTGTTTTGAATTTTGAGACTTTTTGTTAATGTGATATTGTGATATTATAATTTTTTAATTTAATATCATATTTTTATTTAAATAATTATATTATATATTTTTATACTTTAGTGCCTCGCTTCGCTTGGGTGAGCTCCTGGGCGACCGCCTAGCGTCTTGAGTGTTTTTGGACGTTGGCGTCCTTTGGCGCCTAGCGTTTTTTAAATCACTGAGTAAAAGGTAAAAGAATTGATTGGAATTAGTGTTGGCAAACTGCTGGTTCCTGCAATCTTACTGGTTCCATGAACATTTTCAGTTCTCAGACAATCCTAAACAATAGTCCAATTGGTTTATTAGGAGTTTGTAGAAATAAAGATGTAAATGTTGCAGTCCTAAACAAGCTAATTTGCCTCGTTTTCACCGAAGAAATTATATGGACTAACTTTTAGGTAATTTGTGGCAAGTAAGATTTGGGATATTAAGGATGTCTTGATAGGAATTCGAGGTTTAGAAAGAGTAAAATATTGGATGACCATGTCGACTTTCTAACACAAATTAAACATCCAATACTTTACTCCTAATTTTCAAACTCATACCATACTGAAGATATTGATGTCTCCTTTTTGGATGTAAACAGGCTTCCATGGTTTAAATGATTTTATTTTCTGTTTTTTAAATTGCTCATCCTTTTTATGAGATTTGTAGGATATCTAGAAGTATGTCTTTGTTACAAGGGTTTAGTGGAATATCTGAATTGCTTTGTTATGTTACTCTTTTGGAGACTAGAAAGAAGAACTTAACATCTTTAAGATTTAAGGTCTTATTTTAAGAGAGCTATTTAGGGTACTTGGACTTCATTATAGCTGGAAAATGAATGTGCCTAAAAACAAGGTCTAGAAGATTGGAATCTGGATCCAGATCAGCTAGAGGCAATATACTTGGACTGGCAAGATCAGTTAGATTTGATTGCTGGATCAAGATCAACTGAAAACTAGTATATGTAGTAAAATATTAGAAAAAGACAAATTTTGAAACAAAAAAAAAATATTAAGGATTCTGTTTCCTTTTTATTTCATAAGATATCTAGCTTTTACAAAAGGCATATGCAACTAAAAATAAAAGATAAAATTTGTATAAGAGATACCAATGAGAAAATAATGGAGAATAATTCATTAAGCTATGTTATATATATATATATATATATATATATATATATATATATATATATATATATCAGAAAAGTGAATATGTTACAAAAATTATCATTATCATTATTATTATTAAATCTATATATTGCATATAAAAAGGCTGAAAACTTTTCTATTTATAACTTAGAAAATAGTAAAAGTTTTCATTGTGGTTATAGTGCTATAATCACCATGCAAGACAAAGTCATAGGTAATGCAAGGACAAATATGGAAAGGATTTTCTCCAAACAAAGGTTCCACAGGTGCTCAAATCCCATGACATCATCATTTCCTGTGATATTTCCTTCAGAGGTCAAAGTTACTCTCTATTTCTGCTTTCCTTTTAGTAAACTCTTTCTTCTTTTTCTTGCTCAGCAATGGTTGATGAACATTGCAATAGTTAGGACAGATGAATTGCGAACACAAGGGTAGATATAGTTTATACTACCAAAACCAATATTCATACAGGAACCAGCTTAGAGCAGTAGTTTATGCCAGTAAGTGTCAGTACCAATTGGCACTAGCAAAGAAATAAAAAATGGCTTAATATCAAAATCTTGCCTTGTCCAATGATACGTTGCCGCTGCTCGCCGCCCAGAAACCTTGATTATGGCCTGATGTGCTCTTGAAAGAATAGGTCATGACTCATTAATATGGGTCTTGTAGCTAACTGAAGCGCGTCATAGGGTTGATCGATCAGTATGACAAACTGAATTTTGGATTGGATTTTTTAGATTGTAATGTAAGAAACTATAGTGATAAGGAAGAAGGAAAGAAAAGAGAAGATTTAGGGACATGAGAAGAAAATACTTGGAATCACATTGGTTCATGGGCATTATACCTCAAGTTCTAGTCCCTTGTAAGTCATGGCTTTACATCTCTTGAGAAGAAAATCTATTCTTCTAAGCACCTTCAATCTCTATTAAATTTTATACAAGCTTCATCAGAAATCTCTCTAAAAATATTAAAAATTGTATGCCTCAACATCCTATTTAAACAGACACGTAAATCATCCAAATATTGTTCCTAGTTACCAAATAGTTGTCTTGAACCAAATTTATTTTAAACTGGACTCATGATGAGATACAACTCAAGATACTTGTTGGAGTAGTTAATAAGAATAAGTACAAAATATGAAAGAATTACGAAACATTATTTGACTCGGATGACAAACATACTTCTGAGGTCTAAGAATCTTAACTTCAATCTACTCTATGATTTATGTATTTGCAATTTTTATTGCTTGGTCTCATCTCATTCCGTAGACATTTCTTCCTTCACATTTTGACAGTTTGCTAATGAAGGTTGAAAGAGGCTCTTTTTGGATGTTTCTAAAAAACAATTAAAAGTCAATAATAACTACAGGTGGTACCTAGGCATGTATCCATGCCTAGCCAAGATATATGTATTTTCTATGGGTAGTAATTTACAAGTAAGAGATGGCTTTTAAAACCAATGATTGTGTAGCATAAGCAAAGACCTATCTCGTGGAATGATTTATTAGTTAAAGTTTAACTAAGAAACTAGTTCCTACGTTCCCTTGTAGTATGTTTTCTCAGCTTTTGTCTTATTTTTAATTATATATTTCATTGCCTATTGTAGCTTTTCTTGAAATAATTTACGAATCACTATTGGAACCTTCTTGCATTTTGCAACATAGGGATGCTCGTCGATCAAATGCATCTTCACCCTAGTGATTCCTCCATCCTTGCCGATGTAATCACAATAAATGTATTACCAATGATGATGGTTCCCATCTATCTTTCGAGCATGGTCCCAAGCATCATCATGCGTCTGTTCATTTGATGCCTTGTCCCTATTAAATCTGTGATTAATATAATACTTACCCCTGCTACTATAGTATTGGAATCAAAATCTTAGCGTGAATGTTGATTTTTGAAATTTGAAGTAGGTTATTTTCTATACTTTTAGTATGTTATGTTATCTGGAGCACAAACATGTCGGGAACATCATGACAGGTAGAGTCCTTGTTTATGTATGTCTCGGTTCAAATACTAAATGAATATTCAAGGGAATATGTTAAACCACAGTGAACACACCTTTCCTATGTTCTTCAGTTCGGTTGCTAAAATGTCTTCCTCTTTGTTGTAAGGATATATTATGACATGATACCTGCACTTGTATTTCAGATAACTGTACTTACTGTCTATGTGTTCCTATATGGGCGGCTATATTTAGTTATGAGTGGTTTAGAAAGGTCAATTTTGGAGGATCCACGCATTCAGCAAAATAGCAAGCCTCTTGAAAATGCTCTTGCCTCACAATCGGTCTTTCAGCTGGGCTTGTTGCTGGTACTGCCGATGGTAATGGAAGTTGGTTTAGAGAAGGGATTTCGGACAGCCATTGGTGAATTTATATTAATGCAGCTGCAACTGGCCCCCGTTTTCTTTACCTTCCAGCTTGGAACTAAAGCCCATTACTATGGGAGGACAATACTGCATGGAGGTGCAAAATATAGAGCTACAGGTCGTGGTTTTGTGGTATTTCATGCAAAGTTTGCTGATAACTACCGGATGTACTCTCGCAGCCATTTTGTTAAAGGATTGGAACTGTTGATACTGTTGGTTGTCTATGAAGTATATGGACATTCATATCGAAGCTCAACTTTGTACCTGTTCGTCACGTTCTCTATGTGGTTTTTGGTTGCTTCATGGTTATTTGCACCTTTCGTATTCAATCCTTCTGGATTTGAATGGCAGAAGACAGTTGACGATTGGACAGACTGGAAAAAATGGATGGGAAACCGTGGAGGGATTGGTATTGCAATAGATAGTAGTTGGGAATCATGGTGGGAGAGTGAACATGAGCATTTGAAGCACACCAGTATACGTGGCCGCATACTCGAGATCATCCTGGCTCTACGCTTCTTGATCTTCCAGTATGGAATTGTTTACCACCTTAATATAGCTCATCACAGCAAAAGCGTGCTGGTATCATTCATTTCATGTTATAAACTTCACTAGTTCTGTCCTGAGAACTATACTTTTACGACCATTCTAATCCTCCAACATTCTCTCTTAGGTTTATGGACTGTCATGGCTGGTGATGTTGACTGTGCTAGCAGCTCTGAAGGTATCCACTAAACACACGAGGATTGATGATCGCATGACTAATTTCATGATCTGTTGTGTCGAGCAAATAAAAAGCTCCGAGCATGATAACTTTCACTCATAGTATGTTCAGCAAAGAAAAAGCTCCGAGCATGATACCATTCACTCATAGTAAACAAAGCGTGCCAATAGCATGAAAATTGAGTAGTTATGGCATTATCGGTACTTTAGAGCTGTTTTTTTCCCTAGTTAGTTAGCTAGTTATTTTTCACTGCATGCAGAAAGCCCATAAGTTTTTCTTAGTTTCCTATCTTAATTCTGGCATGCCTTTTGTCTGTTCAGATGGTTTCCATGGGGAGGCGACGGTTTGGGACTGATTTCCAACTTATGTTCCGCATCCTCAAAGGTCTTCTCTTCCTCGGGTTTGTATCAGTCATGACCGTGTTATTCATCGTCTGTGGACTTACGATATCAGATGTCTTTGCTGCATTGCTGGGCTTCATGCCAACTGGCTGGTTTCTCCTTTTGGTGAGTGCATGCGTTCTTCCTCCATTTTTCACCCATCGAATGTGAGTATGTTCGTGCCTAATGCTCAGCCATTGTTGTGCTCGTCACATGCCAAGATTGGGCAAGCATGCAGACCCCTTTTGAAGAAGATGGGATTGTGGGATTCCATCAAGGAGCTGGGAAGAGCATACGAGTACGCAATGGGACTCTTGATCTTTGTGCCGATCGTTGTCCTGTCGTGGTTCCCCTTCGTTTCCGAGTTCCAGACGCGCTTGCTGTTCAACCAGGCTTTTAGTCGTGGTCTGCAGATCTCCATGATTCTTGCTGGCAGGAAGGACAGCGGTATAAATTTTGCCTGAGCTTTCATGCCCCCAGCTGAACTCCGGCGAATGCGTTGTGTGATTTCTGAATTCAACAGAGTGAAATTTGTTTTTGTATTTAGGCAAGAAATTATATGACTTACTTTGTATTTAGGCAAGATCTTTGTCTTATGTACTCATTTAATCCTTAAATATGTTATCCGTATTTAATTTTTTTTCCTTATAAAAAATATTTAATTAATTCTACATATCAGCTTTCTATCATCCATCCCATCCTCTACTCGTGTGAGGGGTGTGTCAGCTTTTGTTTTTCCACCCACAACAGCAATGTTACCCGTCTATTTGGTCGGTAAGACTTGATTATAAGAGTCTTTATATTACTAGATGATTTGTTTTAATATTTATCACATAAAAATCTCAGATTCTTGATCAGTGAATCCGACAAATATTATTCTCGTAATAAATTTTTGTATATTCAGACATTCGTACCATGCCATGTTGCCTAACTTGGTAAAAAAATGCGTACGGGTAATAAATGCCATGCGTCCAAGCAAAGCGAAGGCCCGGCTTCCTTTGGCCTTCTCAAATTCTTCAAACCGACCTCTCTCGTTCGGCCGTCGGCGATGGAGCTCGATCGTCCCGCCACGAATGGAGACGGCGCCGGAGCCGCGGAGGAGATGGATCTGGAGAGGCCATTCCTCCGCCGCAGCTCCTCCGGCAGCCGGAGGAGGAGGACGGCCGGTGAGACCCCGCTCGGCTCACCATCTCGCCGCCCGTCGTTCCGGCAAGAAATGGGCCACGCCGCTGCAGAAACCTACCTCATTACTCGGCTCACCATCGTCCTCCTCCGATACCTCGGGTACCCGCGTCTCAAAAAGCTTAGGACAAATTTTGGGATTTCATTAGTGGGTTTTATTGTTTGCATTTTTTTTTTTAGTGGGCTCAACCCATAATGTGCCTTTAGTCCTATCCAGGAAAATTGACCCGTAAATTTAATAGGCCCGAGACCCTAATTGCTTGGTCTACAAAGTATATAAACCAACCTAATTCTCCCCCACTGCCAATGTGGGGCTGTACAAGGACGTGATGTATGATCTTATTAATTTTATGCTTTCTTAAAGCATGTAGTACTTGGAAGTCGACTGGTAAGACATTATTAACTTGATGGATCCTGTTCTTATTTTTTGGACGCTAATTTGCCTCACCCTTTCATGATTACCTGATGGGAAATGCCAGATTCTAGGGTTAGAATTTCCTTCTTGAAATCAGTGGATTAAACAGATTTATCATGGAAAGGTGCAACATAATGTTGTATATATTCACTCTAATTTGATGGCATATTATTTGGAGTGACCAAACAACCTACTAGTGTAACCATGAACTGCAATATATAGGTTTCGTCTGTTATTGTGATTTATGCTACTTCATGATGGACACATGAGCATTAGCAGAGTCTCATCGCCAAAAAAATCTGATTTTTCTAGTAAATGACTAAACCTTATTACGACATCTTCTATTCATATTGGTGGCAGATGAAAGAACAGCTTCGCCAATTAATCTGCATTTTATTAGCACCCTAAAAATCTTATATAGATATATTCAGTAAGTTTCTTGATTAAGCTTAACATTTTAAAATTTTGGTGATTTCCCATGGTAATGTGTTGTTTTGCAAAATCTGAAGCCTAGATTTGGTTGGTTGCAAACATCCAAGGGTTCATTTTTTTACAGTTACTTAAAATTTCAAATTATTTGTCTACTTTTTTTTTCTTTTTTATACAAAATATCTGCTCTACTTCTCTTCTTCCAACAAATTTTTTAATTGAATTCCAGCTGGAATTTTATAGTCAATATCTATTCAAATTTGTTCAGGGTTGGTTCTCGGTGGATTACAAAGTTTCTTGCCCTGGGTTTTTATGCTCTCTTACTTATGCCGGGTTTTATACAAGGTGCTCTTTTACATTTCTTTTCATGCACAAGTTACAAGGTTCTCGGTGGATTACAAAGTTTCATATGTTGGTCTATACAATTAATAATGCCCCTTTCTTTCCCTGCAGTTGGATATTACTATTTTTTCTCGAATCAGGTGCGCAGAAGTGTAATTTATGGAGAACAACCAAGAAATCGGTAGACAATTGCAAACCGTGTTCCTTTCTAACATGTATTTCTTCTTCTCATTTCTTCTGAACTAAAGGGCATTTGTTCTGCAGTTTGGATCTGTATTTACCTATCAATGGCAGCACACCTAAGCCAGTTGTGGCATTTGTAACTGGTGGGGCCTGGATCATTGGGTGAGTGGAGTTACACAAGGTCGAGAATGACATAGAACAGGAAATTTTGTAGCATAATTTCTGTTACATTGTTAACTATTTAATATGTATCATCTTTTCTTTCTTCAGCTATAAAGCATGGGGTGCTCTGCTAGGGAGACGTTTAGCAGAAAGGGATGTTATAGTTGCATGCATAGATTACAGGTAACATTGAGGCTCTTCAAAGATAAACTGTAGTTCTACATTTGAGATGATACAAGCAGCTTGATCCTGATGGCACCATATTATGTTTCATTTAAGCTCGAGGTTTTCATTTTGTAGAAACTTTCCTCAAGGGACGATAAGTGATATGATAAAAGATGCCTCCCAAGGGATCTCATTTATATGCAACAATATTGTTAACTATGGAGGTGATCCTAACCGGTATGGGTTTTATGTCATGATACTTATTATTCTTGTAAGGGTTGCTAACTGCAAACCATCAAAGATATTTACATTAACTGCTTTATGGAGTTTGGCATGAAGTTTATTTTTTAAGATTGATAGGAAATTCTATGTCAACTTACTTTATTATGTGCCACTAGATCAAACCTCTACTTGAGGGTATCAAACAAGGATATTAGCCCTGTCAACTAAGAAAGAAGAATGAAAAGAGGTAATAATATTAGTTATATACTATATCCAGATCTGGACCATAAATTAACATGTACAAAATTTTAGATTGAATTTGGTGAGAAATTGATGATACAAGATTCATTTAGTTTTGCCCTCCAGCGATTTGTTATGAAGTTAGTGCTAACTAGGGCAACTTATCTATAAAGAATTGTTGAACTAAAAATGCTCCTGAATTTTGAATAGCTAAAAGTCAATGAAAATATATCTACCCATTTTTAATTCAGATCTATAGCTATCTCTTGTTAGATCACATAAGTTTGACTAGTCTTACATGATTTGATGGACTGGTATGATATTATCGATCAGTGATATCGTTCAGGCACTCATCTAGGCGAGGCAAGGCGAGGCCCAAATGCCTCGATTCGGGTTCAGGCAGGTGCCTTTAATTGACTGCCACTTAGGCACGCACTTGGGCCGAGGCACTTGCCTAGCCCAAATTGATTGATTTGGTTCAACCAAGCCAGATAAGCTTCTGATATTACACAAGATAAATGGTGGAGGGTCGCGATGGGACGTTTGTGGTGAGGAGTGTAAAGGCAAAAGCGAAAACAGGGGCACTCAATGCCTTGACAGCTTCTATCCACCCCCCGTAAACCGAAGAATGGCAAGGTTGTCACTCGGCCAAGTGAATCTTTGGGTTGGCATAAAGTAGCTTAGAATTGGGAGCGAGCACAAGCGGCGATAAGTGAGTCGCAGGACCGCTGGATAGGGAGTAATGCGTTTGTTGAATGCATTCCAAAGCACCATTCGGGTCAGTTAGTGGGGAGAACATAAAGGCAAAGAAAACAGAAAACTAGGGGCAAAGTGAGCTAATGATCTTGATCATGGCGTGGACATCAAGCTCAAAATAGCCAAACAACTCATGCAATGGTGGACACACGAGCGCTACTTGGATGATATACCCACAACTTTATTTTTCAAGGTTCTAAGGGAGAATACTTTGTTCGTGAAAAGAGAGAAGTGCTACTTTGCGACTTATTTGGGCATCGAATCGGCGACGGTTCTTGATAAACAAAAGATGAACCCAAGATCGGATGAAGGTGGTGAACTCTAGGGAAGCCAAGTGAATTCTGGTTAGGGGGCTGAGGCACTTGCTAGCCCAAAGGAGTCCTCATCAAGATCTTTAACATGGCAAGGTGGTCGGATCTCATCTTCCAATGAGCACAAACTTGATGGCATTGCCAGCGCCTCCTTCTTGAAGATGGACAACTTTTAAGTGCCAATTTTCATGCCGCTTGTTGTGATTCTAGATAGAGTTCATGCATGGATCTCTCGACCCATCGCCTCCTCCCTCTCCCTATGGCACTCAATAGTTAGTGCCAATGCCACCTCCTCTTTTTAAACTTCTCTCTATGTTTGTCACCAATTGATTGTTAATAATTAATAATAGTTAATTATTGAATGGAGATCATCCTATATTTGGATAATTGAATACTTTAAAGCACCATTAAATGAAGTTATTCTAGTTATCTTCCGAAATTAAGAAACAAGATATCTTGAGCCTTAATTATATTTTTTTGTAATGTTTCGAAGAGCCTTGATACCTTTTAGCATCTAGTGCCTTTGACAACATTGTTGTTTAATCTCAAAGCCTCAACAAATGTCTTACGGTGAAGAACAGTATCCAATCCGGTACAATATACCATCGCGAGACTTATTCGACGACAACTTCGCTCAACGGGCAAAGCGTACATACCCTTGGCAGCCTGCTTTTGCCATTTCTAAAACTCAAACTCGATCTTCGACGATCGGCTGCATCGCCGTAAATCCAAAAAACAGCTCCGTTTCTGCGGTGTGCGCGGGCTGATTTCTGCAGGCCGCGGCCATGGAATTTTTGTCACCATCTCAGCCCTTGAACCACCGTGGTGATGGGGATGGGGCTTCGTATGTTTCGGGCGTTGAACATTTTTCACAAGGCGATGAAAGCAAAGACGGACTGTGTGACCCCCTAAAGGTATGGAGCGCTTGAGCTTCCTCTTTTTGGTGATGCCTTCCAACAACTAATCAACTTCTCTTTTTACGGTCCTCGCCACATTCTCGCACTCTTATGAACCAACTATTCAAGGAGTATTTGACAAGTTTGTGGGTCGGTCTCACCACTTGGATGATATCATCGTCTATAGCCAAACGCTTGAGGAGTCGAGCATGGCGAAAGCGGCGTGGTTCGAACAATGGGGCAAGCCGAATGTTGTTCTAAGGAGAATACTTTGTTAGGTGAAAAGAGAGAAGTGCTACTTTGCTTAGACGAAGATCTTATTCTTGGAGCATCGAATCTACCAAGGCCAAAATCGGTTCCATTCGGATAAATAAATCAAATGTGCAAGCTGTTGTGGAATGATTTGATGGAAATGGTATGATACTACTTCCAAAGTGGCGATCGATGCGCGGGATATCGTTCAGGCACTCACGCTTTGTTATGGGGGTCTAGGGGCGAAGGAGCTTGAGAATTTCTGTTTGATATGGAGGCGAGGCCCAAATGCCTCGATTCGGGTTCGAACGGTGTGCAGGTGGAGCCTTTAATTCGAGTGGACACAATGGGATCGCCACTTAGAGAACACGGAGTTCGCGTGAGGAGGAAGTTGAGGCAACTCCATGGGTGAGGCACTTGCTCTAAGCCCAAATTGATTGATTTGGTTCAACCAAGCCATCGGAAGATAAGCCATTACACACTTCACTTTGCTTCTTGAGAGGCCGAGGAAGAAGAAGCCCCCCTAGGAACCCCTAGGGGTGACCCTTTAACCTAATCCTTGTCTTCATGCATGCGCAAGGTGGTCGGATCTCATCTTCCAATGTATGTGCAAGTCCGCGACCAACTTTCGTGCATAAGGCGAGTGGCTGTCCAGCGCGCCTCCCTTCTTGAAGATGGAGGTAACTTATCCTTTTTCCTCTCTCTCCTTCACGTTGCATTTCTCCATCCCTCTCCCCCTTCAGTGGTGCCAATTTTCATGCCGCTTGTTGTGTTCTCCTCTCCTCCACCTCCTGCGGTGATGCGTACCTGTCATGGATCTCTCTCACCCATCGCCTCCTCCCTCTCCCTATGGCACTCAATAGCTTCACGGTCAACGGCACAACCCCCTTTTTGCTCTCTCTTCCCTCGACCTCCTCTCTCTTTACTTCTTCTTTCTCTACTACTTCCCCTATTCTAAGCCAGCTCGCCTCTCCCACCAATTGATTGTTAATAATTAATAATAGTTAATTATTGTTAATACTAGTTTATGAAATATGTTATGCATTGAATTTGTCAAGCTAGGTTTATTGGACTTTTGATGTTAATTTTCGTTTTTTTACTATATTTGGATAATTGAATACTTTAATGCTGTATAGAAGTTTAAACTATTCAAGGAGTTCTCGGATAAATTGTGGTTTTATTAGTGATACTTTGATTATGAAATTATATGAACACCTTCGAACAATCTTCAAAGTTCTCGGAGAATTTTGTCTCGTGAAAAGAGAGAAGTGCTACTTTCTCGAAAGAGATCTTATTTATATTTTTTCCATTAATGGATCGCAAACTCCAAAGAAGGTGCCTGAATCGAGATCCTTATATGGGCTGGAACTACTATCGACGCCATTGGGTATAGGTATTGCGCGAGCACCTTGAAAGAGCAGCCTCGAGATGGTCCGACAAATTGAGGCGGCATTCCAAGACCTAAAGGTAGCATTCGAAGAACCAAGTGCCTCAAATTGACTATGGAAGCCCTTGAAGTCCATGATGCTTGAGACTTCGCTATCTGGGAGTACTTATGCAGAGGGCCATCCAAAGTGGTTTAGCGGCGGTATCTCAGGCACGAAGGAGATACTGCTGCATGAGCGAGTGTGGCGACACTACCTTCTCGGATCGCGATTTATGCGAGGGACAGATAACATCGCTTTGAGTTACTTTGGACTCAAAAGAAACTCTCCCAAAGCAAGCACGATGGCGAGGACTTCTGGCGGAATTTGACATGGCAATGGAGTACAAGCCGGAAGAGCAAATGTCGTGAGCGATGCCTTGAGTCGAAAAGTGGAGGCCGTGAATGCGATGCAACTAGAGGGCGAGAGGCCAAACAAGTCGATTGCAATCCAACTTCCTTTTCGAATCAAGGATGGATGTGTAGTGATCCCCAAGCAAGAACCTTGATGCA
Organism: Musa beccarii; assembly: GCA_024322285.1. Taxonomy (NCBI): domain Eukaryota; kingdom Viridiplantae; phylum Streptophyta; class Magnoliopsida; order Zingiberales; family Musaceae; genus Musa; species Musa beccarii. Next base: position 11,876,232 of record CM044399.1, read on the forward strand.
ATTAATCCAAGAAGGCAAGGCACGACCATTTTGGGTCCAGGAGGGACTTCACACCAAAGGGAATAGAGTTTATGTTCTCTGGCGGATAATGAGGCGTGAACTTTTGAAGGAGTGTCATGATTCCCTTTAGGCGGGACATCAGGGTATTCATCGAACATTGGCTCTCATGGAGAGGGCCTTCTATTGGCCAAAAATGGGGGGATGTGGAGGAATATGTTCGGACGTGCCTAACTTGTCAACAAGACAAAGTGAGCAACGGAAGCGGTGGGATTGCCTGTACTCGAAAGGCCGTGGGAGAGCATTTCTCTGGACTTCATATCTAGCTTGCCTTAGGGGACTCGGATCGATACTTGTGGTGGTCGACCGATTTTCAAAGTATCTGCACCTTTTTGCCGCACCCCTACAATCGCTCAAGCAGAGGAAGCGCGGCTAATGATGAAGAATGTGGTGAAGTATTCGGGAGTCCCGCACAACATTATAAGTGATCGAGATGCTCGGTTTCGGGACGATTCGGACCGAGTTGTTCAAATTATGGGATCGGCTATACTTCTCCACAAGCCTCCACCCTGCATCGGATGGCCGATCGAAAGAATAAACTCGCTCCTCGAGCAATACCTTCGGACTACGTGAGTGCCAACCAACGAATTGGGTGAAGTTGTTGGACATAGCCCAATTCTCCTACAACTGCGGCGGAGCTCTGCGATCCAACAAGAGCCCCTTTGAGATCATCACCGACAACACCATCAACTCCTCACACTTTGGCTATTGGATATACAGGGAGTAGTCCGTCCGCCGTATCACTTGGCAAAGAATGGCATCGAAATGCAGATATTGCGGGCCTACTTGGAGAAGCGGCCAGAAGATGAAGAAGTGGGCGCGACTTGGGAAGGCGACCCCAGAATACAAAGTCGGTGATTTGGTGTTGGTGAAGCTCAACCAAAGATCACTCCAATTCTTTAGAAACAAGGTGCATAAAGGATTGTGCGCAAGTACGATGGCCCCTTCCCAATCATCGTGAGAGGGTGGGCAATGTTTCCTACAGTTGCAATCGCCGGCGTGGCTCAAGATTCATAATGTTTTCCATGCCAGCAACTTGAAAGCCTACCACTCCGATCCGCAAGATGCTTCTCGAGGCATTTCAACTCGTCAACCTCCCACCAGAGCTTCCTACGAGAAGCGAGTTGAAACCATTTTAGCAGATCGCAGGACAACGCTACCCAATGGAGCTGAACAGATTGAATACTTGGTGAAGTGGCGAAACTTCCAAAACCAAGCGTTGGGAGCCGAAGACACCCTCCGACATGAAGAAACAAATTTATCAAAGCCTACTAAAGAGTGTCAACGAGGGCGCCGACTTAAGTGGGGGAGAATGTCACGAGCGGCCGTCGACACCGCGCAGCAACGTTGCTCAACGTCCGCTCGCCGCTTGCCCATGCTTGTACATACCCAAACTGTTTTGCCATGTTTTGGTGTGTTTTTCCTTGTAAAACTACAGAAACAAGAGCTGCAAAAGCGTAACGACTCAGCTGATCAATCCAAAAAACAGCTCCGTTTTTCGGTGTGCCGCGGGCTGATTTCTGCAGGCCGCGCCATGGAAATTTTTATCGACCATCTCAGCCCTTGGAACCACCGGGTGGCACATGGTGGATGGGGCTTCGGGTATGTTGTCGGGCGTTGAACATTTTCACAAGTTTGCACGCCACTTGGCGGAAACTTGCCTCGCGCCCGACTTGGGGAGTAGTTGTTTGCGGACTTGCAGCTGCTCATTCACCCCTCTAAAGTCCTTGTTTTCCTCCTCTCTTTCTCTACTTTCTTGCACACCAAGTGCTCGCTCAATTGCTTGTAAAGCTTCCCTCTTCGCGAGCGTCGGGACTTGTCGCCGCTCGTTCCAACAACTAATCAACTTCTCTTTTACAGGTCCTACGGGACCTGCGACGAGGTTGATTGGTGACCCTTTCGGACGCAGTATGTCGCAAGGGCGCCTCAAGACTTAGGCAATCCAAGCTAAGTCCGATCGAAGTGGGCGCAAAGGCGATTCTTGACTTAGGCAAATTTCAGCTAAGTCGGTGGCTTGCCGCGAGGGTGCCTCACCACTTAGGCAATTCTTGCTAAGTGCGTGACATTCGGTATATCGTTCGGCGACGTCACATATTAAAAAAAAAACGATGTCGTCACGTCGCTTCTCGGGTGACCTCGGCGACGTCGCATATTAAAAAAAAAGAAGAAAAAATCAACGTTGCCCGTGCGACGTCGCCGAGGGAGACTTCTCCTCCCCTCGAGTGACGTCGCATGTTAAAAAAACAAAAAATAATAATTTTTTATTAAAAAATTAAAAAAAATGATACCGAGCGATAGCAGGCGGTCCGTGTACTGGTATCCTATTGGACCGGTATGTACCGCTCGTACCGGGCAGTATCATTCGGTATTGCAGACCATAGTACGGGCGTATCATTCGATATTGCAGACCATAGTACATACTACATAGAAGGATAAGTCTAATGCATGAGACTTTCACCAATATAGTATCTGGAAAGGTCAAAGTACACAACCTTACCCTATGAATAAAGAAGCTGTTTCTGGGACTTGTGTTAACCTCATTGAAGTCTTAAGGAAGCAACCTGCTTGCCCTCATTTTTCATGGTACATAGTTTATGAATTGTCTATTATCAGCCACAGTAGTTTCTTTTATTTGTACAAAATGCATATATTGATCTTTTTAAAACTTGTACCATAGACAGTTCCTATGGGAGGAAGGCAAGCCTATCATGTCCCTAATTCTGTTCAGTGAATGAATAAGCGAGCAAGAGCTATATTTTAGTTATCCTATAATGGTTGTCACTAGGGAAGGAATAGTCGCTGAACCATGCTCTCCTAGGCAAATTTGACATGATCGTATGACCAACCTATTTGATGTTCAAACTTATAATTTAACCAACTAGTTAATAACTAAATTTTTCTTGAAAGTAGCTGTAGATAAGGAGATTGATTAATAATTTTTTTAACATAAAGCAATGTGAAAATCAAGTTAATTAAGCTTTTCCATGCTCAGTTTGGTGATTGATCCAACTTAAAAGAAATTTATATATTAATGTTTAAGACAAATAGGAACTTAGTTGATCAATCTCCTTTCTCCTATTCTTAATCAGATTTTATGTTCTAATTGTTAAAAGTTAAGTTGCCTATAGTATATTGGGGTTTAATTTGCTTCAGGGCTATTTTTCTATGTGTACACTGGATTATATGGCCATCTTGCTGCATCTAATATCTATTTTTCCTATTCATGACTAAAATCTTAGGATCCATTTAATGGGACAATCAGCTGGTGCACATATTGCTGCTTGCGCACTTGTTGATCAAGCATTGAGAGAACATCAAGGAGAAAACACTTCTTGGAGCGTGTCCCAAATAAAAACTTATTTTGGTTTGTCTGGGGGGCAAGTATTTAAGTATTTGATGTTTTAATTGGTTTCCTATGAAGTTGTTCACATTTTCTTAAGTTTGTTACCATGCAAAATTTGTTTTTCCATTTATATTATGAACATGATGTTTATTGTGCTTCTTTGAAGGTTCTGATGGTCTTTTCTTACAAAAACTGGTTTCTATATTTTGGCAAGTTCCCCAACTAAATTATATGATATGACGTGTCATCGATGGAATGCTTGGTAGCAGCACGTGCACATTGGTAGCTAAGATATTATAATTTCCACGGTTCAAGTCTGAAGATCACAAGATGCACAAGCAAATGAATTTGTCTTATCTCAGCCTCGTAATCCGGCAGGATGTTCAATTCCTTCATTACAGATCATGATGACACATTATGAAGATATACCATGTTGCTTATTTCTGCACATGCTCTAGTCAGTTATAACATGCGTGATTTTTATCAACCTTCAAAGAACAATAAAAGATGCAATTAGCTTGCAAGCTTTCCTGTATTTTTAAATTACACCAAATTGCTTTTAGAAATAGCATGTCTTCAATGATTAGTACTTTTGATGCTTTTTTATTTTTTTTCTGGAAATTTATTTTGTATATACCATTTAAAATTTTGTGAAGCACATGTTTGCAGTAAATTAATTTTAGCAATTAAAAAAATGACAACAGTATTGCTTTTTAGAGCTCAATAGAGGAAAAAGATTTACATAGATTTATCCCAAATAGCTGTGACATCGCATCTTATTGTTGTTGTAGTAGTTAAACATGGTAGCTGAAGTATATGAAGTTAGATCTATAACCTGATAACAGTTTTACAGTAACCAGTAAAAAATGCAAGCACAATATTGAAGTGGGGGAACTACTATAGAGATGCATTAAAAGTTGTAAAAGAAAAAATAAAAAGGTTAAAGCAAGGATATATCCTGACTCTCTTAAGGATAATTGTTTTCATTAAGTGTGTTTGGATGCTTCAAAAATCCATCCCAGTGATATATGATGCTTAACTAAAGACTAGTATTGGACACCTTAAACCCAGAGTAAGAAAAAAATTCACAAAATGGAAAATTATCACATTATAGAGAATTGAAGAGAGAGGGAAGAGCTACATTTCTTTTATTTTTTAAGAAATACATCCGGGAGTCTTTAATTCATAGGATCCTTGGCATTCAATCCAAGAGGTGCCAAGATAAGGAGCACCTACAATAGATATTATTTCCAATTAAAAATTAAAATAATTCAAAATTATAAGTAAAGTACAGCGGGGCATACCTGCTGATGCATGGAACCATATAGACTGTAAGAAAATTCTGTCATGCATTGATGTTATGCTGAGTTCAATGCTCGAAAGTTTGGAAGAACTGATTATTCCCTCTTCCATATGCTGGATGTTAAATAACTATTCCCTTGAATTTAAGCTAGGACTATTCTGTTGATAAAAGAGAATGGTCAAAGTCAAAATCAACTTGATCACTTGGCAACAGCATATTTTTTTAGCTTAAATCCTAAATTACTTTATCAATTTTATGACTCAATAAAAGTGTAAAAAATTGTTCCAAACCTTCAATTGACAGATATAACTTGTTTGACTTGGTTGATCATGTCCATAGACGTGGCCTGTACCGCAGCATCTTTCTCAGGTAATTATTCTACATTCCTTTCGTTGGTCAGTGTTATTTTTTGTGCTCCATCTTTCGCTGAATGTGACTCACATGTAATTATCCTACACAACAATTTAAAACTTCTATCACAGCATAATGGAGGGGGAGCAATCCTTACAGCGTTTTTCTCCAGAACTGACTGTGCAGGACCAAAGTTTTCACCCAGCTATTATTTGCCTGCCTCAGATTATCCTTTTCCATGGAACAGGAGACTATTCAATACCCTCTACTGCCAGGTTGGTCTTGGTGAAACTGTAAAATAGGAGAAGGAATAAGCACTTGTCAAATGAACATGATTGCCTCAATTGAAAATGAATTTGAAGCATCAGATTCCTTCTGAAAATTCTTATCAGTATGGAAACATGAATATCATGGCATCCACAACTAAGGCACAAGAATATCACTTCAACACATCCCAATAGATTTTCTTCCTACATTTTGTACTACAAAATCATTTTTTGTGTTTGCATATCAAGTGCTTTGTTTCACAGACTCTTTGGTTGATTTTTTTAGTTTTTACCAATCAGCATACTAGGTGAATGTGGTAAATTTGTTGGCATCAGGATTTTGTCTATATTTGTGTGATCATTATGACCATTAGAACCATCGAGCTTAAACTAAAGAATTTAAGTCAGCTTTATGGATCTATATACAACATTTGAACTTCACCTCATTTGTTAAGAGCAAGGCTGTTTGAATTCTTTCAAAGCACTATCCATTTTGTTTTAATACATATTGTGTTGTTCAAAATTTGACCTTCAAGACAAACCCAATTTCTCATCATAATTTTCCACGACAGGTGCTCATGATCATAATTCTCCACATGAGAAGTGAGGTTTAACTAGTGCTGCATGCATATGGCCTCCACAACAATTATTATAGTTAATTTTATTTATCTTTGGTTATGGATTTACCTCTAGAAATGATATTAATTGGTAATCCAAGATTTACTTAATCATGTTACTTGGACTTAAGGTTTTCCATGGGCTTTTATGAGTAACTTACCTAATTTTGCAGTGAAAACTTTGCTACTGCCCTCAGGAGTGTTGGTGCTCAAGTTAAATTAATCTTGTATGAAAGCAAGACACACACTGATTTGTTTTTGCAGGTAAACTCTTGGTAATTGAGCAATTCACTTTTTTATCTTCAATTGCTACTGCCCTCAGGAGTGTAACTTCTGCTATAATCTGTTGTCATCTTATGCTTCTCATCTATTCTCTTCTATTATTTTTTTCCCTCTGTTAAATGCAGAATCTATGGGAATTTCCCTCTCTTTTTCCTCCCTCCTCTTACTCCACTGTCTCCTCTTCCTCCTTTCTCTTTCCCTTGTGCTTCTTCCTCCTCTTTGTCTACTGCCTCCACTTCTGCCTTCCTCCTTCATCTTCCTTCTCTATCCCTTCCTCTTCTCCTTCTTTCTCTTTGAGACATCGGTATCAGTATGTATTAGTGTACCATGTGTCAGTACACCACCGGTATCCAATTAGTGACTGATACGGGTCTGATTTGTGAAATGATGTTCCTTATTCTGAGTTAATGTGTTTAACAGCAGTATGACCATAAATTTAGTCCTAAAAACTCTTCAAAACTCTTATACCTTCTTGAAGTTATTCTGTTTATCCTTGGTTGCTTTATCCATCGCAAGTAGATTTAAACTCCCATGTGGGTGACTTCCATTAAAATTATGGCAGGAAGTATTGCGTTGAATCTGTTGATCTTTCCCTATCTTGTACTGCTCATGTTGAACCATTTACGGAGAGTTCTACTAGTTGTTATTCAGAAGGAATCATTATTGAAAAGATTCTGTTTGCAGGGTTCAGTGAGAACAGAAATAAGGATGTGATATTGATGTTATATTTATGGTTTAGGCGTTAGCTTTGTGCAAGTACTTAATATAAATAAATAGAAATGGTCATCTTTCCATCTCCTGTTTTGTCTATTCGTTGTCCTCTTTTTTTTATCTCTTTCTTAATTGCTGCAGCTGCTCGACCTTTATATTCTTCATGATATTTTGCTGTCAAATGGTTTGACCATAAAGTTATGTTTTATAAGTTTTCTCTTGAATCCTTTACGATACTGCCAGTCTATTTTCCTCTATACTCTGACTGCAGCTTGCATTTGTGAAAATTAAACTGAATCTGAGATTACAACCTGCTGATTTCTTTTCCTCCAATTTGTTTCCTGTCCTGCATTCACCAACAATTAATATGCTAAAATTCTTTGTCTTGGCATCCAATGTTACAGTGAACCAACCTTTGAGTATGTACCAAGTGAGAGGCCCAGGCCTCGTCTTTAATTCTGGCATAATACATGTCATTTGATAGGAGGCGCTTAAATTGCCTAGCTGAAATCTGGACCCTGAAGAGAACTGCAAATATTCGAGGACTTTTTGGAGAAGCATGACTTCAGATGACAAAAAAAAAAATGAATCTGAGATTGCAACCTGCTGTTTTCTTTTCTTCCAATTTGTTTCCTGTCATGCATTCACTAGCAATTAATATGCCAAATTCTTGGTTTTGGCATCCATGTTTCAGTGAACCAACCTTTGAGTATGTACTGAGTGAGAGGCCCAGATCTCTTGTATTCAGTTCTGGCATAATACGTGCCATTTGATAGGAGGCTTAAATTGCCTAGCTGAAATCTGGACCCTGAATAGAACTGCAAATATTCTAGGACTTTCTGGAGAAGCAGGACTTGAGATGACAAAAAAATAATAGAGATCAGGATATTGGTGAATGCTAGAGTGACTTGCGAATGATTTGAAATTGAAGACTTGCCCTACTCATATGTCAAATTGTGAATCAGAAGAAAAAGAACTCTGCCTAATCAAGTAAAGCAATTAATTGTCTTTTAATTTTTATTACATACTGGAATCATTATACAAAACCTTTGAGCCTTGTATTAATTGCATGTATTCTGTTTCAACATATTTTTTCTTTTGTGGGAACAAATATAAAACGGGAAGTGATGACTATCTATCTTTCAACTTTAGTTTTAAATTTGCTTTACTTCTAATACCAAAGCCATTCACTTACAGGATCCTCTAAGAGGTGGTAGAGATGATCTTCTTGAAGATGTAGTTGCCGTCATCCATGCTGGTGATGCAGTTGCGCTTGCAAAAGACACTACAGTGCCTAAAGCGCGACGCCTGGTTCCTGAGTGGCAATTGAAGTTGGCTCGTGAAATAAGTCCCTTTTAAGCAGCGATGATGTGATTTCTAGGTGATGATGATATGCAAGCAGTTTCACCAATTCGTGCAATTAGTTTAATATTTATGAAAGGGTTTTTCAATCTTGAGAAATAAAATTTTACTTAAAAAATTTCTGGATGAGAAATAAAATAACTTTTCTAGTATTCATTGAAGAAGGAACACCGCTATATTGGTGGATCCTTAAAAATTTTTAGGGGTGCTGCCATCTCTCATAAGGCCCGATGGTTGGGGTCCATATGTGCCATCTCAGACATCACGCCCATGAGAGACCACATCCTCTAAAAATTTTTTGGGGGTGATTAGTGTACCTGTGTTGTGTTCTCCTTAAAGGCACACATGGTGACATTAAAACTGATACTCAGTTCTTTGTCTTTTATGTAGGTAATGATGTAGATGTTGGCATTCTCTGAAGCTCTTTCGGCACATCAAGCACCAAAATAATCTTAACACTAGAATTTGCAGGATCTTTCCAAGTATAGGAACTAAACTGAAGTGGAACATCATTGATGGCACCTTAAGACTCCATGGAGAAAGATGAAGCACGAACTAAGGATGAAATTTGGACGAATTCTTGGGATGCATTTTGTGATGTTGACATGTGGCACGATTGGCATAAAATTCTAGTCATAATGTGAAGTTGTACATCTGATGCCTATTCTCAGACCAAAGTAGAAATATCATCGACAAATCTTTTAAAAAGTTACTTTGGTCAAACAGAACATCAGAATTCATTCTGCACGATTTTACCCTTTGTTTGATCTGACTGAATCACAGGCGAGTGTAGTCTGTATCTTGAAATACTTTCTCTTTTCCTTTTTTTTTCTTTTTTTTGCCTTTGTAACTGTTAAATCATGTAGAGTACCTTCCAAGCCTCCACAAAACAGATGTACCATTTGAAGCTCCTTTAATGCTTTCGATGGTTAATTCCATATCCAATTTCAGTGATAATGGGCATTGCATGGTATATAACAGACAGGCAGTCTCATTGTCTATATATAATTTCTAATGTTTGTATTATGGCTGTGTAATGTAATGCATGGATGGCAGTGAACTATTTTGGAGACTCAGGCAGCAAAAAGGTATTATTATCTTGCCAGTATTTGGCTATTTATGGGACATGCTTTCCTTCATTTCCTCTTTGATGGATTCAAAATGCTATACTTTTCTTGAGAGGTGAAGTTGTTGGAGATGTTTGTTCCTGAAAAGTACTCGTGTTCATATTTGTTCAGCCGAGCGTTTGCTTCTGCTTTCGACTAACTGAAGTCCCCACTCCTTTTGCAGCTTGGATTTCTCGATCACCACCTTATCATTACCATCGTCTTTATTCCCCTCGACATCGGCCTCGGAGTTTGGCTTCCCTTTCCTCGATAAAAGGTTGACAAAGTCTTTCCTAATTAAACTGGCTGTCGTTATCTTGTTTTTGCTGTATATTCGTTCTCCCGAGTCTTTCTTTCTGACATCGCTCAGTTATCACCGGTGGATACGTCACTCTCTCACAAGCACGGTGGCAGAATCCAATGTTGGGCAACATCCTTCTCTTTTTGGTGGTCGAGCCTTGAGGTGCCAATCCTCTTTTTAAAGTGGGATGGTGTTCGGATGAATCATGGAACAAGCGATGTGTAATTGCTGACAACAACAGTGCTGCAGACGAAGTCTTGACATGGGCAGATATAGATGACAACTTGCACAGTATGGATCAGAGTACAAACCGAACAGTTTCCTTCCCATAAAATGAAAACGCGGCTCTGGCTAAGAACTTGATCTCAGTTCCACCAGCCACCCAGGTCGGGCACATAGTATTTGGATCAAAGAGCAAATTATATTAGCCAAATTGGCAACACCCTCGAGAAGTTACCATTCTACAGAGGACATCGATAAAACGCACAGGCACTAGCTAACACTTGGAGCTTTGGATGGACCGTGGATCATCATCTGTACGACTTTCGGGTGAGACTGGCGGCTGCTGTTGCTGCCCACCGTTCTCACTGGGGTCGGGATGAAAGCTGATTGGGAACTTTGTGACACGAGGCTTGTCGGCCAAGATGTTCCGCTGGACTCTATCAACCAAAACCCTTGGAGGAGGCTCTTCTCTGAGCTGCTCATCGTCATAATCATTGTTCACATAGTAGCCGACTCTGAGGAACTCCTGCCCCAGATACGAGCAAGTTAACAGTAGCACTGTGACGCCTATGATGTCTTCTTCACGGATCTTGGTTGGATCTGGTGGATCCGCCTGAAAGTTAAAAAAGGGAGGAGCAAGTCACTATATGGGATCATGTGTATAAACCATTTTTATATCTTGGTTCAGATTTCTCTGACGTTGCCTGGAAAACAAAGCGATAATTCCCAACATTGACAGGACCAACAAGCACACTCTCAAGGAGCTGGTCATAAGTTTCATCTTCTGCTGAACCAACGTATATGAGTTTCCATTCCAAATCTGAAGAGTTGAGCACAAAAATAATTGTTAATGACAATTCTAAGAAAGAAAAAAAGGCCATGAGCAATATTACCATAAAATTAAATATTCCAGTCTGTGTTTGCCTCTTTAAGGAGGTGCCTATTAATGCAGCACGAGCACTCCAAACAACAAAAATGAAAATACGGAAGAACCTAGTCCAGGAAGGCTTTATCCGACACATATCCTGATGTTAAACCCCGTGTTCATATATGAAAAGACATTTGGATGTCCATGTTCTATAGCAATCAGCAGTGGAGAAATGAGGAGGATAATGATATTTCCTGAACTCCATATTTTTCACTTAAATCCATCCTTGTGGTAAAGTTGTTCTGAATTGACAGTGCAAATAAACCTTGTTTGTGTTGCACTTTTGGATGATTGAAGACACTACGAAAAAATAGTCGACGTGGTAAAGAAACTACCTTCAGATGTAATAATTCAGCTGGCTGCTAAAGATAAAGGAAGGTATATGCAATGATCTTCCATTACTTAAGATATATAGTAAAGCCTGATTTCTTGAATGGCCATTGTTATTTTTCTGTGCATGTCTGCTAAAGGTGAAATTACATGTCCTACAGACTCAGTTTGAATAAGAGTTCATCACATAATAGCACCCATATATTAACTGCTTGAGTTATTGCTGATAAGTGCAAAGTAGTAGAAAATTTCAACAGAGCTCCTGCCCCATACTCTTTAGCTATAACAATCCAGCTTTAAGCCTAATAATTATAACATAAGCATTTAGCACGAATGTGGACTCTTAGACCTCACCCCATAACATGGGCAGAGATCTACACATGACTAGTGTTGCACTATGTGCTAAAACGCGCCAAGGTTCAAAAATGTTTGAGGCAATAGGTGCTCAACCAAGCGAAGCAATGTGCTCGCTAATATAAAAATGATAAAAAAATATAATTAAAAAAAATCAATCATTAAAATAAAAAGACAAAAATATGAGTTTCATATAATTTCATATTCAAATTATCATGTCCGAATCTAATAATAATAATAATAATAATAATAATAACATCAAAAGTAACATTATGCAAAACTATAGCAAGAATTAACAATTCAAAATTCTAGCAGTCACAAATACAATAATCAACACTATTCATAAACTTGTATTCATAACAATAAAAAAATAATTTGCAAAGGAGGGAGGTGAGAATAAGAGCAGGTTGATTGGAACTAGGGGAAGGCAAAGAGGAAGGTTGATAGCAGTGGAAGGAGTCATGTTGCACCGCTGTTGCCATCGTAAGAATACGAGTCACTAATCGTTCGAAGAGGGAGGAGGGAGGGGGTTTGGGACAGGATTGCAATGGGTTGGGAGGGAAGAGGGAGGAAAGAGGAAGGAGAGGAGGCTATGGTCTGAGAGCAGAGAGGGGAGCTATCAAGGAGGAGGATGCTGTCAGGGAAGGGGGGCTGCAATAAAGAGAGGGGGCGGGGGGGGAGGGGAAGACGCTAGCAAACTCCAATGCGAGGGGTGAGGGGGCTACGACGAAGGCTGGCAGACGCCAATACAGGGCCTGTAATGGAAGGGGAAAGAGGGAGGGAAAGGCGTTGGCGAACGTCAACGTAGGGGGCTGTGACGAAGGGGGAAAGATGCTGGCGACTATGGTTGAGGGAAAGGGGTGCTATCGTGGTTCAGGGAGTGCGATCGTAGAGTAGGAAGAGGAGAGAGAGAGAGATACTAAGGAAGAGTTCGTTGGAGGAAGACACCACCATTGCCGTTCACCAATGGAGAGAAAGACGCAACGCTATCATTCACTGATGAATTGGAAAACACCACAGCAGTTGATCATTGGAGAGGCAGATGCCAATGCAATTAGGGCTCGTGCGTGTGTGCACAAGGGGTTTAGGACTAGATGATCTGGTTCAATCGAACTAGAACCAATGAGAATTAAGCTCGACTCAAGCTTGACCCCAGCCTGATTTGAAACAGGCGGGCGCTTAGCCAACCAAACGCCTAAGCCCAAGGTCACACCTAGTTGAAGGCGCCCACCTAGCCCAGTTTCGAGGCCTTCAGGCGTCACCTCGCCTCACTTGGAAGCCTAGGTGAGCGCTCGATGGCTTCCCTAGACATGACCATGCATAATTTCACCCAGAGGCTAAAGAATTAGCTTGGTCCAAAAGTTCCACCAATATTAAGTATAACCAATATTAAGTATAACAAGAGGAATAAGATCAAACTTCTTATTTTTCCATGGTGAATCTCAAAGTAGGACAAAATGAGTCTTACATAATATTCCTAACCCAAAAATCCCTAAAATGCCCCTAAGCCCTAAACTCATAAAGACTCCTAGAACTTACATAACTCCTTACAATCTAAAATAATGATGACTGACTCCCTAATGGATACACATAAAATCTTTTAAACATGTAAAACTACAACTTTCTTTGATATTTCTTAATCCCCTGCAATGATCTCAACAAAATCCTAATCTAGTGTCTGCTAGTCTGCTTCAGTTTTGTGTCAGTAGTCTCATATGTTAGTTGCAAAATGTAAAGGGCTGATATGGCTGAATGACTCCAACTGTGGGATACACCATAACCTTCTAAACAAGGTATATAAAATATGCACTGCTGCATAGGCATAGTGAGACTAACAAACCTTCATTGTTCTTACTTGTTATTTAATATATTTGAAATTTATGTCATTAGCAATCTACATGTATTTAAGAAGATATATATTTGCATTATGTCGAGAGCTTGGACTGCATCAATCAAAAATAAATAAGAAACTCTAAATGGATGCTTTAAAAACACAATGATAAGATACAATTTAAACGATTTTGTTTGGTGGTTATAGCTTAAATTTATTCACAGTATAGTATCCCACAAGCATAAAAACCTAGTGGCTTTCTAGGTATAATTTTGATAATCTTGAAAATGTGATTGAAAGGGCATATTGTCATATCATAACATCATCTTGCGAGCTTAGTTATGAATATAAAGAAGTCAAAAATGATCCATGCCTTTGTTCTATGCATCTCGGCAGCACAATATCATGCTGAACTAAAACACTTACCGGGCACATATAACCTGCTAGTATTGCACAGGAGGTATCGTGTCATGATCTAAGGAGTTAGCACACAGCCATAACATTAAATATCTTGTATATCAATAGACTTAAGCTCATTAAATTTGACTATAACATCTCATATAAGTCCCATGAAAATTTCTAAAATATGTCACCTTCACCACTCCTCACCCTGCTTTCATATGTTACATCGATAAACTAGTGCTAATCCTAACAAAAGAACAATGTTATTGACGGGAATAAGACATCTACAAGCATCTCGTTTCCCTCAATAAATTCAATAGCTTCTACCCCCTCTTCTTCTCCATTTCCATGCTCCGCATCATCTAAAGCTCAAATTTCAACAACCACGCCATAATGTTGTTTCATGTACAACTCTTCCTACAAACCATAATCACCTTTCACTTTGATTTCATAACAAGAAGAAAGGAATAGAAAATGAAACCAAGCCATGACAAACAACAGTGTAACACCAACAGAAGCATCAAAGGAAAGACGCACAACGAAACCCCACCAAAGGCGGGACTTTTTCTTAAAGTTGTAAGTTTTGGTCGAGAAATATACCATCTTCCAGAGGAATCAAGCACTCGTACGAGATCTCGAACTGGAACGGGCTGAGGAACGCCGTGGGATTATCCAACACCGTAACATTCGTTATATTCACGGCACTCATGGTCGCAAAATCCGACTACTTCCAGCGCCACCGCCGCCGCCGCCAATGGATCGAACCGAAACCCTAGAAACAGAAGGATTCCCTCGAGTCCCCTTCGTTCATACCTCAACAGTACCCTAAATCGGCGTCGGATCGGAGAAGAGGGGACCGGAAGCTCTCAAAAGGATAGGGAAAGTATCCAAATCGAACGGGTTTTGGGTTATCGCCCGCTCGAATTAAAATGCGTTCGGGATTTCACGTCCCGCTGGGAAGCGATGCTCCGTTTTATTATCATAGTTTTCTCTATTATATTATATTTTATGGAAATAACATATATTTATTCAATTAATATTCAAAACTCTATTCATCAAAATCGAATCGAACATCGTGGTTCGAATCAGGAATAGACTTGATCAGATCCTGGCTCGGTCCACTTGGTTTGATCGAACCGAAAAGCTAATTGATTTGACCAGATCAAATCCTAAAAGCCCAATTCATTCGATCAGATCATGTCAAGTCATAGAAACCCCGTCACTCTTCTGTCTCGAAACCCTAATCCCCGAGCGTCTCCTCGTCCTCCCGGTCGGGTGCAAGGCGGCCGACGACCGACGACCGGCGTTCGTGCGCAAGGCGGCCCCTTCCCCCCAGCGCGGCGGTCTCTCTCTCTCTCTCTCTCTCTCTCTCTCTCTCTCTCTCTCTCTCTCTCTCTCTCTCTCTCTCTCTCTCTCTCTCTCTCTCTCTCTATTTAGGGTAGGATGAGATTTGCAAATACGCTCTTCAATGATATTTCATAAAACAAGATTAGGTAACTTGTGGATCTAATGGCAAGATTTAGAGGCCTTATAGATAGATAACTTTTGATTGATCCCATCTCAGGTGTGCAGCCTTCGTCAAAAAGAACTACAAGTCAAACATAAACAGGGAAGAGCTTTGAGAATCAATTTATTTTTTTGGTTGTTTAGTGAGCCTGGAGAGCAGTACATGGTCCAATTTCTTTTGACTCTTAATGTTAAATGAAGCCTTCACATGTTAAACTTCATGAATGACTTGTAGTTTTTAGCTTGATGAAAACATAATAACACCTTTCTTTGTCAAAATAGATGCAATCACTAAGAACTGCCTATTTGCTTATTCTTGTGAGAGTTATGTGGAAGGATCTTTTATTTCTTTTGAACACCCCTAAGAAAGGTTTCATAAGCTGATGGCAAATGCACTTGTTAAAGATCCTACTAAAGTGAAGACGTTCTTGAATGTTGGGAGCAGGTGCTTCTAATTGTACTGTTTGAAGTATCATCACTGCCCTGCTTCTGCTGTTGATCTTTTTAGGTTTCCTTCACTATATTTCGCAGATGCTACCACTGTTTTCATTTCTGAAGTTGTTTGAGTTGTCTAGATAGATATACTAATAGTAATATGTTTTGGTGGCTGATATGATTCTCGACACAAGGTTATTTATTCAAATTTTTGCAGTTATATATTGCATTTAACATAAGCTATACAAGATTATGTCTCTGTTCTTCGTCCACAATGTGTTGGAGCCATTTTGGTTCTCACGAAAGCTGCTTAGAATCATCTTTATATTGCACTCTATCGATACGCTTTGAATAGTCAAAAGCTAAAATGACCATGGTTTTCTTCCTCAGTAAACCTGATGAAGGTCAAAATACTGAAGTGGCATGCTGTGGCTTCGTGGACATGGGATGCTCAGGATGAAACTTGCGGGATCTGCAGAATGGCTTTTGATGGTTGCTGCCCAGACTGTAAATTCCCGGGTGACGATTGCCCACTGATCTGGGGTGCCTGTAATCATGCTTTCCATCTGCATTGTATTCTCAAATGGGTTAACTCGCAGACCCCGCAGCCGCATTGCCCTATGTGTCGCAGGGAGTGGCAATTTAAAGCTTAAGCCTCATCTTAGTTCAAAGGATCAGTTGTTTGTGGATTGTTCTGAAGTTGCGTTGCCGCTCCGCCAAGAAACATCCTTGGGACTCAAGGTTTGGGAGTTGTCCCTGAGTTCATGGGATCATCATCGAGTTATGTTAGTTTGTAGTAAGGCAATATTTCCGAAGCATTCTGTGAGAACCTTGTAATCTGTTGTGACTAGTTCCAGCATTATTGATAGAAGGGAGACCTGTTAAGTAGCACTGAGTTCCTGTTCTATTAGAAACGCTCAACTCTCTTCTGCATTAGTTCCATCTTACCCAATTCTCTCTATTATGTCATTGTTTGTATTCTTTGATTCTTCATCTTGGTCTAAGCAAGGTTGTAACTCTTCTCTGCAGGGAATTTAATTGGAAGAAATGAGGGCCATAGATCAGAAGAACTTCTTTTTCACAGAAAGAAGCTAATGCAAGGGCTTCTTTATCCAAATCAGCAGTGAGAACGGCAGGTGTGTAATGGTTTGGTGTTCAAGATTCAAACTTTTCTCTTGCTTGAACTATTTTGTTTCCTTTTGGTGAATGATCGAATCCCTTTTTGTGATGATCTTCTTAGTTCACCAAAGAGAAAATTAAGAATTTTAAAATACTACAATAATATGTTCTTTTTAGGGTTACAAATTTAACATTTCAAAAAAAAAAAAAAGGAGGAAAAGAGGAAAAGGAAAGAGTGGGTTTGGCAATTGCGAATTGCCTAATGATTATGACTATCATCTAAGTTTGTTTTGTAATTTTATATATTATTAGTAGTTGTTTATTTGTTCTTACTTGGAAGGCCATTTGCATCAGCACTGGCGTCATCATGGTGAGCTTCTCGCTAACAACTGTGCCAACTGTGCCCTTGTGTACGATGCTGTACAAGTAAAAGAACCCGTCGCAACATAAAACAAATCCTGTATCGAGCCAATTGATCGTTTTCTCATCGAATCCAACGCGGACCCATCTACCGCGATCAGGACAATAACCGGTAATGGTAGACCCAGCAGACTGCATATGAATCAAAGTTACGAGCAATACAAATGCAATCAAATGAATTTTATTCCCAGTAACTTTATCATTACTATCTTTGTTATTAATATCATTATCATTACCAATGTCATTATCAATTGATAGTAAGGGTATTATTGATCAATCATTATTTGTTATGTGTCCTTCACGTGATGTCTAAAATGGAAGACTAAAACAAAAGTTGTCTTAGTTACCTCTTAACGATTTGCTCGTTTTGATATTAGTCCAAGATAACAAAAAATGTCAAATCGAGATTATTAAAGATATTTAAAAGCTATTCCTCTAATAGGGAGTATATCATCATTTAATCATCATATGATATATTATCATCACGTGAAGTCTTCGATGGGAGAAAAAACCCAAGTCACATTTGATTCATCTACCCACGTGGACAAGAGTCCAAAGTAAATCTAAGGTAGGTAGTTCGGGGTTGTCCCTCCTTGTCGCTCACATGGACAAGAGGTCAAAAGAGGATCATTGGAGGTGGTTAGAGGTTCTCTCCTTATAGAATATTTCATGAAATATTTCACACTTTTATGACTAGGAATAAAAGCTTGTCTTCAACATGATGAGTAAGAGATTGATTTTTTTTTAATACTCACATTTGCATTTATACATCTCGGATTACTAATCTGAGCATCAGAGGAATCGGGTCAAAAAATATATTTTAACCTCAGTCTTCGTGCAGTTAGCATCTCGAGAGTTTAGTATTTCCATCTCGGAGGCACCTCGAGCAACCATATGCATATAGGTCTGGACCATGTCAGGCTGACCTCGACGTCAATAACACTTTCCTATAACATATTTGGTACTAGAAAGAGGACTAAATATTATAGGAATGACCACTCGCTAATCCTCTCAATGAACGCTCGAGCAAGAAGGCTTTACCCCCGACCCATAGTACTTTTACCCAAGTCGATTGACAACCATCCTCTCCACACATTGGTGTATTCACCTCATTGCAAACTCTAATGCATACTAGTGCCTATTTAACAACTTGGGTCTTTCACCTCTTGGGACGACATCAAGCCAACTCTTCATCTCTATTGAGGTATTTTTAAACCTAACTTAGTAAGCACATATGATAACAAGCATGATACAGGTTGTCGCTTCGCTTTTGCCCCAACTGGTCTAATAGGTGATTCCACCAACTCAACCATAATTCTCAACTCCATCGCTATTAGCACTTGCCAAGATTCCCCAACCTAATATGGTGTCGATATCTCAATAGTGCTTGAGGCCTATCGAATTGTCGACCAAGGAGGCACTTTGATTCTCAATCATGAAATTCAACATATTGTACCACCTTCACCATATCTCATCTGAATCTAAAACCCAATCAGGGGACTCAATAGAGGATTCCCTATGGATCTAACTACGATAGATGAACTGATATTTGAAGGAGATGTATCTAGAGTTCCAACAATTAAAAAGGGAGGCATTGGTCGATCCCATGTTGGGTCGATTGTCGTTCACCTAGAAAATCAAGGAGGAAGCGATTTTAGCAAACTTTCATCTCCCATCCTTGAATCATTCAATGGTAGTATTGACTCGAAGGAGTATATTACAGTGTTCCACGCCCAGATACTATTATATGGCACCTCGAACACCCTAAAGTGTCATGCCTTCTCGATCATGTTAAGAGGCTCTGCATGAGAATGGTATGCTCACTTGAAGTCATTTTTCATATGCTCCTTTGCCCAATTGGTGAGGGAGTTTGAACTTTACATCCTCGAGAACTTATACCCTCGGTCTTTAAATGATAACGCTCCTTAAATTCAAGTGGGGGAAGAAGAAACACTTGTAAACTTTGTCGCTATGTTTATAAATAAGATCTAAGGTATAATAGATGCCCATCTATCACTCATAATACATACCATCATGATGGGGCTTAAGCTCTTTCACTTCTTTTGGTCTCATTAATAGTAGGTTTATATCATTTCCGCTTTCGATTGGTATTCTATTAAAAAATAAAATGGATAGTCTACTCTTAGTAGCACTGATAATCATTGGTGAGGATTTGATAACTATTGTCTCCTACTAAGTTTTTTTAAAGAGTCTTTGAACTTATGCAGAGCTCCTCTACTAGATAAATAGGATAATTGGAGTACTCAGTTTCACCCATTTTCGTAAAAGTTAAGAAAACAAAGGTTACTTGACTTCACCCATCTCCTCGAAGGTTGTACTTCATGCATCGAGCTAGTTACTAGACTTCACATACTCTTTGCTCACACTTCCAAAGCACTCAAAGTATTTACATTTCTTGTGTTGAGTTAGCTATTGTGATTCATCTTCTCAATACTATCGAACTTCTAGAATGCAAGAAGTTTTGCCCAAAAAGAGAAAAATTTTACCTCGACTTGCAATAAGTCTTTGATAGTTTTAGTTACCTTTGGGATTGTACCATCTTCTCCATCATCTCTACCATCTTCTCCATCATCTCTACCATCTACTTCTTTGAGTAAAAAAGCTACAACACCATGTACTATATATTTCATTCATTTGTCAAGTACTCTTACATCAACTAAAGTCCTCTACTTTCGGCTATTTTAACGAAAAGCTCATTAATATCGGTCTTGCGAAGTACCCTAACCAATGTCTTTCAGCCTTGCCTTGATACTTAGAGTTTACTCCTGCATTCTTCATCTCCTTAGTCCCTTTTATGACTAACACTCTTCCTCTATGAGAACAAGGGATCAATATCTCCACAGAAGTCCCGCTTCAACAATATCATGGCACTATCATGCCCATGACACTATTATATGTTGTCTTGTATTTGCATCTCTTTTTTCACAATTGGTAGATCTGCCTAGCATTGTGGCACTCCTCTGAGTACACCTCTATTCTAACTAACTCTTGGTTTTATGTAGCTAAGTCACTTTAGACTCGTCATCACTTTCTTGCCCCTTTCAACCACCTACTTCAACACATCTTTATTCTCCAAGTAATTCCCCTTAGTCGATAAAAAGATATACTATAACTCTGATCATGGTCTCCACCTTCACGTTGTATGGCTCATGCCGATTTTGTTCTCGGTTTCCATAGTAGCAATGTTTGCTTACTCGATCTTGTCCTCTAACTTATCGAGCTCCCTTAATTGAATATGAGTTTTAGAGTAACCTAACTCTTCAGCCACTCTGATCATACCTCTGTATGATCAAGTCTCCCTATGAGACTCACTAGTACTTATACTCGAAATTTCCATACGGTGATACATAGCCCTCATATACTGATGACTAAGGCTTTCATTCGATGTAAAATTTGATGCACACATGGAAGACACGTCTTTACTATACCATAATATTTACTTTTTGAATCTATAGCCTTTCTTATTGTTGTGTTGTTCACTAAAGTAAAGCTTCTAATAGCTCTCAATCATACCTCTGTATGACCCAATCACTCGCGGGACTTGTCTCGTGTGTGTGTGTGTGTGTGTGTGTTGCATTGCTTCAAACTATTCCACCATGATCTGCTGCACTATGTTATCTCCTAGGATATCTCAATTGTATTCTTATCATTATAGGATGAACTCGGATTATGATATCTCCATATGTGGCCTCTGCTAGCATATCTAGGGTCTCTGCCACCTTCTATTATATTCGCTCCTTTGGCAATTGACCTTCGTCCACCCGCTCTCAGGTCACACCTGGACAAAGTATAGCTCTAAGATAGTATGTCACCTAGCAACTCCTGAAGTCTACTGATTTTGGTGAAATTGGTGCACCATTATTTTGATCTTGGGCCTCTACCCCTCCCCTCCCCAGCACAATATATGTTACACATATTTTCTATCATGGCAATTTGAATGATAGCACAAATTGTATATCCTTCAAGAGTACCCACCTCTGCATCCTCTTGTCTAGTGTCAATGTCTTTTAACCCCAACTTCATCTCTATAAGTTGAGTTACTTTAGTTCCTTCATTAAATGCTTTTCGAGATAAAGTGCATATATCTCAAAGTTTCTTTTATCTTTGGCACTATACAAAATGAGTCCGCTCCATCAAAATTAGGGACCCATTAAATGATATGATCCCGCTCTTATCTCTACAAAAGTTTATGTACTTGATCTCTATCTAAGAAAAGCTTTATGCCTCCACTTCATGTTCTGTCTTCTATATCGACTCCCTTCATACGACTTGGGTACTTTACCAAGTTAAACCCAAATTGTTCCGCTCCTCAGTTTGCATTGAGTTGATGGTGACTCTCATACCCACCATTCCACTAGTCAACCCTCTATTGAGTTTAAACCTCATATCACCTCTAATTATGTCTCGTTATATCTCCCACACTTGCATATCAAGAGTTTCTATGTGTGCTTATCCAACTCTGATACCAATTGTCATAAAGTTAGTTGGTTTTGACTAAGTCATGTGGCACCCTTGAGTATCCATCCGTAAAGGGTCAGTCTCATCGAAACCTCTCAGGGTCTCTTAAGGACCTACAAAAAAGAAAGTTAGAGAAAACATTTAACTTAAGATCCACAAGCAACCATTTCAACAAGTACTTGATAGGTAATACAAATTACAAATATGGACTTCGCAAGCTCTGAATAGTCGCACGACAAATGGTCCAAGAAGGTCCGCTATAAGCCAAAATCCTTACAAGTGCCCATGTTGGGAAACTTAGTGCGACATCACATACGTAGTAGAAGAATAAAAAATAAAAATCTTAGATTTTTATAAAAATATCAATTTTTTATCATCATGTGAAGATTGATACGTAAAACTTGCAAAACCAAAAAACTGCACGTATAAGAAAGATATGTTGCTTAGGGAGATCGTATATCCCTAAAAACCTACAGATCTATGAGAGAGGATGAAGGAAGTCAACTGTCCTCCTCTTTAGTTCCACATAATAGGAGTTGCAAAGACGCTCCTCAACTTATGGCGCAATCCTTCTTTGCACGCACACCACGCGATCAAGAAGGGGCTGGTACTCCTTATTGACCACACACCCTAAACAGGGGCTAGCGACTGAGGAGGAGAGGGGGAGAGGAGTATAGGAGGTGGCAGCAAAAAAAAGTTTAGCCTATGGCCCTTTGGTTTTCTCCTATTTATAGAGGACTCCTATCAACTTAACCCTAATGGATCCTACCCTGTTGTATACTGGATCTTCATCCAACTATCAAAGCCTCTTAGATTAGTGGATCTCTACCAATAATCTCTCATTGGCTCTTATTTGATCTCATCCATATGATCCAATAATTTAGAGACTTACTAAATATCCAATAAGATAGGGGGCTCCAATAGATATCTCATATCTAAACCTCTATTTGTCGCAATACCTACTATATGTGTATGATCCTCTAGGCTCAATATTGAGTTGGTCGTTAGTCATACATATCAGAACTCCTTTTGGCTTAGTAAATTATTATCATTATAATAATTCACTCGGCTCATCCACTATTGACATATCTGGCCACTACGCTGTAGTTCCTAGATAATACAAGGGACTCCAATCATTTGGATATATTTGTCCTCAGTTATCATGTATCTATAATCCTTCATTCATCTAATATCCTAGAGACCATATACCAGATATGGTGTTATCAGACCCATATGAGATCTACTCGAGTCTCGCTCTAATTTGATTCCCTTAGAGAACTCCTTCTCTCTCAATCCAAATAACCATGACTAGGGATTTGCCTCAATAAGAATATATGAGATATTCCTTTCATGATACAGAGAGCGAATGATCCTCTATCGACACTCAATTATTCTCATAATGTTGGTTACCACTCTTGACGACTAGCTGTGATAGATCTGGAACTTTCATAGCTATTAGTGCGATATCAAAGAGTGGAGTACTCATATGGGTTATCCTTGGTGTCTCAAGTCTAAGGATCAGATACATAACTAGGATGACGGAATTATTGTTTGACAATGAGGTATCATCAACCATCCAATATTCCTTTAGCATATCAATCAGTGAACTCATTATATAATGAGCACTTACACTATATCCCTAGTGTCCCCACATGACCAGCTATGAGACTAGCCACCTCCATTATATAGATGGGTATATAGTACACTAGTCTATCCGGTTATCTCGATGTTCCTATCGAGTAACCTATGATCGAGATTATTTATATTTATGTTTAAAGGTGAATCAATCTCATTATCATGATTTCATCACGATGTGATTCACATTGTACAGATCCATGGACATCATAATATATACCAGGGTATGCATTACCGCATCGCTGGGAGTTTCGATGTTTCTCAGTGCAGATGCGATTTGCGCATCTAACAACGACATTTTTCGACATACCATTCGGTATATATATATATTTATAATTATAAATATATATATATATATATATATATATATATTTCTTTCCTCGACGTCGCACTCGGCAACGTCGCGAGATATCAACAGCGACGTCGCTCCCGAGGCGACGTCTCCAAAAGTAAAAAATCTATTAAAAATAGCCTCAAACAACGTCACCCGAGCCTCGGACGACGCCGAGAGTCTTCGGCGACGTCGCCGAGGCTTCAGAACGCCGCCGAGCCTCGGACGACGCCGAGTCTTCGACGACGTCGCCAAGCCTCGCGACGTCGCCGAGCTTCGGCGACGTCGCCGAGCCTTCCGGCGACGTCGCCGAGCTTCGGCGACGTCGCCGAGCCTGGACGGCGTCGCTGAGTATTAAAAATTAATTTTTTATTTAAAAAATAAAAAAATTCATACCGACTCCAGAGTGGCGGGCGTGCAGCGTCTCAGTATCTGTCAGGACCAGATGCGTATCGCCCGTCTCAGGGGATGCAGTCGATATTGCCGACCATGATATATATAATAGATAATATAAAGTAAAAAATATATTAAATAAATAATAAGCAAAAAGAGTATGTATCATGTCATATGTGTCATCACTCACATGATTGGCTTGTAGGGTATCTATGAATAGTAGCCCACAAAACACAACCTTCATTTACAAGCCTAAAAATAACCACCAAAGCCAACCAAAATAGGATTGTCAAGTCTATTATCAACCCTCTACATGTTGTATAAAGCATGAACAAAATCGAAAAACATAGATATACATAAGTATTACATCAAATACCATGTTTATAGCTTTATCTATGATACTATAGCAAGAGAACCTCAAGTAGTTTGTTTGAAAGCATCGTGAATCCTTACCCTGACCTTAAGAGCCGATGTTAAAATAGATTGATATCATCATTAGTGAACCTATCTTGGTGAGGGGGAATAGCTCCTCAAATCATAAAGCTTATACCCGAGCAACTATTTAAAAGAGCCATGGACAAAGAGCAACTTAGGCATAACTTTCAAAAAATAAGAGGTAGAATACCTCAATCGAAATCATGACGATACCTTGGTGTTCTCTATGAGAATGATTAATGCTTAGGTGATGATACCTCGACCTATTTAGGTTGAGGATGTCAACCTAAATATTGACATCATCTACTTTGATGCTTTTTGAAAACTTAGATTATTAACTAATGACTATACATAAATAACTAATGTCACTCCACCTCCCCTCTTGGGACCGTGAACTTGTATGTTTATTCAGAGACAAACTCTACTCCAAAATAATATTAATTAAGTTTATGATAATGGATATCCCTTTTTATACAATGTAATCATAGATCGACCCATACTGAATAGATTGAGGGCAATGATATCAACTTACTCTATGGTGATGAAGTTTCTGACGAGGGCCAACATTTGAGAAATAGCCCAAGGAAGTCATGCCAATTCTACCTAATGACAATCTCCCTACTAAAGAAAGCTTGACCTGAGGCACCAACTATAGATCGCTAA
Source organism: Musa beccarii (assembly GCA_024322285.1). Lineage (NCBI taxonomy): Eukaryota > Viridiplantae > Streptophyta > Magnoliopsida > Zingiberales > Musaceae > Musa > Musa beccarii. The sequence goes on from CM044399.1 coordinate 11,901,414, forward strand.
GATTTAGCAAAGTTCATCCCATATCTTGAGCCGATGGAGCTGTTGATTAAAGTGCCCCTATATAAAGCTCGAGTCTATCGAATTATCCAGATTAGGATGATCCTTTCCAAGGAGAGGTGAGTGTAACTCATCAATTTTCTTTAGAAAAATATTGAGGTATCTGTGTTGTCACTAAGAGACATACTAGGAATCGACCACAACATAACTCAACATCACCTGAACATTTTTTTAAGACATGATCAGTGAAGCAAAAGCTTCATAAGTTTAATTCTAATCACTTACGAGTAACTAGTAAAGAGGTAAATAAATTGTTATATGCAAAGTTCATTGTTGAGTGCAATACTCATAATAATAACGAGACAATATTATACTTATTAAAAAATCTAATAAAAATTATAAAAATATCTGTTGACTATATCTCAATAAAGCATGCTAAAAAAATAATTATCCCTTTCCTTTCCTTGTATTCATTAGTTAGTTGATGCTAAAGCGGAGTATGTGATGCGGCTACTGCGGGAGTTGAAGAGATCACACATGAAACATATGCCAATGTTAATATTATATAGTGCATGTTAAGCGTAGTGCTTCTTTTTTTCTTTTTTTTTTTTTTTGTTGACTCCATGTACAATTGACCCGATCACGTAATCTTAGATTTACACGTTTTCGATGTTTGGACACCACGAGGAGTCGGTCTCGCCGCAGTCGGCGGGAGCGTTGAAGGGCACATAGCACGCCGAGGATTTCCCGTGCGACGCGTTTCCCTCGTCACGCCGGCACGCCTCCTCGCGGATGTTCTCCTCAGCCGACCGCCGGATCTTCGATCGCTGATCGTGGTGCTCATTACTGCAACATCCGCTGGCCTCAACGGAGGCAGGGTCGGAGGCGGTGTAGGAAGAGGAGACCCGGGACTCGCGGCGGCGGTGGTGGATGAGGGGCGCTAGGGTTCCGAAGGCGGGGGGAGGGGCTTAACGTTGCGATTACTCGGGTATTGTCCTTGCAGGTGAGACGACGCTGGCGACTTGAGGAGGACAAAGAGAGGACGAAAAGGAGGCAGCTTGCGGCGGTTTGAGGATGAGAGAGAACTTTGGGTGCTTTAAATTGAACTGGATTCGAATTTGGGTTCGTATTCCGATTCGAAGATTGGAATCGGATCAACTCGACATCGCACATCCATCGTAATTTTGGTTCGATTGAAATGGACATGACGACGCGGTTCGAGTTCTTCTCGGAACTTTGAACCGGACCGGATTCCCTTGGGCTTTTGTTTAGGGGCTCGAACTCAATAAGTTGGGCTGAAGGCCTGGCTCGAGCAATTTGACAACCATCTCTCGTGCAGCGTCCAAAACCCTAGCCGCTCCGACGATATACGAGTCATCTCTGCCGATCGGCTCTTCTCACCCCCTCCTTTGACCCCTAGCAGCTTCTCCTCCTCTCTGCCGCCCATCCGAAGATGGCCGACACTCTGGTCCTCCGCGGCACGATGCGTGGCCACACCGACATGGTGACGGCCATCGCGGCCCCCATCGACAACTCTGACATGATTGTATCCTCCTCCCGGGACAAGTCCGTACTCGTGTGGCACCTTACCAAGGACGCTCCAGCCGCCTCCGCGGACGGGAGTGGCGTCGGCTCCTACGGCGTCCCCCGGCGGCGCCTGACCGGGCACTCCCACTTCGTCCAGGACGTCGTCCTCTCTTCCGACGGCCAATTTGCCCTCTCCGGCTCCTGGGACGGCGATCTCCGTCTCTGGGATCTCTCCACCGGTGTCACCACCCGCCGCTTCTTCGGCCACACCAAGGACGTTCTTTCCGTCGCCTTCTCTATCGACAATCGCCAGATCGTGTCTGCCTCCCGTGACCGCACCATCAAGCTCTGGAACACCCTCGGCGAGTGCAAGTACACCATCCAGGAGGCCGATGCTCACACTAACTGGGTTAGCTGCGTCCGTTTCAGCCCCAACGCGTTCCAGCCTACCATTGTTTCCGGCTCCTGGGACCGTACCGTCAAGGTCTGGAACTTGACCAACTGCAAGCTCCGATGCACACTCGCTGGCCACGCAGGCTATGTCAACACGGTTGCCGTCAGCCCGGACGGCTCCCTTTGCGCCAGCGGTGGTAAGGATGGGGTTACGCTGCTCTGGGACCTCGCCGAGGGGAAGCGCCTCTACTCGCTTGATGCCGGGGCCATCATCCACTCCCTCTGTTTCAGTCCCAACAGATACTGGCTTTGCGCTGCCACTCAGGAGAGCGTGAAGATCTGGGATCTTGAGAGCAAGTCCATCGTGCAGGATCTCAAGCCTGAGATCACTACCACTAAGAATCAGGTAATCGGTTCATTTAGGTAGTGAATTAAAACAAATACATCAATTTCTGTTGATTCCAATGATGCAACTCTTATATTTGCGAGGGCCTCTGAAGAACCGGCCTTGTGCATGTTCTGATTGGATTTCAGAATGTTAGGTTCAAAAAAGAACGATCTTTCTGCCATCATTTGATTAAAATTGGAAGCTTAGTTACGGTCAATTTTTCTTGCATTCAGGAAGATCATGACTAATTAGGGTTTTAGATGTGCTTTCCATGGGTCTTCTTCGCATCCAGTTCCAATTATCCTTTGATCATCATTATTTAGGACTGTGGTATGCTAAGAAGTGATTAGATTCTATATGTGTCACTTTCTATAACAGAAAACTTTGTTTTGATATATCTGAAATAATGACTTGCTTTGTGCTCACTCTCCAAAAGTGTGTTCCTTGGCTATTAACTAGTTGGTAAGATGTTAGTTAGCTGTATTACACTGAGACCATGCACATTAGATGCCAACAATGACATTTGAGGTCCCGATATCTTGACTGCACATACCATCAAGATGTCCATTTCGGGATATTCTTGGAGAATTAGTTGGTTTAACATTATGTAATACCTGTATTAGTTAGGTGAACATAATGTAAACTGGATTATTGTAGTTTCTATTTTTATCCCTCCTGCTTTACATTTATTTTATTGGGATTGTGGCACATGCTTTTTGTTATTCTCCTTGCTATTTCTGTCAGTTGATATAACTGGGATTTCTTATATGACAATTTGTTATTTTTGTTTATTTAGAGTTTCTATGATCTGTAATTGTTGAAGAGTGTAATATTTATGCTCGTGAAACCAGGTAGCAACCTTTTAAAGCCTTTTAGACATGAGGAATGGTCTAGAATAGGATTGATAAGCTTTGCTTTAGCCCATGTAGGTGAAAAGTAAGAAAATAAACCAATTAATTAGAGTACTTTTATTTTTTAAAAATATAGTATTGCTTTTTGAAAATGAAGTTTCTTCTCAATTCTCTTGGATTAGTGTTACAATTTCATGAGAATCAGTAAATCTTACAGTTCATTATTGTTGCTTCATTCCATCAGCAGGCACATGTGATTTTATTTTTATAATTATTTAACAAATTTTATTGTGCATTAATTTGGTTCATTCCATCAGTTTGCACTTATGATTTTAAGGTCTTTAATAATTAAACAATGTGATAGAAACTGATATTATTTTCTTTTACGTATGATGCAATTTCCTTTTTTTTCTTTTTTTTGGAACCTTTTGTTCACTTTGTTTTATTTGTCATTGTCTGGCAAGTGCTAAATTATCTTATTTCAATTGACCAGACTTGAAAAATTCCTTGTCATTATAACCATGCCATTATCTTAAATAATTTATATTGTCTGAAAACCTTTCAGTAGATGATGGTTTGTATTATCTGACAGCATAGGTAAACATATAGAAATTTTGAACATATTTCCAGAATCCAATGATTTATCTGACTTGCTCTAATTAATGGACCTGTTATTTTGTCCATCAAATCAATCCCATATTATTTTCGTAAGTTTCATTTTTCTTAGGTGCAGATGAGGTTCTTTTTCATATAAAAGATCACTGCTCCCAGTATTTATTTTTGGTGGTAACCTGTAGATTGGCTTGTTTTATGGCTTAGGCTTGTTTAACATGTAGGTCTTGTTTGGTCTAATGTATTAACTGGGTGTTTTATAAAAGGTTTTGCACTTGTATCTTTGTAGATCCGCTTTTTAATGGATCTAATTTTGTCTTGGATAGTGTCAACTAGTTGTTGTAGAACAAGTACGACATATCCTTTTTACCTTGAACCACGATGCTCTAACTAAATCAGAAAGTGTCTTCAGTGGCTTAGATGTTAACCTTGTACACAATTCTGCGGTCTGTCGTCATGTGATTTCTTTAAAAGTCATTGTATGACACCACCGCACTTCTCTTCTGAATTCTTAGGTTTAATCATCGTCTTATATCACATGAGTATCAGATTTGGGAAGAAGCATGGTGTTCATCATATTAAATGCAGGATAATATGACTTCTTTTGTGGAATCTTTATTTGGATTTAGGTCATGGACATCCTCAAACCCCTCCCCTCATTTTGCAGTATTTCCGGATGAGAATCTGGAACCCTCCAAAGAGGGCATGGGATTTCTCAGAAAAATATGTAGTGGATGTTCATACAAACTATTCAACCTGTTAGTTGATTTCAAGTCGATTATAGTCATATTGAGTTTCATAATTTGGTCATTCATTGTTGACAAGTAGACTTTTGCAGCTTTATATCACATTTTTGACATTGACAAACCCAGACTGATTGTTTCAACTAAGTTGTATTTGCACAAGAGATGTCTTCCCAGCAATACGTGTCTTGCAGCTGCTGAAGGCAGTTGCGGTGACGGTTTTTATCTTCTGACAAGATTATAATTCTATGTTTTTCTTGTGCTTGGTGTTTTAATTGGCCAATCAAATTAGGAGCTGATAAGATTATTGTCCAAAGAGTGTTGCCAAATAATTGACTCAAATCTTTCCATGTTTCTCACTCTTTGCACAGATGTTATACTGCACAAGCTTGACTTGGAGTGCCGACGGTAGCACACTGTTCACCGGTTACACCGATGGAACCATCAGAGTCTGGGAGATACGCTACTAGCAGGCGGACAGCCTGCTCGGCGATGACTCGTGATGCCATATTCTTAGCTTTTAGTGTTCTCAGCAACTGTGACGCACACACTTTAGGTTATCTTATGTTGGTGTAATGTTTTGGACCTCTTAGTTTTTTGGAGCTCTCTCTCTCTCTCTCTCTCTCTCTCTCTCTCTCTAGCGTGGTGGTAGGAACGTTGCTTTTCGAACCCTTGTCATTTTATTTGCCATTATTAGCACTCTGTGCCTTTTTTGCCCTTTGTTTTGATCGCCTAAAGAAGGAATGAGTTGTTGATAACGCTAGCATAAATGTTTTGTCATTTTATTTGGTTTCTTATTTTGATAGTATTGAAGCTTTTGAGTTGGTCCAATTTATTTAATAAATTAATTATCTCATCAGGGTGAATCGCTGTTCGATCTTAATAAAATTAACAAATTAATTATTTCAATAATTAATTTTCAGAGTGGAGAATTAGTGTTGAACTTATGGTGAGAGAGGCTGTTTCCAAATTATCGATTGGATCGGTGGAAAAGATTATATCACTTTTGATCGAGTTGCACATTAAGATTTAGATTGATTTCCAAAGAGTCAGAGGGGATGAACTACTATCAACGAAGTCGATTGGTGTCAATTATTCTATCAGTCCATTTGTATGCTCCTATCAAATACCAAAGTCCAATGTTCATTGTATGCTGCTGCCGAATGCCAACGATGGTTGTCTGGATTGGGTATCCACTCGATCCCATGTCCGTTGTGACCTAATCCAGCCATGGTGGGTCGCCCGGCGTCGGTGTTTCACGTCATCTTTTTTGCCTGCACTCAAGCGTGGGAGTTGGTCCCCTCGACGTGTCATGAACGGCAGCAGCATCTGCCACCCTCATCGTCTGGTCTCTACTTGGTCCACGAAAAGATCGGATCTTGGCAGACTCTTCTGTCTTTACGCAATGAAGAGACTGCGTTTACCGGTCTATACGTTCCTCTCTCGTTATTCCGATCTGTATGGCTTGTTTCCTTCGGTCCAACTCACATTTGGAACCTCCGACAGATGAATAATAATCCATTCGCATTAACTTGTGGCCGTAGCACAGTGTTCCTCCGGCATTCACGCCTGATGATGCCATGCCCTCCCTCCCACAGAAGAGACATTAGCAGCGAGTCGGACAAGCAGTGGAATTCCGCACCGATGGATGCGAATTGGACAAACATTCATTACAGAGACAGACATAGACCTAAACTACTCTTCTTCTCGTCTTCGTCTTCTTCCTTTCTCTCTGCCTTCTTCCGACTGTGTTCGCCCACGGCGGCGCTGCCAGCTTCGCCGCCCTCCATGAAGTCCTCCAACTCGAACCTAGGCCTCCAAACCGGCGCTGATTCCGTCTTCATCCTCTTGATTCTGCTCGTCCTCAACGACTCTCTTATCGCTCTTATCTTTTCCAGCAAAGCGTAGAACTTGTCCACCTCCTCCTCCTCCTCCTCCTCCTCCTCTCGGCGGCTGCCTGCTTCTCCTGGAGGTGGAGGTGGAGTTGATGCCGGCCTCTCTCTCTTGCCTCTGTCGCTCCCTTGTTCCATCGTCCAGAACGGATTGATGGAGGTGATCGAGTTGAGACGAGATGGGAAGAGAGGAGGCGGCATGTTTCTTATAGAGACGCGTCCTCGTTGACGTTCGGCATCTCCTCGGCACTCCGCGCATCTGAGTCCACCTCCGCGACGTGGGTCGTGCGCTTGCGGCTTCAGCTGGCGTCATGGTGATGACGTAAGGTGGACGCTGACTCCGTCGGATACAATGTCAACTCACTCACTGTGCGAAGTTGACCTGGTGAGAAAATTACATACGCGGTTGAGGATTCACGTTCATCACGCCGACGGTGGTGGGGACACCACATCTAGATGTTTAGGGTTAAGGGGAGGGATGATTGTGTTCGTGGCATAGTAGGGGTTTGGTTATTAAGAATGTGGACTAAATAATAATCCCATGCCATTAAGAGCTTGAAATAATTCGACGGAATATATGGAGTTTGGTTCATAAATTAATCATTTAATTTTTTTTATTTTGGATTATTTTTTAAATCTAATATGATTCCAAAAAAAAAGTTTGTTGAATGTGTCACATCAAGAGAGTCTATTCAGCAATATTCTTTAAAAAAATTGAGATTAAATCCAATATAAACATTTTTCATCCTCGAAATGATAATATTTCGTTATAAGTAAGATCATATTGTGTATATTTGATTACCATTGCTCAATCATTACAATACTGTATTTTTATTTTTAGACTAAATAGTTGATTTAGTCGAAATTATGAGCCCATTTAGATCACTCAGTAGTGTTTTTCAAGTATATTTTAAGTTGTTCTTATTGTGATGGCCAAAACATTATAATAAATTAATTTTTTTATTTCTATTTAGGTGATATTATTTTTAAACTATTACAAATATCTATTTGAAACATAAACAATAAATTTTATAGTGCACTCCAGTAGGCTTACGGTATTTTTAATAGACTAGAAACACAATAACAAAAAAAAAAAAATTATAGATGATCTATATATTTTTGAATTAAAATTATTGTTTAAAAAATAAAAAAGAGGACATCGATTGGAAAAATCTTAAATTAGGAGAATTTACTAAGAAAAATCATCGAAATTTCATTGTCTTTAGTCATTTTCTAAAATTGACCCGTCGATCTTACCTCAACCAGTTGGACCTCAAACCTAACTAGTCCAGCCTTTAGTGGGCGGTGTCAACTCCATTGGACCCACCCATTGAAGGTTCAAGCTTGCACGCGGATACGGTGCATGAGTTACTGATAGAATAATTAATTACTAATTGCGTTCATGCGAGAGATATTTTTGCATGAAAAGAAATTTCATCTTACTCATTTATTTTTCTTTACTTTTTTTAATAATTTATCATAAAATTTTAAGTTCGAATCTTACATTTATAATCATTGGAACTAAAATTATCACAAATAAGAACTGGTAATTTTCTTTTCTCGGATTCAGGTCATTTTAGACAATATTTGGTGGTTTATTTTTTTATGTATTTATATATTTATTTATAGGTGATAGGGAGAAGGTTAGCACCCAAAAAAAAAAAAAAGTGGAATTACTATTTAATGTCTTCACTTGGAAATGTCGTGGAAGCAATCCCTCCTATAGACTGACGTCACCGCGATTGATGAGTGGCTACGTCACGGTGAGCGAGTCTTTTGATTTGTCTTCGTGCTCTCGCTTACATGTCCTCTGTGGCTTGCGTAGAAGTTTTTTTTTTTTTTCGGATTTTTTTCCCGAAAAGTATTTACTTTTTTTTTTAAAAAAATTGTTTTATCATAAATATCGATAATATATAATTTTTTTTCTATAGATCAGTCAGTAAATCGGTTTAGCTATAATAATATATTTTCAATAATATAATAAAAACAGTATATTATAGTGTTTTCGATAATACTAAAAATATCGTAACATAACATTTTTGTGTAAATTTTGTAAAAATATTATATTTATGGTATTTTTACACCACATTATGGTTTTTTCAATAATATTGGAAAAGATTGTAATGTAATAAAAAAAAATACTATAATATTGGGGGAAAAAAAGGTAGCTAACTGAGGGCATTGCAAGTAATAGAGGATGAGGCTGTTAGGGAACTCTTAAAAATGATATATGTATATATATATATATATATTGTTGAGAATTGGCCCCCTACATATTCCCATTCATTTTGATGGAGTACATGCAATTGTTCTAACGTTTGGCTATATACTTACGAGTATAATTTGATATTTGACACGAATTATATGGCAGTATATGTAGGCAATAAATCATCTGCAATTTTTTTTTTTTTTTTTGAATCACTAGTTTTGGATGCACTCAAATGTTGACGTATCGGATTCGACCATATCGGTAAAAATCAATTTATAACTCGATTTCCACGAATCGTAATTTAGAGAAGAAACACATCCTACATGTGATTCATCGTTAGGACAACAAAAGAGGAGAAGCTTATTACATCATCCTTTGTTTCCAGCGACAGTAAAAGCATGCCGACGTGAACGTTGCTTGTCTCTTCGACGCTCTTGCGGTCAACAATTCTGCGGCCTCCGTCTCCCCGTCCCTTTCTGCCGCGCAAGCTCATTAATGGACCACCGGTGAGTGCCATGGAAGTCGCCCGATGTGATCTTTGGTGGAGCATGCATCGTCACAGCTCTACGGATGATTCATCCGACACGGCAGACATCGTTGTGACCGCCGACACTCTTCTTTAGCCTTGTGCTTTTCTTGCGGTGGTGATAAAAGATGCGGCTATGCGGTCGTCGTCGCTCTTCCCAACAAAAAGAAGCCTCGGCTACCGCCGTCGGGATCGATGGGGGAGAGCCAGAAGAGGAAACGGCAGCCGGCCGCGGCCGCGGATGGCGAGGGAGCAGGGAAGGATCGCGGACGGGTGACCGAGGACGAGGTGGAAGAGTTCTTCGCCATCCTCAGGCGGTTGCAGGACGCGAAGTCGTCGTCGTGGACGGAGCACCACGATATCCGAGACGGCGGCGCCGACCAAGGCGAAAAGAAGATCGCAAGGAGGGAGGTGGCGGAGCCGAGGTGGAGGCCGAGGTTCGCGCCGGAGGACTTCGAGGGGGTCGCCGATGGAGATGACGGCGTTGGTTCTCCGTCAGCGGTGGACGGGAAGGTACGCTATGGCGGTGGGGCCGACTTGGAGATTGACCTCAACGTGGAGCCCAGCAGGAATCGACTTTAGTGGTTGGGTTGCGTTCCACGAGGATATGTCATCAGAGCCCGAGACATGCCGTATGAAACCATGCGTACATGTGAGTCCGAAAAGTTATGAATCAAGTTCTGTTCGCTTGTATTCATGTTTTCCTTTATTTCCCTGCATAAATAATTAATTGCACGAGAATAATCATGATTTCATCCCGAAGACAACAATATGCAAAATGATTGACCGAGATAAGGGCACGAAACCTGTTATAAAATAAAAAAAATGCTCACTTAAAAATCCCAAGAAACGATTATTTATTTGCAAAGATTAAAAATGATAACAAAGAGTTTTAAGGATGGACATGCCAATCGAGGAGCTTAATTTAACGAACGTTCCACATACTTCATCAAAGGATGACACCTCAGTGGATAATGTAAACGGCGAAGCACAAAGGCGGCTAGCTAATTCAAGGAACCACAACGCTTACAGATAAAAAAAAGTTGCGGACTCGACTGACCAAGTGAGTGTTCAAAATTATTTGATGGCGTTGATCTCACGAGATGATCCCTAATTCTTGACGGTGGTCACATGCTTCAAAAGCATTTGAACCACATCCTGGGAGATATTTGCTGCCTGTGACTTCAGGTGCTGGATCTTCTCTTCGGTTTCTAGCTCCAGCCGCTTTACATTTGCACCAGAATCTCCGCTGCTCTGTTTCGTCACAAGAAAGTAGTAGTGGATTAGTAGTGGGGCACATGGGAAGCTTTAAAGGGCACCATTTACTAAGGGGTGGCTGGCGCTTGCCTGAGCAACCTTCCTCTGGAACTCGGCTTCCATTTGTGCACGATATGCGGCAATCTCCTTGTCAGCTTCTTCTTTAGCCTGCTTCAACCTTGCCATTTTAGCTGTGATACAAGGAAAACACGGTTGTACTCTTGTTAGCTGACTCATCCAACAACTTTAGACCCTGAATAAGCTCTTTTCTATTTTCCCTCCCCCGTCGTGTTGCAATGCCAAACCCTTGACGTTTTTCCAATTAGTTCCTCCAACAATAAGAAAATAAACAGATACTCAGAATTTATAATCTAAATTGAGATGAGTCTTTCTATGTTATTTTCGTCAATCGGTAGAAGCTTCACGGATTTGTTTTTGTTTCTAGCAGAGATCAGTAAGAGGTTCCAATTATGAAATGATAAATTCAGGGATAGAAAATCATCAATTTATTTAAGATCATAGTCCAACCTCTTAAAGACGTCTGTGAGAAATATAGAAAGAAAGAAGTTAACCAAAGCGTATCTTTGTAAACAGCTGCATAAGAATCTCTTATCATAGTAGCCATCTATATGGGCTCCAAGTTTATGCACAATACCAGAGACTATATAATTCTCTCATGATTTCTAATGAGCTTTTTTTTTTTTTGCTTTTGACTATTTCAACAAGATCTACATAACAGCAACAAGTCAGGGTTCCCTATGTACGAGTTGAAGTTCATCATTCTCTGTTTTTGAGTTGTCTTGAGGTTGTTGTCGTTGTTTACAAACCGTTTCTGAGTAAGATCACCCCTTTCATGAGTTGGGCCTCAATCAGAATTCTAAAGTTTAATCAGTACAACATGACTCCAACTATTGCTTGCGGCAATTCTAGTTTTCGTTTATCATAATCTAGTCATTGTATCACCCTAAAGAACTCAGATAATAAAGTTGCATAAACAATTTTCAAGCAATAACATTAAAGGAAACTAAAACAAATGTTGAATTGAAAAAAAAAAAATTCAATAGCACAAAAATCCACTCCAAGAGAGCAAATTTACAGTCTTGCTAATCTCCTAGTAACCACTACCTCATAATTCCTTATAAGTATTTGTGGCAACATATGCACGTATGAATACAAAATTTTGTGGCATTTTTTCGGCACCTCTCTACCATAAGGTTGTTTAATCTATCCAGGAATGTGGTCCAACCTTATCTAAATAACTCACTCCCAGTTATTACAATATCCCCTCTAGCCCACCACCAAAAATATAAAAAAGGTGAAAACTACTAAGATCACTCATTTTAATCCTACATAAATGAAGTTCTTATAAATATAATTCTTTTTCCATATCCAATGAGTCTAATTTCTTAAAGACCAATAGAACTAAGAACTCGATAGAGATCCTTGATAAGTACAAAATTACCCTCCTAATAAAAGGCACCACATTAACAAACTGCCATAGACCAAAATACGTTTTATATCTTGACATAAGTTTTCATATCATAGCAACTTTTATGTAACTCATATTCATAAATCACTGACTAGCAATAATTTGCTATAAAAATATCAAAACTTGGAACTGAACCTTATTAATAAGGACTCTAGCTGTGTAAAGTATCACAAACTTAGGCATTACAAATATAATTCATTACTAGCTTCGTATGTATATCATCTAACCATTCAGGTAGTACTGACAGACAACACAGTATGCGGTAATAGATAGTCAAGATTTATTTAGAATAGATATACAAACCACAAATTAGTAGATCTTAAAATTGTCTATTTCATTGTTCTCCCCAGATACATCTTCGGAGGCAACAATAAGTCAATACCGATATCTCAACTACTTGGGTTCAGTTCTCTTAATCAAAAGAAAACAACCCAATTATTTAGATGATTTGATGACAGTTTGTTTTTATGAAAATGAAGGGCAATAACAAGCAGAATATATAGTGTATATATATCACCAAAATAATTTGATTAAAATATTACAAGATTTTTACCAACAATGAATTTTACACATAAAAAGTGAACATGTTAGACTGATTCAAACATAGTTGAAACTCGAAAGCAAGGTTCAAAAACTGACCGCACGGCTGGTACGAACCAGTTTTTACAAATCTAAGCCATGATTAGTACATGAAAGTACCATTTTGCTTGGTCTAACTCAAAATAGTGTTTATTGGCTGAAGCACTTATTGTGTTAGACAGTCCGACCAAGACATTGCATCTTTGGAGGAAAGCCTAGCGCTTGACACTTAGTTTGACAAGCTGTCCTCTGTCCCTTGTAGCTTCTCAGCTCTCTCTCTCTCTCTCTCTCTCTCTCTCTCTCTCTCACACACACACACACACACACACACACACATCTTCTCCTCTACTCCATCTCCTTCACCTCAGCCACAGCAACCTTCTTTGCTTCCACACCGGCTTTTGCATGTGGTCTTATACAATTGCTGCCTCGCCATCTTCTCCTCAACCTGTTGCATCATCATGTACCTTCTCCTCTGCCTCATCCTCCAACATGGCTGCCTCCTCTTCCTCTATCAGTGTCTTCTTTTCCTCCTGCACCTCCTCCCAACCTCCCCTCTTCTCTGGTTGAATTCATATCAGTTGGCATGGGGATGTAACAACACATGCATGCACAACCACACCAGTAGTATACCAGTCTACCCAAGAACCATTATTGGTACCAGTTTGAAATTTCAAGCCTTGGCCAAATGTAATTCTCCTAACATTTGCTTTTCCTACGACACACACTAATAGCAACTACTTTAAATCATGCAACAGTAAGTTCCATGTATAGCAACCCCATGACTGCTAGACATAAGATAAATAAATTAAAACATACAAATTCATTGGATATACATTGTATCCCCTCATAAACTTACTTCAAGGCTATCAACATAAACTTCTTTTCTTGGTTGAATATTTAAATTTTTAGCTGTTAGACACAATATTCCAAATTCAAGGTACACTAAAACCAACAGCTAATACATAAGTATATTATGTGAAGATCACATTTTAAAAAGCTATATATTACTAATTAAGATCTGTTTTTGTTTTCTTCATTACATGCAGCAAAAAGATATTAAAAAAAAGGAACCAACCATTCCTAGCCTCATTGACAATTCGCTGTGCTTCCTGCTCTGCAGCCAACAACTGTTGAATTCCACTCTGACGCCTGCTGGAATCCATCTTCTAGTACCTATCAAAGGAATAATCGGGGACCAACTTGTCAAATATTTCACAGAAATTATTATGACAACGAGCAGACTATAGGAAAATAGTACAAGGTTGGTTAAGATAAAGCCAGATAGATGAAATTCTGCCAAAAACTATTTAAAACATCTGACAGTCAATAATAAATTAAGAAGCTAATATTTCAAGATATGTTTGACAATTCTGCAAAGTGGGGTCACAATGAAAGCTTTCAGTCTGTGTTTTACAAAGTTACCTTACTCTAGGAAGAACCAAAGGCAAAAGATGGTTTCCAGGATTCAAAATGCATGATGAGTAACTCAAGAAACATCCTAAGAAAAGTACCACAATCATGCAAAAAAAATATTAAAAAAACACTATAACTAAAGCTGGACTGGACTCAATTATTCTGATTCAAAGATTTACATTGTAAGTAAATCACAAATCAAAGCTAAAGTATGAGATGTAGGTATCAGCATGAGGTTGTGCTCCCACATACACCATAAAGTTGAGATGAGAGAAACAAAATAAGGAACTAGGATAAAGAGGTCACAAGGTTCAAGTGCAGATTCTTATGAACACGGGTGATATAAACTAACATATCTAAGGCAATCATCATTAATGTCATCTCACAATGTAACAGTCCAACCCCAAAGAGTACAAAAATTGAAAATTTGCGATTCAAGCCTTGCAAATTGATTGCCTGATTTCAGTTTGCAACTACCAAAATATAACAGAAGATTGAAGAAAATGCATCATCAAGTGCTATGAAAACCATATCTTCTTTTCATACTGATCAATACTCAAGACCTTAATCGTGTAGGGAGTGATCGCATCCTAACCATACACACAAGTAGACGAGCATGCATGGTTAGTACACCATTCGAGAATGCAAAAGAAGGCAGTGAGACAGAATCCCCGCTACTTAGATGATCACACATCACGTGCTTGAGGATTCATGCAATAAACACAACTCAAGCGGAGAAGAAAACATGGAAAGAGCACAAACTCATGTGAGGAGATGTCATCCCAGACAAAAACAATCAGAACCCTTTTCCAAGAACACTGTGCCATCTGAGGATGCATGAGAACAGACTCGACAAGCACATTCGGTCTCTCAAAGTATAAGCATAGCGGAGAACGAGTCCCAAGACAAACGATGGTGTTAGAAAATATTCATGTGTGAGGAGAGATTGAAAACGAGGATCAAGAGAATAGTTCCACATTGGTAAATATCAAGAGAGTCGGATGATATATATCCGAGCGTAGCCCACAATCTATTAGCTTAATCTTCTGGATTAATTGGTGTTTGACTAAATATATGTTAATCCTGACCTGTCAGCATGAGCTTCATAACTAAAGTTAAGCATGCGGTGCGAACAAAGTTGATCACACCACGTACCCTTACACTTAAGATTAAGATCCTTATGATTAAGATTAAGGGGGAGACAATTAAGGCACACATGAATAGGGGGATATGATATATATCCCAGTCTAGCCCGCAATCTATAAGCTCAAGCTTTTGGATTGAATTAGTGTCTAACTCAATATATGTTAATCCTGAACAGTTTAACTCACTCATCATTGCAAGATTTCTAACAGATGGTCAACCCCTTCCAAGTGAGTTCCATAACAGATCCATATAGATCCAGCAACGGATCCTAACAAGAACCGAGTAAAGCCCTAGAATGAAACAAGTGAGCCCCAAGTAACAAAAACAATGGGGCTCAGATCGCAGATCCATCACGGCCGCAATTCCTTGCAGAAAACAGTGAGAAAGAAGAAAAAGACCACAAAACATAGCAGCAAGATCTCTAAACCATGTAAGAGAAGGAAAATAGTGGTTCGGAGAAAGATGCACCTCCCGGGGCGAAGAGGAAGATCGGGGAGAGGGCGAGATTCTTGGCTTCCACCAACCCGATGACACACGAGACGTGCCCCGATGAATGATATCATCATACCCTCGCTAACATTGTCATCGAAGACAGATGACCAGGGGTGTATTCGAAATTATATTATGTCTTCGGGCCTTAAAAGTCTTTTCATCTCGTCAAAAGAGATAATAGATATATTAAATAAAAACATATATATTTACAGAAAGTTCAGGTAATTTACATTTCTTAATTCTTAATAAATATTTATTTTCTCATATTATGTAATTACGTTTAGTACATTGGTGTATGATTGGATTTGGTGAGAAGTCAACCATGTCACCGACCAACAAGTTGACATGACAGATAGAGGAGACGTCCCACGTGAATCTCACGTGCTCGAGAGAGCAGTAAGTACTTCCGGACGGCCTACGTGTCAACTAACGAGTCACTGCCCAAAGAGTTTCGTTAATATTCCCGTCTTAAGCCCGTTTGTTTACCCGGTAGATGACCCACCGAGCTACACCGACATAACCCGCTTTCAAGCTCAGGTACACTCGGGGTGTCTGGAATTGAGGGAGCAATCAAGCGGCGCTTTAATTTCCCAATATGCCCTTCTTTACGCCGTTGAGATTATTAACCCCTCTCCGCCTCCCCGTCGCTTATTTTTCTCTGTAGTATTTGTTCCCTCGGCGGCGGCTGTAACTGTCACCGCCTTTCCACCACCGCCCTTCTCGCCTTCTTTCGCTGGTAGAAAGATCAGTTTCCGTCACCTTCCGGGCGACCGTTGGGCGTCCGGCTCCATGGCGGCTGCGGAGGACCCACCGCACGGCGATCTCGAGCCGAGCCTTCGCCACCGTCTCCCCCTCCCGAGATGGGGCGATCGGAAGGCAACCCGCCGCGCTGCCGTCGACCGAAACGGCGGGGACCGGGCCACCGCCGCGGGGCGTCTCGGTTGCCGGGAGGCCCCTCCGGCTGAGGGCGGCGGCGAGGACGGGGGTTTGGAGGAGTTGAGGGCGAAGCTTATGGGCCACCTCCGGGAGGCGGTCGACCGGATGAATACTGCGGCGCCGGAGTCTGTGATGGGGGCCGCTCAGGAGGTCGCAAGGCCGTGGAACCTAAGGGCGAGGCGGACCCCGAATGGGAACGGCCACGGGGGATGCGCGAGAGCGGGGGCTCCTACCGTGGCGGAAGCGGCGGCCGCGGACGAGCAGGAGAAGAAGAGGAACATCGGGTTGACGGTGTCGCTCACGGCGGAGGAGATCGAGGAGGACATCTACGCAGTGACGGGATCGCGGCCTCGCCGGCGGCCAAAGAAGCGGCCTAAGGTCGTACAGCGCCTGCTCGACGTAAGCATCCTTAGCTTTCTAATCACCCGCAACTATATTATCTTGCTGTTAAATGTTATCTGGGAACTGCATTTCCACTACAACTCCGGTAGCGTTTGTATAGTTACCATTTTTCCACCATCAAATTAGTCTTTTCTTTTGTATATCGGCATCAATCCTGCATGTCTTAAATCAATACAACTCAATAGGTCGAGCTGGAGGATGTGTGTCTCGCATAGAATCACATTTTAAGTCTTTTTTAATGGACTTTATGTTAAAGTCTTTTGGACATCATATTAGATTTGGTTCTTTGAGGGGGGATGAGCAATCCAATATGCATAACATATTATATTCTTATGGTTATAAAATTCTATATAATAAAAGTGGTTATTGCCGTTGTTATTTTGACTTAATAGAAAGAATCTAAGGATGCTAAATGGTGGAGCATGAGAAACGATGCTGAACATACATCACCAAATCATTCATTTCTAATCTACCCACAACTTCTTCATATATATGTTTGAAAAGACAGGAGGGACAATAGTGAAGGAAGAGAGGAGGGACAATAAAAACAGTGGGAGAAGTGGTAATGTATGGAGATAATCGAAAATTCGGGATTTGGAGAGAGATTAGAGAGTTTTGATTTATGGATAGTTGAAAGTTGAAACTACATAAAAAGGTTAGGTTTGAAGCTTGGATCAATTTTTGGACCAAGTTAGTAATAGGATCCATTGGTTTTCAAAGAGTATTGCCATCCCTATTAATCTGTAATTTGCCCATATGAATAGGCTTCCTTAGTTTCAAGACTTTGGTTGGTCTCTCAGGCTCTTCCTGATCAGAACTGTTGGGTACCCCAGAATATGATCAGAATGCTTGTGGGTCCAGAATTATAATCTCCTGATGGTGTATGAATCGCCTATGCTCACTTCAACATGCTTAATTTTTGGAGTGTTGGCATTCGCTTGCACCGTGTTATTGATAGGCCACTTCAGATAGGTCCTTCTGTCAAAAATCATTGTTAAGGAGCCTTCTCATACTTGTACTAAAGTTGATAATGGCACGAAGGTAATGCAACGGAAGGATTTTTTTTAAATTGATTAATACTTGGCCACGTAGAAAGATGCATCAACGTAGTTGCAATCAAAAGCTTCATAGTAGGAGCATGGGGAATATGATAGGAGTGTGTAGCAGATGTCCATGGAAATGCAGAAGGTAGTTGCAGAGTTGTGGTAGAGCATCAAAAGGATCTTAAATGATGCACCCACTATATTACCAAATTGATAAGGCGAGTCATTTTGTATTTTCCTATCTTTGCTCAAGTGAAGAAAGTAATTTCTGAAAGAATTAAAGGAGAGATGTGAAACAGTAATGAAGAGAATATTGTTTCCAATGGATTCCATTATCGAATCAATTTGTCTATTCAAAATCATCAGACTGTGAAGGTTTGAAGCTAAAATAAATCCATGCTGATCTAAATCACGATGGGAAGGCACATTTTTTCATATCAAGCAACGAATTTTTAGTATAAAAATCGAGATAGATCCTTAGCTAAAATAATGAAACAAATTGCTACCTCCTTATAAGATATATTTGGTAATATGACCAATTAAAATATAGATATATCGTGCATACTAATCTATACAGATCCACCAGTAGTAATTAATCATGAAGCATATTGACAATTGAATGGCCAATGAAAACAGAAAGAAGCATAACTATTGATTAACAAACTAATTTTTTCAGTTGCAGAAGAAAAATAATGAAAAACTTCCAGTGCGTGCTATAATAATGGAAGTTATAAATCAATGGAAGACGCCGAGTTCAAATATACAAAATATTAACCCAAAATATATTTTATAATACCCTAACAGAGTATTCATGCATATAGGTTTATACTGGTATGTGGGTCAAAGCTCATATAGTTCGTGCATTCCTACAGTTCCATATATTTCATGATTGAATATGTCTACAGTTTCATATTTCATTAATCTCCTCATAGAATGCTCCTTATGCTGAAGTTTGACTATACAGCAGATAACTTTTGTCAAGATAAAATTAAAACGTTAAAAGACTCTATGTTCAGTTGTCAAATAAAAAACACTAGTACTAATGTTGTTATTTGCTTTGAGAAGTTGGAGTTGAATAATCTTTTGATTTGCTCCATCAAGAATCATTAGATGGGCTCCATTTTGATGTGTCACAGCATCCAAAGGCCAAAAGAACTGTTTCTTTAGGTACAAGACCTCAGGGCTTTTCTCCCCACCCCAACTCAAACTTGAAGACATGAAAAGAAAAGATTAAGAAGTCAGTACAGTGTTTAGGGAATACATTATAGTAGACATCTCAGACATACTAAAACATTAGGAAGTCCATATAGGGTCAAAAAGCAATATATATATATATATATATATATATATATATATATATATATATATAGAGAGAGAGAGAGAGAGAGAGAGAGAGAGAGAGAGAGTTGGCATCATTTTCTAGGATCTTGATTCTTTTTAATATCAGGAATTTGATGATAATATGTTTTTATCTTGATGTTGGATGATAACATGTTGTCTTTCTATTGGAATTTTGGTAAATGCAGCATAGAATACATTAGAGATGTCAGGGTATTTACAGAGTTTAATAGTAATCAGTAAGCCAACTTTTGATACGAATTAACTGATCCTATTAAAAAAGTGGGATGCTAATTGGGCTAGTTTCTAATCAGAATGTGCATATCTGTATCCTGTATAAATTAGAATAGACATATTTTGATGAACAAAACAAGATCTATATGAATGAACATAAGAGAACAAATTGCCTTGTCTTTGTTTGCTAATGGATGATTGGGTTTTTGTTTGCATGCTTTGGGTAGTCTCTCTTCCCGGGGTTGTGGCTATCTGAGATCACGGTGGAGTCTTACAAGGTCGAAGACGACTGAACCTGCGCTCCCTCAGTCTCTCCGCTGCGGCAAGCCCTTCCTTCCCCTGACTCCCCTACTGTTTCCAAGGTCTGATGCCAAAGTGACAGCTGATTTGGTGAAAGCTTGTTTGTTTTATGAGATGTATATTGCTTTATAAGGAAAAGCCTCATGTAAATAGTTCTTATCTGCTTGTTAGGGAAACAATAGCACTAGAAACTTACCTTCACAGTTTATGAAGGAGGCTGCTAGGTTCTGTGAGGTGTGTGGTAGTTAACTGGCCATGTACAGGAAAGGAGACTGTAGGAGCAATTTCAGTTTGTTGTCCAAACATTATAAGTAGTTGCATCCACCAGAAAGCTGAATTTGATGCCTCCATCTGCAAAACCTGGCATCCACTTAAGTGACAAGTAGGTGGCTGTAATCTAGTCAGTAATGCATCAAGTTGCCAGTTCATATTATAAATGAGGAGAAATCTTCTTCAGAATGCTGGTTGTAAATTTTCTCATGTATACAGTGTGGATAATAAAATTATCTTAATTTTGTTAGGATTTTGAAAGTCTTCAGTATCTCAGGAAGTAAGGCTAGTCTCCATAATTTATGCTCCTAGACATAGTTCATTTTATTGGTCGGTAACGATATATCGTTCGATCATCAGTATGGTATGCATTGACATATCGTGGGATGTATTAATATCTTGTTGGATCGGAATGTACTGCTCATACCGAGTGGTACGATAAATCTTGCTTTTTAAGAACATGAGATATTTTGTGAGAGATTCTTAAAGTAATTTAATTTTTAGTCTTTTGCAGAAGAAAACACATCAGTTTTCTTTCAATCTTTGTATCACATACTTTATAAACAATTTTTCCACTACAAGTCTGGCAGATTTGGCTGTTCAAATGATAACGATGGTAATATAAAATTATCAGCACCCAAGAACAATCTGCATGTTCACCATCATGGCTTGTTGAAAGCAAAGTATGTTCTGGTGTGATCCATGAGTTTTAGTTTACCACTCAAAATTCAACATCCAAATATTAACCATTTAAAAAATGTGAGTTATTACAAATTACCTGACCACGAAATTAAATTCATCATAATTAACGGATTTAACTTTAAGTCCAAGTTCTCAACAAATTTGATACGTAAATTAAATTCATGATTAACAAAATTCAAATTTCTAATCTAAATATTTGTCATCCATATAAGAAAATATAATTTATACATACCTGAAGAATTCAATATTTTATTTGTAATGCACGATCATAATTTCAGAATTTTTAAAAAATAAATCAAGCTGATAGGATAAATTAAATTACTCCTATATACGTATATTTCTATTTTTGAAAAATAAATTAAGCTAATATGATGCATCAATTTATTATATATATATAGAGGCGGGCCCGCAAGAAGAGTTGGCCCCACCCCACCCGACTCTTATGGCGCCCGCTTTGAGGCGGAAGACATAAAATGCAAACCCTACGGAAGGCGACGCCTGCAGCTAGCAAGCGGCCGAGGAGCGATGGACGCTGACGCACCGATGGAAGATGACGCGGAGGCCGCTGCTCCATCGCCCTCTTCGAAGCGTCTGCCTCTCAAGAACTCTATCCAGACCAACTTCGGCGACGACTACGTCTTCCAGATCGC
Organism: Musa beccarii; assembly: GCA_024322285.1. Lineage (NCBI taxonomy): Eukaryota > Viridiplantae > Streptophyta > Magnoliopsida > Zingiberales > Musaceae > Musa > Musa beccarii. The sequence goes on from CM044399.1 coordinate 11,922,806, forward strand.
TGCCAAGTACCACCCGCACCCTCCTTCTTCGTATCTTCTCGTTCTCGATCGTTTCTGTCGCTTAGGGTTTTGGTGGTCGGCCCTCCTCTCGCATGGCGTGTCTATATTATTATTATTATTATTGTTCGGAGGACAAATTATCGTTATGTTTCTCTCTGGTATGCGGTCGTGGGGCGGTCCGTCTTCGATATGATCTCCAGCTCCGAGGATTGGTTAGGATTTGCGACGCAATCAGCGGGCGCAAATTGAGCCAATGCATCGGGTTATGTTGCCTTAGGTTGAATCTATGGAAAGGAAGACATCCACATGCTTGCCTAAAAGAATTTGCAACCTTTTGTTTTCTTGTACGTGATAGACCGATCAGAAGTCGTTTACAATACAGAATTCGGTAGTTTAGGTAAAGATGGAAGCAGTGGACGATGCTAGCAACGATTTGCTTTCTCCAAAATTGATATGTGCTTGTTCCAGAATTTGAGTGTACTAAATTTACTGATGTATATATGGAAATATGACACACAGATTCTGCTGTTCTACTCTATAGACACATATATACACATGTAAGTATATATGGATTTATTAATTAATTTAATGACTTGTAAGAACTAGAGAATTTGTTTACTGTTTCTCTGTTACAAGACCATTGCTACCTCTCTATGTTGGATAACTTTTATAAATTGTTAAATGTACTCTGCATTGTTCATTGGCGAACCAGAATTAATGATATCTTTTAACCTGTATCGTTTTGCAAATTCTCGCTTGAAAATTGGTTTTTATTGGGTTTGTTGACATATATCTTGTGTTTTTCCATTGGCTATTTTTGCTTATATTTTTTCTTCTTTGAATTTGTTTGCAATGCAAGCCAGGAGATCTCAAATTTGGCAGTGTCCTTGTCTACAAATACAATCAAACTTTACTCTCCTGTAACTGGACAGTATTTTGGTGAGTGTAGAGGCCACAGTGGAACAATCCATGAAATTTCTTTTCCTGAACCATTGTCACCACAGGCAATTTGTTCTTGTTCATCTGATGGCACTATTAGAACATGGGATATCAGGACATTCAATCAGGTATGGCTGCTCCAACTCTCTTAAAATTGGAATCTTGTTCGTATATAGTTGCAAACATTCTCTATGTTGGTCAACATTATACCACATTGATATTTGTTTGTCTCACAATATGGAAGTGTAACTTTCTAAAAGCATTTTCTCTATTAATTAACAAGTATATATTTTGCTTTTCATGTGTTCAACTATTATTACCCAAATTACTTTGTACAAAGATCGTGAAATCAACTGATAGTGGACTTGTTTATAGGTAATTTCTATGATTGTCCATTTCAGCCATCATGTCCTCGCGAATGTTTCTGTTATCACACCATGCTTGTATCTTTGTGCACATTTGTTTTTCTATTTAAAAATTCCAACAGTACATACTAATTTCATTACATTTCAGGATTTTCTGATTGAGTTGTCAGTGTATCTTGAATAACACTACAAACAAATTTAGATAATCTGTTTCTCTGTTTCTTTTAGATTGTCTATTTCTTTAATTGGTTACTTGTGACCTAGGTTTCTCTGTTAAGAGCTAATTCCTCTCAAGAAATATATAGCTTTTGCTATGGTGGATCAAGTGGTAACCTACTTGTTGGTGGATGCAAAGCTCAGGTACTAATTTTCAGCATTTGCTCTTAGTTGAGATGTTTATTATATGCAAAGTTTACATCTAATATCAGCCAAGTTATTATATGTAGTTCTATGATACACTTGTATGATTGGCTATTTTTAATTCTAAGTCACATGCCATATGATGTCCATCTTTCTGGTTTTCCCATGCCCATGGAGATATACTAGCGACAAGAAGTAACTTCAATGTGGTAAGTTTTGAGCTATTAAGCATAATTACAAAATAAAATTTGACAAATTGTTGTCAGTCATGGCTGATGTTATTTTATTTCTACTGAAATCTTTTTTTATACAGCAAGCATGGTAACTAAATGTTCATTAAAAAATTTGACTCACCACTAGATAATCATAGTTGGCATAACTGCACAATACTATTCTGCAAATGTGTCCTAAACAAGTTAAGTTATAGATCGAACTTGCTAAAATATGGAAGAAGTTTGGATCCAACTGATTATTTGTTAATTAAAGCTTCTATTGTCTCATTGTTTAATGCATACTGGCATCTGTTTTGAACTGTTATAGTCTGATGTGTTAATATAAGAAATGGCCTACATCGGTTAGCATTCCCATCAACAATGGCATAAAAATTAATTAGATGAAGCAATTGAGTGAAGTTTCAGTGATGATATTTATGGTCATTGGTTTCTGTTGTATAGAATTTATGCTCTTGGTGTAATTGATTAATAAAACTGAACAATTCGTTTTCTAGTTTTATCACTTTAATTTATATGATTTTGCTATCGATGGTTTGTCAGATGGTTTTGTCAAACTTGTAACTTCTTTCCCTTTTTTTCCTTACAGATATACTTTTGGGATTGGAGAAACGGAAAGCAGGTTGCTTGCCTGGATGAGTCCCATATGGATGATGTGACACAAGTATGCTTTCATATCTTTATTGAATAAAAAAGAATGAATTGGCAGTTGTAATGTTTGAAAGTTTGTTCATATCTTGGTAGCATGTTCAATTATAAAAAAAATGCATGAACATTTTTGAAGATGAAATGTTAAAGGTATTCTTGTTTTAACTTACCATTTCTTAGGTTCAAGTAATCTTTAGTTACCTTGTTGATGCCTTTGCTTTATTTGGGCTAAGCATCGGCAGCTTTGTGTGTGCTTACAATATGTGTGGGTTTGTGGTCCTCAACAAAAGCTTAACCCATTAAAATTCCTTGTATGCAGGGTCAGCTGTGTCATCTAATTTCTTAATGAAACATACTTCACATATGGCCATAAAAAATCTATTTGATAGGTCTTAAGTGCAATGAATAAGTTGGCAGTTTCACTAGCAGGTCCAATGAATCAATTAGATACTGGACTGCTCTGTTTAGTTCACTTATAACATGACATACTGTTCACTTGAGGCCTTTTTCTTGGGATGTAACATTGCCTTGCAAAAGAAACCTTCCTCTAGGTTAGTCAGATTTCATTCAACAGCAATCTGGAGGAGGGCTCGGTGGTGATGAATGAGGTTATATATATGTGTATACATATTGGCTTCTTCTTCATATATTGGCAGCTGCCTTGTTGTTGGTATGCTACCATGTCATACCACTCTGATGGCAGGTATCAGTCTGAGTGATCCCATGCCAGGTGAAACATAAATCACTTGTTGAAATTGATGTGGTGTAATTTTCAGGATGCATCGAGATTTAGTCCCGATTAGGAGTGGTTGAGATGGCAAGGACAGGAATCAAAGTTAGAGACAACTGTGAGAATATTTCTTTTTCATTTGACATTAAAATGAGAGATTTGGAATAATTACCATTTTCAATATGGAGCACAACAAACCGTAAAACACTTCATGTCACAATCCCGTAAATTAAGTAATTGCTCGTTTTTTCATCTTCTCACTTGAGTTAATTTTAAGTTTTTTTGCAACTGACTGCAGAGAGACTCAAGACACCCTTTCCTACCAGCACAACCTTTTTTTAGCTTTTATAAGATATATTCTTTTGAACAAATTATTATCTTGATGAATGCTGATGCCTATCTTTGCCCCATATGCAAATATTGAAAAACTCATCAACTTCCTACCATGGTTTAGTACGTTATAGAACCATGATTTTGATGTTGTTTAGTAGTTTGCTGTGCCATTCTGACCATGTGCTTAAGCACATGATCAGCAGAGTATTGCATCAGCCCATGGCTATGCATACTGCCACTGGTTTGTTAAGACTGAAACACCAAGTATTATGCACCTTGCTTGGATATGATTAGTCATGCTGGCAGAGTGGTTACTTCTTCATGCTTATTGGGTGTGCATTCTTTGATATTCTTTCTCTTGCTTTCTCCAATAGAGTTCATAATTCAATTTGGTGTTCTAATTCAATATTTTTTCTGTGAATTTAGGTACGATTTGTTCCAAATCAGCAAAACAAGCTTATTTCTGCTTCAGTTGATGGATTGTTGTGTCTCTTCGACACCAGTGGACATATTGACGATGATGATCACTTGGAATCAGTAAGTTGTGGTGTCAGTTCAGCATTACCTATAGATGGAAAAAAGTCAATTGTCCATGTAAATTTGCAAATGCATTACTATGTGCCAGACCTTTCTGTTGTACAGTATTAAAGATTCTTTTTCCTTTTTGTTTTATAATAAGCATTTAAATTCTCCAAATAAGTGATTTTGCATGGAAGCTTCACTTGATTTTTACCTGTAATGCAATCTTAGACTAAATAGATAACCATGAACCACCTGATGCTACCAGTGATGGTTCAATCTCTATACTCCATGGAGAAATTTCTTTGGCAACATCATTATGAGATTCTTGTTCTGGAGGCACTTATGGGCTTTGCTAGTATTGATCGTTTGAAAACATTCTTTTTTCAATGTTCACTGTCCATGTTTCCACTTTTCTTCTTCTCCTGTTCAATTCATAAGTAGTATTCATTTAGTTTCATGGACTGGAGGTAGCTGAATTTGTTTGTCATACTTGGACCTGTATTGCAAAGATATAAGGTGACTACTAACATTGCCATATATTCAAATTCTAGCAGTATAAGCACTTACTAACCTTATCAATAATGAGGTGTGCTAACTGTTTGCCTTCTAGTTCTTCTTTAATTATGCATTATTTTTCAATTATTTAGGTATGGAGGTGCAATGGGGTTGTTTTAATGGATACATGTTATCAGTATTAGCTAATACAATAGTAGCATTCATTGTTCCTACAAAATGACTTGGAAGTTAATTAATAGACATTTTTCCTAAAAATTTGCAATTGTTTTTTTATTGAAAGCTTAGGATACAAAAACAAGTTTTAGTGGTTCTTGTTCCTTTTCCCTTTTATTATATCTTCATATTCTTTTACATTTCAATACTAGCAATTTTCTATGTACAGTTTGCTAAGTCATTTTGGTTTTCTTGGTTCATATAATCAAAATGTGTTTTTGTTGTATCTAAGTCTCTTCATAATAATAAATGCATAAGTGGATCTTTGACGATTTTATTTAGTATGAGCTCTCAAATCAGAGGTTACTACAGTCGTCAAAGTTCACGATGGATAGTTTATTAATACCCTTCAATTTGTGTTGATAGCATCTTATAGGTGGTTTCCTAGATGTTTACGTTAACTTGATAAGTGAAATTCTTCAAGGACATAAATATGGACATTGATACTAGGTCAACTGGGAAGATGTTAAATTTGCTAGTCTCTGGAGACAATGGAGTTTTCATATTTAGGTCCAGGGAAAATGAACTGCAATTTACTGACTTTCAAAGGGGCATTTGAAAAGAAAATATTTCTTTCTTGGAGAAAATGAATCCTGACGAAATAATTGTCTCCTTTGGAGAAGTTATCGGAGGGCATGATGCATTTGTTTTGTTGCCTTTCTTTCCATTAATGGAAGGTCCAATTCTTTTGATTTAGTGATTTCTCCTCTCGTCATCAAGGTATTTGTAATGTAGCCCTTGTGGATTTTTTACTATAGTTTGGCTTCAATAACTTCTTTGTTTACAAAATTTATTTTTATTGCATATTTGTTAAATAATGACATTTTGAGACAATTATCATTGGTGTTTAGTTTGGAAGCTTAATACCTGTCCTTGCTTGGACCATTTGGTTCATTTATGGTGAAATTAATGTATGCAATACCGAATAATATCGCTTGGTACGGGTGGTACATATCGGTCCGACAGGATATTGGTACGCGAACCGCCTACTATCGATCGGTACATATTTTTTTTATTTTTTTTAATAAAAAAATCGTTTTTATTTTTTTAATATTGATGTAACAAAGCTCCGGCGGCGCCGTCGAGGCTCGAACAACGTCGCTACAGGTGACTTCTCGTTGCGTCAATCGAGAAGGAAGGCAATGTCGAGGCGTTTAGTTAAGTTCAGGCGATGTTGGTTTTATATTTTTAATAGAAAAATCGTTTTTTACTTTCTCTATCAAGCGTTCTTATACGTCGCTAATATTAAGGCAATGCCACCGTTGACTTTTCTCCGAGGCTACCGCATTGGCGCGACGTCGCTTCGAGAAAAATATATATATATATATAATATTTATTTATATATATAATATTTATAATTATAAACATATATTCACGAATGGTGCAATTTGAAACGTATCGTGCCACCTTAGATTGATTCGGCATCATACCATCCGAGAAGTGTCAAAATTTACGATGATATGGTATTTTTATTTTTTGGGTGAAATAGTACTTTTTTGTTCTATACTGTATCTTGATTCAACTATTGATACACATTATTTTCTTGCTTGATTATATAAGTAGAACAATAACAAAGCCGTAAGTCCCAACCATTTGGGGTCGGCTACATTGGTCTTTTGTTGCCATTGAGTTATGTAAAAAGTCATATGTTTAGTTAAGTTCATAGTACTTAAATTTTTATATATAGTTTCTATTAAAGTCTTTTTAGGTCTTCCTCTATCTCTCCTTGTGCCACTAATATTAATTATTTCACCTCTTTTGATTGCCGTATTTAAAAGTCTTCTTAGCACATGCCTATACTATTTTAAACGATTTTCACTTATCTTATCTTCTATCGAAGCAATACCTAGTTGTTCACAAACAAAAAAGTATTTTTTTTTATTTTTCCTAGTAACTCCACACATTCATCTTAATATTCTATCTCGGCAACATAAACTTTTTGTATATGTGTTTTTTTAATTGTTTAACACTCAGATCCATGAAGCATTATTGGACAACATACTCATATACAACTTTTTGTATATGTTGTATATGTTTTCCTGCTTGATTATATACTCCTTTTTCTAATACTAATAACCACACAACAAGTATTCTATAAATATTAATTATGGAAAGGTAGTTTGACACAACTGCAGACAGATGCTTTGCTGTTAAAGCATGAGAGATACTTAGTCCTAGATTTTTACTGCTGTTTCAGGTGATGAACGTGGAAACTTCTATTGCAAAAATAGGTTTCTTTGGAAGGATGAATCAAAAGTTTTGGTGTTTGACACATATTGAGACGTTGAGGTAATATATTTGTTGCTGTATATTTGTCATTAACTATAAAGCAGAATCACGATGCTTGCCATGTCCATGTTAGAACATGCTAGGTAATTCAAAACATTCTTCTCATCTATATTAGTCTATTTTGTTACGCGATATTCATTGTGGTGCGCATACCATTTCAATGCCATTGGACACATTAAATACTAGCTACAACTAAAATGTGTGTAGCCTTGGATTTTTGACTCACTAGCAATGTGAATAATCTCTCTAATTATGTGAATGGTTGTCATGCTTCTTTACATAAGGTGTATATATGATGATGATAAATTGTATAAATTGCACAAAATATTTCTCTATATATAGATGATAGTGGTATATAAAATTTACATTCATCTATTAATCGCCATGTACAAACCACATTCTCTTACTTTAAAATTTTAACTATTGGCATATTCACACAGTATCATGTCTGTCCATTCTTCATAGGTCACCAATAATTGCATTGTTTGATGAATTTATTCGTTTCTTAAAGATACAGAATTGATATGCAAAGTTTCTTTCTCTTTGTTTGATAGAGTCAGCTTCGAGTTTGTCAGTTTTTTGTATTTGTGCTGCCAAATCTGGGCTTCATATTCTTTTGGAACTAATTTTCTATTCCTGAAAATCGATGTCTATTTCACCTGATAGAACTATGATCTGCTATTTCCTATCTATTTCTGGTGTCATCTTGTTTGTCTTTTTTGCTGGATGTTTTTTTTTGTTCCCTATTGTATAACTATTTTGGAATGCTCAAGCGTTCACACAGGCTGTTTGACTATGGTAGGTGTGTCGTTCAAAAAGCAGCACTCTTCTATGTATGTCTGATAACTTTGTTTTATATTCTGATAAGTCAATTGCCCTTATTCTAGTAATTGTAGCTAAATATCACATGATTACATAATGTACCATCACTGTATATATGTCTATGTTTTCAGTGACACTGTATTGATGCTAAAATACATAGTTATTTTTCTCTAGAACTGAAGATTTTACTTTAAATATCGCTGAAGCTCTTTTTTTCACTCGACCTGAGTCTTGCTTCTTTGGTCTTATTGTGTAATATGATATATTGCTTATTATGGTATTTTAAAGAATGTATTGTTCTGTTGGGATGCTTTGCAGCATCTGGGATTTGAAAGACACAAGAAGAGAAGTAAACTTTGACGATGCTCGGTCATTGGCTTCCGAGAAATGGAATCTGGATCATGTAGGTTTATATGCTTGTTCTAATATTTCTTGCGATCTATAGTAAATAAGATTTGATAATTTTTTTTTTATTTTGGGAAAAGAATAAGTATGATTACTTTTTTGAAAGGTAAATTGCTCATCAACAAAGTACTCAATCTTTACCCAGTATGATATTCTGAAGTCCGACCGTAATTGTTCATCTACACACTACTATGAATTTCTATTTGTCATCTACATATTTTTTTTCTTTTGCAGATCGATTACTTTGTTGATTGCCATTACTCCGATGTTGATGACCGACTATGGGTGATTGGTGGCACGGCGTCTGGTACGCTCGGCTACTTCCCGGTTAGCCCTGAACATGCAGGAACAATCGATTTCGCCGAAGCTATTCTTGAAGGTGGCCATGCAGGGGTTGTGAGAAGTGTCTTACCTGCTTCAGACACTCATGGCACCATTGCCAAAAAGGGCATTTTTGGCTGGACTGGAGGCGAAGATGGCCGCCTGTGTTGTTGGTTATCTGATGAATCATTGGAGGCAAAACGATCATGGATTTCAAATTCCCTCATCATGAGGTCACACAAAGCCCGAAGTAAACGACATAATCCGTATTGACACAATCCTATGAACCTATATAATTTGGTGGCAAGTCTGTTCCACGTACTATCGATAATGTTAAATTCTGTACATTAGTCAGTCATAAACTATGCTCGTTAGGATTGTTATGCTGTGACCGGCGATCATCATTGTTAACAGAAACTATGCCCTCTAGCATTCTTGGTTGTCTCTGGAAGATATCTTTATTTTTTGGATAAATTTTCTTAAAAAGTTTTAGTTTTTATTTTTATTTTCTTTAGAGAGTTCTTTTTTTGTTGACCTCTCCTAGTGTTTTTTATTTTATAAAAGATGGTATTATCCTTAATCTTTATCTTGTCAGCCATCGTCTTCATTCAATTATGGGCATTGTCGTCTCGTCGTGGTTATATTTATTGTTCATTGTCTTTGTTCAACCATGGTTGCCCTCCTTCAGCGATCGTGATTTTATTTTTAAAAAATAAAGCATGTACTATGAAAATAAAATTTAAAAAAAATGCTTCATGAGGGAAAAGCAAAATTTTGAGATTTTTTTATTGAAGAATTCACCGTTCTTTTTGTTGAGAGCAACAAGTCGAGCAGCAACCACACAAATAATATAGTATTCTTCCGATACATGTATAGAATTTTTGTGACGCTACGCGGCGATGTGATGAGTGTCCAGGGTAAACCACCCAAGAAGGTCACTGTCAACGAGTAGGTCTCGGAAGCATATTACGATCAATCGTGTGGCAATGGTCGTCCTCCTCGGCAAGCAAGCAGATATCCTTCCCGGGTATCCTCCACCAACCAAAACCTTAGTATTTCTCGTAGCCAAATGCTTTTATCTCCTCACAAAGCATTCCTCGCTGCTCAGCCTTTCCAAGCACATCGCAGAAACCCACCCGATTTCCCCTCTTGATTTCTTTCTCTCGTGTGTTCAAATGCCAAAGCAATGGCTAACAAATTAGAGCGTCAATCCATGAAGCAAGCAAAGGATCCTGAGTCGATGATACGGGAACTAGAAAAGGTGAAGCTTGAACTCAGCCGGCTGAAGCTTGACGTCGCCTCTGCATCGGAGGCAAAGGCCGATGCCGAGAAGGAAGCTGCAGCCTCGGCTCTGCGAGCCGTGTGCGTTCTGCAGTCGGTGGAGGAGCTCAGAAAGCAGATAGACGACTCAGACGAAGAGCATGCGTTGGTCGAGCTTGCTCGGATCGAGGCCGAAAGGGAGCACCGAGAAATAGAAGCTCGAAGAGTCGCCGAGGCCGCGGAGTTGGCCGACAGAGTCGACGCTGCCAGGAAGACATTCGACGATCTTAACCAAGAAACCATCCACCATGAGGAACTCCAGATGAAGCTTAACATCACCCAATCATCCATCAGCCTGTTGCAGGCAGAACTGGAGTCGGTTCGAGCAAAAGACAAGAAGAAGAAGAAGAAGGAAGAACAAGAAAGTTCATGGCGCGGTGCCTCCTTGGAGGCTGCCAAGGCCGAACTTTTGGCAGCAAAAGAAGAATTGGATTCGGTCAAGGAAGAGGGGTTTAAGGTCATGAACTCGATGGATCTCATCAGAAAGGAGCTGCAGCGGATTGCCCAAGAGACTCGTCAGCTGGAGAAACTAGAGAAGAAAGCAGAATCCAGTGTTCTTCGGCTCGACTCCAACCTTCTGAAAGCCAAGACCAAGTTGGAAGCCATGACAGTGGCTGAGGAGAGGGCTACAACCATGGCTTCCAAACTCTCCACCGCACTGAACCAACTCCAAGCAGAGACAGAAGCAGCACAGAAGGAGACAGAACTGATTGGCCAAGAGGCTGTCGGTGTCCGAAGCCAAATCGCCAACACCGACTCGGAGATCAGCTCAGCGGAGGAGAAACTGCAGGCGGTGGTGCAGGAGCTACGCGCGGCTAAAGCATCAGAAGCTACGGAGTTCAAGAAGCTGAAGAGTGTCACCAAGCAAACCGCCACGAGGGTTAGAGCTTCCTTAACTCAATGCAGCGCCAGCATCCCCATCTCCAAGACCGAGCACGACTACCTGGTGAGCAACGCAGAAGCAGCTCAAGCGGTCTCGAGTAAGAAGGTGGCAGCGGCTCAGGCATGGATGGAAGCGTTGACGGACAGAGAGAGGAACGCGCGGGTGAGGGCGGAGCTCATCGAAAAGGAGATGCGGGAGCTCAAAGCGGTGGAAGCGAGGCAACTTCACGAGACGCAGCGGTCGGTGTTTGCCCGGAGATCCTTAGAAGAGGAGCTAAACGGACTGATGAAACAGATCGAGGAAGAAGATGAACAGCTTTCGGAAGAGAAACCAAGGAAAGCCGTAATGCCAAGGTCAAGAAGCATCAAGATAAGAAGGATTCCATCATCGCCGGCTACTCCTCGACAGGTTCGTTCCCCGTTGATTGTCATCAAGAAGAGGACGAAGGTGATGCCCAATCTGGTACGGTTTCTCAGGGATGGAAGGGGCCGCAGGACGTGAGCTCGTTGACTACTTCGGCAACTAAGATGATCAAACAACCCTTTGAGCAAGATTTGGTTGTGACAGCAGATCAAATAAGACTGCTCCATCTGGACTTTGAAAAGTCAACGTTCTCATGCCAATACGAAAGCAAGAATAAGGTTGGATGGGTAATGGTTGGCTCCTTCTGCGAATAATAATGAAGAGGAGGCGTTCCAAATTCCCATCCCCAATCGAAGACCCGACCTTGGCTGGTGCTCTCGTTGACCTTATCCGTGGGTCCCACAGAACGAGCACTCCGATGGCGCGGGTATTCGAAGACCCGTGTCCGAACTGCTCGCGGTTGCCTGGATTCGCACGCCGGTTCACATGCCGACACCATCGGTGACGACACCGTTCTCCCTCCATCACTGTAGTTTATTCCTCGTTCGTTGACCCAGGACGCCTCACCCCCCCGTGGTCTTACCTCCACCGCTCCCACCATAATAACCAAATAACCAAGAAAATATAGCAAATTATTGCGACCAAATCCAGCACGACGTTTATGTCTTTATATATATATATATAAAGAACCAAATAGATTTGATTTCCTTCTTTGTAGCTTGCGTAGTCTCAGGAGTAGTTCTTCCGCTTACCCAACCCACCTTCTGCTGGTCCATTACCGGTTGTAGAGTTGCTTGCAGAGGAGGAGGAGGCGACGGCTGGACACGTACTTTGTATTACGGCGAGAGATCGGTGAGAGGTTGACGGACTTGCCTTTCTTATTCCCGTAGCTGTTTCTTGGATTCCCTGTGGGTTTCAACAGATTCTTTTGTTCTGTGGTAGCATTTTATGAATTTGCTTTCTCGGTATCTATTGAATTTGGAGTTTGGATGTTGGAATTTTTGGTTTTCATTTGCTGCCATATCTTCTGATTACTTTGTTGTTCCTCAGTTTTTATCTGGTAGTTCTGCAAAGAACAATTATGCTTTTTGTGGAAACTACAGGCCCAGGATTCATGTCAGACTTATTTGAGGTTGGTGGTCATGGTCTCTATCATGACGGAGGGGATTAATCTAGTTTTTTTGTCAGATTGCCAGATCTTAGTATCATAGAATGCTATACTTTGCAGCGGACAAGCTGAGAAATAGTGCGCATAAGCTTTGTTTGGCTAGATATCCTTTGCCTACAGTTTCAGAGGGATAATTAGATTCTTCATTATATAATTTTAGTCATAATACAGGAAAAATACACCTGTTGTTTTGAATCCAAGTTAAAAGTTGCTTGTACTCTCTCCCCTTCTCTCTCTCTCACCCACCCACACACACACAAATCCTGAAGAATTGTCTGTCAACTTCTATAGATCTATTTGATACGAGGCTTTTTCCTTACCACACTTACAAAGTCATACAAACATATACTATTTGTTAAGGTCCGAAATTTTTTTTTCTTTTGAGATATAATATCTTTTGTTAGCCAAGCAAACTCGCATACAGAGTTTTCCTGCAACTAAACATTTCGTTAGTTAAGAGGCTTTCAAGAAAATACATGCCAATCCCATTGTTTACAACTGAAAGAAATCCTTTTCAGCCATAGTACCTAAGAGACTGCAAGATAGGATGTTAAAGACACAGATATATTGACTTGTTACTGTGTACTTATAGGATGATTACTCATTGGTTTACTGATCCTTTACTTTTCACAACCGCAAACCGGAACTTCATGGCTCTCCAAGTGGAAAAAAGCTTGTGGATGACCAAATATGGCTAGTCGTCCCTCAACCTGAAAATTGACCGACTCTCTTCTCGTTGTTAGCCTAGTAATCAGTCATCTGGGTTGCACTTGGTAACACCTAAACCGGGCCAACAGAATACTAAAAATATATTTAAACAGCTACAATTCTCAAATTAACTTAAAAATCAGTTTCATATACCTTGAGGACATCATGACTTTGTAATTTTTGGGCTTTAGTCATGGCATAAGATAGCTCCCACACAACAGCCTAGTCTTCTTACAATTGCACGCAGAGGATAGGGATTCAGTTCTAGATAATTAAAACTTAAAAGATACCACTAGAGCCAGTCATATAGCACATAGGTATTTGAGGATTTCCATTTGTCACTCTAGTTGAAATATGAGTCTAGTTTGACCTCATGTTAGCTGCATCTATCTTTTTGAAAAATAATTTAAGTGGTTCAATCTCCATAAAATTGATCTCGAGTATCCAAGAATGGTGTGGGTGATACCATATCGACTAGGAACTAGATCTTTGGATCCCCTTTTCTGTTCATGGAAATGGACAATTGCATTGCTGCTTCCTTCACAAACCCCGTTTTCCAATGGGAGAAACATTTCTATATTTCTGATTGCAGCGAGAAATCATAAAATTTTCCTTCTCAAAATAGTTCCTGATCTCCCATAGAAGAAAACCATTGTCATGGGTGAATTATTGTGACGTGTTTTAAGTATTTTCTCATCATATGTTGATACCTCTAATTGCAATTGTTTTTATATTATTCTTTTTTTACTTGCAATTTCTGATCTTGGTGAAATATGTCTGAGAACAGATTGCAAAAGCTCCATTCATGTAGCACGTCAAACAAATTGCATGAATTCAGGCATCTACTATATTATACCTGTATATTGATTCATCATTTATCTTCTATCAGGCAAAAATGCCAGATATCCAGTTAGGAGTTCACACATTCCGATCCCATGGAACCAAAGTTGCAAGATTTCATATGCATGACTGGATTATGCTCATTCTCCTCGCTATAATAGATGGATGCTTAAATATTATAGAACCTTATCACCGGTTTGTGGGAAAAGACATGATGACAGATCTGAGGTATCCATTGAAAAGCAACACAGTGCCATTTTGGGCTGTTCCGGTACATTCTTCTTCTCTTAAGTGATAGTGAGTATTGCTTGATAGTTAATATTGCATTGGTGCATTGTGGAACAATAACAACATCTTCGTGGCAGTTAATCGCCATTGTGTTACCTTTTGCGATTATTATTGGCATATACTTCAAAAGGAGGAATGTGTATGATTTGCATAATGCCATACTAGGTACATTTCTTTTCCTCATCTGCTGTAGTACATGTCAGTTTCCTTTGCTTCTCTGTGATTTTGCAATTGATCAATACATGTGTAAGCAGGCTTGCTTTTTTCGGTGCTTATAACTGGAGTCATAACTGATGCAATAAAGGATGCTGTTGGCCGACCAAGGCCAGATTTCTTCTGGCGCTGTTTTCCTGATGGAAATGATGTGTGTCCTAAACTTATTATATTACACTATTTCCCTTTTCCATCTTTTAAAATTCTCTTCTTATGTATTATTTCATATAGCTTTTGTGTTAAAGAAATCTTTGTTCATATTCTTAAATTGCAGATCTACAACAATGTGACGACAGAAGTTATATGCCACGGGGAAAAGGGCGTAATCAAAGAAGGGCACAAGAGTTTTCCAAGTGGGCATTCATCGTGTAAGCATCAAACCAATCACCTAGTTTACTTGTGTATTGATAATTTTATATTGAGATCTTATCCAGTTTCTATTATGGGAGAGCATCCAATTTTGTTACACTATACCATACCACTATCCTACTTTAATGTATATCTTTTAAAGGGTTGCTAAGCTCAAAATCATGTTTAAATGGTTAACCATCTCTCTATTATGTCTTTTAGCTACTGATATTTTGTGTTCCTCTTAAAGCATCATGGTGATGTGCTCACCACATTTGATTTTCTAGACTAGTCCTACAACTGTCTGAATAGTTTAAGTTGGTGTATCCCTTTACCTGGTGGATGGAGCAGCCTTGCGGAAAATCCATTTTATATTAGTGAAAAGAGTTGAATGCTTCATGGTTCCCTGCATTTGTTGTTTCTTTGTTTTGCATTAACAATGTTAAGTGTTGCTTATAGAAAAATTTAGCTAGGTTAGGTTTTTGATGAATCAGACAAACTGGTTCTTGCCCTTATCAATTCTGGAGTTCTAATGAAGAAAATATTTATTATTAGGAGAAAAACCAAGCTATACCATGTTCCAGAGACATGCTTTTTACTTGACAGCATAGTTTTGTTCTGTGAAACCAGCTGCCATACTTTGCTGATAGACTTTGTTAATTTTTTGTCAGTTCAAATGTCTTTGAATGGAATCTTGGTGTATAATTTCTTCTGTTAACTTGAAATAAGCAAATTTATGCGAGTTTTGGTGCCTATGGTTAGACACAACAATTTTTGGATTGTTGGAATTCAAATGTTGGACATTTGTAGCACTTCAGGCTTCCAACGGCTAAGATTTGTGTTACAAGAATAACCACAGTCATGTCATGATGTTAATCATCTACTCATTGCACACATTTTTCATTCTTCTTTTTTCTTCTTGGTGATATTGTGGTTCTGATTCATGCATAATTATCATAGTGATTATATCATTAGCTTGGAGAATGTTTGATGTTGTGGCATGAATGCAAGAGACTCTTCCCCTGTTTGATCTTGCTTGGGTACTTAGTAAGCTTTTTCATCATGACTTTCTCTAATTAGGACCTGGACTTCCTCATACATGAGATTGATGGACGTTAATCTAAATGCCATTCTCTAAATGACTTTTGTAATTATACTACAGGGATAGTTGGGACTGAAGATTTTTATCATCCATGTGCAGGGTCTTTTGCGGGTCTAGGTTTCTTAGCATGGTATCTAGCAGGGAAAATCCAGGCTTTTGATCATAGGGGCCATGTCGCAAAGCTATGCATTGTTTTCCTTCCTCTACTTTGTGCATCCCTTGTGGCAATTTCTCGCGTCGACGATTACTGGCACCATTGGCAAGATGTCTTTGCAGGAGGTTTTCTAGGTTTGTGCAGAATCAAATCAAGTTCTCAAGCTTAATCTGTTTCAATATTACTGAGTAATTGTGTTTCCTTACGACCTATTTTTTGATATCTGCAGGATTGGTGGTCAGTTCATTTTGTTATCTGCAATTCTTTCCACCCCCTTATGATCTAGACAGTATGTACCCTTCCCTATTTATATAGGTGTATGTTTCTGGTACTTCTCTTTTCTGTGTTTGGTTTCTCGTGGGAACCAATTTTTGTGCATTTTTTCATGTAGAACAGAATGTATTTCTCATCTCATCCAGTCGTTTATCTGTACATATTTTGTTAAGCATATATTTCTCTTGTTAAACATTGATTAAATTTCTAGGTGTTATCAAAAAGAGAACCGAGAAAAGAGGTTTTAGCATTCAAAGCAAACTAAAATGTGCCAAATTAGCTTGGTGACAACAGGCAAATACCACAATGTAAAAGTTATTAGTGGCTCCTGTAACATCTCAACCTTGGCATGCTAATACGGATCAGTTATATATAAAATGAGCATTTTATTATTTTCCAGCTGAAAAAAGTGGGCTTCTATGTGGCTCACTTCATGGCGGTAGTACAACTATCACAAATTGTTCACCAACTATTATTTATCTATGTTGCTATTGATTGGCATGAATGTTACCTCCCTGTTATCAAGAAAATATATATTGAAATAAAAAATTTGCATCTTTTCACAGGGAAAGCAATACATGTTGATCAACAGTATGTGAAATAAGACAATTCTCTCAAGATTCTTGTGCCATATAATTTCTGTCACCAAATTCTTATCAAGTCTCTCACCATTGTGGTTCTTCCAGGTTGGTTGCCCCATGCATCCTTGCACGCGATGTCTGATACTGGAAACGAGGTTCAGCTGCAGTCGACGACGAATTCTCTTCAGTCAAGGCCTTCAGTGATTGACACTGTTTATGTTGCATCTGAGGGTCAGAATGGAATCCACATGAGAGACACAAGCGCAATTCTGAACTCAATGGAAGCCGGTTGGAGGCATTGATTTCCAGTACATCATCTCCTCTTCACGAACTGAGTTCTTATCTGCTGTACATTGTTGTGTAAAATTTATTCTTCTTCTTTTTCCCACTTATGTCTGGTCTGCACTCTGATACATCATCCTTGACATCATGCCATGATATACTGCTTCTCGTTTTTCTACTCTGGTGATTGAATGCTGAAACATTAGAATCGCTGATCTACAGTAGAGGACTGTGAATCCTGAAGAATAGGATCCACATGATTCATAGTCCTTTAAATCTGAGGCCTTGATGGCATTCAAGAACCATAGCGACTCTGCCAGTAGACAAACTGAGACCATGGGAGACTGATTGAAAACTCAGTGATGCTCATGTTTCTTTGGAACCATGTCATGACCTCATCTCTTGAACTAGAAAAAAGTCTTGAGTTGTCAAGAAATGGTGATTTGTCACGGCAAGATAATATTACTGGCTGCCAGTGGATATGAATGGATTGGCCACTGTTTCATGCGTTCTTGAGCCACCTAAGAATGGTGTGGCATCCAAAAGATACCATGAAACAGAGGCTCTTTACGGTGTTCTTGCGAACCAAGGATGGATAGGAAAAAGCAACGATGCATGTGGAACAATGGAACCGAATCACAGAAGGTCGCCGTTTGTTCGTCACTCGAGAGTTCTTGCAGCGATCTGTGAATGCAAACAGAGACGAGGGGTGGCGATGGAGTTGAGCGGGGAGGGTGAGCTAGTCTGCGTCCATCTCGCTTTGAGATCCACGAACGCCCACTTGATGATGATTGGGTTCGGGTTCCCGGTTCGATCCCACGCTAGTCACCATGCCACGTTTCAGACCAGGGAATGGAAATGCTGCCCCCACACAACAAGATGGGGCCCGATTTGGTAAAGCGGCGATGTTTTATGGGACGAGAAATTTGAACCCTGCCTGACTGCGGACACAAACTGTGACCCCCATGATTCCTTGCAATCATCGTTGCACGAATCAAAACCAGTCATCTTCTCCTCATGGCCAGCATCCACACTGCCGCTACTAATCTCATTTCCTCTCCCCTCCGCCATCGCTGCCTCCTCCTTCGCCCCGCCTCTTTCTTGTCGTCGGCCGCTCCAAAACCCTTCTCTTTCTCCACCACCAGGTAATCTCTCTCTCTCTCTCTCTCTCTCTCTCTCTCTCTCTCTCTCTCTGATCGGGTACTCCTAACTTCGAATCCTACTCTTTGTTCCTTTTCATGTTATCAGTATTCGCTGATTTGGTTTTTGTTGTCCCTCTTTGTTGGTCAGCCGGAACTCGTCTGCGTCTTCGGCCATGCAAGCGCCGGATTCCATCTCCGCCAAAGAAATGCCGCCGAACGGAATCGACCCAACGACCGCGGAAGAATACGCCTCGCAGTCCAAATTGCTCCAAGAATTCGTCAACCTCCCCATCATCGACAAGGCTTGGATCTTCAAGCCCGACACTGGTTCGATCGGACCTTTCTTTTCGTTGTGATGCATTCGGTGGTGGCACTGGCGGGTTCTTGATGTTTGTCCCTTTTCGTCTTTCCCTTTGTAAGCGCAGCAAACACCTCGTGGGCCATGTTTTTGGTCAGGCAAGTAGATCTTCTGGCCAACAAGAAGAGGACGATGACATTGTCTTCTCGTATCTCGAAGGCTAGCAAAGATTCTGTCGACTTCCAGTGGTCTCCCTTTCCAGTCGAGATGAGCGGCGCGGCCACGGTGGTTCCATCACCGTCGGGTTCTAGGCTTCTCGTGGTTCGTAATAAGGAGAACGATTCGCCTGCGGTGCTCGAAATCTGGGGGTCGGCGCTGTTGGAGAAGGAAATTCACATTCCCCAGTCGGTTCATGGATCAATATATACCGATGGATGGTAAGGGAGAATAGTTTTCTGGCTACCATGTATTTGATACTCTGTCTGTCTGATCAATATGAGAAAATTATATGCAGTTTATGTTATATATGTTGATATATGCTCTATTTTATATTGGTTCTTATGTAGGTTTGAGGGAATTTCTTGGAACCATGACGAGTCAATGATTGCATATGTCGCTGAAGAACCCCCTCGTGCAAAACCTGTCTTTGATTGTTTAGGCTTCAAGAAAGAAGGTTCGGCTGAGAAAGATTGTAATAGCTGGAAAGGACAAGGAGACTGGGAAGAAGACTGGGGTGAAACGTATTCTAAGAAAAGGAAGCCTTCACTTTTTGTTGTCGGCATTAACAGGTCCGAGATCCTGAATTTAATCGTGTAGGAAAGGATGTTGCTGCAAACTAACAATCTCGTTCTTCGTATGGTACAGTGGGGAAGTGCGAGCTGTCAAGGGCATTCCTCGCTCCTTAAGTGTGGGTCAAGTTGTTTGGGCCCCACCTTCTAAGGGGAGTGATTCATTGTTGGTATTTGTTGGGTGGTCAG
Organism: Musa beccarii; assembly: GCA_024322285.1. NCBI lineage: Eukaryota > Viridiplantae > Streptophyta > Magnoliopsida > Zingiberales > Musaceae > Musa > Musa beccarii. The sequence continues at coordinate 11,942,439 of CM044399.1, forward strand.
CAGAAAATGGTCTGCAGAATTCTCCCAGAAAGCTTGGTATTAAATATTGTTACAATAGGCCATGCACATTGTATGCAATTGTGGATCCTTTTCAACAGCCAAGTACTAATAAATTGTCATATGAGTGAGTGTGCAATTCTATTCCAACCAAATAGTCCTTTTCTTAGATTGGTAGAAGTTGATGTTCTCTTTTAGTTTATACTTGCTGTTTTAGTTGTAATAGCTTATGGTGCCTAACCTTCATTCATCAGAGGCGAAATGGATGACCATGCAACTGCACTCAATTTGACTCATGGCTTTAGTAGTGCATTCTTTCCTCGGTTCAGGTAATATATTTTGCTTCCCTTAGTTTATTTGGTCTTTGGAATCATGTTTTTCTTTCTGTAAAATAACAGAAAGGGCACGCAAGTAACTGGTGTTGTGATTATTGTAGGGTCTGCTAGGCATAATCTCTGTTTTAAATTTTTATAAATAACGAAAGCATTCGTTTAGTTTTTAGTGTTATGTTTCTAGAAACTTGTTTGTTGCTAGAGTTTTTAACTTATTGGGAGATCCAACATTGAATGATTTCAACGACCCTTGATGATCATGAGGCAAAATTGGGTGTCAAGTGGCAGGTTGCTTTTGAAGGCAGTTGAAGTAAGAAGTTTCTACTTCATAAAATATTAGGCATAATGGATGCACTTAAAAGAAAGGGAAAGAAAGAAGAAACATAAAATTGAATATATCCAGCATGTTCTCTACACTGGTTACTGAAGCTTGTAGCATAAAGTTCTGTTTTGGTGTTTGATTTACTTTGAATATCCTAACAATCCTAACAAGTAGTTTGTCATGATTTTTTGGTCTAATTCCTTAACTGACCCATGCTCTTTTAAAATAGAGGTATAACGCTACCCCATCCATAAGTTCTTCTCCATAGATCACCATTAATTGGACATTTGTCTACCGCAAGTTTCTCATGCTCTTCTTTTCCTTGAGCAAAAGTTTCTTGAGCTCTTTGCATTTATTCAGAGTACACTTGTTATTGTTTTCTTCACTGCTGCCAATTTTGCAAATTCTGATCCTACACAGAGAAACATCCAAGTTGAACATCTAGGTTCTGTCTTTTGTTTCCTATGTTTCGTGAACTTTTCAGTCTTCTGCTTGGACTTCTTTGTTCCTGGATCTGATAGGATCCTAAACTTTTACTGTCACCTCAAGCGACTTCGTTAAATGGGAATTCTATCATTCAGTGCTCATTAATGTAAAAATTTTAGCAGCTAGATTTTTGCTCTTCGATATTATATTGCGCAATCCTGGTTCTTGTTAGTCACTTCCCATTGTATGTTTTGTCAATTAGAGAGTATATTGTTAAATTGTTTGTAGAAAAGTTAAGATTTGAGTAGATTCTAATTGTAGGAGATCTAGGAGAAGTCTCTTTTACAAGAAAGATCATAAAGATTCAAGGGTATTCTCGGTTTAATCTTATTCTTTTGGAAATAAGAATGTTGATATAACCAAGGATTAAAATCTCAGTTTGGTACCAATACCAGTTGGAATCTAGACTGTTAGGGTACTAGTACTGTGAGTGTCAGCATGGTCAGTACCGGTTGGTACCAGCCGGACCACCATAACCAGAGTGGGAGGCCGGAGGGGAGTGTTGACCACTATGAGCTTGGGCAACTTCTCTCTACATGGTGCATAGTGCAGAAGTGGGGTACAAGGTGTTGCACATCATAGCAGTGGATCATGGGCAGCATGTGAGGTGTTGCTTGAGGACGAGGATGACAGAGTGGAAGGAGCCATGGACACTGGCAAGGATGAGGAAGTCATGGCGGAAGAGGCCAACAAAGGTAGGGGAATGACACACGAGAGGATCCTGACTTAATGGAGCTGGAGGTTTCTGTGAGACCGAGAAAGAGGAAGTGCAGTCATGCAAGGTGAGCTGGAAGCCTGCGGGCAGTGGTGGATGAGGGGGAGGGGGGCCGACCAAGCATCGATACATACGAGGAAGCCTATCAGTTTTAAATAACAAAAAACAGAAAAAGAAAAAAAAAGGGTCAGTACCTCTACGGGGTGGCAAGCTTACATTGTGGGACACCATGATACGGGAAAGCTTATGCCTGATACTCCTAATACTGTAAATGTACTGGTTGTAAGGCTTCTTTTGGACCAGACCGAAATTGCCCTGTTTGAGTTTACTAGTCAGCTATCGGACCGATGACTACCAAGCTAGATCACTCAGTACAATCAGAATTTTAAAATTTTGGATATGACTATGATTAAGGACTGCCATACCAATTGACACATGTTGAGGGCAAAAGATTTAAAAAATGCCAATATATAGCTAGGTTAAATTTTGGCCTAGATCGCCAACACAAAGGCATGCTAATGAACATAACATGGAGTTATGCTGCACCAGAGAGTTATTACAATTTAAAATGTCATCCTGCCATGATATGACAATGCTTAACCATGGTAAGCACTCAGGATTCATGATTGGTAAAAAACAAAAGAAAGAAAAAAAAGAGAGGATCAAACTTGTGCTAACTTGATAAACCTGAGAGGGGGGTTGGTGTACTGTGCCAAGACGAACAATTAACAGGGAGCCACATGGATGACACTAAATTATGTATCACATTGTTCAGTATGTATAGCTCACATTTTTTATCAATACTGTTTTGTACCATCATTTGAATTGCATCATAAGTTACTCTGTGGTACATTGGTTTAGATTCTTCACATAATTATTGCTTTTGTATCCATATGAACTTTCATAAGCTGATTTAGTGCTTCATTGAACTGTGAAATCTCTAATGCAGTCCAGATGGAAAGCATCTGGTTTTCCTCTCTGCAAAGAGTGCTGTTGAAAGTGGAGCTCATGCTGCAACAGAATCACTTCATAGAATTGAATGGTCTGCTGACAGAAAGCTGCATCAATCTGTTAATATTGTTGATGTGGTATGTTTTTGTTTTGATGTTTTGACTAGGAATATTTCCTCTTACTAATAAAAATGTGCATTGTTAGAACCTAAATCATATCTTGGTCACCATATAAGGTCACTTGTAAAAAGCAAACAATATAGTCTGTAGATCTTGCAAGTATTAGATCTAAAGTACCTAAGCTAAAGTCATATGTTAGTGATTACTCTATCATACATGTATTTTATTACAACAATAGTTACAATATAATTATTGGATACTTCTCTTTTCTAGATACATCTTTTAAGACTTTAGGAGTTTTTTGTTTTTAGTCAATGAAAATCACATGCATCTTTTTTCTTTTATCTATATTTTTTGTTAATTGTCTCAATGAATAAGTGGCTATTATGACTGATCTTTTGAGTAGAAAATCAAACTATTTCTCAAAAATTTTTGTTTTGTATCTGACTATTTTGATTGCCATTTCTTAAAGTTTTGTAGCATCACTCATTAAGTTGATTTTTGAGTGATTGGATTGATTCTAAAATTTTCCTTATTCTTATATATCAATACCAATGGCTTCTCTATTCATCGTATGCTTTTTCAATTTTTTGTTAAATAAACTTATTAAGTCCTATTTTTTAAAACTCTTCTAAACTTGAGTATAGATATTATCAATTTTCACACAAACAATAACAAGCATAATTTCCTAACTATTAGGGTCTGTTATATGATTTTTTTTCATTATTGAGCTCTATATAAGTGAATTTCGTTAGCTGAATCAAACATTTTCATATCTTGTTCAATAGTTTTGGGCAAAGCCTTCTTAGATCACCAGTTGATTTCCTTCACATCTAATTCTAACTGTTTCACCTTGTCTAACTACAACGTCTATAAGTTTACTTAAAACATTTTCATAGTATGTTGGATGGTTTTTTCACATTTTATCATCTATTAGAGCTATCCTTAATTATTCATGAATGAAAATATTCCTTTTCTTATATTTTTTAGTAACTATTTATCATCTTGGCTACACAAACACCTCATAATGCCAGTCTCAAGCCCAGATAAAAGAATTGGGAGGTTCATGTTAGGGCACTGACTACTATTTTAAAATTGTGCTAGAATTCATGAATATGGATTATCAAATAACATGGTTATCCATATTCTTATTCTCTTCACAACCTCCTTTACCTCATGAATTTATTTGCCAAAAGTACATAATCCTTAAACTTATCGCTTATAGTTATTTATAAAATATTCATTAAATAATATATAAAGTTTATTTGTTCATCTTTCCTTAATCTATATTGTCAATAGGCATCTTTTGATGTTCATTCACTATGCATCTGATATTACTTAAATATTACTCTTTCTTTCTCCAAGTTTGGAATTGTTGATTAAAAAATTATTTAAAAAATCCATGTGCCATAACCCACTAATAGTGAAATTAAAATATGCATTTTGGATGGGATTTTGCATAAACTTTAGAAAACTTAATAGGTGATAGTGTAAATTGGTAAAGGTACAATAACAACAACAAAGCTGTTAAGTCCCAATTATTTAGGTTCGGCTACATCGATCTTTTGCTGCCATTGAGATCTGTGAAAAATTATATGTTTAATTAAGTTCAGGGGTAAATTGGGAAAGATGCTAGCTTAAAAACTTTATATTGTCTTAAAAGTGTTCTCTTCTTCAACTTGGGCTTTTAAATATATTAGCTATATCTAACAATAAATGTGACTTTTCCCTTTGCATGAACTAGAAACCATATTTGCTCGTCTGGTAAGGGAAAACCAAAATTTCTGGTTTGTCTAACTAAGAAAATGAAAACTTGCTTTTATGATAAACACTTCATAGGGTCTAAAAGGACATTGTGACGGGCACTTACACCTAATTCACTGCTATTAACAGGAGAATTCACTGCTTACACCTATGTCCAAGTATATGAGATTTAGCTTATTATTTGTTTTCTTGCATATGTCAGTAGTGTGATGCAATTCTTGATTCAAATATTTTCAAATCATCATGTTTTTCAGGTCCCTGTTGTCATGTGCCCTGAGGATGGTTGCTTCCCTGGGCTTTATCAGTCAAATATCCTATCTAATCCATGGCTTTCTGATGGATGTACAATGATTGTTTCTTCCGTGTGGTGCAGCACCCAAGTAATACTTTCAGTAAATATTTTCAGGTACTTTGTATTCCATGTGTGTACCACAAGTTAATGCTGTACTGATCCTGTATGTGCTGCTAAAGAATATATATGTTCTACAGTTGCAAAGTTTCTCGTATCAGTCCTAACGAATCAAATTATTCATGGGATGTTCTTGCGCTGGACGGAGATGATATTCTTGCTGGTAAAGTCATTTGGGTTTTATGAATCGAAAAGATGGTAAACTCAATATCATTTTACATGTATATTTTTTGTTGCTATTACCAAGTGTACAGCAGTCCTGTTGACCCTCCACAAATCAAATACGGATATCATACTCAGCAAGTGGACCAGTTAATTACGTGGAATTGGTTAGATGTTTCTAGCCCAACTTTAAAATATTCTGATAAGGTTCTCTCTACCTCGTTCGTATATATTTAGTACATTTTCACTTTTGTGGCATCAGATTATTCTCATTGAATGTAATGAAGATTCTGTCTCTCTTGTTCCACAGGTGAGATCTTTGCTATCATTTCATCAATTTAGTTTATTGAAGATTCCAGTTAGTGATCTTTCTGAAGAACTTCCTAAAGGTAATATAGCACTACCTTATATTTATCATTTTCTATAACTTTACACCTCCCTGATATATGAGTAGCTGGATTTAAGCTCTGCAGTATTTCTTGCATTGATTTTGCTTGATGGGAAATCAAGTGTACCAACTGGTATATACCACTCGTGGTGCCTCTTAGTACATGGGTGAAAATGTGGATGCAGTTAAAAGTTTTTTTTGTGTTTTGTGTCATACCACTTTAATTGATTGAACCAGTCTAGCAGTTTAACTAAAAGGGAAAATGGCATCTATAAAGATTTTTTGGGCCAGCTAACGCTTGAAAAGATCAGCAGCTTGTCTGTGTGTCAGCACTCTGATTTTTTGCAACATTTTTCTTGTAAAGTGTTATATCCGGATCATAATAGTTTCTAAATCTTTGCTGGCTTTTTGAGATTTTTTATTTTTTTGGGTCAATGGTGCTCTTCGGATTATGTGTTCCATCACTTTCATTATAAGACACCACAAATTTCATCTCAATATGTTTATCTCATGTCCTAATTTTGTCATATTGCTCATTCTCCTTTCAGGCTAAACGCTAGTTTTAGAAAAATCTCTATTAATTTTTGTATATTTTAACTCCTAATGTTCTATTATGTGGGCATGACATTCATTTGTGTGAAAAGCTAGAGAGGTGAATTTTTCTCTTTTTTTTTGGAACAGTAGGTCCATGTTTATTTTAAAACAAGGGACCTTTTTTCCCCCAATTTCAGCTTTTAAATCTCATGAACTTCTCTATCTCTATAGTGACTATAAACAGAATGATAATAAGGATGGAAATCAAATCCCAAGCATTGCAATTAGTGACAGTTACGCATACTACAATAAAGTTTGATAGTTTTGTATATTCATCGGTTCCACCTACCAGAAGGATAATCTCTGCAATTTCATCCATTTTTCTTTGTACAATTTTTGAAAAATTCATTGCACATCTTTCCAGTTTTCCACTAACATGGTTGTACAAGATTTTTTGAGAAACTGCTGATAAATATCTTTTCCTATTAATAACTTTATTGCTATTTCTATATAGATTTTTTGAACTGTCACTGGGTTAAAAATAATTCAGTTTTACAGTAGCTCACCTCGTATTTTAATTTTTTTTGTATATCAAACTTATAGCTTTTAATTTCTACTGGTTTTTCTTCTACCCAATTATTTCCTTGAATCCAACCATGTTAATTCTTATGATCATGTTACTGATTCATCCTTTATTTCAAGTGTTCCTATGTTTGATATTGCTAACGAAAGACTGCTCATGTTGCTTCTTTACATATATTTTGATAAAAGTATAGGAATGTGTGCCTATTTGCCTCTACAATTTTGCTCTCCTATGATGCATTACACTAATAAGGCCTAAAGTCAATCAGTCTAATTTTGCTTTTGTGGTTGTAAATGCAGTGTACCAAAAGTAATTTTCCAATCACCATTTAGGGGTTGATAATCATATTCTCTTAGGAATGTTCATGTTTTTTTGTCATTAAATTCAATATTCCCTTTTATCTCCAACATTGCTAGAAAATATTTACATGGGTGAAGAGAAACAAAACTTAGCTGTAGAAGTTGCAAATGAATCTCCATTCTCTATTAAAGATAAGGGGTAAGGATCACATGAAAATTCTTGTATCAATGAGAAATTTTTCTCTTTTGTTTTTGGGTTTTGTTGAGAGATATTGAACTTAATTTTCTCCTTTTGGTTTTGAGCCAGTCACATAATAGTTCATTTCTTGGAAATAAAAATTTCATTTAGTTTGTCTAGATGAAATATACTTGTGATGTTGCCCTCAGCATGGAGGAAAAATATTGGTGTAGCTGTTTCTAATTAGTTGGGGCATTACATATTGTTGTTTATGCTAGATCTGGTTGTGCAAAGTGTAAACTGTATTAGAGTTGGTTTTTAAGAAATAATTTAGCTTTTGTGCTATCGATGTTGGTGATGACCCTTTTCGTTAAATATGTGTTTTAATAGTTCAATATATAGACTACTTAGAACAGTGTTTTACTGTCTAAATGCAGGTGCCCATAAGCCATTCGAGGCTATCTTTATACAGCATTCAAATTCTACTTCTGAGGAAACATGTAAAGAGAGTAAAGTAGATGGTGTATGTACACCATTGGTTCTCATTCTCCATGGTGGTCCACATTCAGTTTCATTGACGAGCTATTCAAAGTCATTGGCATTTCTTTCTACATTAGGCTACAACTTGCTTCTGGTGAACTACAGGTGAGTACTATTACATTTTTTGGAGGATTAGGTTATACATTTGGACTGGTGGCATGATCTTTTTCTTTTTTTGATCTGAATGAGGAGACAAGTTCCCAACCCTTTTTTTTTTTCACTGGTTTCTTCCTAAGAATTCAACAGCCTGTAATTTTTAATGCATTTCTTTTACCTACAGTATGTTGAGCCTCTATGAGAATGGTTGAGGGTCTGAACTGGTTTACAATCATTTGTTGTTAGGAGACAACAGTGTTACCTTAATTTCTTTCTAAACTTATCCAAATGTTCTACATTAAATAAGTAGCATTTAATCAGTACCTACTTATATTCATAATTACAACATAAATAGAAAATTGCATTTGGGCTTTGATTCCCAGAGGTTGGTCAGAAAGTAGGCCTGCAGGCTTATTCTTCCTTTCCATCTTTTATTATTCTTGCTGTCCTTTTCTCTTTGTCACTCCCTTCTCAACTCTTCTTTCTTTTCATTTGCTTGTTGTATAATAGTTATAGTAGATGCCTGTGGTTACATCAACATGTATTCATCTTTCATATTTTGTTTGATCTAAATGACCCTAAATAGATCTATATTAATCTACTAATATGTGTCACCTTGAGACTTTTGGAGTTTCACAAAGCAGCTACCATAGTTTTAGAACTACTTAAATAAGCTCTCATTAGTCTAGAATATGGCCTATTCAATATATAGAGACAGTATAAGCACAGACTTGTTAGTTTTGAGAAAATTGTTGCAAAAGTGGGGATAATCTTCTTTTCTTCTTTTGCTCCTTTCTCTCCTCTATTTTTATTTTTTTTTCTCTTTCTATGTCAATTCTTTTTCTAGGCACTGAACTAGGTGTTTAGTTGAAGTTGATCTGTTCTGATAAAGTGGCTCTAATTGCTGATTTCATAATCTTTTAGGTTTCATTTTCAGACTTGTAGTCTCACCGAAGTGTATACATCTGTTATATATTATTTTGTATGAAGAGACCTGAACAGAATCAAATTTCTTCATTAACATGAGTTGAATTATGATTCACTTTCCTTGGTTCTACTTCTATAGCTATCTCATGGCTCCTAATTAGTGTAGAAAAAATTACATTAAGGACACATGAAAGAAAACTAACTAATTGTTTTCATTTGGGAAAGTGTTGCAAAATAAAGCTGCAGGTCACTTTTCTCTTTTTTTCCTTTTTTTCCTATTTCATTTTCTGATCATCTTTTTCTCTTGCTTTATCAATCCCCTCTCTGATATAGTCCCTAAAGACCTTTTTTGATTCTGTTAGCAACAACACATATATAGGCTTCTAAGTCTACTGTTATCTGTTGTCAATATCAAGATGTGGCTGCACCATCATAGGAAATCTTTTAACAAAATTAAATAAGGTTCTTTGCTGTGGTCACATTCATTTGACTTTTATCTGAAAGTTTTTGTATCACTCTAAAGCAACATTAAACTGATTCTCTTTCCTCATGGGTTAATCATGGCTTTCTAGAGTTTCTTGAAAAAAATTACAGAAGTCATTTATTATGATTTGCCTAATTAATGTGGTCTTCTTTAGTTTTCTGCCAAAATATATACAATTTACATTTTCATAGTTCTTGATGATAAGGGAAGAGGAGAGTATAATGTCTGTTGTTCTTAAATGAAGACGTGCAACATTTTGCAATCAAACATACCTCAAGTATTATTCTGATTTACCCTGAAATTTTTGTCATGAAGAGTTGGAACCGTGCTGTAATTCTTTAGCCTATAACATGGTTTGTATAAATTTTTTTAAGAATCCTTTAACAGTTTAACTAAACCAACTTGGGCTTGAAGATGATTAATTTTCTGTTCTCATTGCCACACATGTATACAAAAGCAATAGTAATATGGAGCAGACAAATTCTTTCTTATTTTCTTTATCCAAGGAATATTTCTTTTTGATTCTTTCAGAGTTTCTATACCATAGTTTTCCTTGTTATGTCAGGTCTTGGCTATTATAGTTTAGGATTTCTGATGACTTTATTGGCACAAATTGTTCATAGGGGTTCATTGGGATTTGGGGAAGAAGCATTGCAATCTCTTCCAGGAAGAGTTGGCTGCCAGGTACTTGCTTTGTTGGCAATAATGAATTTTTAACAGTTTCTGGCATGGTTATAGTTTTCTGTTGGTGGCAGGATGTAGGAGATGTACTTGCAGCTTTAGACTATGTCATTGATAAGGGACTTGCAAGTGCATCTAAAGTAGCTGTTCTTGGAGGCTCACATGGAGGCTTCTTAACAACTCATTTAGTGGGCCAGGTTAGATATCAGATGATTTGAGGTTCTTAAATTCATCTTATTGTCATTGTTGGTATTATAGTACATATGAATTATTAAAGCCATACAATTTATTTAATTTGCTCTTTAGATAAACCAAATGAAGAAAATCATGATGGTACAATGTGCATTATCAATATGTTGGCTTGTAAGGCCTTCTGAGCCCTGACAGTTGATACCCTATTGACATATGATGTCTGACGTACAAAGCTATCAATAGTCTGAACTATTGATGGATGGAGGTATACAAGATTGTGTGACGTGATAATCTGTATTGTTTTTTCTTAAACATGGCATCATGAATTTGGAGAACTTTTTCCTTCAATAGTTTGTTTTTCCTTATCTGGAACAACATTGTGTTCATCTGCCCTCCACAGACCTGTTGTTATAACCTCATCTACTGGGTTGTCCTTATAGTACCAGTAGGCCTTTGGTGTGTACGTAGAAAGAATATATTTAGTAGCCGCTGCTTGTTGTATTAACCAAACAGTGAGAACAATTCATCAACACTGAAAGATAAGTAAAAAGAATGGTACATCACACTCTAAGTTTAAAAAGAAAGATGCAATCTGTTTCTTTTGGATAAAAGAGATTGGCTTTGTAAATGGATCTTTGATGCTGAACAAGTTTAGAAACACCAAGTTAAATATCAAGTGGTCCTTCAATATTTAGATTGTGACGACACTAAATACTATACAAGATTTCAAGAAGCAATTTAAATTCCAAGTCAACTTTCATGCTTAACAGCCTGAATGATAGATTGTTGAAATTTCAGTGCACAATATATTTTAATTATTAATCTTATAACTTGCATTCAGTACAAATACTGCATAAAAACTTTTACTTGCAGAAATTGGCTTGTACCTTAACTTTATTGGACAACGTAAAATGTATGTAGTGCTGATGTTTTTAGGAATCCTACTGAGAAGAAAGTGGCACTTGTCTTATCTGTACCTGATGCCTGTCTTTTCTTCATTAAGCATTATGTTCAAGTAGCCTGTTGGTGAAGAAAGGCTTATGTTCTCTCTACAACTACAGTTACTTGTCCTGTTTTCATGTGTATGCCTGTTTTTTCTTTAGTTGTCTAAAAATATCTAACATTTTAGGTTGTAAAATGAATATTATTATTATTTTTTAAAAAATATAAAACAGTTTGCCCCAACAAAACAAAGATTAAGCCAGTTTAATAATTGATTGTATAAAAGGGTACTGACTTCAGTTTGTATTTGCTGCAGGCTCCTGATAGATTTGTTGTGGCAGCTGCTCGGAATCCTGTATGTAACTTGTCACTAATGGTTGGTACAACCGATATCCCTGATTGGTGCTACACAGAGGCTTGTGGGAAGGAAGGGAAGAATTTCTTCTCGGAAGCTCCTTCAGTTGAACAGCTTAGTCTCTTTTATGAGAAATCTCCTATATCACATATTCTGAAGGTATGTGGAATTGGTCATTTGGCCTGGTACAAATTTCTTAATCTTTCATCCGGTTGGAATTTGTTGCGAGCTATGCTTATTATATGCACATAAATTAGGTGGTGGAGTTATTGGCAGTTAAATGATACACATCCAACATGTGCCTGATGCTATTATGGATTTGAGCATAGTTCACAAAGGTGACCTCAAATTGAGGTTATTAGGCTTAATGGGTTTTGGTACTTGCTATCTATGAATGCCAAACAAACAAATATTTTTAATCGCATTGTCTATTTAACATTTATCATGCACGTTAGTGCTTGCTACACCTCATCTTGGCATGAATGCTGAAGAGTAGTGTTGGTGCCTGGCACAGACTTGCATGGATTAAGTTGTCCTTATTTATCTTGCTTGCAATTTTAGGTCAAAGTGCCTATTATTTTCCTTTTGGGAGCACAAGATCTTCGAGTTCCTATGTCAAATGGTCTACAGGTATGCTATAAGTTTGTCATTGTAAGTTATATAGTATGATTGAAATGCTTACATTTTTTAAAATTTTTTGGTTTACAAACATTTCCTCCTCCCATCTTCTCTTGCTGTTTCCATTCGGTCCATACCAACCGGTACACCAATGTGTCTGCGCATTGGTACATTGTCTAAATTTTAAACCGTGCTTACAAGTCATTTTGGGTGTTTTGAGTTTCCAAAAATCATATTGAACAGGAATTTTCCTTGTGCAAATGATGCACTATATTTTGTCTGACTTTCTGAAAACTAGCAACACAATTTCTTTCATGATGACCCTAAGTAGTTTAGAAGGAAAAAAGGAGCGAAAGTGTTGGGATCGAAGAGAGGAGGAAACATGAGGCTAATGAATATAAATAAAAGGTGGGACACGATCTTCTGTTGGTAATGGAATCATAAGTCCTAGGTTGTTGAAAACGAAAAATATATGCATGGTGAATTTTCTATGCCACTTGGTCCTGGATCAACAAATCTGAACTGTGTTTATATCATGGTCAGTGTCTTTGAGATATGATTTTGTAAGTTGATACCATGATATATTTAATAAAAAAGTTGAACTCCTATTTGCATGCCTTGTCAATACCAAATATCAAAGTTTTGAGGATACTATGATATTACTTTGAGTAAATTTTTAACTCCTATAGCTCTGGGCTGTTAAGATACGAGTAACTTATATCATTGTGAGACATTTTGAGTCTCAAGTATAATTAGGAATTCCAGAGAGGTCTTCCAATGTCATTGTCGTTGTTAGCTTTTAATAATGTTATGGCTCCCCATCTTTCTTTTTTATGTCTTGAATTAATCAATTTTCAGTATGCACGGGCTCTGAGAGAGAAAGGAGCCGATGTCAAAGTCTTGGTATTTCCTGACGATGTCCATGGCATCGATAGGTACGCAAGTCACTCATCTACTTCTCTGGTTTAATTTAGCCTTTATTTGCCCCTAATGAAATATATATATATATCGATTGCAGGCCTCAATCTGATTTTGAAAGCTTTCTTAACATTGGTGTCTGGTTTAAGAAGCATCTAAATTGAATGTTTAACCTGTGAACCGCAACCCAAAAAAAAAAAAAAAAAAATCAGTCAAGGCTCGTAAGACTGCAACCGCCTGTCAATGTTCTCACCACCTAAGTTGTGAATGAAATAAAGGAATTCATTAGGTCAACCATTTACTGTGGTGGGTAACAATTGCTGCATTGTAAGCATATCCGAGGATAATGTAATTTGTTCAACTCGTAAGCCGAGTTCCATTTCGATGACAAAGTTGACCATCAAGTTTTATATATATCTTTAGTTTTTAATTTGTGCACCACACCCATCGATTGTCACAAGAAGCTTATCTTCTTAATTTTTCTTGTTTGGTGTTACTCTTTTATTTTGAAGTGTGGTGAGCTCATGCACAAGAAAGAATCAAAACTATATGAGAAATGGAAACCTGAGTTGTCGCTGTTTTTATATTGCCACATTTTTAATGAAGACGACTTGCATTGTAGTTATCATTTGGAGAGACTTGTGATGCCTTATCAGATAGATTTTATGTACAGAGAGAAACAAAATATACCCAGTTGGAACCGGACATCATCAACACAATTTATAATATATATGTATGTATGTATGGATATTTACCGAGACGGTTCGTATGTATATATATTTCCTAAATTATTAAACATTATTGTATTGTAACTCCAAACAATCAGGTAGTATGTATATTTACCAAGACGCTTCCATAAGACAAGTTAGAATAATTTAGGAAATGTATGTATGTGTATGTATGTACCTAAAGTATTATTGTACCGTAACTCCAAACAATCAAGTAGTATATATATTTAGCGACGAGTTTGAATAATTTAGGAAAGTTAAAAGGTTTGAATGCGTTGTATTCAAGATAATTGGAATGAGAATCCATGGATCCTGCCTTGTCCATGGAAGCGCGGAGATGCTGCTGGAACAAAGTTGCTCACAGATCTTGAAAGGTTGGGATTGTGAGACCAACCTGGTTTCAGGTTCCGGCACTGTGGTCCTGCGATGGGAGAGGCGTTCCTGCACCTTAAATTAGCCAGGCTAAAGCCATGGAGGACCATTCGGTCGGTACAGGCAAAAACTGTGGTGGTTTTGTGGTCTTGAAGGCAGATAGTGCGCAACGCTATTAATCTGTCGAACAGCTTGTAGCCTTCATCACTTGGCCTTCAATGATCACAGACAATGACTTCAAAAAAGGAAGAAGACCAAAAACACTCCGAGCTGCCTCGGATACAAGCATGGCATATTTGCAGTCTTCCTGTCTTATAAATGCGTAGAATAAGCATAGTTCTATCTCCAACAAGATGGAATGGACCTACAATATGTCAAAAATAAGATGGTGCCAATCATCAATCTGACTTGTAGAGACAATTCGATCTAGTTCTCATTCTGATTCTTGATGTATAACGTGAACCATCCAATAGTACGAATCTTAAATAGAGACAACTAGCATTGGAATTCTCCAAGACCAAAACATACTTTTCTATTTCATCCCGAAAGTGAATTTTATCATCATCAATATATACATTCTTAGCACGATCTTTTCGATCCTCAAGTAAAGAATATGTGTCATCGTCGATAGGTTTCCTATTTATAGCTTGAGATCCTCAAGTTATCATTTCTATCTTTGATTCATCCTGATGTGACAAATCCAATCAAATGTTTTGTATTTTCTTCAAGTAGACCTCCGCTTGTCAAGTCGCAATAGATCGACGAGTCCTATCAAATCATCATTTGATAATAATAATAATAATAATAATAATAATAATAATAATAATAATAATAATAATAATAATAATAATAATAATAAATAATATAATAATAATAATAATAAAGAAAGAAAGAAAAGATTTGAATGCCATTCCACGTTCAAAGAAAACCCAAACTCAATATTCCATGTTTGTTCAAAAAGATCCGGCGGCCGTCGATGCTATTCGATACTGCTTAGTGTTCCCATTGAGAGTTCGCCGGTGGCTGTGTTATTCTCCAGTTCTTGGTTTGGTGTTTCTGAGCGATCTCATCCGAAAAGAGTCTTGTGCTCTACTTCTTCCCAATAATAAGACGGGGAAGAAGAAGGTGGTGGTGATAAGAAGGGCAAAAGTAAAAGAACGAAGATGATGAGTCCGAAGTATATTCTCAGCCAGAGTGAGTGTATTGTACACCCCAAGCAGCACCATATCTGATGCTTGTGCTCTTTCGAGGACCACAAACAATGCCAGTGGAGATCAGCAAGCAACCTTTGTTTTGTGAGCAGACATTGTCAACAGTACTCACTGTTCCTCATGAACAGCCTCTCACTCTCTCTCATTCATCGTCTTCATCCTACATGTACCTTTGTTTTGCTTTTTTAATTAGCTTTTGCTTTGGTTTCCTCTCCGAGTGGTCCAAAAGCGAAGCGACTTCCTCCCTTCTCTAAACTTTCTCTCTCGCATGACAGCAAACGATTAGGGCACGTAGATGGATCAGGAATTTGGTACATCTGAACAACCCTACTTCAGAAGATTAGTGTCCATACTGTTGAGAAAACAAATTTAGTTTATTATTTTTATTAGTATTTAAGTTATGTAGATAATTATGATTTAATTAAATGGGGCTTAAATGTAGGTACTTTGGCTGCATAGATATTTGTAGAAAATTATGCATGTGGTTAGAAATTATCCTCTCACACCTATAATACACGAGAGATACATTAGTGTACTAAGCACCAAAAGAATAATTATGTGAGGATTTTATACTAAAAGTTTGGGTATCATATAAAAAAGATCAGATATTAAATTGAAAAGTTGAATATCATAAGACAGTCAATATACTGATGGGATAGGTAATATACGAAAGGAAAGATCGATGTATTAGAGTTTTCGATAAAGTATCGAAAGATCGGACAATATGTCAGAAGAACATACAACCGTCGAAAGCTTCATAAATATGTAGATTGTGTGGTTGATTCGTCAAGGTCTTAATCGAGATTATTTTATATCAATTTAAGTTAGTATTGGGTCGAAACAAAATGCTCTTGTCAAGAAAGCTATTGAGCTTAATGTCGAACTAAATTAAGCCCTTTAGAAGGCTAAATCGATTGCCTAAACTAGGCCTAGGTAGTGGTACTACTAGTCCAATCGATAATACCATTTGAATTGATCGATAAGTATTATTTATACTTTGTCAGTCTTTTCGATCGTGGTACTACTTATGGTAGCATAGTACTTACCTAGGTCGGTGGTAATACTGCTCGTATTCTAAAATTTCAAATATTTAAATTTTTAGTTTTATTCTTAAGCCTTTTGGACTTATAAATATCTAACTCAAGCTTAGTTAATCAGCATTCATTCTTGAACTAGCAAAGTATTATAAACTCTTATTTTAAGTCTCCTTCTCGTTTGGTTATAATTATAAGTTATAAAAGTTAAGAAATCTTTTATAAAAAAAGAGTGAATGTTGTCTCCTTAGCCTGAAAAAAGAGAAAATTATACTAATGGTAGCTGATCTTTATTTATTAAAAAGAAGATCGATGATGAAAGCTAGTAGCCTCGAGGGAAGAGGAATCAGGAATGAACGTATGTCAAAAAAATCAAACCACTATAAATTAGTTTATCTCTCTTATTTGGAACTTAGTTTCATTTTCTTTACTTATAAATTTAACTTTATCAATTGAGTTTTTTGAAATGTGTTGATTTATTAATCAAGTTTTAAAATTGATTAAGAATAATATTATACTAATTCATCCCTCAATGTTATTAAGATAATAACAATAAGTATATCATTAGCTGAACAAAACTATATACTAAACCTTTCCAAGACTTGATTAATATATTTTTTATAATCCTAGTATTCCTTGAGATCTATCTTTGAATATTTTAATACTAATTACATATCTTGCCTTATTTATGTCAATCATCTTAAAATTATTAGTTAGAAATATTCTAATTTTATACAGTAAACTAAGATCACTGTTGGCAAGTAAAATATCATCTATATATAAGATTAATATAATAAATTTACTTATATTAACCTTAAGATATATATATATATATTAATATTTTTTTTAATCTGAAGGAAGTAATAGTATCATAAATTTTTATATATTATTATTTGGAAGCTTATTTAAAGCCATAAACGAATTTTTGAGGTTTGTAACCCTAACTTTTCTTTCACATTTATGTGAATCCTTCATATTATTTCATATAAATTTTCTCATCTCGATAGCCATTGAGAAATATTTTTTTCACATCCATCTAATTTAATTTAAAATCATAATGAACTACTAGTATCATGATGATCCTATAAGTCTTTTTTGTAAATCGAAGAAAATATTTTGTTATAGTTAATGTTTTCTTTTTTAATAAATTATTTGACCATAAGTCTAACTTTATATTATTTGATATTGTCCCTTAAATTATATTTTTGCCTTAAAAGATCCATTTGTAATCGACTCCTTCACAATTATTAGACAATCCAACAAGTTTACAAACACCATTCTAATCTATCGATGTTAACTCTTAGGAGCCTCTTTTAATTTTTATATCATATTCTAATTCTTCTAAATTTACCATATAATCATACGTAATGATAGGTCTCCTTTTCCTTTAAGATCTTTTCAAAATTATCAATTGTGATTATTCTAAAAAATCATGAGCGACGATATCAATATCATGTGAGAGTTCAATAATGTTATTTTATTATTCATCCTCATCAATTCTTTCAGTGATTAGAGGAATAATAATCTTTCGAATAGAAAATGATAAATGAGTTTATGTATCTTTTTTATATCAAAATTGATGTTTCAAGATTTTTCACTTCTATTAGTTTCATCCTTTTTTAGAAATATTGTATTATTAGATTCTACTATCCTTGTACTATGATGAAAGTAATAAAATTTGTATCCCTTACATTTTTTTGAATAATCAATAAAATTCTCAAAAATAATTCTTGAATCTAATTTCTTTTCATATAGATTAAAAACTCTTATCTTTGAATGATGATCCCAAATATGTAGATATCTTAAACTGGGTTTTATATTAATTAATAACTTCAATAGAGTTGATAAAATTAATTTACTATAAACCTTATTCAAGATATGTATAGTTGTCTTAAGAGCACCATCCTATATTGACTCAAGTATAAAAGAATAGCTCATTATGCTTCTAATTATATCTATAAGAGTATAATTTTATTTTTTAATAATATTATTCTGTTATAGCATATCAAAAAAGACATACCAAGCACAAATACCATGTTTTTCTAATAATCTAGCAAAAGGATGAGTATTTTAATCAAACTTATTATATATGTCATAAAATTCATCACCCTTGTTAGATATGATAATTTTAACTTTTTTTATCTAATTGTCTCTTGACTTTATTTATATAAACCTCAAGAGTATTAATAGTTTGAGACTTTTTATGTATTAAATATACATAGTTACATATTATTAAGTCATCTATAAATATGATGAAATACCTCTCTCTATTAAAATAAAGAATATGAAGTGACTCATATATATCAGTATAAATAATCTCAAGGAGTTTCTTACTTTTTGTGTGTACTTTTTTTAATGTTTAGTTTGCTTTCTCTTGATATAATCTATACGAGCATCAAAACTAATCGAGTCTAAATCTTTCAACATACTATCATTCACTATTTTTCTAATTTTTTCTATGAAGATATGTCCTAAGTATCTATGCCATAAAATAAAAGATTTCTCATTGTTAAAACTATATTTTAATCCAATATTTGATTGTAAATTTACCAATGTCTTTACAAACTCAAGATTCAAATTAATTTCATACGAACCATTATATAGAATTCTATAATCAATTTTTATTGAATTATAAAATATATTAAATTTATCATTATCAAAAGAAAGATTCATTAAATAACTTGTCTCTAGGCATAGGCGATAAGTTCTCACTACTATCACTTTTGATTTTAAATGATTCCTCGTAATGATAAATCTTTTATATTCTTTTAGTTCATGTTATTAGTAAAACACAAGTTAATATTAGTAAAGATACCTCTGTAACATTTGATTTAAAATATACAAAAGTTAAGTTTACACATTTTTTTTTATTCAAGTTTTACATTTAATGTAGTCCTTTTTTACATGTCATTTCTTATCACAAAAGAAGCACTTATCGTGAAGGTTTTCTTTTTATTAGTCCGCTTAGTATTTCCGGACTTAGTAAATTTGTTTATTAGATAAGTTTCAATAGTTTTTTCTTATTACTAACTCCCTAAGTAGTAGTCAAAACATTATGATATCTTTTCTATCTTAATCATAATTCTTCCTAAATACACATACTAGTTAGCTCATTCAAATCTTTTTTATTCTTAATTATATTATAGTGAATCTTAAATGGGATTATAAAGGAAGACTTATTCATATTTATGCTTAATGCTTTAAATTTTATAGCCTTATTAGCCATATTGACGATGCGATCCTAAATCCTTCAAGTGTCATCATACTGAGTTATAGTTAGTTTCTTCATTAATATATCAACCAATAACTTATTGACAGATTTAAATCTATCTTCTATAGCCCTTAAATATTTTTGTGTACTAGTTGTATGTGATAATAAAGTCTTTATGTTATTTACAATTATCATTTCTTATAAATATTAAACTCTGTGTATTAGATCTTTCTTAAGCATTCATTTCATTAATTTGTTCCACAATGCTTTTGTCAATCAAATCTGTGAGCCTTCTAACAAACAATGTTAGGTCAAAATCTAATACCTAATGTGAAAATCGCACATGGATTCCTCACAAGCATAATGTTTTCAGGGCCATACGTCGTCTATTGAACATTGTCAATCAATTATGACTATTCTTATTCGTCACATAATCGTTGGGAATCATAATTTTTAGTGTCGAGTCGATGTAGATCACAATAAGCAAGCATCGTCACAATAGTATTAGTAGAGCCGCTTGCGACTAAGGCAAGTTGGTTGTACCTTTCGATGCCAAAAAAAAAAACTTTAATATCATAATCAAAATCAAATAATGATTATAAAAAATTATGATATGTACCTTTCCATATTATTCTGAAAATATATATCTAATTAATAAATTACACTTCCTTTCTATTGATCAATAACACCTATCAAAATTTAATCAGATTTATAATATATCTTATCAACTACATAAAACCGTGTTATTTAACATGAATCTTCTTAAACATCAAGAGTTTACTAACTTGACCACATGAATCTCCTTGAACTCCAACATGATCTCCTATTACTATTGAGATATGAAACACGTGGGATGCTAATGAACTTTTCAGCATAAAATAAAAATGAGATAAGTCAAACCAGGCTGCCGAGATACACGTCACCAAAGTAAGCATAAAGTATATATACATATATATGAGGTTGTTTAATCACACCTAAGCCGAAGATGACATGATATACTTAAATATGTTGAACTATGTGTACAAGGACAGCCAAGATGACGTGATATACATACATACTCCACAAACAAAATAAAGGTAGAGGGATTCCCTTTTAATTCTCATGTGATCTTAATCACTTGTATACATTACTAAACAAGTGCAAAAACGGAAAAGAAAACACATACCACAACCCATTCATTGACCCCCACAGTCACACTGAGGTAGATAGCTGAAATTATTGTTCCTAGCAGTGTTTTTTAGTAGCTTCCATGGGTGATAAGGGCCACAACACATCAATAAACATTTATTATGTGTTGCAGCCAGAGCTACTCTGGAATGTTAGCAGCCCTCACCTTCCACTTTGACTGCATTTGCATGATGAACATATGCACAATTACAATAGCTTGTCATTACAGTCAAAAATGAATATCTCTCTTCAATAAATATATTTTATTAGTGTTAGAATTGATCATCACTCCACTCGGACATCCAAGAGTTTACTCGACCTAGTTTATTTTCCAAAGAGATGACATTGACTTGAAAATAATTTTCATGGTTCCAAATTTCATATGCTAGAAAGATATTTTGATTCTCAAATTAATATGTAGTCAAAGTAGATGGAAGGGTCAAAATAGCCTGAGCTAAAGTATCAAAAAGAAAGGGAGAAAGAAAAAAAAACTGAAGTCATAATTGGAGAAACCAATATTTATAATCCAAAATTTCGAACTGGTGTTTGGTTAGAGGAAATTTCTAACTGAATTAATCCAAAGAATATTTTTTATTGTGATTCATGGTGACATAGTGAACTTTACTGGCTCATTTTGTAGTGTTCTACAGGTTAGTTTTCATGTGCCAAATCTTAATTACTTGAAAAATATTAGGCATATCATGTTGACAAGCAATTATATATATATATATGATGAGGGATTGCTTATATGTAAAAGAGGAGGAGACTATATTTGTTGAATTTTCTTAGCTAAACAAAAGAGGAATGAGAAGATCTCAAAGGAAGACTCCTGGAAACTAGTAGTTGTTGCACCATTAATTCAACATCATTTTCTTAGTTAGACTGTCTAATTCTATTAAGACAAGCACTTTGAAAACCATGACATGATCCAACTCCATCAGTATATGAACAAGCATTCAATTAATTCAGGCTTTCTTCTGTGATGCAAATCTATTAAAATAACTACTGGTCCCATCTCTCTCTCTCTCTCTCTCTCTCTCTCTCTCTCTCTCTCTCTCTCTCTCTCTCTCTTGCTTGGATTCTGGTTCATGGTCAGGTGGGTAAACCCCTTCCCCTTGAGTGTCTTGTTCCATACTCTTTGGTGCGAACATGAGCATCAGAGATGGCCAGACCATGTTTCAGCCAACAGCAGCAGGTAGCAAAGCTCAGGGGGGATGCACTTGAGGCAGTCATCTTCTCCCCCATCCACTTGCCCTGCTCTCATGTCCCACTCCGTACAACTTGCACCACCATACACTCATTTGCATAGGAACACCGAAAGAAGCACTCACCATGAATCTTCTTCCCACCATCACCTTGAGTGTTATCCCACACCAACACCCATGCCATGAGATCCATCTTACATATGTTAAATAGCTAATAATGGGGTGAGAGGCACTTCGTTTGGTATATAACAACGCCAGCACAAATCTAGTGTGTGCCTTTAGCACCTCTCTCTGTGTCTTCCTTCCTAATCGCTTCATATTTATGGAGACTAGCAGCGTAGAGGATGAATGGAGAGAGGTCGAGAGGAGCTCGTCTCCGCCGCCGCCACCGCCGCTGCCAGCTACTGAGGGCTTGCAACGACCTGGTAGCGGCGCAAGCGTCGTCCTCGATCCCGAGGTCGGTTCCGAGTCGCGGAAGCTGCCTTCGTCCAGGTACAAAGGCGTGGTTCCGCAGCCCAACGGGCGGTGGGGGGCGCAGATCTACGACAAGCACCAACGGGTCTGGTTGGGAACTTTCAACCAGGAAGATGAGGCCGCGCAGGCCTACGACGTGGCAGCGCAGCGGTTCCGCGGGCGCGACGCCGTCACCAACTTCAAGCCGCTCGTCGAGACCGACGACGTCGACGCGGCGGAGCTCTCTTTCCTGGTTTCACGTTCCAAGGCCGAGATCGTGGACATGCTCCGCAAGCACACCTACCACGACGAGATGCGGCAAAGCAGGCGATCCTCCGGCGCCGACGGGAGGAGGACTTGCCCTTCCCGTGGAGGGAGCATGGGGTGGATCGGCGGGCCGCAGATGGAGCACCTCTTCGACAAGGCCGTGACTCCTAGCGACGTCGGCAAGCTGAACAGGCTGGTGATACCGAAGCAGCACGCGGAGAAGCACTTCCCGAGGCCGCAGACCGGCGCTGCGGCCTGCAAGGCGGTGCTGCTGAACTTCGAGGACGGCTGCGGGAAGGTGTGGCGGTTCCGCTACTCCTACTGGAACAGCAGCCAGAGCTACGTGCTAACCAAGGGCTGGAGACGGTTCGTCAAGGAGGAGGGGCTCAGAGCCGGCGACGTGGTCACCTTCCATCGGTCGACTGGCCCAGAGAGGCAGCTCTTCATCGGCCGGAAGGCGCGACCGGCCGCTGAGGTGGTGAGGCTCTTCGGCGTGAACATTGCGGATGTGAGTGGCGTGGTCAGGCGGAATGCGAAGAGGACGTGCAGGGACATGGAATCCACGATGTCATCATGCGAGCTGCTCAAGAGGCGATGCAGAGAGGGTTTGTAGCATCGACTGTTGGATTAAGCCCAGCTTTCCATCGAAC
Source organism: Musa beccarii (assembly GCA_024322285.1). Taxonomy (NCBI): domain Eukaryota; kingdom Viridiplantae; phylum Streptophyta; class Magnoliopsida; order Zingiberales; family Musaceae; genus Musa; species Musa beccarii. Next base: position 11,965,729 of record CM044399.1, read on the forward strand.
TTTCACGAAAAGCGATTGGAAGCATCACGCTGCAAGAATAAAAATGGAAAGAGAAATGAGAACAGTTGCGTATGTATTCTTGTCTTACACATGTTGATCGAAGACATGGATTGTTTATGCTCGAATTATGATCAAAATATCTCAGAGTTCCGTTCTTCCATGCGGGCACAGAAATTGCTGCTGGCTTGGGAGGCGGATGAGTCATAGTCCACCCCACGAGTGGTCGCCCATGTCACGCGGAAGCATCAACTGCACGCTGACGAGACCATCGAGGCGCAATGTTTCTCTTGCAAAGATTGGTCTGCATCGTGTAGAGAACAAGGCGTGACACATCATGGCTTTACATGGAACGGTCAACTCTGGCAACACGAACGATGAGGGAAGAGACCGGACTTGGAACATGCACATCTTGCACTATGCTGAACACCTGGTTAATCATCTGTCCATCAGCGGTTTATGATTGACCAAGAAAAAGATTAGTGTATGTCCATCAGAAATTTCTCGATGACAACTTCTGCCACAAGACTTTGTCCGACTATTGCAGTAAAATGCTGTTCGAGTACGATAATGAACATGAAGGTTGAGCATCAAACCATCAAAGACGTTCATAGAGATATATCGTGTGCAGGTGGTGAGAAAGGGCCAAAGTTGACATGTCAATGGTTCCCATGCCCAAAATTCCACTTCAAATTTCTACACTATGATGTACTTGGAATTCATACAAGGAGACAGGAAAATTCGAAAGGGTAGTATGCTGGATGAACAATCAGAGCTGGAACCGCAGTGCTGACCGTTGCCTATTCATGAGTGGCAACCAAAATTCTTGCAGGGGGTCATTGAAATCATTGACAAAAGGTAATTTGTTTTCTGAGGAGAGCCGGATTAACAGACTCTCATAGGCCCCTCTTAGACATCAGGGCACAAATTTTTAAGTCAAATCAACGTATTAGTAAAAATATTATCGACAACTTCACTACACAGACTCAACTGCTCAAAATTTGTAGTCAAGACCGCGTCACGCTGCTTTCGCATGCTGCGTCAAATTTCGGTAGAAGTTCAAAGACAACATTGGAAATGGGTATGCGAACAAGACGGTCATTGCGTCCATTTATAGAAACTTTGGATAGAAGCAAAACTTCACTAGTCAAACCGTTCCCTTCAATTAGTTTGCTCCAAAATTTATCATCCTCGTTGAGATTCGATTGCTTCAGAAGTTCTAAAACTTTACACAATCGAGCGACATTCCGACCAGCACCACAACCAGTTGCAGTTGCTGCACCTACCGCGTTTGCAAGTGCGAGCGTATTGATCGTAGGCATGCCATGAAGAAAGCCGAAAGCTATGGCGGCAGTGAAGCTATCTCCACAGCCCACTGAATCAACAACATTTACCTGTTGAGAATATAGGATCAAATCAAAGCATCTGGTAGCAGTAAATTCCAAGTCTTAAACAAGCAGTAAAAGAAATTTTGTACAATGAAGCAAACAACACAGTATTTTTCAACCCAACTTTCTTAATTGGTCTAAATAGACATATGAGTATAGAGAAGGAAGCAAATTTAGTTATACCTTAAACGCGGGTGCACATGATACAGCGGACCTGTTGATCAGAATGGATCCCTTGGAACCCATTTTTATAATGACCCATTTTGTTCGCTCCCCTCTTCTGATCAATGCCTCTCCTGCTTGAATAGGGTTTTTGATCCCCGTTAATGACTCAACCTAGTACATCATGAGCAAGATGGTTTATAAGCACCATATTTCAGTAAAGAAATGAAAAAGAGAGCATTCAAAATAACATATTGAGTGTAACACTGTGTGTGTGTGTGTAAGAGAGAGAGAGAATGATCAGAGGAAGGGAGAGAAGGACATACGGTAGAAAATGATAAAGAAGTTTTGAACTGGTTCAGTGAATAATTAACCAACAAACTTTAAAAGAAACAAGATGAAAATTTGCACCATAAAGGCATAAACTATTATTTCCCCATCAGGCTATCAAACAGTATGGTCCACAGTAGGGCAAAAGAGAGTCAATGCACCAATAACTGTTCCCAACACTACCAATTCAATACGTGCAGTGTACCTACCAGAAAGATGGAAATCAAAATCCTGGCATCATCTCATAGTGAGGCCCCAACAACAATGTGGCAACCAACTAATCCTTTGAGTTGTAAGGCCAACATTCTGGTAATTATTTTTTAGATAATGTTATTTTCCTCTATAAAAAAAAATGTTTATCGAACCTTTATGGCATAGAGCTCGAAAGTGAAACTCTATGGTTAGCAATTATATATGATTATCATCCACATTCCGAGCTTCTTTCTCTATATTACACTTGATAGCTACTTGTAGCTCGTTCTTAAAGACCAACACAACATTTTTCTAGCAGATTGATTTAGCTAGGTGTTGATATAATCCTGATACTCCTCACTTGATGTTACAGTACTTCACAACAAAAAAGGTGTTCACCCTCTAGGCCCACTAGGCATGTTTGAAGCTCCAAAGTGAGTCCAGCTGTCTTGGCAACCCAAATACTTTCTAACTCCTAACTAATCTTGATGTGATTGAGAATGATCGCAGATGACAAGACATAAGAGGCAGTTGATACTAGTACCTTCCAATTATGCATGGTATCCATGTAACACTAGCATTTTCCTGTAACTTCGTTTGTCATGTAAGACCTTCAAATTATATTCAAATTATGCCATTCAAAACCATTCTTATGCAAACGAAGGTTAGATATGGGATCACTCTGCTTTAGTTTAGGTAGGAATGTAATGAAATTTGAAAGAATTACATATTTCATTTATTTTTCTAAACTCAATATAATGCTCACACTAAATCTAATAGAAAGACCAAAAGAATTCAAATTGATCTGGGACTAGTTTTCAGATACCTATCAGAATGAAGCATATAAAAAATCTGACAAAGGACAGATATCAGAACATAATGTCGGGTATCAATTCGTATTTTTTATTATTTTTTTCAATTGGTACCAAGAACTATGGGTTAGTATGCCACCCGGAACACTGGTACCATACCGGTCTGGTATATTACTGAAACCAGTGATGTACCAAAATTTAAAACCTTATTCAAGAATCTAAAGGAAGAAGAGACGTGGCTGGTTACAAAAAGAATCTATATGGATTTAGGAGTTTAAAAAGAGAATAAAAGTGGCCAGATAAAGTTTAATTCTTATATATCTTTGAAAGCCCTATGTTCTTAAAAATTGAGCATTGGAGGACTCAAACTTATCCAAAAAATTGAAGCAAATATGTGGCAGTTATTTCCCCAAATCAGGACTGATTTTACCAATATTACAGATTGGCTGCTCTTAATATTTCTGGGCTAATTTACAGCTTGTTATTGTTGTGGCTGCTCTTAATATACACAAAGGGACTCAGGCAAAAGAAACAATTGTTTTGCATGTGAAATTTTTAATTAAATTACAATAGTTTCTTAGTCCAGCAAGCCTTAACATCCTGTTGTCTTAATGCTTTTTTCCCTTTCCTTTCTTTAGAGTCATAGTTCAACTCTGTTCCAATACCATTCAAATTAACATGATCTCTGGGCACCCGTGTCAAAAGGTACACCTAAGCAAAATCCTGGGACCCCTAAGTGGTATCAATCTGACTGATAAACTAATAGAACATGAACAACATCCTCGATGGAATGAAAGCTGGTGTCAGAATAATCTGATGTAGCAATAACAACACTAGATGTGACTTCAACAAATAGAAAGGTATTTTACACATCAACAGTCCACAAAAGATATCAACGAACAACCAGATCAATTCAGCAAGAGCCTAAATAAAATATTTCACTATGTCAAAAATTTATTATGAGTTCATGCTAATGAATAAAGATTAAAGTTTAAGTATCATTTGAGCACATACAACACAAAGTCAATAAAAACTAGAACAAATCCTAACAATATAAGAAAATAAAGAAAACATCAAGCAAGATCAAACTGAGGTTGAGATCAAGAATCACTCTGTAAAGACTCATAAAAAAAACAAGCCTGTGCATATGTTCATTAATTTTCTCATTGATGCTTTGCATAATATGGCTACAATTTCACATCTTAGGACCAAAATTAACATGACTATTGTTCAAGGAAAACTTTTAATAGAAGGATCAAAATGTTTAAATTATCATTGCCATACATCACGAAATTTTTCAGAACCAATAGCTAACATTCCTCTTGCATAACATTCTAAAAATATTGAGAACAAGATACATGTGATGGAGCTGATTTTATGGAACCAATGATTTTACTCCAAGTCAGGAAAAAAAATGTAACAGTTTACTGTAAACTTTTTTCCTAAATTTTTTAATTGTACTTCGTAGCTAAGTACACACTTACTGCTGATCTAGAGGCAGAGAAAAAGTGGCTAGATAGAGTCGTTATCCTGTTCAATAGCTGATAGTCCTCACGAAAGACACAAAGGACGGCAAGAACATTTGTTGAAAGAAATAACAAAATATGATTGCAGTTTCCCTTAATAAAGGTAAAGAAATTTCTAATTTACCAAAAACAGGGTTGTTGGTTTTTCAAATGGAGAGATTGTCAAAAGATTAGAACATTCATATGCGTGAAACTTTGGATGGACTGCTAGTTACTTCCATTTGGCAGTCCATTACTGCTATCTTGTCATCCTCTTTTCAATATATAACTTACAATTCTCCTTGATTTTTTTCTTGCTCTTCTTTCCCAATAGTTATGGTAGGGAATTATCTCTAAACAAAATTGAGGTCCAAGCCCGTTATCATTCTGCACACAGTAAGATCTCCTCACTTCAGCACTGTTAAACTAGTTGATACAAATCATACTCTAGCTAGGTTTATTCTTGGAAGAGCACTATTTTCCATAATCACATAATCTCTCATGTAAGCCTTGTTCTCTGTCCTTTCTGCAGCTATAATTTGTATTGTCTATGGCATTCTGCTTTTTGGTTTGTGAAATAAAAAAACGTCTGCCAATACTACTAGGCTTTTCAACCAAACCACATAGTATCTTTTTTTTTAAACCACATAGTATCCTGCTCCAAGAATCACCAACTTCAATTCCTAGACCTCACCTACAGTTCCACTTCTATTGTTACAATTGAATGTCTTATATTAAGTTGCAATAAAAAGATACAAAAATAATAATGGTGTTTGCCAACATTACTGAAAAAAGGTCAAAACGATAAATGAAGTAGCATAAAGAAAAGCACAATCAGATTAATATATTATTTTCAAGGTGGGTCCATTGTTCTCATTTCAACTAAATAAAAATATAGAAGCAGGCAGCAATCAGAAAAACCCAGTTGGACCAGTTCAACCAAGTGAAATTTACCGGTACAACTAGGTTCCAGCACACAGACGGAGCACTTCGGCCAGTACCATTGAAAATTTGGCTTATCATTTCTTTTCTTTTATGGTTTCTGACAGCTATCTTTTCTTTCTATCCTCCCATGCTCCTCTTTCTCTTCCTTTCTTTCTTTCACTTATCTCTCTTCTCTCCCTCATCTCTTCCTCCTCCATGCCACCTCACTATCGCTGTCCTGTTACATTGCTACAGCCTGTTCCTCCTTGTAAGGTTGCCTCTGCCTCCTCATCCTCCTTCGCCTTTTACTCCTCTCCGAGTCCTCTTTCTCCTTCCTCCTACTCCTGCTCTCTTCTATGCCCAATCCTCTTGGTACAGGCAGTACCAACCTGTACCATTGTGGGTAATGTCAACCCATAAGAGTCGACTGATTAACCCACTATTGACATTGAATCAAAATTTTTAATCATGGAAGGTGTCAACTAGTTTAGATGATAAAGACCTTCTAGCTTAGCTGGTAAAAATCTTGACAATTTATCACAAGATCCTGAGCTCAAATCCCGCCTTCGTCATTTACCCTTTACACAAAAGGAAAAAAAAGAAATCATGAATTTATATAAGTTGAAAGAATCTTAAATGGCAGTAGCTTTTGAATTTTCCTACTTTCTTGTTTAGCTTTTACCAAATTTGATAGTTTTATAAAGAAATCTACATCTGAATCTTTGTATACGTCAACGATGAAACTTTGACCAGAAATATAAAATACCTATGGTCCAATAAAAGATAAATATCACCACTTCAAACCTCATTGGACATTTGCTTCATTGCCAATTGGATGCCCCTTTTGCTGTCCGAACTTGTGTACTAACTATGAAGTTGATTGTCCAAGATCATAACCAGCTGCATTTATAAATAGCATTCAAATAGTAGCTCTAAAATCTATCATTCAAATAGTAGCACTAGACGCCAAAAGGCAGATGCCCAAGGCGCTAGATGCTCGCCCGAGCAAAACAAGATGCTCTGAAATATAAAAATATAAAAAAATATATAATATAATTGATAAATATGATTATATTAAAAAATGATATTCAATTAAAAAGATCTAAAGTATCATCTTAACATATCCCATTGCAGGCTTATTTTATTATTAAGAGCAAAGGGATATATTTGCTTTTTACAGTAGATAACAATCTACTGTTAATATTATATTATTTATTGTTAACAGTAGTTAAAAGGGGAGAAAAGAATTGTTAATAGTAGCAGAGGAGGAGAAAAGTGTAACCGATAATGGAAAGTGGGGAAAAAAAAGACAACGGTGACAGCGGAAGCTACGGATGGCAGCAGTAGTGAATGACAACTACGATAGCGAAGGAAGCTACGGATGACAGCAACGACAGTAGCAGAAGCTATGGATAGCAACAGCGACAACGGCAAAAACCACGGACAGCAGCAGCGACAACGACGACGGTGGAAGCTACAGATGACGACGTTGTGGGCGAAGGAAGATTCAAATGTGTCCATCGATGATGGAGGAAGCTACGGTCCTCTCCCTCCCTCGATGATGGAATGAACTGCACAAAGCAGCGACGACGTAAGGAAGCTACGAATGAAGGCTAGGCCATCGAACTCGTCCGTCGACGCTAGAGGAAGCCTCAGTCCGCTGCGTCTATAGTGGAGGCAACAGCAGAAAGCATCGGCGGTGGAGGCAGAAGCAACACTAGGGTTGATGGCTCAGGGTCGTGCGGGCATGCAAGGGTGGCTTTTGCGGGTAAAAACCTGGATAGTTCGAACCAACTAACCACTATTGAACCGAACCAGACTTAAAAGTCTGGTTAGATTGCTTCATTTGAACCAAGCGCTCGCCCGAGGTGCTTGGCACCTGGGTTCAGACAAGCACCCAGGCGGCGCCTCATTGAAGCGTGTTGCCTAGTTGACCCATGAGGCACTCGAGCGTTGCCTCGCCTCACCCGAGCAGGCAACGCCTCACCCGAGCACCTAGGCAAGCACCCAGGTGCCTATGTAAATCACTGCTATCTTTTAGTTTTAACAAATGTCAACAGAATCCTACCAAAGTGAAATAACGAGAAAAGTAGTCATGGCAATATAGGAAATGACACATACAGCTATTTATTATTTGTGAAACTTCTACAAAAGTTCGAAGAAATGGAAGTTCATAAATATGGAAGATGCCAATGAGTAATAAAACAATGTTGCATATGTACCTCATCAGAAGTTAAAAGAAGGACATCACTTTGCTTCAGAAACAGTTCAAGTGCCTTTTGCTCGTCAGGGGTTCCATGTGCAAGAGTTCTACCACGTGGACCAGGATCAAAAAATACAGTTGTTCCAGCACCAATAGCATAATCAAGTGCAGAGACGATTAAATCAGGTAAAAGTTCATCAAATGCATAACCATTGCAGAATAGTATCTTAGCTTCTTGAATTGCCATTTTAACCTCTTCTGTCAGCTCAGTCATCCAACTAAATGCAGGCTCCTCACTGAAATCAGCACGACTGGAATCGAAAGAAATATGTAAACAAGAAGAACATCCATGCGCTACAGTGACATCAATACTAAAATATTTTGATAAACCATTTGTGTTAACAATTTTAATATATAAAAGCAGCAATTTCATGGTCAACAAAGAACCAACAAGGAAATATCAGCAAGGTGCAGATTATACCTGCAAAACCCATGCTTTTGAAATGGATCAACCAGAACCCAGCATAGAAGGGTTTCATAGGCTGCAATATTGGCAGTGCTATCAACATTTTTCCTCATTCCTACAAAACTAATGTTCTCATCATGAAGCACATCAAGAAGAAAGTTCCCATAGATCTCATCACCAACATGACCAAGGGTGAAGCACAACAATCCTAGTCTTGCAGCAGCTATGGCCAAGTTGCAGTTGCCACCAGCTTCCCAAAAGTTCTAGACAAGAAAAGTGATAAAATATATCACCGCATGTTTAACTATCGCAGCCAGATATGAAGACCAAAAAGATGGAATTGCAAAGTAAGTTAGAAGCTGACCATTTCTGAAGATTTTGCTATTCATCAAAGCTATATTCATGGAAATATATTCTAAATCATGCAAGAAGCTAGGAGTATTCTCTTTCACTAGGCAAGCAAAACTTTCAGATTAAGGCGTATAAGTTTTCTCCAGTGAAATACTTCAGTCATAAGCTAACAATGAAAACAGAAAGCAACACAACTGTTGCTAAACAACACAAAGACATTTCTATTAACATCTTGAAGACAACTTTTGAAAAATGTAAACTTGTATTTTTCCACTTCTAGTGAACCAAATAGATCCTCAGCCAATTAAAAACAAGGAATTTTGGCTGATGTAATGAGATGTGGAATTGTTTGGTATCATTAATTGATAGAGGACGTCAAACTCCCAAACTGCATGCTTCTAGAATAGCATGGTATCCCTAGAAATAAATATAATAAGAAACTCAATTGTGATGAACAATGAAAGCACAGCATTGGAACACAACCTAGCCACTTGTATCCCTTCACATCATATCTGCATGAATAGAAGAATGCATACCACCATCTTCCATATATCAATTTAAGCTCTAATCTTTCTTACAGACTGTCGTCAACTTCAAGAAATAGATCACCCTCCAAAAAGTTAGACAGCAGAGGCTGATGCTATATCATCACACTATGTTTTACTGTCAAACGCTATGGAAATCATGGAACAGCCTTTTAGTAATACAGCTAAGATGTTGCAAATATGAAACATCAAAAATTCAATAAGACAAATCTGGACACATAACCTGTCTAACTTGATCTAGTGGGCGATAGTACCACCAATTCTATATCTTTAGATTGATCACAGGTTTGCATGTCTAATTTCACCACCTTATCCTTTCTCTGAGCCAAAATCTATATCCAAGATAAGATTACGCTTGAAGAGGGACAAATTGAAAGGAAACAAGGACCAAAAGGAAGAGTAGCAAAAGAAAATCTCGATTCTTACCAACCTTATGAGGACGAGAAGCCGCCAGCCGCTCCATGTAAGCCCGCCTATCCTCCTTCGAGGCAGGAGGCAAGCTCGGGACGCCAAGAACGATGTCGACGCACAGATTCCCCAGCGTCACGAGGTCAACATTTTTCGGCACACCCTTCCCGGCCGACGCCGCGCCACCGCCATCAATGCCCCTAAAACCATTATTCCCGTTGGCGGCGGCGGCGACAACAGGCGACGCCGGGCGGGCCGATCTCCTCGGCGGGATACGGAGGATCGGTCGGTCGGCGTTGGGGAGTGATGGTTTTGACCTCCAATGGATTGGGAAGTTTAGGGTTTTGAGAGCCATCGGGCGAAGCAGCCGAGCAGCGATCGACCGCGAAAAAGGGGTGAAGCGAGGGAAAAGGAGCGATCATTGGACATAGGGGGAGAAGATGATGTTTGCAAATCCCTCCCTCGGAATCTTACATTTTATCAAGCAGTCCTACGAGAGGGTCTTTGCAATTAAAAAATAGTTTTGCAGCCTGACCTAAGTTTGTGTGGGTCCAACCAAAGGAGGGCCATCAAATGCGCTTTAAGATCCGTGCGAGAATAGTAGAGCTGTGTAGTGAAGATTCTAACACCAACAATGATATGATGTCAACGTGAATCACGTCTCCCCTTTCATGCAGGGCTCCTTCGGACGTCAGACCTAAAACTTTGGCTCGTCTTGGCCATTTTTAGGGCAAGAGGGAGCGGGGAGACCGGATTCCAGCTCCAGGTGTGGCTCCATTACCTGCGTGCATGGGCTACTCCTCCACCATCCATTATTAGGCAACGAGGAAATGTTTCAAAAGGAGATGAGAGAAGGAGACGCGAAGGGGCGACGGACGCACAGGGAGACGGAGCAAACGGTCTTGCGTCAAGGAAGGCTGTTCTCCCTCCTATCTTTCCTCCTCCTCCTCCTCCTCCTGCTGTCGCCTTCCGTCGTAGCAGCCGGAGCTCGACATTAACATTTGATCGTTTGTGATCATGACGCCTTTCTGTAAGTGGCTTTCTAACATGTTTCTTCCTGTTTGTTCGAGCTTTTGATCCTCAAACGCTTGATTTGCTGTGTCGAAGGACAAATCCTGCGTTCTCGGGTCCTCAGCTGAACCCTTGACCTTTCTGCACCTGGTTGGCCATGGCGGCCGGAGGCAACGTTAAAGCGCAGGCGAAATCTTGCCAGTTCTTCTCCGTGTTGTCGGCCGCCGTCTGCGAGTGGTACCTGATCATCTTCTTGCTGATAAACGCGGTGTTGGCTTATGTTGCCACCAGATTCGCTCGACTCTGCAACTTGCCAACCCCATGCCTGTTATGCTCGAGACTGGATCACATTCTCGGGAGCGAGAGACGAGGGTTCTATAGGAACTTATTCTGCCATGCGCACAAGGTGGAGATATCCTCGCTGGTCTACTGCCATGGCCACGGAAAGCTTGCTGATTTCCGGGACATGTGCAAGGCCTGCCTCCTGTCGTCCGTCGCAACTAAGAAGGCCAATTCCGAGGCGTGCAGGATGCCGGGGAGGAATGGAGAGGATCTGGATAATGTGGCTTTGCCGAACGAGGATCTCAAACCAGCTTCTTCAGGCACAGGGCTGTGTTCATGTTGCTCCGAGTCCTTCAATCTTCATAGGTTGCTGCAAGCGAAGAAGAAGAAGAAGAAGCTCGAAGCTGGCGTTCCAAATCGTCGAGCGCAGATGAGAAAGGGAACATTTGGCTACAATGGGCTAGTGATTACCTCCGATTCCGAGTCAGAAATGCCAGTGTCTGATGATGACGACGACGACGGTGACTCTGGCCTTGTAACGAAGGACATCAAGGAGGGACGCGTGCTGCGACGCAGACTACCACAAGGCACGGCGACGATCGTCATGGAGGACACTGTTCCGGAGAAGCTGATCCATCCCAACCCTGTTGCATCTCCGCGTCCCATTTTAGATCCCGAGAGAAGGTCCGATGAAGGCGATTCTTATGACAAACCATTCTTGAAGTCCACAGTTGCAATCGGGCATGGGTTGGATGATCTCAGCCGCAGCCATGTTGTGGAGGCCGGCCTCGCCGATTTATCTGAAAGCACCCCCGAACAAGCTCCTCGAGAAGTCACAGACCGACCATGTAAGCTCTCGTCGTCTCCATGATAACCATGACAGTTTACAGATCAAATCGTTTACCGCCTTGTGTCATTTGTGCTCCAGCAGCAACGTATCCGGGAGTTCGAAAGGTGTCTTCCACGAACAGTCTCGCCAGCCAAACCATGAACGACTCCGTTGCAGTCACACGCAGCTTCCTTGATCACAACGATAGCTTCAAGCACGCAATAAATAACAAGGGAATCATGCTATCTCCCAAGTTCTCTGAGATAATTGCAGGAAAGGAATCGTCACGAGGGCAAGAAGACCTGAAACTGCGGCTGTCGCGAGCGTTTGATTTGCCATGGAGTGACATAATTGCTAGTCCCAGAGCGGAAGACCTCAAGTCATCAGATGCTTCGAGCTCAATCGGGCTGCAGAACATAGCCAAGAGACTGTCCGTGGAGCGAACCAATTCGAGCTTGGAGACCTTTGATGCAAGCGTTGTTGTGAGCGACATCGAAGGAGAGACGTCGGTGGCTCGGCTGAAGCGGCAGATAGAGCTGGACAGGAAATGCATGGGTGCTCTGTACAAAGAACTGGAGGAAGAGAGAAGCGCTTCGACGATCGCAGCAAACGAAGCGATGGCCATGATCAACAGGCTGCAGGAGGAGAAGGCAGCGATGCAGATGGAGGCGTTTCAGTACCTGCGCATGATGGAAGAGCAAGCTGAGTACGACCAAGAAGCGATTCACAAACTCAATGACGTGATCAACGAGCGAGATAAGGAATTGCTGGACTTGGAAGGGGAGTTCGAGAGATACAGAAGGCGGCACCGAGGGGCAGAACCGGAAGCGAACCGAACGGACTCAGTAGGTGCTTTAGAGTCGACAGAGCTCAGTCCTGCCACCACCCCTCGTTACATGGAGTCAAGAGAGCTTCTTAGTCCCGCAGGCACCCGTCGCCGTGCGAAATCACTCTGCCGCAGTATGTCCGAGAAGATCAACACGATTCCCCGGGAAGGCGATGGCCATGGAGTGAAAGATCTGGAGTTGGGTTTCGAAGAGGAGAAGGTTCATATTTTAGCATGCTTGAGAAGGTTACAGAACAAGTTTTCTATGTTACCTACTGATAAAGTTAGAGCAGATGATACCATAGTTGATGTGAATCTAGAAAATAGCCACAGTGGAGTTGATGTCTTACCTGAGAATGGCTCGTCTCCATCTAGAACACACTCCGATGTCGAAGCGACTACCACCATGGACGATCAATTCTCAGCTGAACAACATAGAACTTGTGATGCTTGCAGAGACATCGACTCTGTGCAAGATGAAGTTGCAAGGTTGATCAAAAGAGTGGTGGAACTGGATGCAGATAGAGAGTTCATTGGGCACACCGTGAATGCATTGAACTATGGAAATGATGGAGTCCAACTGGTGCAGGAAATAGCATGCCAGCTAAAGGAATTAAGAAGAATTCCCCTGGCAGCAAAAGAACCCTATGTTGCTTGAATCTTCCATGTGGCAGATTGCACTCATCTTCAAACAAGCATTCAACTGTTCCTTATGCATCACTAAATGCTGTACTCTTGCTCATGCAAATGTTGCTAGCAGCAAAAGTTTTTGGCCGCTTGATTCATTTTCTACTACAAATGTTAGTAGACATTTGCTTACAAATATAAACTGTAAGAGCATGTTCACTCTCCTAGCTTTCACAGTGATTGCTTGTGATGGAAGATGCCAGCATCAACTTACTGTGGATGACTGAATCAACATGGATTCCACTTCTAAAAGGATAAGAGAAACATAAACAACACAAGCATAAATGTTCCTGAATATTCTATTATTAAGCATGTAAACATCAATATTTGAAACACAGAAAGCTACAACAACAAGCCAAGCAATTGTCCAAGGTCAGGTGCATGAATTATTCCTGACATTTTTATTACATTAGGACTACATCCTTTTAATTGTTCAAGCTTAGACATCCTTACCACTCAAATAATTGTCAAGAGCAAAAGCAAATGCATCACTTTGTTTAATCTTCTATGATGTTTCTTACACATTGTTAGTAAGAGGGACATTTTGGCATAACACATGCTGGAATGCAACTTGTAGAAAATAAAAAACTTGGAGTCTGAATCTATGTGTTAAGTTGAGCTCAATAGCTACTTTATCAATATAGTCCTGCAGAAATCAAGCTTTAGGCACACACAATACAAAATAAATTTAGTAATATATGAAGGTTAATCAAACATATATAAACTAATTAGAAGATATACAAATTGAAAGACTAATGTGACTTAAAATGTCTTATTAGCAACCATACCTGCAAGTGGAAACAAGTACCATGGCTGTAGGGATTTTGTCCTCTCTTTTGACAAAATGCGAAACAGATTAAAGATCCTTCACATTCTTAAGAATAAAGATATATATTTTTATTTATAAATAACTAAGTATCATTTTGATAGAAAATAAGATAAGAAAAAATCATTTAAGATAGTATGGACTCTAAGGAGACCTCCGGATGCAGTAGTTAAAAAAAATGAAATAATTAATATCAGTAGCATGATAAAAGATAAAGAAAGATCTAAATTTTTTTTAATAAAAATTAAAATAAAATTTTAACTATTCTAAACTTAATTAAACATATGATATTTTATAAATCTGTAAAAGATTCAAATAGTCGACCTCAAATAATTGAGATTTACAAGTTTACTGTTATTGTTGTTCTTAAAAACTAATTACTTTAAACCCTTCATATGCCTCATAGAAGTAGGTCTTGTTTTTAGAGATTTCAAGCAATGGCCCCAATTCATCTATCGTAGTTGTAGAAAATAAAAGGATTTGTTGACTTTAGAGCAAATATTTAAATATCACATCTAGTTTCTCCTTAAAGATGATATTCAAAACCCTATCTACCTCACCCAAAATTAGGAACCAAAGGAAATAGAAAAACATATATGATTCATGTGTAGAGCGATGAGGTTAAAGTGTAGGTTACAACAAGGGCTTGGATTTCTCGCCGGAAGAAGGGAAGAGGCCAAAGGGTTTTGACGCTTCGATGGCTCCTCCACCATGAGAGAGAGAGAGAGAGAGTCGTCGTTGTTCAAGGAGAGTTGGTTTGAACATGTCGTTTTGAATTGGTCTTTTAATTGGGCCCTTCTAACCAATCGTCTCAAGCTTATTTTCTTAATTGGGCCCGATGATGGAGCCCATCGTTTATGACTATACACACGTTGGGGCTTTAAGTTCCATGATTGCCCCAATCCATATAAATATAGTTAAAGTATACATATAAGAACAAAATATTATAGTAGCATGAATAACTAAGATCATGTTATATTCCTGTGATAAGGTCTAAAACTATGCTTATCCCTCATAATGTATATAACACGTGTCTCCATATATTGACACAGAAGAAACTATTTGAAACAACGATAAATACTATCAGTATCCCTTTCTTCTTATGTTTTACTTGAATTTTTCATATTATGGATATTTGGGATCTCTATTTATATTTGAAGTTTTGAGTTTAGATAGAGCTCTAAAATATTTTTAATTGAAGAGTGAAATCTCTTTTATTTTTTAAGTTTTAGGTTGTACCATAAGAGTTATTCTTTGTCTTTATTTTTGAAGTTTTAGATTGTACCATAAGAGTTATTCTTTGTCGAGATAACAGTGCTTCATACTTAAAGTTACCGACAGAAATTTATGAAAGTATAGAGGTTATTAGTTTTCACCAATTTAAACAAAGAATGGTATAGTAAAAATCGATAACTATGAGCAAAAAGAAATTAAGAAAGATGGGGACCGAAACAGTATAATTACTTGTATTTCTTCTCTAATCCAGCATTTAATTATATTGCTTTCTTGCTACTCTTGTAATTTTTTCAATTATTAAACATATTTTCAGATACACTTGCACTAATTAAGCCCTGACCGATCCTAAGAAGGTAAGTAAGATGAGTAGGTTAATGCAATTGGACCGTAAGATGAACAGGTTTTACTTTGTACTAACCGTTTCAGCACTAATTGCATTTATTTCAAAGGACCGATTTAGATGCACTAATTGCATTTATTTCGAAGGACAGTTTCCGCACAAACACAGACAGCGAAGCACCGCCAAGCCACCCTCTATCCACTGGCAATGATCGTCTTATGCATGCCATTGGAATTGTCAGAACCTCTCTCTCTCTCTCTCTCTCTCTCTCCATCAATGCTGCATTTATGCAAACTTGGACATGGATTCACGTTATAAGTAGGTGACAAAAGGACGCTAATTTTGATGGTCGTAGTTAGTTTGAACACCTTGCATTAACCTCAAACTGTAGCTAGTGCACTTCCACTATTTCATCAATGTTTTTTCTTCCCTTTCCATCTGTTCTGTATTGTCATGTCGGTCTCTTCTCTCTCTCTCTCTCTCTCGCGTGTTGCAAGTGACTGTACGCTCACATTTATTAGAAGATGCTGTAATTATATGAAGTAGATAGAGAGTGGGAACCATCTCCTTCCATTTTGCCCTGTAATCCTCGAGGAGCTATGTGTAACTTTTGTAATCACATCGGTAACAAAAGTCTCACTTGTTCCAAGCTGCATCATCTTTGCATGGCTTGGGTAGCATCTTCTCTTTCTATTTATCTCTCTCTTACCTAAACATCTCATGGATTTTATATCTTCTAAACTTGTACAAGCTCAAGAAGGATGACTTCCTATTTGAGGCTCGAACTTAGATTGCATGAAGGAGTGGCATTTATATATACCCTATTTGTAACCCAACAATGAACCAAACTTGTTTCCCTCTCTGCAACTACTCTCCAACTGTTCTCTTCTTCCAAACATCGAACCATTCCTCAATTTCTAGGAAGCAGTCAGCCAAAGATCACTCAACTACATTCCCTCTTTGCGCACCGTTGTTCTCGGCAATCATGGGAGCTTATTCATGCTTAAGCTCATCCGCCGTCGCCTCGTTCGCCGGTGATCGGCATCGCCAAAAGAACCGGAACTCTTCCTCGCTGCCTTCGAGGAGGAGAGGCATCGGAGTCATCTGCTGCGCCAGCAATGACGGCGTCAAGAGTTCAAGGAGCTGCACCGAACTGGTAGCTGAAAGGTTACCGATGCCGATGTTGGCAGAAGACGATACCATTTTTACGTCGAACGGAATGATGAGCTTCGTGCCTTACAAGGAGGCAAATGGCACCAAAGTGGGTTCCACCCGAGGGATTGGGATCGCCGGATTCCTCGAGGGGAAGCAGTTGCTGGTGACTGGTGCAACTGGCTTCCTCGCTAAAGGTGATACTTTCTTCATCATGCATCCATCCGGTTGATTCCTGATCCGTACACTGATCGATGATGATGACGTTGTCTCCAGTTCTTGTCGAGAAGATCTTGAGGATCGCACCGGGCGTGGGAAAGATCTATGTCCTTATCAAGGCAGACGACAAGGAAGCGGCCGCCAAACGACTGGAGTTTGAAGTAGGATCTCTTAGATTTATATTTCTTCGCATGCAATTTCATGATTCCTCCACCCAGACTGGCAACATTCTCACCCGATGCTCATCGGACCTCAGATAATAAACACAGAACTCTTCAGATGCCTGCGAGAGATCCACGGAAAGGAATACCATGAGTTCATGTCAAGCAAACTTGTTCCGGTGATAGGCAACATCAGGGAAGCCAACGTAGGAATCGAAACAGAATTAGCCGATGAGATCTCGAAAGAAGTTGATGTCATCATAAATTCAGCAGCCAACACTGCTTTCGATGAGAGGTTCGGCATGTTTCCTCTCTTCTCATGAATCTAAGCGTGTCCGGCACCGAAATGACGGCGGTGGCGATGTCTGTAGGTACGACGTTGCCCTGGACACAAACACCATAGGGCCTTTCAGGCTCATGAGCTTTGCGAGGAGGTGCGAGAAGCTCAAGCTCTTTTTACATGTATCAACAGGTACAGGCATGGAAGCTGTCTCTTTTGGCCTTCCTCACTTTGTTCTTCTTTGTTATCGTTCAGATATACTGGCACTTTTATTATGATTATTATACAGCATACGTGAATGGGCAAAGACAAGGTAGGATACTCGAGAAGCCATTTGGCATGGGGGACACCATAAAGAGGGAGGCATCTCCAGAGTTTTCAGCAAAAGCTTCACCCATTTTGGATATCGAATCTGAGATCAGGTTAGCTTTTTCTTCGGCAAAGACTTCTTGGGACGCTCCTCTAGTTCAGAAGATGAAAGACTTGGGACTAGAAAGGTACCACAAGCTGCAGTCTTTTCCGATTCAAGCTTTTGTGTGCACATGGAATGTTACCTCGATCCTCACTCTTCAGGGCAAAGATCCATGGATGGCAAGATAGCTATGTGTTCACGAAGGCCATGGGGGAGATGGTGATCAACTGCATGCGAGGAGACATACCGGTGGTCGCCATCAGGCCCAGCATTGTCGAGAGCACTTACTCGGAGCCTTTCCCTGGGTGGATGGAAGGAAACAGGTGACTCCATCTTCCTTCTCTTTGTGGTGTTCCATTTGCCATGACAGAGTCACTTGTTCTACCCTGCAGAATGATGGATCCAGTTGTTCTGCTGTATGGCAAAGGACAGCTCACTGGCTTTCTCGCTGATCCTAATGCAGTTCTCGATGTTGTGAGTGACATCTCACTTACGTTTCTCCTTACGCTACGCTCATGCAAACTGTCTTCGCTCAGGTACCAGCGGACATGGTCGTGAGCGCAATGGTGGCAGCAATGGCGAAACATGGATCGAGATCCAACCCTGGAATGCACATTTACCAGATCACTTCATCTGTCGTGAACCCGCTGGTGATCCAAGACCTGGCTAAGCTCATCTTTCAGCACTTCTCAGCCTTCCCTTGCATGGATGCCAAGGGGAGACCGATCGCGGTTTCACCGATCAAATTCTTCGACGACGCCAACGAGTTCTCCGCCTGCGTTTCTACCGACGCTGTTCGGAGGAACGAACGACTGGCGGCTGCCGTCTCGAACGAGAAGATCTCTCGGAGTCTGAAGAGTTTTTGCTCGAGATCAGTCGAACAAGCCAAGCACTTAGCCAAAATCTATGAGCCATACACGTTCTACGGCGGCAGGTGAGAGACGCTGTCGTTAAGAGTACGTAGCTTGTGTGCAACTGATGCAGAGCTCGTTTTGCTGCAAACATGTCAGGTTCGATAACACGAACACCCGAGAGCTGATGGTGGAGATGTCCGAGGAGGAGAGGAGGAGCTTTGGGTTTGATGTTGGAAGCATCGATTGGGAACACTACATCTCCGATGTCCATGTTCCTGGACTGAGAAGACATGTGATGAAGGGAAGAGGCAGATCCATCGAACCCCAACTTGGTGCCGTTCCATAAACTCTGTGCTGTGGAACTATGTATGGTTTTCTTAGTGACAAGATGATGTTTCCCTTCTCTCGCTTAATCTCAATGCAACTGCCATGATTTGTGGATCGGGTTTTGGATCTCGCATCCAGACCGATTAGAATGTTCACTATTGGATCGGAACGGAGCCCAAATCGCATCGTGGTGCTCAAACCGATTTGAACCGAACCTAATTGATTCGGATCTATCTAATTGAACTACTTCAAAACATCAATTGGTTTATAATTTTAAATAATTTAAATACATATATTTTTAAATAAATATACATCTTTAATCCATATTGTTTCAAATATGCGGATTTGTTTTTTTTTCCAATCCGAATCCGATTGAAACAGATATGACCCGATCCGATATAATCTCTACTAAAACTGATCGATAGTACAAACCGGTCGTGCTTGTTCGCGTGCCGTTGTGTGGCGTTTAATTACAAGTCGAACGGACTCGTTTACCACGATCTGTTTGTCTTCGAACCCGAAAAGAAGAAGAAGACGAAGGGAGAAGGAAGAAGAAGAGAGGCGGAGAGATTTGGGGGAGATAGATGAAGATGGCGTCCTGGTCGCCGTCGGCGCCGGCGGCGCGATCCCAAGACGCTTGGGATTGCTTGCTGCCAGGGCCGCCCAGCCGCAGCAACGGCGGGTCCGCCGACTGCAGCCCCGCCGGTCTCCTCGCCTACGGTGCCGGAAGCTGCGTCGTCGTCGCTGATCCCCGATCCATGCAGCTTGTCTGCGTCTTGCCTATGCCACCCTCTGCCGCCGCCTCTGCCCACGCTTCCCTAGCCCCCTTTGTCACTGCCGTCCGCTGGACGCCGCAGTCCCTTCTCCGCGACCTGTCCTCCTACGACGACCCCTCCACCTCCCACCTCCGCCTCGCGGTTGGTGACCGCCAGGGCCGCATCGCCATCTGGGACCTACGCTCCCGCCAGATCATCCTCTGGCTCGACCTCGACGCTGCCTCCTCCTCTGCTACCTCCACCCGGCTCGGGATCCAGGATCTGTGCTGGATCCGGTCCGACTCCTGGCTCCTGGCCGCGATCCACGGTCCCTCGCTCCTCGCCCTCTGGGACGCTGCCTCCGGACGTTGCCTCTGGAAGTACGACGCCTCGCCGGAGTATCTCTCCTGCATTCGCCGCGATCCTTTCGACTCCAGGCACTTCTGCACCCTCAGCCTCCGGGGCTTCCTTCTCTCGGCCATCGCTCTCGGTGGCGGGGACGGTGGCGACGTCTCTCTGCAGGAGCTCCGGATTGCTGGAATGACTGATTCATCCCTCGATCTTCAGAAGCTCGAGAAGGAATCCTCGTCTGGCTCCGCGTCCTCATCGCCACCGGCTCTTGCTCTTTTTCCTCTTTTCTTTGCGAGGCTGTGCTTTTCACCCATATGGAGGCACATCCTCCTGATAACCTTTCCCAAGGAGCTCATTGTTTTCGACCTTCACTATGGGACGACGCTTTCTTCCAGTCCACTGCCGCGCGGATGCAGCAAGTTTATGAACTTAATGCCAGATCCTGAGCTCGATCTACTCTACTGCGTTCATCTTGATGGAAAACTCAGCATCTGGAAGCGGAAAGAGTGAGTTCCCTAATCTTTCTTTTCCTCATCACACTTCTTGATTTTCCTCATGTTTCCTTTTATTTCTGCAAGTAGCAATTGATTGCAATATGAAATATCATCACCCGCAAATGAAGTGCTTAGCTTAGAAATTACTTCTAGAAAACCCCTTGAAACTTGGCCAACGTTGTGATATGGTACAAATAAATGCTACCTGAGTAAACAAAGGAAAGAATAAAAAAAAATTGGCATGCATTTTTAGTAGATGAGGGTTGACAAGTAATGATTTTTCAAGTGCAAATTGTTTAGGGATCTTGATAATCATGATGCCAGGTGTTTTTACTTTTGGTGTTTAGGTTGACCATGTTAAGAAAAGAAGGTCTTTATGATAGTTTTCACAATATAAGGAGTACATGATCTTTGTTTCTGGAATGCATTTCTGGAAGTGTTTTGACACATTTGTTCTTGTGAGGGATAGAAATGTTATTCTAGATGAACATATGGAGGCTCTAGGTTTTGGCACAAAGACCACGATGTGTAACCCAAGTACGTCTGCTTCAATATTGATGTCTCCAACTGTAAAAGTTGTAGTTGGTGCTTATTGGAGGCCAATCTAAATTTCAAGATAATTTGGGATCCTTTTAGCTCACTATAGCTTTTGCTTAATTTCAATTTTTCTGCTTTAGTTTTGCACTTCTGCTGGATCTAGGTCATATATGGTTGACTGAGTTATTGATAGTAACTTAAGCTATTTTCAGATTGCTATACCTTATGCTTAACTTCCATTCTTGTGCTTTATACTTCAGTCATACGTATCATTTAGATATGATTGACTAAATCATCTTGTAGTCAACTAACTTTTAGTTTTAGAGTCATGCGGTAGTAACTTAAGTTATTTGCTGCTTTGGCACACTGATATACTAATTCTCCTGAAAATAAAAGGGATGGGGAATGAGAAAAGGGAAACAAAAATGCTAATGCACTTGGCATATTTACAATCCTTTTGGTCTAACATACAAGTTTATATTGTACGCTTTTCCCATCAAGAGGCTTGGCTGTGATAGATGCATATATACAATGGAAGGATTTGTTTGTATGATGCGGAACTTGAGTGTAAGAACACTTGAAGATGGTTACTTGTGGGTGAGCCTCCTCAGCAGAGTTCATAAAAACTGGAATCCCTCTATGTCCTTGGACCTTGATCCAGTTTCCTTATCCCAATTCAAGATACTTTTGCATCATGAATTTCTATTGTATGCTATTGAACATGCAAAACTTGGGAATCCAATCTCACTAATATTATTCCATTCTATCGATATAAAACCAGTTGGAGTTGAAAACTTCACAACAACAGAGCACTAAACAAAAAGGAAAAAATAATTTTCACACCTTTCACCTCTTCCACTATAATTGTTGTTAATCCGATTAGATGCATAGTTAAATATTTATATAGTAAAAGTGGAGTTAAAAGCATGGGCATGTGCCATAAGCCTTAGTTCTTAAATGTAGATAATTATAATTAAATCTTTTGCATTAGCATGAAGTGGAGTGAATTACATGGTTAAAAAATAGCATTTAATGGGGTGATTGCACTAGTAGTAGTAATTAATGTGCGTTTCATGATAATCATAAGTAAACGTGTCCTAAACTAGTTGCACACATTAAGTAAATATGACTGTTGATACTTGTATTGTAATGCAATGAAGTGATAGGAAAAAGGCATTAAAGGGAATGAATTTCATTGGAAGGAGCAAGTAGATTAATGTCGACTTTAAGATGGCCATGATTACAATAAATTTCTTTATACTGAATATATTACTTACAAAATTAACAATATTTATTCTGTAATTGTACAACTACTCATCCATAGCATGGTCAAGTATCTAAGGGAAAAGCATGGTCAATTATCTAGTTGTTTTGTGATAATATTTTATACCCCAGTCGCTAGAAGCAAAATCATCACTGTAACATAGAGTGAATTATGGAAGGAAAAATCATGAAAATTAGGCTTGTGTTGGACACTAAACAGTACCTTAAGTGATAATGTCCAACTAGATTGTTGTGATTTTATCTTAATCAATTATTATTATGACTTGTAAAATTATTTTCTATGTTTTAGAATGTGCTATTTGTGATAACAAGTCTTAGGTCTTAGAAGAAGTTGATTATCTTAGCTCATTCCAGAAACTGACAAATTTAAAATTTTATGGTTTTGTAGCTATTATTTTTGATAATGTGTTGTGATAATAAGCCTATAACATAATAAAAATCTGATTATGTTATTTATTTTAGTTAATATTATAAATTAATATCTCAAGTTTTGAAGCTAATGTTATTATTAATTAAATTTGAGAATGTTTTCTAAAATTTTTGGTGATGAAGGATATTATCTTGACAAGCATGGACAAATACAAATTGTTTTACTAATAAACCTGTAGATGAAGCAGTTGCTGTGATCTAAAATTAGAACAAGTTTGAAAGGCTTTGGCGGCTGTTTTTGAGGAATAGAGCCATAGCAGATGGGTTCGGTCAAGTTTTTCGCTTAAGATAACCCTGAGAATCAACTGATTCCCTTTTGTTTTCCTTCTTTTTGTTGCTTTGGTGGCATTGACACCTACAATTCTAGCAATTGGCCAGCACGGATTGTGTCACTGAGATTGGAAATCCTTGCAGAAGACAATAGGTAGCTGTTATTTGTGTCCAATTTGCACTTAGCAAACTGGCCTGACAGGAAATAATCCCTGCCTTAAGTTTGCCTATATAGCTTAGTCATTCGCCAGCATGGATTGCATCACAAAGATCAAAATCCTTGAAGAAGACAATATATAGCTGATATTTATGTGTGCAATTTGCGCTTAGTAAACTAGTCTGAGTGGAAATAATCCCTGCCTTAAGTTTGCCTGTATAGCATTATCATTGATCACAATATTCCCTGGATCGGGATTGCATCATAAATTGCAAACAGCCTTAAGAGGGTTCAGATAATAAATGAAACATGGACATTGAAGGCATGTTCTCATGCT
Source organism: Musa beccarii (assembly GCA_024322285.1). Classification (NCBI taxonomy): domain Eukaryota; kingdom Viridiplantae; phylum Streptophyta; class Magnoliopsida; order Zingiberales; family Musaceae; genus Musa; species Musa beccarii. Next base: position 11,989,068 of record CM044399.1, read on the forward strand.
TTTTAAATGAACATTTAAAATTATAAAGACAATAGCTATTAACTAGTTGAAAGCCAAGTGACTGGAGAATAAGAAAGCATGGTCTCTAACAAACATAGTAAAAAATCAATTCCATTGTTAAGGAATTAACCAATGTTTACCTCCCATAAGTCCACTCTAACATGTTCTAAAACAAAAAATATTTTTTATATATTATATAAATTATGGACCAATACTTGAACACACCAATCTCCTTAAAGTTAGATAAGTACACATTTAATCTGGTAGCTGTCTTTGATATCTTTAAAGGAAAGTCTTTCAAGATTTGATGCTGGAAGGTTATAGTAAACTTTTGGATTTGTATTGTAGAGATGCAGGCGTTCTTATGAAACCACTGGTGACAACAAATTATGGTTTCGACTAAGAATCATCTAGCTATTTCTCAGCTTGTTGGCTATGGATATTCATAGTTTATCAGAAGGTTGAATATGATATTACATTTATAACTTTATTTTTACTGTTTATGAAGGTTAACTTGTTTATCAAGCTTAAGTTTGTTCCAAATTATGAATATTCTTATTAGCTTATGAGTGCAGGGGAGAACAATTGCATGTGCTCTGTGGAGTGGAAGAGCTAATGCCCTCAATTGGCACTGCCATTCCAACTCCAGCTGTTCTTGCTATTAATTCTTGCCAATCAGAATCATCAGTACAAAATATTGACCTGTTCTGTACTGATCCATCATATACACAAGCTTTACTTTCTGAAGAATGTGTCCCACCTAAAAGTTCAAATAAAGAAATGGATATTCCTTTGAAGACATGTTTAGTCTCTATTTCTGATGATGGGAAAATCTGGAACTGGCTTCTCACTTCTGATAAAGGTAAGGAATTCTCGGAAAGCTATATTTATCTTGTAAACTGCTAAACTTGGTGGAGAACTTGCTGCCGAGACAATAAATAGATCAACTGTAAAATGTTTTTATGAAGGTGTACCTGATGCAGTTAAAGAACCAGCGCCTGTTAATGGGAGCTGTCCTCCATCTACAAAGCCAAGATTCATGGAACCAGAATTACCCATAAAGGTTGGTTGGCGAAATTACTTGAATTTTTTCTGTTCTGAACAATTTCCTTCTTTCTTCTAGCCTGTTCGAAGTTTTGCTACTTGCATCATTGAGTTCCTAAGATAACATTATGGCATGTGAGAATTTCCTGCGCATATATCTGTTTGTATTTTGGAATAAGTATAACACCAGCAAGGTCTTAATAGTATGATGAGATGTCTGCTGAGCTATCTTTTGTATTATTTTATGCCATGGTAAACCATTGTTTATGATTTTATAAATCACCAACAATATTCCAAAATGTTTATTATATTTCAAAGCATGCAAAAAGAAACAAGAAAATAAGCTGTAGGTTGCAATTATTTCTTCAGTTACAAGGATCCTTTTCCACCATTAAGCTCAGTGATGTCTCTAGTTAAACTAAGCGCCATCAATTGCCCTTTTAGTGTTTCTGTTGAAAATAAATGTTTTGTTTGTCTATCACTTTGACTCAATTTTTTCACTTCTCAAAAGGTTCTTAGCCAGCTGAGAAGAGAGGGGTATTTATAGACTCAATTGGCTTTTGAAATGGAGCCAAAAAGAGTCACATCTCAGATTTTAGGGCACTAGCGGTACCACCGCTAGTTGACCCTGCACTGTCAGTGTACTGGGCGGTACTACTACCTACTCTGGTAGTACCATTACCTGACAGAGTCCTCGGGCTCTATGGACTAGCTGTACTATCGCTTGTCAAGCGACACCACCGCTGGCAGGTAATAACTACTAACGGTACCATCGCTGACCTAGGGTGGTATCACCGCCCAGACCACCTAGGAATCAGTTCTCGGGGTGGTGCCACCGCCAAACCTGGTCCAGTAGTATTGAATGGGCCCTGATTCTAGCCCAATTCAGTCTAAATAAGGCTCAGTTGGCCCCTATTAGGGTTAATCAGGATTATCACCTAATCTTTACCCTAATTACGTGCTAACTACGAAATTAAAACATAATTCTAAGGAAATTTAAGACCAACAATGTCGAGTCTTCTTCAAACGAGCTTTCTGGTGAACTTCCAGTGGACTCTCAATAGGCTCCCAAACTTTATGGCGAGTTCGACGAATCTTTGGCAAGCTTCCGAATCTTTTCGGTGAACTCCACGAACCTCTGACGATCTTTTCAGCGAACTTCCAAAACCTTCGGCAAGTCCCTGATTCTTTCTCGGTTGGTTCTAACAACACTTCTGACGATCCTTCGAACTTCTGGCAGGCTCTCGAACTCTCAACATACTTGACTCTAGTAATTTACTTTATGTCTTCATGCTATCGTAGTTAATCCTGCACACTTATCTTAATAATATAGATTAAATCAAAGAACCTATCAATTGACTTCATCATCAAAATCCGAGATTCAACAATTCTTCTTCTAATGGGCGAGGACTAAGTCTCTTACAACTCAATTCTCCTTTTATAGGTTCAGGAGATCGATCTCTTACAAGCACTCTCTCCTCACTTTGAACTGAAAATAATCTAAGTCTAGAGGAGGGATTTCTCAAGTGAATTTTACAGCATTTCTCTACTTTCAAATTCTTTTTGCTTGTGTATTCAACCCAGGGATGAGAGGGGTATTTATAGGCGTCAAGTAGATTCAAACTTTGGGCCAAAAACCATCTTATCTTGAATTTTTTGAGTACTAGTGGTACCACCGCCAGTGTGTTTTGACATTGGGCGGTACCATCGCTAGTGTGTTTTGACACTAGGTGGTACCACAACCTAATCTGGCAGTACCACCGACCAGTCTGATAGCAAAATTATGTTCGATAGCTTGAGTGTTCACCTCCTACTTTTTCTTTGTCAAAATTTTGTAAGAGTGTGAACCATTTGTAAAAGTTGTAAGAGGGGTGCTTGGAAGGATTTGATAGTGGAAGTTGGGAGCCTCATCGGAGGAGGTTTCGAAAGTGGACGTAGGTCACTTGACCGAACCACTGTACATCGTTACGTACTACTTTGGATGTGTGAGTTTTAATTTCTGCATCTTGCCTTAGCTGCAAATCTTTCGATCTCCTTCTCACTACTCTCAATCACATTCACTCGAATCACTTTGCTCAAGTCTCTTTCGTTAGATCGAAATTTTTGAACGAACAACTCTTTCCAAAACTGTTTTAAATTTATGGGTTTTCTTCGTTGCACTAATTCACCCCACCCCCCCCCCCCTCTTAGTGCCGCTCAGATCTTAGCAATTGGTATTAGAGCAAGGTCATTCTTATTTGGCTTAAAATCCAAGAGAGATGGCTTATTCCGGCATGCAAGAGGGTCATTCGATTACACGTCCGCCTATATTTAATGGGTCGGATTACACCTATTGGAGGACTCGTATGAATATTTTTTTGATTTTCATGGATTTTGAGTTTTGTTTTTTTGTGTTTGCTAAAACAATTTATCACTAGTTAGCTTTTAGTTCCTATTCATTTTGTGCTTTCCTCAGGATGCTACCTTTTTTCCTTTGCTTAACGAAACACGGTTAGTAGGCAGCCTGTTTAAATTTTCTTTAAAGGAGAAAAAGAAAGATTAACATAGAAAGAGTTGCCCATGTACACATCAACAAAGATTATAATAGAACATATGCTAACTACCTGGATGTGTGCCAACGATTGCATCTTTCTGAGTATGAAAATACTTCAATAAACATGTATCAATGTGTTATGCTAGTGTACTGAATGCATGCATCTATAACCAGTTATGAAGGCATCTTGTCATTTTTTGGTTCAGGAATTTAAATTTTTATCCGGCAATGGTTTCAATAACCTACTGAACTAGTATGGTATTGGTATACCGGACCATTCATAGACACATGTGCAAACCATGAGCACAAGCATTTAAAAAAAATTTATAAACCAAATCTGACTGGCTGAAATGAACTGGAATGAATCAGTGAGTGAAATTTCCTTTTTTGATACCGGGCGGTATACTAATTTGTACCACCTGTGTCATCGAATAGAATAATAAAAAAAATGAATGGTAGTAAACTGGTATCGAGCCATATGGTTTGATATTGATGCTTGGTTAGATCAGTAAGTACCAGTTTGTATCATCCGGTATTGTTGAAAACTTGAAATTTAATTCCTTGCTTTTGTTAGCTATCTTTTTGAGTTGATTCTGTTAGGGATCCTACTACTATGTGTGCTAATATGGCTGCATCATTGATTTATTTAAGATTTTGAACTGTATGAAACTTGCAGTTACAGATTAGGTGGAGTAGATTGACGTACAGATAAGTCAGTATTACAAGTTCAACAGATATGCATTATTTATTAATATTTTCTAGAGCACTTGTCAGAAATGCATCATTAGGTCTCGCTCAATACTGCATCTTTATCCATGTCATTCTTTTTTCTTACAGTTCTGAAGTATTTGATTTGTCTTCTTTTCTGCAGATCAGTTTGATGGGCCAGCTCCATCTTCTTTCATCAACGCTGACCACTTTAGCTGTCCCATCTCCATCTTTAACTGCCACTTTAGCTCGTAATTCCTGCTTTCCCATTTCTTTTTCACTTGCTAGCATAGGTGTGTCAAAGTTTTCTATAACATGATTGAATTGAAATTTGCACATCTGAAGGTGGGGGCAACAATCCTGCACCAGCAGTTCCACTTATTGCTTTGGGAACACAAAGTGGGACTATTGATATTGTAGACGTTTCTGCCAGTGCAGTTACAGTAAGCTTTTCTGTCCACAGTAATGCTATCAGGGGACTAAGGTGGCTTGGAAATTCTAGGCTTGTTTCATTCTCATATGGCCAGGTATATATGACTATGCAGCATAAAGATGCCTTTTTATTTTGAACAATTTTCTGACTGGCATAAGACATGTGCTTATCATAATATTTTTCTAGTGTCCTCTGTACTTTCATGGCATACTACAGCATGATATTAGCTTATGCTTATAAATCCAAGAAGTGACATCTTTTAATTGCAACATCTGAGGAATTATATTTGTAAAGTTACTATGTTCTTTAACGAGTATATCATCTGCAGTTGCAATAATAGATAAACTTATACACAATATCTGCACCTTTGATGCAGATTTTAACATGTTTATTCTTAACATCAGCAGTTATGAATTTCATATGAAAATGTTTTGGAAATATTTGTCAAGTAAATTTACTGTCTAATAAAGAGGGGTCAGCTAGAAGCATTGTAAGAAAATTGCTGGTGACATCATAATATGGCATTTCATATAAGAAGTATGAATTTAAAAATCTTCTCCAAATTTTGATCATGTAATCTCTTGCCAATAAATAAAATCATTTATGTTGTCTTGCACCTTTTTTTCTAATCAGTAGTATATCAGTAATTCATCTCAGTATTTTGAGATAAGAGTTCAGTTGGAGAAGGGCCAATTTATTTTAGCTTCTTGGCAGGAGTGCGCATGTCAAGTGCTGAAAATTAGCTCATTTACTGAATTGCATCTTTGTCTGGGAGGGTCTAAGTCAATTTTTGATAACTCATTTTTTCGCCTGATGATGAATGTGGAATGACATGATGACTTGCAAGAAGTGGTAATTTGAAAGAAACAAATATTTCTTTTTTATTTTGTCTTTGACTTCAGTCTCTATGTTCTTACATGCCAAACTACAAGAGCCGACGTTTGTGACCCTTTGCTTTCATGTATCTGAGACTGGTGGGCTATACTTTCCCACAGTTATTTAAATACACCAAAATGAAAGATTTTAATTTATCTTGTTCTTATGTAGTTGTTTAGGCGTCTTTCTTTAGTCCTGGTTTCTGAATTGCTAGGTCCTTTTGGTACTTACTTCTAGGTCCTTGCTACTGAAGTTTCAAACTTTGAACTTCAGTAGTTTGAAAACTAACACCATGGCATTTGAAGTTTTAGTTTTAGTACAAACTTATAGAATATAATTGTGTATTTGTAGAAGTTATTCAATGGTTGTTGTGGATCCTATCTTTCTTGTCATTATATATGATGTCTTGATGCTTATTGAGTTTAGGTAAATGAGAAGGGAGGAGGCTATACCAATAAACTTGTTGTTACTTGCCTTAGAAGTGGACTAAATCGTCCGTTTCGGCTCCTTCAGAAGCCAGAGCGAGCCCCCATAAGAGCTTTAAGGGCTTCTTCATCTGGAAGGTTGGGCCTTAGCGTAGGTTTTCTTTTCATGTCTACTTTGGGTACTTATAGATCTTCATTCATTCCCTTCATATCTATCTAAGTTTTCATAATGTGTTATCAGAATGGGCAATAAGGGCAACTCATTTTATTGAAAGAGCATATCTTTATTATTTTGAGTTCATCAAGTTTTTATTCATTGTATGTCATTGATTTTGTTTTCAACAACAAGCTGTTAGTCCCAATTACTTGAGTCAGTTACCTTTATGCCATCAGGTTCTTGTTAGCAATATGATCTGATACATCATGGTTTTTTTTATTGTTTCCATACTAGCCTTTTATTGTGAAGCTGGTTTCTCTTCTCATCCGACTAAGTTGTAAAATTGGGCTTCAGTTTTTGTCGCACTAGCTGGTAGTTGGATACCAGTTGACATTTCGTTGGGACAAATTGGAACAACTGATGAGATTTTGTTTTCTGCTATTTACCATATCTACTTTGTTAGGCACCATTTATTAGGGTGATTTATAGCCATGAGTGGAGCAAATATATCTGTTTGGAATTCTAATATATTTTTATATCCACCTTTTTTATCACAATTTTTGTTGCCAATTAATAATTTTTTGGAACTAATAGATGGTGGATGTATTTGGGAGAATGTGGCAATTTAGCAGATATAACAATACATGCAACAGTTATCAGTGAAGTGTTGCATTGGCAGAATTGAGCAATTTATATTTGTAAAAGAGTAATTGTTTAATTTTTAACCATATTGATCTCTAAGCACAATGCTCTCTTTTCTGTGGTTGTCCTGTTTCCAAAGTCATTGTGTAATCACAAGGAACACAATTAGCCATAAAGAATTTTATTTGCAGCATACTTTTTTGAGATGAATGCACAGTCATGTGCACATGGTCTATTATATCTGCTGGGATCAAGGATTGCACATGCCAAGCATGTTGTCCTATACCAGTTGGTGTGGTGCCAAATATCATCACAGTATGTGCTAGCACACTGCAGAGCTGGCACATGGTCCATTCTGGCTGGTATAATCCCTATTCCATTCATCCCTATACTATAGTGCTAGCTTAGCACAATGCCTCTGTCAGCTGGGACAGGTGGCAGTCCATAGGTTGTATTCCTTTGATTATAGAGTATATAAATAGTTATTGTCCTTTTCTCTTTAGTGCATTGTTGTATCTATATTATTTTTTTTGAAAATAACATTAACTTTTCTGAGCATATCCTTTTGCAGGTATCTTCTCATTTTGTTTCGGGATGCTCCTGTCGAAGTGTGGGCTATGACGAAGAATCCCATTATGGTGATCAGTCTTCTATACTTTGTGCTCTGATCAAGGAAGAAGTGGATTTATTGTTTATATGCAAATATTATAACAATTTGAGGATGAGTAACTCTTTAGCTACAGTGAAATGCACAAATATATGTGTTGGTTTTAAATGTTGACTACCTTTCCACTGCTGATATTTCCATCCAGACTTTTTCCTTTTGATTAAAAATTAGAGACATTTAATGCTGATTTTCATATTTGTCTTGCTGAAAAATAGAAATTCTTGCTCATTAGGAGCCTGGCAACTTGAAATAATTACTGTTAAGATGGATCTTAGAAATTGTGTGATGTGTACCTTAGTGTGAGTGCCATTTGAGATCCAAGAGGATGAACAAATTGCTGTGAGCTTATATGAGACAAAATATAGGGGACATTTTGTGACAAAGGAATGAAAACATTTATTCTGTTTAAGCAAATCTAAGGTGGATTTAGTGTTTCAACCTTTCACATTACTTGTTTTAATTCCTTATCTTGCACTGATGCTACCAGCTTAACATGTCTTGATAATTTGTTGAAAATGTTACTGGTTAAGTTGCATGAGAACCATATATTATTATCATCATTATCTTGTTGCTTTTAGGTCTTGGCTTTGTTGTGCACTTTGAAGCTTTCTCGTGCTGTTCTTATATTGGAACTACTTTTTCTGATCATGTAGCTTAGATCATTAGCTCTTCCCTTTACTGTATTGGAATGGACACTTCCAAGTGCACCCCGCCCTATTCAGAATGGATCTTCTAAGGAAATATCAGCGTCAAAAGAACTGACATCTAATGCAAATGCAAGCACAAATGCATTGTCTACAGATGCTAGTAAGGGGATGTGTTTTAAGAGAATATTCTTCTCTTCTCAAATTTTTTTACATTAATCTTTTATTACAATTTTGCTTTAATACTGAATTTACAGAGCTGAAGGTAACCTTGTTTTGTAGAGACAACAAGCTCTGAGACTCCTGTGGATGACGTATCTGAGAGTTTTGCATTTGCTTTAGTCAATGGTGCCCTTGGTGTATTTGAAGTTCATGGACGAAGAATAAGAGATTTTAGGTGTGACTTTGTTGAATTGTGGTGTTATGTGGCACTTCCATGATGTTAAAAGTAGTTATTGACTATATCATGAATATAGGTTCTGTGGTGGCACTTCCATGATGTTAAAAGTAGTTATTGACTATATCATGAATATAGGTTCTGTGGCACTTCCATGGTGTTATGTGGCACTTCTATGACTTAGCTCAAATCTTTTATGCTAGAAGTTGATTTCACCTCATCTACTAATAATAATTTAGCTTTTCCTGCATTCTCCTTGGTGTCACCTGGCAGTTGTGTCAATCCTTGATTTTTACAGTAGATGCTTTAGATAGTCATCACATTGGAAAGATATTATGTCATGAAATCTTTAGTTATTGAAATAAGTATGCATTTTTTTACTAGCTACTGGATATTTTAACAGCTATTTCTTTTAACAAACTTACTGTATGTATAAATGACTATAAGCTAAAAGTTTAACGGATGTACACAGTGCATACAAACAAAAACTTGGCTTTCTTTGAAACTAATACATTTGTTGTAAATTTAGGAAATTCCTTGTGTGGATGCTGGCAAATATATCCTTTGATAGGTTGTATTAGATGTGAAAGTTTACGCTCAAATGTCACATTACCACTCAACATTAGTTGTAGCACCGAGGGAGCAGGGATTCTCTGTGCCATGGCCTCAAGTTTTTTCTTGTTGTTCTATTATGAAAATTAATTGCCTTCCAGTTGCATAAATGATGATAATCCAATTGTTTTTTCAGACCAAAGTGGCCGTCAACCTCATTTGCTTCATCAGATGGTTTAATCACTGCTATGGCATATCGTCTCCCCCATGTGGTATATAGCTGTGTTTAAGTAACCTTCTCAATTTTCTTTGCCATATTTGCTTGTCTGCTTCTTTTTTGGGTGCAACTCTTGTGCAGCATAGCCTTGACTTCTTTGATTACCTCCAGGTTATGGGGGATCGATTAGGCAACATACGCTGGTGGGATGTGACTACAGGTCTTTCTTCTTCATTTAACACCCATAGGGAAGGAATAAGGAGGATAAAATTCTCACCTGTTGTTCCTGGAGACAACAGCAGAGGGCGTATTGCTGTACTCTTTTATGATAACACATTCTCAATCTTTGATCTTGTGAGTATGAAAGTGAATCCTTAAGTTTATCTATTTTACTTGTTAGCTTTATGAATGACCCTAAATTTCAACACTGATCTATGAAGCAATGCAATTCCGTAGCTTATGTTCAATTTTATTTTTCAGAAAACATAAAGTATTTTAGGAAATAAAACAATTATAGTGCATCCTGAGATGCATAAAAAGTGGACCATTGCTCTGATTCTTAGTTATGCTGCTGACACATTTCTATCTTGAATGTGGTTTCCTCTAGCTTTTTCTATGTGAGATATGGTTTCCTATCTTCTTAATTGATGACTTGCTGATATGAATTCTTCTTGCCATGTGTGATTTTGATAAATTAATCATAGCTATGCCCTAATCTTCTATGTGAAGCTGTTAGAGTCACAAGATTGTGTTCCAAACAGTGAAGAAAATATGCTACAAGGACAGGAACAATCAATATAATAGCTAAATATTAGTTAACTGAAGTCTTAGGATTGTTCAAATTAGTTATTGACAGACACATGGAATTACTGGCAATAGCATTTACTCAGACTCTAATACTTTTCACTATAGAGAAATAAAAATCAATTAGAAACTTAGAAAAGAATTTATCTTTGAATAGGCCTTAAAAACTTAGGATAAAAAATCCATGGGATTTGCTCCAATCTTCTAAAAGTTCATGTTCCTAATGATTCCAGGGTTGGATTGCATCCTGAAGGGATTAAAAGAGAGAGGGGAAGAAAAGAAGATTTGGATTGTAAAGTATTTGTAAAACTAAAATGCTATGCATCCTTGAATCTCCAATGCTGATCATCATTCTCATCCAAGATTTTGGACAATAGACATGTGATAGGCTATAGAGCACAGTTGTGATTCAGGAGATTGTGCACCTACATGCTATTAATTTTATATTCCAATGTTGACCATCAGTCTAATCCAAGAATTTAGACATTGGTATGGAACACAAACATGATTCAGGAGATCCCATGCATTCATGCTGTTAACTTTACATTAAATCTCTGAAGCTAACTCCAAATTCCTAATCAAGCTAAATATAGGCATAAAGGACTTATAAAACCCAGCAAGTCTTAGCCTCTGAAAGGAAAAAAACCACTATTTTTGGCTACTATTCAAGTTCATATGAAATGGCACCTTTTCTAGTTTCTTTAGAGTCCTAGACATCGAAAGATCATCATGGAGGAGAAAATTTATAGGTTTTACTGTAGGGAGAAATATTCATCTCAAAATGATAGATAGTATAGTGCTGAAGGAACACAAAGTCCGTAGATCTGCAAAATTAGTATAATCCTCATTGATGCTTCTATTGTCCTTCCAAACTTATTAAACTTTAGATGTCTGCACTTTATTATTGAGAAAATGCAAAATTCTTAGTGAACTGTTTCGATGCATAATTTGTTGATAAATTCAAAATTTTCAATTGACAGGATTCATCAGATCCATTGGCCAATGCCCTTTTACAACCGCAGTCTCCTGGAACTCTTGTTTTGGAGCTTGACTGGCTGACGATACGATCAGACAGAAATGAACCACTAGTTTTATGCATAGCTGGAGCTGACAGTAGCCTTCGCCTTATTGAGGTTAATATGTAGGTTCTTGCCTGACGTTTCAATTATATTCTTTTACTTTTTGCATTTAGTCTGTGAAAGTGCCCATTGCATCATAGTGTTCATAGTTGTTCACCAATGTTTCATTTCCTTTTCTCTCAAACTATGAAGTTTTGTGGAGATTTATGCTTGTGAACCTGATGCTTAAGACTTCTGGTTGATGAATGCGACTTGTAGGCTTATATAGATATGTTAATTAATCATCACAGCCTGATAGATAGACTGGGTAAGTGCAGATGCAGATCTGATTTTTGTGCAATATCATTCAAATGGGCATAACTATGTTAAGATGTAAGTTCAACTTACATTACAGATTACCCTCATAAGGTAGGCTTCAAATTCAGTTGTAAGGTTTTGAAAAGCAGTGACATGATAAAGTAGACAATTTTCTTAGGAGTAAAAAGTGTTGCTATTATTCTTAGGACATGCGAGATCTATGCAACTCTATCATTATTGTGTTTTAACTCTAAAACAAGAGGTTTCATCCAAAACGCTAAGCATACTAACAATCAGTTGATAACATCTAAATTGCCATTTATTTATATTTCTTGATAAATGAAAGTTTGAGCAACAGATGCCTCACAATGAAACTTAGAAGTCAGTGGAGTAGTACGTCTATCTATCTGCTTGAGTTTAGATAAGCACCAATGTTTTCCTTGATGAATAGAATGGACTAAGAGTTGAGGGAAAATTACAAGGTTTAAAGTATGGGACAATGCTATCTGGGTACAAATATTGAACTTGTAGAAGCCATATAGTTGGAAAGGAAAGACGACATGGCTTACAATAGGGAACAATGGTAACTAGATAGGTACAGAATTCGAGCCTGCATCCATATTTACTTAAATCATTTAAATCAATATATTTAATGATATTGTCAATGCAATATCATATTCAAGAATGACCTTCCAAAGTTCACTCTATCAACACATAATGTGGAGATACATCTAGAGTTTTTTTCACAAGGAGATACATCGAGAGTTGATTCATGTTGACTTTGCTACCCTAATTCAAGTATGCACAATGCGATATGTTAACATATGTAAAGGCAAACCAAAGTAGACAATTGCAAAAATCATATGAAGCAATACAAAGTGTTCAATCTGTAAATTATTAATGGCAACTAATTAATAAATATTCTAGTTCCTCACGCCTTGAAGCATGGTGCAGTTATTATTTCAAATGATCAAATTAATATTTACTATCTTATTTTTCTTCGAAGGAGAAGAAAAAGATCCTACATTACGAGGAAGCCATTGTTGTCAAAGATCCTATGGCCAACAGGCACATACGAAAAAAGGATTGCAGCTGCAATACCATTTTAGATTGTGATGGGTGTCAGAGATGTTAGTGTGGCTTTTTCATGGATAATTAATGACTATCTACTTGAAAATTACACTGTTAGGCATAATTCTGGTGAGCTTTCATAAAAGGAAAATGTGCACTTGTTCAAGAAATTGCTGGAGGAAGCTACTTTTAGAGTTCCATTTTGTTCTAATTTCCAGATATACTATCTTTACTATTAGAAGTAGAGGGCTTTATAATTTATATTAAGAAGGGTGATATGGCAGAAGCAATTCATAAATATTATCTTAGTTATATACTTATATGTCCAGTTTAAGATGAGAGGCAGCAGCCTGTGAAGCGAAATATTGGCCATCACAGCACCCTCAAAGCCCTCGGATGGCACATAATTGATGGAGTTTTTGGGAGTAGGACGTTCCTTTACTGCACTACATTCATTATCTGTCCATCCACGGTAAGGAAAATGTTCAACAGTTCTGTAATTAGAGACTATAGTATTTGTGTTACCAAAAATCGAGAATAGGAAAAAGGTTTTTGAAAAGTAGTTTGTACACTAAGATTCTAGCCAAAAGCAAATGGTCTTCTGACTGAGCTTTTTGCAACTATGACTCAGAAAACCTTTTTGGTATATGATTCCTTTCTCTATCCTGGAAAATATGATCTGGATGAATTCTTTAAGACTTTAGAGTTCTCCATATGAAATTTATATGCCGGATAATATCTATCTTAGCTTCTTTCTCCATGATTCATATTGAGTTGTCAGCACCATATCCTGAAAAGAGCAAGGTCTGGATCTATGAGGTTAAGGATAAAACACTGCTGCGACTCATGTATATTAGAAAGCTAATGTTATGACTCATTATTTGTTAAATGGACTTACTTGTCAGTTTATTCTAATAATTCGGCAAGCATATGTGTATGTAGTATGTGCTCCTTGTCATGCCATGTTCATCACTGGTTACACACATTCACTAATTATATACAGACATTGTAATGCTACATATCCATGCATTGTGCTGGCACTCTAAGTGCTAGGCATGCCATCTGCAAAGGGCAACAAAGCTGAACATTGGCTGTTTCAGTTCTGTTCTGCCTGTTTTTTCAGAATTTGATTGTACTTTGTATGGGATTGTGTTTCCTTGTAATAATGCTTTCATATGATATCAAGCTGCTTTATTTACCTTAAGAGGATTAATGGCTCGTTATGTAATGGTGGTGCATCAACTGAAACTTCACTTGCAAGCAGATAATTGTTTGTGATTTTGTTCTTCTTTTCAAGATTATGATTTCGATGAACTTCTTAGAGCAGATATGATTGTTGTGTTTGCTGGTTGCTTTATCTTCTACTTTTCTGGAACGATTAAACATTGAATAACCTTTTTGTTCTTGTATACAGTCACAATGCAAAGAGCAGTTCAGGCACAAAGTCAAGAGTTTTAAAAGAAAGATTTCGACCAATACCTTTGTGCTTACCTATTCTTTTTCCAACAGCACATGCATTGGTAAGGAGCATGTTACTTTTGCGATAATTATTCTAGTACTTCACTTGTCTGGAAGAAGCATTCTACCATGGTAATCCTGTAGAATAGGTTAGTTCACTAGAAACTTTAGCAGCTAAAAATCATCCAAGACTTAAAACAAAGGACACATGATCCACCTAATGTATGCCAGCACCAGTGAATTGGTATCATGCCAGCACCAGTGAATTGGTATCATGCCAGCATCAGTGAATTGGTATTAAGATGTTCCAGTATCAGTCTGCCTTGTATTTGAATTAATTGGTCATGGTGCCAAGATAACTACAGCTTACATGTTATATTACATATTGCAGGCACTGCGCACAATCTTGCAGTTGGGTGTAAAACCTTCTTGGTTCAATTTGAACAGTGCAACCACAGATATTCTACCTTTTCATATTCCTGAAACTGACACAGCATCTCCTAGAGACCTCCGAAGCTTTATGATCGAATCAGTGCTTCCTTCTGTTGGTGATGCTGTGGTACCTGAGTTACTTCTTAAGGTTTTAGAGCCATATCGGAAAGAGGGTATGCTATCAATTGTTCTTGATATATTTTTACAGTTTTTTGTGGGCCCTGGATTAACTGTCTTCTTTGATGCTGTTCCTTTTTGAGAAGGTTGCATTCTTGATGATGAAAGGGTTAGATTATATGCATCTTTAGCCAATAAAGGTTCTGCAGCAAGGTTTGCTTTTGCTGCTGCAATCTTTGGTGAAGTTTCAGAAGCCATGTTCTGGCTCCAGCTGCCACATGCTCTTTGTCATATGTTGGAACGATCTGCAAACAAATCACAGCAGGGGGTCCCTAAGCCTTCAATTTCTGAGTCTGAAAGTGCTCTTCTAAACAGGATAGCATCACGTGAAAAGTCTGCAGGAATGGTGACATCGGAAGCAGTGGTAACGTTTATCTTTGTTGTGTTTTATTTGGGATTGTAACTTTTCAGTCTTGTTGCTTGAGATTTTTCTAAAATTTTTGATTTGATTATATGACTATGCTGAGACTAGTTATGCACATGGTCCACACGCTAATTGAAGCCTTTAAAAGAGCAAAAAACTACATAAATTAGTTCTCAATCCTCTGCTGTATATATGGGTCTGCAGAAATATGGGCAGCTAAACATGATGGCCTTTAAGCAAGAGGATTTGTGGGGAAATGCGAACGAGCGAATATCTTGGCATGCAAAACTAGATGGAGAAGAAGCAATTCAAAAGCGCGTTCATGAGTGAGTAGCTTAATAATCTCTTATATTTATGGCTATGTAGCATATGCAAGTAGCTTATAATCTCTTATATTTATGGCTATGTAGCATATGCAAGAAGCTTAATAATCTCTTATATTTATGGCTATGTAGCATATTGCATATAGGAATGCTCTCTAGATGACTTGATAATTTAGTAATTATTATTATAATTGGCTTTGTGGATGTTGTATATCATTTTAATTATGGATTAGAGAAAGTTGCACAATATTGTAGTAAAGGTATCACATGGAATACATGTCACTTTTTTGCAGGTTAAAAGATGAACTTTGTTTTACTTAAAAGCTATAGTTTAGCTTTGGTACATACTTCAATTAATTTTTCAGAATTAGTGATGCATAAGCATTTTTTTTTTATATCCATACATACTCGAAACTGACAAAATTTAAAATGGGTAGGCAATTAAGATAGAGAAATTGGGTTCTTTCATCATTTTTCCTTTTCATGTATCGAAGAATGTGGCATTATTTAGATCTGAATGGTAAAAAAGATTCATTTGTTTGACCCAGCAGAAGAGCCAGAGAGCAGTTCAGTGTACTTCATGTTGTCAACACTTCCAATTTGTTCTTTTTCAAAATTCATTTGATGGTTATATAAAATTTGAATTTAACAGTTTTTATCTAGGAAATAAAACTATTGCTCGATGATGCATGTAACCAACACCAACAAACTAATAAGTTAGCTCCATCATGAATTGGTGCCTTCCAAAAGTTGTATATTCTGTTCCAGCTGTAGAAACATAAACAAATGGTCTTACTCGGAGTTAATGTGGTCCTTAAGTTTAGTTGCAGCCTATAAGTTGATTTATTTGGGCTCAAATAGATACTAGTTGAGTATTAGAGGCTCAATCTGAATTCTGCTGGTTTCACTTTTGGACTACCCAAATAAGGATCATTTATGTGGCTACACCTATTATTCTATGGAAAAAGGAGATAATCCATAACTTAAAGGGAGACACTCGGGCTTGCTGAACATGGATTTTTGTTACTAATCAAAATTTTCTTGGTTTATGAGACAAGTTCATTTATTTAAAAGGAGACTAATTCAAACCTATAAATAGGATATTCAATCTCTACTTTGAATCACTCTAGGCTTCCTGTCTAGCCTCAGGCAAGATCCATACCTCTTGAAGTTTCCTTTTTCTTTCCTTGTCCTTTCTATTTCTTTTCTTTCCCCTTCTCTTCTGCTGCTTCCACCACTGCCTTCATCGTCTTCGATTCTATCCATTGATATTGCTGGAGAATTTGATCCACATCGATCAATTTGCTGTCTTAGTACTGGAACTGTTGGAAATTGGGTTGTCTTCTGTTTACAGTGATTGGATGTACTTTGCAAGGAACTCTGGATCAGCCATTTGGATACACAATAATGATTGGTCTACTTTGCAAGGGAAGTCTGATGCATGCAACAACAAAAAAGGGGGAAAAAGTTTGTCAAATTGAATTGTTGACACTCTGTACGGTCATCGATCACCATTTGCTGTTACCAATGCTTCTATGTTGTCTGGATCTCCCTTTGCATGACCACTCTAAATGTACGAGTGGTTCAAGCACATCGTGTTCTTAATCAATCAACAAACCTTTCCAAACTAGTAACCAAGCTTTGTTATTTTCCTCCTTAGGATCTATCATACTCTATAATCATTTTCTCTCATATTTAATTTTGTTCAGTTGAGCATTGAGAAAAATTTAGGACTTTAATGTTATCATCAGTTGCGTTAGAGCTTCCACTTGTATCAAACAATTGGATTGGAGAACTCTTTCATAGTTTTGGAAGTTTAATAGAATGTATTCTGTAAAAAATTTCAACTGACTCAACTATAAACAGGGAATGATAAAGTTACAAACTTACAAACATACTCATCTTGATTTATTCCTAAATAATATAAAGAACAATTGTTATGGCTTAACTTCTAGCTTCTGTGCTTATTGATGTTACATTGTTACTTCCAGACTTGTCTCTGTTGGAAACTTGGAAGCAGCTGTGTCTTTGCTACTCTCAACACCACCAGAGGGATCTCAGTTTTATCCAAATGCCTTACGAGCTGTGGCATTGTCATCTGCTGTATCAAGGTCTTTACATGAGCTTGCTGTGAAGGTGAACACCCTTTCTTCTTGTTAGTTATTTTGGTCAGTAACTACATTACAACAACAACAACAAAACCGCAAGTTCCAACTATTTGGGGTCGGCTACATAGATCTTTTGCTGCAAGTCCCAACTATTTGTTCAGTAACTAGATTAAGCAAAAGAAATTTCATCATATTTGGTTGGTGTCTATTTTATCAAAATTTGTGAAAAGAATTTTTACTCCTAAGTACAGTAGTTTTTTTGGTCCTGATGTAACAATTCACTTTTTTGTCCTGTCATGTCTAGGTTGTTGCAGCCAATATGGTAAGGACAGATAAATCACTGTCAGGGACTCATCTTCTCTGTGCGGTTGGGAGATATCAAGAATCATGTTCTCAGGTTTGTTCTCCTAGGATCTGACTAATTACTGTTGATTTTTCTTTTTCTCTTTCAATATGCTGCCGATGGCTACTTATTCTGTGAAAGTTTTGGTCTTCTGGATTCCTCTCTGATATTGATTTTTGTAACCTATCAGACTGGTACAGTACCAATATACCAGACAGTACACCAATCTACACCGCCCAGTATCATTAAATTAAATAATTAAAAATGATGAGTTATATGTTCTGATACTGCTACTTGGTCAGACCACCGAATATTGGATGGTATACACCAGTCTGCTGGAAGTTAAAATCTTATTAACTTTTGAAAATTTCTGATGCTTGTTTACGTTATATTAAAATACTTCTAAAGGCATTGTATATAAGAATCAACCCAGATAAAGATGGTTTAGCCAAACTAGATTGCTAAGGTGGTGATAGACTTCTGTATTCTGCATTAGACTTCATGATGTTTTATTTACTAAAAGAACTGGATTACGTTTGAATGTAGATGCATGAATACAAAACAATCACCAGAGAAGTTCTGTGACTGAGATTGAGATTGAGTTTCATAATTTAGTTCTGAAGATCCTGGGTAATTGAATGATTCAACTTATCTATACTTGCATGCCATGTTTGTGTAATCATTTTTATTCAGTGTTTAGTTTTTAGAACTCCTGCCAACAATGGCAGGGTAGGCTTTTTTTCATTTACAAGTTTAGATTTATTGAGGGTTTATCTAATGTACTCTCATTATGAGACCATGTGGAATATTCAAAAGATAATGGAGGCTTGCAGCTGTTTAGCATAGAGATTAATGATCCATTTTATAACTTTTAGATATTTTACTTTCTCTTATCTTAAGGATTTATTTCCGTGTTAAAAACAAAATCTGTTGTAATTACAATGTTTTGCTGGATCTTAACCTTCCATTTTTCGGACAAGCGCTATCTTGTAACCAACTTGCATTTAGCCGTTGCAACCCCTGTGCTAGGTTTGCAGATTCCTATGAGGTCTGGCTGGCCTGCACAATCTCCTTAACTGCTATGACATGTCTAACTCCAGGATGAATATATATTTCTTTGACTAGTTAAAGATATTGCTGAAATTATTTGCTCATAATTCAAATTTAAAGATGTTGGTAACTTTTGTTGATTCTTGTTGTGCTATATTAGCATTCTACAACTGTATATTTAGGATAACAGTCATACTGGTACACTGATATTAGCTAGTCATGCTTAGTTGTGTTCCAGCAAAGTGAATGGTGCCATACAAAATCCATACAAGCCTAATGCTTGAAACCCTCAAGCCTCACATGTAGTTGTGGACATGTCACACTTGACCATTGGTCTAATGCAGGCAATATACCATGCACTATGCTGCTACACATGCATTGCTGCAATACATGCAGCAAGGCAATTATTACTGCACGTACTTGGTGAAAAGCTAGAGGCTTTAAATGAAAACCCATCAGTAAGTTTGTAAACATATGTTGGTTTTAACTTCATCCATGGCATGTTATTACCACCCTACAAGAAATATACTGATATCACCAATTGCAAATATATATTTGCAATGCTTCTGTAAGCTAACCTAGCACTTAAAGACATCATAAATTGCAATATGATGTGGTTTTGGGAAGACATTCATTAATTACAATTTACAAGTTCCATAGTGAAAGGTAAATGAAATTTGCCATTCTTTTTTTTTTTTTTTAAATGCATTAAGCAACCATAACATTACCTAGTGGTATATACATGCTGATAAATTGCAGGCACATAACATTGGTTTACCACATTCTGTATCCTTGTCCATAACTAGCGCAAGTGCTGAGGACATGCATCGCCTGCATGGTCAATACATAGTTGGTTATGTGTCACTTAATGGCTACTAGCACCAGTGCAATGAATGCTATGTATCCTTTGGTCTAATGCTGTTTACAAATGCTACAGCTGCAAGATGCTGGATGTTGGACAGATGCTGCAACTTTAGCTGCAACTCATTTACGTGGAGCTGACTATTCAAGGTGCATAGAATTCTAATATTCTTTTGGAGTAAAATCTACCACATAAATATTGCTCATGAACATGGTGGCTAAAATGGGAAAAAGAAAAAAAATGGTGGCTAAAGTAATTAACTATAAAATTTCTGCAGCCAGAGACAGTTGTGTTATAGTCACAGCAGAATTAACGATCTATATGAATTTGAAATGAAAGTTCAAAATAGTGTATTGTGCTTGCAGAGATTTTTGTTTTGATGTGATTGGAAGTACCTACTGTGTTTATACTGAATGCATTATTGTTTTATCACAGAGTATTGCAGAGATGGGCTGATTATGTTCTTCGTAGTGAACATAACATTTGGAGGTAATTTAACATCATAGATGCATTAAGCAAACGGTTAGATCATCCATTTTTTATGTTGGGGCTTACAAGTTTTTGTGATTAAATCTTAACAGAGCCCTGATCTTGTATGTTGCTGCTGGAGCCCTAGCAGAGGCTTTAACCGCACTACGCAATGCACGGCAGCCGGACACAGCTGCAATGTTCATGCTTGCCTGCCATGAGATATACACACAAATTTCATCAGAATCCCAAACTTCAGTTGAGGCATTTGCATCTGCAGATGAAAACCAAAGTTTTCGATTGCCTAGCAGGAACTTGGAGGCTGAGGACCTTAAAGCAGTTAGTGAATTCTATGGCGAGTACCAGCGAAGATTAGTGCACCTTTGCATGGATGCAACACCAAACTTTGACTGATGGCATTAGCAATGGTTTGTAGAAGCTGCCAAGTTTTGTTGCAAGCAAGCATTTCACAAATGGTCAATGTCCAGAGTAGTCATGACTTCATATTGTGACCGACACAACCTTATCCTACCAGTCCAACAATTGCATTCAGATTCACAGCATAAAGAGGGACCAATTTAATAGAAGCAATTTTCTAAGAAGCACAATTGTCCATGATTCGCCAACCACAACTGCAGAATACAGAACAGATTAGAGTTTCAGCCCAACTACCTCATTCATGGCATCATAAACAGATTTAAGGGGATCTTTTGGATTAATTGCGGGATCTTTTGAATGCAGAAGCCCAATACAACTTGCTGTAAGAGTAGTTCAGGGTTATATACGATCTTCAAAATGTGGTTGATTGGCCATTTTGCTCCAGTGGGATCTTTCTAGTTATGTTGGTCATGTTTGATATATGGAATTCTTAGCTTTTTCCCTTAACCGACTTGTTTGTATTTTTTTCATAAATAGCACGAGCATGATGTGAAGGAAATTTTACACCACATGACTCATATCTGTCAAAAGCAGTCTTTCCTCATTCGAGTAAATCTTTTATGCGAGGCTGGTAGCTAATGCTAATATTTGGCATTTGAGCCCATGCAATTGGTATTGTCTGAGAATGACTTCGGCTCATCATAACATTGAGCTTCTTATATCCAACCGTTCATCAATCTTGCAAAACACTATTTTGCCTTTCAAACTCTTTGGATTTTGTCCAACTACTGTTCAAGATTTTACATCAAACACTGACTTCTAATTCTTTGTTCCAGGTTTTGTCGATAAAGTTTGTGCTTCCATGGAGTTCACCCGCGGGATCCATCGATCAAACAAAGAACACGACAGATTTTGGTTTATCTCAACCCCAACGCTCTTCAAAAACTGCTCTCAAAATGGGAAGTCATTTGATGGCTGAGCAATTATTTTCTGTAATTAGTTATTTTTAATATTTCGATTCATATATTCATGCGTAGTGATGAACTTTACGATAATTTTTTTTTAATAGAGTCGAAGGTGTGAGAAAAAATAAAATAAAATATTTTATTTTTATAAGTATAAAATTTTTAATATAATTTTTAAAAATATAAAAATCAAAATGTTGACGATAAAGGTTTTATCTATAATTAATACAAACAAGAAGAGGAGAAGAGTGGCGCAGCGTCCCACCTATTTTGCCTTCTATTAGAGTAAAATTAGGCTTTTTATGGCCATATCGGGCCCATCAATAATCAAACCATCATGCGATATGCACGTGACGGAGGGTGGAAGATGAGAGTGCGATGGACACACCCGCGCGTTACACACCGCATCATCGCGGACTCCCTCCCCCGGATGAAGGCGGCGACGGTGTTGACGATGACGACAACGGTTACCGTCCACCGCTTGTCCAACCTCCTCCCCTCCCTTTCCTTTCCCTCCAACGCCGCCGGAGCCCTCTTCTTGCTTCCGAACTCGCTCCGCTTCTCGTCCACCCCCTGCCATCCGAGGCGGAGCCGGCGAGCCCCTGTCTTCGGCCCCCAGAAGCGCACATTGACGAGGGGGTCCGCCGCCGGTTGGTTCTCGGGCTTCGGAGCGAAGAAGAGCAAGGGCGCCGCTCCGCCGGAGATCGTGAAGGCCGGTGACCCCGTCCTCCATGAACCCGCCGATGAGGTCCCGCCCCGGGAGATCGGGTCGGAGAAGATCCAGAAGATCATAGATGACATGGTCTCCGCCATGAGAAAGGCTCCTGGCGTTGGCCTCGCTGCTCCTCAGATCGGCGTCCCCTTGAAGGTCGCACCTTTATTCTCTTCATGCTCTTTCTTCTGCTATATTCGCCAGTGTGAGCCGGTGGGGACTAGAGTAGATAATTCTTGGCACTTCATCCTGTTGTGTTCTTTAATACCTTCTGGAGTTGGATAAGTAGCTTCAAGCCTCGGTGAATGAGGTGTCATCAAGAAGTGGCATGAACTCTGTGCTCTGTGAATCGAAGTAAATAACGGCCCTATCTGAAGAAAATAGACATAATTTAGCATTATCTGCCACCAGTGTCTTCTTATATTTTTCTTATTGCATTTTCTCAGAACTAAAATTGGAATCCAGCTAGAATTACTTACCTGTCTTCCATGAGCTTTTAGAGAAATGAAAACTTTCAGGACTCGCTACCTGGACCGTCTACTAGTATCAATTGACTTGTCATTTTCCTGAATTCTTGAGGTTACACACCCTTCAATGAGATGTGGCTCTGGAATGAAGCTAGATGCCAAGTTCCAAAACCTGTTTCTCAGAACCGTGGCAGTTCATGGTTGTTCTTTTTGCATGCCTAGCCTGAAAAGTTATTCTAGTTGACAAATGCTTCATGATGTTTAAATTGCCTGAATTAGTAGGATACTCCAACATCATCTAGGATCACATGCAATGATGCATGTCAAGGAACTTGATGAATGTGCTGGTTCATTCTCTCAAGATAAAACAGAAGTTGTTGATTACCAATAAGTTTTTTTGTTTAACATCATAATGTGTCAGCGAGTTGTCTTGTCATTCCCTTAGTAGGAATCCATTGAGGGGTAACTGGGAACTGGTCTCTTTATCAATATCTTCTTTTCTAAATATTGGTGTTTGTAGCATAGTTTGCTTTTAAAGACTCTACAAAGCAAGACCAAGGTCTTTGAATTGAATCTGACCTTCACTATAATATAACTTAACCTTGCAAAATCTTGTTCATCATTACGTAGATGTTAGGGTGGGAAGAAATTCTGACCATGTATTGCCCTACTACAACCATTAGGTATTGGCATTGTGAACTGATGCACCCATTTTAATTGGCAGATTATTGTTCTGGAGGATACAAAAGAGTACATTAGTTATGCTCCTAAGAATGAAATTGAAGCCCAGGACCGTCGTCCTTTTGATCTTCTGGTAACTCAAATTGTTGGGTATATATTCATTCTTGGTTCCTACGATTTCATTCATGGACCTGTCATTCATCGGTTCTCATTAGACAGGTTATTGTGAACCCAAAGCTTAAGAAGAAGAGCAACAAAACTGCCTTCTTTTTTGAAGGATGCTTGAGGTAAATTATTTAGCATTTTAGTTACTAATTCAGTTGTTTAAAGTTCCTCTCGACACAGAGCAAAGTGTTGTTTTGGTTGTGTTTTCTCTTTTAATGCACAGAAGGCCTTCTGATCCTCAGCACATCTTTTTATACTCTTTTTGAAATTTAATTTGTTACTTTTGCATTTATCTCTTCCTTGTTAACCAGTGTTTTATATGTATGTATATATATATATATATATTGTTGGATCTCTGACAACAAGTTGATCAATAACTTTCTTTTCTTTTTGTGTCCCATTTGACTTTTTCGTGTCCTGGGATTAACATGCTCTGCAGCTAACTGATATGTAACTTTGTTTTCTTCTTGTTTTTTAATGTGGAATCTACATTTAGCCATATGTTAGTTTCTTGAGGTGCTGCCTATCTTTTTGATTGTATATGCTGAAGAATTGGATGCTTGAGTTCAACAATTTCATACTTCTCTTTTTTATCACTTGGCGTAAACTGATCTATTGCATGGATCGGACTATCTTGCTTTCCCTCTTCTTCCAGTGTTGATGGATTCAGAGCGGTGGTCGAGCGCTACCTTGAGGTTGAAGTCACAGGTCTGGATCGTAATGGGCATCCTATCAAGATAGATGCTATTGGCTGGCAGTCTCGCATATTACAACATGAGTGCGATCACTTAGATGGCACACTTTATGTTGACAAGATGGTCCCAAGGACATTCAGAACAGTTGAAAACTTGGGTTTGCCTTTGGCTATGGGCTGCCCACCTTTAGGCGTTCGCTAGTCCGAATTTTTGATGTCAAAGTATCATGTTTCTTGAGGCCAAGAAGATCTTCTGGACTCTGCAAACGTAGAGCTTGATGCTAGTCATATCTGGAAACTGTATCTTGTCACTGTAAAAGAGATCTCCAAGATGAAAGTGGGTTGCCCTTGTAGATTCTTTTAAGGTATTCCTTTTTTACCAGCATGATCCGCTTAACTAGTTCCTGTGTGCATAATTAAGTCTTGATGCCTTCATTGTTACATTTTCCCTTTTTTCACATAATTAAGTCTGGATTTGTCCTCTGTTTTTCCCTATTCTTTTGCAACAAAATTATCTAAAATCACGATCTGCTGACAGTCCACAATTGGCAGGAAGCTCTGGTGTCTGCTGTTGTTTGGAACTCAAAATTCAGATTCTTCCTCAGTGCCACTTAACGGGAATTCTCTAATCTTTGTTGCCACTTTTGGTTTCTTATTTTTGGTCAATGAACTTGTGAACTTCCAGAGGTAGGCCTAGTAGTTTAACTTGGTTTAAGCAACTTTTATTCAGAAATTCTCATGTCCTCATTTCTTAGTAGTAGTGAGAGAGAAGGAACAAATATTTTTCCACTGTATCTTTTCTTGTTGCTTTTTGTCAGGGTGGTAATGCATTCAGGTATATTTCAAAAAGAGCAAGTGTTAGATTCATCATATTGGAACTTTGTGATTGCAGTACTTAAATCATCTCTCTGTTTTATTATTCTTATAATAAGCTGAGAATTGCATGCATATATGCTTAGGATGACATGGTGGAATGTGCATGAAAGTTAGAATAAATGGTGATCTGATTTCAGGAAAAGCTGTAGTGTAATTTTGGGTAAATATGAAGATTTAATTACATTCTGGTCCCGGTGAAACTCCTTATATATGAATCCCATGATTATAATATATAGTTGTCGGATGCTTTGAGTTTTTGGAAAACAATAGATGAAAAATATGTATCGACGGAAGTAGAATTATATTTCGAAAGTTCATTAAATGTTTTATGATAAATGTATCCTTCTATTTTTTTTAATATTTATTCAAATATGTACATAATTAAATTAATAAATAAAATAAAATAAATGCATATAATCTCATAAAAATTTTATATGAACCCAAATATATTATAAATAAAAAATAAAATTTTATCTTATAGAAAATGTAAATCATATTGATTTCTCATTAAATTATTTTTTTTAGTAATCTTATATTTTTATATAAAACCAACAGGATACTTTTATAATTCAAAAAATTATATTAACATCTTATAAATATCGAAATGCTAATCCCATCTACATTTTTAATATAGCATTCAAGTTAAACATAATTCAAAAAATTATTAAACTTCAATTCACATCTGAAATATGTATTGGGCTCAAACGCACCCATAAGGCATGTCAATATAGGTAGAATACTTCTTGTTTTTATTTATGGACGTTAATAAATATCTAATTATTTGATCTAAACACCATCATCATTTTGTGCAATAAATTGGATTTCTCGGATTCCCCTCGAAATAAATGCTAAAATAATATTAACCAAGAAAATGTACGCCTCACGCGACCCCTCCGGCCCTCTCTGCTCGCCGTTTTGAAATTTGAACTTGTGATCCCTTCGCCAGAAGATACCTCGCCCTACCCGCCTTACTATTGCATGAAGATGCGGGCCCCTTGTGACTCAGCCGACAGCAACCGCATCACGAGGCAGGTAGGCGCGTGGGTAACTTTCGAATTGGAAGGAGATGTTTGGTTGGTGACGTGCACATATATACACACACAATTGTTTTGCCGTCTCTCTACGGGAATTTAGGGTTCCTTTTTCTCTCTCGCTCTTTCAAGCCGTCTGCGCCAAAGCCAAATCCAAGAAGAGAAGCGTCGCATTCCAATTACATATACTTCACTCGGATGATGCATTGGCGCAGTCCGCAGTTCGCATCTTCCTCTCTGCCCTCGGCCGGTAAAAGCCCTCTATCAAGAAATCACTTCCGATCTCTCTGTCATGTGATCTGCCGCAACAACCCTCCTTTTACGCCTCTTCTTTTCTCGGAAAGCGATCGTCTTCTGCTTCTTTTGATGTTGTTTCTGCCTTTGGAATGGAAGAAGTAGCAGCGGCCGCAGCAGCCTCTGTCGAGGTTAGCTCGAAATCTTGGAGTGCTTGGTTTCTTGATGTGGATGCCGATGTGTAGTGGCCGCCCGATGAGTGAGTGAGTTTGTCTTTGCCTTCTTGTTCTTGCGACCCCTTTTGTGGAATCGGGTAGCTTCGTGGACACTTGCTGGTTTTGACCACCTACCCAATTATGTGGCGTCCGCCTTCGTTTAGAGAACACTTTCCTTCCTTTTTCTTTTCCGCGTGCAAGAAGCCGTAATTAACTTAACTGTCCAGGACATGGATGTGCATTGCCCCGAGTTGTATCCAAGATGTTGATCGTGTACTTGCAGATGGACCGATCGGACACATCTTGCAGTTGCTCGCATTGTGTTGGGGGATCGCGGGTAGCATAGTCATGAGTAGCACCGACTTGTAGGTCTCGTGATGCAGCCGGATTGGCATCCTGGCTAATTGATGAAAGGGTCCTGTTGCACTACGGTTCTTTTTCATGTTGTTGCGGTGCTTCGTTGAGCTTATTTCGGACTTAAATTTTAGCGTCCGCCGAATCTAGAATTGAGCTATTTATCTTCCACAAGTAGCATTTAGACGCCAGTTTCTGGATCTTTGTGGTCTTGCGTGTGGATGTATTTCCTTGTATCTCTTTTTTCACCCATTAGAGCTCTCTGCACTGGCAAAAGATGATCAGATGCAAATGAAAGTTATCATTTTTTTTTTTTTGTAGAAGTTTGAGCTGGAGATTTATCTCATTTGTTCACTGATCTCAATCTTTTGCACCCTTCTTTAGTTACAGTGCCGTGAATTGTTTTGGAACTTCAGTCCTCATCATACGAAGGAGGAAGATTGTGGTGGTTCTGCTCTATCCTACCAGTTAAAATGCCCAAGGAAAGGAGATCACGATCTCTGTCCTTTGAACGGCGATCCCGTGCATCACCTTTTCCATCTACTTCTTCCTCACATATCCAAACTGATTCTGTGGAGTCGGCCAAGGACATTAAAGAATGGGAGGAGGTTCGTTGCCCTGTGTGCATGGAGCACCCCCACAATGCTGTTCTCCTTCTATGCTCCTCGCATGACAATGGTTGCCGTCCGTTCATGTGTGACACTAGCTATCGTCACTCTAACTGTCTTGATCAGTACCGCAAGGCCTTCTCTGGATCTAAGTCACTCCAGGATAATGGTGATACGCAACAGCCAGTTAAGCTTTCATGCCCTCTTTGTCGAGGGCTAGTCACTAGTTGGACAGTCATAGAGCCAGCTCGCAAATATATGAATTCTAAGACTCGTAGCTGCTCTATGGAGTCATGTGCATTTAGTGGTGTTTATGTTGAGCTAAGGAAGCATGCAAGGAAAGAGCATCCGTCTGTGCGGCCATCAGAGGCAGATCCTGATCGACAGCAAGACTGGAGAAGGATGGAGCGACAGCGGGACCTTGGAGACCTGCTCAGCATGTTTCGTTCATCTGTTGCCAGAGAGGAAGATGGGTTCTACATTAATGAGGATGATGAAGAGGCTAGTGGCAGCATCTTCATATTTCCCTCGGTCACTATGCTTTTGGTAGTGCATGTGCGTCAAGCTGGCGGTAGCGATACTGGTCGTTCGTCTCTGCCACAATCTTCTAGACCAAGAACCTCTCTGCAGGATTCATCAAGGGGTCAAAGGGGAAGTAGAGTGATACTATGGGGAGAGGCCTTAAGCAATTCAGCATCTGTTGGGAGAACGAGCCATGGCAATGGAGCTATTGGCGATGGTGGATCTGAGGAGACAGATGCAGCTTCTCAACAGAACCAAGAAAGGCAGTGACGGCAGTTCTGGATGTTGGATGATGATGGTGTATCTTGATTCTAGTTTTCCTTTTCACGTTTGAGGCGCAGCTAGTTTCTGTGCACTTGTCATTGGACTATGGTCAAGATGATAGATGATTGTAATGCATTGTGATGTTAATTCTTTGTGTAGCCTTTGAATCTCTGAACTGGCTGCTGCATGTGCACAGCTCATGGTTAATCACTGCTGCTTTTACTGGAGCAAGCAACATTCACAGATATTGTAAAGTTGTTCATATAATCCGTTGCTCTGGAAGTGCCGAGCCAAACAATGATGATTTCCTGCCTGATCTGGACTCAAGTATTAAAGTAAAGAAGTTAAAGAGATTAGTCATGTTAATGGGTCATGAGGACATTCGGATGAATTCTGGTGCTTCAGGATCAAAATCTGACAATTTTTTTGCCATAAATCCTGGCTTTTCTTTCTGTTACTGCAAGAACTTGTCTGTGCTTCATGTGCAGATGACAAGCATGGCTGTTAATCGCTGAATGGCAGACGCAGCAACATGGTCATGAAGCTGGCAACTAATTCAGGCACCTTCTGAACTTATGTTCTTTAATTTCTAGCTGTGGACTATAACTTCAAATATCTGCCAATTTTATGATTGCTTATTTACTGTCCTTGGTTAATTCATGTTATGTGTTGTTCCATTCTCATCATCCTGAACATTCTTTATTAGGGGAAATTTTCCAAGGGAAACACATCCTGGATGCTCTAGTGCCTAATCCAGTTTTGCATTATAATGTTGAAACTTTTGTCTATGACCATGGAATGCAAGTATATGAAAACCATAGTGAAGAGCAAATGAATTCTGACTGGATTTATGGACAAGAACCGGGAAGACAGTGTAGGAGAAAGATACCCTCATGGAACTTTATTATACAGATGCTGATACTAATGAAATCCCATCCTCTCCCAACTACAGAAGTAACAAAACTATTCACTCACAGCAACAACAGATGCAATATATCTATCCAGCTGTTAGACCACTCAAGCAATAGTATCAGAATGGCATACTCCCAAAATACATTTGTATATATTACAAATTCTACATATTTAATGCACTAATTGGATATGCTTTCAGCAAGACCCATTAAGCTGCAGCCTTGCTGTGAGCCACTTGCAGACGGTATCCATTTCTTCTGGTATTGTGCGGTGTTGAGTGAAAATTTCAGTTCTTAATAGTGTTTGTCACGGACAAAATTATGCGGCTTGTTCGTGTAATGTTGATGTTCGTGTACCTTTTGGTTTGTCGTATAATGTAAAGCTTGTAAAGGGCTTGCCCAAAGGCAAAATACCCCTATTTGAGTGAGTTTGTGACCATTGTAGGCTTGTACATAAAGTGCTGGCGTCGAGGAAATACTTGTAATAAATTGATTGCTAGTGGGCCAATTTTATTGCAAGCTTTTCGAGCTTGTAATATCCGTGGTTGGAATGTGCATTGCACTATAAAGTGTTTGCTAAAAGAAGCGACTGCGGATCCGTGCAAAGCGCTTTCTCATCCGTCTTCTCTTTCGTAGGTCTAAGGGATTATAAGAGATTTTGGGGAGGTGACCTTTCGGTGATCTGCATTTGCCGCATGCGGCAAACAAAACCATTAAGTCAGTGACGGATGGTATCGAGCGGCCAAGCCCTTACAAACACTTGCATGGCGTGGGGACCTAGCGAGGCACCACGAGTATAACAAGCTAAGAAGAATTACGAGCGCCTTATGAGTGTCGGGATGAGTTTGGTGTGGCTCGGCAATGACACCCAACTTGGCGGTGCTCGAAGCAGCGAGTGCTTGGCAAAAGAGAGAAGGCGGAGTGGGTTGTTCAATGCCAAAGAGTTGTCAAAGCTCGCGAGCTCGGGAATTGCAAACTCGAGGAATCGATACTACGTCAAGGGCTTGCGTCACGGACGTTAGATTGTTCGCGGCCATCGAAGCGGCCGAAGGTCGGCGCCACGAAGCATTGATACTTTCTCTTCGGCGTATGCGAGGATACTTTTAAGAAAGTGAAGTGTCGGCGAGTGCATCACGAGTTGTATTGGTGAAGTGTCGCAATCTAGCAAATGCATTTCAAGCGAGTGAAGCACGCCAGTGAGCGAAGTAGTCAAGAGGATGGTGGTATCAAAACTTCCCGAAGGAAGGAGCGAAGAACGAAGTTGCTCAGCGGGACAAATATCCAGGAAGGATAAGTCCCGGTTCTCCGTAAAGGATAATCTTGTGCGATGGATCGCACCGATGAGAGAACCTCAAGACAAAGCTCGATGGTTCGAGCAAGTGGCGTGGAGTTGTCGCGAGGATCTCGCAAGAAGCAATCGTTGGTGGATGCGAAGCGAGATCAAGTGGGGAGCAACCCAAGGCAACCAAAATGAAGACACACTTAGAGCCGATAGGGAGATCGGACTTGAGGTGACAGTGGAATGGTGGGCGATGGGCCACCATCAACACAATCTGAATCGAGAAGCAAAACTTGGGGGTAACTTGGTGAAGTACCCAGTGCGTGAAGGAGTTGGTTTAGAAGATGGAATATGGAGCGGAGGCTTGGAGCTTTCCTGCAGGCAGGTCGAGGCATGGACTCTTGCGAGAGGCGGGAATCGGATCATGTCGTTCCATGGGTTTAAATATTCGGATGGAGCCGACTCATCTTGCGTGGTGCAAAGACAAAGGAGTTTTGAGGCACACGTGCACCTTATCTCGATGAAGCATTTGGTGGAGATTCTAATGCTTGATTTCTTGAAGCAAAGTTGGTGTCAAAAGCCTCGACACGGGGCAAGAGGATGCAGAGGCGATTACTCTTGAAGAATATGCCATGATGTTGTCATTGAGTTGCCGTGAGAAGCGGTGCCAGTGAGATTGTCTTTGGTAGAAGCGAGTCCAGGATCAAACAATGGTGCATCTATTTGGCGAAGTCAAGGGACTTGGTGATGCTAAGCGATGGGTATCTAGATCTAGGCCGTCAAAGTGTGACCGAGAGTGGGTGGGCGAAGGTCGATTGCCAAAGGAGAAACGAAATCGAATCGGTGGCGAAGGCCTGATGTGTTGGCGGAGTCTGGAGATATCATGCGATTCGAGTTATACCGCAGGATCGAGAATGCGGGGAGATGTCATCGGTGGCGACATGATCACGGCAGATTGTGGTGGAAAAGTTTGCGGCAAGTCGACACACAGATGAGTCCCGTATATGGGATGGATCATCTGAAGGTATGATCGGGTGAAGAAGTGGAACTACTTCGCAGCTCACATTAAACAAGGAGCCGGCGAGTCGAGCAAGGCCGAGTAAGCGAACATTGCTTAAGGAGAAGAAATGGTGCAAGTCTGCAACATGGTGGCGGTGGCCATACATGGGAGTTGTGTCTGTCTTTCGTGACGAAGTGGAAGCGCCAGAAGAACACATAGGTGTCGAAGCGGTGGTCGAAATATGGCGAGGAAGCGATAGCGAGTCAAGAGGACTCACTAAAGATCAATCATCGGTTAGATTGAAGGTGAACTCGGGAGGAGTGTCACAATGATGCAGAGGCGGATCTACCGATCATGAAGAAGGGATATCGCGAGACAACGGATAATAGTGCCATGGGCGTTCTGATGCCATGGACTGCAAAGCGGGACTTCCGGGAGTCATCAATCCCTTGCTCTCTTAGAGGAGAGCACTTGGTCGTGATATGGCCGTGGAGGAGGAGAATGCTTTAGCAAACTCCATGTACCAAGACAAGCGAGAAGAAGCGAAGCTTGAGAGAACAGTATGCCCAGTGTCAGCAGACTTTCCATCAAGATAGCCGTGAGTGAAGGACTTGGTCGATGCAAGATTGCATGACGAGGATCGGAGCGAGGCGATGCAGTGAGCCTTTGCTACTCAAAAGTCGACTGTACAATCCCAAAGCGACGAATCTATCGGAGACTTACTCCAAGTTGGGTGAAAACTTTGCATTGAAGTTGATAGTAGCTAACTCAACATGAAGATTGCAAACACTTCAAGTGCTTCGGAAGTGTGAGCTAAGAGCAGGCGAAGTCCAGTAACCAGCTCGACGCACGAAGTACAAACTTCGAGGAGGCGGGCGAAGACAAGTAACCTTTGCCTTCTCGACTCTCAAGAGAATGGGTGAAACGAGTATGACTCTCTTAGTTATCCAAAGCAGAGGAGCTCTGCCAAATTTCAAGACCCTTGAAGAGACAATGGAAGACAACGGTTGTTAAGTCCTCACCAGCGGTGATGATTATCTTGAGAGTAGATTGTCCGCCGTTTCCCGATTGAATGCCAATCGAAAGCGGAAGTGATGCGAGCCTACTTGGGCAAGACAACTAAGTGGAAGAAGATTCGATGGGCAAATTTTGCGAAGGAAGGACTTGAAAATTTTAAAGGTTCGGCGATGCTCGTTAAAGCTCCAACAAGAATCTATCGATTCAAGAGACAAGAAGAAATTGAAGGCGGCGCATATCAAAGATGGTCTTTTTCCTTCATCGAGAGGAATCGCAAGAACCAACAAGGATCAAGACAACTCGCCAACCCCACACCAAAGTCGAGTCATTAGCGAGTTGAAGCGGCATGGCGGATTAAAAGTTCGGACGACTCAACAACAACAAGCGGAGAACAATTGGGAGTCAAAAAGGCGCATTGCAGAGGGAGCGAAGATCGAAGATCCAACAAAGAAAAGAAGTTGCGTCAATGCCAAGAAAGCTTCAGCGAGGACGTCGAAGGAATAAGTGGGGGAGAATGTCACGGACAAAATTATAAGCGCTTGTTAGGTGTAATCTTTGAAGCTTGTCAAGTGTACCTTTTGGTTTGTCATATAATGTAAAGCTTGTAAAGGGCTTGCCCAAAGGCAAAATGCCCCTATTTGAGTGAGTTTGACAGCCATTGTAGGCTTGTACATAAAGTACGCGTCGAGGGAATACTTGTAATAGAATTCGGTCTGTAGTGGACCAATTTTATACCTTTGTTGTGCAACTGTTCTAAGCTTGTAATATCCATGGTTGGAATGTGCATTGCCTATAAAGTGTTTGCTAAAAGAGCGGCTTGCGAATCCCGTGTGAAGCGCTTTCTCTGCATCTGTCTTCTCTTTAAAGTAGGTCCTAAGGGATTGTAAGAGATTTTGGGAGGTGACGCTGCGGTGATACGCATTGGTGCCGCACGGCTTAGGCAAAACCAGCTAAGTCCGTGACATGTGTAAAGTAGGCAAATTTGAAGAAATCTACTATTTTTCTTTTCTTTTCAGGAATCTAGTTTTCAGGAGTTGGAAATATGAGATCGATGGAATAACAACAACAACAGCATCAGAGACATACCCATTGAAGGTCCTGAACGTGAGATTTCTGAACCCAAACTCTCTTAGAATCTCTGCAGAATTTTCCCCATGTTTATACGGAACCACTCCATCACCTGAAACAAACGCATGGTAAATTGCGTGCATCCAAAGCAGGATTCTGAGCTCCTGATGGTATGGCAGAACGAATCAAATGGTAATGTTCACATCTTTTGGCTTATCAATTCTTCTCCACGTTTATTGCAAGATAACTGCATATTGTTGGTATCTAATCATGTTCTTCTGTGACAGAGAAGGTACCTCTTCCATGACACAATGGAAGTGGCAAGGAGGCATCTCACCTTGCAGCATCATGCGAGCTTTCCACCTTAGTGTTCAAGCTCCTGGGTGAGTGGAATATGCATATTTTCTTGCATTGTTTATTCACATACTGAAAATTCGATAGATGTGATATTTTCATAGATCAAACATGGAGAGATAAGATGATTTTAAGATAGAACAGGCCTTGAGCATGGAAGCCAGCCACTGAGGCCAATAACTGCATTGAAGTTTATGGGGTATAGAGTCTGTAGACTGCCATTTTCATATTTTCCATGTGTGAAGCTAGTGGTAGAGTACAATAAAGTTGCAGCACCCATACTGAACCCACCAATGCCAAGTTTTTGAGTGACAATTGAAGTAACCAAACAAAGATTAAGCGTCATGTCCAGCAATCTATCATATGAGTTTACTATTTTGTTCACAAATGTGTATGTGTTTAAATTCTCATTGGCAATAGAGTTAAAAGGGTTTTGGGTGTTTAAAGCTCTCAAAGTAGAATGGAAATAGATACTAGTACTGGAAAACAATACAAGCATATGACCCATACAACAACAACAAGATACCATCAGCTGGCTCAGCTGACAAAAGATTCGCAATGTGTGCTGTTGAAAGCATCCATTCCATCAACATCATCTGAAAGGTCTCCAACAACATCAAACCCTATGAGACAAGGATATGTACACAAGGTTCAGCCAAGTTATATTATCTGTATGTTCTTTATGACTAAGATGGTTACATGCTGTGCAGGGAATTCCACCAATAATGGCCACAGATCTGAGAGGAGCAGCGGGCCATATCCACTTGATCCGCAATGGCACAAATGGATACCTATCCAACTGCCAAATGATTAATAAACAAGTTATGATCGACTCTGCTTTCCATAGGACAGATTAGGAAATAAGAGAAAAAAGATACTACTTAAGTAGAACACTTACATTTGGGAGAGGAATTCTTTCCAGGATCTGAGACGCAGCTGCTTAAGTGTAGTGGTAGAATGTGAATTAAGGCATTTGAAATCATGGTTAGGATGCTGGCAACAGAATGATTACACAACCAGTTATGTAAAGAAGCAGATACATCATCATCATCATCATCATTGACATTTTTCATTTGTTTGATGGTGGATGTGTCATTTAAGAACCTTTTCAATTTTATTAACTAATCTAAAACAAATTTTGATATCTTAGATGAAATCAGTATGACCCCCGAATTAATTGAGACCCGAGTCTGTGTTGATGTTTCGACTGAAGTTTGAGTTGAAGATGCATTGATGATTGAACTAAAGTTGAGTCGAAGATATAATAAAAATTTATTTGATCTATCGACGGGAGGAATAATCAGAACATTTGACAGCCTGGGGTGTGTTGGGGTGAAGGGGTTACTTAATTTATGTCATTAGGTATACAAAACTGTATAAGCTTTAATGAAAATTAAAAATTAAAAAAATAAACGTTAATATAAAAAAAAATAAATTTAAAAAGATTTAAATTTAAAAAACGAAATTGGAACCGTCTAGAACCGAAAGCCAGGCAATCAAAGTGGGTAGGGAAATCCACCTTTAAAGACAATATTCGAGGAAAAGTCTACGTACAAGTCAAACGCACTACCCTGCCCGATGTTGGATTCAGGAATGTGTTCTTCTGATTTATTATATCTACGATGAGATGCTTAATTTCTCAATGTTCTCGTCGAAGCTTGATGTGAAGAGAGAAGAAAAGAGAAAAAAAAAAAAGAAGGTAAGATATGAGAGAACAATAGAGACCTCTCTCTTCTTCAAAAATAACTAAAAATTAGTAGTTCAAAATATAAAAAGCTTGATATGGTTTCAAAAATAAAAATATCACATCAATATTCCTTTCTTCTTCTTCTTGTACATTGAATCCCTTGGTGAGTCACAATCTACTAAAAAGTCAAACACAAATTATAATGCATATTAAATTCATAATGCATTATATTTTGATGATTTTAAATTTTCATAATTATCTCAAGATATAAATTAGTTAAATTTTTTTTAATAGAATTAAACTTGAAATTTATTGTCTTGAAACTATCTTGGAAACATTCAATGCTCACCGAGCATGGCACCTCGGCTTCTTCATGTTCTACCACGGATACGAACGATGCTCTTCGATGATGCTACTTTAGTCTTGGTCTCCTCCTGATGATGCAACACCTCCCTCGACTGTGATGTATGATCGCATCATTCTCCAAATGATTAGAGTTCCTTTGAAATGCTTCTACGAGCATAATTCTTTTAAATCATCAGACGAGAAAGGGTCAGCCGAAGAGTTAGCATCATAAATTCAAAACCAAAACAAAAAGACATCAAGAACCAAGATAGGCCAGAGTGAAGAAGAATTCCAACTCGATTACTATCGCAATTTGCAACCATGGCACCGAGAGGAGCTCCAACCTGACGGCACAGCATTTTATAGTTTGATTCAAAGAGCAACCACACCGAATACTGTGTCAACAACGATTCTCTTCTTGACAGAGAAATAAACGAAGAATTAGAATCAGAACAAGATTAATTAACAACTTTGATCACACACGAAAGGAAGGAGTCTTAAATCAATTAATCAAACTAGTCTCCACGACTTTTCAAATGGTTGACATTGAAAGTTCCAACTCCATGGCAGGTGAAAAAACTAACATAGCTTGATAAAACTACACAGACTCGGACCCTTACTGCATATAGACATGAACCAAGAGACTCTAATCAAACACATCATCATCGTCATCGGGAAGGGGTTGGGCAGCAGCCGCAGCCAGCTCAGCTTCATGCCTGACATTGAAGAGACACGTTATCAACATTATAATACAACAAACTCAGCACCACATAAAGCTTCTTAGCATGCATGACATGATGATATAAAGAACAATTACCTAAAGCTTCTTAGCATGCATGCATACGATGAGATCAAGAACAATTACTGACGCTGGAAATGAGCCATGATATGTACATACACTACTAAGACTGATAATTAGAAAAGACAGGTACAATAGATACCACATTCACTTTAACTATATATGATACACATCATAAAACAATTTTCTTTGGCAGTTAGGACTTAGAATCTGAATATTTAAATGATGATAACTGATAACAAGTTTCTGTAACTCACACAGCCTGATTCCAGATATAGTGAAACATTTTACAATGCTCAATACTAACAACACCAGACTAAAAAAAGTACCTGTCAAGTATTTCTCAAGCATGCTATATATATATATATATATATATATATATATATATCTTAATTTGTCAATGGGTTATGTGATGCATATCAAGAAGGTACCCATGCTCAAAAATACCATAATATTTGATGTCGCAAATTCTGACCCAATAGCATTGGAAACCATGGGGAGGGAACTGAATTTCAAACTATTGAACAGAAAGTTCAGCTGCACTTACTGTTGCTGTGCAGCCAGATCAATCTGGACTTCTGGAGGCGCAAGAGCAGGTGATTCGACAAAGTGAAGATTCGGGTCCCTGCCAACAAAAATGGCATTAGGTTCACTACATACACACAATGCAGCTTACACCAAAATAACACTCATTTCTCATTACCCTGCAAGTTTTCTAGCAAGATAAAGGAAGGGCTTCTCAAAGTTATAATTGCTCTTCGCAGAAATCTCATAGTATTGAAGGTTCTTCTTCCTGTGGAATGTAACTTGCTTTGCTTTGACCTGCCTGTTCTTCACATCGACCTTGTTACCACAGAGAACAATAGGAATGTTCTCACACACCCTGGTTTCAGAACAAATATGATAATTAGACCACTGGAAATATGAGGACAACTTTTGCACATTCAGTTCCAAGCATCTAGTTAAATAACCTGCAGAGATCTCGGTGCCATGTTGGAACATTTTTGTACGTTAACCTGGCAGTGACATCGAACATGATAATCGCACATTGACCATGGATGCTGTGTATAAAAGTCAGGAAAAATCAAGTTAAAAACAATACATATCTTGACACAAACATTTACAGCAATAAGTCATCAATGTTACCCATCACATCACATCACAGACAAAGGAAGACAAGAAAATTTGTGCACCTCTGGCACCACAGAAAGCTGAAGGAATAATTAAAAACAAGGATATCAAATTTACATAATCCAACAACTTGAAGTATTTGATTTATTTCCGTTTACACTGAAAAAATTCAGGCATGCAAAAAAATAAAGGTCTATTTCAATTGGACAAATTTATGAATGTACTATTTTTTTCAGGAACAGAATAAATAGCCCCTACAAAATTAAAATAATCAATTTCATATGGCCATTTGATTACCAAAGGTAGCATTTAAAAAGTGCAAAATTTAATAAGCCTTCTATCATTGCAAAGATGCTTCTCTTATTCCTTTAGCTTTCTTTATCGACCTAGATGCAGAGCAGCAGTGTACTCATATGCCAAATAGTTCTTGATTGCCTTATCCAATTCATGGTACCTTTTAACTTTAACTTCAAAGTTTTGTATTAGTGACTTATTTCTGCCATCTCAGATGGCATCATATTGGTGCTCCCTCTTTCATTCAGTTACAGTGAGTTGAGCCGATTTCAAAACCAATTTCTGTATTGTTGGTATAGCTGTATGGATGAGGTCCAAACTGGAAAAGTCCCAGATTAAATTTTGCACTCACCTCAAACCCATCTTTCACACCCATTTTTCTACTCAAATCTATCCCACATCCAATAAAGAGTAACCTAACCCAATTTAAGCGCATCGTGTACCTCAAAACCCTGACCCACTGCAATCCCTGAATATGCATCACATAATTGGCAGAATTACATGTAAGAAATTAAGCTTCTAATCAAACAAGTTTTGGTCAGTCAACAAACCTGAATTGCATATATGGTACTAAAATAAACTCAATATATCTAATGCTAACAGAATTCGGTCAATTAAGACTTACTAGTATCCATCCCTAAGACCGCCAAACTTCTCTTGACCGGCTGTATCCCAGCAATAAAATCTGATCTTCCCACAGTTTGTGAAAAAATCCAATGGATGAACCTCAACGCCAATTGTAGCTGAAAATCAGAATACAAGATATTGTATATACAAACTCGACCAAAAAAAAAAAAAATCTGCCCAGGAACTGTTGTAACACTTACGCTCATACTTCTTCTCAAATTCACCAGTAAGATGCCTCTTCACAAATGTGGTTTTCCCTGAACCATAGCATAGGGGAAGCAGGTGATTACATCATAAAGAATGCATCAAATAATTCATTTTCCTTCTGAACAAGAAAAAAACTTTTTGAAGGTCACTACAAAAAAATTCATCAGTTACTAAATAAGTGAAGACTATAAACGAGAAAAAAGCCTTTTTAGTGTCATTACATATCAAGCAATCAATTTGGCGTTCGGTCCATATATATTATTGATAGTGGCGGAAAAGGAAACATCATACAATTCCAGTGACACAGGTAACAAAAACACTAACAAGTAATACGTAGCAGTAAGACTGAAACAAGAGGTTCAGAGGTCTAAAGGCAAGATTTTTGGAACCGATATCAAACATAATAAAGAAACTTGATTTGTTTGGAAGTGTGTCTTGTTGATTCCGCAAAATCAATCTCTCGAAAACCTAAAAGAGACGCCAAGAATTTCATGTGGTAATTCAAGCAAACAGAAAAACTAAATCAAGGCGAATACAAATGTTCCGACATACATTCCGCAGACAAACACTGACCAAAGCGACGACGACAACATCCGCAGATGAACAAAAGAATCAAAGGATTAAAGGTCGACAGACAAACGAAGAAAACAAATAGGAAGAGATCTCACCGGTCCCTCCATCACCTACGAGAACCAGCTTAAAGCTCGGGTAATCGACGGTCTGCTGATTCGGCAACGCCTGCAGAACCAGAAATCAAAAACCCCAGATCAGCAACAAAGCTCCGAAGGAAGAACAAGGAGAAGAAAGCAGGATCAAACCGTAACCCTTACCATGAAATCGCTCGCGAAGGGGGAAGGAAGGGAAGCCCGATCGAAATGAGGAACAGCACGAGAGGGCGGGGTGTATATACTGCATCAGCACGGCAAACCCTAACTCGGAAGTTTCCCTTTTGGCCTCTCTTCCCCCCTCCGCTTCGTTTGAACGCGACATTCTCAGCCGTTGGATCCTTTGATCATCACGATTGTATTCTACTATATCCAACCCAAGCCACCGGTCCCACTAATTTGGGCCGGCCCACTTCAATCTACAATTTTACAGGCTTTTCTTCTCTGCCATGTCACGTATTGCATTGCCTGCATCACATCAACCTCTCTCTCGCTCTCTCCCATATTAAAGGTGACAGATAAGAACGAAAACCACACGCTACGTGCGATATCCCATCCCAAGTCATCACCATGACGCGCATGCACGTCGTACCCTCACGCCTCAATTCGACCATCAGATCGATTGATTGATACACAGTACACTGTACCACACACCGGATCACGTCACAGCAGGTCATCCCCGGCGTCACCACGGCTGTCCCGGGTGGCGACGTCTCGTCCCCTCCGTTCGTCCACCATCGGCGTTTCATGTTTCCTTTGCCATTTCTGGAAGCTATCCCGGCCCCTATCCTCGGCTCCAAATCTTTCTTGAAAGCAACCCAGCAGATCTCTCTCTCTCTCTCTCTCTCTCTCTCTCTCTCTCTCTCGTATCTTCCGGGCCGGTGAAGGCAGCGATCATCACATCATCATCTCGGCCCATAGGCCTACAGGGACGCAGGCGAGTCCTCCGTGCACCCATGTGTAGGGGTGGACTTAAGCGCGTTAGAGAGAGAGAGAGAGAGATGAGAGACGTGTCCATTTAGGGAAATCCCATTGGAGAGAGAGGGAGAGAGGAGACAAGACCGTCGTCGTCATCATGCATCATCAGTCCCCTTCCGTGGTGTGATGGTGTTCCGGATGTGTGGGTGTTCGAGATGAACTGTTAGTTGCATGGCCTTCAGCTTCAACTTAGCACTGCTATGGCGAGGACGACGGGACTACGGAACGAGACGGTGTGCGCTGCCGATTGGTGAGCATTTGGGCCTCCGGCCTTGCACACGATGCCTCGTCAGCCACAAACGCAAACCGATCACAGGAACTTCTCGAGGCCATGGCTGCTGACCACTGCAAGTCCTCACTCTGTGCTCGGTGACTTGCCCCAGACACACGGGTGAACCACAGTGCGTCTCTGAAGTGGCACGCACGTCGAGTTAGGCGAGTACAAACAGCTCGTCTTCGCTCCCTGCAAGAGTTGGCACTGAAACCATGTCGCCATGAGCGGCGACGAAGCTGTGAAGTCGATCATCAAACATTTGCTTGACGACGTGAAGAATCCTGACAAGAGTAAGAGAGGGAAAAGGCGGAAACCAATGATAGGACATGCCGTCTGCAGAAGAGTTTGGCGTGGGATTGTATTCGACTGTGTAGGTGACAAGAAATTCCAGGTCAAATCTTGCTCAAAGCTACGTTCGCTTGCCAAGTGCGAGAACGCAGTGGTAGTTTGCTGTCATCAGAAACAATCTTCTTCTCCATAAATGAATCATTCAGTGTCCTGTTTTTATGCTTGTATGTGATGCACAGAGAGAGACAGGAGCAGTAGTAGTAACCCAAGTTTCTGATACGACAACGAGGGATATGTATCAGTGTGGGAGATTTGCTGAGCCACCACTTAAATGTTACTGAGAAGAAGAGTCTCTGTTCTTCTTTCCATATCTCTGCCTTCTTTGACATCCGCTGTATCGTTTGCCTCGGTCCTCACGCTTCTACATTTCACGCTCGCAGTTCCTTTCTCTGCCCTGCAAGCAAAACCCTCCATTAAACCCCCACTTAAAACAGTCCAAGTTCCGAAACACACCTCGCCCCTTTCGTCCCTTCCGAACCCCTATAAAGGCCCCTTACCTTCTCCTCCGGTAAAAAAGAGGTAATGATATCTACCCGAGACAAGAGGTCCCTTTCCACAGTCGCATAACAACAAGGCGGCTTTTGACAGCCATCGCGCAGCGAGGAAGGGAGAGAACAGAGCAGGGCAGGGCAGAGCAGAGAGTGAGCACACATGGGTTCCGCAAGGGAAGCTGAAGGCGAGATAAGCGCTGCTACCTGGACGCCGGGCCCCATCATTGTGGGCGCTGGCCCCTCAGGCCTTGCCGCCGCCGCTTGCCTCGCAGACGTCGGCATCCCCTCTACCGTCCTCGAGAAGTCGAGCTGCGTCGCCTCGCTCTGGCAGCACCGCACCTATGACCGCCTGCGCCTCCACCTCCCCAAGCGGTTCTGCGAGCTCCCGCTGATGGGCTTCCCTGAGGGATTCCCCAAGTACCCGTCGAAGCAGCAGTTCGTATCCTACATGGAGTCCTACGCCGCCGCATTCGGCGTCCGGCCGCGGTTCCGGACCGAGGTCCTGGCTGCGGAGTTCGACGGGGCGATCGGGGCTTGGAGAGTCCGGACTCGCGATGGTGGCGAGCTTGTGAGCCGTTGGCTGGTGGTGGCGACGGGAGAGAACGCAGAGCCGGTGATCCCGGAGTTCCCGGGGATGGAGCGGTTCGGCGGGCTCGTTGTCCATACGTGCGCCTACAAGTCCGGGGCGGACTTCAAGGGGGAGAAGGTGTTGGTGGTGGGGTGCGGGAATTCCGGCACGGAGGTCAGTTTGGACCTCTGCCGCCATGGCGCAAGGCCTTACATGGTGGTCAGGAACACCGTGAGCTCTCTCTCTCTCTCTCTCTCTCTCTCCTCCCTTCCCCACTTCATTAGCTTCCACTATTTGCATGGCTCTGATGCTGCTGGTGTTTAGGTGCATGTGTTGCCGCGGGAGATGCTGGGGCTATCGACGTTTGGAGTGTCCATGGCGCTCTTGAGATGGCTGCCGCTGAGGCTGGTGGACCAGTTCCTGAGCGCCATGGCCCATCTCCTGCTCGGCGACACTGACAGGCTCGGCCTCCGAAGGCCCAAGACGGGCCCCATCGAGCTCAAGAACCTCACGGGCAAGACCCCGGTCCTCGACGTGGGCGCCCTCGCCCAAATCAAATCAGGCAACATAAAGGTGCATGGCTTCTCCGTCGAACTACTCGTGTGCATGCCTCCATTAGATTACTCTCCAAGCAAGCGTAGGATCGAACTCCTCCTCCATCGTTGCTAAAACTTGTGCCTCCCCTTTCTTTCGCGGGGACGAAGGTAATGCAGGGGTTGAAGGAGATGACAACGGGAGGAGCCAAGTTCGTGGACGGGACAGAGATGCAGTTCGACTCGATCATCATGGCGACGGGTTACAAGAGCAACGTACCTTCGTGGCTCAAGGTATCACAACGTGTTTGGTTAGTCTTCCTGCTCACGAGGTGAGGAGGCCTCCTGCGTGGGTCATGCGACTGGAGGCATCACTTTGTGGTGCCAGAGGTGCAGAGGTGGGCCAAAACCGGGGCAGGTCTACTCTGCACCATCATGCATGGACGCAGCACTGATACGTTCGCTGTTCCAACAATGGCAGGGTGACTGTGGCCTGTTCACGAAGGAGGGCATGGCCAAAGACCCATTCCCCGGCGGATGGAAAGGGGAGAAGGGGCTCTACTGCGTGGGCTTCACCCGGCGAGGCCTCCTCGGGGCCTCCCATGACGCTCTCAACATCGCCCGCGACGTCCTTCTCCGGTGGAAGGAACCCCGTCATATGGCCATGCGGTGAAGGGAGCAAGAAGAGAAGACCTCCTCCCATCCTTCTTCCTGTGTTCTTCTTTTCACCCCATCGTGCAGGGCGGTGCAGAACTAGAGAACATGTATATTTTGGATACAGAAATGGAGACCGAGAAACCTTTAGTATTTCCTTTCCGTAGCATGAAATCATTAGGAGATCTCCCAACGAGGTATATGTTCTGGTGGTCAAACCTTTACTTGGAACAGCTTGCAGTAAAGGGATGTAAGACCTCTGACGCTTGGGCATCTGCTGTGCCACGCATGCGCTATTCATCACCGCATGCCGGAGAAGAAGGCAGACTGCGTCAGAGGGAATAAATGGCTCCATGGAAATCTTATGGTGCTCTCTGTTGCATCGTTAAGTGAGTCGTCGTCGCCTGCGAAACCTCTCACGCTTTGTGTGCTGCCATGAAGCTGCTGCTTTTTACTCAGTTGCATCAATAGACTCTTTCTGAGCGTATGAACCACACAATGATGGGTGGCTACGTCTGCATGGCTTCAGCATCCTTAGTACAAGAGGAGCATTCCCTCTAAGAGTAGTCGACTCGAGTTGCAGAGCATCACTTTCACCAGGGGGTCGTTCTTTGGTCAGTGCCAGGCTCCGTTTGATGCACGCTTACCCTGCACAAGAGAGCAAGCAACGTCACTGCTGATGCTAATGGCGTACGATACTGAGGACCTGCAGCAGACTGAAAGCAACTCATTGTACAGAAAATTAATCCATATGCTCATTAAACTAATATATGATCACGATCATATAAATTAGGTGCCATAGGATCTCACTGATGTTGACACCCGACGAAGATGATAACGCTGGTTGTATCGTGCTTTGTCTCTCGTGCTGCATCGGGAGCGGTTCCACGTGGGTTATCCTTGTCCTTTGCACTGTTGATGCAACAGGCTTTGAAAACGTAGCTGGGTCTCGTGATTACGGCCATCGATTTTGACCGAGAACCGTGTCAGTGGTTTCAGGTGGGCTCGGCAGAGGAGAGAGAGAGAGAGAGCGATGGCGGCGGCGGTAACAGCTGCGGCAACTCAAGAACGAGGTCTCCCGAAG
Organism: Musa beccarii; assembly: GCA_024322285.1. Lineage (NCBI taxonomy): Eukaryota > Viridiplantae > Streptophyta > Magnoliopsida > Zingiberales > Musaceae > Musa > Musa beccarii. The sequence goes on from CM044399.1 coordinate 12,033,679, forward strand.
ATCGACTTCACCGGCGTGGGCCAGGCCGACACCGGATCGCCTGGCTGGGAGGCTGTGCGGGAGCAGGTGATGCAAGCGCTTGGGTCCTACGGCTGCTTTGAGGCGGTGTACGACCGGGTTACTCCCCAGCTCCGTGGCTCGATGTTGGAGCTGGCCGCCGAGGAACTGTTCCCGCTGCCTCTCGAGGCCAAGATCAAGAACACCTCCGACAAGCCCTTCGGTGGTTACCTCGGCCAGATCTCGGGCTTCGACTATGGGAGCCTCGCCATCACGGACGCGCCCCAAGGTTCTGCGGCCTCCTGTGGCCCGACGGGAACCCCGATTTCTGGTAATCACCATCTTCCTATTCCTCCGTTCCATCACGCAGTGCGAACTGCGAAAGTGATGGGCACGCATATGATCTGCTTGTAGCGAGAAGGCGTATACGTTCTCCAAGAAACTGGGAGAGCTGGAGGAGACGGTGAGGAGGATGGTGTTGGAGAGCCTAGGGGTGGCCGAGCACCACGAGGAGCTGTCGGCGTCCACCTGGTACTTGCTTCGTTTCTCCAAGTACGGTGCGGTCGGTGATGGCGAAGAGGAGGAGGGAGAGAGGAAGAAGGCGGGGTATATGGCGCACCGGGACGCCAACACGCTGGCGATCGTGTGCCAGCTGAACGGGGTGGATGGGCTGGAGGTGGACAGCGGAGACGGGGAGTGGATCCCCGCCAAGCCCGGCTCCCCCACCTCCTACTTCGTCATCGCCGGCGATGCCTTTCGGGTACTGTAAAAAAATCAGGATCTGTTGTTGTCGTAGTCAACTACGTCATGCTTGTCCCCATCAGTGGACTACATGCAAGACACGTTCGCCTGCCGACGAAGCCCATTCATATCGGTAAACTTTGTCTCTCCTGGCAGGCATGGAGCGATGGCAGGGTGACCGCCCCTCTGCATCGCGTCAACGTGGATGTCGAGGACACGAGATACTGTGTGATACTATTCTCAGTTCCCAACGACGAGGCGGTGATCCAAGCCCCGGCGGAGCTGGTGGACGAGCGCCGCCCCTCCCTGTTCCGTCCTTTCGCCTTCGGCGGGTTCCTGCGATTCTGCGTTACAGAGGCGGGCATGAAGGCCAAGTGCAAGCTGAGTGCTTATTGCGGTCGGGCGGCCGCAGCGGAAGCATGATCGCTACCTGCTGGGGATGGGAACGGTGTGGTGGTCCGCAGCTCGCCGTCCTTGGAATCATAGAGCTTCCTCCATGAACTTATTCCCTTAGTGTAACAAAATGAGGTTAAACGAGCTGCAATTTAGTGGTCATTTCTTGCTCAACCCATTATATAATCATCGACAGATACAGCCAGAGAACATGAAGCCATGAAACTGATCAACATGAAGACAATACAAATTTTCGACCTGTGGAGCCATAGTTCTTGTTACACCTTTGTACATGACAAGAAATGAAATTTTAAGCCTAGAAACTGAACATGTAAAACCATGAATAAAAGCAAGTATTTTGTAGTTTCCAGTATCATGTCTATGCTCCCCCACAGATTGACACCAAGGATTTACAACAAAAGAATCATTGCTGCAGTCATCAGCATCCATTCGCGTGATCTACTTTTCATCAACTTGACAATTCCTCAAATTTCTTAAGGACATGGGAGGAGAACGCGATATTATGTTTAACTTCTCAAACATCTGTGGAGAATAAACCTCGTAAAAGTTAACTAATTAATAGCACAAAAATTAAGAAGAAAGAAATCACAGCATACGAGTCATTTTAAAGTTTTTGATTCTTGAAATCCTACAATAACATACGATACACAAGGGTGAATATAAAATCTCCCTTGAAGGCAGAGCTTAGTTTACCATCAGTTTGTGTTGAAGGCCTGGACATACATCCCGAGATGCAATGAGATCCCATGGCTTTTATATTTTGATGGTAAATTAGATCACTCATTTGTAAAGACAAAACTATCAAGTGGTAATTCGTAAAAGAAGAACATCAGTGGTGGATGTAATGCCCGCTAGTGACTGGCAAAATACACATGGATGAAGAAAAGTATAATTGCAGAAAAATCCCTAACATAAGCTGGATGGTCATAGAAACAATACAAGGGAGCAGCTAAATCAGAAGCAACAGAACAACCAAAGGAATTCTTAAAGTAAGCTTACTAATTGGACATGTTATAGGTTGTTCTTGAATTAGAAAAACAAGAAGATTATGACAGAATACAGCAGAAGATGAAAATTCATGATCTTGAGTACCATGTCCGATAATTGTTTTCGGTCATAATTACATGCTGCTCTTGTGCAGTCCCCATGGACTGAACTGGCCGCTGACCTGGTTTTGTTGTTTCATACCACCAATTTTTATTGGTATCCTTCACTCTAGGCATAAATTAAGTGTGGAATCCTCTCAAACTACCAAATGCTTCAATTGTGATGACAGTCCACATGGTATGAAAAAAAAAAAAAAAACTACAGTAAAATGTTAAATAGCGACTGCCTGATCTGAATCAGGTGATAATTAGTGAGGCTCAAATTTGCAGATTAAACTCCGCCTTCCAGATAGTGGTTGAGGCATTGGAGGCATCTAGGCACCATATTATTTTTGTCTGAAAATTATATGACGCTATATCTTTCCTTAATTCTCAACATACAGAAAAACAAATGGTCATATTGCTCCTCTAGCTACAAACGCTGACCCCTTGTAGACCCTCATTTGTGGAAGCCATCCTTCTTTTATTTTATTTCACTACATCCATCAACACTGTAGTTAATGAATTTAGAAGAAAAGATATCCGATGCAAGAGGAGTGCATATTTGTAGCATGAAACCAACTATGATGTTACTTGAATATTATCTTAGGTGTGCATGCATCACATAAGAATAAGGATATAGAATTATAGATGACAAATAGTAACAAGCAAAAGATCGCTTACTTGAACGAAGTCTTGCAATAGGAATTTCTTGCAACTCACGCCTGATGCACAACCGTTTGCCGAGGAATGACATCGATGCCAAACCAGTGATGTTAACAACCCACCAGGTAATCGAAGATGGCCAACCCCCATATATGATGCATATAAAGAGATGGATGATGTAGAGAGTAGCTGAAAAATCCAAGCACTTTTTAGCTCTTTCTATCAAGTGAAACAAATAACCTGCCCTGCTCAAGCAAAAAGGAAGCTCACTAAGATAACATTCTGTTGAAGTAATTCATAGGAATTAACATTGTTCCTTTGAGCAATATTAAATGGCTGTAATAATGAGTTAATTTCCATATTTCAAAACCTGAAGAGCTCAAGAGCAGCACTGCAAGTAGTGGAATTTCTATACATCAAGCAGCACATGAAAGTTCATCAAACTAATGAATGTGATGTGCCTAAATTTCAAATATATAATCGATGCAAAAATTAGGAGAAGATTATCAATAAGAAAGGAGAAGTTTCATATCCAAAAAATGCAAAACTGGTAGGAAGAATTCAAAGCAAACAACAGCAAGGGGGAAAGGAGATTAGGAAGCAACTCCCTGGAGGCAATCGAAAACGAAAGTAGAGCAAATTAGTGAGCACAAACAAGAAAGCTGAGATCTGTAGCCGCCCTAGAGGCAACCCAATACAATAGATGAGGAAATTAGTGACCACCACTAAGAAAGCCGAGATTTTTTACCCGGCGAGGGAGCTGAGAAGGAACGAGGCGATGGCGCACCATCCGGTGACCGTGGAAGTCACAAGCGTCGAGAAATCGAAGAAGTACACGAGGCTCATTCGGGGCACTCGAGCGCTAACGAGAACGGCCATGAACAATCCTAGTGTCAGATAGTAGAGGCACTGGAGGCAGACGATCTGCGACACGATAAGCCACGGATCCCACACGACCGCCCCATAGAACATAACGACTCCGTCTCCGCTCGAACCAAAACCCTATCGCCTTCCTTCTCACAACCCCCCGATTCGAAGCAGGCGGAACCAAATCCGCCGGGAACTTCCACTTTTCCTCTTGAAGTACCGAATCAAGAACAGCCGAAAATTTCGCTTCGTTATTCCCCCAAATCAACTCCCAAGCTTGGGTACCAGAGAAAATTTCAAATGAACCAAATGCGGAGGAACACTGCCAAGATCGGGAATTCGAACCTCAACTGCACAATCCACCATGAATTGATGAGAAAGAGATCCAGAAGGGCAACCAACCAAGCCAACCTCCCGCGATCTCGTCCGACGATGCTTCGGCCAAGCAAGAGAGGATCGGGGTCTCGAATCGCGATGAGACCTGCGAAATGACGGACACAGAGAGGACGCGATTCCTTTACGCGGCCACCAACTTCCCCATCGACTCAAGAATAAAAGCGGGGCCCGCGGGTCATCGTTAGACGACTGGTAAGGAAATGGGTCACGCATCAACAGCGTAAGGAGAGGGACGATCCTGATATTAATTTTGAATTTTATTCAAAATATAACTTTTACGCATATATATATATATGTATATGTATACTAATTACATTTAACTGGAAATCCATATCAACATTGACACACTTCGAGCAGATTCATCTTCTCCTCCTCTTTCTTTCCTCTTCAACATATGAACAAGTGGTCATTGTCTCTAATGGTGCAAATATCTTCGATTTCTGCACCATCAGCTGCGAGAACCCTCCTCCTTGCTTCCATCCCAAATGTCTTCTCTGCGCACAAACAATGTAAGAGCCATTGCTTTTAGCTGCAGATGAGTTCAACTTTTGTTGGATGGATGGATGGATGGAGAAATGACTCATGAAAAGCGAATGAACAATCTTATTGAATTGCATCTGCAATCATTGTCTGTTGTTAGGGTGTATATGAAGACAAAAAATATGAAATACATATATTTTACAGACTGATAGAAATGTTCTTTGTGATACTAACATTTGTGATTCAACTACAACAACTATAAAATCGCGAGTCTCAACTCTAATGATTGAAATAGACTAAAACTTTTCGGCAGGTATCACTTCTGATAGCTTTAATTAGCTGAGAACTAAGTAACCTTCCCCTGTCATGAACTCGGAATGGATCCACCAGCTGAGACCAAGCACTTTGATTCTTCCATGATGTGTCAGAAATACAATAAGTTCTGATTGTTATAAGTTTGCTTTTAAGTTTAATGCAAAAAACAAAGGGATAATTTTGTGAAACTTGAATTTTAGCACAATTAGATCTTCGTACCTGCCAATTGCAGTAGCTCTTCCATTGAATCAGGTAGAAAAATGAGTTTTCCTGCAGCATGCCTTCCTATTTTGCTAGCTTCATCAGGATGACGTCCATGAATTGTCACTCTCTTGTCTAAATCACATGAAGTTGAGCTATAAGCTGCTGTTGGTGGCTCTGCAACAACATACAAGCATGAAGTGCTTTACTTCCATATCCAATCTGGATGCTTGTTTTGCTGTTCTTGATACAAATGCACACCAAGCAATGATTAAATGGTTACATGATGCATAAGGTATCCTCCTCTAATTTTCTGCTGATTCCAGAGGATAATGTTTCGTGATTTCTACCTTGTGCAGCAGTTTCCTGGTCATTTGACATTGATGCTTCAAGATGCTGTAGTTCCTCTGAGATTCCTTCCTGTTGCCGAAAATTCATGATCCTATTTTGTAGTCTTAACATAAAATGTTTATGTTTGATGTTTCCTACTGTTTAATAGAGTGATGTACCTCATTCATTTGCCTCAGCAACTCCGGCACAAAGGCTACCTCTTCGATCAAGTCTGTGCTGAGCTCCTTGAGGAACTGCAAATGATCAAAGCCTCAAAAGTAAGAAAAGATGGTGTTCCTCCTCATCAATTTGACAGAACACCAAGAACTAGTAATACTCAGTCAACATGTTCCTCGATACACCGTTTGCAGCTCCAAACCTGCATGAAGTTGGATAAGACTCTCTTCCCATCTGCATTATATGGCTGCACAATCTGCATAAAATGTCGATGACTGATTCGAACGACCTGCGAAAGCCTCTTGCTTCGCACCGTAAAGGGCTGTGGGATGTTGAAGATTACCCCGATTTCTCCTACCAGATCTGCAGGACCTAATGTTGACAGAAACTAAAAGTTTCACCGTGTATCAGTGGCGCTATGTAAGAATCAGAGAACTGTGTTCTGCTTTCTCTGACGGCAACTCTCGTACCTTTTCTGCTCCATTCTTAGATGTCAAGACATCCTGCATGATTGCAAGATTAGAAGAAGGGAGTGGTCAAGACGTCAGATGTAGCCTGTGTGTTCTGGCCATACCACTGCGCCAGAGACGATGATGTAGAGGTCGGTGGGGATCTCGTTCTCTATGATGATGTCCACTTTGGGAGGGAAGTACTCTGCTTTCATCTCTGAAACCTGCCACAGCATATCAGCTTCGTTTGTGTTGATCATGTGTGGTATCAGATATATTACTGTGGTTACCAGCTGCGCTATGAACTCCTGTGAGGCTCCTTTGAAGAGGTACGTGGCTTCGACGGTTCTCTGGAAGAGGTGCTGGGCGATGGTGGATCTGATCGCCTTGGGCAGGTCCGCGATCACCTCTTCCTGCTGCAACTCCATCGTCTTGAACCGGAGCTGTAGGTGTGCCATCGTCTGCTCCCGCAGGCCGTCCGGCAGCCGGTGCTTGCTCGCGAACCGCGAAACTTGATGAATGGTGTCCCTCTGCGTGCATGCCAGCATCAAAAGACCGGCACGGAGCCGCAGGGGAGGATGAAGAGGAAGCAGGACTGGCGGGTACCATGAGGAAGGTGCGGGTGGCGGCGTGGACGATGAGGTTGGTCATGTTGCCGATGAGGTAGGCGGTGAGGCCGATGTTGAAGAGCATGAGGAAGATGGTGAACACCTTCTCGCCGGTGTTCCAGGCGTGCAAGTCGCCGTAGCCGACGGTGGTGAGGGTGGTGATGGACCAGTAAATGGCGTAGGTGTAGCCCAGCCATATGCTTCGCTCTTGGAAATCCGGAATCAGGCTGCCGATCCATGTCTTCTCCTTCACTCGGTAGTGGATGGCCATCCAGTAATACACGCAAGCCGATGAGTGCACCGCGAACAGTGTCACCTGCGCCAGGAAGAAGAAGAAGAAGAAAAAGACGTTCGTAGCCCAAAAGACCCCAACTCATGTGAATTCCATGCATGGCATGCAGATGAGCTTACGCAGATGAGCTTCACGTATCTTATCCAGAAGTAGCTGAATCGAATGTCCTTCTCCAGCCTGCAATACATCATTTGGTACGAGAAAGATGAATGAGAATTAACAATCTATTTCAAACGATAAGCGTAATTCTAACATCAAAGAAAACGATAACATATTTGTTCCTCGATAGAAATATTCATGTCTCAGACAAGAACAAAAAGAAGAAAGAAAACATCTGATATGAGTAAAGATTAGAAGAGTTGAATTACATATAACCTACGAGTTCAAGTTTTTTAATTGAATTAACGCTTGCTTTGATATATATTAACCTTAACAAGGTTGACTCAATTTTATAGTCATTACAAGATTTCTAACAAGACAAAAAAAAATAAAAAGAATTGAGTCAGTCAAGCTATAATTTGATCAAATGAAAATGAACTACATCATGATGGATACAGAGATTGAACCCAAAGGTAAGAAAAAGACAATCGATCAATACATGAATAAAATAATATTAAAAATATTATGCTAAGAAGGTCTAACATAATTGAAAGAATTAGGTTACATGTATTATGTTAACCCTTACTAGATTGACTCACACTTATCGTCGTCGCGGCATTATTACGTTCCTCACCTTATGCCCATTTGGTCATTCAATATGTAGGTCTATCAGCAGTTGGTGCCATTAGTAGATTCGGAACTAAAATATTGGATTTGCTGCATAATGTGATCTTCATAGGACATGCTTTAGTCGAAGTTCACAATGGACGGGACAAGGGATTTGGTTTAGTTTATGAGATAATTAGATTCCTTTTGGACGAGCTCTGCTTTCCATCATTTGCACAACACTTACCATCATTGTTTTATCAGGGAACAGAAGGAGATCATAAGTAAATTAATGAATGGAGGCCACAGCGGAGATCACAATGGATTTTGTGTATCATCATGTTGGATTTCATTTTGTCAGGTGAAATCTAAAGCCTTGTTCTTTGCATCTGAAGATTCCCTGGTTTCATGTTTATGGCCTACCGGAGATTAGAATATTACGTGGAGGAGGTGTAGATTGAGAGCTTACCTTGCGAACAGCTTGCTTGCCCGGCGGAGCCGCCACAGCCGGAGCAGATTCACGACTCCAAAGACCGACCCACCGTTCCTTTTACCGGTGATGATTCGGTACATGATATGGAAGGGGATGGTAGATGCCACGTCCATCACAAACCATGGTCGCGTCAAGTATCTGTAGCACACAAGAAGATGAGTTGTGATGATCAGTTTGATTAGAGAGAGAGAGAGAGGTGGACATGGCTGTCTTGTTGAGCTTGAAGATGAGGAGATTCAGATTCTACGTGCACGCAAGTGCACCTCTTTGCTATCTTTCTCCGGTCATCTACGAGGAGGTACGTGGAGCTGTTGAAGTAGGCGACGGAGAAGGAGACGACGATGTCGACGCCGAAGAACACGTCGACGACGAGGTCGACGACGAGGAGCGAGCCCGAGCTCACTTGCGGAAACGCCAGCTCCAACGGCGACGCCCATGCTGAGTAGAAAACCAGCACGATCAGAAACATCTGCCACCACCTGTCAAAACGAAACTCGATGACGATCAAGAGAGGAAACGAAATGGCCAAGAAATTAGAGAGAGAGAGAGAGAGAGAGAGAGAGAGAGAGAGAGAGAGAGAGAGAGAGAGAGAGAGAGAGAGAGAGTGGTCTTCTTGACCTGTAACGGGGATCATACGGTGCAATGACATATTTCTTGATGTCAGGGTAGTTTCCATCAACGCCAGCTCCGAAGGCCGGAAGGAGGCTACTGGAGAGCGCAGCGAAGCTCTTAATCTGGCCACTCGACCACCCTCGTCTTATCAACCATGGCTTCTGCTTCCTCCTTTCGTCCTCCGCCATGGCTTCCTCTCTGTTGCTCATCTTCTGGTGCAGTAGCCCTGCCAGAGAGAGAGAGAGAGAGAGAGAGAGAGAGAGAGAGAGAGAGAGAGAGAGAGAGAGATTCTTACTGCTACTTAAAGAAGGTTGGAAACATGAAGTGTTTCTGAGTTCCATCTGCAACACGCAATACAATACATATAAGAATGACCTGATCATGCTTCTTTAGAAGCCTGACAATGATAAAGATTGCTACATGGGTAAGTTATTTGTTTATGGTGAATCATTGCAGGAAAAGTCAACTGCTACTCAGCTCATAGTTGTATAGTCCACCGAGGCCTAAGAGGTCTCCAGAGTCTACCAATGTAGCATGGAGAGATGCCAAATACCAATTGGATCTTGCAACACTTTACTTCCTTCTTTTAATGAATTTTGCAGGATTAGGTTCAGCACAGCCTACTCTTAAATATGTTGCTTGAGGATCACAATAAGATAAAATTCTTTATGTTGTGTAGTATAATTTTGATGGTTCTCTGATTCTTGTTTGGTTTTTTTTTTTTTTTTTTTTTTTTTTTTTTGGGGACCAGTTGATAGTTAATATCTTGGTCTGGTTTTATGTAACAATTCTGCCCAAAAAATCATTCATATCTCATGTTTAAATATTAATGTTTGTTAAGAAAATGATGGGTGATATCGATAATAGTTGGATTAACCTAATTTGATTTGAACTCGTATGGATAAAAAATCTTTGAAAATTATGAAGAAGGTATTTGATACTCAATCCGATGCCGACGTATAAGAAGACTTAGATCAGATAAGATTCTCGATACGATCTCTTTTATGCTTAAGTTAATAATAAAATAAAATAAAAATTATGAACAATCGATGTGACGTTGATTAGTGTAACATGATAAACCTTTTATAATCGATCAAGTTGCAAAAAAATTTTTATGATATGATATTTTATATTGAATTGATGTCTATATGACTTGCAATTAACCGGGGCTTCGTCGATTTAGGTAAATATTTCCTACACGTTGCTATGAGAAATTGATTGTGAAGGCTTTAAATGGACGATGCTTTAAGGCATACTCTTACTGCTTGTGGCTATCCAAAGAAGCCATTACATTATGTTACCTTTCAGTAATTAGTGTTGTTACTAACCAATGCATAATGCTGTGATGTTATGCAGAGATTTCTTCAGATGACATGTTAGAGTTACACTGATATTTTACAAGGAGAAAACTTCCATGATCATCATCCACGAGGTCTTTGTAGAGGGAGAAAGCTCCACAAGCTTCCAAGATTCATGAATTGCTCTTGGACAAAGCATCAACTGTTGCATTGAAAAGTGGGGTTCCTTGTGCTGAATTTTCTGGCAGATATTGAACTCTTGGATTCCAGCAGGTGTTGTGTCTATGGACTTCGTGTGGGGAGGAGTCGCCTTCGTCTCCTCGAGCAACCTTCACTGGAGGATGCAGTCGTCTCAAGGCAGTTCTTTGGCATGACAAAGAAAAGCTAGAAACATGCAGTGTGTGAGAGTGCAAGAGTAAGCTGTTTACTCGTCTGATGAACCCTAAGGCTAACCTTCCTCAATAGTTATATGGGTAAAATCAAATTCAATTGGACTAGACATTGATGGATGTTGGGAGGAATTGATGGAGGTGGGTGGCACTAGATTCCTCCTCCATTTGAGGATTGGATCTTAGATTATTATTGGATGCTTGCAATCATTCAGAGAGACAAAAGATATTTATAAATTAGATTAAAGACTTTCATTCAACACACAAACAACATCCAAAATTAGATGGACACAAAGCTTCTAACTGATATCTTCAATAAGATAATTAAGGCTTCTTCACATATTTTAAGTCTTTGTAGAGCTGTTTTAAATTATTTTATAATTTTTACTAAAATCATATATATATAGAGAAAAATAAATTTGACTAACAAATTATGACTGAAGCATACGCATATATCTAATTTTGTATGTCAAAAATATTAATTATTTACGAGGCCCGTCATATTTCAATTCTTATATCTCATTATCATAAGACATTCTCATATATTTTTGATGCGTTAAAGATGTTTTTACGTATTAAATTTGAATATGGAGTAATTACCTTTGAACAGTTTGGATGACAAAAATATTCATGAAAATATTATGATTCTTGCATATGAATATATATATATATATATATATTTCTCAATTTTGCTAAAAAGTATATATTCATAAACGTTTATTCACTAGTTTAAATTAAAAACAATTATTGTACATATTTAAATTCTTTCCCCAGCCGTTAAAGTCTTCTCATCACCGTGGGTTCGTCAATTCCCCGCCAAGACCGACGGTCGAGATCGCGGTGATGGCTGGCCACTTTATTTTATATGACTAAAATGTTCCCATGGATTTAACACGTGTCATTTAATGGCCCATATTATTAGGGGTAATTTCGTCATAAAAAGATTCACCGTGTAATCCTCGATCGAGTCGGTTTGAACGGCCCTGATCGGCACATGCGAACATGGGCTGGGCTGCTCCAAGCGCACGTGACTTCGGGTCGGGTTGTGGAAACCCCCGGGCGTGGTACCGCACAGGTGGCTTCTACGGTCCTTCTAATCACGATGCGGGACCCACTGCGTAGGCATAACACAACCTCCACCGAAAAAGCAGGTATGTTGCACGGGTGGTCCATAGAAAAGTGGCCAAGCGTTGTTCTTCTTCTTTTATATAGAAAGAACACCTCGTCCGCTTCTACTCGACTCCGTTGTGACTGCTCGTCTCTGCACACCTGCCGCGAGTGCGGATAGCGTGACCAATGGCGGAAACCAAACCCTAGCTTGACCCTATCCGGCACCATGGAGGGTCGAGAACGCCGACGCTCCTCCTCCTCCGCCTCATTTTTCTGCCTCGGGTGCCTGCTTTGCTTCCTAGGCATCGCCTTCGGGTCGGGCGACGCTGGCGATTTGGAACTCCTGATGTCATTCAAGGCCGCGGTCGCCAACCCTCAGCTGCTCCCCAGCTGGGACGGCCTCGGCGGCGGTCCCTGCTCCTTCGCCGGCGTCAGCTGTAGCCCCGGCGGCCGCGTCGCCGCTGTCGTGCTGCAGGGCGTCTCACTCGGCGCCGACTTCCGCGCTGTGTCGTCCTCGATCCTCGCCCTCGGTGGCCTCGAAAGCCTCTCCCTACGTGCTGTGAACCTCACTGGGACTCTTGACGGTGGCCGGTGCGGCGGCAGGCTCTCCGACATCGATCTCTCCGGCAACGGCCTCTGCGGATCCCTTGCCGAGATCTCCTCTCTCGCCACGGCTTGCCCCGGGCTGAGATCGCTCAATCTCTCTGGCAACTCCGTCGGGGTTCTGCCGACTGCCGCGGTGAAAGATGGTCATGCCGTCGTCGGGTTCGAGATCGAGACGCTCGACCTCTCCTTCAACAAGTTCTCCGGAGAGGACGAACTCCGGTGGCTCCTCTCCAACCTGGGTTCCCTCCGCCGCCTCGACCTGGCCGGGAACCGCTTCTCCGACGGGATTTCGGCCATTCCCAACTGCTCCTACCTTCAGCACCTGGACCTTTCGATGAGCGGCCTCTCCGGCGAGATCAGCGTCGGGGTCTTCAGTGGCTGTCGGAGCTTGACCTACTTGAATCTCTCCTCCAACCACTTCACCGGAACCCTCCCCTCCGACCTCTCCTCGTGCACTTCCTTGGTCTCTCTCAGTCTTTCCAACAACAACTTCTCCGGTGAGTTACCCCTGGAAGTCCTGATCTCGATGCCGCACCTCAAGACCCTTGAGCTCGCCTTCAACAATCTCACCGGCAGCCTCGGCGACTTGATCACAATGATGCCGATGCTCCAAGTGCTCGACCTCAGCTCCAACTCCTTGACGGGATCGATCCCCTCGGAGTTGTGCACGAGCCCAATCTTCGCCTTGGAGACGCTCTACTTACAGAACAACCAGCTCACTGGCCGCATCCCAGCGTCGCTGAGCAATTGCACCAAGCTCGTCTCCCTGGATGCCAGCCTCAATTACATTGGCGGAGCCATTCCTTCCAGGCTCGGCTTGCTCCCTTCCCTTCGTGATCTCATCATGTGGCAGAATTTGCTGGAGGGCGAGATCCCACTGGAACTTTCCAATATCCGAACCCTCAAGAACCTCATCCTTGACAACAATGACCTCACTGGGTCGATCCCTGCCAAGCTTGTCAATTGCACTAGCTTGAATTGGCTCTCTCTGTCGAGCAACCGCCTGAGCGGATCAATCCCCTCATGGATTGGCCAGCTGCGCAACTTGGCCATTCTCAAGCTCGGCAACAACTCCTTCTCTGGTTCGATCCCTCCTGAGCTCGGTGATTGCAGGAGCTTGATATGGCTGGACCTCGGCAACAACCAGCTCAATGGATCGATTCCCCGAGCCCTGGCCGACCAGTCTGGCAAGATTGCGGTGGGCTTGGTCACTGGTGAGCCATACGTGTATCTGAAGAACAATGGTACCAGTGGATGCCGTGGAACAGGCAATCTACTCGAGTTTGGCGGGATCCGACCAGAGGATCTCGATCGATTGCCCAGCCGACAGTTTTGTAACTTCACGAGGGTCTACAAGGGGATTACCCAGTATACCTTCAATAATAATGGCTCGATGCTCTTTCTCGATCTCTCTTACAATCAGCTCAGTGGAGAGATTCCCAAAAAGTTTGGCAGCATGTACTACCTTCTGATCTTGAACTTGGGCCACAATATGCTCTCTGGTCCAATACCACCAGAATTGGGGAGCTTGCGGTATGCTGCAGTGTTGGATCTCTCTCATAATGCTCTTGAGGGGCCGATTCCACCATCCTTCTCCGGCCTTGCCATGTTGTCCGAGATTGATCTCTCAAACAATAAGCTCAATGGGTCTATTCCTGAACTAGGTCAGCTGGCGACCTTCCCCCGGTACCGCTACGAGAACAATTCAGGCCTCTGTGGGTTTCCTCTCCCGTCTTGCAAGGACCTTGCTGGACCTAAATTGAGCACCCAACACGGGAGGTCTCACCGTGGTCAAGCCTCTCTTGCCGGGAGCATTGCAATGGGATTGCTCTTCTCACTGTTCTGCATTTTTGGTCTAGCCATAATCATAATTGAGACAAAGAAGAGGCGGAAGGAGAAAGACAACAGTAACTGCTCAAGGGACATTTATTTTGATAGCCGATCTACCTCAAACACCACCAGTTCGAACTGGAAGCTGACTGCCACCAAGGATGCATTGGCTATCAACCTTTCCACATTTGAGATGCCTCTCAAGAATCTCTCTTTTGTGGACCTGGTTGAGGCAACCAATGGCTTCCACAATGACTTCCTGATAGGTTCTGGTGGATTTGGTGATGTTTACAGAGCCCAGCTGAAGGATGGTAGTGTTGTTGCAATCAAGAAATTGAAACATGTGAGTGGGCAAGGTGATCGAGAGTTCACAGCTGAGATGGAGACCGTTGGGAAGATCAAGCACTGCAACCTGGTTTCCCTTCTGGGCTACTGCAAAGTTGCAGAAGAGCGGCTTTTGGTCTATGAGTACATGAAATATGGGAGCCTAGAAGATTTGTTGCATGACCGCAATAAGGTAAAAATCAAGCTGAATTGGGCAGCGAGGAGGATAATTGCTCTGGGGGCAGCCAGAGGTTTAGCATTCTTACACCATGACTGCATTCCTCACATAATTCACAGAGATATGAAGTCCAGCAATGTTCTTCTTGATGACAACTTGGAAGCCCGGGTCTCAGATTTTGGCATGGCGAGACAGATGAGTGCAGTGGACACACACTTGAGTGTGTCTGCACTAGCAGGTACACCTGGCTATGTCCCACCCGAATACTATCAGAGCTTTCGATGCACCACCAATGGCGATGTTTACAGCTATGGTGTTGTCTTGCTTGAGCTGCTCACTGGAAGACGGTCAACAGGCTCCACAGACTTTGGAGACAACAATTTGGTGGGGTGGGTGAAGCAGCACTCAAAGCTCAGAATAAGTGATGTATTTGACCCAGAGCTACTGCAGGAGGACCGGCACCCGGACCTGGAGCTGGAGTTATTAGAGCACCTTAAGATCGCTTGTGCCTGCCTCGATGATAGGCCGCTGAGGCGACCCACAATGCTAGATGTGATGACAATGTTGAAGAGTATACAGGCAGGTTCAACCGTGAACACCATGTATTCAACCCCTGCAGCCTTGAATGGGGGCTGCTGCGAGGGGGATATGACCCTGACGGAAGGTAGAGAAGCAAAAGAGTAGAGAAGGGGACAAATTCAAGAGGACAGAATCGTTATGCAAGAAGGAGCTGATTGCCTTCACAAAGGCTCCCCAGACAAATATGGTCTTTAGCAGTGGTAACTTTCCCTTTAGCGTCAGTCTAGAGTACATTGTATGTATATAAAACATTGTTGTTTTCTTGTTTTCTTACATTAAATTTTTTTCATACATGATGGTCTCATCTTGTCACAATTCTGTACATACAAAGCAAATTTCTTCAGTTCTTGTTCCACTTTAGAAATGCATTGTCTTTCACCTAATTACTAAATTGTCTTGTTTGCTTTAGATGCTTCAAAGCATGACAGTGTAGTGAGTATTTATATCTATATCTGTTTACGCCTTCTCATTCTCATTGGCTGTTTGTCAAAAGAGATACTGAGATAACTACTCTGTTATGATTGAAAAATAAAATCTGCAGACCTTGATTTATGTTATGCTTTGGAACTTATAGAATGATTCTATTCGAAGTGTTACTATTTTTTCAATTAGCTACTTTGACATAAATCATTATCTGAATATACTTGTTCTAAATGTTCCCTCTACTTGTCACCTATTTCTCATATCTGTGTGATGCATTCTTTCTATTTAATGCTACTGCAGCCATTCAGTGTTCCTCCAAGTGCTTTTTCTATTAGAAAATAAACTACGGGCTTTCATGTCAAGATTGATTTAACCCTAGAAACCTAAGTCCTCACTAATCAAAATGGCCATGTAGAAGTTTTGTAACTTTAGCCCTTTCTTATCCAACCTTTATGTGGTCAAAGCTTGTTGAAAGATTTTGCCATGTCCAAATATCTTATGGATATTAAACCATTATAAGCGACACTGAGTTATAAATAACACACGCCTGGTTGTTAAATATTATGCTATTTAAAACTGCTGGTGTCTCACCCAATACTGCAAATGGATATTGATCTACAACAGACCAAAACCCATAAAAGAAGTTGATGTCAAGCAATAAAATAAAAAGTAAAGAAAACTTTATTCAAAAGAGTGAAAAAAGAATCAAAGATGCTAATCAAGGAGAAGAAAGCCACATGTCTGCATCTTGATAGAAGCAATTTGTCCCCGGCCAACCTTGCTTGATCTCCTCCATGTAGTTTCTTTCCTTTGAGCTGCACCTTTTCGTTATTGGAGGCGACTTGTGTCTTCAATCCTTCTCATGGGTGCTATCAATTGTCTAAGTGTTTCCCAATAATCAGTTGCCTATGTTTGGCTGATCTGAAAAGATTAGTAGTTTTTTCTTTTTAATATTTGCTATAGAATGTCATCTTTGTTACTCAGATATACTTTCACAAATTCAGAGAGAGGAATAATTTCATGTATCTTAACATGTAAAGATTTGATAAACTTTGTTGTCTGCTTCTAACTTGATACTGCTTTCATGCATCCTTTCATATTTTGGGTTAGAAGGCATCTGAACAAGGGTGTGTTCTATAATATTTATAAAGAAGGGTTTACATGGAAAAGTGTATGTTTCGTTATTTCTTTGGCATGTTTTTTTTTTTATTACAGTCATTGATTAAGATTATGCACAGTATAGATTCAGATATAATGCATCAGAACAAGGGGCATGAGTTCATCTCTTCTAGTCATCCGCACTGATCACTAGGTTAGAGCTTATGCTTGCCCTCCTTTGATTGGCCAGAACACTGAATTATTGTAGTCCTGCTAATCTTCCACTTAGCATTAGACTTATAGATTATAGCAGCAGACAACCAGTTCTCTAAGCTGTTAACTAGTTGCCATAGTTTGAGGTATGATCTAATCGACTCCCCATAAATGCATACTAAAGAGCAAGGATTTGCAAACAGCAGCAACATGAACAATTTTGAACTCAATTATCAACTGCTTTATTCCTCTTAGTACAACATTGTGCATTGGCATGTATTATTGTTACTGGAATGGCATCTTAATGTTATCATCTTGGCTTTTACACAGAAAACGGGGCTGCGGGTCTCTGGTGGCTGCTTGCTCTGCACACTTGCATGCAGGACATGGAGGAGCAGGAAGGCACAAGGACCAATGGGAGAAAGCATCAAAGCCACGCCCAATTATGAATCATGCTTTCCAGGAGTAGATTGTGTCAGGTAGCACACAAATCTCTGGCCTTCTCACCGAGGGGGTATGCATCTCTTTCCATTTATGTTCCCTGGTGTTTGTCAAAGTAGATGTCGACTAGATATTCCATCCTATTACAGAACATTTGAACACGTATCATCCCATGGTAATATTATCTCTTCCAATTGCATGGCTGAGAATTTTTTTTAGTTTCTCTCCATCAATGGAGTTTAGGTCTGCTGTGTGCACACTAAGGCCTGCACATGTTGGTGATGATGGGATATCATACAACCTGTTGGATAGCTCTGAAAGAATCATCTTGTCTCATGGGTTGTGCCTTGGGATCTGTCCTCTCTCTTATCGATCTCTTATTGCTTATTTACGTGTCTTCCTCAGGCGCGATGAACAGGTTCGAGCTGTGGAAGATATTGGGTTGCTGAACATTGCAACAGGTCCAGCTTTGTAACACCATAATTTTTCTTTGCATATTTTTGCGTGTATATTAATCATTGTTTTGATGAGCTAAATCTCGGTGTTAATGCTAATGAATCAGATTCCTCGTACTCATATCTAGGATTGAATGGTAAGTACATCGATTCAAATCAGAAATGACCCGAGCCAGACCAGCTGGTCTCCGGTCAGAGTTGGAATTGTACGTTGACAGATAAGATGGGACCTCTATGACACGCACCGTCATGGTGATGGACCCAGTGATGGAGACCGGAGAATGGTTCACCGTGACGACCGAATTATTTGGTCGGAAGGTGGATACCAACCGGGCTGGTCAATTGTTTCTTTTCTTGTTTTGCCCAGAAAAATAAAAAGAAAAACCCAAGGCATGAAAGAGAAGAAAAAAAAAACTCATCAAAGAGCCTTCATTTATATGCTGAAGATGGCAGGAGCTAATTCCCATTTTATTATTGGGACAAAAAACTTGCATATATATTCCTTAAAAAACGGTGCATACTTAGGTTTTTATAATTAACCTTTGTCTGTTGAGTGTTGACATTAATGTCTTTTTAAAATCCATCAAGAATAAGCATTTTAGATGTTTTATGTTCTTTTCTTATCTCAGATTAGCTATTTTAACTGTGAGTAGTATTAATTAATATAAGGATTTTTGGATGGATGGTAACAGGAGAATATATATATATATATATATATATATATATATATATATATATATATATATATATATATGTGGAGGAGGATGTGCTGCTTCCCAGCCATGCAAGATAGGTGTGTAAAAACTCTTTACCCAATGCTCATCGTTTTGGTCAATTAAATAGCTCATTCTTACTGAAAGTGACAATCCAAGATTCCAATGGAGCATATCATGTGTGATGCCAACCAAGTAGAAAAGCTCACCACATCTTTCATGCCACTTGCTCCTCCAGAAAAGAAGATACTCTCAATCCTGTCCATCACCCAGAAAGGGACAAGTCACACCAACCTGTGGGCAAAGCAGTAGCCCATGGCCTCCACCTGAGCTGGTTAGTGGAAGGTTTCTTTGAGGTAACCATCGCCAGGTACTAGTCTTCAGTGCTGCTTCTTATAAGCTATACTCTATTCAATGTTTTAATGATGAACTCGATCAACATTAAGATTATGCTGCACTTACATCTGGAATCTGAGTTGCATTATAATTGGATGATTTCAACAATGCTACCTGCTACAACTGTCAGTGTCTGGCAACTGATCACTGGATCCATTGAATCATATGCCAAAGACAAGTGGGACAGGGTAGAGAGATACTATCATATGGTGTACAGAGGAATTGATATAAACTTGTGGTGAAACGTAGCCACACAATGTTGTGCAGCAGATTGGAGCCTGACAATACCAAGAGCTTCCTAAGACTTGCAACCATCACTAGCAGAAACGGAAAAATGGCAAGAAATCAAGAAAGCTTCTTGACTCACTAAGAGAGAGAGAGAGAGGAATGGATTATTGAGTTACTATTACTGTTCCATGTTGTGGCGAGTGATCCAATTCTTAGAGGTAGAATGCAACAGAAGACTTGCTTCGACTCGAAGGATTCAGAAATAGAGCAGTCTCAGCTTTATTCTCTTTTATGCTTGTAGGGCATTTGAAATCAAAGAGTGATGTCTACATACACATGGGAAACAATGCATTGTTGGGCAAGCAAATAGAAGACCGGACGTGTCTGCAAGCCGAGCCGCACAAGAACGTAGGAAAGCACAAAAAACAGGGCATCCTTTTGGCCAAGGAAGAGCGAAGGATTCTTTACTTTTCCTTACATGTAAGAGAAGATAAGGCATCCCAAGGAGAGGTTTGGAATGACCGCGACGCCATGCAAAGCCACCGCAACGAACCGAGAAAGAAGAGGTGTACTATAAATGCAGCAGCCGGCCTCCAAGCATGCTGCACACGACACCAGCAGTTCATCTTCTCTCTATCAATTTCCATGGATGGCTCGAGAGGACCGCCCAAGCAGCTGGTTTACCAGGATCTGCAGCCATCCACCGAGTGGAATGAGACCCTTCATAATCATATCCTCCGTGTTCTTCTTCCAGGTAGAATGGCAATGACGAGAAGAGAAGAGATTCATATGGTTTTTAGCCATGAAAATTAATCATTCATTATCTCATGCATCTTTCGTGCATGAAAACATAGGTTTCAAGGCGGAAGACATCAAGATCCATGTTGACGACTCCTCCAGGAAGCTGCAGGTGAAGGGCAGGAGGCATGTGGGTCAGGCTACGGTGGAGCGTTTTGAGAGTGATTTCGACGTTCCTCCAGATGCCGACCTCGAAAGGGTCGGTGGGAGGTTCCAACATGGCTGGCTTTCCGTCATCATGCCAAAGAAGAAGATACAAGAAACAGAATCAACTCAGGTGGGTATCTCACAGGAAGAAGACAAGAAGAAGAAAGAGGAAGAGCCCATCCTGCAAGAGAAGCCAGAGAGTGGTCAGCACAAGGCCGTCGAGAAGCCAACAGACGGTGATAGGATCAAGGAAAGGCATTTCCCCATGGGAGTACCAGCAGGCGGTGATAGGAAACAGGAAGAGAAGGCAAAGAGTAGAACAGAGAGTGGAGAGAAGCCCAAGAGTTGCTGCACAAACAAACATGGCAGAAAGGAAGGTGCGAGTTGGATGAAGAGGATGGAGGGGATGGAGGAGTGGGTCGGCTCTCAAGTGGTGGATAAGATGGTGGAGAGCTTCAACAAGAACAGGAAGGTCATTGCCGCTGCAGCCGTAGGCTTCTCCATTGGCTTCTACGTGTCTCTAAAGCTGAGGTCAAGCAGCAGATGAGGACAGCATGCATGACGAAGCAAGCCATGGGCTCGGCGGTCTCACGTCCTCTTCACGAAAGTTCCGGTAATTGGTTTCTCATGTTCTAATATAAATACTATCACACTGTTCCCATCTCCTGTATTCTTCACAATAACCAAAGAAATCAAAACAAATAGTGGATATTTGCTTTTAATTTCTCATTTCAATTTCGGGACTTCCCGAGTTCAAGCCTATGGAATCACCAGATGGTCCAAATCTAGTCTTAAACAACTCAATTAGGTTTCTCAAATTTTCTTATCATGTTTTAGAGAGTGGGGGTTTTGTTAAAATAAATTATAATGCAAAAAAATTTAATATTAAAATCTAAAATATCATAAATTAAGGATAGATCATATGTTGGATGTCATAATCAAATATACTTGAGATGTTGAGGTATCTCATCTTAGATTTGCAAATAAAAAGTTAAGACTTCTTTTTATTTTAATCTCATCTTAGGCAAGTTTATGTTTCTATGTTATACGTTGATTAAATTCATTATATACGCGAGAGTAGAGGATTAAGAGTTTCTCTTATCAATGTTATCCTTAATATTTTTTTGATATAAATATACTTTCTTTTTATTGCCCAATAGCTTTATTTAAAATCTAATTAGATCTATAATATATCTTATTATAATTATAATAACTAATATTTGCCTAAGATCATATAATAAATAAATGAACAAAAAATTCTCATAGATTTGTATAGTTAGCCTTTACCCAATACGTTTGTATGAGTTGTGAAATTCATTTATCTAAATAAATAAATAAGATAATTCATGATAGAGCACAAGATTAAGCCACAACTCATGTACCCAATATTAAATTTGATCCAAAGGCCCATATAGATCCACGTCCATATATGGTTGGATCCATGTGTAACTAATATCACCTAACATAATCTATCTATAACATAATTTTTAACCAAATGTCGCTATGATTATTTGCCCATTTTTTGGATCAATGGTATGTGCTTCCCTGTAACATCCTACTCCTAGTCTCACTCATACTTACATGTATGACTAAGGTCATATGTCACTTTGATAAAAGTGTAAATAATTTTAAAAGTAAACATACTAATTTGCTAAATAAAATGATATGGTTACCTTACATAATAATTTTAACATATGTACATAATTATAACCTCTAACAATAAGAAAAATACATCCATATAATATATAATATATTTAAAATTATATATATATATATATATATATATATATGTGTGTGTGTTCATAGGTCATCATCCATATCTACACTACGTGTTGACTTTACAACCTAATTATCTGTGTGAGATACTAGTCTTTTTTCTTGCAAAACAAGGTTTACTAAATAATCACTCAATAAATATAAACTCTTATAGCTTTATTTAGGTAAACATATATCATGTTATATATATATATATATATATATATATATATATATATATATATATATATTATTTTAAAATTATTACCATAAGACATTTAATGATAAACACCTTATCCTATGACTTCTTTAGCAAATATAACCCTACAACATAGCATATGTAAAATAAAAATATAAAATTCAATGTTAAAATAATTTAAAATACTTATATATACACATGTAAGAAACATAACAAATTCATTGACTTCTACACCCAATATTATAATATATATATTTTTTGACAGTAGATGACATCATAATATATACATGCATTTCCATATTGAATATCATATATATATATATATATATATATATATATATATATATATATATATACACTCTTACATCTTATATTATTGTAATATATATGTATACTTCCACATCGCACATCTTAATATATATGTACACTCTCACCTCGTATATTATAATACATACGTATACTTTCATATCATACATCATCGCATTTATGTGTATTGCATATTATAAAATTTATGTGTATTGCATATTATAATATATCTGTGTACTCCTACACCACACATTATAGAAAACACATATACTCTATATCGTCATATATGAATGCATATAATAAATTTTTATCATAATTTATATATTTTTATACTTACAAAATATATACATTTATATTTAGCTCATGATAAGTATATCATTCAAAATATTCTTTCCAAGATACATTATAAATAAAATAATTTGTATAGTCATTATTTTACAGTAAATTAAACTTATAATTATTT
Source organism: Musa beccarii (assembly GCA_024322285.1). Classification (NCBI taxonomy): domain Eukaryota; kingdom Viridiplantae; phylum Streptophyta; class Magnoliopsida; order Zingiberales; family Musaceae; genus Musa; species Musa beccarii. The sequence goes on from CM044399.1 coordinate 12,056,456, forward strand.
AATTTAATTCAAAAATAAAGATGTTAGTAAAATATCATATTTCTTAATGATCGACTATGTTAGAGATTAGTACACATATCAATTTGGAAGCATAGGGTCATGAGATCCCTTAATTAGAACCCTACCATTTGAATTATCAATTTATAATAATTCATCGCAATAATTCATAACAAAATTTTAATAAAAATTCTAATATTGTAAACTATACATAAATTGAAAATTCATCTAAATTCCACCACTAATTTTTTAATAATTTACTTTATAATTAAATGAACTAGTTTGTATCACTCAAATCATTGTACAATTTTATGAAAAAAAAATATCATAAAATTTTATTAAAAAATAGGAGACTTATAAAACTAATTACATGCTAATTTTTAGCCTAAAATAGAATCATTTGAAGGCTAAATACTTCTTTTAATTCAACTACCAATACCTATTTTGTCCTACTAAAACTAGATTCGGGACTATCCGAACTTATAAACCTCATATCTTCATATACATAGGTGATATTTATTGAATTCTAGATCTCACATAGCATAAAGGAGCCTTTTAAAATATATTAAAAGAATAGAGTCTAATCATTTATCTAAGAGGATTAATTTAGCTCGAATAAAATCTCTTCTAAAAAAATAAGAGATTCTAAGTACCTCAGATTGATACACTCGTAACTCTATGCATTAATCTCATATTAAACTCATATTAAAGGTTTTAAAATCATAATAGATTTATACAAAATATATCCAAAAATTAAATATAAATTCAAAATATAAGTTACTCAAAAGTAGTTGAAAGAATTAGGTTATAATTAATAAAACTAAAATCTTAAGTATAGTACGAAAAGAATTAAGTTTTTCTTACCTCAACTGATATTTTCTAGCCTCCATAAGAAAATATAAGAGAATGGCTGAAGAAAAAAAGAAAGGGTCATAAGTTTATCTTTAGATCTATCATTCAAAGTTATTGAAACTTATTTCAAGTTTTTTTTGTCAATATAATTATAATAATGAAGTGGCTTCAGTTGACTCTAATTTGGTTTGATAACAATGATATTTTTGTTTAAACTCATCCTTCAATTTCACCTATATATCTTAATATTTTTATTATAACACTCTTCTTTGATTTATATTTTTATTTAATCTTTTATTATTTCATCCATACCTAAATAGTTTATTATCCTCCACATACATAATATTTAAAACTCAAATCTTTCTTTTTTAATGATGGTCAAACTGTTGGGAAACTATAGAAACCATCACATGCATAGTAAAAAATAAAAACAAAACTTGATTTTTTAAAACAATCTTATTTAATTATCATGCGAAGATAAGGAGCGAAAAACTCAAAGTGACAAAACCACATAACTATATAAACTGGATGAGACATTCTCACATAAGAGAGTCCGTATATCCCATAATTTGCATATCCTAGTTCGTAGATAAAGAAGCTCTCGCAAACTCTTCTTTAATGATAATCCACACAGTGGATGTGATGATGATACACCTTCTCAGGTAGCACGTTCTTTCTTCGCATTCATACACTACCACACTATAGCAACTAAGGAGGGATTGGTCCCTCTTGATGTCTTATCACACAAGAGATGGGGTAGTTGACTGGAGGAAGATGTAAGGAGGAGATGAAGGAGGTGGTGGCAGCAGGGCTCTAGCCTATGATCCTTTACGCTCCAACTCCTATATAAATATAGCCTTCTTTATTTACCCTAATGGATCTTACCTTAATGGGTACTAGATCTTCATCAAATTATTTTGGCTTAATGGATATTGGATCCTTATCCAATAATGACTCTAAGCATTATTAGGTCTTACCCAAAGATCCATTAAAATATGGGCTTATCGGATATTCCATATCTGATCCTCTATTCATCGCATTGTTAATTATATGTGTGTGATCCGCTATGCCTAACATTGAGCTGGCCGTGAGTTACACCTATTAGAACTCATTCTGACTCAATAAATTATTATTCATATAATAATTTACTTGACTTATCGACTATGAATGTCCTAGGCCACTACGCCATAGTCCCGAGATGATATAGAGAGATTTAATCTATTGAACATGTATGTCCTCAGTTTTCATATATTTATAGTCCTTCATTCATTTAATATCATAGAGATCGTATACCGGGTATAGTGTTGTCAGGTTCATATAATATCCATCCGAGTCTAACTCTAATTGGATTCTTCCATAGAACTCATTCTATCTCAATTTGATTCTCACTGTCACATCCTAAATTTTTTTTTTTAGGATTACATCTTTCCACACAAAGCCAATAAATAAATATCACTTTATTTATTATTATAAATATATATTATAATTTATTTATTCATAAAATCAGTAAAAATATAAACATAATGATGTTAACTCGAAGAATCATCCAAGTGGCTCTACTTAGTGGTAAAGAAAAGTTCGCTCTCCACTAGAATTTGATTCAGTGCTAATTGGTGGTTGCTTTGAAAATCACAAACAAAGAAAATTCAACAACGATGAGTAGGAACCCCAAAAGATAACTCAAAATGAATACATAATAAAAAAAAATCAATCATCCCATTGGTATATATCAAATACTCGAATGAGCACTCCCCCAACAGCAGATGGAGAGGCTTTATCTTACGGGATGAGTTTGTGTTCTCCCAACAGCAGATAGAGACAAACTTATATTGCACTCCCAACAGTGGATGAAGTGACATCCTTCACCTGCCAAAGTAGGGACACGTTCCTCCCAATAGCGGATGGAGAAACCATCCAGTCGTCACGTCTAACGGCCCACTAATCCTCGAAGAGAATCACCCTACTTGCCCTTGTCAAGGAAATATCATAATCTCACATTGGTCATGTCTATATCGAGATAAAATAACATATTTAAAATATTTCTTTCGAACATTATAAATATCAATAATACCAATTAGTCCTCAATTGACTTGAACCCTAGTTAAATTGGTTTAATCAAACTGGATTCACTAGAATCTAACTGAATCGATATCTAATCCTCATTTAACTGGTTAAAACTACCATAGGCTAGTATAATTTGGACTAGATTAAGTTCAATTTAGGTTAAACTGACTTGAAAAGTCAAACCAATTCGAGCCACCCTAAATTTATCTAGACTAATCAAATCTGGTTTAGTTCAATCAATGTTTGGGCTAAAATCCAATAATTACATAATATTGGACTAGGTTGAGCCGATCCAAATATCGGTTATGTGCATTGCACATGATTGTATATGCATCACACTAGGTTGGGCCAACCCCGGCTCATGATTGCCCCCGTTGGGCTGGGCTGTGTTAGCTTATGAGCCAAGGCCCGACCCGTGGGTTAAGCCTAGCCCGCTGACTGTTTTAATTCAATTCTATCCAATTTCATAAATTTTGAATTATAACAATATATATTCACTAATAATAATATATTAAAACATAATAACATGTTAAATAAATGATAAGATTGAAAGATAAGCTTCAATACAAGAAAATAACATTCTTGATTCAATAAGAATTAGAAACCATACTTTTAATACATGTAACATGAATAATTTCAACATTATCAAATCAAATAATAGTATTCTAAATTTTAAAAAGGATAAAAAAAAATTTAGATAACATAATCTAATCAATAATAAAAATTTTAACATCTAAAAGATTAAGAACTATTTTTGAACTACTTAAGTATCTTTTAATTTAAATAAGATTAGAGGATAATTGTAATACAATCGAATAATATTCTTAATCCAAAAATTAGATATAATAAAATATGTATAATTTTAGTATATTTAAAAATGAAAACCTTTAAAGAGTATCGAATGATAAAATATTTTAATTCAATAATAAATATTTTGACATTAAAAATATTGATAAATAATATCAATCTAAAAATTTCAACATGGAATCCAAATAAAAACTTCTATTTTTAAGAAAGGTAAGAAAAACCTATCTCTTCTTAGCAGGATGAAACTCCTCGTTCCTCCCACTGTTGAGTTTTGCTCAGTGATGAACAAAAAAGGAAAATCCCTCTCCTTAAATAGGAGAAGGTGAGCCTCCATTAAATAATTTTTTAAAATTTTTCATATTTATCTAATATAAATTATTTTTATTAATATACTAACAAATATGATATCACCCTATCTGGAATGCTTAATAACCATTTCCTAATTCGTAATGACAAACAAGGAAGTAGGATTAACATTCCATAAATTATACTAGCATGTAAGGAAATAATATTTGATTCCTAAATCAAATAACTATGGTCATCATGAGCCGATTGACCATAGTTAGGGATTTCCTTTAATGAGAGTATACATGATATTTCTCTCATGATATCGAAAGTGGATGATCATCTATTGACACTTAATTGCCTTTGCAAGATTGACTATCACCCCCGATAACTAACTGAGCTAGTTCTGAAACTTCCTGACCTATAAGCCCGATATCAAATAATATAGTACTCAAACAAGACATTCTTGGTGTCTTAAGTTTAAGGACTAGATACACAACTGAGACTACGGAATAGCTGTCTAACAATAAGGTATCATTAACTATTTAATATTCTGCAAGCAGATCATTTAGTGAACTTATTCTCCAATGAATACCTACACTATATCCATAATGTCCTTACACAAGCAATTATGAGATCAACTGCTTTCATCATATGGACGGGTATATAGCACACCGGTTTGTCTGGTGATATTGATGTCTCTCTCGAGTAATCTATGATTGGGAATATTTAGGATTTGTGTTTATAGTCGAATTGGTCTCATTATCATGATTTCATCGTGATCCAATTCTCATTATATAGATCAAAGGACATCACAATATATATATATATATATCATCTAATATAAAGTAATAAAATGTCATAATAATAATGAAAAATATAGCGTGTCACACATGTCATCACTCACATGATTGGCTTACATGGCGCTTGCAACTAGCACAAACCCATTCAAGTTTTGAGATTTACTTAAGATCAATTAAATTTTAATTATCAATTCTAGTCACTATATGCATACTTATTAGTTATTAATATAACTTAACTTCATATTTAAATATGCTAGTATATTTTGGCTTGTTGTATTGAAAGACTATGTCTTCTTGGCATAAAATATGCTTAAAATAGATATTGATGCTTATGTATACTCAACCCAACATTTCATAAAACATTATGAATAACATATTTAGAAAAGTATATATTTCAACTTTAAAAGCAAAAAACATGAATATATCATTTATCATATTTATGAAGCATAGATATCGCAAATCATATTACTAAGTAAGAGTAGTATATACATATTATTTTTGTTTTTATTGTTATATAAGTTGTAATTGAATGTGCTTGAGACTCAAGTACTACAATACTCTACTCTTAACAAAATTTTGCTCCATGAAATTTCTTACTTGATTAACTTAGGATAATTCTCTATATCTTTCGTTCTCTTTCCTACGTTGCTTCCTCTGTTATATGATTCATCTATGGCACTTTGACTAAAACAATTATCTTATTATGGGATTCTTTATCTTTTTTATTAAGAATTTATATAGCTCGATTCTTGTGTGTTAAATTTTTATCAAATTCTATTAGTTATTTTTTAGAATATAAGATGAATCTGAAATATACTTAATCAACATCGATACATAGAATACATTATGCATCTTTGCTAATGAAAGAAATAAGACTAGTCTGTAAGCCACATCACTAATTTTATCATTAATTTTATATGATCATATATATCGAGGACTTAATTTATCTTTCTTCCCAAATCTTATAACTTCTTTTGCCATTATTAAGAATATTTTATCGTCTATCTCAAATTTTAAAGATCTCTTATTATCAACCTAACATTTCTACTTATCTTCTGTTATCTTTGTGAATCTTTTCTACTATTTTTATTACTTCTCTCACCAAATTTAGCCCCAAATATTTTTTTTTTCATTCATCTCAACCCAAATGAATATGTGATCTATATTTTCAACTATATAGTACATTAGATGATATTATCCTAGTAGTTGCATAGTAATAATTATTATAGACAAATTTTATCAAAGATAAATATTTGCTCTATCCATTAAAGTTCATAACATAAATTCTTAGAATATCCTCTAATATTTGAATGATTCTTTTTGATTGACTATGATGATGAAAAGCAGTACTAAAAACTAACTTTGCTCCTAGTGCCTTATGAAAACTCTATTAAGATCTTTATATGAATCTGGAATCTCTATATGTGAACATAGGCCTACCATGGAGTCTAACTATCTCTTGGATATATAATTGAGCATATTGATCCATGGAATAGTTAGCATAAATAGGTAGAATGTGGGTTGTCTTAGCTAATCTATTCATAATGATCCAAATTTCATCATATCTTTTATTGATATGAGACAAACCCATGATAAAATTCATTTTAACCTCTTTCTATTTTCATCGAGGCATTCGCTATGGATTTAAGGTATCTGCTAATCTCTGATGCTCTATTTTGATTTGTTAACATGTGAGACATTTTTAAACAAATTGGATGATATCTCTCTTCATTTCTTACCATCAGTAGTGCTCTTTCAAATCCCTGTATATCTTGATTATTCTAGGATGCATTGAGTATAAAGATGAATATGTCTCTGTTAAAATTTTTGTTTTATACTAAGCTCTTTTAGTACATATAATTTACCACAAAATTTAATTATCTTAGACAAACCCATGATATCATCTTTTCTTTTTTCTAAACTTCAATCAGTTAATAAGGGCCCTCAACCTATAACTATTTATTTTTTTTTCCAAAAGATTAACTATAGCGAGTGAATTTTTTAATTAAAATTTTAAGGATAATATCATATTTAATTTTTTATATTTCGATATATGCATGCCCAATAGCCCTATATATATATATGTACATATATATATACATACATATATATATATGTACATATCATATATATATATATATACATATATATAAATAATGGAATGTCTTATCAAAGTCAACCTATTACTATTGACTTTGACTGTATGGTTGGTTGGGACCAGCAGACACATTTATGGACCTTCACTATCACATTTTGTCAAAATATAATTATTGATAGTGGAAAACAAGGTCTATAAAAATACTTACTGGGGAAGTCATCATCTCAGCATATAGTCTCATGCACTAAGCAACCCTTTTAATTTTATTCTCTTTAGTTTAGCCATAATTATTAGCCTTTTTGCCACACACCAGACATGAAATTATTGAAGACTATTACTATGGATGTAGGGGAAGATAAGGTATAAAGACCAAGAATACTCTCACAGAACCATTGCCAAGCATCAAGCAGAAACTCTAAGACCCCTTGAAACAATTGCAATGTCAGATTGAATACTTTAACATAGGCCAAGTTTAATTGTTGATATCGAATATAATTGCTTGACAAGCATGGCACCAACATAAGAATCTCCACTGAAATTTACATCATGTTTCCTTTATATTTAATTGGTGGCAATAAGTTGACCGTCTATTTTGGTGGCATTCCAGTTAAGTTTTATTGTCTTTGATACATATAAGTTCTACCTAAACTACAATGTGTCAGTAGTTTAGCAATAATTTTTACCTTAAGGTCAGAAAAATATCCAAGAGTTTGGTTTAGCAATGGCATGAGTAGTGTATGACATAGTGTGGCAACAAAACAAAAAGGGATCAATTCTCCTATTTTTATCTAATATTTGGAATATCTTTGATTTGTCAATTGATTACCTACTATTTTTTCTTCTCTTTCTTATGAGCCGATCCAATTATAATATTTTTATACGAAAACACTATTTAATATTTTCATATCGTGTTACAATATTGTTCTGATATTATTGGAAACATTGTGACATGGTGTAAAAACATTGTAATTGGACCGATTCAATCTACGAATCGGTCCACACGAAAAGAGGAAGAAAAGGAGCAAGTAAGCGGGAATATTTCGAGTGAATTGGTCTATAGGAAAAGAGGAAGAAAAGAGGCAAATATGTGAGAATATTTTAAATATTAGGAAAAAAAGACACTATAAGAGATTTATAAAAATATGAACACTTTACAAAAAAAAAAAGATTTTTCTCAAAAAAATAACAAAAAAAAAAGAATATTCTTTCGCTTACTATCCAATCCAATCAGTGACTTGTGTTGAGAAGAAACCAGCCCTAGAACTTGGATGCTTGCAGAGAACTCTACGTTGACTTTTGAACCAAAGAGTTGCAAGAAGAACAAAGCAAGTCAGAAAAGAACAAGTGAAGAGCTCAGGTGATCCACGTTCAAACGCAGGAATTCAGAAAAAGAGGCTCAACTTAGCCAACGTTGAAATCACTTAGAATCTGTCTCCTGTCGTTGTCACAGAATGCACCATTGTCAACCTTCAACAATTCAACCTGACTGTCCAATATGCAGTCTCCCAGCAAACTGGCCAACCATAGCTAATCAGTGTGTGATGTCTTCCTTCTCTTTTGACCAAAATTATTCCTTTCATTCACGTTAGGGCAATCTTCTTCCTTCTGAGAGAAGTGTAGTTAGGGTTCAAGCATCACAAACACAAGAATCAAACAGTAAGAGTTATGTTCATGACAACATTAAGTGCCAAAACACCTATCTAGAAAGTAGTAGTAATTTTCTTTGTCACATTAATTGAAGTGGCTTAAAGTCAAAGTATCGCTTTAAACCCTACACATCAATTAACTAATATCAATAGAATTAATCCGTGTAAAAATTTGATAGGACAATATTTACCTTCGCTTTCGACACATGATAATCTAGTCAGCACATGGAGACCAAAACCCCTCGTCATTAACCAAACCATCTCAACATTTATTGAATATAAATTACTCGAAGAATATTTTTTTTCACTTTGTAGAATATTTTCTCTAGTTGGATCGACTATAAAAGATCAATCAGACCACAGTTTTGAGTCAGATACTGTTCATCCTTTGTTCTTTCTCTAACTCGCGTGTCGAAAAATCTCATTTCGAAGGCTCTTGTACACGAGTCCGAATCAAATTGGGTTGATGTAGCTATGACCGACACTTCAAGAGTTCAGGAAAACGCGATGCAGACAAGGAAATGTACTGCCCCCATTTGCTGGAATCCTGATAGAGAGGTGTTTGAACGCAGGCCATCGTCATGTGAGAATTAGTAATCGGAGTCATGCAGAAAGTCCAAAGGAGACGAAGGCTACTGCGGCTGCGAGCACTCAGCATGACGACTCACGCATTGAAATCCATTCTTCTTTTCCTTCTTGCAGTGCACTTCGGGCTGTTGACATTTGTGAAGCTTGAAGAGATAAGGACCAGTTATAGATTTCCAAGTCCAAAACAGTAGACTTTGCCTTTATATGGGGAGGAATTGGCGAGGATAACCGGCAGCAAGGAGAGCTGCTGTGAAAGAGGAGGAAGGAGATGGAGCCTCTGCCTGTTCCGAGGGGAGTAATGATCAATAGGGGTGTGGCAGTGGAGAAGGCGAAGGTTGAAGGTGCTGGTGACAGAAGAGATGTAGAGCCTCTTCTTTCTCTGTTGTTTCCTTGCACCATGTATAAATTAGGGTTCTTTGTTTCAAGACTGAGTTCTCAATTGCAGAACTTCCAGATTGTTTCAAGTGAAAAGACAAAACAGGAAAACATAATCTATTTGGTTTACTTCTTTGAGCTTGAAGAGGAAGTATTCCATCCATTTGTTTATGCATGTGATCTTATGTTCTTGCAGTTTGATGTCGAAGCAGAAATCTGGAGCAGGAATCCATCAAAGCCAACCTCTCCCTGTAGCAGTCTGGTAATCAATCAGCTATGGAGCTTTTATTCTTTTCACCAAAAATTAGATTTATCATGTCATAATATCTTTCTATTTTATATGAACTCAACAGAAACAAGATTTTGTGGACTTCTCTGCGTGAAAGCAAGAAGAATTTAGATAGATCTGCTCAAACTAGCATCACTACAAACAAATAATAGCATTAGTTTACCTCAACTACATATGCCCTTTGATGAACTTTAGATCTGCATTTAAAATGATACAATCACGATCCAAGTGAGCTTTTGTGTCTCTCTTCAAATGTTCTACAAGTCTCATATGACCAACAAGATGTTACAGTTGTGCTTTTTCTATTGAACATCTACAAGACAAAGTTATTAGCAATCTGGAATTTGTTTGATCCGTAGTTCAATGAACTAAGATCATTTCCATACTAATGATTTTGTCAGCATCACTGCATAAAAGCGCATTTAGTGTTCATTAAATTGTTTCCAAATTAATTCAACAATATTGCTTGCCAATAATTATCTATAACCTTCCATAAAAATTCCATTGATTGTTGTGATTACAGGAGGATTATACTGAATTCAGTACCAGAGAGAAAATATTTCTGGAACCAAGTTTGACAAACTGCAATCACAACAACCAAATACATTTTTTTGGAGTAGCAAAGCAAGAAGTGAAGGAGACATTTGGGCTTTCTTCTCATCCTGATGCTGAGGATTCTGACCTTGTTTCTCTCAGCCTTGGAACAAGTGTAAGCTGCAGGCTCAGAGAAGAAGAGAAGGCAAAGGATGTACACAGCCACTGCTACAAGTACCATGGTGAACTTGAAGGAGGTCTCTCTCTTGGGTTGGACTGCAACTTCGAAGGAGCCAGTAGCAGGCCTGCCAAACCTCCACCAGCTGTAGATCCATGCAACAGCTTCGAAGAAGTGTCACCCCTACCCACCGCCAAGAGAGTTAGGGTTTCAGTGAGAGCAAGATGTGATGGCCCAACAGTAAGCAATCAAACTCTCTCTCTCTCTCTCTCTCTCTCTCTCTCTCTCTCTCTCTCTCTCTCTCTATATATATATATATATATATATATATATATATATATATATATTGGTTGCATGCGTTTTTGGGGTTCAGTGCAAGACTTAGCCTTCGTCTCCAGATGGGTGATGGATGCCAATGGAGGAAGTATGGGCAGAAGATAGCCAAAGGAAATCCATGTCCTCGTGCATACTATCGTTGCACTGTTTCACCAGGGTGCCCGGTGAGGAAGCAGGTCCTCTCTCACCCTTTAATCTCTTCAAAGATCTGTCCATGGATTCATAGAAATTGGGATTGTTGATAGTGTTTCTTCTTCTTTATCAGGTGCAAAGATGCGCTGACGATATGGCCATACTGATCACCACCTACGAAGGAACCCACAACCACCCACTTCCGGCAACCGCCACCGCCATGGCTTCGACGACGTCGGCAGCTGCAAGCATGCTCAGCTCTGGTTCATCCTTCTCATCCTCTCCCACCATTAGCTTGTCGCAGTTTTGCTCTCCGAATCTGCCGTTCTATTCCTCGACTTGTTGCCGTCCTACGATCACATTGGATCTCACCGCACCCGCAACTGCACCCCAAGTCGACCTCTCTCCGAGCTGCTCCTTGAACTCGAGCTACTCGCCATGGAGCAGCGGATGCACAAGCCATGGAGCTCCGCCGAAGACGACGACTAACTCAGCTCCATCCCTCCCAAACCAACAACATCATTCACTGACACAAATGATTGCCGGGGCGATTACAACCCACCCGAGCTTCCAGTCTGCAGTAGCAGCTGCAGTTGCATCATACCTCGGTGGAGCTGATGGTGACAGGGAAGGCTCAATCCACGATCTCCAACCACAAGAACAATTAGGCGCCACAGCTGCCTCGATCATGTCAAGCTCCTCGAATCCAGACCAGCGACAATGAGACTCAGCTTAGGTGAAGCTTTGAGCTGATGATTCATGTACATAATCAGTTTGGAACTTTACGTCAGATTGATAAGTATTTTCAGATTCCTTGAATTAAGATAACGATTATTATTAGTATGATAAAAAGTTCAAGAAAAAATTTCTGAAAATTAAGATTTCATTCTCCTATAAATATCTTATATATCAAGTTCCAAAAAATCTCCCCACCTAGACGGATTCTCAATGAGAACTAGACGGATTCCTACTAGGTGAAACTAAGAGATATCATTTACTTAGCAAAATAGAGCTCTCGCTATGTAGCGTTAGTAGAGGAGGTATGGAGCCCACCGGCTCACTAAAATAATTAAATGATGGTGAAAATTTGACTAAAGTGCATTTTATGTGGGCCCCACAATAGAGATGCAGGTAAGAAAGAGGGTAGCGGAGGATGAGTGAACTGATGCTCTTCTTCGCTATTTGCGGTCCTCGGTGTCGAGAGGCCGGACCAGAATGATCTCAACCGTCAATCTCACACTTTTTTTGTTAAGATTGACGGTTGCGATCATTTTAAGCTCTCTCTCTCTCTCTCTCTCTCTCTCTCTCTCCAAAAGAACGGAGAAAGAGAGGGAACAATCGAAGAGTTCGATCGATCGTATTGCACGGGACGGCGGAAGGCGAGGTGGGAATCGGTAGCGCGAGGCATCTCGGAAGATGCGGCATCGAATCGCGGATCAACCCGAGGCACGTGCGTTTCCTCTATAAATATTCTCGTTGATCTGAGAGTGGCTTATGCGTCGGAGATTCCATTCCATCGTAGCAGCCGGTTCAGACGAAGGAGATGTTGTCGAAGAAGTCGGTGAAGATTGCGGATAGACTTGGATGTTTTCAGGTAACATTTGTTCGGCATTCTTTAGATTTGGTGCATTTTGATTTATTTTAGGGTTGGCGAGTTATTCTTGAAGCCTTGAGAAACAGAGGATTGGTGTGAGCACGCTTCAATCTGTGGCATTAGGAAGCCCTATCAGTGACTCCTTATGTTGCTTTGCATCAAAAGTGAACCCTAGGACCAGACTTCACATCAAAGTGACGACAAAATCAGTAGGGAACTATATACAGGGTTCAACGTACCAATCCGTACCACCCGTGATGGGTGGTATGTGCAGGTCTGATAGGGGACCGGTACAAGGATCGTCCTCTGCCGGGCGATACCATAACTTGACCTCGTATGGGGCTACATAGGATTTGTACCGGGTGGTTACGATTGAAATTTGATTATTACCGATCTGTATCAATCGGTAATGGTTGGATTTCAATTGTTTTCAATCGTTACTGACTTGTATCGATTGGTAACAGTCGGATTTTGATTGTTACAGCTGAGATTGTTTTATTTTAAATGGTCAAATTGACTATTTAAACCATAGGAAAGGATTTTTAAGCCTTTTTCTCCCCTCTCTTTCAACTTATATTAGTCTCTCAAATTCATTCTCACTTACATCTTTCTTTCATTCTCACATTTTTACTCTTTTAAACTATTCGTTCCTAATTTAGATTATTTTTTCTAAAATTATACTAAATTTATATTTTCTTTCAACTTAAAAACCATAATTTAATTTTTTTTTTCTATTTTTCAGATATTTTAGGAGCTATTTTTGATTTTTTTTTTTTTTTGTACCATTGATATGCCTCAGTATGTCCTGTACCGACCATTGGTTGGTACATTGATACTGAGACAAAATTGCATATCTTGACTATATATATATATATATATATATTATAAATGGTAAGTGATGAAGGAACGATTCAAGCCTAGAATCTTACGATAAACTGTTAAAAGTCTTTACTGCTAAACTATCTAACACCATTGTCAGCAAATAACTATAGCTTGTGAAATGAACAAAGTCATCAGTCAAAGGATCAAAGTAACACATGTTTCTGCTTGCTTCAACTATACTCTTTTTGACAACAGTCTGTGGGAATATTTGCCTTCAGTTACATGATTTTGTGTATTAACTTGAAATTATGAGACCTTTATGCCATTGTCCATTTCAGCAGTTATAGTTACTGAAACAAGAAAAGGATAACACATAACCCATTCCATCTTCTATTGCTTGGTGTTGTGTTCTGTCCATACACCATGTATGGTATCTTTATTAGTTCTATTCGAAGTTTATTGTTCTTGTTCACTGTGTCATGAGAATTTTGTGTTTGTTATTAATATATATTTATCCCAGTCAAATTCATTAGTCCAAGGATCAAAGTAACACAAATGTTTCTGCTTGCTTCAGTTATGCTCTTTTTGACAGGAGTCTGTGGGCATATTTCCTTCAGTTACATGATTTGTGTATTAACTCCAATGTCCATTCCAGAGGCTATAGTTACTGAAACAATAAAAGGATAACACATTACCCATTCCATCTTCTATTGCCTAGTGTTTGTTCTGTCCATACACTTTGTATGGGTATCTTTATGAGTTCTGTTCAAAGTTTATTGTTCTTGTTCACTGTGTCATGAGAATTTTGTATTTGTTATTAAGATATATTTATCCCAGTCAAATTCATTAGTCAAAGGATCAGAGTAACACAAATGTTTCTGCTTGCTTCAGTTATCATATTTCCTTCAGTTACATGATTTGTGTATTAACTCCAATGTCCATGTCAGAGGCTATAGTTACTGAAACAATAAAAGGATAACACATAACCCATTCCATCTTCTATTGCCTAGTGTTCTGGTCTGTCCATACACTGTATGGGTATCTTTATGAGTTCTGTTCAAAGTTTATTGTTCTTGTTCACTGTGTCATGAGAATTTTGTGTTTGTTATTAAGATATATTTATCCCAGTCAAATTCATTAGTCAAAGGATCAGAGTAACACAGATGTTTCTGCTTGCTTCAGTTATGCTTTTTTAGACAAGAGTCTGTGGGCATATTGCTTTCCGTTACCTACTTTTAGGGCATGGTTTTGTGTATTAACTTGAAAATGTGAGACCTTTATGCCAACTGTCCATTTCAGAGGCTATAGTTACTGAAACAAGAAAAAGATAACATATAACCTATTCCAGTCTATTGCTCAGTGTTGTGTTCTGTCCATACACCCTGTACAGGTATCTTTATTAGTTCTATTCAAAGTCTATTGTTCTTATTCACTGTGTCATAAGAATTTTGTGTTTGTTATTAAGATATATTTGTCCCAATAGAAAACCTTTCTACTTTCATGTACCGATATACAGTGCCAACTTTTTGAGTACAGAATACAAACTATCATGGTCTTTTAGAGAATATCTGCTACCATGCTAGTTACATTCTTCGTAGCGATCCTACGCTTCTTTCAAAAGATTGAAACCTTTTATTGGTTTGCTTTCATTTGCTAAAGGATAATTGTGTCTCCATTCCCCTCCTTTCCATGGAACACGTTGAAAAAACTGAAGTAGCTTATATCCAACTTCCTCTAGGGGCCACCTGCTTGGCATTGATTGTTTGGCAGAATAGCCTGGTGTTTATTTCAACTTTAGTGTTACTTGTACATCTATTACCCTGTGAGTCAGCTATCTACTTGATGGCATATAGCTGTTTCTTTTAGTGCTTGTTAATATTAACAAAAATGAATGACAAGAACCATGATCTTTATTTAAAGCTGTAAAATTTCATGATAACTGACAAGATATCAGATATATAGTATGAAATGTTGAAAGCTGAAGCTGTAGGCATAGTTTACCTACTATTACGACTTAGTGTTGTGGATAGATGGATAGTTTACCTACTGTTCATAATGCTTTTGTGGTCAAATAATGGTAATGGGTTACACTTTTATTTAACTTCAGCAGATTTTATTTGGCTCAAACCAGTAGAACTTCAATTGGTGATCTAGGTTCCTTTGCATACCTTATGAGCCCTTGAAAATTATCTTACTTTCGAACAACCAATTGCTTTTTTCAACTTGAGGGTTATCACAGGCTCCTTGATGTTTGATACTTCAGCTTGCTCAATCACACATTACACTATGCAATGCTGAAACAAAGAACCACCATAGGAAAAAAAGTAAACTTCTATGGGTGGGTAATGTGGTCGACATCTATTGCTCAAGTATCTGATGGATTTAAATGTAGTGAGTCACTTGTAGAGTGTAGAGCATAACTATCTTCCATGTGCAGTATCAGTGCATTTGTATTCATAACTCTGGAGGATCGTACTTTTAGTCTTATTGAAGTACTTATGTGGATGATGCAGGGAACTCTCGAAGAAGGCTCAAGAAGGCAAATACACTAGGTGATCAGAACCGAACCATCACTTATATTTTGATCCAAGCTGTGTTCGTGGTGGCAACCATGGCCCTCGCAGTTCCTTCGTGTCCTATTAGGTGCATGTTATCCTCCAAATCATCATGGAATGGTGAGAGCTTCATGCTATTGTGATGCATAGTCAGTCTACCAAGTGCATTTACATAACTATTGTAAAAAGGGGATGAACACATCAACCAAGAGGAAGAAATTTGAGATGAACACATCAACCAAGGACTAGATCAAGCGGTGGATCTAGTAAAAAGGGGAAGGTCCATTGCATGAGGCTCACTTGAATCTGGGGAGGGTCAATATCGTCGTACTAAGTTTGACAGGCAAAAAGTGGTTTCCACAGTTTGTACTTTGTTCAGTCATGTTTACTGTATCATAAAAAGTTTTGATTACCAGAACAATCTAGGAGTTGCTATCATCTATTGTCTTTGCCTCCTTTTATCTATTCCTTTCTTCAAGTGCTAGGAAACGAAAAAAGAGTGTGTGATGTTTGCTTGATAACACTCCTTGATACAAACTTTTGGTTACTAGAAGTTGTAATTTAACCTGTAACTAAAATTACTTACATGCAGCTATTACAAGATGTAAATGCTACAGATAGCAATTCCATGCCAGCTTAATTTATCTTACAGTTGATGCTTGCAATTGAAACTAAGATAGAAGAGAGATTTAGTTGACACTAGCAACTATAAGATAGATAGGAGATTTTTTATTTTCTTGGAGGATAAATGATGAAGACGCAATCGACGGTCAAGGTTTTTACTAGTTAAATTAGTTGATATTTTGAAATAGGTCATCTTTCCTTGTAAAGAAAGAAGATGATGGTTATACATATTAGTACAATTCTCACATGAAAGGATGAAATGGAGTTCCAAATCTAATTTTGATTAATTAACTTATTTATAACATTTTAAATAATAAATCGATTTGTAACATGTACTGTATTAGATACATGTTTTTTAAGTAATCGAACTCTTACAATTATTGAATTAATTGATGCAAAATTATTCACTGATTGCTAAGTGGATTGATCAACAATTTAAATTAATAGTAACCGAATAATAATAATAATAATAATAATAATAATAATAATAATAATAATAATAATAATAATAATAATGCTGTTCCGTCTGGAATTATTATTTCTCGCGTGGAACGCGTGACATGGTCCGGCGCACGGGAGAGGCGCGCCCACAAGATGACAAAAGGCCGGCGACACGTTGCGCTGCCACCTCACTCCGCGTTCGAATTCAAACTCTTCGATTCCGTAACTCGATTCCCGTGGCGCTTCCGTCCGACCTCCCCTAATGTCTTCTACCTTCACCCTCCAACTTAGTGTTATAATTGTTACTGTTAATTGCGATAACAACTCTCTTCATCATCATCATCATTAGCCGAGTTAGGACACGAGGGCGAATTAATGTGACTTAAACCCCATCCCTAATCCCGCATCAACTTCACCTACCCACCCGCTCTCATCGGAGGCGCACGAATCTTGCAGCGGAAGAGATCCGTATCCAGCGGCTGACGAGAACCGATCGCGTCATGGTGCACCCACGGCATTGCTTTTCCACTCATTTATTGCGTACACAAGACCTCACCTTTGTTGTGATTGGTTTGTTTGTGGGACCTGGTGTCCCATGTTTAGTTGCTGGTTCAAAATTGGAAGCAAACGAACTTATGGAAAGTACAGTAAAGCAAATGCGCCTCCGCCTTAATATGGTCCGATTAACGCTGGTCCACGTTACCTTAACTTACAACCCAACCCCATCTCCCAACCATCAAACGGCGAAGCAGAGGAAGGCAAAGGAAGAAGGAAGGAAACCCATCTGCGTCGTCCTAAAGGTCGTGGCAAGAAGAAGGAAGAAGACAGAGATCTGTAAGCAATCTTCCATCGCCTGCCTTCCTCTCGTAGCTCCAGTTGCGGCGAAGAAGAAAGGGGGGCGATGATTGGGAAGCCCGCCTTCGGCAAGGGCAAACCCGGCAGCAGCGGCGGGAGCGACCAACAGGGCAACGCCCGCTTCCTTCACGAGATCGAAGCCCTCAGCAAAGCCCTATCCGTCGACCCCAAGCAGCCCCGACGCCCACTGTCCTCCTCCGACGACCGCCGGTCCATCTCCGCCGGCCGATCTCACCTCAAGGCCCCCTCCAACCCCAAGCCTTCCTCCTCCGACAAGCAGAAGGATAAGAAGAAGCCCGGGCCTTCGTCCCTTTGGGGCTGGAACCCTATCAAGAAGGCCCTCTCCCACATCGGCGGCCACCGCCGCTTCGACTGCTGCTTTTCCCTCCATGTCCATTCTATCGAGGGCCTCCCGGCGGCCCTCGCTGGTGCCTCGCTCGCTGTGTACTGGCGCCGCACCACCGACCCCGCCTCCTCCGCCGCCGCCACCCGCCCGGCCCGCGTCCTCCATGGCGCCGCTCTGTTTGGCGAAAGCCTCACCTACCGCTGCTCCGTGCACGGCGCCCGCAGCGGGCCGGGCGGCACGGCCAAGTATGAGGCGCGGCACTTCCTGATCTACCCCGCTCTCACGGTCGGCGCCCCTGGGCTGGACCTCGGGCGCCACCTGGTGGACCTCACCCGCGTGCTGCCAGCCACACTCGAGGAGCTCGAGGATGCGGAGAAGGCGTTCGGCAAGTGGAGCACGAGCTACCGGCTTTCGGGTAAGGCAAGGGGAGCATCCCTCAATGTCAGCTTTGGGTTCTCACTGGTGGGAAATAATTCTGTGGATGCCGGCGCACGAGAGAGGGAGGGATCCAGAATGTTGAATTCGGAAGAAGGAGGGCTCGATAAGGTCAATTGGCAGGGTCCGATGGCTCCTGTGGGAAGCCGGCTTCAACATCATGGCCGGTGCCAGTCGGTGAAGGATGTTAAGGTACTTCGTGAGGTCTTACCGAGCTCCAAGTCAGATGCCTTGGCCTTGGCTAATTTTGAGAGGCAAGCAAAGCCAGAGAAGTCCAATGACTCTAAGGAACTTCCAACTTTGGATGCTGATGCAAAGCGAGAGCTTCAGATCGTTGGGGAACAGATTCAATCCACAGAGTTGAGAACTTGCTTAATATCAGAGCTCTTGGAAGGAACTGAGGAAGAGCCTGAGCTCTTGGACGGAATTGAGGTGGAGTCTCATCTGCCCAAGCCTTGTATATTGCCGGAGGCTGTCAAAGGAAGTGATGAACAGGAGTGCGATGAGCCCAAATTCATGGTGATCGAACATGGGGTAGAGTTTGTATCAGAAGACCGGACTTGCAAAACCAGTGCTGACATTGAGATCGATGAGTCTGCTGGTGATGACGAAGCGGGTGAGGCCAGAAAGGAAGGACTGGATACGAAACCAGAAGAACCAGTTGCGGAAATGCCTCAGCAGGAAAGCCATAATCTGCATGATGCTTCATTGTTGACTGGTGAGGCCAAAATGGAAGAAGGGTCAGACATGAAGATACATGAACCCGATGCGGAAGAAGCTCAGCATGACATCTATAATTCACAAGAGGCCACATTGTTGGCTGTGGATCCACCGATGCAAGACCTAGATTCTATCTTCGGTAAGCTCTCGGTTCTTGAATTAGGGGAATTGGAGTCTCCGGATGTCCAAGGCAAACCAACCAAGCAACTGAGTCATGGGGACATTAAGTCTAACCACAAGATGGCAAATTTGCTGAGCAGGTCTCGTAGCTTGGATGCTGTCACAGAGTCTGTTGCCAGTGAATTCTTAAGCATGCTAGGTATAGAGCATAGTCCCTTCGGATTGAGTTCGGACAGTGATCCAGATTCACCAAGGGAGCGGTTGTGGAAGCAATTTGAGAAGGAATCACTAGCTTCAGGCGATAATCTCTTTGGTCTTGATGCTGGAATGGAGAAGCAGTCCTATTGGGATGAACTTTCAGATGGCCTTGATCTCTCAGAAATTATTCAAGAAGCTGAGACAGAGCTTCAGAACGCGGAACTGGCAATGAACAACATGAAATCCAGGGCTAAAATGCTGGAAGATGCAGAAACAGAAGCTTTGATGCATGCATGGGGCTTGAATGAAGAGGCCTTTCATTGCTCTCCACCTGGGAGCTGCGGTGGATTTGGTAGTCCCATTGACCTCCCACCGGAAGAGCCACTTGAGTTGCCACCACTTGGTGAGGGCTTGGGTCCTATTGTTCAAACAAAAGATGGAGGCTTTTTGCGGTCCATGAACCCTTTGATGTTTAGGAACGCAAAGAACAAAGAGAATTTGATCATGCAGGTGTCCAGCCCCATTGTGGTTCCTGCAGAAATGGGTTCTGGGATCATGGAGATATTGCAGCGATTAGCATCAGTGGGCATTGAGAAACTATCAAGGCAAGCAAGCAAGCTGATGCCGCTAGAAGATATCACTGGTAAGACGATGCAACAGATAGCCTGGGATTCTGCAACAGCTCTGGATTCTTGTGAAAGGTCTGAGAGTTTTATCATCTGTTTCTCTTCAGTTTAATTTCTTTTGTAGACACCCCCCCCCCCCTTTGTTTTAGAATCTTCTGGTGCCTGTATTAAAATTTTCTCCTATGGTTTGTACAGGAATGACTTATTAGGCAATCATTATCCAGAAACAGAGTTGGCTGCTTCTCATAATGTCTCTGGTCGGAGGAAGAAAGGTAATGGCATGTCTCTAGCTTCCTCCAGCACTGGGGAAATGATATCTGAATATGTTTCCCTGGAGGATCTAGCTCCAATGGCGATGGATAAGATTGAAGCCCTTTCAATTGAGGGGTTGAGAATACAGACAGGCATGTCTGATGAAGAAGCACCTTCGAATGTTAGCCCCCAGTCTATCGGAGAAATTTCAGCATTGGAAGGAAAAGGAGCCGACAATAGCTGGTCTCTAGGTCTGGAAGGCACAGCTGGATTACAGCTTTTGGACATTAAAGACAGCGGGCACGATGTGGATGGCTTAATGGGTTTGTCTATAACACTAGATGAGTGGATGAAGCTTGATTCAGGCATAATTGATGAGGAAGATCAGGTCAGTGATAGAACATCGAAGATTCTGGCAGCCCATCATGCTAATTCAATGGACTTGATTTGTGGAGAGTGGAAGGAAGACAAGAGAGGCAGGAAAAAATCTGGTAGAAAGTGGGGCTTGTTGGGGAATAACTTCACTGTTGCTCTGATGGTACAGCTCCGGAATCCCTTGAGGAACCATGAGCCAGTGGGCACGCCAATGCTTGCTTTAATTCAAGTTGAGCGAGTTTTTGTTCCCCCGAAACCGAGAATATACAGCACTGTATCAGAAAAGGGAAACAGTGAACTAGAAGATGAGGTTGAGGCTGAAAGCAAACCATTGACCAAGGAGGAGAAACATGAGGAAGAGGTCATTCCTCAGTACAAAATCACAGAGGTACATGTTGCGGGCCTAAAAACAGAACCTAACAAGAGAAGTCTTTGGGGTAGTCCCAAGCAACAACAGTCTGGTTCTAGGTGGTTGCTTGCTACTGGAATGGGCAAGAGTAATAAGCATCCGTTTATGAAGTCGAAGACAGTTGCAAAACCTTCCCAAGACATGACGGCCAAAGTGCAGCCAGGAGATACTCTTTGGAGCATTTCTTCACGTGTTCATGGCACTGGGGCCAAATGGAAAGAGCTGGCGGCTCTGAACCCTCACATAAGGAACCCTAATATCATCTTCCCAAATGAAACCATTAAGCTGCGTTGAGTACAGCAAGCGCATGGTAAAACACTATCGCATGAGCCTTTTGTACAGAGGGCAGATGGGTTGCATGGGGTGCATTGTTGTTCATCGTTTGGTTTCTGCGGCGTAATATTACGGGCATCCGTCATGCCTGGATTCCATATTGTAAGGATTAAATGTGGTTGCATTTCATCGTTGAGTTTCTTGGTGCACATACTTTCAAAAACAAATCTTAATAGCCATGCAGGCAATTTATGTAACTCAGCATCTTTCTATAAATAGATCTGCATTGTTTGTTTCTGTATATCAGCAGAGCTGGAGGGATGAGGTCCTTCAGCGCATGATTGTGCTTCCACCATGGATTTCTTTTGCTCCTTGTGAATTGCTCATTCAAGGGGCGAGTCATTTTTATTTGTCGAAATAGGATATTGAAACTACTTGCATCTTTACTCCTTTATTAGTTTATTCAAATTGTTTAAACCTTTCTTCCCTGGAAGGATGGTAAGATATCTCTGGATGGTGCTTTTCACCAAATTAATGCTAGAGTTTGCTATCTTTTCCAAATCCATAAACTTTGCAGATATGTAAAATCCTAGTTTATATGTTAAGAGGATGGGTGCCATTTCTACTTTGCTTTTGTTGGTGCAGAAAGCATAGCCAGTCTTTTGTTGCAATGGCTTGTTAAGAGTAAATTTACTGTGGTCAGTAAATAGGACTGGCTGTTACAATGGCTGCTTGTTGTAACTGAGCTATGAATTGCTTGTGATATCTAATGTCTATTTAAATGTCATGAAAGGTTTGTAAATTTGAAATTTGCACACCTTTTAAGGCCTATTTTCTACTATAGTTATTTTATTTTCAAGAGTCAGGTTATTATAAGTGTTGAGAAGTCATCTGTCACACAGGATTTGATACTTCGCAAAAGCGCTTATTATTCACATCATTTCTTATTGTCGTACCTGTCAATTGACTAAGGGAAGAAGACATAATCCAGAATTACACATATGCCTCTTTGTCTATATCTCGTCTCTCTTGGGGGAACCTTCGTTAGAAATTTCTCAAGAACCATAAGGGGTAATGACTTCATTTTTGTTGTGATGGATGGATTGCTAGAATTTTATCCTTGGGTTACACCAACCATTAGGGGCTATGATTTTATTTTTGTTGTGGTGGATCGATTTAGCAAGATGACACTTTATGCCATATAAGAAAACCGGAGATGTCTCGTCTCATATATATATATATATATACATACATATATATATATAGCTTAATTATTCATGAAAAAAAATTGTTAGGTTGTACAGTCTACCGAAGATTATTATTTCTGATGTCGAATGGACTGCCATTTCGAATTCATTGCCATTCGAACTCACGCTACTTCCAGCGGTGCTCGAGAATGAACATAAATCCCCCCTTGTGTGGTGATTTGATCATTAAGAACACATCAACATATGCCCCGGCCACCATCAGCACACGAAAAAAAGAACAAAAAAAAAAACCACGGTTTTGAGTTTAGTATCAGTCATGTACACAAATATCTTATTGATCGGAAACAAAAAGTACCAAATGGCATTTATCAATTTGGTCAAATACCATATCAAATCAAAAATGCATTGTTTTGCTAACGCTCAAAGAGGCCTCAGCCAGTCCATTGGTTATATGGTATCAATGATATCAGAAACTATGTTTTTTTCATCGATATATACCTGCAACTTGGAATTGATACCAACAACAATAGCCAATAATAAGTCATAATATCTTGGCACCGATTTGTATTCGAATCGATACTAATAGGAGTATTTAAATTTTTTTTATTTGTGGTTTCTAATAAAATCGTCCACCACCGATACAGAACACGATATCTAATCTTTATCAGCATCGGCCATGCAAAATAGTGCCTCCGGAAAACAAATTTTTCTTGTAGCCTCGATTACAAGAGTAGTATTAAGTACAGTGGGGGAAAACCAAAATGTTTTGACCTATGCAAATGACTCAGGCGATTATAAAGGCAAAACTGCAAGTCTTTGCATCATCAGATCATCGAGAAAGAAATTTTAGGGGCAGTACTGCAAAACCAAAAGTCGTACCCTCTGTCATAATTCAAAAACCTTCGACAAAACATATACGATGGGGTATCTCAAAGCACTCGCAATCAAACCAAAGCCGACTGACCGTATCCTGCCCTTGCCGCCGTGTTCCTTCTTTTTTCTCTTCCTTCGTCGGACAGGATCATCACAAGCTATGCCGGACGATGGGGCCACAAATACATTATATCTGGCACTCAGAAAACACTGCAGCTCTTCACAAATCAAGGTATCTTGAAAATAGACTTCAGCCTCACGACGAGGCGCCACTCTTCCATTGACAGATCATCCTACAACATCAATTGAAGTAAATTAGTTATTTTATATGGAAAATTTTTTTGCCATGAAAGCAATGTATAGAAGCAGGTATTCGTGAACCCATGCGCGAAACAATGCAATCAGAGTTGTAGGTACACAATAAACTCTTGCGCACCAAATGGCCACTGCAAGAACAAACGGCACAACACCCTTCCAATCTAAAGGATGAAAGAGGGTCACGACCTATAGCACATACGAAATGAATAATTTCATTCTTACCCTATAGTTTGCTTTCAATATGTCAATTGACCTCCGTGAGATGTGACTGACAAGCTCATCATCAATATCGAAATGCCTGCCATACATCTTCTGTTGTTCTTCAGGACTGGTGGCAACTATCTGTATGGATGGGAGACGGTCGATGAGGCTCAGAGGATCTTTTGGAAGAAAGTAGGCAAAAGTAAATTTGAAAAATGAAATATCCTTGATACCTTTATAGCCACCTTTTGCCCCTTTGTGGCAACGTCAACCTGCTTGTGATTGATCTCGATCGATGCGATCTTCCCTATATCTATGAACTCTCTTGAAGGTATGCAAATAGGGGTACCAATCTGAAGATTAGGGTAAAGCTATAAGCAAACAAGATATGATAAGGGCACAGGTCAAAGTTACTAAGCGCCCATTTGGAATAAGCAATATTTCTTATTGTTCGTTCATGAAGATAAAACTCAAAATATCAATTATAAAAACATGTTTCTTAACTTTTTTTACCTCTCCAAAAGCAATACTAGTAAAGCTATACTTCAATTTTGGAAGAACAAACACTTCCAACATTTTAAAAAGAGATCGTTTGCTTTAACTGTGTGACCAGCCACTGGTCCCTGCAAGTTCCATGACAAACTGCTTCCTAGCATCCTATATGTAAAGTTATGAAAGGAAAACATGTTTTTGTCAATAAATAACAAATTGAAGATAACAGTTCTATTATATTTCAAACAGAGGCATCGGTTTCTGAGGCCAGTGAAGACTAAGATGCAAGATCATTTCACACACAGCAGTCAATTGCTCGGATAAGGACCCTTCAGAACTAAGATCCAAGCACTAGCTTAGGCAAAAAATGCTTCCAAACAGTTCAACTTGCTATTTAAGAACACCAAAAGTAATTGCTATTTAGGAAAGATTTATTTCACTTTCAGCAACTAATTACTTAGATTTGGGCCAAGGATGCTGTCCCTTGGTAGAAAGGTGACAGTATTAATTGGGAGATCCACAAACATGAACTTTCAACGGATGAAGAAAATGAATGCACATTAAATTACCTTAAGAATGCCTTCAAGAACATCCACACCCAAGACAATTGGGTCCTTCTTGTTGAATATGCAGTTTGGCATAATCTTTAGAACGCAGGGGAAAACTGCCTCTTCAGCACTTTCCTTCTTCTTCTCTTCCCTTAGATTGTCAATGTAAGCTTTGAATTGATCAAAAAGATGATATATAATGTCTGCAACGAAGATTCTAACACCAGTCTCATCTGCAAGCTCTCTGGCATCAGGCATCACTTTGACATCAAATGCTAAGATGGTTGCAAACTCTTTTTTCCTCTCAAGCATGACGCTAGCCTTCATGACATCCTTCTTGTGTACTGGACCTATACTGAAATCACAAAATGGAATGCTCACAGCTGGGCTCCTCAAGAACTCTGTAAGTGCTTCCAATGACCCAAGGGTTGATGCCTGGACATATACACCTTCCCCACTCTTGTCAATCCGGCTCATAACCTTTTCCACGTCCTGCATTACGGTTCTCTTCAAATCTTCCAAATCATCCTCAGGTTTTGCCACATATAGGGAAGTGCCAGCAATGGCATGCTCAAGGCCCTGTTACAGAAAGGATGTACTCAGATGCAGTTGCTGAAATAAAAAGTGCATATCTGTGTTATAATCCAAGTGTACCTGTGCAGAAATTTTTACACCTTGGGCGGCTTTAAGCTCTTTATGATGCAAGTACGAACCCTGAGAAAGACACAAGTGACATGCGAATCAATAGAAACATGAATCATCAGAGAGCACCTAGTTTTGGGGTCAATGTAGCGTAACGTAAATCAGATACGACAAACTATTGCTCTATATAACTTATAGGTCATATAACAAATGCACGACATAATGACAAATAACAATAACACTTAATAATTAGGAATAACTCATCAATTGTAACAAGAATTCCATTGATCTGTATGGGTACAGAAATGGATGGTGAAGTCACAAATGAAGAACTTATGCTCATTTCATTATCTCATTCCATTGCTTGTGTTTCATGTTCTTCTATCTTGGAAGAAATTACATAAGAAAGGATCAACAATCCAGCATATTAATTTTGTTTATCAGATGACAGAAACATGATCTAAACTGGAATCACAGGCACCAATTGAAATCTTAGACCAACTTCTGCTTCTGTTTCATGTTCTTCCATCTTAGAAGAGGGTACTGAAAGAAAGATTATATCCAGGATATTGATTACATTAACAGTGAATAGATTAATACTACAAATCAGAATCACAAGTACCAATTGAAAACTTTTACCAACTTAAAACCCAAAGTCTAATTCATTTCCATACAGAAAAGGCCCTTTAAATTACCTTATATTATATTGATTATGAATCCTATGTGAATTTCATTGGTTTCAATCTCTGCTTGGCTTGTCATTAAGCTAATACATAATACATACAAAACAGAGTAACACAATCCACAAGATTGACCATCATCAGATTCATAAAATCATGACTAACGAATAAAACTATCTCAATCCTGGGGTAAAAAACAGCTCATGTTTACTTCAAATTCTCATACATATGGAATAATTTGATAACATCTGTAATCATCATAGATTTCCATGTTCCAGTTGAGAAGCAAATAATACTTTATATATCCAAGTGGAGAATAGACCGGTAGTAGCATCTCAAGATCAGAAAGGTAATTTGAACTCTACAGACAATTTTTACTTCAGAGAATTTCATGAGATAATAAATTTAAAGGAGATGAAAGTTTAGATATGAAGACTACACTCTGGTGTTAACTTTTAATGACTGTATTTGGTTTGATACGCAAAAGTAAAATTTCCAAACAAATACATTATAGGCTAACATGTCTCAGTTAACAATGAAGCACTATAAAGCAAAGGAAGATAACATCAATTTAGCAAGTAAAACCTGCTTATCAACACTTTTTTAACACATTGTTTAACCATTAAAATAGTAAAACGAAATGTCATCAGGATGCTCAAAAGTTGTCTGAAGAGATTGAACAAGCACTTGTGAGATCCAGAATCCGTAACTACAATCTTCCAAGTAAGACCTTTTTACCAAATTAGTCGAACAGAAGCACAAGAACTACAGTCATTTAGTTATATTAGCAAATATTCATCATCCTAGCCTTTCCAACCAAGATTCCCTGGATCAGCTGATCCTGTTGTAGATTTTAACCCAATCTGAGTAGTCTGGAACAGGATCAGCTAGTCCCTAACCAAAGCTCTAATCCTGGCTGGAAGTGGACAGAACCAAATGAAAATAGAACAAAAATAACTAGAAATTGATTCAAATTTGCTAATTCTGACCAACATGAAATGATATATCATGTCACTACCATGACTCCAAGGCATAAAAATCTTGTGATACACTCTTTCTCTATGGTTTTTCTCTGAATTATTTGTTTGACCAATCTAAATCCTGCTGAACAGATGCAGCAGAGCCCACCAATACTGACTCCAGATCCTTGAATCTGACAAAAATTATGATCCAGATCCTGCAAACCTTGTTTCCAACAATGTGGCTTCTATTAGGATTAAAAGCAAGAAAGCTACTCAAAGATTTGACAGAACTCCACAAACAGTTAATAAACCTAGCAACCCTATAAATTTGGTGTGCAAAACCTGTCCAAGGCAAGGCAGAAGAAGATCCTTGCACTTAAACCTAAAGACTAGTCAACAAAGTTTTGCTTGAAGGAGCTGAAAGGACATGAATGGCAAAAACATCCTTCAAAACATAACATTATAATTATTGGTAAAAAACTACCCAGGTTCATTTAAATTTTGAGTTTCTTTTCCGAGAAGGATGGTCACCCAATTTTAATCCCTACATAAACTAGGGATGCTTGGTATTTGATCAGAGTTTCGATCATATGAATACTAGAGCAAAGAAGATCCAGTGGTCATCAGTCTAGCATGAATAACAAAGCATCCAACAGACCGACAATGAAAAAAAAAAGGACATAAAAATCAAGGTTAATGACCAAGAACTTTTATCATGAAAATGATTGTATTGTTATTGATTCATTTATTTGATTCTATAAACAAAAGAGGCCTCTTAAATTGATTTCCTCATGTGCAACAAGCCATATCTGTCTTACTTGATGATGAATTCAAACACATTAAACTAGTTAGAGTAACGAAGGAACACAAATATTTTAATTTGCATATTTTCAATAAGCCATGACAGTCATACTCCATCATGACATTCAAGTACATCAGCCATATGACAGAAAGCAAGATGTACCAGTAAAGGAGATATTAGTCCATCTCCCTTGCTACCTTGCAATCTTATTCTAAGCTGTATAAAAACACTCTTCTTCCCTTTACATAAAAAAACACTTCCCTTTTCAATCCTTGACTAGATTAGTAGCTAAATTTTAGTGAATTCATGTATTCTAAAAAATTTCATTTCATTCCACTTACTATGGACAAGACAAGCAGTGACATCAGATGCAGCATTACTTTAGTGATTTCTCTATTTTTTCCTAATCATTCTTGACATCATATTATCTAATGTTGTTTCTCCTGGGGTTGCACATGAATATTGGTTTTGAAGAAATTTTTGAATCAAACTGAATATGTTCGGGTTTGAGAAATATAAAGCATAAACCAGAGAAAACCAACATTAATTCAGTGTGATTTCTTGTTTGGTTTTGAATGTACCTTGCATTTTTAGGGCATTATGTTATATGTAATTATAATTTAAGAAAAAACATCATAATTACAAGCCATAATCACCCAACTATTTGGAGTCGAGTGAATATAAAAATCCTTAATTAAAAAGAGTAATTTCGATCTTTATTTATAATCTCTAGTGGAATCTTCTTATGTCTCTCTTAGCACTACTTATTTTACCTCTTCTAACTCTTAACATTTGTACATTTGTAGGTCTCATTCGCACATACACACACCATCTTGAGTGTTTCTCTCCTCATTCTATTGGAGACTCGGAGCTGCAACTAATTATTTGACAAATGAAATTTCCTAGTAACTCCACACAAGCACCTAAAATTATCATCTAAGCGGTACAAATGTTTTTTTATATATCACGTTTCAACAGCCCAACAGTCTTCAGGTTTAAATGCGAGTATTTTCTTCAAGCAAAACAAGCTCAGAAAATAATTTAAAGTTCTGCTTCTTGAACTTTGCTTTAGGCTTAAGTGCAAGTATCTTCTTCAAGCAAAACAAATTGTTCAGAAGAAGTTTTGCTTGAAGGAACTCAGTACCTCACAAAAGGTTTAAGATCCTACGTGTACCATTATCAAATTTGAAATTTGTTGACAACAAAGATAGTTTAAAGTTTAAACTAGCTTATAGGAAGTCAATAAAAAAAGGATTTCAGACATTTCCCTTAGTTATACAAGATAGTAGAATACTGTAACTATTAGTTGAACTATCTGCTGTAAGATGGAGGCATCATCATATGTCAATCGCTAACGTTGTCATGTAAAGTTTACAGAAAAAGACAAAATCCTGCTAAAAACATCACAAGTTGCAAAAAGCATGGAAACATTTAGACAAGGATACAGGTACCGAGCAAATATACGAAACTGAGGATATAAAGGAAAGATTGTTCAATCATATATGGAGACTGAAAAAGAAAGGAGAGAACCTACAAAGACAGAAGAGAGAGAGAGAGAGAGAGAGAGAGAGAGATTACACCTAGCCTTTGAAAGTATCTTGAAATGATTGATGTTATTTATAGAATCTCAACAAGACTTGTAACCTAAAATTTTACAAAATGATACTGGGATATCTCTCATACTTTCACATAATATCCATTGTTTGAATAACCTTGACGTCTTCCAAGATTAGATGAAATTTAACCAAGGAAAACGGAAGCTAGACACCCACAATAGAGAAACTTGCTCAGAGAATAATGCTATGCAAATTTTCCAACCTAACTAATGGTCAACAACCATTTAAGAAGAACAGATAGCGCAAGGAAACTAGTCCCAAAAAATTGAACTAAATTGTCACCTACAACAACTTATTAAATTTGGTGATAATTACTATGCATCAACAAGGAACTACCCTGTAAAACATGGAACTTCCCTGTGAATAAAAGAACCCTAGTGGATGCCTAGAAACATAGGATTTAAGACGCTGACAATTTAGTTTAGTCATCCTGAACCTTGATTTCCCTAACCTAGTTATAGAACATACAGTGAAACTAAGCTAGACCTTTTAGCTGGTCTAACATGTTTATAAAGCATATTTTGGTCAATCTCCCAGAATCATACAGTTATATAAAGAAAAAAAAGGCCCAAATTTAAGATCCTGTTTGTAATAAATTTTTTTTTTAACATTCATCAAGAGTTAAAAAGAAAGGTGTTATACATGATGGCATCTTTTCCTTGCAAATTGCAAAACCAGAGATGGCATGCTCACATTACCCCAGAAAAAAGTAAATAATAAGTACAAAGAAATTGAATTTTGTTGAACTCCTGTCATCAAATACACAAAGATATACCAAAACCAAGTGATTGACTCACCTTTACACGGAGCTCCTTCATTGGGTGGGGAGTCAGTAAAGCTCTGATATTGGTCACAATGGGCCCCTGCAATAGAAACTTAGATAAGAAATAAATATATAATAAAAGAGGCCAAATTGAAGACTCAACATCTATACCTGCATGCCACAAACAACTATTTGGTCACCCTCATGAAGAACACCGTTGACCAGTACGACATCAATGGTTGTTCCTAAGCCTTCAATTACTTTAACTTCCAACACAGTACACTGAAATACATATTGAATACAAGAATAAGTTAATTAAACTTTTACTTATCTGACGTAAAGAGGTACTAAAACTATCCACCAGTAGAGACTTGGTTTTCTAGCAAATAAAGGCAAATGACTAGCATAGTAAGATAAATGAAATGCACATCATATATTTATACAGCTAAAAATTATGATATTCATTACAATCTACCAGGATGTAGTATTGGTTTACAATGAAGTGAACCACCAACAAGGATACCCTAAGTCTGATCCAACTCAAAGACAGTGGAGAATAAGCACTTGGAAACAAACCTGGACTTCATCAACATAGGTAAGCTTTTCTTCCATAGTTTTCTGTGCCCATTGCACCAACAATAAGAGAAGATCTGGTATTCCTTCGCCACTAATATGATATACACAAACATTAGGCAAATTTTAAGTATCATAAAATTTTGCTTTTAATAGTCCACCAAAGATGCATAAAAAACCTTACTTCGTGCTATGTGGATATTACCTGATAGCACTTGTGGGAACAATATTAAATGTTTCTCCCATTTCCTTGTTTTTGTAGTACAGAGCTGTGTTCAAGCCCTGCTCTTTAAACTGTGTTATGATCTGTTGAAGGGGAGCAGAGAGAGAGATTATTTCCCAATTAGATTTTAAAACAAAGATACAAAGCGAAAGAGCTTATCAAAATTCCAAATGTATTGACCTGAGTAAGCCTCATATTAAATTCATTCTTCACATCATTAGATTGTTGTCTGAGTGCCTTCACTATTGGTGCATTCGGACAAGATTTCCAACCATAGAGTCTATCCACCTTAAAAAAATTTAATATCATATAATTATTCAATCACAAAAAAATATATAGTAGTACAGAAAAAGAAATTCTGAATGTAATAATAATTATTACCTTATTTAAAGCAACAATGAACTCTGCACTCCGATTTTTTAAAAGGTTGATAGATTCAATAGTTTGTGGCTCAAGCCCATGCATGATGTCCACGACTAGTATAGCAATATCACAAAGGCTTGAACCTCTAGACCGTAGATTAGTAAAAGACTCGTGCCCAGGGGTGTCAATGACAAGTAAACCTGGAACCTTCAGTGTTGCATCAGCTTTTAGCTCTCTCGTCCTCTCCCTTATGTTTTCAGTTGGAAAATAGGTAGCCCCAATCTGCTGAGTGATACCACCAGCTTCACCTTCCTGTACATTAGTGCGTCTAATGCAATCTAGCAACTTGGTCTTTCCAGTATCTACATGACCAAGAATGCAACAAATGGGTGAGCGGAGATCAGGACCACTCTTTTTTGATTTATCCTCCACAGCAGTTGACTCTTGCTTAATAATAGTTTCTTTCCCCCTCTTAACATTTGTGGCAGATTCACTTTCATGTTCATCCTCTTTGTTATTTGCATCATTGTTCTTTGAAGATGTACGAGGAGCCGCCACCTTTTTTACAGCAGGCTTTGCAGGTGCTGTTGAATTTGCTTGAGACTCAACAGGAGCAGATACTACATGTTCAGTAGTTCCTTTAGGTTTTGTCATGATGTCCTGATCCTCCTCAGCAAATGGATTTGTTGCAGGCAATGTCACATCAAGATCATCCCAGCTCTTTGCATCCCATTCTTCATCATCTTCATCCTCATCCATAGCTTTGACCTCTTCTGGTTCCTGATCTGCTTCAATTTTGTCATCAGCATCTCCAATTTGAGATTGAGATTCCTCTTCGACCATAACATCTTGCACAGCTTGCTCTGTACGAGGTTCATCAACCACTTGCTCATTCTCCATGACCGTCTCTGTTTCCACAACCTTAGATTGAGTCAGTTTAGACTTCTTTGTCTCATATTTGGGCC
Source organism: Musa beccarii (assembly GCA_024322285.1). Classification (NCBI taxonomy): domain Eukaryota; kingdom Viridiplantae; phylum Streptophyta; class Magnoliopsida; order Zingiberales; family Musaceae; genus Musa; species Musa beccarii. The sequence continues at coordinate 12,089,314 of CM044399.1, forward strand.
TCTTCTTTATCACCACACCAGAATCACCTATTGGAACCTCACTCTGAGAAAGGAACTGTTTCCTCATTGCTTCCAACCTCCTCTGTTCATCCTTTTGTTTAGCCGTCAAAAGTTTGCCCTCCTGTTTCTTCTTAAGCAGCTTCTCCTTTTCTCTTTCCTTCTTTCTCCTCTTTGCCTCTTCCGCAAGCCTCTCCAGTTCCTCCAACCGCTTCCTCTCTTCCTCCTCCTTCCTCAGCCTCTCCTCCTCTTCCCTTTTCTTCCTCTCTTCCGCCTCTTTCCTTCTTGCCAGTGCCTCCTGCATCTCCCTAACATGCTTGGGCAACTTCTTGTCAGGAACCTTCCCCTTCACTTCCACCTTTTCTTCCTTAACCTCAACAACAGCTGCTGCAGCAGCAGCTGCAGCCTTCTTCTCTTTCTCCTTCTCCTTCTTCTTTTTCTTCTTCTTGGCCGCTGCTGACTCACCTTCTGCCTCCCCATCTCTATCCTCTGCCTCTGGCTGTTCTGCTGGGGCAGAAGCTGATTCCTGCACAACCGGGGCAGGCTGATGTGGAGGTGCAGCACTTGCCGGAGGAGGCAGCTGGCCCTCCCCAAGCTCAGCAAGAATCTTATCCAAATCTTCCTCCTCCTCCGCAGTTCTTCCACTTTTCTTCTTCTTTTTCTTCTGCTGTTTCTTAGAGACTGCTTCCTCAGCGCCATTTACTTGCCTGTCTGATTCCAAGTCGGCATCCTTGACCTCATCTCCCTCGACTTCTTCTGCCAATGTAGGAGGAGATGAAGTCGAAGCTGAAGCCAGTGGGGGTGCTTCCCCCAGCTCAGCGAGGAGTTTATCCAAGTCGTCCTCCTCCTGGGCAGTCCGCCCGCTCTTTTTCTTCTTCTTTTTATTTTGCTTCTTCAAATCAGGATCTGCTAAGCTTCCCTGGTGGCTTAATTCCACATCAAGACCCCCATTTCCATCCATCTCATCCAACACAGCAGACGGAGTCAGGGTTTGGGCCATCGGCGGGGCTTCCCCCAGCTCGGCCAGGAGCTTATCGAAGTCGTCCTCCTCCTGAGCGATTCGCCCGCCCTTCTTCTTCTTCTTCTTCTGTTGCTTCTTTGAATCCGCGTCCTCCAAGCTGCCCTGACGGCCCAATTCCACATCGAGACCCCTGCTTTCGTCCGTCTCATCCTCCACACGATCGTCAACTTCAGATTTCACCTTCGATCTCGATTTTGAATCGGGCTCCTCGTCATCCGCGTCCTCCCCAAAGGCATTCAGAGAAGCGAACCCACTCGCAACGGCGCTACTCTTCTTAGATTTAGAGGATTTCTTCTTACCAGAGAAGACGAGGGTAACGGCATCATCGTCATCCTCCCTCGAGGGTTCCGCGGCGCCAGCAGACGATGACTTCTCCCGATCCTCCGCCGGGGGCTCATCGGCGGCTACCTCGCGCTGGTTCTTACCACCCTTGTCGCCCTTTTTGGAGTTGGCAGCGGTGCGGATCTCCGTCCCGGTGTCCTGTGTCGGCAGCGGCTGCTGCAGTTCCTCCGGGAAGGAGTACTCGTCGTCGTCGATGGCGACTGTCTTCTTCCGACCCATCGCTCCCCGATCGACCCAAACAATCCTAGGGAAGAGGCAGAAGCGGGGATCGGTTCCAACCCTCGTGAATCATACAACAGCGGCGATGATCCAAGGCAGGAGGAGATCGACAGCGTGGAATCGGAAACCCTATAAAGCAGAGAAATCGTTATATTGTGGGGGGTGGGGGGTGAGGGGGAGGGGGCGGGTGTTAATTACATATATATATATATATAGAAGACAAAATGAGGAACCCGCTCTCCACTTGGATCTTCGTTAATTTAGCATCGACAGTCGTGTACGTGCCTGATTGATGTATTAAGATGCGTGCTGCGATGAATGATGGACGGTGAGATTTCCATGACGGGAAGGATGCATGAACCTTCCTTCCCAGAAAAGCCGATAATTATTATTTTATGGGAAATGTCTACGATCCTGCATTCGGAAAACAACAAAAAATAAGATTGCCAGGAAAATTCTCGTACCAAAAGCAGTCAATCCCGTCAAATATGGTGTCATTCGTTAGCGGATTCACAACCATTCTCATCCCAAAAATACGTGTGTGATGACAAAATCATCAAACAACAGCTCCGAAGTAGGAATAATAATCATTGTTATGAAGTAAAAAAGCCAACTCTCTCGCTCTCTCTCTCTAAAATCATGGTCAGAGGATCCGTCTGAATTCAATTTAATCCACTTCTTGGGAATTTTTGCCAAAAAAATGAGGAAACTTTTGGCCATGGAGTCAAATGGTAGATTTAGAGTTTCTGAGGTCTTTACACTTGGTGTTGTTAATGTCTCGACCATCATGGTGTCTTTGGAGTTGGGTATGACCCCAATGCCAAATTGGAGAACGCATGTGGTTTTGATGTTTCTATCTCATCCTTTTGTGATGTTCACATCTCGAGTATTATGCTTTTTATTAATTTAATTTAATATTTATTAAATAAGAATTTGATTGTTCAAGCTAAGGAGGTGAGTCAGATCCAATCGAGAGTCGTTCCAAGATTATATGAGATTTTACTTGTGATTTATTGACTTGTCACTAAGTCGAGGGTTTTCTCGAGAATGATCAAATCAATTCTTGAAGTTAATATATTAAGATTAGTCAGACCAATCAGACTAGTTAGTGAGATCGAGTAAGTAAATGCATATCTTGAGATTATTTTTACAAGTAGTTTAGGAATAGTAACAACCGAGATCGTCGGGCATTAAGAGAAGATATACGATATGTTGGGTGAGGGCATGGCACAACATTTGTCAATCTTATAACCCACATCACCTAAACATGCCTTGCGTGGGGTCAAATGTCGGCATTCGACCACGTGCTACTGATTAAGTCCATGTGTCCCTGGATCCGACTACCACTTGTTAACAATATGTGACTGACAAGTCGTTAGGATGACCAACCTATCAATCACATTCAGGCTTATTTGTTTGTCATGTCAACTTCTCCTTATCACTAGCTCCTTGCTCTAGAGTTGCTGGGTCATAAAGTTGTCAATCTCCAGAGCACATCGATCTTGGCTCTTTTCTTGAATGGCAGGCTATTGGTTCTGGAGACATTCAGTGAGATAATAGTGCATAGTAGATTCTGGGAGCTGTGTGTTTGAGTCGGGCATCACTGTAGCATATGGCTACCCAGGGATGGTGTGTACTCGAAATGCACATTTGGCTCATAGGTTGTGAGTCATTGAAATGCACACTTGGCTCATAAGTTACGAATCGTCGAAATATATTTTTTGGCCCATGAGTAATGTGTCGTCAAAATGCACACTTGACTCATAAGTTATGCATGATCAAAATTCACACTTGGACTATAATATATGTGTCGTCACACTTACCCATAGGTTATGCATTGTTGAAATGCACATTTGGCCTATAGGCTATGCATCATCAAATGGTCAATTGACTAATCAATTATGGGATGCATGGTTGGACAATTGGTCAGTCGAGTGTGGGATGCACGGTCGAACGATCAACAAGTTAGGTGTAGGACACATGGTCAAATGATCGATTAGTTGTGTTGTGTAACGGTGCTCGAACAGTTGACCGTCGAGTTGGGTGGTCCCTCTCTTAGTCATTTGGCTAGTTGGCTTAAGATTTAAAGTGTGTGTTTGAAACCTTAGCGAGCGTGTTATCTCTCTCCTCGTGGGATTGTTAACACTCTCCTCGTGGGATTGTGACATGTATGCCCATGTGCACCGATTATGCCTTGATTTATGATGGGCGCATCATATAGGTCGCTTGACAAATCTAAATGGATTTGTTGTTTCAATTATCGCATCATGTACGTGGTGCCCATAGGAGAGTCCACATAAATGTTATGTGCACTATTAAAGATTCAAAAGATCATGCTGATTTCGATTGATCACACTTGGCCAATGGCATAGTATTGTGTCCTTATAGCTAAAATGTTGGCCAATCATGTAGTCAAGTGAAGGGTCACTTGAGTACTATAAATAGCCTCCAAAGCCTTAGCTTCTTCACACCTTCAAGCTTTTTCCTAAATTCATAGACCCTTAAAGCCTTCAAAACTTTGAGCAACTTACCCCTTTGAAAATCGAATATTTTCTTCGACTAACTTATCCCCAATGTTCGATCGTGGGTCAGATGGTTCTCCGATCCCATAAACACAATTAGCATCGATTTCACTACTTTCCCCTCGAATGAAAGGGTCAAAGTCATCATAGCAGAGGAGGCTGCTTCTTTAAAGGTAAGTCCGTCGAGCAATGGGGCCTCATAGGATATGCTAAGGTCATATGAGTTCAACTCTTGGATCTCCAAGGCTAACATGGTGCATATCAGGGAAGCATTCAATATTTCTACTAAGTTTGAGCTAATAGCTACTTAGCATGACGCCCGATTGTATGAGTCAAATTTTTTTTTTAACCTCCTTTAATGCATTGGACGTAAGGTTCAAATTCTCCCTCCCATCCCTTTTTTGTTGTTGTCTTGAATGCATGAAAAATCTCTCCTACCTATGCGGCATCGCACTCGTAGTGCTACCTAGCTACCTTTGTCGAGGAATGTCGAAGGTTTGATATCTCCCCCTCACTGACCCTACTACAGGCTTACTCTATGGTAAGTCTCAAAGACTTAGCCTATTTCCTTTTTAACATAGTCTTTGGGGACTCTTCTTCCAACAAGAATTAGAAGAAGTATTTCTTCATTTCTTCATGAACAAGGTGGCCCGTCGACATGGTGTGATCCATCATAAAGATTCAAAATTCGATTCCGAGCTCAGGAAGGTAGCTAATTGTTATGACCATGATCGTGTGAGCTTAGGACGATCCTAACTTCCTTGTAATAAGTATAAGGGCATAAGCCAAACTTTTCTATTTCTGGGAAGAATTACTCGACTTCTTTCGATATAAGACTATTATAATAGATTGGCCTTCAAATCTTTGTCTCCTCGTGAAATTAAGAATGAGCTGACTACTCACTCTATCACTACGATGTATAGGTAGAGTTCACCTCTTATCTTTTAACTTGTCGGGTGATTTTAAAGAAGACCTCAAAAGAAACTATGACTTGAGTTGAATTTATTATTCGAAAAAGAAGCTTGTGATCGCTTAGGACCATTATTAGTAGTGTGGATCCAAGATTGTTATAGATGCCTAAGGCCAATTATTGTAATAAAAGTTCATATGCCTAAGGCCAATTAATTCTTCTTTTGTCATGATACCTACCATCTCGAGCCTTATATTTTTTTATTAACTTAATTTATTATTTATTAAATTAGATTTTGATTGTCCGAATTGGAAAGATGAGTCAGTTCCAACCAAGACTTGTTTTAAGACTTTTTGAAGTTTCATTTTTTGTTTCCTAATGTGTCGACCCTATAAGGCCAAGACGAAGGTATTCTCGACAATGGTTCCTCCAACAATTAAGTTAATTCCTAAAGTTAACATTTCAAGACTAGCCGGATCAGTCGGACCAGTCAATAAGATCGAGCAAATGAATCCCTCGAATGCATACCTTAGAATCCTTTTTACAGGTAGTCTAAGAACAACGATTACACCCGAGGTCGTTGAGCATTAAGAGAAAATATGTGATCGTTGAGCGTTAAGAGAAAATATGTGACATGTTAGATGAGGGCATAGTATAACATTCACCATTCTTATAACCCACGTCATCCAACGGTAAAATCCGTAGTTTTATTCCGTGAGGCTCTACTTGAATAGGCTGTGTGAACTCTAAGTCGAAGTCAACCAATATAATCCGTATCCTTGGACAATATCTCAGACGAACCATTTGAGGAGTTTTTTCTACAACAATAGGCTTCGAAAGTACTTAGCGAGGTGGGTGGCTAACTTTGTCCCAACCATGATGGTATGAGCTTAGGAGGAGGATTGTAACTTCTTCGCAACAAAGGGCGTAGCATTGCTCAACATCCTTCAATATAAAGCAATTTAAACTAGATTACTACTCACTCTATCACTACTACGTATAAATAGAGCTCACCTATTAGCTTTTGACAACAATCAAATTTGACATTATCCATTCTCAATTGGGAATACTCGATTCATTCATTCGGCACATTCTATGTTGAAGAACTCCCATCATGTTTCAGATCAATAAATTGAATCAAATCAACACCAGTCATCCATCTATGTGGGACTTAAAATCTATCTTCACTGAATTGGTAGGAGGACCCAAAACTAAACGCCTTTGGTAGCAATCTCACCTCCACTTTAGTACTGCTTCTTCTCTATCGAGCTCACTCCATCTTCTATCACTCCAGTTCATCATATTTGTAGATATGTTCTTCGAATTGGCCCAGCAAATTTGGGCTCCCACGGGAATGAAGTAGCTTCTCTTTTCTCACCTATCTTAGCTCCTCCAACTAGATATGATCCATGCCCAAGTCCAAGCCCGTCACCAAAAAGCCCTCCAAGCAATGAATGAGAAAGAATCAGAAACAAACATATTTTCGGATGCTCATGACATACCTGAATAGCAGAACTTCTGAATATTGGATGGAAAGAAACTTCACAAGCTGTTCATTGCTCGATGCAGGCAAAAACGAACACTTCAACCGAGGAGATCTCGAGAAATTTTATCATAGGCATACCCATGAATCAAAGGATCTTGTATTGAAACAAGAACATGTGCTCTTGAGCACAATCGTCAGCAGCGAGGCATCTAAATTTTACCCGAAAAAATCATAGAGAACTTTCTACATGGGTTGCTAATTTATCAACAATCCTCATTGTGAAACATAGAATTTATGAGTAACTTTTGATTCTGGAGAGTCTCTTACGCTTTCGGCTCTTCCTCCTAGTGGCAGCTTTTTTTTGGACACCTCCCTTGTTAGCGCGATGAAGAGAAAGAGTGCTACTACCATTGGGTTTACCAACTGATGTCCTCTCTCTTCTACCAATCCATTTTAATGGCAATTTGTTGGTCACTTTGGCGATATCACCAGAAGTAATGAGTTCCACTAGTCTTTGAATCTTGTCCTGCATTTGTGCAACCCATGCCATGGACAGATCAAGCGATAGAGAGTCATCCATTGGTTTTCTCCAAAGACTGAGCAGGACCTCTTGAAATGATAAGTACGACAAGGAAGGCAGAAATTCCTTTTTATGTTGGCAGAGAAGATTAACCTTTATAATATGTTTGCAAAGGTTCCCCTGCATTGACCATGAACAATCACAGAGAGCAAACTCTGACCCTGGGTTCCACACCATCCACTCTTGGCCACCATCCTTCTGGCTTAGAACCTTAGCAAAGAGGTGCTCTTTATCATCGAATGTAACAGCATCGTCTGGAACCTGCAAAGCCCTGTGCCATGAAGTGGATAAAATGTATTCCTCTTTTACTGATGGGAAAGACCCGCTTTCATCTGCATATAGATCAAGCCAGTATCCAGAATGAAGTTCAGTTGTCAGCTTATGAACCAACCAATCCACCCGTTGGAGTGCGCCAAGATGGGAGTCGTCATAAACTTTGAGCTTGAGCTTCACATGGTATCCTTCGATAGCACCACATGACTCCTGGCTTGCAAGTGGAAGACTCTTAATGGTTCCAAGCCACATCTCTAACATGAGCACAATAAGTTATGTAGACATAAAATAAGCAGAAAAGAAGACATGTATATGAACACACACACAAAAAGGTTTGAAAAGTTGATGGCATAGCTATCCCCTTACCAATTTTTGGAACCCAAAATGCCTTAAAATACTGAATGAAGGCAGTCTGGTCAACAAAATCCTGAAATAATTCTTCCATAGCATCCATAGGATCTTCTTTAGTCCATATACTGTACATTATCTTGCCCAATCGTTTGTATATTTCTCGCTGAACTTCAATGTGACCACACTTCTTGAACACATTTTTAAGCCATGATCTACGAATACGCCACAGTGAGAAGAGGATAGGACAGCAAAATATCTCCCTGTAGAAAACCGACTGTTCTAGTGAGAACACTCTATTGAAGTAAAGCTGAAATTAAGAAACAATAAAAAAACCACCAACTTGCCTGATAGGGTCAATTTCTAGTGCTGGATCATCAATAATGAATCCATAAATATTCCAAACTGAGTCAACAGCACGAATCCTATCTACAAGAGCTTTCATCCATTTAGAAACATCCTGCTTAGTGATGGTTCGGGTTATAACCCAAGCAACAGGCAAAGCATGATGCCTAGAGTCGAAAGCAAGGAGTGTGTACAGTGGATACTGCAAGGAAAAGGACTTTCACAGCATAAGTAACATGCTTAGCCAGCAAAAACAAAAACAAAAAAACAAAAAAAAATCTACAAAATGTGATTATATACACCATGTATAAGTGATGTCCAAATCTTAATGCAGTTGAACTAATCCTATCAATCTGGAATAAATTGACATGAGCTGCCAAAATATCAACAAATGCATTGAGTTGATTGGCAATTCAATCAAACATATGCATCATCGCACAAATATTCAACCAAGAATTATCATTTAAATACCTTCAGCTTGCTTATGCCGAAAGATGAGTCACATGCTAGAATGCTTTGATGACAGAACCGGATCATCTGCTGCAACTGCCACTCTGTTTGGATCCCTAAAATAAAAGGATCGGTCTCTGAAGAATCCTGGTAGAAGAACACAGATTTCTTATTTTTCTCAACCCACATGCGAATGCTGGCTTGGTCATCCAGATCCAGCTCATGTGTGGACCTTTTAATAATCATCCCAAGCTTCTGGACATACTGAGAAGCAAGGCTATTCACGCTCGCATTTGGATCACAATAACGTTGAACACCTTCAATATGTGTTTGCAATACATTCTCTTCAGGAATGCCAAGATAAATCAGGGACATGGTCTGTTGCTGGATTTCACTGCAAATGTATGGGACTTTCTTGGCGCCTGGGCCGATTGCATCGCGATCAAGCGGACCATGGCATATAAAACCCGACTTGTTGACATGGCGCCTTTCGTGATATATGATAAGAGCAATCGAGGGTCGTGCATATAAGCGCTTGATGGCAAAATGGCATGTGCAGCCACGCATGGATTGCGGCCGAGCAGCACGATTTCTTGTGTTAAGCCTATATCTTCGGCTAGGTAATATGCTTCCCCCCTCTCCATAATTCTCCGGACCAAATGAACACCAATATCTTCAGGCAAATAGGTAGCAGCAAAAAAGAAAACTAAAGAATTAGCAAACAAAAAATGAAGCAAGAAAGAACAAAACTTAAAAGAAGCAGGGTAACAAAGAAAAGAAAATTTGAGAACTCACAGCCTATATAGGAGGTATTCATCACTTTTACATTCCTTCAGGCTGCCCCGCTCTCTCTTCCTTCCCCTCTCGATGTGGAATCGAGTGGGATGCTCTGGGTTTGAGCATTCACCACTGATAAAGGCATCAACCCGGTCATAAGGAACAAGAGCCACATCATCGACGTGGTGCTCAGAGCTTCCGTACTTGGTCCACGTGAGGTCCGAAGCGGTGAACTCCTCTGTCGGAGGATCCTGAACCGAGAGGTCATCAATCGAGTACTTTATCTCCATTCGCCTCCCTCTACCATTCAAGAACAGAATGACAAAGAAAAAATCGGATTGACGGACAGAAAACAGGTACAGGAGATGGTTTCTTTCATCAGCTGAACGGATTTCTAAATAATATTTCTGCAAACAATGGGGAAAAACACTCAAAAATAAGTACAATAGAAAATCTTTTCAGCGAGCCGCAGAGCTAAAGAAAGGCGACAATTTTAGTGTTTGAACTGAATTAGGACAACAATACCTCAAAAGCAGAAAAGATCGCAAAAATAAAAACAAAGATGATTAATTTTAATTAACACAGAGGAAATTAAGCAATATGACTGCAAAACCCAGAGAAAATTTTCATTGGAGATGCATAGCTGAAGACAAGGGCGACATTTTTAGTGTTTGGAACCGACCGACGACTCACCAACGAGCGAAAAGACGCAAAGCCAAGCGCTAATTAGGGATGCATTCTTCGAGGAGGAGACGGCGGAAAGGAAGAGAGATCGATTAGCCCTTCAGAGAAGCGGAGACCTTTCAATCGAGAGGATCCTTTGGGCGGAACGAAAAAGGGGCTTAGGGTTTTGCCGAGAGAAACCGCGAAATAAACGAGAATTAATTCGCACATCCACAAAATCGACCTTCTCTTGCCTACCTCGCGTCTGGTATCAGAGTTCGACAGGGGCCCATCATTGTGTCCGATCAGGTATTGCTCGGGTACTGTTAGCTTTCATTTTGGTCGTCCTTGTGGCTGAGATCCTAATTTGATGAGCTTATGGAATTACACGTTATCGGGTCGGGTATAGATCCAAATTTTAAGTTTGATCCGATCAAAATTATTTTCAGGAATTATATCATATATATATATATATATATATATATATATATGTATATATATATACATATATATATATATGTATATATATGTATAGTATATATACATATATATATATGTATATATATATGTATGTATATAAGTATATATATATATGTATATATGTATATATATATATATATGTATGTATATATGTATATATATAGTGACTTTTAAAAAAAATCATATTATAAGTATTTCTCAATCGATATCTGTCATTTTATTTTTTAATAATATTTTTAACTTAAAAATATTCAAATCGTTCTTCAAAATTTGTTTGCTTATTATATTACTTCAATATGTTATAATGCTTTTGATCTGTTAAAGTGCTTTAGTCATAATAAAAATACTGTAAAATTTATTTGAAAACACTAAAATTGATCTGAATAGATTCCTAATCTTAATAAAAATATTGTAAATTTTATTTAAAAACACTAAAAAATGAATACATTCCTAACCTCAATCAAATTAATTATAAGTTTAAAAATATAATATTGTAATGATCTATGAATAATGACAATCAAATACATTTCTAATAATATTTATAATATTTCATATATTAATAAAATATTTCAGACGTTATTAAAAAATTTATAAACAAGTCAAATGAAAATATTATACCAGTTGAAAACTGATAAAAAAACGAAAAAATTTGATGAAAAACTTTTAATGGATTTTTTGGATATCTTTTAAATTAAATATATTATTTAAAAAACGTAAAAGAATGATATCTTTTCTAAAATATAAATATTTTCTTAAAAAATCGTGTATATATATATACTCAAAGTGATAAATAGTGCTCTTACGGAGCTCTTTTGGGGAGGAGACGAGCCCTTGTCCTTGTCGTCATGTCGCTTATCTTTTATTTTCTGATATTATATTTTCCTTTCATATGATTTTGTAAGCTTATTTGGTTATCTTCACATATCGTAGAAGGAGAGAGAAACAAATCTGCTGCAACCAAGCACGAGGCAAAGCACTTGTGAACACCAAACCACTGCCTTGCGTGGATTGTTCGGCAGCCAGATAACGCTTACAGCGAAGGTCATGACCAGCGATGTCAGGCTGAGAGAAGATACTACAAACAGTTTCCGCTCTTATTCCAGCAAATCCATGCATCAGCAAGCAGCGGCGGGGAGGGCGGCGCAAGAACCATATACTGCTACGGGTGGCAGCGCTCGCCGCAGTCTTCGTAGATGATGTCGCGGCAGTAGCATTTGGGCGGGAACGTCCTGGTGCAGTGGCAGTTCTTGCAGTTGGGGTGGCAGCCTCCGATCAACTCGTCGGTGCACCGGCACTGCGGCGGGAACGACCTCGTACAGAGGCACATGTCGCAGCACGCCCATGGCTTCTCTCCCGCTACTCCCTCTCCGTTTCCTGCACACGTACATATAGGGACGTAGATCAACCAATACACCATGGGAGCTATATTACTTACGACACTGAGAGATCGGCTCCAAGTACGTACCTTGGCCGGGGAGGAGGAGGAGGTGAGGGTCTACATGGGCAGTGGAGAGGCTGACAAGAAACACCAAGGCCAGGAAGGTCACAACAAGGCCGCTGCTCCTCATCTTCTACACCGACCACTTCACACTCAGCTGTGAGATAGTAATGGAGGATTGGAGATGAGGGATTTGGCCAGCCATCAGGCCATTTTATACAGAACCTCTCACAGCTTTTGGAGAAGTGCATGCGTTAAACGTGGTGGAGGAGGACGCCATCGGCAGGCCGCCACTCTACAAAATATACTGTGACAGACTTATAATATTCATTCTTGACCGGGAAATTATAATTGATTTGAGTGTCAAATGAATCTAATCTGACCTTAGTCTTTATATAAATCGATCATGAAGCACGTATTTGAGTCCACCATATCTTTCGAGTAAGTTTTTTTTTATCGTATTAATTTTTTTTTGTATACCGATCGAATCAAATTAAATTAATCTAAATATTATCAATATCCACGTTGTGAAGATAAATTATTCAACAGTCTTCTTGCCCTTTCATGACAAGTTTGAAAGTTGTGGGCATTAAAAACATGTGAAGAGAAATTATTGAACAGTGTAAGAATGAAAGAACAAACCCCAACCATATTTCTCTCTCATTATTTCCATGCGTTTGCTTTATCCACTTGCACTATATTAAAAAATAATATTTATAAAATTGTTTAACCTATGCATTGCTCAATCGATTCTCACTGTATCAATCAGTACAGACATCAAGAAGTACGGCAATAAAGAATTCAGATCAGTGTTGCCCTTTCCAAATCATGCAGTATTCCCGAGAACCATTTTCTCACGTTCGAACTCCGGAGTCTGCAGCGTCGTCCTTATCCGAATGCCAACTCCGACGAAGTAGGTCACGTTCTCAGATGGACCACTCTCGACGAGCCCTTCTCGTCTTCGACCTGAGACCATTAATGCAAGGAAGCCCCACGCGATCATGGCGGAGCACCGTGAACAAATGTCGGATAAAAGCATCGTTTTCTGGTTTTGCAGGTCGTAGGATATGATCTTAATGATGGACAAGGAACGATCGCGGTGGGCGGAGGTGCTCCTTTGGAGCCAGCAATTCAAAGATAAAAGACAAAGCGTATGCATAATATGGATGGATTGAATTAAAACACTGGAATTCTATGGAGTCTACAACACTATAATTTCTGATATCAGACATATTTCTAGTATTATGTGATAATGATTGTAATCATGATGTCGATGATGTTTGAATTAGTCTTTGAATCCACGTACCTAAAATATCTGATGCGATCAAAGAAAAAACTGGAATACTCGTTCGAAGGTTGAGAGAGACTCAAATGCTTATTTTAAGCTCGACTTATATAAAAAAAATTAAAATCAAATATATATTTTTAACACTCAAATTAGTGATATAAATTAAAAAAATAATTTTAATAAATAGTAACTGATCTCTCTCATAAGTGGGTTTTTTATAATAAATTAATTAAATAAATATTTTATAGTATAGATGGAGTGGTAAAAGAGATATAGTCGAAGTGATATTGTCTGTTCTCTCTCCCCAAACGAAGAACAGTGTTGCCACTGAGCTCAGCACCGCATTCATGATCTGTCTGACACCTCCATGTGATGTTGTGAAGACTCTACGCATCCACCCCTCCTACCATGTCTCTGATGGGAATAAAAGGATAACAAACAAGGAATAACTTTTGTATAAGAACAAATACTAGCAGATCACACAGCGGAATTAAACAGAAATAACAATCCAATAGAACACTAAGAATTTATATAAAAAACCCCTTCAACGTGAAGGGTAAAAATCATAGGACAAATTAGAGAAAATCCATTATAGAAATAATAAATGTACAATTCTCGAATCTCTTGTCCAAAACCCAAGCAACAATCACAAGAGAATAAATAGGATACAAGGATCATGTCATTGTGCACAATATCTAAAACCTCTCCAAGCAATCACAGTAAAAATTCACTGTAAATTTGATCTAACTTGAGATGAGAAATTATTTGGATGAATGAGAACAATTTCTGTGTTTTCCTTGTCTTCTTCCCTTTTTTCTCTTATTTTTCTACCTTTTTCTTTTCTCTTTGAATCCTCTTTGCTATGCAAAGTTTCTACCCTTTTGCTGCGATTTTTGATCTCTTAATTTTTGCGGCCACCATTAACCCCTATTTATAATTAAGGTTTAGATTAGAAAGAATTAAAGTTAAATAAAAAGAATAGACTATGAATTGATAAAACTCATATGATTGAATTGGACTGTCAGCCCAATAATCTTCTCCCGCTCGCACCACAAGATTACACGGCACTCATCCTCATTCTTATCCTTATCCTCGTCGAGGGACTCGTCCTTAAAGTCTAGCAGCAGGGACTCGTCCTGTTGTGGCCGTCGTGATCTTCAATGGTTCCTGATAGCCTCCCTGCTGCCGAGAAGACGCTACAATCCGTCTCAGCGATGTGGTATTTTGAGTATCTGCTGTGAACAAGCCACATGTAACACGTTAAAAGCCACTCGAACAAGACGGTCTAACCTACTCTGCGATTCAAAGAGAAAGGCATAGCGGGCAACTTTGGCTCCATCTTCAAGTCGCTGACAGATGGTTGGCATCAATTGCAAGTTGGAGCTCGTGACAGTCCTGTGTGCTCAAAAAGCTCTAACGAGTCACGACGCCGACAAGACAAACGACAATTAAGAAGAGAGAATCTTGTACGCTGATATCTACAACCCGAGTCACGACGCCGACAAGACAAACGACAATTAAGAAGAGAGAATCTTGTACGCTGATATCTACAACCACGAAAGCTGCCTTTTTGTGCCAGACCGTCCAATAAAGCAAGAAGAAGCTCAACAATGGCTGGCGAGGAGGTCAGGGTGGGATATTCCCAGACGACCCAAAAGAACACCGAGGAGCCGTGTGAGTTCCTCCTACGAAGAGACAGCGGATAAATAGATCTTTATATGCCACGAAGGACATCACAGACGGCACTGTCACCACGTTTAACACATGCATGCCCTACTCCCGAAAGGTTCTTCTCTATAAAGAGGCTCGATGGCGGAACGAATCACTCATCCCAAGCCTCACCTCTAATCCTCCATTGGTAGCCAAGAAGTTGTTGGTGTGCAGGATGAGGAGCACTGGCCTTGTTGTGGCCTTCCTGGCCTTGGTGTTTCTTGTCAACCTCTCCGCTGCCCGAGAGGACCCTGATCTCTTCCTGCCAAGCCAAGGTACTCGAAGCAGATCTCCCAGTGTTTCTTGTGGTGTACCGGCTGATCTATATCTCTATATGTATGTGTGTGTGCGCGCGCGCAGGAATCGGAGAGGAAGTAGGGGGAAAGAAGCCATGGGCGTGCTGCGACAATTGCGTGTGTACGAGGTCGATCCCGCCGCAGTGCCAGTGCACCGACCAGTTGATCGGAGGCTGCGACCCCAACTGCAAGGCCTGCTTCTGCACAAGGTCGTACCCGCCCAAATGCCGCTGCTTCGACATCATCTACGACTTCTGCGGTAAGACCTGCAACCCGGTGCAGTAGCGCGCCCGACGGCCGCTCCCCGCAGCTTTCATGTCGCCGCTGTGCTCGAGCCGCCGCTGCATGTGTGATGTATGGATTTGCTGGAATAAGAGAGGAGATTGTTCGCAGTATCTTCTCTGCACCTGTTGTCGCTGGTATAACCTTCCGTGTGAGTGTTATCCGGCTGCTGAATAATTCATGCAAGACAGCGGTTTGGTGTTCATTGGTGCGTTAGCTCGTGCTTTGTCTCTCCTACGCCGATGTATACGAAGAAGATTACTGAAACCTAACGAATGCTTAAACCTTATCATTTTGATCAAACAGGCAAATAAAATTACTCAATTATAAGAAAGGAAGACGACAGACTATGATAGAGACGACATGGCTCGTCTCGTCTACTTTGAATTTGATTTGATAGGGAAATATTTCTCTTTTATCGTAGGTCAGATACGTAGAGACAGAGAGGGTATGGCTCATCTCATCTACATTAAATTCGTTTTAAAGGGGAAATATTTATCCCTTGTCGGAGGGCAGATACGTGATCGAAGAGAGGACGTGGCTCATCTCATCTACATTAAATTTGATTTGACGGGGAAATATTTCCCTTATCGTAGGTCACAAACGTGATTACTTCTACACAACCGTTGAGAGAACTTGTTCATCTCATCTATATTAAATTTGATTTAATGGGAAAATATTGGTTAGATGCGTGATTGCTCCCTCGTCTCATCTACATTAAATTTGATTTGACGGAGAAATATTTCTCTTATCGTTTGTCAGATGCGTGATTACTTCTCACGACACCATCTTATTTACATTAAATTTGATTTGATGGTAGGTCAGATACCTTATTACTCCTCATTATGCATTTGTGATGTAAAATAATAATAAATAAATTAAAAATTATTAATAGAAACGATTCTATTGTAAATGAAACAAAATAAAAAAATATTATTAAAAATATTTTAGCAAAATAATCTTATAAAATGTAAGGAGGAAATTACCTCTTTATATTTGAGAAGATTTTTGCAATACAATTTTTTATGATATAATTTTTATGTATATTGACTTTGTATTTTAAAAATTAATTAATTAATAATATAAGATAATTGAAAGAAACATAAAAATAAAAGTATGTATATTTAGATTTTTAAAAATAATTCTCGTGATATCATTCGAGATATTACTATCTAATTATATTATTGTTATGAGATCTTTATAACCATGTATTATTTTTTTAAAATATTTATATATTTTAAAAGATTTAAGACTCTAAAAAATATTTCTTAATCAAATTTATTTAGATTTTTTAATTAAATTGGTCATTTTTTAAAAAGTCTTATTTTTCTTATTATATATTAATACACCTTATTTGAGAAAAATTCTCTATCGAGTTTATATCTGGATATAAAATATTCTCATTTGAAAAATAATCATACAAATATGTAACAATGAAGATATTTGAGATCCCCTAATCATTTAGTAAATCAATCATATAGATATTATTATTAATTTTCTTTAAGACATTATAGACATCATATTCCTTCAACTTCAATTTGATGTGATTATAGAAAATCTCTATTTTCGTAACTACATCATAAGTATATCTTTTTTCTTTGAACACCTTCTCTCTCCTATGTTTATCTTGTGCTTGGTATCAGTAGCTTTCAACTGATTCACTTCAGCTTAAATTGATTATGTATGCTTAGTCATATTTGTTAGCTACTACACTCATTCTAAAAATCTTTGATAAACGAACTAAATCTAAAGTATATCTTAATTATTTTTTTTATAAATAACAAAGAATGGTGACACTCCGATAGAATTATAAATTACGTTGCTATAAGCAAATTTAGCTTTTGCGAGTGTGAAATCTCATTATCTTGATTTATCACCATAAATACAACAAATTGAGTTTCTTAAAGTTTTATTAGTTATCTCCATTTGACCATCAATTTGTGCATGAGCTGTGATTTTAAACTTTAAACTTACATTAAATTTTTTCCACAAAGTCAATAGAAAATGAGATGAATTTATAATCTTTATCCGAAATGATTGATTTTGATACCCCATGTAAGTGTACGACTTCTTCAAAGAATAGTTTAGCAATATATAATGCTTCTGAAGTCTTCTGACATGATATGAAATAAGTCATCTTGGATAATTGATCCATAATCACAAATACAAAATCAACTCCTATCTGAGTTCTTAGCAATCCCAATATAAAATTCATGGATAAATCCTCTCAAATGCCTTTTGGAATTAGTAATGGCATATATAAACCAGTGTATGATTAACCTTTTGTAGTTTAAGAAATCAAACATTTTCTTACAAAATTACCTACATTCCTTTTTCATTGTAGCCAAAAGTACCTCTCTTCAACACTTACTATTTTATCTCGCTCAAAATATTCATTGAGTCCTTTTTTATATAAATCTCGAATAATTTTTTTCTCATAAAGATATCCTCGAAATGCTTGTTACCTTTGAATAAGTAACCATTATGGATATGAAAAGCATCTATAGATTGCCTTATCATATGCTTCTCTCAAACATCATTGAAGTCATCATCTTAAGCATACAGATCCTTAAGGCATTCAAATCCCATGACTTTATGACTTAGATAAATTAGTGAAGTTTTTCTACTCAAAGCATCAGCAACATAATTGGAAGTAACAAACTTGTGTTTGATTACATAGGCAAATTGCTCTATATAGGAAGCCCATTTTGTATGCATCTTGTTCTGGTTCTTGAAATGTTTTAAGGCTTTGTGGTCTGAATATATTACAAACTCATGTGTAATCAAGTAATATTTTTAATTTCATAAAGCTTGTATCACATTATACAACTCTTATTCATAATAGACTATTTTTGGTATGCTTCACTCGACTTCTCACTAAAAAATAGAATTGGTCTTCCTTCTTTTGAAAGCACTACTCCAATTTTAATTCCACTTGCATCACATCCTACTTCAAAAGGCTTTTCAAAATTAGGTAATGCAACCATTTCAAAATTAGGTAATGCAACCACTAGTGCAGTAGTTAACTTTTCCTTATTCTCAGCAAAGCTTTTCTTGGTAACCTCAATCTATTGAACTTTCTTTAAACAGTCAATATTGGAGCGATAATACTACTGAAGTTTCTAATAAATCTCCTATAAAAAATATCAAGACCCTGAAAGCTCCTTACTTCTATGATAATATTTGCTGTAGGCCATCATCGAATGATATGAATCTTTTATTTATCTACAGGAATTTCATTAACTGATCCATATATTTTTTTCTATTATGACTATAGATTATAATATCATCAAAGTAGACTACTATAAATTTCTAATGAATGTTTTAAGTACTTGATCCATAAGCCTTGTAAATGTACTTGGTGTATTGGATAACCCAAATAATATAACTAACCATTCATATAAGTCTTCCCTTATCTTGAATGTAGTTTTTCATTCATTTCTAGGTCTTATACGAATTTGATAATATCTGTTACAGAGATCAATCTTTGAGAATATCTTAGAGCCTTATAGTTAATCCATTATATCTTCTAATAGAGGTATGAGAAAGCGATACCTGATTATGATTTTATTAATAGCTCTGCTATTTATGCACATCATTCAGTCTCCATCTTTCTTGGGTGTCACCAAAGTTGGGATTGCATATGGGCTCATGCTTTGTCAAATATGTCCCTTTTGCATCAACTCTTTTACCTTTTCTTTCAACATCTCATTCTCTTTTAGGCTCATCTGATACTAAGATAAATTTGGTAGACTTACTCTTGGAGCCAAATCAATTTGCTGTTGAATATCTCTCATGGGTAGAAGTCCATTTAGTAATTCTTCAAGGATAATTTTTTTTGAATTCTTTTAATATCGAACTTAGTTTTCTTGGAATCTTTGGTTCATGTGGCTTTTCTCCTTCCATAATAAAAGCATAGCATACTATTATTTCTTTAGAGCTAGTAACGAATTCCTTTTTAGAGTTGAAAATGAATAAGAAAGACTTTCCTTTCACTTTAGAAGTGTTGGATTCATCTCTCTTTTCGTTAGTTGGTAGAACGACAATCTCCTTCCCATTTCATCAAAATACATAAATATTCTTTCTTCCACGGTGTGTTGCATTCACATCATACTGCAAGGGCCTTCCAAGTAGCTTATGGCACGCATCCATGTCAACTAATTCACATATAACTTTCTCCTTGTAACTTTTTCCAATTGAGAGAGGAATTCTATATATCTTAGTTATAATGACAATTGAACCTTTTTTTTAATTCTCTCTAGCTTGTATGGTGTAAGATAAGCTTCTTCTGTAATTTTAAATATCTCACTAGTGATTTGGATACAATGTTATCATAGCTTCCATTGTTTATGATTTATGCATAGATTTTATTACTAATATTACATTGACAATGAAAGATTTGCTTGCATTGAGATAAATCTTCTTGCCTTTGGGTAAGTAATAATCCTTTTACAATATATGCCACATGTTTCTCTTGTTTTTTACTATTATAATATTATCAATATCATTAATTGTATCATCTTGGGCATCTTCTCCTTCTTTAAAGTAATCTTTGTGATATACAAGATTGATAGTCTTACAAGCACGACACTCATTGGAATAATGACTAGGCTCCTACATTTAAAATATTTTTCAATCATGGGTCGAGCATATATATTATTTGTGATAGTCAAAATATGCTTAACTTGTAATGTTATTTCTTTTCATACTTATGCCTTGATTTGTTGGGTGTATTGACTCAATCGTAATTTATTTTTCTTTATTAAGAGTAACTTGTATTATCGGAGTAGAGAATTATCGAGTAGCAATTGGAGATCAAGTAAATAACATTTTCACATGTAGTGCCATATTATGAGCTTCATCTACTATCCGTATTGGAGTTAAAGACATTCTATCTTTGATTGTAAATTTCAGTCCGTTGATGTACCTTATTGTTTGTTGGTTTTCTAACTCTGATAAGTTACATCTAACTAAAAGGTGTATGAACTTATTAGTATACTTTGTTATAGATCGAGTGCCTTGGATGCAATTTTAGTATTATTGGAATAATTGGTATTCATAGTCTAAGGGTAGAAATCTTCCTTTGAGAAGTTGCTTCACTTCTGCCATGTCTGTATTAGTATTTTTTCTTGTCTTCTCTTGTTATTTGATAATGTATCCCACCAAGCTATTGCATCTTCTTTCAACTTGTATACAACAAGCTTGACTTGTTTGTGATCAGGAACATCCATCACTTCAAAAAAATTCTCTACTTTATAACTCGACTCAAGAAAAGCTTCAATGTCGAGGTGATCATTAAAATTGGAGAGGTCTTCTTTGATGTAGTACTCCTCAAATAGTTTATTTCATATGGGTGGTACTTGATGTCTTTTGTATTTTTTACTATCATCTTTTAAAGTCATCATCATATACTATTAATTATCGTAAGCATATAGTACTATATCATTTGAAGTGTCGCGGTTGAGTTGTACCTACATCTCTTTTTTGATTGGTTTTGTGATAGTCTAAAATTCCTTCTTCTTCGTTTGACTCATCTTCATAAGTTGGATGCTTATATTGAATTATAGGCTTGTGTTGATTATTAGGCTCATCATTAGTATCAACTCTGGCGTGATTGATCATACCATCATCATGAACTATGCCAGTGCCTAAGCCCAAATTAGTGAGTATGTCATGAATCACTTAAAGTTCCCGAGTAATTCTTGCTTCTTGTACTTATAACATCGCTCATAGGGCTATCACTATCTAATCATTATTGTTGGGATATTGTCATTGCCTCTATCATGAAGGTCATCACTCTTGAAATTGCCATTATCATAATCAATAATACCAATGCCATTATCGTCATTATTGTTAATAGATCTCATTTTATTGGACTATAAGGTTGTACTTAGTAAATTAAGTTTCTAATACATAAGATTTTATCATCATTGATATCTATCCTAAAAATATTAATTATTCGATCGCTCCTCAAATCAAATCATAACTACTCTAATAAAATTAATTTTTTGATCGCTCTTTAAATAAAATAGGATTGATTTAATCATCATCGATATCCATTCTAATAATATTAATTTTTTGATCACTTCTCAAATCAAATCAAACTAATTTTGTCATTATATACATCCATCCAAATAAAGTTCATACAAATATACAAACACATGATAAAGGTGAGTTATTGTCTAGTAGGATGTGAAGCATAATGAAAATTTCAATAGCCACATATAATTGTTAACAAAAAAGATCAAATAATCTTTTGATAAAAAGATGGAATAAGATTATCAAATTGTTACAAAAAACAAAAAATAAATAAATGCACAAAGGATAATGGACAAGGTTCATATCATCCACTATAAAAATAAAAAGGATCTAGTACCAACTTATGTATAATGTCAAGATAAACCAGAAATACGTTAATCATCTACATCACTAAAGTAATGGATGATCTACACATTCATATATACCAACTTATCTCGTAAGGTGTGTCCATACCTCTTACAATCATATACATAGGTGGAAAAATAGCAGAGTACAACTGCATATCCAGCTGAAACCCAAGTACATGATTTTATCTAATTAGATTATATGATAATATAAATAATATTAGATTATATGATATTATCTAATTAGATAAGATATAATATGATAATGATTAGATTTTAATGATGATATTGACCAATAAAAAGAAAATCTAATTATGATAAAAAATTTTAGAATATGATCTTGATGGGAGTAACTCTCATAATTGTTTATTATAGAAACTTTGCTCTCACTTATAAATAGACAGAATCACTTAAATATTTTACACATATGCAAATGTGTAATGAAATTATAAATCTTCTTCATCATTCATAGTGGTTCTATAAAAGATAAAAAAAAAAGTATAGTAATCATTACGGATCAACATCACTACAAATCTTGAATTTGATGGACTATATGTTTATAGATCAAATAAAAGATCTTTTGAGTATCATCGAAAAGGTATGCATCATATACCATGTGTTTAAGATAAAAATTTGCATATGATATGAATAATTTTAATATATTTTAATCTAATTTTTTTTAAATATTTAAAGGTAATAATATTTTTTTATTTTTAATAAAGATAAGAGAATATACTGACTATACGTTCCTCTCACTGCTAGGCTTAACTTGGTGAGGAACAAAACAGAGGAATTCCCTTCTTAAATAGGAAGAGGTGAGTCCTCTATATAATAAATTTTAAAATTTTATATTTATTTAATATTTATTTTTATTTAATTTACTAATAAAAATGATATCATCCTACTTGGAATATTAAATAGTTGTTTCTTATATATCATTAGCAAAAAAAAAATTATTATGTCTAAATTAAAAATTTCATTAAAGTAGGAAGGAAAGATAATTGGCTTATTAGTGAAGAATAACATATTTTTATTTTTTGTCATACATGATATGTACCAAGATGAGGGTTATTATAAAAAATATGGTTGGCTTAAATATCATACAAAATATTTTGGAGTATGATAACCTAAATGTGTATGTATATATATTACCATAAACCAAGACAGCACTGTGCTCATCCATCATTCTTTTTATATAATATAAAAAATAACTATGTATAATAAAATCCTTGAGTATACTCAGATGATTCTATGTGACATGTGAGTAGAGTTGTTACCAATACGTGCGACACCTAAGTACTATATAGGCCGATGTTTCAATATTATATAACTAACATAAGGTTGCTGTCACAATAATAAGATCGAGCAAATCAATAAAGTATTCCTACAACTTGAATTTAACACAACACGAATACCATTGAGTTTGAGATAAATATATAATTTTTTCATGATTAATGTCGATCATAGAAATAATGAACCAGACAACCTATTGCAAAAGGCTCTCGAGAAAGAAGGTCCAACGAAAGACTTTCCAAGTGCATTCCTTAAGTACATTCAATCATACACTCATATATCATCTAAATCCTATCATCGTATAGACATTTCTCAACAATGCTCCTAATAATTTTAAAAGGGGATTTCGATGCGAGACGGAGGAGCTTCAAGAGTCGGAGAAACAAGCTTATATATATATATATATATATATATATATATATATATATATATATATATATATATATATATATATATATATATATATATATAGCCATATTCACTTTGTCGGATTAATGGATTAGGATAGACAAGAAAATCCGATCCATTATCATCCCCGCTAATAATACTCCGACGGCCGACGCGCCCACCATCTCTCCGCCACTCGGAGTGAGCCGTTGAAAGAGGCAACAAAAATCCCGCTCGGGAGGCGAAGCAGTCGCCCTCGTTCCGTCCTCCCCTCGAAGTCGCGACGAAGAACTGCTCCACATCGAGATCCATCGGAGAATCGAGGCGAACGAGGAGGAGCCGGTGGATCTAGCGATCAGGAAGCGCTCGGCGTTGAGATCCGGTCGTGGATCGAGGGCGGAGGGTCCGGGAGGGTGAGAGGTTGGAGAAATCAGGGATCGATTCTTCTTCTTGCCCCTCCTTTTTCCTTTGCGGTTGGATCCGATGGCTTCGGCGTCGTCGAGGATCTTCGAGTACTTCGTGGTGTGCGGGATCGGGCCGGAGATCCGGACCCTGGAGGGGAACAAGGGGTTCCAGGGGATGGAGGTCATGTACATGCCCTCCCTCCTTGACCAGTACCCTCCTTCCAACCATTCCCTCTACCCTCCCCCGCCCCCGCAGCTCCCCACCGTATGTTGCATCTCCTTCTCTCTTTCCCCATCTCTCTGCTAGTCATTTTCTTTTGATTCAGGTTCTCTTCTTTTAATCTTTTAAACCTACCCAATTTGAGTTGTAAGTGGGCCTATTTTGTTGTCCTCATCTAAAATGGTAAAGGAACATACGTAAGTTCAAACAAGGCCTTGTTCCGAAAATGTCAATCTTACCGAAGACACAACCTTTTTGCTTAATTCGAGTTATTCACTTGGTTGCTTGTTTTCGGATGCTTAGTTGGAATATACTTGTGTTTGACACATTTCTTGAAAATTGAGAAAGCACATCAACATTTTCTGAACTCTGAACAAGGTATACTAGATGAAGACTTACTATAAGACAATTATTTCCTTTATTCTGATGGTGAATGCTACTATTGCAGTGCGTTCTACCTGCAGGGGTGGAATTCTACTCTTCGGGGTTTAATGTGGATGATGTAACAACATACCCTCGTAGTTATCCGATTGTTCTAACAGGTATTGATGATCTTCTGCTTAATTTTAAATGGTTTACCAGGATTATTTTTTCAGCTTTTATTTTGATGTCCGTAACATGAAAAACCATAGATGCTGAGCAACTCAGAAGCTACACCCTTGTTCTTGTGAAAGCTTGATCTAACTGCATTACTTGAAAATTAGTGTCATTCAACATTGATGCTGCACTTCTTGTTGGTGATAGCAACAATAAGATTTTGTCTGGAATATTTGTGGTTGGCTACTTGGTTTATTTCTTGCCATTTAGGTCACATATTCATTGTTCTTATTATTTCTAACCAAGTTTTCTCTGGGTGCCTTTTTCTAGTTTGGCACCTCTAATCTAAATAGTCGCCTATCTTAAGTGCACTTATATGTTCATTTGGACATGTCAAAATTTTCTTAGACAATTTTTTCTTATTTTGTTCTACGATGATGTCACCTTTAACTTTTTTAAGCATTTGATAATTTCTCATGGTTTCATTTAATATTACATCATAAATACATCCATTCATTTTGTCATTCTCATCTATCTTATTCTTACTTTCTGATAGGCATTGTTATATGAAGATTTATCATTTAATTTGTTGTTAACCTTATTACACATGAACTCAAGGTTTTATATGGGTTTTTTAGCCATTATGTATGAGCAATTAGGAGAGTTGAGGAATCACAATGACTGCAATGATCCTTGTTTGTGTTTGCGTTATTCATGTATGCCTAGCTATTTTTATACCCCTATCTAGAGTTGGCTGGAAGAGGACCTAAAGGAAGGTTGTTGGAGAAAACAATGACGATGAATACTGGCAAAAGATGGGGTTTATAATGGGATTTTAAAGAATAAAGGAAGAGTATAACAATGCAAATGGGAATAAGAGTTTCTTACATAAACTATGATGAATATTCGACCTTTACATCATAATCTATAAGCTTGTAGTAGAAAATTATGTATTTATTATATTCACAAATTTGATCGAAGTGACAAAATATATAACGTTACAAATTTTTTTGTGTATATTTTAACTTGAATTAATTATAGAAACTATGATGAAATCTTGACCTTTATATCAAAGTCTGATAGCTAGTAGGAGAAAATTATATGTCTGTTAGATCTGCATTTACAATTCATGGTAAACAAATATAATTATCACATTATATTTTTTAAAATCAAGCCTTTATTGAGGGGAATATGATTGAACCAAGACCCATGAATTAAACTTGTTATTATGGGCAGCTTTTATTTTGAGCCGTAACATCGCCGATGCTGAGCAAAGACCGCAGATGCTGTGAAAGCTTGCAATCGACTATCAACCGACAGATGCAGCGTACACGCCCTTGCAAACGGTTGGTATCTCCTTGATCGGTCGACACGGAGATATATCTGCATAACTGTGAAATTTCGACTGTTACCGCTCGGCGACAACATTCGATGCTCGCCGATTTCTTGTTATTATAGCAACTTGGTAAGTCGATTCGGCCCGTTTTTGACTGCTGGAATATTTGTAACGATTGGCTACGATTGGTAACAATACTCCAACGGTCAAATTGACCGTTGGAGCCCTTTTCATGTCTTTTAAGTATCTCTTTCCCTCAATTTCATTCCATTTCATTCTCCTACTCCTTTACATAATCTCAAACTCTTCTAAACTTTACAAAACATCGATTTGTGAATTGAATTGAAGCAAATTTGGGAAGATTAAGAGGAAGGACTTTCTAATCAAGAGGTATGTATTCTCTTTCTTTAATTAGAGAGTAATTAAGATATTTAATATTATGATTAGTGTGTTTAGTATTGATTAATTTGAAATTAGAAGCTTATTAGGTCAAATATTTATATTTCATGCATATTAAATATTGAAAGATATTTATGATGGTAAAATAGATTTAATTAGATTTTATTAAAGTTATTTAATGCTGCGATTAGTCATTTTAGTGATAATTTAATCGAAATTTGATCGATTTTAAGTCAATTTAATGTTTTTAATACTATTTAACATGTTTATAGTATTGAAAGATAATTAATTAATTGGTAATTAACTGTTAATCATGTAATTAGTGTATCTAATGATGATTTCATCGTAATTTAAATTATATTAGATTAAAATTATGATCTAATGTTTCTTTTATGTGTTTCACATATTTATGATGTAAAATAAGTTTAATTAGGTTTTATTAAAGTTATTTAATGCTGTGATTAGTCATTTTAGTGATGATTTAATATAAATTTGATCAATTTTAGGTCAATTTAATGTTTTAAATACCTATTAGGTATTTAACATGTATATAGTGTTGAAAGAAAAGTAAAGATTAATAATTAATAGTTAATCATGTAATTAGTGTATCTAATGATGATTTCATCATAATTTGAACTATATTAGATTAAAATTACAATATTAATTTACAGAAGGACAATCTGGAATGGACTGAAATACCAACCTTGCACAAGACTAATATAAAGTCTGATAAAAAGATATGTGATACTATTCTTACCTAATTTACATTGATTTTGCTAAACTTATTGTATTATTATATTTATTTCTAAAAAACCCCTATCTTAACCTTTTTTTTATTTTCAGGTATTTTCGGAGGGAATTTACACCTAATTAAGCGCTTTATTGAGGAATATGATTGAACCAAGCAAGTCCCATGAATTACGGCGGACCTTGATTATGGGAACAAAAAACAATTTTTTTTTTTGAGTTTGGATCAATGTGATTGTGAAGAAGAGGCAAGCTCGAGTCAAGAGCTTGGGTTTCAACTATTCATGAACATGAATTAATTTGACAGCCTTAAGGGCAATATTTTTTTATCTCCACTATTTATGTACCTAGAAATAAGCATTAGTACCTTTTAAAATATATGTAATTTTAGAAGTTTCAATCGGACTATTTCACGCTAGGGTATCACTCTGATGTAGGTTAAATAACTCTGTTGTCAAATCTCATGTATGACAGATTTGTGGCAAACAAAGAAAACATTTATTTATTTGTAAGAAAAGAAGAAATGAATGCGAGAGGAAGAAAAATATAATGAGAAAAATAATAATAAAATGGATGATAACTATCAAACTCAGTCTATCTCAAGAGGAAACTCCTGTGGATACTTGTTTCACATCTCTGCACGTCCCACACATGGACAGATAAGATTGTCACCGTTGGGTATTAGAAATGTGGCTTCACGCCACTTACATATGATGTGGGAAAATAACTCATTCTTCGTTCATTGATTTATTCCATATTTCAATTACAATCTTTCCCCTCTTTTTATAGGCTCCAAGTACAAGAAAAAAAAATGGAAAATTGAGAACTGAGGAAAGATTACAATCACATCTAAGTGTTTATCATCTATTTCTTTCTTTCTCTGAAGAAGATAAATTTCATATTTGATTCTGGGAACAATATTCTTTTTGATGATGTGTCTGATTGATAGATTTTCATCTTTATGTGGTATTCAATCAAGATCAAACTTATATGAATGAAATTTTCAAGTATATTCGAGGCTCATCTCCTTCAAATTTATTTAGAATTTTCATTGAAGCTATGATTGTCCCTTTCCTTTCATTCGACTTTCTTTTTTAATTTTCTTCATCACTCTTGGAAACTAATATAAGATTGTACTAGATGTTGCCAAACTACCTCAAATTATGTGGCAACTTATGAAACAATTGTCATTTTTTCAGTTGCAAATGATCTTGGTAGCTATGTGATCTTCTAGTTTCATTGAGTATTCTGAATCAGTTGCTTAATGATTAAAAATGACATAATTGTGGTTGTATAACATGTTTATTAACTAAAAGCCTGTAGGATTTTTTGGCTGTGGCTGAACTTCCAATCCCATGAGACTCTAGGCAAAAATCATTGTTGATGTTGCCGAAATCTGAGTTTATATGTTAGGTTGGTAATACTTCATGATCAAGTGCATGTATCCTGTAGGACAAAGCAATATTTGAAAAGAATATTGAGAGACAAAAGAAGAAATTGTTTGCTTTCTTCTTGTTAAACCTAATTTATCTTCAGTACCAAGCCCAAAAAGAGGAGAATTGCTCTATGTAGTTGAATACTTTTCAAATCCTAATGAACCAGATAAGTTTTATTTTCTTTGATATCCTCTATATAGTAACTAATAGCTGCTATTATGACATTATTTGAAGTCCATAAAATTTGTGGTAAATTTAACAACCGTTCATCAGAAAGGCCATCTTTAGCAAATAGTGTCACTATTTGAAATTTGACTTGTATCCTCAGAATTGTTTGCACAAGGTGTACAAGTTGTTTGAACTTGTTAGACGCATTGCTTAGGTTGTTTTTTATGTGATTCTTGTTATTGCAGTTTTCCTCCATCTGCCTAGTGTTTTTTTTCTTCTAAAATTGTATGAGGACATATTTATTATTCTTTTGGTATATGTTGATATAAAATTTTATCTGCAGAGGGAGATGGGTCAAAAATTTATGTAGCGTGCATTGCATTTCGTGACCCAGTTTGTGAAGATATTATTGAAGCATATCAGATACCAGCAAATTCCTTTGCTGATAAATGCATTTGTCTTGTATCTCGTTCACCCAGTTTTCAAGTTCTCAAGGATGCACTGGAAGAGTTGTTCATTCTCTGCTTTTCTCCTACTGGCAGCAGGTAATACATTTTATGTAAATCGTCTATCTTCTTCTTGGAGTTACTATTGATCAATCAACATTGTGCTTAAATTGTCCTATGTTACATTTCTTTTTATCATGTGGTGAACGTGATTTTGCATACGCCAGTATATCAACATGTACCATCCAATATCGCTGAGGAAAGAACAGTAAAAGGTTGTAGTACACCAAATGGTACTGAACTTATGGTTCCATTACCGGTGTTTGATTGACTGATACTTATCAGTTGGAGCATTATTTTAAATCATGATTTTACACATTTACTCTTGTGACTCTTCATTATAAAGCTTATGAGACATCTTGTAGCACAAAAATAAACTCCCTTTTCTCATTCACTTATTGTCAAGTTCCAATTTGGGGTCCTCACTTTATTATGAGGGGCAAGTATTTTTATTACAAACATCCTTAATTTTTTCATCCTTGTCCATCTTTTTACCAAGTCCTGGCACACCCTCTTGATTGGATCTAGGTTTGTTTGGGTCATTAAGGTTAGATTAGATCTTAGTTGAGGCCTTGTTGACATTTCTCGGGTTCAGATTTGTTCCCTACCATAGTTTTTAATTTTTGAGTTAATTTTAGTTAGTTTCAGAATAATTCAGAATCAATAAGTTTGAGGCCTTTTTAAGTCTAGGAAAGAGTATTGGTAAGATAGGAAAGAATAAGTAATTGTTCATTTTCTTATTACTTGGCTTAATAGTCACTTAACCAAGGTTCTGAAAATTGTTTATGTGGTCATATATACATTTGATCTTTGGACCATATCACATATACAGTGTTTGATAGCAATAGCAGTATGTGAATATCTATGTGGTGACATAAACAGCCCTATTTGACCTCATAGGGTTGCATAGTGGCTGATGATTTAAATGTTGTTGGGGTTTTATATTTCTACCAAATATTTTCAGAAGTTTGTCTTTGATGTCATATTTGGGACTACTGTTAGCTTGTGCAGTCATAATGTTAAATAGTCTGTCACAATCTTATGGTTATCTGTAAGTCTTCCATTCTATATTGAAGTCCCCAAATCCAGTAAGGTAGTTATAATAAAGGTAGATATATTGAAAGCAGTGGAGGACGAGCGATGTAGAAACGGAACACCATGGCAAGAAACTGTGTGAAACAAACTCAAAATAAAGAGCAGCGATAACCAGGGCCACATGTCTTTAGAGATAATTGGCTAAAGGTTAATTTCTTTGATCAAGTAATCCTAATACAGCATCAAAAAGACTAAACTTAATCTCCATAATAGGTAAATAGCTTAAGAAATTAAATAACTGGACTCTCTATCAAGATGAAAGAGACTTGTCTTCACAGTTTATCCTATCACTTGTAGTTTTCCTTGTATCGTAATATCTTATCACAAATATCGAAAAGCTGGTACTTTTTAGTTCGTTCTGTTTAAAATTGGTAGCTAGCTGATGTGACAGGTTATCCCAGATTCCAGAAAACCGGTGAATGCAATGTCTTTAAATACCAAGTGTCATCTCTTGTATGCTGCTTCAATCTGATGAGGTTTGATTCCTGATATTGTTGCATGATCATATAGCCTTGACCAAACAGTAACTTTTATAGTTGCCATTTATCTTGTCCATTGCAGCCATAACACGATAAAAGTTTAGGTCCTCAGGACTCTAGTAGTTTGTGGCAGCTATCTTGTTCCCCAGCCCATCAGTACATAGGAATTATTAGCTGAAAATCATTATGTGCATAGCAACTCTAGATATACTCAAAATTTACCTAAAGTTGATTTAATCAGAACCTAAACTTTGACTTTAGCACGACTTATGAACTTAAGTATAACTCATTTCACTAGGACTCAGATCAACTAAACAAATCTAGAATCTAGACTCTAGATTAAATGTATTTGGACTCCTATCAAAAGATGAACTGACAATCACTTGATTCACTTCAAAAATCGTAGAAATAGAAAATTTTGTTTTGACTCAAAATCTAGATTTAATCTGATATAATTAGTAATTAAAATGATAAAGACAAGCAAAACCTTTGGCTTCATATCTTCTTCTTCAAGAACCTTTGTTTGACATATCATGTCCTCATGGATTTTTGGCTAGAGCTTAAGTCCTGGAGTGGTAATTGTTGCCTCTATACACAAATAGATTATTGATGCAGCTAGATGACACTTTTAGGGCCAAGAATTAAACCAAGAAATATGATTTTGCCCAGACCGGTCCTTACTGTTTGGTATTTACTGGTTTGGGCATAAACCAGAATGCAATTAATTTTTGGGCAGTTCAGTTTGGTTTATTATGTTTTTAGAAAAGTCTAGGTTATTGCACGAAGTGGTCATTTGAGAGCTTCAGGAGTCACCTGCATGCTGCTGTTGATCGAATGTTGTGCGCCCACTGCCTGCACGCTGTTGCTTGCCATCCACCTCTAAACCAGTACTTCCTCTCCTCTATCTCCACCTCCACCTCCACCTACACCTCCCGTCCTATCCTCCTCCTTTCTTCTTTTTCTTTTTCTTCTTCTTCTTCTTCTCCTCCTCCTTCCTCTTGCAGCAAACTGGTATCACGGCACACTGCTAGCATACCGTGTATTGGTATGCTGGCATGGACTGGACCCAGACCAGTCTGGCCGTGGACAAGTAAGTATGGACCTGGTACCCAAAATTGAGTTCCTTGAATCAAACTAATAATATCTTTTTAAAGTAAAATTTATGGTTTTCCATCCCTATGTTTGATCTGAAAAACCCAGCAAAATAGTTTTGACCTAATCTGATAAAGCTCTTCCGCATCTCATTCTCTTGTTGGAACAGGCTATTTCAAGTGAATTTGCCATTGTGTCCAAAACTGAAATCTATACAACATGGAGT
Organism: Musa beccarii; assembly: GCA_024322285.1. Taxonomy (NCBI): domain Eukaryota; kingdom Viridiplantae; phylum Streptophyta; class Magnoliopsida; order Zingiberales; family Musaceae; genus Musa; species Musa beccarii. The sequence continues at coordinate 12,121,449 of CM044399.1, forward strand.
GAACCAGTTATGATCATAATATAAGTAACTTAAAGAGTAAAATAATACTTGCAAATATAAAGCACACATACAAAATGTTGAGGTTATGACATTATGTGTTTACATTTACAAACATGTATATATTTCTAGCATGGATTGCCATGGTATAGGGAAATTCTGATTTTTTTTTGGCACATCTTGATTCTATGCCATGTCTTGACATCCACCTGTGCTAGTTGACATGCCACTGTGCTGTCCGGCATAAGATAAATAATAGCTTTAGTCATATGTCGGTATCCAAAATGGGTCAACATTGCTTTTGCCAATACCTTTTCGGGCATAATATGCTTCAACTTATGCCCACACATGTTCATTGGCATGGTAATTCTTGATATTCAGTATTTGAATTGGTATCCCATAATGGGTTGACATAGCATGTGCCAGCAAGTTTTTGGTATTTTATAGTTCAACATATGCATACACATGGCAATGGGCATGATGATCCTAATTTTCATTATCTGATTTTGACATGTTTTGGAGCCTTGGTAAGTCACAGTGCCGTGTATATGGTTTTTACTTCTAATAGAAATAGTTGTGGATACTTTCAAGTTCTACATTAACTTTAAGTGTCTGGACACATGTTTGGAAGCATCAACAAATATTTATGTTTGACTTTGAGATGATAAAAATTTGAAGTGTCTACGATTGATAAACAAAGCTTTTTCGTGTTCTAACTTGAATGTTTTACAATTTCAGTAAGCCATTATGGGATGTAATAGCCTATATGGTGTCAAATGTTCCTTTACCTACACCTGGAAAAGATCGAGTACTCTTTGCTATTGAAAATTGCCTTCTTTCTGTAGAGGCTCCACCAAAGGAAGGACTACCTCATGCAGATGTATGAGTTCATTTTTCTCTCTATAATTTAAAAATTTGCTTTTTTGGTTGTTCTTTGAATTTATTGTGTGTGGATATTGTTCAACAGCCGGTTTGGAGTAAATGTTGACTTTACCTATTACGGTGTGCAGATTTCGTTTCAACCCCTGGTGCAGTGCCTTGATGTTGATAACTTGATTCGGTTCTTTACTGCAGTGTTGCTTGAAAGAAGAATTTTACTCCGAGCAAATAAGTTATAATCTGACTTGTGTCTCCTTATATTATTTCGATTGTACATTTCTAGTTTTGAGTGGATTATACATTGTTTTAAAAATTGAGGCTTTAGTTTTCAGATAGTGCAACAATAACCTGAATCTGTAAATTGTTTTCAAACATTCTCAGTGATACCTAAGATAGATTTCATTACCAGACTAGGAACTCTAGCATATGAGATTTGTTTGTGATACTGTGCAACTTATTTGGGCAACAAATGATATGCTTCTACTTTGACTGTGCATCTCTTATGAGTTCGGATGATCTGATGCTTCTCGTAGCCTGGTGTCTTTGTTCATGAGGTACAATTGCCTTTGGTTGGGTGCCTGAATTATTGGCATGACACTATGGGGATATAGTGGCCCCACTGACTGGTTCAATGGAGCCTAGAACACAGTCACAAGATGGTCTGCGTCACAGGTCTTCACTCATATTTTATGTGATTTTATGTGGTCAACTGTCTTTTTGACCAGTTTTGTGAACTTTGAAGAAATGAAACTAATATGAAAAATCTTTCGTTCTCTCTATGTAGACATGAGTATCTTAGCACAGAAGAGTTACCTAGTTTTTCGTAAGTATGTTCAGCTTGAACATAATGTGATAAATAAAGCAAAGATGTATCTGGATTAATAGAGAAAGTTGAGAGTTAGAAGGCAATGGGCAAAAATATAGTCAAATATGAGTGATGAAAATAGATGCAATCAACCACTCAAGGAAGTCTTTTCATTATTATGAATTCCCTATGACCAGCCTTTCTTATTATTGTAGCCCTGTTTTGTAAGGATTGGATTGTGCATCTGTAATATTGAGGACTTGAAATTTGGAAACAGATCAATCAAATTTGATTTTGCAATATATGTACAATTATACCCATATCTCCAAGATGCTAACATAACCAACCTCTTACCATTGCAACAATGGTGACTTCTACATTATCGTTGCAAATGGATTTTTCATAATATTCATCATTAGCACGATCAGTATGCAGTCTGGTCTCTTCTTCTCCTTCATGTTCTTTCAACCATTTTTGCTACAACCAAATTGAAATAAAAGCCATCAAGGGAGTACAATGTTGCTGATCTTGATATGTTGGTTCTTGGTTGTTAAAGGATTATATCGAGTTAGTAGATTCTTAAAAATCCTGATGTCATACATTTACCAGTTGCCTTTAGTACATAGTCATCATTGGTATGAAAGTGTGCTGAAAGCGTATTCCCATTCTGTTTTGTAGGTATTCACTGTTAACTCTGGTGTCAGAGGCAGTATGTCATTTAATATATCCTTTCAGATGGCAGGTGAGACATCACATGATCTTCTCGAATTTGTCTATTTTTAAGAAATTTTTTTTTGCTTGTTTGTGACAAAAGTTTAAGTGGAATACCTTTTTTCCAATTAAGCATAGAACAATGTCATGTATATTTTTCTTCTAATAATCTGACTGTTCTTTTTTGACAAGTTTTTCACTTCTAACTTTTCTCATGTTTTTTTTTCTTATGTAGCATGTCTACATTCCATTACTTTTCTTTAGTGGGGTAGACTACATTGATGCCCCTACACCATATATGATGGGACTTCATTCAGGTGTTGACACGTCTCTTCTATCAATGGATGGTGTAAGTTTGATATAGTCCAATATTTTCCTTCCAGTCAGAAACTTGTGGTTTTGTAAACTTGTATTCTTTCTATTACTTTGATTCTCTACATAAATGCTCATAATTATAGCATATTCTATTTGAAAATTCATGACTTCTGTGTGCCTAATCGTCACACTTTAGGTTTTCAGTACTGGATAATGTTGGGTCTTATAATTTGGTCAGCATCTGGAGAAGATTTGTGAAATGTGAAGAATTTGTCAATCAAAGTTTTCTAAGCAAGCTAAAGAAAGCATCTTATGGAACATTGTGAAGTCCAAGTAGAACTTATTAGATAATAATGTATATGAGTTCACTGTTGGTAGTCCAAAATCAATAATATAGGAATTAGTAAGACAATAATTTATTTTTTGCAATCTGGAAATTTTAATGCAACAACTCAAGAATATGCATAATCCTAGGATCTTGGACAATAATTGGTATATCAGTTTTTCTGAAAGGAAAGAATTCATGGTTGCAAAATAATATATGAATGTCTTGATTCTGTATGTGATTCTCAATATAATATACTATAGCAGTTCAAAACCACTTGGAACAAACATTAGTATAATGTGGAATGACATTTAATTTTTGTTTCTTTCTTCAGTTGTTCTTGTAATTGACATTTTGATTTGAAAATCAACCATCATGGCAACTATCCAGTATCCACCTCTCAGTGTCACAGAAATCTATGACCCCTGTCCATCGTTGTTGCTACTATACACATTACTATCATCATTCTGGACCTTGTTCAGCATCAAAGGTAGAAGAATTCTTGTCATCCCTGAACTCTTGCTCATCAATGATTGCTGGTAGGTCATTTGGTTGCAACGAGCCGACCTTGACCTTGCCCTTGGCCATTAATGAAACGAACCTATCTCAGCCATATCCATGTAGATTTGACCTAGATTTGCACAGGTTTGGGGCTATAAGATAGTTTTTTAGCCAAATCTCAGCCAAATCAATGTAGATTTGTAATTTCTTGTCCTATAACAGGTTTGGGGCTAGATCCACAAGGATTCATCCTTCATCCTCGCAAATCTAGGCTGGATCTTGCAGATGAAGGCTAGACGTCGTAGATCCAACATAGATATCCATGTGGATTTAGGCCTCGTACTCGTGGATTTAACCTAGGTAGGCAAGGATATACTATGGAATCTAAATTCACATGAGTACATGCAACAAAGAACCTGGATGATCAACTTTTGGATGAGGTAGGAGATCTTCATATGTACTGCGTTTCATTTCCAATGAAGTAAAAAAAGACGAATGATAGGGGTTACAGTTTTTGATCTATGTGAGGAAGAGTAGGACCCAATATCAGGATGTGGTCAGGTTTCAGGTAGTCAGTCCATGATTTGTGGCACAGCATATCGGAGTTAGTCATTTGACTATCGTGATAAGGCAAAAGGTTGTTCATCAGCGTTAGTTGGTCCTTTGGAAACAATCCATAAGCAACAATGACAATTGGGTGACAAGATGTCTCCTTTAGAATTTACACTTTGTGAGGTTTGTGGAGATGATAGTAGCGCGGACAATGCATTTACCAAAGATGGTTAAAGCCAAGGAGTGTGAATTGAGAAATAATATTTTATTCATATCACCTAAGATGAACATAATGGCACAAATGGATTCATGTGGTTTGTTTATGGCTGTAATGATAGTGGCCAAAGGGAGGCAGTTGATGATACCTCGAATCTGATAGGAGTTCATCATACCCATAGCCTTCCTGCCAGCATGGATCTAATGGCCAGCAATTTCATGGTGATGGTTATTTTTTTAGAGTCAAGTGCATGGTACAGTTTGCAACATGAGTATATTGACTATAATCATAGCTCCACTGAACAACATCCTGCTGAGCCATTCTTACTGCAGTGATTCTTGCCTCAGGTGCCTCCTACCAAAGGAATGATGATGAAGCCACAACTGCTATCGTGTTGTTGCATCACCGATCCTATTCTAATATTAGATACTTGGGAACAGTTGCATTTATAATTCTTCACAATTACAATCTTGATCTATAATTGATCACATTGAGGATCACGACCCACCTCCAATGTCCTCAAAGCGATCATTTTGGTGGTTGTAGGTTAATTAAATTTTAGATTCAATATATCATGTTTAGGATTCTTGAAGACATGTTTTCTCTAAATACAATTTGTAATCCAGATCTAAAACATGTTTTGATCATTATTCATTGATTTCTAGTCAAAATGTATCTATATTTACCAAGGTTTGCAATACCGTACCATACCGGTGTTTCGATAGTTGGTTAGTACGGTATGGTATCAGGTATCTTGTCTTGCAAGGCCCGCAATACCCATAACGCAATAACGGTGTACGAGAGAGTTGATCGCATGCAGCGTGCACGATGCGCATCGCGTACGTTTCGACATACCGTGGTATGGTACTGGTCGTCGGTACACCGCATCGGTCGGTACACCTCGTCTGGTCGCAGATCGCACCGAGCGCCTCCAATCGGCGATGAGTCGCCTCCGCCTCGCCGTCGATGCGCCTCCAGACGGTCGATGCAGCGCCCCACGGCCGGTCGATGCACGCCTCAGATCGGCCAAAATATATGTACCGCTGGTAGGCGGTCGCTCTGGTATCTGCGGTGACGTACGCTGCATCCGGCGATACAAATGAAATGATACCTATTTGTTGTGGTACACTTAATTTAGGCGTAAAAATCATTTGAAAATACTTAAAAATAAAAAAAAGTTAGGATAGGGTTTTTAAATTAAAAATAAATATAGTAATAGTATAAGTTTAGCAAAATTTATGTAAATTAGGTAAGAATAGTATCACATATCTTTTTCAGACTTTGAGGATTAGTCTTGTACAAGGTTTATATTTCAGTCCATCACAGATTGTCCTTCTGTAAATATTGAAATATCTATAGAAAAATCATTTGAATTGTTAGACTATTTTGTTACAATACAAACTCTAAAATTTAAATGAATTAAATAATCACATATGTAGATATACCCGATTGCTAATTCTACCACCAAAACAAACGACGGGCCTCTACGGGCGGTGGATTGAGGTTCTCAATCCTATACATCTGCATATCAATATGATATGTTTGTTGGACCCAATCATGAAATTGATCCCACGACATAGTGTATTGATACATCGTATGCCATTGGTGCATCAATGTGGTGATGATCGTAGACTGATCGTCATGAATCATATTTGTCCGAGACAGCTCCTGAGGCATATATTGGTGAATATCAGAGCTTCTACTTTCGCTACTGATCTACTGCTTTATATCATGCTGTTGCTCAGAGAAGTATGACCAACTATCACCATACTGTTGTTGATCATATGATTCTTCATAATACGACGGCTGTGAATACGATGAGCTTCGTTCTGTGTCTATATCATGTAGGCTCTATCGCATCTGTTCAAATTCGTCCACTGCTTTCCCCTTCCCCTTCCGCGTATAAACTTGACCAGAACCTTGTCGAGTTCCATGATCTGAATCTTGGGTGGCATGTGTAAAATATTGCTCCTCAGTCCATGCACCACCCTCAAGTTGTGTAGATGAGACCAACGACTGCCCGACATCGCGGCCATCATCCGTCGAGGCACTACTCTTCGTGTTGCTGTTATGTCTCTGGACCGAGCGAGTTGAATGCGATTGTGAAGGTGTCTCGTCACCTGACTCGATTCTTTCCAACGATGCGATCGATGCTCCGCTTCCCTTTGCTTTTGCTTTTGCGGCGGGCGCATTTGTCGCGATTGTGGGTGTCTGTAGTTCCTTAAGCAATTTGACTCAATGTACTCCTGCCATGTTGTGAACGAGGGGGGACTTTTCACCTGTTGAGGTTGTGCTTCTTCTATTGCCTCGGTGATAAAACACGAAGGACGCTGAGAATCTCCCGCCTCATCAAGTGGAGGATCCTCTTGGTTCTCTGCTACTTCAACCCAATCTAACATTGACTCTGAATCTTCGTTGTAGAATTGGAGGTCGATGGGATCAATATCTGGTTCCTCTAGCTCCTTATCCAGCTCAGCACATTCCAACTTTAGTCGTATGTTATAATAGACATATACCAGTTTCTCTAACCGTATATACGAGAGTTTGTTGCGGACCTTCGTGTGAATCAATATAAATGTTGACCAATTATATTCACAACCACTAGATGTTCTCGTCTGTGAAAGTACACGAATGACAACCTTCCTTAAATGTGGTGCATCCCCTCCAAATTGTACCACCTCTCGACTGAAAAAAAAATAAATAATATTTTATTAGCATAACAAATAATTAACATAAAATATAATTGATAATTGATAATCAATATATGTAACTTTTCCTCACTAGGATCCATAGTGTAACAACACGATACTGCTACAACATCGGAGAATGAACCAATTGTTTCTCGAAATAATCGACCCTCCATAAGAGCATCAGCTGCATTGGTAGTGTTTGGCAAGAGCTGATATATAACATTTCGTAGTGCTGTTAGTAAATTATTTTGCGTTTCAAGAGCATACCGATATTGAATTGTCGGGATTAGATAATATGCTACAAGACATAATTTTGTTAGTATGATTTTTTATTATATAAAAAATAATAAATTAATTTATTCTGAATATGAATTTACTTGCATCATGGATATCTTGATCCATATGAACTTTGGTCCGACGATCAATGATCCGTATATATTGGTCGGCTTTAAAGTCATCCTTGAATGCTTTCCTGACCTCCTCTCTTACTGAAATCAGCATATATTTCAGATATGACATTTGTGGATGCTTGTTGATATTAACCTTTCGGAGAATAATATAAAGTGGTTTCACACTTATTATGATTTCTGTCGTGGTCTCCCAAAATCTAGAGGAAAGAATGGACTTTTCTATTTTCTTTCCATCGTACAATCTCGAATATCTGAAATCAGACCACTCTTGTGAGGTGACCATTGCTTTCAAACCATGCCTTTTTTGCTGTAATAATTTTAATCCAATATAATTGGTAGCAAATCGAGTAACTCCAGATTGGAGTATCTCACCATTTATATACTTTTGTATTAAAGCATAGACCCAATGATGATTATATATAAACTTTGTAATTGATTGTGCTTGAGCTACACAATTATTGACCGCGTCCAGCTCATTAATATCCTTCAGTATTAGATCTGTGCAATAAGCTACACATGGAGTCCAAAATAGTATTTTTCTTTTTTCCATTAATTATAAACCTGCCTTCTTGAAATTTGCTCCATTGTCGGTTATTATTTGGACAATATACTGTGGTCCGATCTCCTCTATTATAGTGTCCATCAAACTCTCAATATAGTTTGCATTTTAGATTTTTTCAGAAGCATTAATTGACTTATGAAAAGCCACTTTTTTGTTGCAATAAACAAGAAAGTTGATGATACTCATTCTTGTTGGTCCTGTCCAACTGTCACACATAAGTGTCATCCCATATTCGTCCCATTGCCTCTTGAAGGATTTGATCCAATCTTTTAGTTCTGTCACCTCCTCATCTAAGTACATGCCGTAAATCTCCTTAGGTGTTGGAGGTTGGATCCCCATGTCAGACTTTTGAATAGAACAGATCATGCTATGATAATATGGACCTTAGGCTATGTTGGCTGGAATCCTATGGAAGTTGAACCATTTTGAAATTGCCTTCCCAATATCCCACTTCTTTTCCTTTGTGTATGCATCGTCAATCCGTGTTTGTTTCGTTGTTTGTGGGGGATAGGCTTGCGGATCAACATCAACAATATCTGGTGCAGACCTCCTGCCAAGACCTCTCATAAAACCACAGAGTCCACCATACCTCATGCTACTAGTTTGGCCTAACTTAGGAGTAGTTGGGTGCCTCGTGCTAGCCGACCTCTGGATTCCACTACCATTGCCATGCTCCAATTGTGAGTTAGGCCGTCGATGCCTCATTGCTTTATCGATCATATACTGATGCTCCAATGATGCACGAATTCCAATTGTGAGATCCGGATCGGCTTCATCATCGTAACCCTCATATTGATCATAAACTTGTTCCTGTATAGCCCTGTTATATTTTTCTTCAACTCTTGTCTTTTTTTTTAATGTATTTTCCTTTGCTTGTTGTAGCTTGCTTTGAAAAAATTTACGAATCTCCGTCGGAACCTTCTTGCATTTTGCAACATCAGGATACCCACCGGTCAAATGCATCTTCACCTGAGTTATTCCTCCACCCTTGCCAATGTAGTCATAATAATTACATTGCCAATGATGACGGTTCCCATTTATCTTTCTGACATGAGCCCAAGCGTTATCATGTGGCTGTTCCTTTGGTGTCATAATCTCACCAAATTTAAATCAAATAAGCTATAAAGTATAAATATATTGAATTGACTATATATCGATCAAAAACCCGCTAATTACAGCACTAAATAACTTTAATAAAACCTAACTAATCCTATTTAACCATCATAAATATGCGAAATACATGCAAGAAACATTAAATACATAATTTTGATCCAATATGGACCAAATTACGATAAAATCATCATTAGATACACTAATCGCCTAATTAACATAGTTAATTGCTCACTAATTATTTTTCTTTCAACACTATAAATATGTCAAACACCCTAATAGGTATTAAAGACATTAAATTGACCTAAAATTGATCAAATTTTGATTAAATCATCATTAAAATAACTAATCGCAGCATTAAATAACTTTAATAAAACCTAACTAATCTTATTTTACCATCATAAATATGTGAAATACATACAAGAAACATTAAATGTATAATTTTGATCCAATATGGATCAAATTACGATAAAATCATCATTATATACATTAATCACCTATTTAACATGGTTAATTATCCACTAATTACTTTTCTTTCAACACTATGAATATGTCAAACACCCTAAGAGGTATTAAAGACATTAAATTGACCTAAAATCGATCAAATTTTGATTAAATCATCATTAAAATGACTAATTACAGTATTAAATAACTTTAATAAAGCCTAATTAAACTTATTTTACCATCATAAATATGCAAAATACATACAAGAAATATTAAATACATAATTTTGATCCAATATAGATTAAATTACGATAAAATCATCATTAGATACACTAATCATATAATTAACTTAGTTAATTACCCACTAATTACTTTTCTTTCAACACTTTAAATATGTAAAACACCTAATAGGTATTAAAGACATTAAATTGATCTAAAATCGATCAAATTTTAATTAAATCATTATTAAAATGACTAATCGCAGCATTAAACAATTTTAATAAAACCTAATTAAATCTATTTTACCATCATAAATATGTGAAACACATAAAAGAAACATTAGATACATAATTTTGATAAAAAAATAGTTCAAATTACGATGAAATCATCATTAGATATACAAATTATATGATTAACATAGTTAATTACCAACTAATTACTTCTCTTTCAAAACTATAAATATGTTAAGTACCTAATAGGTATTAAAGATATTGAATTAACATAAAATTGATCAAATTTCGATTAAATCATCATTAAAATGACTAATTATAGTATTCAATAATTTTAATAAAATATAATTAAACTTATTTTACTATCATAAATATCTTTTAATATTTAATGAGCATGAAATATAAATATTTGACCTATTAAGCTTCTAATTTTGAATTAATCAATATTAAACACACTAATCATAATTTTAAAGATCTTAATTACTCTTCAATTAAAAAAAGAGAATACATATCTCTTGATTAGAAAGTTCTTCTTCTTAATCTTCCCAAATTAACCTCGATTCAATTCACAAATTGTTGTTTTGTAAAGTTTAAGAGAGCACAAATGTGAGAAAAAAAGAGTTTGAGATTGTGTAAGAGACTAGGAGAGTGAAATAGAGGGACAAAAGAGTTTAAAAACGTATGAGAAGGGGCTCCAACGGTCAATTTGATCGCTGGAGTACTGTTACCAATCGGTAACGGTCGAAATCGATTGTTACCGAGCTATGTCAGACGGTAACAGTCGAAATTTCAACCGTTACCGCTCGATATATCCCTGTATCGTCCGATATGGGGGATATTAGGCGTTCCGCCCGGTAGCGGGCGGTATCATTCGAAATTGCATATCATGATATTTACCATTCGATCGTTACCGAGCTGTGTCGGGCGGTAACAGTCGAAATTTCAACCGTTATCGTTCGATATATCCCCGTATCGTCTGATACGGGGGATATTAGGCATTCCGCCTAGTAGCGGGCGGTATCATTTGAAATTACATACCATGATATTTACTGAATAGTAACTTAAATGTGTAAAATTTATTAAAAAAGAAATCCTAAACCTGGGCTGTCTGAAGCTGTGCTGACAATTTTGGCGTGCTATGTGATGGTACACCAGTATGTATGAGAACTGCAACATTGTGAGAAGGGACCAGTAACGGACCCTAAATCTTGGTCTGGACATGTTCAAAGGAGATTTAGAAATGCATGGGTTGGTTGAAGACAATTTGGATTGATGGTGCAAGGTGAGGTCAAGGATGACCTAAAAAATCTTCAATAGAAATACCCAAAAGTTGACTTTGGTGGGTGTTAAATTGACAAAAGATATTGCTGTTAATTGACCTCATTGATGGGAAAGAATCAATGTGGCCAATCCCAAATTGTTGAGATTCATGGTTTATTTCCTTGGCCAATAGGTGGTCATCAAGATTCATGGCAGCTTGCTCTTCTGAGTGTTGAGTTATAATAACTGCATCATACCAACCTATTTTGTTGAAGCTAACTGTATAATTTCAGAGTTCGTGGAGTATCAACAATAAAATTAACTGATGTGTAATTGGGGAAAGAACTGTTTGTTTTATTTGGTATTGATGTTTAATGACTCCATTACTAGCAATTTGTTATCATTTAACTAGTTGGGTAGGCCAGAGTCCTAATCTTTTTATAGTAGTAAGAAACCAGCGATCTTATTTGAGTCTTAACTAATAACAACGGTCTATTTTTTTGAAATTGACATTTACATTTTATCTATAAGTTTATTCATCACATTCACTTAAATGTCCTTATTTCTTTCATGCTTTAATAAGGATAAACAATTGCATTTCTATTATAGTCTTTCTTACTCTAGCATTTTCTGTGATTCATGGCCACTATGCCTTTCCTCCCTAGGAGTTCATGCCTATCTTACTCTTTCTATGTTTTTCACCTTCAGGTAGTAGTTGTGGATCTTGAGTACAATCGCATTACCACATCAGAAGAAATACCTTTGATACCAGAGCCTGAGCTAAATTTCTTACGTGGTGAGATATTAAAGCTGCTTCACCCAAATGTTATATGGATAGATCACCTGAAGATCAATTTTGGCAGCATGTCTGAGCAATACGTTAGATGTGGCAACAAACCCTGGGGGCATGAGCATGATTTCCAACTTAGGTGATTGCATATTGCTTATAATAATGCATTTTATGGACACACATGTTAGCACCATTTAATTCTATAAATTCTCATCAACATGTTGCCATCTTAAATTTGTAAGTCTGATATGTCTACCTTTAACCGATTACATTAGTCAGTTTACTTCTTGCCAGTGTACCCTGATAAGAACAACATGCTTATTTGCTTTTAGTCATTTGCATAAAATAACTTGGAGTAGCTTTATAGCTAAAGCAAGAAGATCAGTTGTTGAAAATGATAGATGCAATTTATTTAGAGGCAAGGGAAATTGTTTTGCATATTTAGCTAATCTATCACTTGTTTGATTTTGTAGTTTCCAGATAATTTTAGCTTTCAGGTTGAAGTATCTACCTCCATTAATTGCTCTAATATATGGGATCTGAGAATTGATTGGGCATATCACATATGTTTATATGTGATAAATTGTGGGATCATATATATGGTTCTTTTACTGCTTTAAAGGAAAAAATGAAGTTGTGGTTTGCTTAGTGACAACTGGTAATCAAGGAATATATGTTCTAAAATGCATAACAGAAATTACAACTTAAGCTGAAAGGAAAAAAATGACTTTATTTATGTTGACAATCTGTTAATGCTTCATAAAAATGATATCAGTGTTAGTGGTTCATCATATATATCATTAGAAGGTCAACTTTCACATAGAGAAAGAGAAGAATCCTTTTGATATAGGTATGTGGGATTCATCCATAACATAGTGGCATATTATAACAGTTAGATTTTAATCAGTTATCTATGGCATATTTAAGAGATATCTAATGGTCACTGAGAGATGCATGATGCCTATGGATATGATTGAAGCATTTTTTAGTATAACAGAAGGACCAGGTTTTTGCTTTCAGGTGTTCATAATGTAGATTTGCAAGTGCTCTGATGTAAAACATTTGAGATGGTATGTCATATGAGAGAAATATTAGAAACAATAAATTATCAAAAATTTAATAAAGAACACAAATTAGGAGTGCCATTGTTTTAATTAAATAATAAAAAGTTGTATCAAGTGTAAAATTGGCTAAGGCATGTGCCCAACTGCATGTCAATTAGAAAATTCTACAACTCTGTGTTTTTGGCTCTTTTTCTTGTGTCTAGAATAAGAAACTATTTTCTAGTTTTTATATGACATATTTCCTTTACTAATGTTAAACTCTCTGTTTGGCTGGTTGATGATTCTCTCTAATAATAATTTTGCAGATTGATATTTTTAAGGTTTTTGGCATTGCTCCTGAGTGGTTACCGTAACTTTATTGTAAGTTCCTCTATATATGTTTTTGTGGGTGCATCTTTATGGATATTCTCAGACCGTGGTGTCCAATTTGTCTCTAAGGAACCAGCGACAAATGTCTTCAATTCTCAAGCATTTCTGAAGAAACGTTCACGCGCAACTGGTGAACCTACCGAGTCTATGTTGATGGTATAATTCTAGTCATTTTGTACAATTATGGTTATTGAAGTAGAAGACTATAGTACTACATAATTCATTATTATCAGTTAGTTTCTAGTTTAAACAAATGTTGCAATTTTTTTGCCTTTATTGCCAGCATATTGTTTTGAGACCAGTTATATGTGAAATTTGGTGATGCGGTAATCAAGAAGTACCCTTCATGTTATTACTGGATAACGATATCTTTACTGTAGAGGCTCTGCTTTTCTGATCATTGAATATTGTTTGTTTAGCTAATGTGAAAAATGAGTATCAGTTTCTGAAGCTGACTACTATGGGATGCAGCATTGTCATAGAGTCATGAGTCTTACTCCTCACTGGGCAAACATGTATCATGGCACCTTCATCAAGATTCTCTGTCCTGCTATGGTGTTACTCTTCCTGCTATGTTTGCAACCATACTATTCTGTGATGTATATGAGTAAATGACTATTTATGTATGAAAATGAACACACTTCAATTTTTCTCTTAAAATAATCTAGTGCCATTACCTTTGCATACTGAAGTTTTGCTAAATTTGATGCATTTGCTTCACTTGTCACATGCATTACTCATGGATATTCAGGTAACTGAAAGTCTGAAATATCTTCTTTTGTGTGGGAAATGTCCTAACTGCAAATGATTAAAAAATTTTGAGTGAGAAAGCTTATATATACACTTTAGTTAACATATCACCCCGATCATGTAATCTTCCACCTTTGATCTCTTCTTTGATGTTGAGAAGTGATGCTGAAGCCATTAGGTGCTTGGCGGAAGGCTAATGGAATCATTTGCCTTTGCTTGGAGTGTGGTGTGTAATTTGGTGAGGATGACATATTTGGTTATCCAGTTGAAACGTTGAAGAAGTCAAGAGGATCAAAATAAGAAAATGCCTATCGATGGGTTTTAGATAGAGATATGCTATCAAGCCAATAAATTTAACGACCAAGCTATCTCAGTCTGGAATTAAATACTGATTGTTGGCAACTTGGCTGGATTGTTGTGGTATTAGTATCGTACCATGTTTTGGTACGGTCTGCTACAGAGTAATTTTTAATCAGACTAGTTTTTATCCTTAAAATCCTTATTATTATTATTTTTTTGCCTTATCAATGATTTAATATATATTTTGAAGACCTATCATGAACCATAAGAAACACATGCATATGGTCTTCTAAAGATGCATGAAAGTAACACATGATATATGATGCATGTATACTCTTACGTCGAGTTGTATATGCCAAAAACTCGTAAATGCATAGAATGAATCAATATACAAGCCATACCTTTATTAATGGGGCAGATAGTGCCTCCAAAACGAAGAATGTATTGCCTGGGGAAGCGAGTCTAGATATGCAATATCATATGTTTAAAGTCTTGAACCTCAATATTATAATTTGAAGAACCCATGAGTGGTATTACTCTCACAGCATTCAACTTTGATAACCTGTATGCCATTTATTAACTGTATGTTTGAGAGCTTAGTAATATCCTGGAAGTAGTTAATCTTGTAGTTTGTCTATCGATGTTGCTTGTTCCTCTATTTTTGGACCACCATAAGATAGGTCATTATGTTTCAATCCCGAATTAAAATTTCTTTGTGATCGTTAAGTTCCAATCCCGCATTAGAATTTCTTTATATTCTCTAGGCCACTTTGAATGATGGATCCACACCATTTTCAAGGGATCCATCTTATGTGGAAGTATGGAGACTAGGATCAACATCTGCTTTACGCTTCCCCTTTGTATTATGTTAAAGAAACTTTCTTTGCCTGCCAGCAACATGCTGGTAACTGAACATTACAAATTTTGTTTAGATGAATTGTATTGCTTTTTTGGATAGTCAATAAGTACCATTTCTTTTCAGAGGAGAATATTATGCATGATGTTACATACTCTTCTTTTACACATTGTGTGCATGACTAAGTTGTGACATATTTCATAATGAACTCTTCTTTTAAGTAATTTTAAAATTCCCTAATTAATTATTGTTGTTTGATTCTATTCATTTCTTAATGACTATCATATCTGTCTGATGTTCATTTTAACTTTTTTGTTCCTTGTCAGATAACTCAATTTTTAGAATCTCAAGGTTTCATGGACTATTTGGAAAGATGTATCATGTCAGAAGAAAGCAGCAATAATCTACTTGACAAATTACAAGATGCAACTGGAAGGGGTCAAAATCCTACAACCATTTTTCCATCACAATCAATAGAACCAGAGATCATTACTGTAGCAGAACCTGACATTGGAGATGCAGGTATTATTTTTGTTCCTTGTGAAAACTTTTAACAATATTGGGTACATCATTTTGTTGTTTGAAGACAGGTTAATTTCATATTAGCTCTTTGTTAATGTCTAATTGTTTTAGCAACTCCCGCTAGGGTGGTGAAAATTCAACACTACACCTATTCACCATGAAATTCAGTTACTTATATCTCTGTCACTCAGAACCAGGATCTAGGCACTGTTATAAGCAGTTTCCTTCAACGGTTAGAACAGAAGAGCAGGAAGAAAAGCGTCGGTCAATTCTGGCACTGGCCAGTGGTGCCCATTCTGGAAAGCAAAATCCTAGGTATAAAGTAATTCTAATATTTTTGTATATATATAAATTAATTTTACAAAATAATGTTCTCCCAATTACCATCCAGAATTTAGGAAAAGAGATGTTGTAAAAAGCTCTTGTTGGAAAGTGACACTATCTTCTCTCGGCACTTAACTTTCTCATTTCGTGTTGCCAGTTCTCCTATGTTAGCCAATGGTGATTCAAAAACAGAAAGTCTAAGTTCGATGGAGAGAGCGGTAAGTTCTCTGGAACCGTCATTTATCAGGGAGTATCTGGAAATTTCATATATTCGATTTTTGGTTGTTACATGTAGGCTGAGAGGGAGCGGATGGTTTTGGATATCAAAGTGAAGTTGCAGGTGACTTCTTGGTCATATCACATATACTCCATCTGCTTGTTCTAGATTTATTTGAGATATTCATTAATCAAAATTATATGTATGTCCAACTAAAGTTTATTTTAGCAAGGACACAGCTTAATCTGAGCTCAATAGGTATGGTGGATTTGATAGGATTCATGTGGGATTGGAGCAAGCTTGGGGTTAAATAAGAAAGTATAGGGTGGCTTGGATAGGATTTACGTTGGGTTGGACCAAGCTTGGGATTAAAAAGAAAAGTATCTGGGTTTAAGGTGTTGGAGACTGGGTTCTTATGATATGTGAGTCATTGATATACTTTGGAGTTTGGAGTTTGAATCCCATAATCTTTTCCTCAATATCTTTTCTTGTTCCATTTGTTTACTACCTTGCTTCTTTACCTTTCTTCTTTCTCTTGTTTCCATCTGGTTCTTGTAGAATTTTTTTTATCATGTTAATTTAATAGAGTCCTGTCTATGACTTTGTGTGATTTAGTGCTCAATTTATAATCTTGATCAGAGATTATGGTCGCGTCTTCTAACGCTTGGGGCAACTGAGGATCCTCTTTCATCATTTGAATATGGCACCATTCTTGGTATTAAAATGCTGCTCTAGATAATTTTTTTCATTCTGATAATGAGGTGTAGTTGTCTAGTCTCCTCATCATGTTTCAAACTTGTTTTTGATTCTACAGCTCTAATCGAGTCTGATGCTGAGGGGATTGGAGGCAGTGGGTTTGTTGAATGCATAAGGGAACACATTATTTTGGTAAATTTTGGCTGAGACCACAAACATTGACCTGCTTTACTACAGTAATGTTTCATTTTTGCATTGTCTACTAAACCAATTCTCTTTCTTAGGGTTGGCAATGCCGTTTAACTGATGAACAGTTTATTGCGGTGAAGGAATTGGTGAGTTGATCATATGATTTGATTGCAATTGTTACTGCTTGTTTGCCTTCTTTTCCAAGGAGTAGGTGTCCTTGGTCACGAAAGAATGGCAGGAAGCTTCATTTGTCACTGGATCTAGTGTCCTGCTGCTTGATTCTATTCTGGTTGTCTGCTTCAGTCTCCATGCATCTTTTATTGCTCTAAAGTCAAAGGATTATTTGTTTCTTGGATAAGGGCAGGGCAGAAGAATGTTGGGTACTTGGATGTCATGGTGTTATAGGCAACTCAGCTGATGGTTCTTAACCTAATAATTTAGCTGTTTGGTTTCAAAAGTTAATTCATAGATTAGGGGATTTAGCAGTCAAACAACCTTTCTGATGAAGATGATTATTCATGTATTAAAATCTACACAAATATACTTTGTGGTAAACTACTTAATGGAATCAGGTTTGTGTTGTTGTTGCAAAGTTTGAACTATAATGGTTCTTCAAATTAATGTGTCAAAATACATCTTAGTATGTTGCCTTTATTTTCTTTAAGCCAAACATTCGTGTGGCCTGATGCAATCTAATACATAAGAAACTTTATAAGTAAAATTTCATAATAGACTAGTGTGTGTCGTGTGTGTGTGCATGTGCGTATGTTATGCTAGATTATCAGAACCTTCAATATTTAGTTCTGTTAAAGTGATCATTCTTTTATGTCCAGTTACTTCTGTTTAATGATTACAGGTTTGAATAGTATTCATAAGCTTGGGCTATAATGTTTCTCCAAATCAACATGTCAAAATTGGTCTTGGTGCTTTGCCTTTTGTGTGGTTTGATGCAATCTAATATATAAGGCTATAAGCAACTCTAAAAGTAAAAAAATCATAACAGACTAGTGCGTGGTTGTGTGTGTGTGTATGTGTCTGCTAGGTCATCAGAACCTTTTGATATTTGGTTCTGTTAAAGTGATCATTCTTTTATGCCAAGTCAGGCAAGTAAAGAGTTGATAATTTATGAGGAGGTTAGTTTAGATTGAGCTTCATTATATGCTTGTTAGATTTCAATTGCTTCACATCTATTTCATGATCATTTGAAGAATTTTTTTTACATGAAAATTGCTTTTGTTGAAATAATTGTGCAGCTCAAAACAGCAATAAACCGTGCTTCCTCTCGCAATGACATTGCTACCATCAGAGATGCTCTTGAAGTATCTGCTGAAATGTACAGAAAGGACTCCAACAATGTTCCAGATTATGTTCAGCGCCATCTTCTATCTTTGTCCATTTGGGATGAGCTACGGTATGTGTTTTATGAAGCATTGCTTGAGATGCTTGGATGAAGATTAGTTAGTGAACAATTCTTGTTGGTAGATAGAGAGGCTGTGCTAGGGCAAATGAAACCTTATTTGGTTAGTGATTTAAAAATAAATTTTTTTAATTAGGAACTTTAAGGTAATTAGTAATATATGTGATAGAGCCAAGGTTTGCAATACCACCCATTACGGTATGGTTCAGTAGATAGTGACAGTATTTATTGGTCCAACAATCTATCAGTACACAGACTAAGGTGACTGGGTAGTGCACCCAGTACAGGGCATATACTGCTCAGAACCACCCGGTACAGGGCACGGCAGTATAGGTCTGGCAGTTTCTTTTTTCTTTTTTCAGTTTTCTTAGGTTCTTTTGAAACTCGATATGTATTAGCTTATAAAGACTTGGTATGCACTGCCAGACTGGGACGCAGTACATGGGTACAGACTGGTGTGGTACCTACCAGTCCGAGCACTCACTGGTACACTACTATTACATGAAATTGTGAACTTTGATGGATCATCTATTAGTTGGACAAATTCTTATCATGATGGGGTTGCACCATGGATTACCCTGAAAGATATAGAGAATGAAATTTCATCAAGCATGTTATTTTTTAAGCACATTGTCACCACAATGCAATGTAAACAAAACAGGGAGAATTTCATGTTATTTTATTGGAGATGAACCTTGATAGCAATAAATTTTAAAAAGTAAACTTACATTTCCTTGGCCTGATCATTGTGAAGGAGATGAAATAGTTTAAGTGATGAAAAAAAAAGAATGAGAATCTGATAGTTCAAGTAGAGGTGCAAATTGTGTTTTACAACCATGGAGATACCTTTTAAGAAAAATTCTATGGCTACAGGTTTCTGCTATGTGTTATTTGCTTGTACCACTGAGCATTTCATTCTCAACATATTGGTGACATTGGGATGATGATTCTAAGATTAATGGGTATAAAAGAAACGGAACCAGGATTCCTTCGTGGTGTTATAGTAGGCATATTTTCTTAATTAATCATTCAGTTGATTGACAATTTTTGATGTAAAGAGTTAATATTTGATCTTTGATGGTACTATCTTGGCAAGGGCATAAAATATGAATATGGAGGGTTTATTTATAAATAAGCTTGTAAAGTTTGTAAACACTGCAGATTATTATCCCCTTTGGATAATAATGTTTCACTCCTCCGTGTAGGAGTAGAGCTGCAGCCAGCGGAGCATTTCTAACCTGTGTATCTGTTAGAACCTCATTATTAGGTGGACTCTTCTCAGATTTTGGTCAAAGTTAAAATAATTTTCTAGTCATTTTTACCCTATGATCATCCAATAATTGTTATTCTATAATTGTTGGATGGTACACCTGACTCCTCATCTTCCTTTCTCCTATGGAGTCCTCCGATCTTCAGTTTAAATTGTGATCATCACAAATATTTTCTTAATACATAAAAGAATATTCTTGGTTAATTAGTTACACCCAAAACAGAATTAAGGCCAAGAGCCCATGGGTATTTTCTAGTTCTATTGTTCCAAAAGTGCTGAAGTACCACCACTGATTCATGAAGAGTACTGTGCAAGATCTATCAAAGACTTAAAAATGGAAGAAAAGGTAAAAATAGATATTAGCAATTTAGCATAGTCATAATACTTGAAGGATTGTCTTGTATTTGGTAAACCTTCGAGGTTTGGAACTTAGCCTCATGGGAGGGTGTGTGTGTGTGTGTGTATAAACGAATCAAACTGTCCATTTATATTTTGGTTTTTCCACTTAAGAAATCCCACACATTTTCCTTTTGGTCATGTTTTGATGCTACTGTTCCCTTTCCCTCAGTGTTATAGTTTCAGTTGTGGATAGCTTGCTCATAAATTTTGGCTATCTACATGACCAAATTTGTTAACTATTGCCTTCTATAAATTTTATTATTTTTCTCGTAATGTTGGTGTAGTCTGCTTGTAATGTATGTTTATTAGTCATCTTCTTTTCAGAGTTATATTATTGTAAAAAGTTAAAACCTATATCATGTGACTACAACAATCACTAAATTATTGAGGGAGAATTGTTTAAGATGATATAATATGTGCTAAGGAAGTTTATAGATGCAGTACTTTGTAGATGTGAGATAATTAGTATTAGTGGTACGAGGAGAGGTAGAGGGTGACTTAAAGGCTAAGAAGACGTTACTAGAAAATGAAAACTATAAATAAAAATCTAAATGCTCTTATTTAACTGATAATATTACTTTTCACAAGGCTCGATGGCAGCAAAAAATTCATGTAGCTGACCTTAAATAGATAGGACATTACGCCTTGTTATTTTTGTTGTTGCTTTCTTAAATTTGTGCAGATTTGGTTTTGCATCAGTGAGAGTCGTTGATAATATGGTCCAATATAGCAACAACTAAAGATTGCAACTACGGCTACTAGAAGTCTGTCATGTGGTGTACATGAGGATTTGTGGTCTCATAGGATGGGAGATGACATGTGTTCCATTAGCAAGTAAATCATCAGTCATTTTATAGTTCTCAAAGAAAGTAAAGGAAGCATCGATGGTCCTTATCGGTGATGTTTGTTCATTTCCTCAAGATGTTAAGTTTTTCACATGGGGTCTGAAATTGTATATACTTTTATGCTTTAAATTTAACTCTTGATACTGCCAAGGATCAGTATGGGTCCCATATATCGGCATACCAAAACATGGTATGCTGACATCGGCACCTAGGATGAGGAAGCGGAGGAAAGGAATGAAAGAGGAGAGGAGGAAGAGGAGAAGTATCGGAGGTGGCAAGGCAGTGGATAGTGTGAGCAGCAGGCGGCATGAGACAATGGTGGATGGCAGCCAGCGGCGGGCGGCGCAAGCAGTGGATGACATGAACAAGGAGTTATGCAAGTAGCATGTGTTGTGAGGCAGAGAAAATCGGGATCGAGAAGGGGGATATTAAAAAGAT
Organism: Musa beccarii; assembly: GCA_024322285.1. NCBI lineage: Eukaryota > Viridiplantae > Streptophyta > Magnoliopsida > Zingiberales > Musaceae > Musa > Musa beccarii. The sequence goes on from CM044399.1 coordinate 12,143,122, forward strand.
AGTTGTTGCTTGCCAAACTCAAATGAAAAAAAATCAAACTGGACCATGTGAAATTGCCAGACCGTTAGATGCCATCCAGTACATTCTTGTCGGTGAAATTTAAAACCATGCATATATGTATCTATGTATGTATGTACATACACAATCTGTTTTCAGGTCTGAATATCTACACATTGGTCATGCCAAGTTATAGCCTTTTATGAGATAGATCCTTCTTTAGGTGCATCTAAATTGATTTTGCTGTGACAGATTGCATCATAGATTTGTTTTGGAAACAGAATTTCTTATAGAAATTCTTACTTTTGGATTTGCTTTCTTTGCAGTTTCTGGGATGCCTATTTTGAATATCTAATGGAGCAGTCTGCAAACAAGTAGGTTCTAGCTACTCTTCTTTACCATCTGGTGAAACTTTCTTCTGCTTCAGATTCCTAGTTTTTGCATTTGCTCTGAAGTGTTGAACCTTGAAATGTGGCTTAGGTACTTCTACATCAGGAATTAATGCATCATCGCATATGTATAAGCCTTCAGTACGTGGGGGTTAATGCATTAACAAATAAGTTGTATCTTTCTTTAGGAAATGCATTAGCATGTATGAATTTCATATCAAGTGACTGAATGCAAACAAAAAATTACTGATACTAATCTGATTCAACCATGGATTTTTTTAATGCCAATCATAATATGTTGTTTTATTCTTTTAGATACAGCAGAATATTGTTTGTCTTTTGTTGCTTATGGTATATGGTTTGTCTTAACTTTGTTATTTTGAACAATTGTTGACATTAAATCAGGTCAGCCAACTATGTAACTCTAGTGACTGCACAGCTCATTGTAATTGCAACCCATATGGTATTTATCGTTTCCCAACTATTGTCAGGCTTTCATGCTTAAAACTTTACTGTTTTAACTGTTCATTTTACTCCATCATGGAGGATGGACTAGGACTCCCTGACACTGATGCTTGGAACATGATTGAGAAAATTGCAGAGAAAAACAATCTAGGTTACAAACAACTTGTGAGTAATCTTAATTTTTCATTATCTTTTATGAGTTTATTTACCAAAATCATATTACTTAATTGTAAGAACTAATTTTTTACTTGAACTGTTCCAGATAAAGCTGAGGGCACTATTGTCACATATCCAACAACTCCGGATAGGTTACTGGGGACTCCCATCTGGGAAAGTGCAATCTGCGTCACCATATGGTTTGCCCTCTCCTCATTTACAAGATGGCTCAGATGGAAGCCATGAACCTACTGAAGCCTCCGTTGTTGGCCGGAGTTGGGTGCACAGCATGTTTAGTAGAGACAGAAGCATAAGAGCTAATTCTTTTAGCCGAGTTCGTAAGTAGACGACCAATAAGGATTTTCCATAACGTTTTCATCAGATGCACACCTTATATAAGATGTTGTATTTCCAAGTTATTATGTATCAGAGTTGTACTTGATCTGCTGTATAAGAAGCACACCCATTGGTCATGCTGAGTTATTATATAACACTTTCAACTAGTATAATGGATTTGACAATTTCTTTCTACTGGATATTTTCAGTTTCAAGTGACAGTACAAAAACTGGTGCTACTTCTGGCATGGCAGATCTTCCGCCTTCTGGGCAGAAGAAACTCCACTCCAGCATGCGCATACTTAAGGGTCATTCAGGTGCTATAACTGCTCTTCACTGTGTAACAAGAAGAGAGGTCTGGGATCTTGTTGGTGACCGTGAAGATGCTGGTTTTTTCATCAGTGGAAGCACAGATTGCTTGGTTGGTTTTGAAACTAACTTGCATTTATTTTCTATACATATTATATATTTTCTGTTTTTTTGTCCATGATATTTCTTCATGATAAACTAGTGATCATATGTCTGATTTTAGTGCTTAGAAAAGTGCTTTTTCTAGTATGAAAACTAAGTTATATCTGACTACAAGTGTCATATGAAAAGGAGTGCTATTTAGTTTTAGAGATATCATATTTGTCCATAATCTCAAAAGGTTATGACTTTCCCGAGTCACTTCATTAATCTATTGCTATATTCGCATAGATTAATGAAGTATTGATGATTTTTCTTTTTGTTTTTTATACATTAATCTATATTTGTATAGAGTAATGAAGTGTCAAATTCATCAAAATTTGCTTCTAAATTGTTGGTTTTTTCTTTTTGTTTTTTAAGACATTTATTACATGCTTTAAGGCACAGAGTAAATCCTCAAATTGGTGTGGACTAATTTTATATAAAGAATCACAAAGTAAATGAGTAAAACACCAATTACCTTGGTCTAGTTTCCCTAGTTAGAAAGAGTGGAGCATAGGGCTGCTCTGGTCTTTTCATATTTCCACCAGATCTGCTTAGTGAGATTCAGATGCTGAGACATGTGGATCATGGCTTAGTTTACTACGATGGCAGTATGCTTAAGCATGCAGGCCAGGTCAGTTTTGGCATCAAAGGTAATTTGCTGAATGGTTTCTTTTGACCAAGGAAGTCTTCATGGCATATTATTCTGCATACAAAATGAGTTGCTGGTATGACACCTGTCCTTACCAGCATATGGTATGGGTCAATACCCATCGGACCAGGTGGTATCAGTACTGGATCAGTCTGATCACTTCTTTTACTGCATTTTTGCTTTGATTGTGTCTTTTTTAGTTTTTATGTCATTATCAATGGTAGACCAGAAAACATAAAAAGACTTAAAAAACACAAACTATAAATAAACAACAGAGCAAGAGCAGAGTGGAGCAATATTCTTATCTTCTGATTATTGATCATCAATGTCATCTAATATCAGCCAATTGCAATGAATGACCTTTGGTCTGGCTGCAACCTATGGATCTGTGAGCCTGATTTCTTGTAGGAGCAAGGACCGACTTTCTGTGCTGACCACATCTTAATATCTGAGGTTAGAATGTAGCTTCATCCTCTTCCTCATATCGGGCTACTTCATCCTATTTGTCCTCCGTTTGTTCACAAGTGATCTTCAATGGACACCATGCATGTCCTGCCTCATTGAGCAATTGACCATTTTGATTTTTGGAGCTGCATAAACTATCACAGGATCTTAGTCATCTTGGACCAAATTGGGAGTCAAATGGATCTTCCTCAACCTCCTCCCTTTCTTTGTCCTCAATTATGCAGCCATAGTAGCGAGGATCCAGTCTAGATCTATGTGGATTTAGGTCCGATTTGTGTAAATCTAGCTCAGAGTTGTATGAATATTGGTTGGATCCTCAAGGATCTAACCGAGATCTAAGTTGGGAATCACATGATGCAAATCTAGGTTGGAGCTGTTTGATCTAGGTTTGATTTGTGTGAACTTAGTTTAGTTCTACATCTATCAAGGCTAAATTTACAAGTTCAGGCTTAGATTTGATGAAATCCATGTAGATCTAGGCTAAATTAGCTCTTGTACAGCCTAAATTCTAATAAATCTATGCTAGAAGCATGTAGATCTGACCTCAATTGAACATGAAATTCAAGCTTTCATCCAAACGTATAGATGCATGGAAACTGAGGATAAAAAACACTCACCTGCAGTTGAAAGCAAAATAATCACAGGAACTAGAGAAACAACTTCAGGTTTACATTGATTTCTTGATTTCCATGCTTGATATGGATGAAATTACCAAGGAAAAGAAAGCTTTCCAAGGAGAATAAGAGATGTTTGAGAGAGCATGTGCGGAGTTTAAATGAAGAATAAAGGGGCTGGTTTGGATGAAAATAGTGTGATGTGGGTAATGGATGATATGATTCTTGCCTGATATGATAGACTTACTGCTTTGGGTACCAGGGGGTATTTTGCTTGCCTGATTGAGGTTGGACTGGTAAGTACTGGTCAGATTTCAACCAGTGCAAGACTCCTTATTGGATCTATGGAAACATGTTTTCTCCAACCACCCTCACTGTTAATGTTTTCTTTTCATGCTATTTTGGCTTTGCAAAATTTTAGGGTTTCCTTGCATTTTATTTCCAGAAAAGACATGTTTTCCATGTTCTTAAATTTGTTCCTTTAATTTTTTTGTGTAGTTGTGTTGCAAGATATCATCATGTAATGAATCTGAAAAATGCCTTTCCAATTCTTTCAGGTTAAAATTTGGGATCCTAGTTTGCGTGGTTCAGAACTTCGAGCAACACTCAAAGGGCATACTAGGTAATCAACAACATTTACTCAGTTTAAGAGCCCTCTACATAAATTTATTGTGCTAGCAGAAACGTAACACCAAAATGTTGCATCTTAACTTCTTGTTACATAGTTTTGTGTCTGATACATGAGCTAATTTATTACAAGTTAAAACATGAACTTTATGTTGCATGATGATAAATTATGCATGGTCTGAAAAGGCAATTGATTTGTTTAAGACTAGGGCCGGCATTACGAAAAGAGACAAGACTAGTTTATTTTCCACTCTTCAAGACAAGAGCAAGCCAAAGAGAAGCTCGCTCCATGCGGGGGGGCTTCGCCTTCTATCATTGAATCACTTTTTATTGACCTTGCTTGTTTCTGTTTACTATTGTAGATAGTTTAATTGGCACATTAAACTAAATCTCTTCCAACTTTTTCATTTCTTGCAGGCCTATTCGTGCAATTAACTCTGATCGAAGTAAAGTGGTATCAGGATCTGATGATCATTCTATCATAGTTTGGGATAAGCAAACATCTCAACTTCTAGAAGAATTGAAGGGCCATGAGGCACCGGTATGCTAATGTTCTTACCCATGATACCTCCTACATGTACAAGGACTTTGGGCATAGAAATTCTTTAGAAAATTACACATCAACTCTTCTTAATCTTTCCCTTATGTTTTTTTAGGGTTATAAGGCCTAATATTATCATGAATTTGCTACTCGGCTCTGTTTGCAGATCTGAGAGCTTGCTATTTTGGTATTTTAGCAAAAAAATATGGTCATACAATAAAAAAGGAAAAATAAGTTAAAATGTTAAGATACATGTGATGTGTTAACATCTCATCTTTAGATTGTATCTCACTGTTGATTATGTATTCACTGTACACAATGAATTCATTGTGTATTAACATATCATCTTATAACACATTTCTCTGCCTCAAGTATTTAAGTAGATTGTGATTCACCACAACGATATTCCATTTCTGCACATTCTAGTTTGGAAGCAGAGTAGCAGATAAATCCATAAATGATATTAAATAAATGCAGAGATACATGTCAAGAAAACACCTTGGATTTAGAATATAACATGTCTTTTAATTTGGTTTGGACTTCACGTTGGACAACAAAATAATATCAGATGCCTTGGTTTCTTGGCATGGTGCACAGGAAAACAAGAAAGAACTAATGCAGTTGATCTCAGTTTAATTAGATTATGGTCCTATACAATTACTAATACACATGTTCTTTACTTTTTCCATATAGCACAATTTGCAAAGATTTATGATTGACCTAATGGCTGTTGAATACAGTCTATCCAAGGTTTGTCGTACCATAGCATACCGCTCGGTATGGGTGATACGTACCAGTCCGACAAGAGACCATTATGGGCAGTACATAGGTATACTCCTATGTACCATGTGTCGATACGCTTGATGCGTACCATACCGATAGCTAATCGGTACACCAATACGGACCGGTAAGATGAATCATGCAATACCTAACCAAGAGAATGAGCCTTGGTGCTAGAGCAATGTGATCCTAATGTGGATGACTAGATTTTGAGTCATAGAAATAGCCATTGTGCTTGTAGGAGAAAGAACATGCACATTGACCCCACCTATACATCATATTATAGAGCCTTGTGTACTAGGCCATCACCTTTTGCTTAATGCTAGATTAGAATTTTGTATTGGAGATCTAATTTCTATGTGCATTGGATATGGATAGTGGACTGAATTAGAATAATCTGGATGGAACTTCATTCTATTCATAACCCTAGTACTAGTGGAAATCAAAATCCTGATGTTCACTATCATTTGGTGGACTATATTGTGCTCTAAGGGAAAAATGGAATCACAATAAATTATATGATAAGCCACATCAATCAACTATGTAAAGGTCATCAAGTTGTGATTACCCAAAAGAACACCATATTTGCCTGTCCGTTCGGTTTCTATAACATTATATTAGTGTGTTTCATATACCATGCAGCAGAGCCATTGTACAAGCAGAGATTAATTCAACGTTGTATCTTAGAAAAATATTTTAACTATAAATGTTAAATTTGCTATTTGTAATTGCACTTCTTACAGATACAAGCATGTAAATGTACATTGTTTATATGCACATATTACTAGAATAAAATCTAATTCTGCAGACGAAGTGGCCAATGCTCCACCTATTTTTAAAATATGGGACTACATTCATCAGTTTAGCCTAAATCACTAGTGCAGTGCAGAGTATAATGCTACACATTTTTGCAATCTTTATGCACATAGCTTTTATGCTGAGGTGCCAACTTGAGAAACTATGCGATATGGAATAAACAACGTGGAACTTGGTGTTGCACTTCGTCGTACCTATGACTTGTGCTCAAACCAATGATTTAAAAAGCGCTAGGCGCCAAGGTCCAAAAACGCCCAAGGCACTAGGCGCTCAGCTGAGCGAAGCGAGATGCTAAAATATAAAAATATAAAATATAATTAATAAATATAATTATTTAAATAAAAAATAATATTAAATTAAAAAATCTTACAAAATCACAATATCACATTAACAAAAAATCTCAAAATTCAGAACAATAACAATAATTTCAAATAAATAAAAATTAGCAGTATTAAAATCAAAATAATATATTATTAATCTAATAAATAAAAAATACTGTTACTAGTATACAGTTAACAGTATACTGTTAATATACTGTTAACAGTATACTATCAAGTCGATGTGAGAAGAGGGAGTAAGAGTAACAGCAGCGGCGAGCAACAACACCGACAATGGGAGTAGCGATGGTGGCGAGCAGTGATAGTAGCGGTGAGCAGCAATAGTGGTAGCGGCAGCGGTAGCGGGGGCGCAACGTAAGAGTAAGACTGAGGTTGCTGACTGAGAAAAGCAGCAGCGGTAGCGGCAACGGGAGCAGCGACAGCAGCGGCGAGCAGCAATAGTGGTAGCGACAGCGATAACGGGGGCGCAACGTAAAAGTAAGACTGAGGTTGCTGACTGAGAGAAGCAACAGCGGGAGCGGCGAACGACAATAGTGGCAACGGTAGCAGCAGCGGCGAGCTACGATAGTGGCAGTAAAGAGCAGCGACGCTGGAGAGAGGCAACAGCAGCAGAGAGGAAATGTTGGCGGCGGAATCGCGAACAGGGTTAGGGTTAGGGAAGTCGCGAGATGGATGTTGGGAGGCTGACATCGGTGCTTTAATTGGTTTGATTGAACCAACTAAAGCACCGAAGACTGAACCAGATGTAAAACGTTGGTTCGGTCGCCTAGTTTAACCCAGGTGCTCACCCGAAGCGCCCGGCGCCTGGGCTCGGGCGAGCACCCAGGCGGTGCCTCTTTGAAGCAAGGTGCCTAGACATGAAGCGAGGCGCTCGGGCCTCGCCTCTCCTCGCCTGAGCGCCTGAGCGCTTATTGAAATCATTGGCTCAAACTGCTTTACACATGTGCATCCTGTTCATCTCTTTTCTTACACAAGGAAAATGAGGAGAATGATCCAATAACTTTACCAATACCAAATATTTTGGTGCATAATGCAACCACCGTACGGAATTTTTCCAGTACAGTTAAATTGACTACATTGACTCAATGCTGATACTTGAAGTCTTCAATCCTGTAACAAGTTTCAAAGTTTTAAGGAAAATGTACCCATTTCAACTACTCTTCGTTAGTAAATCTGTTTAGCAATAACATATTTTGTTTAACAGTTTGATATTTTTAATTTTGAGCTAATCTTTGAAATTATATTGCTTTCATAGGTCAGCTGTGTCCGGATGCTTTCAGGAGAACGTGTTCTTACTGCTGCTTATGATGGTACTGTGAAGATGTGGGATGTCAGAACTGACACTTGTGTTGCAACAGTTGGTCGCTGTTCAAATGCTGTTCTTTGCATGGAATATGATGACTCTACTGGAATCTTGGCAGCAGCTGGAAGAGATGTGTATGTGATACACTAAATATGATAATAATTTTATGAACATTAGTATAAGGAACTTCTAATCACAATCTATTACTTTGTCAGGGTAGCAAATATTTGGGATATTCGTTCTGGTAGGCAAATGCAAAAGCTTCTCGGACACACAAAATGGATTCGGTAAGCTTGGATCAAGTGAACTATTTATGTTTCTTTTTTTTTCTTTTTTTTTTTCAGTTGTCACTCGTTGAGGCACTATTTTCTATCAGGTCACTTAGGATGGTTGGTGACACCATACTTACTGGAAGTGATGATTGGACAGCTAGAATGTGGTCTGTTTCTCGAGGAACATGTGAAGCAGTTTTAGCATGTCATGCTGGTCCAATACTGTGTGTGGAATACTCACCATCTGATAAAGGGGTTATCACTGGTAAGTCATTGTTGTTCTTCATGTTAAATTAGTTGGTTCACTGTGTTGTATAAGCGGTCATGTTGTGTCAATGTTTCTGCCATTTGCAGAACACTATGTCCGTGTAAATAATATGATAAATAGTGGTTGTGCATTCATTTCAGGTTCAAGTGATGGGCTTATAAAATTTTGGGAAAATGAAGAAGGTAAGGACAGTGATTCACTTCTTATCATCTTCTTATCCAATTCTTTATTCACTTCTGCCCTTCTATCACTATTCGATTAATACATGTGAATTTTGCTTATAAAGTTAATTACTTGTTCAGAATCATATGTAACATCAATATAGTGTATCCATCACAAAAGAAAATTCTAGAACTATACCAAATGACCATCTGTCATGAGGTATTGAGATGGAATAAGCATCCGCCATAACTTAGATCTGCAACTACTCATAACCTGTAAGATCGCATGATGAACTGTAGTTTATGCATGACCCTATATGATCTTTTAAGAACCCTGAAGGCGAGATAGGCTGTTTTGTTTGGTTAGGCTGCTATTGAATTTTGTATTTTGATTTATCAATCAGAATACTATCAGCTGTACATTACCTATTCTCTCTACCCATTTCAAATAATGATCTAAGACATGCCTGACATACTAGGTTGATGCTTATTAGTATGTTTCTCCCTATCAATGCTGAAGTCTTGTTCAATATCTTAAATAGTAAACCATGAGGATAATAGGCCTATTAAGTGTTAATGTTATGATATACAAAACATGATAAATTGCTCAAAAGTCCACTTTAAACCTTTTCATACTTGATGTATATTATTGCTGTGACCTGAATTGGTTTTGACATTCTGAGATGACTTATGATTTATCTTATTGGAAAAGAATTCCTGATCAGGAATCTTTCAATAAATTAATTATCTGATATATGTTCTACATATATATGCATTCTTTTGTTAGGATAATTGAGAACTTTATTGTTCAAGTCATTTTTCAAGATTCATATATGATAAGATGGATATCTAATTGAACTGAAATGAACAAGAGAATCACTGTTAATGCTAGAAAAACAAGTATCGGATGTGCTATCGAGAAACATGAGTGAAACAGGGTTTCAGTGGTATTCATGTTGGTTCGATTGAAGACCATCAAGGGTTCACTTTTTTTACAATTGTATGCATGATATGCATAGATAACTAGATGATTTCAACAGCATGCTATATCTAGGACACAATTACCTTTTTCTGGTAGAGAATTGCTAGTCTAAAAATTGCCGGACAAAATGGGCAGACAGAATTCTTCAAACTCAGAACTTAGTGGTTTAATCACTCTAATATCAAACTGCTTAAAAAGCTAACTGAGTAACACAGGTTTATGATTATCAGCCAATGCTTTTCATTATGATGCGAACTTGAGATCCTGCAGAAAATATTTCTGACCATGCAAACATGTCATATTTTTATTGTGGTTTATCTATGGGGATCAGTTGTGATAATTGAGCTACACCACCGAGTAACATATACCTGAGTTTCCTAAATGTGTTGATCTACATGGATGTATAGGCGCAATACTAAGTAAATACTGGAATCGGCATGCTGATTGCAACAACGGTTGTCGATTAAAAATGTTTTGACAAAATTTGGCACCAGATATTCAGAATACTTATATGTTCACTGTAATGATTAACTGATCAAGTGAAGAGTTCCTTGTTAGCAAATGATAATGACAATAATAATAATAATAATAATAATAATAATAATAATATTATTATTATTATTATTATTATTAGTAATAGTAATAATAATAAACGTTGGTGTCAAATTATGGCTATTAATATTTTCCTCCACACAATAGTTGGAAAATATAAATACAGATTTATGTAGTCCTGAACTACAGTAATTTGGTGTAGCACTTCAGAATAAAAATGACATTTGATCAAGGTATACACCTGATATGCTGTTTTCATCTCTACTTGCAGGGGGGATGAAATGTGTTAAGAATTTGACAATACATTCTGCTTCTATTTTATCCATCAATGCTGGAGAACATTGGCTGGGGATTGGTGCAGCTGATAATTCCATGTCACTTTTCCATCGGCCTCAGGAAAGACTGGGTGGTTTTGCCAGCACAGGAGCCAAATCAGCTGGCTGGCAACTATACAGAACTCCTCAAAAAACCATTGCTATGGTATGTCCCCGTCCCATCATGATTTTTAGATGCTGTTAATGATGTGTGTTGATGCCATTATGTTAATTATTTGTTTAGTTTATTATAGTATGAGTTTATTTGACTAGAAATTTAATATGCAACTATGATTCTTCTTCAGATAAAGATCGAAGAATGCACAACTTACAGAATTTTGCAAATAAGCTTTTTCCCATTGTTTATAGGAGAACCAATCATTTTGTTGACCTTGAAAATTCTTAGTTCATTTGAAGACGGCCTTGAAATGCTAAATCACACTTTCATTGTTTCTTTGATGATTACTATAAGTTATGAAATCTAAATTATTGTGAATGTACATAAAAGTATATTCATAGTGTAAAAGATAGGAGCCATGCCATAGAACAGATAACTAGACAACCAATTAATAGAATGAGTATAATTAAAAAGTAAGGTATATGCAAGCATGTCCATTGGATTCATCTAGCTATTTACAGGACACATGGTATATCAGATATACCACGTACCAAAGGACCATAATTATGACTGATACGGAGCTACTTAAGACTTCATATTCCAAAGGACATAGGAGCCAAGGTTTAAAAACCTTGATCCAGTACCTCTCTCTCTCTCTCTCTCTCTCTCTCTCTCTCTCTCTCTTATTTTTTCTCATGTCAACTGTTGTTTGCACCCCCCGCTGCTTGTTGCCATCGTTATTGGTTCATATGCATGATACTTATCCTCCTCTCCTATGATTCTTCTTCCTAATCCTACTATCCTCTTCTCCTTTGCCTCTCTTTTTTTTCCTTTAATTCCACCTCACCCTATTCGGTGCCAATCAATATGTCGGTGTACTATGTATTGGTACGCTAGTGTACCCAATCTGTGTCGGTCCTTGGCATCGAGATTTAAAATCAGTCATAATTGTCAAAAAAAAGTGAAAATTTATATTGATGTCGAATGTTTGGCTTACCACCCAATACATCCAGCTACAACAGTTAAAGCTAGACAGTGTTATTGATAGGGTAGCCATACCTGCTTCAATGGTATGCCTAGTAAGGTAACAAAGCCGGGTGTAAAGCTTGTTATGAACTGTCAGATGAAAACTGATGGTCTGCATGTCAATCCATGGTCGGACCGGTATACCGGCATGTGTTAACTGATGCATCCGATTATTTAAACCTCGTTAGGAGCTGATTGCTTCCTTTGGATTAGATTTTCCCTGGACATGAATTTGTTATGGTGTATACTCATGAGCTGTGGCATGAACACGTTCTCCGAACCTGATGGATATGCTTAGGCATCATGCAACCATCATGACAGAATACAGTGAGAAAAAGTATATTTAACCTCGATGATGTGCTTATGTTAAAGTAACTGTGAAGCATATGCTGACACAAACTACTTCTGTTATAACAACTTGGCACCGTAAGCAAACCATGGACTTTGTGATGCATTGGCACTGCAGAAGCATATTTTCTCTTTCATCATCTTGCAATGATTGCAGCGTGTTTAGTTAGCTATGAAGCATATTCAGTTTGTAATATTCCAATGGGGTTTCATATTTCCTGTGTTTGTTCGATGTCAGGTACGGTGTGTATCTTCTGACCTTGACAGGAAAAGGTTATGCAGTGGTGGGCGCAATGGACTTCTTCGACTTTGGGAAGCCACCATAAATATCTAGGCTTTGCCAACCATGAGATTTCACTCAGATGAAAAATAGAACATTTTGTGTGCTTAGTAGATCATTGGGAATGCGAGTGTGATATTTTGGTCACACCTATTATTTGTCACTCTGACAGATTCTTTGAGACTGATATCCAAGCTTGTGGGAAGGTATCAATGCTTTGTTCTTTAATCCAATACAGGTATAATCAATCATGATCTTTTGTTTAAATGTGTGTTTTCCATTCTCACATTGCAAAGGGAGTCCATGTATGTGCACACTTTAGTTTAAATAATTAGGTTGTTTTTAATCTATTTCAGTTCTTTTTAGCATAAAAACTGCAGATTCAAGGTTATGGTATGGTGATAGGTTGCAAGAAAGTCTCTTCTTCTGTAAGACCTAATTTTGTAGGATCACTTGACACGTGAAGTGACATTGACTACCAATAGTTATTTTTAGGCATTGTCTGGCTTCTTTGGGGAAAAAAAGAAGAGAATTTATTTATCTCCAAGTCACGTTAAGTAGCTGATTTCTTCCTAAACCTTAAAAGTTATATTCCTTTTTTTACTCTTTTTCTTGAGAAAAGAATGCTATGCAGTAAGTGTTGATTAATCCAAAGATGACATCTCAAATGTGCTGTGTTTGACATTGATAGTTAAACTTTTATATCTTGTTATTGACTTGCTTATATAGCTCATCAGATAAATGATCAGGGTGTAATCATGAATACGTTCCATCGTCTCTTCTGCAACAGGAAAATATTGCCTTTGTAGCCACCTAAACATTTTGGATTGAAATGTGGTGAATGCTAATAAGTTATTTTCTCTAATTGATTTTATGATTCCATATATGTTAATCCCGTGAGCATCAGTTGAAATTTTTGTTTGCATAGTTTCCAAATATTTTAATTACTAATTTGTAGTAAGAAATGTGTTTGTTAACTGGTGGCTTGATTTAGCTTTCCCCAATGTCTTTGTAGCTCAAGTTGTTCGACTCCGGGCAGGTCTGTTTTCTTTTAAGTGAAATGGTTTTGTTCAAGAACAAGCAAGAAAGAATGAATCAAAGACGAGAAGGTATTAGTTTAGTTAGTAAAGAGTTCAATAGTTTATTGTAACTTCCCGGGTACAAATCTTATTGTCATCATTTACCCTTTGCATAACAATTCAAATGCAAACATCTTGAAGTTTTATTATCAATTTTCGCATAAATAACTAATGCCCTTAAATTACTTAAGGATATTGTTATCTTTAGAGTTCAACGATGATAATAAATACTTGGACTTGACACATAACCTGGTGAAGTAATGTTTTTAATGATTATTTGGAATCATACTGTCCTTTGATAACGTGACATGTGACTTTTAAATCGCGGAAGGTCATCTTTGGAGACCTCGTGTCGATCTTGTTTCATCACCTTAGTAATAGAAGAAGATAAATAACATCCACGGTAAGAGAAGTGCTCGTGGGTTCAATCTAGCAGTGCTCGTGGCAATTCGCAATCGTAGATGTGATCGATTGACGTATTGGAAGGGAGTGAGGAGCAATAATTTCAATTCCGTGATGAGACATCATCTCCCTCGTAATTACTGCTTTATGAGATCCTTCAAATTGCAGTAATGTCAATAGTAGTGCATTGACCGATGGTGACATCTACAGTGTCCATTCCATTGCACGATATTGATAAGAGCTTATCGTGTTTACCGTCTTCATGTTACAAAGGAAATCTTATGATCAAACCATGCACGGTGATAGTTGGTCTTTTATTCCCAGTTTGATCATTGTATTATTACGACCGTTACGGCAATGATTGTTACCAAGTTGATGTATCAACAACACACGATTCCAACAAAACTACCATATCAACGTACATTCTCATAGGATTGAGGATCCCAATACACCGATTGTGGATTCCCATCATTTACTTTGGTGGTGAAAGTAATTATAGCATTCATCTGGCTCAAATCTTAGAAGTTTGGACACCTAATCCAACCTTTTATTTATGAGTGGCGATTCGAGATATAGCGGGACAAAGTTGTTGCTTCCACAAATCTCGATCAGAATTAAAGAAGTCCATGCAGCACAATTAGAAAAAGCTGAACATGTATAGATTATTCACCACAATGCCGAACAGGGAAGCTGAATCAAGAATGTTGGCAGAAGGCTGAAATCACATATCTGGACGTTCATCTTTGTTGAACTGCCGAAACTCAGGTTCTGAAAAGTTATAGACATCATTATTAGCACTATTTTGATTGATGTCAATTCAAAACCCCAATTCATCCTGCTAAAAACCCACATTAGTTCAACAAAATTTCCAATATTGTGTTCCTTTGCAATTCATGGAAGATTAAATAGATGCTCACATACATGCATTGCTCCGTCGCAATGGAAGTTGATTTTGAACTTCTTGTCTTTTCCTGCGACCAGCCTATTGTGATTTTAGATGCCAGAAGCTGCAGCCTACGCTATACATCATCAAAAGTAAATGCTCTTCAAGTTCCGACTGCAGGCTGAGCAACTCCCTTGGCCTTAGCCGCTGCCTGGGCTGCTGCAGCTGCCGCAGCAGCGGCAGCAGTTGCCGCTGCTGAGGGAGGCGGAGGCGTCGGTGGCACTGCTGGGGTATTCACCTGCGGAGCTACCACCACTTGAGGCTGCTGCTGCTGCTGACTGTTCACCTGAGCAAGCAAGTTCTTGATCTGCGCACCAGATAGGGTTTCATGCTCAAGAAGCGCATTGGCGAGGGCGTGTAGCTCTTTATTGCGAGTTGTCAAAATAGTTTTTGCATTGTTGTAAGCCCTTTCCAGAAAATCCTTCATCTCCTTCTCTATAAGTAGCCTTGTTTCGGTGCTCATGCTCTTACCATTATCATCGTAGTTGTGTGAGACAAGACCAACCTGTTTGCTCATACCGTACTTTGTGACCATTGCTCTTGCAAGGGAAGTTGCCTGCTGCAGGTCGGATGAAGCACCCGAAGTCACTTCGCTCTCCCCAAATATTAGCTCTTCGGCTACCCGGCCACCCATGCACACATCAAGCCTAGCTAGCATTTGCTTCTTAGAGATGCTCGTCTCATCCTTATCAGGCAACTGTGCAACCATGCCGAGGGACATCCCCCGTGGCACGATAGTAGCCTTATGGACCGGAAGGGCACCATCAGTGTGGATGGCCACAAGAGCGTGGCCACCTTCGTGGTAAGCTGTCAACCTCCTGGATTCATCAGAAATCACTGCTGATTTCCGCTCGCTTCCCATCATGATCTTGTCCTTTGCATACTCCAGATCATCCATTGTCACAGCTTTTGCTCCATCCATCGCAGCCTTGAGGGCAGCAACATTAACCAAATTTGCAAGGTCTGCACCTGAGAAACCTGGCGTGCCCCTGGCAATGATCATTAAATCCACATCATCCGCCTTCAAAACCTGCACCAGAATGAAACTGAACAATCAGACAATATGCCCTTTTGCCTCTAAAATATACTCTTCAATCCTTTCTTGTTGCCATTTTGATATGTATTCAAAAAGCCTAACTATCATAACCAACTGAACCATGGGATCGCCTGGTTAAGATAAGCAAATCTTACCATGATTGAAAAGCACGCTAATTTGCAGTATTAACAAGAAGTTAACTATAGAGAGATATGTAAATACCTTTGACATGTGGGATTCCAAAATCTGCCTTCGACCCTCAACATCTGGATTAGGAACAACAATATGACGATCAAAACGTCCAGGCCTCACAAGTGCTTTGTCCAATGATTCCGGAAAGTTGGTTGCTGCAATGACAATAATCCCCTCATTCTGCTTAAAACCATCCAGTTCAACAAGCAACTGATTCAATGTCATTTTCATGTACTGTTGATCCTTCGGATTACGGCTCCCACCGATTGCATCAATCTCATCAATGAATATAATACAAGGGGACCTCTTTTTTGCTGCAGCAAAAAGGTCCCTGACCCTCCTAGCTCCGACACCAACAAACATCTCTTCAAACTCACTGCCACTGCATGAGAAGAAGGGGACACTAGCTTCTCCTGCAATAGCCCTTGCTAACATTGTCTTCCCTGTGCCAGGGGGGCCAACAAGCAACACACCTTTTGGAAGCTTCCCACCAAGGCGGGTGAAACGCTAAAACGAGCACCAAATATGAGACAAAGGACATGACTTAAAGTGAGTTTAAATTTCTTTATGATAACAAAGAGAACTTATTTTTCATGCCTTACAAGCATGAAAAAAAAAATTGAAGCACATAAAAAATCAGTTGTAGAAAAATTCAACAAGATTCTTCACTGCTAGCAAGAGCACAATGCTCACAGCAAAGCAGTGAACTAGGTAAAAGATTAGATTTGTATTTCTTAAGAAAAGAAAATTGGCAGCACTGTTACACATGATGTAGCTAAAACGTTAGAAGGAAACCCCTACTACTTCAAAAGTCAAGGATGCATTTTGGGGGGGCCTGTCATTCATGGTGTTTCCTAGTAAATTCATGACACTGAAACTTTATCTTTCCAAGTTGCACTTAAAAAACAACTATTTAATCCAGTCAAGAAGAGTCATATTAGGCAGGGGTTCCATATTGTATCTCAAATTAATGGCCCTTTTTCTTTGTCTCTTTCTTCTTTGGCCCTTTCTTCTTTTTTCCTTCTTTTAATTTTCCTCTTTTCTTTTACCCTACCATCATCATCGCTAGCCCAACTCTTTTTAGTACTTCTGTTGCAATATTTGTGATCGCCCAACTGGTGCTGCTTGTCTTATTTTTTGTTCCATAATTTACTGCTGTATGAGCTACCTATCCATAAATTATTATTACATTTTAAGTGAATGTCGTTTTTTATAAGATTCTTTCATAATTTTAGCAATAAAACCACTTGGGCTAATCAGACATCTTCAAATCCACATCGTGTACACAGAGAATACCCAATAACTACAGAAAAGGAAATGAATAATGTTCTAAGAATTATAAGTATTAAACTCAAACTCATTCCCTTGGATAAAATTACTATAGCATACCTTGGGATCACGAAGGTAATGGACAATTTCCTCTAGCTCAGCTTTGGCCTCATCAACACCTTTTACATCACTAAATTTTGTACTAGAATCCATGCTTGGCTGCACCTCCTCATGTAGACCAAGGCCTGCTGAGATTTATGACAAAAAAAAAAAGCTTTATCCGCTTGACTGAAAAATAACAGTTTTCAGAATATAAATAGTTAAATTTTATCTTAGAAGCAGCCAAACCTTTACTAAGTCCCCTATCCTCAATAAGTGCACCAACACCAGATATTACAAGAAAAGAAACTGCAATAGTACGAAATGTACGCCATAATTGCTCTTTAAAATTACTGGTCTCTGCTGTCACCATGTGGATGGGAGCACTTGCAGTCCCAAGAATCCCATCTTTTGTTGATTGGCCAACAGTCTTGAATGCTGGAACACTGCTAATGCTGTTGATGCTCTCCTCCATTGCCGAGTTAGAAATACCTATGTGTATCATTAACACATAAAGTTCAAGTCCCTCAATAGAAAGTGAAGATATAAGATACAAATTGCAAATAAAAAAGATATAATCTTCCATTATGTTTTTTCTCTTCTATGCTAAAGATGACAACAAAGATGATAGCCTGAAGTTTCAGGTGCAGTTTAAGTCTCATCGGTAACCAAAAGAGAACACCTTGGTAATTTTAGATTAAGATTTGACAATTTCAACATTTATTTAGAACAATAAAATGGAAGAATAAGAACTTATATTCCATGCATTTCTCGTTGTATCACAAATCTTGTAAGGACAAATGTGATATGTCATTATCTAGGCATCAGCGTCCTTACCTCTTTGTAAAGTTTTAAACAGCGTACTTTGGTCCAGCCTATCAACTTTCACCAAAGCTTTGACATACTCAGCAAGTGCTGAAGGGTTTGAGTGCAGTGAAGGCCGACTTTCAAAGAGTCTAATAACTCTTTCTGGATCACTTCTGTAGAGCTCTTTAAGAAGCATAACATCATTTGGCCCATCTGTATCCCGTACTCTGCGAGCAAAACTACCAACATAGCTTGACTGAAATCTTTCGTGGAAGTTTCCAAGTCTGTTACCTGCAAGAAGTGAGAACATGCAAAAAGTTATAAAAAAGAAAAGACAACTAGTCATCCAGTTCATTAGGAAAAAAAAAGGCTCAGTAAGCAAGTAGATAACTTCTTTCAAGATTTACCTTAATTATAAAGCATAGTGGAACTCAAGCTGTACAAGCAATAAAATTGAATAATTCTATGTAATTGTTTAGCATAAAGATGAACTAAACTCCAGATAAATAATCCTAAAAATGAAATGAGCACCACATGAACTAATTATAGATTTATGATACATCATCATTCAGTAGTCTTTAGTGCTTCTAGTTGGCCTGGAGAAAACATATGAGTTGTTGAAGTATGCGTCTGAGTGACTAAATCGTTCCAGAATATGCATATAAAACTGTAAAAATAACGTATAATGTGACTTCATGTCTACATTACTGCTCAAATCAGGTGGGGCACTCTGACCAGATATAAATCCTTCCTCTTTCCAAGAACTGAATCATAAATGATATTGTCCCCAAAATTTTTGGAACTCTACAAAAGAACACTAATCTAATATTCGCTGAGAATCTTCAAAAAATAGTTGACTTTCCAATAACTGTGAGGATACCAACTATCAATTAAATTACTGCTACCATTTCATGGTTTTAAGGCTTTTAGAACTTTGCAATCAACTAGTAATATGCTTTCTTTCCGAGAATTACCAAAAAGAAACACACATCATCCCACAACAGGGAATAGCATTCTCATTTTATTGCTTACTAAAGGTAATAATATATTCATTAGAATGAACACTCTATAGTCCATAATTCTCCATACTAATTCATTTATTTTCGAGGTTATAACCTTTCTTTCCTGTTCATGTTTACTTAACTAGGAGGTTATAAGTCATCCCTGAGCAGTAACCAAAACAGGCCCTTATCAGCTGACAAAGCTCGCTCCAAGTCATTGTTGTTCCACTTGGAATGATCCAGTTAAATAAATTCAGTCAATTTAGGAAAATAGAACAGTGGGATCAACCAAAGATGCATATATCCTATCATCCAATTTTATGAGAAAAATATATTTTGAAAACCCGATCATTTGGGATGGATTGCTTGTCCCTTTAAGATTGGATTACGATGCAGGAATTTTAGTGCTTGATTTGGTTAATGTTGACCATCAACATGACCCAATCCGCTGAGTTCAGCAGTAACATAAGCACATTCTTATTCGAGTTTCATGGGATCAACCCATCTTTATCAGAAACAGTTGAATCAAATACTGAAAGGTGCCTTTTTTCAGGATTGATGCCATAAACAACGAAATGTTCCAACCAAAAAACTACTGTACCACCCAAAATGGTGCACAATGGGCAGTACATACCTGTCTGGGTGTGGGCTGGCATGCAGACCACTCCCGTTTCCAACAGCCCATTTAAAATAATTTTAAAAATAAAAAAATGGTGGGGCCCATCCAACTTGGCATTAAAAAAGAAAAAAAATTAATTAGGGCTTGCGACCTCGAGCTCTCTTCTTGCGTACGATGCTGCTGCCATCGCCACTACCGCTGCCCCTATCATTGCTTCATGCCACCGCCGCTACCTTGCAAATCCTTAGTCATGCTGCCACTCCCACCTCTTCCCTTCCTCTTCTTCCTTCTTCTCCTCTACTGCTTTTTCTTCTTCCTTCTTCCTCCTCTATCACTTCCTCTTCTTCCTTCATTCCTCCTCTATTCCTCCACTGTTCCTTTCTCTTCTCCCTCTTTTTCTTCGTCTATGAAACACCAGTACATACCGGTGTACTATATGTCAGTACACCAGTATTTATCGATCCGCAGATCACTGAAACAGGTCCGGTACCCAAAACGGCAATCCATAGTTCCAACCAAGCTAATCCGAAATGTCCAAACCAATTTTAGCCAAGTCTCACCAGTCTGACCATTTACTGACTGATGAAACCAAATCCAATCAATATTCAGCAGTTTCCAACTAATCCCATTTAAATTGTCTGGTCATCAGAAGAACAAACCCACGATCCAACTTAACCAATACAGATAATACCAATAAAAATAGATTATCATTCTTTTTTCTCACTTTTTGCATTCAATTTACAACAAGGATTTGGAGGCATAAACTGGCAAGCCTCCTCAGAAAGTGTTTGCCAATGTGTAAGTATGATATTTTCAACATTTACATGAAAAATATAAAATAAGAAAAAACACAGTGCACTTGCCATGGAAGGCCAAAGACGGTGGCATCAAAGTTGCAAATGAGGGGTACACATGGAAAGAGAGAAACATCACAAAGTAGAAAGTTGGATAGTAGTGTCAAACCTAGAGGTGACAAATCTATGGTTTCCAATTATCCAGATCATGATTAAGCCTTGACCTAGATCAACTACATGAAGAAGGGTCTGGTGATCCGAGGGAAGGTGTTGAAGAGGGTTGCTTCTCATGGAAGGGCAAGTTATAGGAAAAAGGCAAAAAAGTGGCATCTTTTTCATTGGAAGAAAAAAAAAAAGTTGACAGGGACGGCATTGGACTGTAAATATAAAATCGTTTCATTGGTCTAACTATTATTTTAAAAAAAATTTGAATCATGGTCCATCTGTATTTGGAACAACTATGCCAGCCAAACATGAAGATTTCTTGTAACAGGGATTACAAAATCCGCACTCATCCTCAAGGGCCAAAATTTGCCGACTGGACAGTAACAGAGTTTGCAGGATTCATCAAGAAATTTAGGGAGTTGATGAAGTCTTCCCTCAACTAGCTTAAACAAAAGAAAATATTCCAAAGATGTGATCCAAGAACAGCACAACTTCAATGGCTCAGCCTAATTATTGTATTTTGGATCAACAAGTGCACACCACGAGGAGACGAGCATAATTCAAGGCATGTCTAGATATTCTTCCTGGTTTCCAGATAACACATTAACAAGTCAACATATAAAGAAATCAAGGTGCAATACCATCACATTACACTGAACAAATGGAAAAAAGTTGCCATCAAACTGCATGAACCAGTAAGAAGAGCATAAATTTTCTCCAGGCAAGAGACCGAATAGCCCTAAACCTAAAGATGGAGACAAGATCCACATACCAACATGGGTTTCGACCTTGCGTAAAGCATGATGAGATTCACCACTACCAAAATGTGGATGCCCCAACAACGATTGTTTCCCTAACTGTTGCAATCAAAACAAACTTAAGATTAGCGAGAAAAAGCAACAAAGAGCATACGCATATATATAACATTCATTCGAGAGAGGAATCAAAGCAAGCATAATAACCAGCATGTTAAAACAATGATAATTAAGCAACAAACAATTTAGTTCATACAACAGAGATGCAAACGGGGTGGGCTAGGAAAACGATACTAGATAGTCCACCGAACCATTCCAAGCGCAAAATCCCCAAGAAAGCACGTCAAAAATCCCAATCTCTACCCAAGTTCTGAAACCTAGGGCACCGAAGTCATGGGGATGATGAATTGCAAAAGCTCTTTAACATCAACGGCACCACGGAAGGGGGAAAGCCCAACGAAATAACCAAACCAACCAGGATCGTTCCAAGAACCAACGAATTGAAGCCTAAGAATCGGGAAAACAAACAAAACGAATCTGGGGAACCGAAACGGAACAGATCGTACCCTCGTGAGGACGCGCCTCCAAGCCATGTCCGATTCGGGCGAGATGGAGTCAGACGAGAGACCGGGACGCGGGTCGGAAAGACGTGCCGGGCCGGCGGCGGTGGAGGAGGAGGAAGCGGCCACGACGCGGGTCAGCCCCAAATCCAATACACGAGGTCTCACCCAGAGTTTGTGGTTTTTCCTTTATTTACGTGTCTGCCATTTAAAGCTTTAAATTTCTAATTTTTTAAAGCTTATATTAATATTTGACCAAATTCTCAAAAAAAATCAATTTTGGACAATTTCGGTAGAACACCTTTTCTCGCGTGAAAAAAAATCATTTTATCCGTTATATTACATCTTTTCATCGCCCCTACGTCTCATTGGCTTCACTAGACGTGCATAAATAAATAATTTTTTAAAGGGAGATCACGATGTATATTTATATCCATCCAAAACACCATGGATCTCGTGCCATCACGTAACATTGTAACGGACGTCTATAACAGTTCACGTCTGCTTCCGACATCAGAGGTCCATTATACCGCTCCCACGGACGTCACAATGTCCCTTGCAACTGTCGCGGTATTCCACATGGTGTGACACTTGCGAGCTACAAGCCGCCACAAGTAGCCGAGGGAACGAATCAGACACGTGTTTCATTCTCGGTCCGTGTTGCCTTTGCGCCTTTCGCTGAGAGAAGGGCGAAGAGCAGGAAGAGGCGCGTCCCATGGACGACTTCAGATCGAGGTCCTTCAACGACGGGATGATGCAGCTGGAGGTGTACGGCGCCCGGTCCTCTGCGGCTGCGGCGGCGCCGGCGCCCCCTCCAGGCCTGCACGACTTTAGGAGCTTTAGCGCCTCCTACGCCTACATGTACAACGGCGGCAGCCACGGCCCTGATGGCTTCAGGGCGAAGCCTGACTGCGGTTCCTCTTCTTCCAACAAGGGCGGGTGGGTCTTCAGCGACCCCGAGTTCCAGCGGAAGCGGCGGGTCGCCGGGTACAAGGCCTACGCCGTCGAGGGCAAGGTGAAGGGCTCTCTCCGGAGGGGCTTCCGGTGGCTCAAGGACAAGTATACCCGGGTGGTATACGGCTGGTAATTGGACTTCGCTTCGATTTCAGGTATGATTGATTCCTCTCGGTTCTCTTCTCGCTAGGTTTGCAGATCGTTGCTTGCGAAAAGATTGATGCTGTCGGCTAGTCTGATCGAGTATTTTGACTTCTTCCTTTGGGCTGTTCAACACTTCTACCATTGAATTCTTACTTTTCTCTACAAGTATTATCCTCAAATTTCTTAGCTTTGCCCCAAATTTAGAATCTGCTGCTTGCATTGGATTCTATAAATAATCATGATTTATTATGCTGTTTGGGAAGGTGGTCAAATAGTACATTTGGTTGGTCTAAACATGAATTGCATAGAATATATCCCCTTTTTATGGTCACAATTTAGCTTTCATTGTTCCAATGTTGAGGGTCTCTATGCTGTCATTTATGTTTAATATAGATGTCAACTGTGGTACGTTACCCGTGCATGTTACTCATCTGAAATATTGGGTACCAGATTTTGGTACAATTACATAACTCATTGAAGCTTCAGATTGACTTTGAGTTTTAGATGCTGTGTGGCGATTGACTTTGAGTTTTAGATGGTGTGTGGTGGCGTATGTTGTTTCTCTAATGATGGTATATAAAGGGGCTAGCTCATATAATTAGTTTCTCCTTACATCTTCAATTCTATTGATGAAAATATCAAATAGTAAATCAAAATAAGATAAAGTCAATACATGCTCAGTGATAAATTTTATAATATTTTCATTAACAGAATCCGTGAGAGAGAATGAATCTTAATATAATTTTTAAAAATATAAAGATCAAAATATTAAAAATAATTAATTACGGAAGATAATATGTAATTAACTTGGGTATAAGAGCTTTGAGGACTCTTGCAGCTGATCCTGGAATGAGTTGGTATCTACTGTTTTACTTTGCATATCGAGCATGGCATTTGCTGAGAAAGTTGAATCCTTCAGCTCTGTCTTCAAGATTAAAATATTAGCCTTTGATAGAAAAGGAATGCATGCAATTGATCATTCATACCAATCTGGTGGGAACAATTACATGGGGTTTCTTGTTATTATCATGTGTCATGTACATCATTGTAAGATTGTAATGCTTATACCATTTTACGGTAGATAGGTGCAAATATGCAAAATAATTTCCAATTTGTTCCTGTCAATATGGGGAATTAGTGTTGTCTACACAAAACTCTCATACAAACTCAAATTGATGGCCTATATCCTAATCTTTACCATTCATAGGACAATGTTGGCAGATAGCTACCATCTGCATTAACTGATTGCAGGTAAGTAGCATGTAATCATGTCTAGTATCTATCATATGGTCAAGCTGATGATTGGGGGAATCAATTAAAACCCCTGAGACAACATGGTTTTCATAATGTTAGCATCTGTTCCAAGCAGACTCGTATATACATTTTTATCATGTAAGACCGGATCACCTGCTCTAAAACAATTAAGCTCTAGGGTCTTAACTAGTAGTGGTGAGGTTTCCACCATTGAAACCTGTTGAGGAATACATTTCAACTGTTTTCATTAGTTAACATGATTTATGAAATTGACCTAAGATTCACACTTTTGGACTAAGCAATGATTTTGAAGTTTAGAAGTTCTTCTCACAGCATACAACTAGCTCAGATTTTATTTCATCTTTTCACTCTTTTCTGTAATTACTAGAGGCACAAGAATAATGCTATCAGGTTTATTGGTTACACTAACCTGTCTTTTTCCTTCTCTTATTCACTGTTAATTCTAGTATAGGTGATTGGCTAGGAAATAGTTGATATTGTTTGGTATGGTTGTCTGCAGGCACATCAGTCCCCCATTCACCTGCATCAAGGAGAAGAGAGTCAAACAAGATTAAGACAAAGCAGATATTAAAACAGGATTATGACCTTGTCTATGAGGATAGTTAGACAATATATACCATGTTGCTGAGTTGCCAATCTATTTCCAATGCTGTGAAATTGGTGATGACACTAAACTTCTCTGCATCTGTTCCTGGATCTGGATATTCGATCTGCAAATGCATTATAACTTTTTGCGCAGTTGATGATAATGTATATATATGCTTTCTCCTGCCTGTGTTCTGATCTGTGATTTTTCAGTTTGAACTAAAGTTCCAATTGTTGATCTTGATGACCCACCCACCGGTATTACCAAATGCCAATCAGAAGAGGTTCAACTACATCTCGAGTTGCGGAGAACAAATCACACTTGGAAGTAAACAGTGATCAAGGTTGCTCCTTCAACATAAATTTGTTTCCAGAAAAGTAATTAACGAAGCTAATTGCTACAGTTTGCCTCACTATACCACTGAAATGGCAACTAAACAGTGTCCAAGCTTGAGTTCTAGACATGGAAAATTGAGAACAAAAGAACAAGAAATCACCAATTAAACAAATGTGTAAGGTACAGGCATCATATAAATGTTTCCGAAGCAAGAACGAAATGAGTAGAGAAAATTCATATGCTCACAAATTCGACAACAAAAAAATAACAGAGCATCAAGTTATATATATATTTGCAGAGTAGAGCATCGCATGCCAGATCTAGACGATTAGTGGAAAGATGAAGAACATCAAATAGCATGCCTCGGCCACAAATCTAAAACTGCAAATATGCAACGTAAACTGATAAAAGGGGACAGCATTTAAGAGAAACTGATAACGATTATGAATCCACTATTCAGAAAATAGTCCGAGTTCTAAAGGTTTGTAATTTTTTTATGAAATCACAATCACAGAATGTACAGATAGAAGGAAAGCAAGTCTCATATTTTTTTTGCTAGGTATGCTAGATTTACATGTACATGAAGCCTACCATCTTATTTTAGGCTATGGTATTGTGGATATGGAGAAGGAACCTCCAATATCACTGTTGTACTTCACGTCACAGAATCGATCTATTCCACACTAATCATTTTACAGCTTATTTAGAACTTGATCCCACGAGATGGTATTTTATCACATACAAACAAAATGTCGTAGCTATACCATAATGCCATATTTACACTTGTCCAGAACAGCAAATAATATCACCTTTGACAATTGTAGCATATAAAGAAAACATATCCGATAAAAGAACTCAAATCTAAAAGAGAAAGAAAGATTTCAAGTGGATGATCATTTTCCTATCAAAGAATAGGTTTCAAGGAAAACAGAGAATGACATCCTATATACACAAAATGTACATCTACAAAGAGAATTCCATTTACCTACTAATTCAGAGAAATATGAGAACGCAAGTAGACTATTACATGATGGATGCGCCTTCCGAAACCTTCACACAAAATGGCACCATAATTTTGCAAAAAAAAGAAAAAAAAACCACATCTCTATACTTTCATTGGCTAGATGAATTTTCATCTGCCTTTTCTTTTTTTCACATGGGCTACTGGTCATGTTTTTGCATGCTTTTCCAAACCTTTTTTATAGATTTTTCTGGTCAATATTTACCGCTTAACATTTTCTATATTTTAACTGCAATGATGTCCCATTGAACTTATTTTATTCATCACTTTCGCAGTATACTTCGGAGGGACATGTTCATGAGAATCACGACAGCTTCGTGCCTTTTTCATATTCACAAATATGCTCATAGAAGATGAATCTAGGATGCTAATCAAATGACAAAGACACCACCTGTCAATAAAGTTTCTTCGTCTACAGTTTTCTGGGATAATATTTACATGCATAAAGCATGATTACTACTGCATTATCAATTTAAACAATGGCAGCAAGTCCGGATGCTTCACATACCAGAAACTTTAAGAGTTAATCAGAGCAGGAATTCCCCACAAGAGATATAAAACTTCTAGAACAACTTAATGCATTTTTATCAGAGAGCAAAAAGAAGTTGCAATTCCCAAAACAATGGGAAATTCAATAGAAGTCACAGACTGCTACTCCTATGCATTAGTCTTAATTCGGTATCACTCACCAAGATCTTAAGCTTTCCAGCTTAAATTACATCCAATCAAGGTCATCCAGGTTCCCAGCTACAAATTTCAGAATTGCCTTGGGAAATTAGAACACGCAACCATGACAACTGATTGTAGGCAAACAGAAGCAAGAAAAAAAGAGAAACTGATATACCGATTGCATACCCAACATTAATCGGAATTAAAAGCCAAGTCTTCATGCAAGATACCACAATTCAAATCTATCACAAGTAGCACAATAAATAGATGATGCAGCAAATCACAAATAAGCAAGCATGTGCAGAGTTGAAAGAGCAATTACCCACCAGAAATCCAAGATCACTATACCAGACTATAGAAGAACAAGCCCTAGCTCTGATGGTCTTAAAGCATTCCTAACTCGGTAGTTGTATAGATAGTAATGGAGTTGTCCATCGCCAGGCCCAAACTTCAGCTCCTTCAGGAAGGTCTCATTGTGCATGGCATCAAGTGCATTGAAGACGTCATAGTCCTTTTGCTTTGCCACAATAAGTGCATCGTTCATCAGCTGGAGCAAAGGAGTTTTCTTGGCCACATTGTAATAAGAGTATGCAGCCTTCAACACCGAGTGGTTCTGGTTGTTAAGAATCGAAGAAGGAAGAGAGTAGAAACTGAAGAAGTCCGTGACTTCATGAGTCTCAGGGCTCTCGACCACGTAACTCTCAACCACATTCTCCAAAGGGAGAAGCCAATGTTCCACATCATTCTCATCGAGGTCGGGCACAACAACATACTGGCTCAAGTACTCCCTCAGCAGCCGGGTGACTGCTGGAACATCACGAAGCTCCATCTTCCTTAACCCGGGCGTTGCAGTCGATCCCGGAAGCTTGTACAGCCTGATCGTTCGGCTCATCGTCATCCGAGCTCCGAGCCGGGAGAATCCCACATCAATCAGCTTCTTCGGGTTCAGAGAACGGTGCCAGTACCGGCAGGTAGTGAAGGGGGTCGGCAGGACGACCCCAGCCGTGTAGGCCGCCTGCCAGATATTCTCCAAATGGACCCGCCTCGTGACCTCCTTGATCATCACGGGCGCGAGCCGCTTCGAGCGCAGCTTCTTGTGGACGCACAGGAAGTTGACTTCCGCCATCCGGACGACCTCGTTCCGGACCCGGATCCGGGCCGGCACGCCGGTGATGAAGGCGACGAGCTTCTTAGAGGCCTTTACCCGGACGCCGATATGCCAGGATTTGAAGTAGCCTGGTGGGCGGAGTGCCCACTGAAGGAACTCCTTGGAGTAGTTGAACCGGAACATGTTCTCGTCGTCCTCGACGTAGTTGTTGGTGAGCAAGTTGTATACCTCAGCGCAGGTCTGCTCGTCGTCCATGTCGCAGGTGGTCCACTCGTAGAGAGCCGGGAGGTTGTAGGGCTCCGGCTTGACGGCGGAAAGGGGCGCCGGCGGCTCAATGGGGCCCTCGGAGAGGCTTGTGTCGCCGGCGTCCTTGAATTGCCCCACCGGCTGGGTCTCCCAGAAGCGGTGCCGCATACCGACGGCGACAGCCTCCTGGATCCCGTGAGCAAGAGACTCAACCACCCCGTCGCCCTCCGCGGCCGCGACCGGCGACGCCGCCGTATCGGTTCCATGCTGCGGATCTGGGCCAGGAATTTGCTCCTCACCAGGAGAGGAGGAGCCGTTGTCACCGTCCGCCATGGCGGAAACTTGAGACGAACCCAATCAAAAGAAATAGAAGCAGGAATCGATCGCGAAGGGACCAAAAACGGGGACTCAAAGAGAAGGGATCGAATACCTTTGTCGATCAACAGATCTAACTGAATCAAAGCTCATCGACAAATCCAAGTGAATCAAAGCTTTATCGACAAATTACGGTTTGGAGAGAGAGCGATAGAGAGAGAGGAGGCGAGGAAAGCCAGGAGTGCTGCTGTGTCGCCTGCAACAGCCGGCAGCGGCGTACTCTTGTTATAATCGAGATCGGGTCGCGTGATATATCAAAGATTATAACGGTTTCCGGATGTAATATCGTAGAATACGTTATACATATAATATGACGAATCTCATTAACACTAATTGGCCCCAAAAAATCGATATATCATATTAATGTACGACTAAAAGAATCGATCAAGTAAATTATTGACCCCGTGTTAAGTTAACACGGTTTGCCGGCCATGCTAGATGACACGATTCCTCGTTGGCATCAGCGTTGGCTGAGGATCCCAAAGTGAGCCACCATTTGCCCTTTCCCGAATCTTTATCTTTCCAGCCCTACATCCTCTTCCTTCGGTCCGCGTCCCGTTCCCTTTCGTCGCCTCTCGATTGGTGAATTCTCGTCCGAGAATTGGATCGCACAGAAGAATCTCTGTCGCCAGGGGAATCCGGTTCGAGACTGTTGCGGGCTGCATCAGCTTTCTTGGCCTTTTCCGGGAGAAAAATCGGATTTTTGCCGCTGGGTTGTCTGGGGTGCTCCTGGCGGAGACTGGCATCTTGTTGTCGGCGGGAAGAGTTAATCTTGAGCTAGTATTGGACGGTCGATAGGGTTTCGCAGGTGGTGGGTTAGGGATGTGACTGTTCGAGCTGCCTGTCTTGATGAGATTGCGGAGTTGAGAGACATGAAAGGGGCGGAGGAGGAGAAGGTCATGGGGCCTCTGTTTCCGAGGCTCCATGTGAATGATGCAGAGCAAGGGGGGCCGAGGGCGCCGCCGAGAAACAAGATGGCGTTGTATGAGCAGCTTAGTATCCCGTCTCAGAGGCTCAACTTGGCATCCTCCACCCGATCACTGCCTCCTCACAGCTCCAGCAACTTATCCCCTTCCTTTTCGCCGAGCAAGGTCAGTGCAGCCGTCACATAGCTTTCCCTTACCACCAACTTCTGGCATATGGAACTGCTGCTTATGTTGCTGCTATATTGCATCTGATTATTACTTCTTCTTCTTTGAGAAGTTAACAGGGCTGGACAATTGACCTTGCTTGAACGGACTTCATTACTCATGTCAATCATTTTCCTGTATTGCTACTGTTTTGTTCCCTTGTAGTTGTTTTCTCTGCTTCTTCACCTTTTTTTTTGGCATTTTACATAGAAACAATGCTCTATCATATGAGATAATGACCAACAATCAATTTTGAAATAATTTGGATGATACTGAAGCCACAGTATATCCCATTTGCTGCTACATTTCGTGTTTAAAAGTTTTGATGAATTTTCACTTTGAATCCTGGCTTGCTTCAATAGCATATATGCTTGACCTCACGAACTGGCTCCAGTTGACCACTGTGTACTTGTGCTTTGATTCTTTAACATATCAGAGGTATCATTGCATGGTTGCTATGGATATCAGTATCGAATGTCATTAGTGGCAACAAGCGGGTTACCTCCACATGCAGAGAAGTTGTTTCCCTGATCTGAACTTTGGTCACCGAGGATGCAAAGGATCAACATTGCTCTTGTACTAAGGCCCACCCTCCCTTGGTGTCAAAAGAAATTAAATCTATGTCCAGAATTGTCTTCATAACTGTGGGAGATATTCTGAGTATATCTCTCTAAGAACCTTAAACATCTACATTTGATTTTTTAACCATGGTTATATTGTGACGGTCATTACATTTGTTATTTCTCTGTCAAGTTAATCACTGCTAACAAGCTTTTTTTTTTTTTCTGTTCTAGGGATGTGACCATCAAAGGATTATGCTTTCTCCATTGTACATTTCTCCTCAAGTGCCTTTTCATTCAGCAGAGATAGTTAAATCTCATACACCGGACGAAACAAATGATATTGCAACGAGGATGGAATTCAAGAGAAAATTTATGAAGCAAGTAAGTTCTGGAAATTTGTTCAGTACAGGATCAGTTGCTGAATGGAGCCCATGGAGACCACACAGCCCTAGTGTGAACATTTCTAGTGGGAAGATAATGGTTGATGTGGATGACATGGACGATAACATAGATCATTCGGGAATTCTTGCATCCTCGAAAAGAGATACACACATGACAGATCCAAGTAAGTCAACTACCCCAAATTCCCAGCAACTAGAGAAGATTCCTTCTGCTAGGATCAGTTCTTCAGTTCAGTTCCCAAAGTCAAACAAGACGCCCTCACAACAAACTGATATTGCTTGCATTAAATCAAAAAATTCTAATAGAATTCATATTGGAAAAATTCCTAAAGAAACTTCAACAATTGGAGAACCCAAAGAAGCCGAAGAAAAGTTTTCATCCCATACAACTGGTGATACAACCAGTTCAAACAGTTCAAAAGATTCTTTAGCTAGTGATGATACAATCAGTTTGCATTTAACTGAGAAATCAACCAATCCCGATACAGTATTGTGTCATGGAAAAGGTGATCAGAGTGGAACTCAGCGCTTGAATGATATTGCTGTTATTAATGATGGTGAGGCTATGAAGACCAGAAGTCAATTATGCTCTAAAGCTTTACCCGTAAAAGGTCATAGAGCTACAGATATTTCTGGGAATTGTCAGAAAGAGGACAGTGCAAACAAAAATGGGTTATTGGAATTTGGATATTTAGAAAGAAAAGATGATGCATCTGAGCCCTTAATGGTGGACACAGTGTCCGGTTTGGTGATATCCCCAGATGATATTGTTGGAGTGATTGGTTCAAAGCATTTTTGGAAAGCCCGAAGAGCTATTATCAAGTACGTAGTATATTACTATCACTGTCTGCCTATTCTTTAAAATGTACATTCTTTTAATGCACATGAAATGTGATCATCCATACTTTGCATGCATGCATTCTTGATTGTAGTTTGCTCGAGCATGGAGTTTATTATTCATTTCAAACTATTACTGAAATCTAGAAAGATTTCACTCATAAATGAGGGTGTGTCTTGGTACAATGGTAAGGTTGCTCCTTGACGACTTGGAAGACTAGAGTTTGAGTAATAAAAATAGCATCTTTAAATATTTAAAATCAAGGCTGCATGCATTGATCCTCTCCAGGCCCCGCATTAGCGGGAGCCTGACTCTGCCCTTTTTTTAGTGAAATCTAAAAAATATGTTTGTTATTTGGCAAACTTTTTTTGTTTGAAAATCCTAAAAAATTGTCCCTTCTCTTCCGAATGATTGTTTTCTTTTAACTACCAAGTGGCCCAGGTTGTTGCTACAGTCATGGCTCGATTGATATCAATGTCGACAATTTAAAGTAGAACAAGCTTATTACAAGCACAGAAAGTATTTTATTTTATTTGAGAATAAAGGAAGGGAAAGAAAGAGGTTGAGAAAATAATGATTCTCAAAGATAATAGAAAATAAATAATGATTGTAGCCTCGCATCACACCTTACACATGGACAATGAAATTATACCATCAGAAGAAAAAAATTGTGGCCTCTCATCACTCTCTGACATAATGTGTAACAAATAATTTTCTTCATTCATTGGTTCATTGATTAATTGATTTCTCAATTATGACCCCCTTCCCCATTTTAAAATCTCTCAAAGTACAAGAAAAATAGGGATATACAAAAATGAGAAAAGAATAAAAATAAGAAAATTGCACTAAAGTAAATTTATCATTTATTCTTTTCTTCTTTAGAGAGAATAAATTTTCTACTGGTTTCTTTCTTCTTGTCTGCGGTAATGGCAGTACTGCAACTTTTTGCCAAAACAGATCAGCTTGATCAGATCCCTCCTGCTTATCAGAATTGGATTGATATTTCTGCAAGTTTGTCTCATGAGCAAACTTGGACCTGGTGAATTTGAACTGATCAGTTTTAAACTCATCTAAATTGGACCCTAGAAGTCCCATATTATATGTTAGTGGGACATCATATACCAAACATAGTTTCCCCAAAGCTGAATAGAAGCTATGTGAAATTTTGTTGTTGAGATGAAACGGTTATCATTTTCTAGGCTTCTTAATGCAATTAATTCTAACATGTAAAAAAAGCTAAGATTTCCATTTGAGCTGCACAAATGACTCTTTGACTTAATTCACCCAATAGAAGCAAAAAGAAAAGGGAGGGCTGCCAGTGCACTAAGCTTCTACCAACGAGAGATCACTTTTGCAACTTGAACCTGATCAGCAAGGTTGCAAAGCGGTGACTTTACAGTGATTCTAAGATTTACCCTCTTCCCAATAAAGGAACTCCTGTGGTATATAAGAATGTCAAAGCATGTGCATTTTAGTCTTACCTACTGTGACTGTCATGTATACTCCATCCATAAATATTAAATTGGATATTGCACAGAAATATATGAATAAAATTTTCTTTTATTCACCTATTCGAGAACTATTTTTAATTTGTTAGATCAAATTTTGTAATTTTTCATGGTTTTGTGTGCTTCTCTCTGACGACACATGTTCTTGATTTTTGTACAGTCAGCAAAGGGATTTTGCAGTACAAGTATTTGAGCTTCATAGGGTAATAAAGGTTAGTTTTGGACGGTTGCAATATTCATAGATCATCAGATTAGCTAGAATTACAAAAATTCTGAAGTACATATTCTAAATGAAACAGGTTCAGAAGTTGATATCTGCATCGCCACATTTGCTTCTTGAAGGCAAACCTTATTTAAGCAAATGTCCAGTAAAACCACCCAATAAGAGCCTGCCTCAATGTAATACAAATCCTCAGCCTGAGGAATTTAGACCAAAAGATGGTCTTCAGAACCCAAAACAGAACAAGGAGCAGCCAGCTGATACCATTGCTGTAGTTCCAGCTCTTCCCGCATGTGAGGATGGGTCTAAAGGAGGTCAACATGGTCAAGTTCCAAAAGCAGGGTCCAACACTGGTATTCCATCGCCAGTGCCAATGGCTCTAGATGACAAGTCAAGACCGTTGTGTTTTCCTTCCCTGGGAAACCAATGGTTAGTTCCTGTAATGTCACCTTCAGAAGGTCTTGTTTACAAACCTTATATGGGACCTTGCCCACCAACTGGTGGCTTCATGGCCCCTCTTTATGGAAGAGGCACTCCTCTTGGTGCATCTCAAGTAGCAGGAGACTTCATCAACCCTGCTTTTGGTGTTTCAGCATCTCATCGGCCACCAAACATGGGTATTTTACCAGGTCCTTCAGCAATTGCACCCCTGTATTATCCCACACCTTATGGTCTTCAAGCTTGGAACCCAATCATTTCTACCTCTGCAGCCGAACAGGTCAGCAATTTAGCTGGTTCACAGCCCAATGGACAAACTGGTCATCATTCCAGGCGCTCATGTAACATGTCCTCCATTCCTAGGAAGGAAGCATTTCCTGGCCATGTTGGGAAGTTTCAGGTGTCAAAGAACAGTGAGTTTCAAGGAAGCACAGTGAACAGCCCCTCTGAGAAGGCACAACTAGAAGAAAGAGATCAAATTCTTCTATTTCCCACAGCTCCTGGAGCGAGCAGTCTTAATTGCCCATTACAATCTGATGGTACAGATGGCCAGACTCGTGTGATTAAGGTTGTGCCTCATAATTCTAGGTCTGCTACGGAGTCAGCCGCAAGGATTTTCCGATCAATACAAGAAGGGAGGCAACAACATGACTCATGATTTGTGTCCTTTCACAAGTGAGTTTCAACTTATTCACAGATGGGG
The DNA here is from genome assembly GCA_024322285.1 of Musa beccarii. Lineage (NCBI taxonomy): Eukaryota > Viridiplantae > Streptophyta > Magnoliopsida > Zingiberales > Musaceae > Musa > Musa beccarii. The sequence goes on from CM044399.1 coordinate 12,177,608, forward strand.
CTGTGAGCTCACTTTGGAGCTTTTACTCAATAATAGAGAGTGAACCTTGGTACCAAGGTAAGATTACTTTCAACGACTATAGTTCAAGCCATGGAAATAGCATCTTTGTGATTCTCACTAAATTTCATATTCTCGAAAGCCTCATACGCTAGGCTATTCTTTTATTTGGTGATCCAATACACAATTGTCTGGTCTTATATATGGATATGATAATATGAAAGAAATCTTTTATGGCTCTTTTGGTATAAATATCAGCTTTAGCAGTAGTTCCTGTAAATGTCTCAAAGAACTACATTTGGATGGATATAAGATTTTGGGCCACAGTTTTTCAGCTAATTTTTGGTCAAAAATAATTCTAGAACAATGTCCAGTGTGTACAGGAAACTATAATAACAATTTCTTTTGCTTCAGATTCCATGGTTAAGTTGAAGTTGTGTTTCTTATGGATTTCCTTTTCTGATTTGGTTGCTTTGGTTGACAAACTCAATTCCTCAGGGTTTCAAATATCCTTTTTTATTCAGGTTTCATATAAATCTCTGTTACACTCCACAAGTTGAGGAGTATGGAACTTACTATTTGATGCTGCCTTGTGCTGTCAGGGATACTTGCGAGTTCGTAGTCAGTTGAAAGCACTAATTCAGGAGGTAGGCAATCTTGAAGCTGCATGAGTTTACAGTAGAACTCGAACTCCTAACGGACTATGCATCGGCATCAGGACTCTGCAAAACACTATGGATCTGCCAGCCTCGCTAAGCCATTGCTGCCCACCAATAAAGCATTCTGACTCTGCAAAACACTATGGTTCTCCAGAAGAGAGAGGTGTCTACACCTGTTCACTTCCAGAGAATGGAATTAACCAAAGACCAGAGAGCTGTTTCTTCAACAAATTGGCCATCTTAAATTAATTGAAGAAGATGCTACTCCCAGAGAGTTGTTTAGGCTAAAAACCCTTTGTATCTTAATCAAAAAGAAGAAAAGAAGATGCTTAGTGCTATTATCTACTATGAAGTGGAGACTCATCCTGTTTGAGCTGCTATATAACTGCAACTTTATAATTTCAGTTCTCCAAATGTCAGCAAACTTTTTTGTGGGAAGTCTTTTGACTCAAAAGTTATGAAGTTTGTCATCATTCAGAAAATATTCTGAAATTTGTCCATTGGATCAGCTGGAAAAGGAAGAGTCTATGTTGATTACAATACAATCTAAACTAAGTCAAATCTGAAAAAGGAATAAAGCACAGGGATGGAATCTTTTTAGAGATATTGCACACAAACTGAGGATGTATTCAGCTCATTCAACTCAAAAAGTGTAAACCATCCAGTGAAATACATAGCTCAGCTTTTCTAAACTTGGGCATAGAACTATAGTTTTAAAAGTTTGGAACTTTATGTTTAATTATACACACTTATGCTTTTGAATCCTGATGGAAGGACAGATGTATTGGATTCCAAATTCAACTTCATCACATTCTATATATAGATATCACCCTCTCCATTTTACATCTCATAGAGGAAGTGGATCACTTGCTGCTCGATATCCTTGGAGTCATCATGGTAAGTGAACGCTCACTGCTAATGATATAACCATGGCTGCAAGGCATTTGTAGTTGAAGAACATGCTAAAGTTTATCGGTTTTGATCAAACATTGGCATTTGCACATTGGTCACAAATCTCCTTAAGCATTAACTAATTTTTCAGCGTGAATGCTGAATTGGCTTTGATGTAGCAAGCACAGAAGGTGGTTGGATCAAGCAAGACTGTGAAGGTAGGTCCCTGGGGAGGCTCCGGTGGAAGTGGCTGGGATGACGGAATCCACACCGGCATCAGAGAGATAACTCTCGTATACGATCGATGCATCGACTCGATTCGGGTTGAATATGACAAGAATGGGAAGCCTTTTCTGGCAGAAAAGCATGGAGGAAATGGTGGCAGCATCACAGCAAAAGTATGCATCTTGTTATCTTGAATCCGATCCTATTAGAACAATAGTTGTCCGATAACTTGTTCAAAATATTTAAGACCAACTTAATCATAGTAGACCATCTAACCCTAATAAATCTATTCAAACTGGATTGCATGTCCTCGACACAAAATCTAACCACATCCATAGGTTTAACCACTTCTTGCTCGAATTCATTTCCATATCCAGCACTAAATCAGATCCAACAACATTTATTATAGCTGTAGTTTACCAGCAAGCTTGCAAGTGCTGAACTCGTGCATGTTAAATGGAACCTACAACCCAGCAGATTAAATTGGAGTATCCAGAAGAATACCTGATGACTGCAAGCGGCCACTACTGCCCTGTGGTGTATGGTGGTTCTCCTGTCATCAGGTCGCTTGCATTCAAGAGCAATAAGAGGACTTTTGGACCTTTTGGTGTGGAGGAAGGAACCCAGTTCACAGTGCCCATGGATGGAGGAATGATAGTGGGCTTCACCGGAGGATGTGGGTGGTACCTCGATGCAATCGGCTGGCGCCTCTCACCGATCCGCGGTGTGAAGCTCTGCAACACAGTGCATCAGAAACTCCAGAAGATAGGCACCATGGCATCCAAAACTTTGGGCAATAAACATAGGAAACACGGCAAACATGCCACTGCCAAATCCCAGAAGACGTATGCATGAAGTTTCTTTTCTTCTCTTCTGATGAGGTTTCCTAATTCACAAGTTATGTTCATTGGGTTTGTTGAAGCACTACTAGTTGTAGGATAACGCATGTCTGAATCCATATCTGTATCTGACTTAAACCAATATAAATTTACAAATGAGTGCATTCATATCCATGTTTGGAGTATATCTATGTTATTTTGTTCTTCTTTCTCTAAATTTACTTTAGTCTTCTGATACAGGAAATATAATTGGTAACTTTGAGTTAATGATTGATTCTATTGCAGTGCATGTTCCAAAACTAAAATTCATTTATCCATATCCAAATTTCTAGAGAATTCATAAAAGAATCAGATGCAACGAGAGATTGGTTTGCACTACATGGTCTTTCTCTCTAGCATTATATTAGCATGACCATGGTTAACAAATAGCCTCAACTTATGCAATCAATCTTCAGTTTTGGAAGTCATATTACGATATCATAGCCCTTCCTACAGATGATAATTATAACTGTAACGCCCTAAGTTTAGTTCCATGAAAAAAAAAAATGGACTGACTTAAAAGAATTTGATGAGATATTATCATTGATTTGAACTTAAGCGGTTAGGATTAATGGTTCAGATTCATATACATAGCAACTCACAGACCTATAACGAAAGGAATTCAAATAATAATCATCAAAGTGAAGAATTGAAATGTTGTGAAAGAGATAAATTTTAGGCAGCGACAGATCGACAGAGAGATTGCTATTGCGGAGCAGAAGAGGAAACCGAGCAACGATGATCAAAGGAGAAGAGAGATTGCTATCGTCGGATAGCGAAAAAAGAGAAGTTTTGCTCGAGGTAAGAGGAGCTCTGATACCATGAAGAATTGAGATGTTGTGAAATAGATAAATTTTATTTATTGAGGTGATGAGTATTTGTACAGGTTTTGATGGTGAGATTTTTCTTAATCAATCACTCAAATTATGCAATCAGATCAATTATTCAAATCTGTGATTGATTCTTAAATCATAGATTGGTTAAAAATATGAGTAAACACGGATGTTATTGCATGTGTGCATCTCTCATAATCTTCTATCAGAAAGAACATTAAAAATAATCCAAAAAAGCCTTTTAAACTAAAGCTTCATGTATATAAAACCCACTATATTGGATTATATATCACACAAAAAAATCCAAATGACACCTTATACAAACTAAGTGATAGAAAAATACTTAAAAAATCATGTCAATTAAGAGAGGAACTCAGAGATCTATACATGCTGAACAGAATTGAATTGGCAATTACCAGATTCCATGGTCAGCAAGTTTGCTGAAAGATGGAGAGCAGAGAAATCTAGCGAAAACACTCACCCCACGGACATACAAATGATCGACCTGAAAAAGAACAGGAAACGAGGCAATATACAAAAACAATAATAAAATAATAAAGATCTTGATGAATCAAGAGAGAAATTTGCACAAATTGGAACGACGAGAACAAGAGATCTGCTACGGGCTAGGAGTCATCGACGACTCTAACATCGCCTCCTCCTCCTCCTCCTCGTCCTCATCAGCATCACCACCATCATCATCATCAATGCTGATTCCGCCCATTTCATGGCAGGCTTCGTCGATTGATCGATCGATCGGTCGTGGCGATCTCCAAGGTAGCAGTGAAGAGCACACAAGAGTTTAGGGTCGGAATGGCGGTCGTCGGACTCAATCATATAAATAAATCGTTTCAATAAGGCACAAAGGCGGGAATTATTTAGCTCTATAATATTATATATATATATATATATATCCGAAAACCTTAGTATTTCTTGAATTCATTTTTATTAAGAAATATTTGAGAAATTTTAGGCACTTTAAATTTTAATATATTTTAAATATAATAACTAATATTAATCATAGTTTGAAAAAATAATCTATGTTTTAATTTGAAGGACCTTAATATTTGAAGTAGTTATAAGGGCAAATACTCTTTTCATTTTTTAAAATGGGGAGATTACTATTAACAACCCCCATTTTACTATTTATATTATCATTTTAACTTTTTTTGGGTATTTCTAAGCTATTTTTTTTGGTAAATGTATGTAAATACTATCTTCTTTGTTCTTCTCCTCTTCTTTTGGTGGACGGTGATGTGGGGAAAAAAATAAAATCAGTAATATTGAGACTTTAAATAATAAAATAATATTTTTATTTTTTGAGATATTATCAATAGTAAAAACGTCTTTAAATTATATATGTGTAAAAAATTGTAATAAAAGCTAAATTTCAGATTTTTTTTTTTTACTAGTTTGGACTTTTTGTTCAGAATTATCAGTGGATCATTTTTTTAATTAACTTCTTTACCATTTTATTACTCAGTGGTATCAAAAGAGCAGAACCTTCGTTGACATTTGAAGAATACATATGAGATTCATTTGCATTTTGTCAGAAATATCGGTTTCAGGAATATACATTTAAATTTTCATATTATGATGTTCGACTATTGCAAGAACAAAAATGTATCTCATGTCCTTTCACTCCCCGTGAAGATGCAATTTTGCTTTAGTGTTACTGCCTTTGGCTTGATAAAACAAAAGATTGGATCAATTGATACAGATCATATTTCTCCTTATGATCCTAAAATGAGGCTAATTATATATTATTTCATGTAATTAATTACTTTGTATCTCAGTTTTTATAGTTTAAAAAATTATATTAATATTCGAAAGTAAAACATCTAATTTTGTTTATCATATAAAAAACAAAAAGATGATTTTAACATTCTGTAGATGATTTTGTCGAGCTACAAAATGTCAAGCAATGTCGTTATGTATTTATATCGACCTCAATATAATTGTCGAATAATGTCACTCTACATCTACGTCAATGTAAATATCGAACAACCTCTAACGCTGTCATCATCTGCCACTGTTGACATCATCCATCACTATAAACTTGAATGTTAAAATTATTTTTTTTATTTTATATTTTTTATTAATAAAATTAATAATATTAAGATAAATAAATATAAATATTTTACTATTGATATTATAAAAATATCAATATAACTTTTTAAAATATAAAGATCGAAATACTAAAGATAAATAACTACCGAAGATAATATATAATTAACCCTCCTAAAATATACTTAACTTGGTAAACTGTATTTTGTTATGCAGATGAAAGAGATACACTAGAAATTTTGAACTTGTGAATATACCGAAAAAAAGAAGTAATTCTAGAATTGATGACTGTGTATATAACCTACCTAAATCATTCTCTCGTAAAGCATTACAATCACAAAATAAACAAGACCAACCAATTGACAGCCAGGCTTTTGAAATCCCAAATATTATCTAGAGAATTATTAAAAAAAATCAACAAATAGCCATCTCATAAGCTGGAGTACATGATAGCATCAAGGTACATAGCTTATCCATATTTTTTGATTAACTTTGTCACATTGAGAAACAGACCCTAAACTCTTTACCGACACCGAGCAAAATTTTTCATCCCGAAGAAAGGAAATGCATTTTCCTGACCAAAGAGAAGCACCAACTGAATGGAACTCTGCTGAAGTTTAGTTATGGTGTAAAATGGATCATGAGGATTAGATATGGCTGTACTGCATTTCTGTTCACAACTGCTGTGGTTTCTTTAACATATCTCACCCTCCTCGAGCAGATCTTCGTACGAAACTGGAACTCGCATCCTATCCATCAATTTCTTGTGTTGTGTCTTGGGTTCTGACGATTCAAGTTTCTTCTCGACATCTGCACCACGCTCAGAATTGTCTGATACTTCTGCCTCATTGGGTATACTTCTGTCGGATACTGGTGCCTCATTGCTGCGTCTCATCTTAGCTTTTGATTCTTTGAATTGTTTCTGCACAAGAGTATTCCAAAGCTTCAATTATCAGCGCAATGTACAATGTTCGGCAGCTTCACAATAAGAATCTAACGAGGCAATTAGGATACTAATGTTTAAGTGAAATTTCTCTAGGCAAGATGCATCAAAATGTCGACTGAAACAAGAATAGCACACATGCATTCAGATGCATGAATTGTCATGAATGTAGATGTGGATTATTGTGTCTACCAATATCAACAAGACAACATACACCATATTTCATTCATTCTGTTGAATGACCTTGTTGGCTATATCTATATGGATTGACTGAGAATTTGGCTGGATTCGCACTTAAAAGTTTAAAGATAGTGTACTAAACATGATGAAGACACCAACAGCTACTTGATGAAGTGATGGTGCAAGTGATTCACATGAAAGGCAACTAGATAGTGCACTTGGGTAACCAACGAAGCAACACAGTTCAAAATGTCAATGTTACAGGAAAGCAGAAAAGATTTGAAAGTTAAAGGAACCAGAACCAAGTAAATTGAGGTAGATGCTTGGGAGAGAAGATATATGACCAACAAAATAAGTTTACATTTAAATCTAAAACATCCTAGTTCAGAAAAAAAAAAAAAAGGTCTAATGCATAAGACTCCCACTAATGTAAGGACTGGGAACAGTCGATATAACAGCCTTACACTGCAAGCAAAGAGGTAGTTTCTTTTAATCGAACCATGGTCATGTAGGTTACAGAGAACCATAGCGCTAAGACTAACCCTCTAATCTAAGGGCATACCCAGTACATGAGGATCCCGCCAATGTGGGGTCTAGGGAGGATCATTGTCTGCAGCCTTCCAATTAAATATTTAAAGAGGCCATTTTCGTCAGTGATTTAAATAGGCGCTCGGGCACTAACCTAAGCGCTTGGGCGAGGCGAGGCCCAAACGCCTCGCATTGGCATCAGGCGGCGCTCTTCAATGAGGCGTCGCGTGGGTACTCGTCCGAAGCGCCCAACGCTTGCGTTCGAGCGAGCGCCCGATTTAATTAGGCGAACCGAACCGGTTTAATGCTGGTTCAGTTCATAGTTTCTTACCTCAAAAGCCACGCTTCACGCCCGTGCGACCCCAAGGAACCCTAGCTACTTCTGCCTCTGTCGCCGACGCTTTCTGCCGCTGCCTTTTCCGCAGGCGCAATAGACCGAGCCTTCCTTTGTTGTCGACGGACGAGTCCGACGACTCTTGTAGCTTCCTTTCACTATCACTTCCTTCCACTGTCAAGGGAGAGGACCACAGGTTCCTCTGCCATTGACAGATGCCCTCTGGAGCTTCCATCGCTGCCACTGCTGCTGTCCACAACGTTCCCCGCTTTTGCTGCTATCATTACTGTCTGCAGCTTCCCTTGCTGCCGCTGTTGCTATCTCCCTCTGTTACTTTTAACATTTTTTTTCTTCCCCTTCTAACTTTCAGTAATATACTATTAACAGTATATTTCTTAAATTTAATATATTTTTTAATTTAAATAATTATATTTTAAATTATATTTTATATTTTATATTTTAATATTTCAGAAAATAATTTTTTCTCCCCCTCTAACTTAAGTAATATACTGTTAATAATATATTGTTAATTAAATTATATATTTTTATATTTTTATATTTTAAAGCGTCTCATTTCGTTCGGACAAGCACCTAGTGCCTTGGGCGTTTAGGACCTTGATGCCTAGTACTTTTTAAATCACTGGTTTTCGTGATTGGAAACCTGGTCTCTCTAGTCTCAAAGGAATAATCTTACAATTGCACCAAGACTCGCCCTCTAATCTCAAACATGAATTTTTTATGAAAAATATTAAACAACCCTACCTCTAAATTTATCGACTAAATTATATAGTCATCTTTGAATTTTTTGTTTTCCAAAACTACAACTCCATGACCATCAAGGTCTCCAAGGCCATTACTAATACTACCATAAATTGGGTGCAGCCTCCTCCATCTCCTCTTTTTACCCACAGCAATCTATTCAATATAATTATGTTTTGAAATAAACTCTCTAGGCTCCAACTATAACTCAAAACCTCCTCGTATCGTTCATGTATAAACTTGAAATTTGTTCTCAAGTTGTTTCCCCCTGTCAAACTAAATTGGGATATTCTATAGCAGCTATGCCTTAAAAGTCAATATGTTTAACGGTTGGAATATAAATCAGCATGCTCCCACCTCAAAGTAATTTCCAATTAGATGCTTCACATGAATCCCAAATTGATTCCATCTTAAACATCTAAAAAAGATAAGCATTCTAGGAGCAGTTATAAAACAACAGAGCGCATGCATGCACTTGGTTTCCATACCTCGAATTCCCTGCCCTTGCTCATGATTTCCTTGTATGCCTTTGGTTCACGAGTTTTCAGAATATTCCACAAAATTCCACCTCCTGTGCGGAAGCGCCGTCCATCAGCAGTCTTCTGGCCACCACAGCGCTGGATGGCATCCACCTGCATTTGAAACTTAGTTAGATATACCAAAACAAAAACAAATTTATGGTATTCAGGTTTCCCTGCCACATTTTTCTCATTTCTAATTTTCGAATTATGTTTTATATCTCAATGAAAATTTGCGAGTTATGTCACTTGTAAGCAAGGAAACTAAGACATGGAAGATGCAGGAAATGATGTTATAGCCTCTCTCTAATTCAGAAGTTCTATAAGAAGAGCCAACAACATCATTTTCCAATCAAAAGAACATGTTCTTCAAGGGAAAAATCCTAAGCCATGGTAACTAGGACTGACTATCTTAGAAGACGGTTCTGAGCACAAACAATCATTTTAATGCCTACGCTCCTTTCAAATTAATAATTAAATTAAAGTTGTACTAAGAAGAGAATATACAATGTCTAACAAGCACCAAAGAATAATCTGCTCAAAGAAATGTACATTTAAGCATAACTTTGGCCCAGACAATTCAACTATAACACATGATTGTTTGATCATCAAAAGACTCTACTAATAACCATGAATAACATTCTGGTACCAATGTATCCAGTAAGGCAGAGAATGTATATGGAAAGTGCAGCCAACCTAAACCAAGCAGCTAATTAGCAAAGAATTTAATGTGACAAACAGCTCACAACTGTATTATACCACGTCAACTCAAATCAAATATTATTATTTTAAGCTGGCCATGAAAAATTTTGCAACATCAAGTTCAAGCAGGAAGATTTGATGACAGAAATTCTAGATGGATCATGAAATACATACCTCCTTGACAAGGTCTTTGACAACAGAAACACCAAGACAACCAATAGCATTCCAGAGTAAATATGACTTGTGCTCCCTTAAATGTCTGCATGTTTCTATCACAAACCTGTTGAACATCAAAAGAAATACTCGATTAGGTAATAATGACATTTCTAGGGTCTTAAAAGGATTAACAGGACAAACTACAAACACAACTATATACTAGTCGCAGTGGTGACTCCGATCGAAAGGTTAGAAGCCTCAAAGCCGATTCCCGAGAAGAACAATGGAAGTACATCATGGAGTGATCACCTATTGACGTCTGCGATACTGGCAGTAGCACCGCCGCCGCCGACGCCTCCGCCGCCCTTCCTCTTCCGGCGATTCTTCTTCTTCCCACGGACCCTGGAGCCGTTTCGACCGCGGCTCTGGATTCCAGATCCGCCCTGGGTCTGCGGGGCGTCGCCTCCAGCCAAGCCGGCGGCCGATCCACCTCCGCTGCCGGGTTCTAGGGTTTCGGCGTCGACCATCTCGACGTCCTCCTTACCCTCTTCTTCGATTCCGCCATCGTCGTCGTCGTCTAGGATTTCTTCCGCTCCTCCGAAGGCCGGTTCTTGGAATATTGCTTCCAAGACGCTCTCGCTTCCCTCCATGGGGCGAGCACCCTCACGCAGCGACCGAGAAGCAAAGCAGCGCAGCCCTTGGTGTATATATATACATAAAATATATTTTTATATAATATCTAATATATAATATATTTTTATAAATGCTGAAGATTAAAATAGTTAAAAATAAAATTACTCTTTTAAAAACCATCAAATGTTACCAAAAAAACTTCTTCATGAGAACAATTTAGTATAGTGGCCATAAGGTTTAATGCATCCTTCATTCACTAGGAAATTTAAGTTCCACAACTTACAAGAAAAATGTAGATTGGGGGATTAGCTTTCCTTATTAGCTGGGGCTAGGTGAGCAAGTATTATGGTTTGTTTACAATGTTACACAGGGTTTCCAAAATTTATTGACCTTACTGTGATCTTTAGTGGTTTCATTTTATCAATTTACTTCATATCTTCCTTTTTCTCCTTCCAAGTTTCCTGACTTTCCATCATTTCTTTTTATATTAATTTTCGGAAAGGACATGATTTCATCAATCTAATTTATGGGTCTTGATAGGAATAGTATAACTCAGAATATTCAATATATGAAAACATGACAAGGAATGCAAACAAAATTTGGAACAGTTAAGAAAAGCAATCATATGTCACCACAAACAAGACCCAGATAAAATGAATAGTCATATAGGGTGAATTAAAGTAACCAAAAGCATGGTCAATATACACAGATCATGCAATGAAAAGAAACCCAATTAGCGTCATTCATGTATTGATACACTAAACTGAATGACCTATGACGGTCCAAGGTTCAAAGAGAGCGTGATTGCTCAATCTTCACAGTCTATCATCAGTAGACAGGGAACAGATGCATAAAATACAGATACAAATTTAGCTGAGGAATTTGGATATCAAATTCATTTATTTAATGTTGAGCTAAAAATAAAAGAACCATCATCCAGTTACAGAAGAGACAGGAATTAAACAACTGCAAGAATACAACAGAAACATTCAGGAAATAATATATCATTTAGTTAATGTTTGCCAACCCTGTGATTTTTCATTAGATATATGAACACATCAAAATGTAAATGCAGCTCAGATACTTAAAAAAGAATGGAACAAAAATAAAACAAATCACTAATTTCCTACCGGAGTGCTTGTAGGAATTGACATTATAGAGATTGTTTGGCTCCTTGCTAAACTGCACCATGGCAGTATCGTTACCGACCGAATTGCTTCACAAGGAACGCATTGTTCTTCTTCACAATCTCCCAAATGAGTGGGCCAGGGACGGTGACCATCAGTGCTGCTGCAAGGTATAAAAAATTAAAAGGAAAGAAAAGGAACTATGACATCAACAATCGAAACTAAGAGGGCAATGCACTCAAGTAGAACAAAGCCTTTAATCAAACAAACAAAGATGTCAGAAACCAATAACAATTAGATAGAAGTTCTTAAGAAAGAAAGAAATAACATCACAGACCAGCAAATCACATATACTAAGAAAGCATAGTTTATCTCATGCCATTGTCAACGGATAAAGTGCGGGGAAAATGACTAAACATGTTAACTTGTACCATCAACCGATCAAAACGAAACGAATACCAAAACTTAGATAACAAATGAAGATCAGAGATTCTAATATATACCTAAAAATCACCTAAAAGGATCACGAGAGACACAAAAAAAAAAAAATGCAGATATAAAGAGAATCTTTTAGTGGAAATGACCAAAATGATAGACACAATCGCTCGAGAACAAATGCAAGTTCAAATCGCTAAAAAATACACATAAAAATAGCAAAGTAAAGAGAGTTTCAGATGCGAACATTAGAACAGCGGTTACAGGGGCAAAAAGAGATCGAGGAAATTTTTTTAAAAAAAATTAATTTTTAAAATTAAAAATTTATTAGATTATACGACGATTTTAACTCTCTTTTTTTGTGTGTTTATGTTTTAGAATCTATAATCCGGTTGTATTTTGGTGTAGCGAAGCAACAATTTGTGGGATCCGAACTTTGCTTGTTTTCTTAAGATCCAGACGTGTACTCCAGTGTGAACGGTAGCTTAGATCGTAGCAATTTATCACCGTCGGATTGCTATTCTTGTTGTCTATCTTATTTGAGATTGGAGACAGCATCAAGGTGGATCCTTCACAGGAGGGAAAGCATTAGTGTGGCGATCGATGACTTCTCAGCCCTTGACTTTGAAATGACAACCCATAGTTAGCCTCCTTGAACCGCCGCAGAACAAAGCTTAACTGATCTGGTTCGGACGACGTCGTTCCTGCCTCTCCACTAGCAAGGTATTCGCTAGCAAGTCTCAACTACGCTACTAGACCGCAGGGCGAGTTCCATCTCTTGTTTCTCTTGGGCGTCAATAAAGCAAGAACGAGGTATTAACATTACTCCGTTGCTTGCATGTACCACCTCCCTACTCTTCGCGCAACGTAGTTTGGTCCGGGAGCAGCTAATGCGGAAGAGCAACGCGGCGAGGTTTCACGAGGCAACGCGTTCGCCCACCTGGAGGTTACGATACAATCCAAGACGACGTTCAGTTACAACCGCTAAACAACGATGACACCCTAAATTAATCACCGAATTCAAATCATCAAACTATCCCCAAATGTATCGAGTTATTAATTAACAGACGTTCCATGAGATCACTGCAAAATGCTACGAAGAGAAAAATAAAGCTTCTCCTTTATTTCGGAAACACTAGAATCCCAATATCCTGTCCTTCTCCGAGTCCAAGCTACAGCAACCTACAATCGGACCCGAAGCATAAAGAAACTGACATCAGCAGCAGCAGATTACCAGATGATGACATAACCGGAACTGCAAAACTCTATTAAGATCCTCGAAGGAGCATGCTTACTGGTAGTTTAGGCGGACAGCCTAGCTCTCAACTCAGATGCCACTGCATCGATGAACTCTTCAGTGTTCAGATACTGGGCTCGGGTAACACTGCAAACGTTTTGAAGTCATTAACGAGAGTCATTGAGTTTACAAGGTGGAATTGAAAGGCACCGAGAGGGTCTGACAATACCTGGATCCGTGGATGAGAAGGGCCAGATCTTTGGTCATTTTGCCAGATTCCACAGTTCCAACGCAAGCCGCTTCCAATTTTTGGGTGAAATGAAGCAACCTCGTGTTGTCATCAAGCTTTGCCCTATCAAATCACCAAGGTATTCAAGGCTTCAGCATGGACGTTTAAGATACCAACTAAAAGACCTTCATGCTCAGTAATTCATTTGAGTAGGCATAATACATTTATAAGCATCAGAAGTCATAATCATGCTTTAGAAATACAGAAGAAGTTTATGTCAAAGCTGAAATTTCCAACCATAGCTGCCAATTGGAAAGATAGCAGGAAGTCCATACCTGTGAGCAAGCCCTCTGGACCAGGCAAAAATAGAGGCTATACTGTTTGTACTAGTTTCACCACCCTTTTGGTGAACACGATAATGACGGGTTACCGTTCCATGTGCAGCTTCCGCTTCAATGGTTTTCCCATCAGGGCACACCTAAAACACATGCCATTTTTTCGCAAGCAAGTTAGCATCCCTATATGGAATCAACACAATAGGAAATGAAATAGTACTTGCAACACTATTCTTCTGATGGTACACTGCAAAAGCACATTCTAATATAGCATTTATTCAAGGAAATGTGCAACACTTGGTAGTAGCTGATCAAGGTAGTTTATGATGAACCATGGCCTTTCTCTTTACAAAACAAGATATCATTAACAAAAAAAGCAAATCGCTTTATGACAAAAATGGCTGGTGATTTATTGTCCTCTCAACATTATGGCATACAACCATAGACATAAAAGAGTAAACATGTTCCGCCAGATACATAGACTTTTCCGATTACCAAAATATTCTTAAGGTGAATTCTCAATAACTATTGACTCAGCCATTAGTAAGCAAGGGGGCTCAATCTCCAGTTCACAAGTTAAAACAATGGGGTTTTACTAGGTGGAACTATGATATTCATAAGTTATGTTAATCTGGGATGAAAGATATAAATGAATCATTTTCCAATCCGAAGTACACTATTTTGTACAACTATACATACCAGCACTGATGTCATCAAACCAAGAGATCCAAAACCTGCAGAATACATAAAAGTTTATTTAGTGGGAGAAGTTTGCACTAACTTAGCATTTTGCAAGCATCAGCAACAACTGGACAAAAAGGCTTAAACTACGTCCCTTATAAAGGGACTGAGAAAAAGTTCCATTACAAATAAAATTAGTAGACAGAGTTTACACCTTGAGCTAAGAAGTCACTCTGCACATCTCCATCATAGTTTTTGCAAGCCCAGACATAACCACCTTCACTCTTTAGTGCATATGCAACCATATCGTCAATGAGACGATGTTCATACCTGTCAAATGAAAACGCCATGAGACACACAAAAGTTCAGAATAGACAAACAATACTAAGTAGTTAAAAAAAAGGCTAACCAGATTCCTGCAGCATCAAACTTGGATTTCCATTCAGCTTCATAAACCTCTTGGAAAATATCCTTGAACCTGCGGGATGAGTGATATGAAAGCAGTTTTTGACAAGTTGGTAAATCCTCTGAACATATCAGGGTACTGTTTCATTCAATTATATTGCTAAAATGATGTGAAGCAAGCAACATATTATTTATACCTTCCATCATATTTCTTCAAAATGGTATTCTTGGTGCTCAGATAAAGTGGCCATTTTTTTTGGTAAGCAGTAGCCATAGAAGCATCCGCAAAGGCACGAATTGACTGTACACAATCACAAAATAAAAAAAGGCATAACTATCACAGGTACAAGTGAGAATACGCCATGGATGAAAGAATTGAGTGAAAGTTCTAAACCTCATCGGTGTTGTACATTGATAAGGCAACTCCACCTGCACCAGTGAAGTTGAACACCTCTAGTGTAACCTCCTCATCTTTTCCTTCTGAAAGTGAAAAATAAGAAATCTTAGTAAACATTGATAAATATGAGGACTGAAGTACTTGGAAGAAAGTTGTATATTTTGACCATGCATGAAGTACCATCTCTCTTACCAAAAACTAATTTGAGCTTTCCAGGCCCTTTGATAACTGTATCAGTTGCACGGTACTGATCACCAAAAGCATGCCTTCCAATGCATATTGGTTTTGTCCATCCTGAGAAAGTAACTTATCAGACTGGCAGGAAAATTATGTTACTAGCACAAATCTAAAATATGTTGATATTTTTATGTACCTGGAACAAGCCTTGGGATGTTTTTACAAACAATTGGCTCTCTAAATACTGTGCCTGCAAAGACAATAGCATAATCTCAACAGTAATCATCAAGGCTTTGATAAATGACTCTGATGGACATGTTAGCTAACCATTCAAAATATTCCTGATTGTTCCATTAGGACTCTTCCACATGGATTTCAAGTTGAATTCCTTAACCCGAGCTTCATCTGCCATTATTCACATATATTAACATATGATTGCGATATGTAAATTTATTGTTCAATAGTTTGATGTGTAGGATCCCTAGTGCATCTTTACCTGGAGTGATTGTTGCACATTTGATTGCCACATTACATCTGCAAACAAAAAACAAATCAGAAGAGTATTGCTTATTGAAGACATCAATCAGCAATCAAGAAACCAGCCAATATCTACAGGCCAAGCATACACCCAACTGAACTTTAGAAATAAAAAGGTGTGGTTTTAGTTTGCTTCAATCATTTATTCCTCAAATATCAGATCAGCTCTCGATTTAATGATTATAAAATGAAACAGTTTGTTCAATTTGAGTTGACTGAAAGAAGTCACAGATAGAGGCACATGGAATACAGTTTCTTTATGCTTTTGGGTGGGATAATTCAGCTACCCAAAAATCTGAAAAGTGATGAATCAAAGTTGATCCAAGGTAAACACAGCCCTGACAGATGGATATACATTAAATGAGAGTACAAACTATGATGTCAGCAGAAAAATAAGGGTTCGAGCTTTGTAGAAAAGCCAAATGACAAATATATCAAAATCACATCATTTTTCAGTCATTTATGTACAGACATCAGTAGAAAATCATTACAAGTATAACAGGATACAATAGAGAAGAGGATGCCTACTTAAGGGTAGCTTCTGCACTTTCTATTGTGACTTTATCATCTGTAGCATCACGATTAGGTAGGCCCAAGTCAAAGTATTTGATGTCCAGGTCCACAAATGGAAAAATGAGCTGCATTATTGATCAAATCATTAGCACTGCATAAAATAATCTTGAGAACTCTTTAATGGTGCAACTTAAAAGGATATTGCTAGAGAAAAGGTACAGCAAGCAAAATAGGCAAGAAAACCATCAGCACCTTTTCTTTAATTGATTTCCAAAAGACTCGAGTCATCTCATCCCCTGACACAAAGGAATGGAACATATAGACAAATAAGTGACCTAGAGTTATATAAAAGTATCTCAATCAACTGCAGAGTTGCCATCTTAGACAGGCATAAGATCCTTGTGACAGAGTTGCCCAAGGATAGTTTAAGAATATTCAGTACTGATCTATTTGAAAAAGACTACTTTTATTGCATAATGGATGTTCATCCATATCATCCGGGAGTGAGATACAAGCATGCATATAAAAAAAAATTAAAATCAACCACAGTGATGCTAACTTATAGGGTACAATATCCATGCGACAAAAAGTTGCCAAATGATATAGTCTAAAAAGATTGCAAATAAATTAATTAACAACATCTAATATAAGACTGCTACTCTATGGCATAATTAACATTCATGGAAGAACATATAATTAGAATGATAAACCAGCCAGAGATGCCAAAGAGACATAATTTTGTTGTGATAAAAGTACATTCAGATTTCACAGTATAAACCATAAAATTGTGTGGGTCTGTACTTCAGCACATTTATTCATAGTTGAGCACAACTGTCACTAACAGCTAAGCTCATGGTCCAAGTTTCATACGCCAGCCTTTCCTTGATGAACAAAAGCTAGGAAGATTTAAGCAACAAACCTGTGGTTGACTTGTATTTGCTTGTTCCAGGTGAGAGAAATACTCTCATCTTCCTATTTTAATTTGATTTGACTCCAATAGGGGATCATTATCCATACTAAGTTACATCATCTATAGAACTCACACCAACGCTATTGAGCTTTATCTAAAGAAGCAGACATTTCCAAGCAAAACCCTTGCTTTTACAATTGATCTCCTATCTGTTACCATCATGGTACTGGAAGCATTGAATTCCAATGGTTCCTGGGAATTACATTTCACAGAAAATGAGATGGTCCAGAAAGGATTCCTTGACTTTTCAACCTATGCAGCACCCATCTTTCACCATCTTTGAAACTATTGCTCTAGATGGTTTGTACTTGATTTTATCAATTTGTAATGTTTTTTTTACTGAATTTGTTCCGTTACAATAAAATGTGTAAAAAGACACTCGTACGGACTCTAAGCTGAGACCTATTTTACTGCCGAACACTGCGCTAACAACCATAATGTCTCAACGTAGACTGTCCATCGGAAGGGCACACTTCTTCACTTTATTTAGTTGGGCATTACTTTTTATCTCCCTCACGTTTCTTGGATGAAACAATTTACTGGATGGTTCAAGTAAACCTTCATCACTAGATTTGTTGTCCTTATCCTGAATTCCCAAACAAATAATGAACAGTTGAAAACGGTGCTGTAAAATAGTACGAGTATCATCACGACAGTTCAAAAGCCACTAATCAATACACAACTGCTAATCGCTTTTCCTTGACGCAAAGCAAGACGACAACAAACTCTGAGTCTCGAAAAGACGAATTCCAGACTTTTAGTTAAGGCTAATCCACGAGCAACATCGAATCGCCAAAAATCCCACGGATCTTGAGAGGCAACAGACACCCCAAGTGAACAACTGAGCGATCTACAAGATCAAACGCTCGAGTGGCATGGATCATCGCATGATGCGCAAGTGAATCCACGACAACCAGGGAAAAATCCGCGGTAGGTGAGAACAACCATCGAGATCGCGCCACGAAGTCGCAGATCGAGGCACGACGATGGAAACAAACTCTACAGAGAAGCATCGATAAGTCCGGAATGGGCCGGATCTATGGATGCGGAAACCAACAAACATGGGAGAAGGAAGTCGATCGAGGGAGGGGGGATGGATCAGATATAAGAAGGAACAAAAGGCAGGCCTCACCGTCCATCTCGACGACGGGGTTCGCGACCTTGATCTTCTCGAACGCCATTTCGCGGATGCGCAGGCGACGTTCGACCAATAAGATAAGCGAGTAGAGGAGGCCGTGAAGCGGATCGCACCGGAGAAGGAAGGAAGAAGAAACCGGGGAAGCTGCCCTTATAAAGACGAAGAAACAGAAGGGTCTCGCTCGTCATACCCATTCTACCGTTGTCCACTCGTGGGCCCACATAATAACCCAATAAGTGTCCAATCGCAAGGGAGGAAGGGGATTGGGTGACGAAGGAAGCGTACATACAATAAGCGCAAGAAGCGTAGTAGTTTTCGCCGATCTTTTTCGAGGAGGACAATTCTGTTATTGTGTTGAATTCTCATGGTCCAATTGGAAATTAGTCACGAATCAAGCTGATCATGGTCCGAGGCGTCAATCCCAAAGCATATCAAACGGATGAGATTTAGAATGACACGCTTGGTTCCCCGAATCACACATAAAAATTTCCTACGATCAAAAACCTCTACGGGAGTATATATAAATGGATTGATGATTCGAATAATCAAGTCACTGAGATATACTTAGAAATCATGTATGCAAGGAAGCCATAATTTAGTATGGTGTAAGGAAACGATCACATTAAATCAAATGATGTTTATTCAAACTAAAATTTTGAAGAAATAAAATAGACTAAAATTTCCTCTTTTATGTAAGAGAGGAGACATTAAGACATGAATATATTCGATCATTGTTAATAATTTTGATTTTTCTTCTATATATTTATCCAATCAAAATTCTTCTCACTGTCAACCGCGATAGAGACCACTGAAAGGCTGTGTTCATTGAATGGAAGAGCAGCTTCCTCACCTAACCCTGCCAACTCCATGACCACCACCAGCGGTTGCCGCAGAAGACAAATGCGAAGGTGCGTATTTTAGTCAGATCACATGAGCATTCGTTGACCGCCACCCATCTTGACTTGATTGCCGGCAGATCGCCGCCATCATCACCGTCAGTTCGATGCAGCATTTGTTTCCCTGTTTCAACTCCTTCGTGTCGCAATCACCAATGAAACGGGAGGAAGTGAGTAAAGCATGCTTTCCTCGGAAACGATTCCCACCAACTTATCTGTTATGGATGGGTTTCGCCGATCACATCATCGATGGCGTAACCCAATAAAATGCATGAGATTGGATGGTCAAATGTCTCTCTCAATCATTATAGAAGCCAAATAAGCAGTCGCCACGAAAAGGAAAAAAATAGAAATATTTATATGCATAACCTTTGAAAATATGAAAGGACGATTTAAAAAAAAACTTTATTATTAATTTTTTTTTCCGAAGAAGAAAATTTTTCATATTTTTAATTTGATGCCCCATTAAATCTATTGTCTATAATTTTTTGATTTAATCCTCCATGTATTGGTGTGGGCGAATTATTGTAATATTTTTGAATAGTTTTATACTATTTTTATCACCTCAACAAAACAAAACATTATAAGTATGTTTGAAAATATTATAATCATAATCTATTAACGATACCTATTTGAAATCTTAGTTTAACATATCGATTGATTGCTATTATGTTTTCAGTCTATTTGACTAATTTATAATATTTTTAATAGATTTATGATGTTTTGTGGATGTATAAAAAAAATGGTGTGAGTCATTTTAAAAAAAAATCTAAGTGACACAATATTTTTTTATTGTTCTTTTTCTAACACCATTATGATACTTAATTTAACTATGAATTTAATAATGTAATGGGTTTATAGGCGTCCACATGGGTCATTTTCAAATAGACTTATAGTGCTTGTTTTATGTGATAAAAATAATATATGACTATTCGAAATATTATAATAACAATAATAGATTTTTCTCCCTACTTGGGTTATATTATTCTTAAACTATTAAAGATGTCTATTTGAATATTAGTTTGATATATCAATTGGTTTGTATTGTATTTTTAGTCCATTTGGCTAATTCATAGTATTTCTCAATATGCTTAGAGTATTATTTATAGAGGTAAAAAATACTATAAATTTATTTAAAAATAATAAATGGTATAATATTTTTTTTTCATTTTGTTGGCCTTGCTCGTACATCATTACGATACCCAATTTGAAGGTTAATTTTCTAATATAATTAATTTATATGATATTATGAGTCTAGTCATAATATCACATTACTGTGATATTTTAATGGTACACCTATAGACTGATCCATGGGGTCAAGGACATTATACATATAAAGGGTTTAATGGGAACCAAATAAGGAAAATATAAAAAAAAATTCTCAAAAAAAATATCAAAAAATAAGGGTTTTTTTTAATAATGTAATGTGAAAAGAGATTATTATTTATAACCGGAGCTTATTATTTAAAGCTCCCTTTATACTATTCACAATCCCTTAATATTCATAATCCCTTTAAAATATAATAAAATAATATTTTATTATTCATAACTCCTCTATTTTTATTTTTATTTTTATTTTTTTTCCCTACCCCTCAATTTTGCCTTGCATTCTGTTGTCTTTGACTCTCTCCGCCACCTATGTATGTTATCAAACAATTTGTAAATACTTAAGAGATGAAATTTTTTGAGTTAATACAATTTATCTGGAAGATAATATCTTTTGGATTATTATAAAATATACATAACTCTAAAAATATTAAATCATTGCAACAAACATCAAGAACTATTTCTTATCTCATCTTCTTTAATATCTTTAGTTCATCGCATTTCATCATTTATTCTCTTAATCATTTTATACCACAACTAATGATTAAGACAATGATGTGGAGAATAAAAAAAAAAGACAAAAATGAGTTGCAAGTAAAAAGTGAAAAAAAGTTATTAAAATTAAGAGCATATATATCTATTCACAAAAAGAATAACTTATGAATATTCAAAGTTAGGATTGTAAATAACAAAAAAAAGATTGTAAATTGTAATCTAGTATATGACCCACTCTTTGTTATTTATAAACTTGTTTTCTGAAATTTTAATTTTTTTAAAAAAATATTATTTTTAAAATATATATAAAGATATTCCTTCTCCTCTTCTTCTTCTATTTCACTTCTTTTTTCTTTTTATTATGCTCTTTAGAGGATAGTATCAAGAGGATGACAAACATGTTAAAAGGCATCGAGTAGTGTCAGAGTAGAAGTTAAGAGATGGTAATCTAGGATATGTAACATATGTTAGAAGAGTATCAACGATGGTAAAGTGTGTATGTAATAACTACAAGGGTCGAAGGAAATATGATGTTTCTCTTTTTTTCCTTTACTTCACTTTTTTTATTTTTTTCTTTTGCTCCTTGAATGATAGTATTGAGGGGATGACAAATAGGTTGAAAGGCATCGAATGATGTTAGAGTACAAGTTGAGGAATGATAATATACGATAGATAACACATACTAGGGGAGTATCGATAATGATAAGGTGTGTATGCGATAATCGCAAGGATTATTGGTGTTAGGACCAAAATTGATACTAAGAGTAGAGGAGGGGTGGTGGGGGTGGGGGCATTTGAATTAGTGCTATCAGAAAAAGACATCGATTTGAAACTTTCAGCTTGATAAAATCATATCGAAAATATATTTAACTTGAACACGTTCATAAGAGAGTAATAATCGAGTAGAGCAATTTGCAATATAAGTAAATAACAAAGAAGAGAAAGGGAGACACTAATTTTATAGTGGTTTGATTGTTTTGATCTATATCCACTCCCGATTCCTCTTCCGTTAAGATCGCTAGTGTCCACTAACGATCTTTCATTAATGGGTGAAGATCAACTACCATTACAACTTTCTTTTATAAGTGTTCTCTCACACACCTCTCCTAGGACTAATTCTAAGCTCTAGGAGGGGGGACTTCTACACTTTAAAAGATTACAACCTTAGAATAATAAAGTTTTCGTTTTCTTTTCTTACTCAATTCTTGTTGTTCTAAGCAAGAATAGCAGAAATATTTATAGACCCCAAATGATTTCAAAAATGAAGTCAAAATTTCAAATACTCCGAGATCTTAAGATGTTGACGGTATCACTACCTGCAGCATTGATACTGGACAGTATCATCACCTAAACACTACCTAGAAGATCGAGCCTCAAGTGCTTCCACCACCAACCCTAGTGGTGCTATCTCCTAATATAACTCTAGGTCACCGTTTGAGCCTTCCTCTTAGTGTAAAATAATTTCTATTCCGACCTATTTAACCTCTAATTGAGTTAGTCTAATTACATTCAAAACCAACTCAATTAGACCTCTAAACTACTTCGACAAATTATTACAAGCATTAATCACAAGTTGTCCACATGTCATTGATTTATCCGATGCTTCGTTCGAACCTTCAGCGCATCGTATTCTCTTGCGATATATTGCCCAATTAACATGTTGATATTTGTAACTAAATTAATAGAGTTATAAATAATAAAATATTTATTTTATTATTTTTTAAAATTATAGATAATAAGAAGGCAGTTAATAACAAAAAGCGACTCTATATAGTTAAGCTTGCTATGAAAATAACATAATTGCCTGTCCAAATTTTTATATAATAGGTACATATATTGGATTTAAATATTTAAATTTTTTATATGCATCAGTCCAACTGTAATCCTTGCAATAAATGTTATATATCATTTTTAATTACGCCCACAGGCAAGTTTATAACATTTATCAATTATTTGTTTTTTATTTTTAAATTCAGGTTTATATTTAATAAAAACAAATATAAAAATTAATATAATAAGAGAGATACTTAAGCAACATTTTTTGAGGCTGTTAGGATGTTGTTTCAATCATCCATTAGTGGAGATTAACTACAATGCAATATATATATATATATATATATATATATACGTATATATATATATGTCATTAATTAATTAATTATATATATATATATATATATATATACACACACTATTGGGAAATGTACCGCTTACCCGAATGGGCCACAAGGAGGCCGTAAAAGGGGGAGAAGCACAGGTCCATCAGGGAATCCCGCATCGCTCCCGAGATGCGATCGTGACCGTCCGATCAACTGATCCTGCTTCCGTAGCCCGTCTATTTAAATCATCCCCTTTCACGTGAGACTACTAGGGTTTCTAGCTGCTGCGTTGGGCCCCTCTCTCTCTCGCACCCTCTCGTCGGCGGAAATGGTGAAGGGGCGACAGGGCGAGCGCGTCAGGTGCGATTGGAACCTCGATCCCATGCCCTTGCGCTCAATTCGTAACCATCCTGTTCTCTCTGTCTTTCCTCAACTTTTTCTCATCATTACGATGTTCGTTTGATTTCTATTTTAGGTTGTACGTTCGTGGGACAATCCTTGGATACAAGAGGTAGGTCAAGAGCGTCGCAGGATTTGGCTTAATTTTTCGATTTCTGTTGGCTCTTGTCTGTTTTTGACGAGGGGTGGATGCATCAGGTCGAAGTCGAACCAGTACGAGAACACCTCGTTGGTTCAGATCGAGGGTGTGAACACCAAGGAGGAGGTCGCCTGGTACTGCGGCAAGAGGATGGCGTACATATACAAGGCGAAGACGAAGACCAAGGGGACGCGGTACCGGTGCATATGGGGCAAGGTCTGCCGCCCCCACGGGAACAGTGGAGTGATTCGCGCCAAGTTCAAGTCCAACCTCCCGCCTAAATCCATGGTCAGGTTCACTTCTCGTGTCGATTGCAGCTTTAAAGGTCGCACTTTTGCTTACCGTTTGCATTGCTTTTATATTTGTAGGGTGGAAAGGTCAGGGTTTTCATGTACCCCAGCAACATATGAGGTGAGCTTCTATTGCCATTTGTATTCGAAAATCTAAATTGTAGAAATGTACTTGTTTTTGTTGAGCGCCTTTTCATCTGCAACTATCTCTTGAAGTCATCTTTTGTTCTTATGAGCACCAAACATTGGAAACAGCTTAGGGTTTTAAACAAGTCCTCATGTTATACTGCAGCTCCTGTAGTGGTTTAGAGATATTTGTTTGTTAACATAGTATCTTGTACTACTGGTTTCTTCATGCTTAGAATGAGTTTTGAATGAGTTATACGTTCTTAAAAATGTTTATACTACTAGCATACAACAACAATAATAATAAAGCCGTAAGTCCCAATTATTTGGAGTCGGCTACATGGTTCTTTTGTCGTAATTAAGATCTATATAAAGTTATATGTTTAGTTAAGCTCAGAGTATTTAAATATTTATTTATAATTTTTATTAAAATATTTTTAAATCTTTTTTATCTCTTCCCATACCATTAATAATTAATTGTTTCACCTCTTTTGACTATTGCATTTGGAGATCTCCTCAGCACATGTCCATACCATCTTAAATGGATTTCTCTTATCCTTATCTTTTATCGAAGCAATATTTAGTTGTTCACGAATAAAAGTATTTTTTTTCCTATCTTTTTTAGTAACTCTACACATCCATTTTAACATTCTCATCTCAACAATAGAAATTTTTAATCTATATTATTTCTTAACTAGTCCAAAACTTAGATCCATAAAGCATTATTGGTCTTACAATTATCATATAATTTTTTTTTAATCTTAAAGGTATTCAATGATCACACAAGGCTCCTGACGTCCTTCGTTATTTTAACCATCCTAGTTTTACTCTATGAATAATGTCTTCATCGATCTTTCCATCTTGTTGAATAATTGATCCAAGATACATGAAGCTTTTACTTAAATAAACTATTTGTTCATCCATTTTAATTATATTCTCTTGTTTATTTTTATAATCACTAAAATTATATTTTATAAATTTAATTTTAGTCCTAGTTAGCCTAAAATCTTTAGTTTTCAAGGCTTGTCTCTATAACTCAAATTTATAATTAATTCCATTTTGTCTCTCATCAATTAAGACAAAATCATTAGCAAATACCAAGGAGGTCTACCATATAATTGGTTGGTAAGTTCATCCATTATCAATGTGAAAAGGCAGGGATTTAATGCGGATCCTTGTTGTAACCTATACTAATAGGAAACTCACTAGACACAAACCTTATAGTTCTAACACTAGTAGCTATATTATTATATATATATATATTTAATAATATTAATATAATTAGTGGATACATTTTTTTAAAAGCCCATCAAAATAAATCTCTAGGAATTCTATAATAGGCTTTCTCTAAGTCAATAAAAACTATATGCAAATCGTTTTTTTCTCCTTGTGCTTTTTCATGAATTGTCTTAATAAATAAATAGTTTCTATGGTTGATCTTCTACTCATAAAATCAAATTAATTATTAGAGATAGTTGTTTCAAGCTTGATCCTACTTTTGATAATTCTTTTCTAAAATTTCATAGTATGACTCATGATTTTAATTTTATAATTTGAATAATTTGGTATGTGACACTTATGTTTGTAAATTGACACTAAAAAACTCTTTCTCTATTCAACATACATTTTTACTAATCTTATGATTTTATTAAATAAGCTAGTTAACCAAGCTACTCCCTTGGCCCATAAACTTTTTTCAGGCCTTAGTTGGGATACCATCATATGCCACACTTTTAGCTATTTTCATATTTTTTAATACATCGTTTACTTCATTGGTTCTAATTTATGAGTAAATTTATGATTATTAAATCTATCACTAATATTTATCATTAAATCTAAGTTTTGTGTGGAATATTCATTAAATAATTTATAAAAATATTTTTTTTATCTTTTCTTAATCTCATTATCATTAACAAGTATTTGTTGATCTTTGTTTTAATGCATCTAATATTATCTAACTCTTTATTTTTTATTTTCCTAGTTTTAATGATTCGATATATATCTTTTTCATAATCTTTAGGTCCTAATTTATTATAAAAATTATCATAAGCTTTATATCTCGCCATACTAGTAACTTTTTTAGCCACTTTTTTAGATTCTTTATATCTTTTAATTTTTTTCTTATTTTTACAATTTTGTCAATTTTTAAAACATGATTTTTAGTAAAAAAATATTTTTTGAACTTTCTCGCATCACCATCAACTCTCTCTTAAGGTTACACTTCTACTTTTAGTTCACCAAGAATCTCCTTTGTTAAGCTCCTAATTTTATTAACTATTGTAGTCTTAATAATATTAATATTATCCTCATCTAAGTTCCAAGGTGCCTCCCTTTCCATATTATTTTTAGAAGTATTTACATTATCTTTAATATTCCATCATCTAGTCTTAGTAATTTTTTTGATTTTTTTTCTTCTTTCATTTCTACAGTAAATATCTAATATCATCAACTTATGTTGATTTGTCAAACTTTCGATAACTTTATAATTCTTACAAATTATTTTATCTACCTTTCTATTGAAAAAAAAGTCTATTTTATTACAGTCATTATTACTCTTATAAGTAATTGAATATTTCTCTCTTCTTGAAGTGAATATTTACAATTATAAGATCATACGAAGTTGTAAAATCCAAAATCATACTATCATTTTCATTTCTCTCCCTATAACCAAAGCTCTTATGTACTCTTTTATATTCATAATATGTTTTCCCTACATGATCATTCAAATATTCTCTAATTATAAGTTTTTCGATTATAGATATTTTTGATTATACTAAGTTTTAAATCCAGTCTATTAATTTCTTTATGTTTTTTCCTTGTCCATTTAGTCTCTTATAAGCAAATAATATTTATTTTTCTTCTGATCATAGTGTCTACTTATTTTTGTACTTTCTCTGAAAGTGTTCCTATATTCCAAGTTGTTGACCTAACTCTTTGTTCTTGGACTAACTTTCTTACCCTCATTTGTCCAAAACAATGAGAGAACCCTTGTCTATTTGGCACCACATTCTGGCTTTGATGTGATGGGCTGCATCTGGACAACCTCCTAGCCCACTGTTTGCAATTTGGGACACCTAGGTGGTGAATGTGTTTTGCTTCACTTTCGGGTGATGACTTAGCTCTATGCTGAAATCGTTTAAGAATCCATATTCATGAGATCTGACATAGTTTTATGTAGGTTGTCAGTGACCTAACGCAATCCTCGACCTTTTTCATTCATGCTTGGGACTGGCATTGGCAGTGCTTATATACAAATATATGTATGTATATATATATGTATATATATGTATGTATATATTTGTATATATGTAATGTTGTACAGAAGAATGCATGATGAAGACAGAGTCATGTAATCACTCAACAAAGAGGATGTTTATAGTGGCGAAAGATGGATTACACATTTGATGGTGCATGACAACAAATAATGAGTGATACCTTATCCTGAATCAAAACTTGCAATGTCAAGTAAAAAATCTCACCTTAGAATTGAAGTTACTAGCATGATGCAGGTTTTTCTGTTTCTTGAGATGGGAAAAAATGACATCTAGAAACTTAACTGGAGCCAACAGTTATGACCTACATCTTATTAGAAGAAGGTTCGCAATATACATACACCACATTAACATTTTGGATGAAAATTATTGGCAATGTTTAAAATAATAAACGGATTAGAAGATTTTCTCTCACTGACATGTTTGCCACAATCTTTTATGTGATTGAATGCTTTATCTAAAATCAAAAATCAAAATGTGTTTTATAATTGGAGGTTAACCAAAGAACATGTTTGCTTTCCTTGTGTGACATATATTATTTAAGTGGAAAGATGATAAGTTGGCCAGAAAGGTGATTGATTGAAATTTGGACAACTGCTGGTGTTGGTACCTAAATGTTGTTGTCACATGCCTTCAGCTGTCTTCAGCTGGTGTTTTTTGTTCAAATTGGAAAATGACAACTCTCTTGGAATGTTCCAAGTATAATTTATGATTAGAAAATGTTACTCAGTTACCTAGAGCTATATGAATTAACCGAAAATGTTACTTTGTATGTCCGTTTAATAATCCATATAAAAAGCTCAAAGTACCAAGAGCATTAAGCAAATTGATGACGCCTTGTGTCATGATTTCACTTTCATGTCTTCTACTACTATTGATTTTGGCCAGGTGAAATACATATCTGTTCAACATATTAGGACCAGCTCGTATGATTTAATGTTATATATTGATGATTTAATGTATATCATGGCATGTCTTAAAAATGGACCAGCTAACCTAGCTGTGAGTAATTTGATGCAAGCCATGACCTTTTTTCCCCCCAAGATGCAAGCCATGACTTACAAAGTAAAACTACTCTTATGAACCAGTAACCAAGCTCTATGGCATACCTCATGTTCAAACTGATGATGACCTAGAATGTTCCATGTTTCAGTATTATGGTTGTTAATATTGGTGCTGATCAGGAATATATTTCTTCAAATTTGTCTGAAAATCATTAAAATTAAGTGCCCAATAATATCACTGTGTAAATATCGAATATTAATCTTGAACTGAAGGTGGCTTGTTACAACGTAAAAATAAAATTATTACAGTAGATTTTCTTGAGAAGTTCTGAAGTTTTCACCAAAAGCTAGCATATATTATTCCTTGGTGAACTATCATATATTTTTTTCACTGGAACTTTCTTTTCCATGTCATGCATGTGTGCTCCTAATCATGTATAAAACAAAAATATCAAAAAAAAATAACACACAATGATACCTGTGAAAAGCCCTAGTTCAGGATACAAGAGTCGCTGAAGGCACTTGGCTTTATATGGATGTTTGAGTTGATAAACTGTCCCAAGTGGAATGTATCCTCCATGAAGGTCAATACAAAACAGCTAACATGAGTGCAGGAATGTATAAACGGGTTTGTTACTACGGTTATGTTGAAAGTAATTTTTCATGCGCAAGGTAACATGGGTGCAGGAATGTACAGATGTGTCTGTTATGGAAATGTTGAAAGTTATCATTGTAGAGATTTATCATTTATGTAGTGTGTTTTCTGCTTATGATGTGTTATTAATTCAGTTGGCATTATTACCTCTTTATCTGCATATCTTGGTTTAATTCTGTTTCTTTTTCTTTTTCTTTTGAGCTGTCCTGGAAAATGAGGGGAGTAATATTCTAATGTTGACTTTTGAAGTGCATGTATAACACCTGCTTTTGTCTTCCCCTGATTAGGTGAATTGGTGCAATAGAGCAGATGTTTTTTTGGCAGCTGTAGCTGGGATTTTAGTGGGACTGGACGAAAAAGCGAATTCCAAGTTGGTGTTGCAGTTATTTAAGTTTTGATTATTTTCTATTTATGTGTTTTTTCTTTTTGGGGAACTTAAACATTATTTACTAGCAATGTCAGTTGTCAAGGATAGCATTAGCTAATTGCAAAAGAAGTTATTTATTCCTTTCTTCTCACTGTTAACATTACAGTGAAGTCATCTGCAGTTGAACCTTTCCATTTTTGAATTCAGATTGTTGATTGAAATTGCTTTCATTCTTTTTAATGCTCCCCTGCTGAGTCTCAGCCACTCCCAGATGGATAATGTATTGGTTGTTTTGCACAGCTTAATACATTTGCCAATGCAGCAGTTTGTTTTGTTCATTGTGACCGCAGCAGTTATGCTGCGGTTGATTGAGACTGTGACGCTGATAAATTGGTTTTGCTGTATGGACAGATGATGAGAACGACTCTTCTTATCATCTGTAGCAATTGATTCTCCATGTTTTGCACCTACAGAACCTGTAGGTGCAATCACGAAGGGAGTATATTATATATGGATGGCAGGGGACATTTGCATGGCTAATCAACATCAGAACCAATGGGTGGCTCGAGTTACACGCGTCGTAACAGTAGTGCGCAGCCCGACGTGGCACTGTTTCTGATGCGTCTCTCCTCTCTCTCTCTCTCTCATGAAAGAGAGGAGGAGAAGCGATGGCAGCAAGATTTGGTTAGTGTGGATGCTGCGCCCGATTCGACCCCGTTTTGGGCGCATGCCTCTGTGACGGGAAGCGAAAGGACGAGAGCGCTGTAATTTTCTTGTCGCCGGAGAGATCGCATCATGTCGAATGCGAGAGCGCAACGTTTCATGGTGCTGACGCGACAATGACACGGTGCTAACTAATTTTTGGGTGATCCTCGCCGTCCTGACGAACGCATCGGCGATCGGTGCTTTGTTACATCAACAGCAGCATGTTGGTGACGCTAAGCACATCTAATTGGCTTCTTATGTTAAGTTTGACATGGATTATAATGCATGGTGGATCTGATTCCATGTCACAAAAATCATCATTTTTGTGATTGAACTCGTGGATACCGTGGTGACACAAAAATGATAATATTAACTATGCTTTTAAAATATTCTCTTTTTATGGTAAGAAGCATCTTCGTAACATGTGGATATTCTATTTTGAAATGATAATATTCAGAGTAAAAACACCTCTTTTCTTGACTTAATATGTGGATTTCGATATAACATAAAATGATAAAATTAATTATGTCCAATATACCACGATCAAGAAGTATTCTCTGAATCATTCCTTATTGGAAAGCCTCGACTACACTTTTGGATCCTATCCTACTAATTTATACATCTAGAGCTCCATCTCAGCAATTATTTTTATATTTTGTTTTTTTTTAATTCTTTGATTTCTCCTTCATTGAAGTTGGTATGGTATGACTTTTCAGCAGCCCTTGAGGATTTTGCATGCAATAGTGTGTGTCAATTATTGCTTTGACATTGTTACACATGGGATGATCAAACACTGCATTTGTTTCTGTGAAACCTTCCTTTCCATCTCATTAAATTCCTTGGAATGAAGCATCTCGATGTGATTTCAACAGCCACGACTTTGCCTTGCCGGCTCTCTATCTCTCTGACTGTCCCCATGGGAGATCGATAGCCTTGCTAGTTTTATGTGTTGCAGGCCCTAACCCACCCGAGAACTATAGAAAAATAAAAAAGTGTTATGTTTCTTTCGTTCATGATATTTTCTTCATGCATAATAACGATAACATTTCTCTTGAAAAACAATAAAAACAATGAGCTGGTTTGGTAATGCGAATTTTGACAGATCATAAAACCGAGTCATGAAAATAATCTCTTTATGTACGATCATCCTTCATTAAATATTTTATGCTTCATAAATGTTCAAAAAGAAGATTTCAAACAAAAAAATAAAAAGGAACAAATGATCCACAAGTAGTAAATTCAAAGACATAAAAATGCCTTATTTCTGGTTGGTAAATGGATATAACATAATTCAACCAAGTAAAATGCACAATTAAGACACTAATTTGCATGCCTAAGACAATTAGTTTGCAACTTCCTCCCTACCCTAATTTCGTGACATGTCTCTGTTAATGTTATTGTATTCAAATTACTACTATTCTCTATCCTTTTTCTTTATTTTTGTCCAATCCATTACAACTCATGTGCTAATAATCGATCACACTTCTCATCCAACATATATCAACTGAATCCTACAAATTTCCGGTCCGATTTATTTTCCTTTTATATTTTTGTAAATTATATGTGCTAACACATGGATTAACTTGCAAATAAATATATTTATCCATTGTTTATTGTTATTGGAGTTTTATGATCTTCTTCGAGTTATATATCTTTATATTTTTATTTTTATAAATTACATTTGCGAAATTTATTATTATTATTATATGGATTAAGACTAAATCTGATGATGGTGATGCACACAGGGACAGTGTCAAAATGGCTATTTTGTGGATCCCACACGTAAAGAAAAGTCAGCGGTGGGCTCCCATTCTCATGATTCATCAGAGTTAGAGAGTCAACATGGCTATTTTGTGGACCCCGCAGATAAAAAAAAAAAGAGTCAGCGATCGGCTGCCACTTCTCGGGGGACATCAGAGTCAAAGAGTCAAAATGGCTACTCTGTCGACCCCACAAAGACAAGAAAAAGTCAGTGGTCGGCGCCCACATCTCACGAGACATAGTGGGGAAGGCACAAGCGTCACGGCGGCCATCCTATTTCTTCAAACCATCTCTAGGAAACGAGTCAGAGTCTGAAAGCAAGCCAAAAAAATTAAAAAAAAGAAGGATAAAGAAAGAGAAGAAGAACAAATGTCAATCTCGGTCACCATCCAATTGAATTCAAAATGTCAACGGAAGCGAGCCCAAAGCTGGGCTTCCTTCACATTAGTTCTCAGAGCTACACCTGATTGAGGAATGCAACCGAAGACAAACATGTTAATTTGGCTCAGACTCTCAAATGTTTGACATATCATTATTATGTTATCGAACAACAACTCGACTACGACTCGTTTAATTAATTAGAATCACAAGAGGGAAAGGATGAGCACCTGTGGATCCTTTTTCCATGCAGATTGAGATGGAAGGAGAGAGGAAAAGCCATGCTTTTATGGCCAGAGAAGTCTCGTGGCTGTGGGTCTTCCTTCATATCAGTTGCATCTTGTCAATCTTTTTGTCTCTGCACTGCAGAAGCCACCAACAATCTTCCTCATGTCCTTCAATTCTCTTCATACTGAAATGACACACTGTTGCTTATCAAGGGCAAGGCATAAGCTGCAAATTTTGATGCTTTTGACTGATGAACTACTGATCTTGCAAGCTTGTTGGTCTATGACGAGCTGCAGACGACCCATTCCTTTTCATAACAATGGAGATGGGCATCACCTGTTGAGGTTAACAATCTTAGCATCCTAAAGTGTGGTAGTACTTGATGAGAATGTTCTTTCGAGCAGTACTTCCCTTGGACAAATCATTCATGTAATTCTAATGGATTGCTATGTATAAAGATCAAATCTCTGTACATAGCACTTTAACAGTGATTCATGAGGTTCTTCTATATTCGACCATTTAATCCTACTATTTCCTCAACAAGAAATGACTTGAGACAGATTGCAGCATTGTCATGAAGATGAGGGATGATAACTGGTCGAACAGAGACTCTACTCAGCTTAGCAGATGAACCATGAAGTCTAAGGTGATAAATGAGCAGTTGGGTAGCAGATGGAGAGTTAATAGAAGGATGCTGCAAATATTGTAGGGAACAATATAGCCAAACAGATGTGTTGTTTCTTTCCTTGTAAATGCAGCACAAGCTACAACCTGTTTAGTGATTTTGGATTGTGTTGTTACCAGACTACCAAGTCAAAAGCCATACCATGCTTGACCATTTCTTTGAAAACCTTACCACACACTTGTTGACCAGTTCTTGGCAACATTGTTGACCAAACCTATTAAATGACCAAATGTCCTGCCAAGGAATAGCCTTCTATCAGCAATATTTTCTTGATGAAACCTAATGCCCATGACTACCATTGACATTCTTATTTCTGGAAGAGATGCTTAGACAACTGGTGTACTTGCTTATTCTTGAAGAAAGAAAGAAAGAAAGCAGAGTAAATTAAGTTGAGAGTATCTGATAATTTCAAAAGAATGTACACCCTAACAAAGTCAGTAACTGATAATTTCCTAACAATGTAACTTGTTGTCATCAAGAAATTATTTTGCTGTGTAAATGATTAAGAACAGGTCTTCTATGTCAAGCAAAGGGAAATAAATCATTGAGAATTATATGGAGTGCAAGTGTTATTTGGAAAGTTATATATATATATATATATATATATGTATATATATATATACATATATATATATATATATACATATATATATATATACATATATATATATATACATATATATATATATACATATATATATATATATATATATGTATATATATATATACATATATATATATACATATATATCACACAGAAGATAATGATTGGGGTCTCATCTAATTCTGGTGACTCTCTCTCATACATGTGTCCTCTTTCTGTACAGTAGTACTTATGGTTTCAGACTCTCAAAACAGGTCCCTGTCAATGACTCACAACTCGATACCCCTCAAAAGGTGCCAAGTGTTTGTCATGGACTTGTAATTTAGTTTGCTACTTCAATAACAATAAGAATAAAAAGGAGTAAGAAAGTCAATGGAGAATTGACTTGATGTGGGAATGGCTTGACCTCTCTCCTCTCTATTTGTAGAGATAATAAAACGCATTCCAATCATCTTTGTCTACAAATCCTGGACTCTTTACAAAACTAGCACAATAACATCTCCCATCCCACCAGTACTTCTGTTGCTTCATTGCAGTGACTCACAAGCTAATGTACTCCAACACTGCATGTGACCAAAGCTGTGTCTTTGCACACCTTATATTTTGCTAAACCCAAATAATGTAGCTTTGTTTATTCTCAAACACATGCTCTCTCTCTCTCTCTGTGTATTTCTCTGTGGGTAACATTTACAAGCTTAAGAGCAAGGTAAATCTAACATTAGATTCATTATTTAGTATCTTGATAGAATAATGCTTCATAGATGCTTCTGCCCTTCCCTCATCCATAAAAGTTCATTCTAATAGGATCATCCAGTGGAGCCTAAGCCGACAGAAACTAAGCTAAGCCCAAGCTATACAATTGAAAGCCAAGACTTGATGGCGATATGAACAGCTGGGCTCAGATATGCCAAAAGTTGGCTTTTGTCGTCCTATGCTCCTCCTGTGGCACACAAAGGGAAAAGCTTTGAGTGGGTCATGTTCTCACATAAGACTGTTCCACTGTTGGACCCAGGTGAGCCTCCAATCCAATCATCCTCTGTTCCCGAAGATAAGCAAACTTTCTTCTCCATTATCTCCTCAGACGCAGAGAATTAGGAGCAACAATTGAGAGCTCTCTGCTTATAAATACCCACCTCCCGTTCTTCCCACACCAGCATCCGCAGCAACATAAACCTCCTCTCTTTCCCTCTCTCTCTTCCTCATCTGCTACAGATTCCCACAGTACTCTAATTCCCCTGTTTGAACTCCACAAGAAGAAGAAGAAGAAGAAGAAGAAGAAGAAGAAGAAGAAGAAGAAGAAGAAGAAGAAAAGCCACTTACTTGGAGACTGGGGAGACAAAGAAACCCTGGAATCATGGACAGAACGATGGAAACCAGACAGCTGACGTCATTTCCCGGCGAGATCAGCGCCGCCTTATCGGAGATCCTCCTATCTGGCACGAACGCGCTCGACTCCATCTTCTCCCACCTCCCGCCGCCGCTCCTTGCTGCCCGGTACCCTTTCGCCACGCCCCTTGGCTCCGCCGTCTACCTCCGCCAGACGGAGCTGCTGCGGCAACGGCTCAGCACCCGGCCTTACGGCGGGGCTGCCCCGTCGCCGTACCACAACTCGGCAGCGGCGGAGAACGGGAAGACGAAGCTCTACCGGGGGGTGCGGCAGCGGCAGTGGAGGAAGTGGGTGGCGGAGATCCGGTTGCCCCAGAACCGGATGCGGATCTGGCTCGGCACCTACGACTCCCCCGAGTCGGCGGCGTACGCGTACGACCGGGCGGCGTACAAGCTCCGCGGCGAGTACGCGCGCCTCAACTTCCCGGCCCTGCGGGACGCCGGGGACTGCCCCGAGCGGCTCAGGTCGCTGCGGTCCGCCGTCGACTCCAAAATCCAGGCCATCTGCCAGCGCCTCGGGCGGCGCCGGGCGGCGAAGCGATCGGCGAGGGCGGCCGGCGAGATGGCGAGGTCAGCCAACGCGGCTGCGAAGGCCGTGAAGGACGCCGAGGCGGGCGCGTCGCAAACGTCATCGTTAACGTCGTCGTCGGCTTGCGAAACGGACGGCGTGTGTTCGCTGGCTGGGATGCCATCCTACGATCCAGAATTAATTTGGGAAGTGCTCGCTAATTAATAAGTAAAAGAATTATTATTATTATCAATAACTTAATAATTAATGAGATCATCATAATAGATTTGGATCGAATTAGCAATGAGCTCAATTTATACTAAGCTCTAACAGTTAGTTGAAGGTGTTTGGCCAACATCAATTTAATCATCATATATTAATTGTAATTGATTAATAACTCGAGACAAAATTAAAATCAGTACGATTGGATTCGAATTAAAGAATAGTATTTCTCAAATTTATATCCTTTCAAATTAAACTATTGATGACTCACTCGATCGAGATAGTTATACTGCAATTTGTATATGGAGAACAGTGTGTTCTTCGTTAACATCACAGCAGGGGAATGAAAGCTACCAAAATGTTTATGCTGCAAATGCTGCCAAAATGTGTTCCTTAAACCACATTGGAACAGTGTGTTCTTCATTAACATCACACACTGAGATCAACCATTCAACCCACCATCTTTTACAGTCTTTTGGCTCGCCTGTTTCACTTGTTCTACCCCATATATCACCACACTGAGCGTCAAGTTTCAGGTCATGCTGTGCTACTTATCCTCTTCGATTATTGTGCTTTCTGCTCTTCCTTCAGCATCTAATCTTCACACACAAAGATCAAACCGTCACCCTTTTCTACTTTCTCAGACATTTTTACAGTCATGCACTCTGCTGATTGATCTCTGACTTGGTATCATCATCTCAGGACTTCATTTACCACCACCACCACCTTAAGCTCTGTTGTTTTCTCCTTTTTTTTGTCTTCTTCTCCTCCTTCAGCACCAAAACTTCACATTCAAAGATCAAACCATTACCTTTTTCTACTTTCTCAGTCATCGACTGCTCTGATTTGGTGTCACACCACCATATGTTCTACTGTTTTCCCTGACTTGAGTGGAAGAGCATCAGATTTCAGGTTATGTTTGTGTTACTTATCCTCTTATATTTCTTGGTTTTTTTTATCTTAATATGAAACTTGACACACAATGATCAAACCTCCTACCTGGTTTTCTTAATCTTTCTTGATCATTTTCAGTCATAAAATCTTGCTAATTTATCCTGAAATCAGGTTTCAACTTGAAATGCTTTTGAAATGGCTAATTTGTGGAACTTGGAATATCTCCAAAATTAGATAAAAAGTATATTCATGAAGCTATTTGCCCAGAAAAATATTATTTTGGAGATGAATTAATATCACAAAAGCATACTATTAACAATAAATAAATAATATCCTTGGAAATTAACTCTATTGTGATACACTAAATCTGTCGAAATACAATGGATGGATTTGTTAATCTATCAAGAAATTAAGCTTCATGTGGACTAATATTATCAACTAAAGAAATATATGAATCACTTAGTTTTGTATCTGTATCTTATATTTATATTTACGAGTAAAAGGGCTTTAATAATAATTCATTATCTACATGATCATTATATGGAAAGCATCCATTTTTAATGAGCTTATTTTTGGGATGAAAAAGCTCCTTAAATTGATGAAG
The DNA here is from genome assembly GCA_024322285.1 of Musa beccarii. Taxonomy (NCBI): domain Eukaryota; kingdom Viridiplantae; phylum Streptophyta; class Magnoliopsida; order Zingiberales; family Musaceae; genus Musa; species Musa beccarii. The sequence continues at coordinate 12,215,135 of CM044399.1, forward strand.
AACAGATGAGCATTGTATTTCAACACAGATTTCAATAGAAGACTATAAGATTTTGGTCAATACCCACCATTTTGTATGCCCATTATCAGAATCAGGAAAGCTATCAAGAATTGTATCTTCAACAATTGTGATGAATCTCTAAAGTTCTTCATATTGTTAGCAGTCCTAACCTCACTGGTGTGATAGAACTTGAAACAAAATGGCAGGATGTATTTAATTAAAAATCATTGCTACAAATCTTGCTGGCCTTTTCTTGTCGTGATTTGAATTTGGAGCTCACAGTAATCACTTCTGGTTCTGCACTTCAGCAACAGTTCCTTCGACAGCTCTCTTTCTCTTCAGCCCCTTCTCATCAAAACATGGATCCTTCTTCATCTTCCAAAACCGTTTGATCTCCTCCGGTGTGCGGCCGGGAATTCTACCGGCTATGAGTTCCCATCTGCAGAAGGACATGTCTCATTTATCAAGAAGATGTTGAATCTGAACATGCCTGCTTGCTTAATGCGGCTCATAGTTGCTGACAAATACATGAGACCGTCCGTGGGATCTTTACCTGTCACCAACAAGCCTATGCATCCTGTAAATGAGATCTACTTCTTCCTCTGACATGTCAGTGAGCTCCCTCTCCGTGCTACTGACTTCCTCAGCACAAATCAATGAACCACTGACCAAGTTTGGAAACAGACTAGGAAGCAACGTGAAACCTTCAGTCTTTTCCTGATTGAGCTGGCGCTTCTCCATGGTTTCAGTGAAGGAAGAAGAAGAAGAAGAAGAAGAGAGAGCGGCTGTTCTGTGGTGCTGTTCCATATGGTGGAGAGATGTGTGTCTGAAACAAAACCTGGTCATATTTATGTACGTCCCTTCGGTCCTTTCTTGCTGTATCCTGAAGCTGACATCGGAACTATTCTTGGCCATTTCTATCTCAAATTTTATAGCTTGACAGCCACGTTTTCTTGTAACTTTTTGACACTTGTTTCAGATTCATTAGCTTCTCCTTTTGCTATATGAATGCAGAGATATGTAGCAGAAGCAAACAGTTTTTGAGCAAATCAGATTCTTCTGAAACAGCATGATGCAAACATGCAACTGCAAAACTTCCATTAAATGGGGAACATAACAGCAGAATTGAGTTAGATGCTGTGAACTGAGACTACCTGGATAGGTAACAAGATGCAGACATTTAATTGCACTAATAGTCACCTAATCCACTGTCGCAAGCTCATTAATGCACAACAGATAACAAAATTAGGAGCCCCTTCAAGTCTTTATCGGTAATGGATCATCAACTTATCATTTAGATGAGAATATACACGAAACTAATTCTAAACTTCAGTTACAAAGATGAACATTGACATCTAAATATTTTAAATTGGAATATACAAAATGTGATTTTAGTAACATTGGGAGTGCACTTGATATGGTTTAGTTTGATAGATAATAAGTTCTGTTGAATAAAAATTCTACATATTTTGGGTCAATTATTCAGCAAGATAGAAAGATAAATTAATTTTATTCATAGAGTAAAAGAACTAGATAGTTAAAATAAAAGAGTTTTTTTTATTACCAATGAGTTACTTTTAGATTAAAAGACGATTTATAAGATCGTTGCTATCTTATTGATCCGAGTGTTGGATAACTAAAAAATAGCATACACAAAAACTCACATCACTAACGAGAGCATATTGAGATACATGTATAAATTTAAAAAGATAGATAGAAAAATGAATACATTTGTGAAAAATTAGATGCAACTTGGAAAATGGATAAGATAAGAGAGACTCATGTAGCTTCAAAAGTTTCAAAAGTTTTAGAGGTACCATGTTCTCTACCGTAGTTGGCACTGGAATGGTCATATAAATTATTGACCAATCTTTTAACATCTCTAATTTTATCACCAATACCAATATTTACTCTTGGTCTTTAATAATAAATAGATAAATAATCTCCTAAGCCATCCAATCTAATACGAGAATAAAAAATGCAGGCAACTAAATAATGCAATATAATTTCAAGAAAATAATTTATTCATTTTAATTTCATAGTCATTATTATCATTTGTAAATCATCATCATATTCATATTCTTCTAATGCACCAATTATATTAATAAAAATAATTTAAAAATATGTGCAGCATGATAATAAACACTAGACAAAGTATATATCGCACTATTTTAAAATTTTTAAAATTCTTGTACACATTCTAATATCGTGGATATAAATAAACTTATCTAACATTATCTATAATAAAAGTACATAATAATTCTTGATATTCGAAAGTTTCTTTAAACAATTTATATGTAGAATTTTGGCTAAGAACATCGCTACGAAATCTTTTGGACCTTTTTTTGTCATTTAACTTGAAAAATCTAGCCCATTCTTTCTTTACTTGTGGATGACCCTATGAGAACCAAATAGCTTGGTTACTAGGAGAAACAAAAGTTTCAAAAGATCTAAATCTATCTTGTACATATAAATTCAAAACATGGCAAGCACGTCTTACACAAAAAAAAAGGCATCACCAAAAGTAAGTTGACATATTACTTATAATTTCGTAATTGAAGTTATAATATTTGTCGATGCATTATCAAAACTAATAATTTTTTTTAAATCAAATAATATTCTTCTAAAATTATTTTTATCTTTCTACAAATATTATCAGATGTATGTCATTTATCTAAAACTCTAAAAACAATAATACATTTTTGTATGGTCCATTCATTGCCTATCCAATGATAAGCAACTCTCATGTAGAAGTGCAGTGCATTATTTGCCCGTGATCACTCCAAGTATCAAAACAAATAGAAATACGATCGTTTAAAGCTCAAAAATATTTTTATAAATCTTTTTTTTAAAGATTATATCAAGCGTAAGTAAGAGTGCTACAAGAAACTTGTTACGTGACTTTAAATATCTTGATAATAATAAATAAATTTGATTTTTTTTTATACCAAAACTGAAAGATAAATATTCAACGACAACTAATCTAGCTAATGCTTTATGATTTTTTTCAATAAAAAAAATGAGAGAAGTAAAGTACCTAAAAATTGTGTTTCACTTCTTTCTATACTGGTTTACATTAGATGTTTCTTCTCGATATGTTTTCAAAATGTTCTATAGTCTTCTCGTTCTTTGAACTTATAGACTTCTTGAAGTATACCTAGAATATGTTCGACTTTATTTTGGCTTTCACTTGCCACCGAATTAAGAAAAGAGTAAAAAAAAACATAAGAGAGAGCTTGAGAGGGAGCGCAAGAGCGTTGAATGAGTACTTAATCAAAGGTATAAGAAAGAATGTAGAGTTTGAGGGATGTTTATTAATTTTTGAATATTTTGCTTTCCTAAAATGTTTCCAAAAGAGCCGTTATGTGATTGTTAGAAGGGCAAATATTTTTTTTAATTTTTTATATTTAATTATAAAATAACAAAAATACCCTCGATAAAATCATTTATATGATTATTGAAAAGGGTAAACTGGTCATTTGCTTGATCATTGGGCTAGACATGGACTTTACCCTTTGAGCCCAATGGTCGATTGACAAGATTTTTTTTTTTAAATCACTAAATCGACGATTCAAATCAAAACTAAAATCGCTAGATTCAGTCCTTGAATTATTAGTTTAGAAAAACTATGAATCGAAAGTGAATTTCGATTGTGGTCTCGGTTTGAATCGAACTATAGTTAAATTTGCATGTAATATGAACACGTAGCAAGGAGTTAAAAGATGTAAAATAATCAAGGAGGATAGAGAAATACCTTCAAATATTTTATTAGAGACTGAAAATAAAAAATATGGAACATTGTCTATCATCCAATAATGTCATCCACTGCCAAACTATGAGCTATGGTTCTCATATTTCTATTAATACGATTAAATTTAATGACGTTGATCTCTTCAGCCAACTTCTCGAGATGTCTTTTTAAAAAATCATAACAAGCCACCTAACCGAAGTATGAGTCCAATCAAATCCACATATTTATCCATCCTCTTCTTTTTGCGACGGGAAAGCCACCATATATCTTTTCTTTACCTAATTTTTTTTAATTTGAACTATGCTTTTCATCGGATACCTATCACATTCAATTATAATAGTAGAATTAAGATCATAGGTATTAGTGCTATATATCTTTAATCCTTTATAGTTATTTTTTATTATTAATCCTCTTCAGATTTTGCATTAGTCAAAGCACCTACTTATAGTTAGTAGTTTATACCCATCAATTATCTCATCAAATTAGATCACTAGTCGCTTCATCTTCCTCCAAAGGGAATTAGCATAACATGGAGGCTTTGCTTGTGCATTTTAGTGAGCATGTTATCTTCCTCCATTCTCATTTTCTTTCTTTATTGTTTGAGAAGGCAAATAAGAATGCAATTGTTTGAGAAATGACATTTGTAAAATGATAGGTGATGAAGTGTAGGAGCGCGGCTAAAGATAACATAAATAATTAAATATTTTAAAATTTTAAAGGTTTGAGATTTTATGAAATAGTCTTTTAAATAGTGATTGATGTTGTAGGATCAAAGTAAGTATATAATTAATGAAATAAATAATAGTTTGAAAGGTTGTTGACCAAAAGGTTAGTGGTATAAAGGCTTAATATAGGAGGGTGATAGTAATTTCAATTATGTATTTGTGTTTTCGTTTAATAGAGTTAACTAGTTGAAGTGTTTATAGTAGTGATTTAAGATATTGTATATCACATGATGAGAGACACGTTATTAGAGTTTGATATTCACATTCTCAATTACAATAAGTTATTTTAAAAGTAGACTAAAATTAATTCTCAATCACTTTTCTAAAATGAGTAAGGACTGTGATAATTTTAGATTTATGTTTGAGAGGATAAAACCATATACATTTAGTGAAGTAATATATAAAAATAACATAAAATATAAAATTATCAAGAAAAATGATTATGGCAAAGTCCTAGACATTAATTTAAATAATTTTAAATAATTTAAAGTAGGATATAAAAGACATTCCATCCCTAGACGATAGACGTTCCATTTCAAGTGTGAGGAGGGTGCCTCTTGAAAAAGAAAGCATTTAGGAGACTACCTGTGGTGGGAGAAGGAAGTGGCCAATGGAAGATAATCTTTTAAAGTAATGGTCACCTACGGTGGGAGTAAGGGTGATCACTTGCGATAGGATAATGAATCACACAAAGGGAATAGACTAGTCGATGGAGAATGGCTATCGAGGTGGTGTACATGTCATGTATGTGCGAGTGGAATTCGTAGACATTAGAGAAAAAGATATCTTTATCAACTCCTCGATCGATAGTGTGGAGCAGGGTGTCAATCGTGAAGAGCTATCAAGATAGCTTCTTTATATAGTTAGAGTACATAGTAGACTGGAGAAGTATGTGGAGATGCAAAAAACAAAGTAACATAAAGGAAGCGATACTGAGGAGATTAACAGTGATGATTAGTATTCACCTTTGGTAGTTTAGCATGTGAGAAGATCATTGAGAAAATCCTCGAGTAGAATATATCTGGGAGAGCTTGCAAAATATTATCAGTAGGGGAATCATCATGACAAATCAGCATAGAGAGAGATTATTATCATCAGATAATAAAAAAAGGAAAAGTCTTACTTAAGGCAAAAAGAAGTTTTATTACAACGAAGAATTTACAATGAGATAATTCATATTTACATAAATTTGAGATAAATTTTTTTTTAATCATGCACTCAAATTATGTATATATATTTTTATGATTGATTCTTAAATTATAAATTTATCAAGAATTAAAACTTATAAGGATTACAAGATTGTTATTTCATATTTGTCTCTATCATAATTTTCTATCGCTAACTAAATTAATTGGGAAAGACTTTAAAACATTATGCCAAAGTCCTTATATCAAATCTTATCTTTGTCATTTATTTTTGATTTGATAGAGACATCTTATTTAGAAAAGTCATTAGAATATAAATTTTGAATCAACTCATATGCCTACTTGATTTAATTTTTTAAAAAGATTTTTCCTTTAAACCTTGCTCCAAATATTTAGATTTTTCATATATCCATTAATAGTAATATTTAGATTTTTCATATATCCATTAATAGTAACATCCATCTAATAAACATCGATTAGTAAGTACTAATCATAAATCTTAGTGTCTAAAAGGCCTTTTTAATTCTAATTGATTATTTAACAATTCATTTTTTTTCCATCAAATCGAAAAATAGATATTCTAAATATTACATAAAACATACCCATGTATTGGTATTCACGTAAACATGATGAAGAGATTAAGAGAGTTTGCGAACTCGTCCTAAATCCAATTGATAAGCATCCTAATTCAATTTAAATGAGTCGAATAGTCATCAGCAAAACACGAATCAAATCAAATACTGCGTTATTGTACATAAACTTTATCGCACGCATACATCGCGCATAATAAACACCCTCCCAACTGACGCATGCATCGAATGCCGCGCATCCAGACTTACCACAGAGTACTACAGCATCTACATCACTCTTACACATCACCCATGGATGCGTTGTCCTTCCAATACTGCGCCACCTCCGCCAGCGCCTTGCAAGAAGAGCCTGCCACCGCCTGCGCTGCCGCTTGCTTCAGCTCCCCCGCCTTCCCCCTCGCCTTCCTCCCCGCCTCCCCCTCCATCAGCTCCCTCGCCACCTCCGCCACCTCCTCCCTACGCACCAGCCCGCTGCCGTCCGCTGCCGTCTTGGGCCGCAGCGCCACGCCCAGGCCGTCCGCCATCATCACGGCGTTCGTATGCTGCTCCGCGTACAGTGGCCACGCGATCATGGGCACGCCGTGGACGAAGCTCTCCAGCAACGAGTTCCAGCCGCAGTGGGTGAGGAACCCGCCGGTTGCGGCGTGGGCGAGCACCTCCACCTGCGGCGCCCACAGCGGGACCATTAGCCCCACCCCCCGCGTCCGCTCCAGGAAACCCTCCGGCAGGTAGCGCAGCGGGTCGTCCGGCCCCTGCAAGTGGAAGAAGGCCCCGCTAGCTACCCGGTCGCTGGGGCACCGCACCACCCAGAGAAACCGCCGCCCGCTCGCCTCCAGCCCCCACGCCAGCTCCTTTATCTGCTCCGTCGAGAGGGTCCCCCCGCTCCCGAACGAGACAAACAGCACCGACCCCGGCGGCTGCTCGTCCAGCCACCGCAGGCACTCGTTCCCCTTCGCGCCACCGCCGCTGCCGCGGTGTATCACCGGCCCGATCGCGTGGACGTTCGGCCGCCCCACCTCTGGCTCGGCCTCCTTGAGGGCCGCGTACGCCGCCGGCTCCAAGTCGACGAAGCTGTTCACGAGGATGCCGTCCACTTCCCTGATACGCCTGGCGATGTTCAGCACGCTTCGGTAGGCGTCGTCGGTCCGGTCCTGCATCGCGTGCAGGAGGTCCTCCCCTCGGACAGGGACGCAGCCCGGGAGCACCACCGGCTCCGTCAGGTCCCTGTACTCGCACGACGTGGCCTGGTCCAGCGCAGGGAGGTGCAGCAGGAGGGACAGCGCCATGAAGCTGGTGGTGAAGAGAAGGTAGTGCGGCACCCCGAGCTCCTTTGCCACGGGGAGGGTCTCGCCGCCGAAGAGGTCGATGACGTAAGCGGCGAGGCGGGTGGTCCGCCGCAAGGAGCGGAGGACGTCGCGGACGTGGGGAACGGAACGCTCCACCATGACGCTGAGGCGTGTCTCGATATGGGCGTCAGGGGGGACGTCGTCGAGGGGGAGGGGGGGAATTACGACGTAAGTGAAGCCGGAAGGGAGGGAGTCGAGGAAGGCGGTCTGGGCGTGGTCGGAGAAGTCGGAGAAGACGATGAAGGTGGCGGTGAAGCCGTGGCGGAGGACGAAGAGCTTGGCGAGCTCCGACAGGGGTATAAGGTGGCCCATGCCGGGGCTGGGCATGACGGCTACGTGAGGCGGAGCTCTGCTGCCTCTTTCCATGGCTTCGATACTACCATTGTAGTCGGCGGTGACCATTTTATAGCAACTTGCGCTGAAAATTTGTATAGAATATTGATATTATTTTTCAAAAATTATAATAATTAATAATTAAAATTTAAGAATTTTTAAATTGATACCGTGATCTAGTGGAATTTTTAAATAACTTTTGAATATGATTTAGTTAATTTTTATTATAATATAAGTTCCATGAAACCGAATCATGATAAGTATTTTTTTTATTTTTATAAGATTTATGATGATTAATTATTAAAATTAAATATTTTCTTTTGTGATCAAGTGTAACTTTGTCAGCTTCTATTTCACCAATCGAAACTTTTACAGAACAAACAAGACATGATCTTAAGATGATTTGCATTATTTTTTCGATCTTTTAAAGATTTTATAATAATTAATTATCAAAATTTAGATTTTTTTGAATCTAAGTTCATCTTGTACAGATAAATTAAAAACATGACAAACACACTTAATAGATTGATTTACTGTGAAGACGTAAAAGTTTTTATAGATATTTTAGCCTGGAAAAGCCTCGACTATTAGTTTTGAATATTGACATTATTTTTTTAAAAAAAATTATAATTATTAATTATTTAAATTTAAGACTTTTTTTGAATTGATACGATGACTAAGTTCCATGAAACCAAATGAATTTGTATTTTTTTATTTTTAAAAATAATTTTTAATTAATTATTGAAATTAAAAAGTTTTTGAATATGTCTATGTGATCGAGTGTAATTTAGTTAACTTTTGAATATGATTCAGTTAAAATCAACTCAAATTTTTATTTTTACAATAATTTATAACAATTAATCATTTAAATTAAAGAATTTTTGAATAGATATTGTGATATGTGTAACTTTGTCAGCTTCTATTAAATCAACCCAAATATTCACAGAACCAATAGGACATGATTTTAAGTACATTAGTATCATTTTTTCATCATTGTAATTAGTTATCGGAATTTAGATTTTTTTTTGAATTGGTAGTGTAATCAAATTTAATTTAGTTCAATTCTAAAAATAACTTAGTCAACTTTTACTAAATCTCTAGTTCAATTTCGATAATTAATTTTAATGGGTTATGATAATTAATTATCGAGATTAAGAATTTTTTTTTTGAATAGGTTATGAGATCGAGTATGAGGTGGTTCAAATTTAAACATGTCTTAATAATTTAATTAAGTAGGATTTTGCGGAGTTGGATCGATTCCTCCTTAAAAAAATCAGTTCATGTATTAAAAAAATTAATAGTTTTCTTTAATCAAATCATTCAATGATATGCCTCCACTAATAAAGTAAATGTGTAACAACATCTACCGAATGATTTATCATCAACATTATCACTCTTTAGACATTAGTAGCAATTGCAATGTGGAATATTTTTTTGTCATACCAGGATTTAAGTTTGAATCATTCTTTAGACCTATTTAATTTATTTTAATTGTACCATCAGAACAATGGTCGCATCCATGATTTAAATAATCATTTTGATATATTCAAATATACACGAGGAGCACAAATTTGCTTAGATTATTTAGCACTTTGAAAGGAGAGTTGTTTCTGGTCTTACCTTTCAACGAATGGCCTTAATTGTCTATCAAAGCATCCACGAGATGGCTTGTTTATTCCGATGCCAAGAACAGAATCGCCTTTCAATAAAGACAAGGAAAAGAATATACTGTCGTAATCTTCTTTTTTTTTATTATTCTTATGTCTTCTTCTCTTTGCATATGTCTACGAGAAATGTATAAGAACAATAATAATGACTCACATCAACCGTGTCACCCAGGTCAAAGATTAAGATTAACTTTCATTCATTTGGATTTAAAGATTTTGAATCAGTGATTTAAGCTTATCGAAATTAACAGACCAATTATTCTATCAGAGCGAATCATAATAATTATAACACGCTAGTTTAGGTAGGTATATTATCGTTAACTTAAACTTAAATATTTTGGATTAATGATTTAGTCTTAACGAAATTAACGGATCTATTATCCCATCATAGTTCTATGTGTTTGATTGAAACGATAAAAAGAACATTTATGTTCATCAACAATGATATGAATATGTGCTTGAAAAACCTATAAATATTGTGACAAGATGATGGAAGATAATTAATCTTGATAAAAAAAATAAAAAAATAAAGGTTTAAATATTTTAAATTATACATATATATATATATATATTTTCCAATGATTAAAAAAATATATGTAATTGAATTAGGATAATATTGATCGGATTCGAGATAGACATGAATAGAAAATTATCGAATAAGAATGGTAGCGAGCCGAGTTGGTCTAATAATGGTTAATGCAATGTAGAAAGAATATAAAGGAGTTTGGAGTCGAATAGAATGAAATTGATGGATACCACATGTCGTCGTCGTCGTCGTCGTCGTCGTCGTCGTCGTCGTCGTCGTCGAATCAGCATCCGCTACCACAGCCACTCGGGGGTGAAGCTAAGTGAACGGAACCCTAAAGCTGCCTTCATATTCCGTCTCTTATCAGACGACCATGGTTGAATTCGTGTTCAGGATGTGTGGGGACAATAATGTCGAACCACCGTCCCGCCTCAAGATGTCTGGAGGTTGCCTCAATAGTTTACTGTCTTACGTTGACTCGACACCGTCGAGCGCTCGCAGTCGGTCTCTCGTCACCAGTTCGTTCCGGCAGCATCACAGGGTTCCAATCCACCAACAGATGGTTGGTAGGTTGGGTGGTCGGTCACTGGCAGCGTAGAGACACGCAAACGAAGAGCCTTCTTCACGAGAACTGCTGCTCCAAGCAACCAAGTCCTACTGGACGCATTTCTGATCCCATGGAGGAGAGGGTGAGAGTGAAGGCAGCCATGGAGGCAGGGGGAGGAGGAGGAGGAGGAGGAGAAGGGCGTGTATGGGATTGTGGAAGCCCTCTGTACGACTCCTTTGAGTTGGCTTCCTTTTCCCACGCCCTCGATCGACATACCATGGTTCTGCCGACCGAGCTCCAGGGGAAGAGGATGACGATGGTGGTGTGGAGAGAGAACAACGAGAGGAGGAGGATGAAGAAGAAGAAGAAGGCTAAGAAGATCATCCAGAGGGGTTTGAGAGCCATCTACAGCCGCATTGCTTTCTGGAGAAAACCATGAACTCCGTGTATGCAATCGTTAAACCAAAATTAAATCCTATGCAGTTCATAAAACGAGAGATAATTTATTTATTAATATGATGAACGATGATTCTTTATCGATCGTAAACTATTTATTTTTTTTAACATATATGATTCATGATGCATTATCGATTTCTTTGAAAGTGTGTATAATCATGTAACGCAGAAGATCCAGCTTCATAGTTTTCATACTCGGCTTATAGTAATTTTCATGTTCTTCGTGATATTGTATATTTTTGGTTGATCGTGTACCCAATGAAGATGCAATGTATATGGTCTTCTTAAACGATTCAGAGGTGGAAGATATATGCTGATTCATTTGATTTGAGCACAAATATTGTCCTCGTAAAGTCAATATCAACATCTCCTCCTTGTTTGTTTCTACTGGGGAACTGTTATTGGTACTCTTTTTGATGTGTTTCCTACATGCATATGGCCATAGAATGATAGAAGCATTGCCTCAGAAAAGAGAGGCTTGGAACTCAAAAGGTAGGACTATGATGCATTTGTTCTGATATGCTAACACAGGATTAAATGTGCTCCATTGTGTAGAGTTCGGATGACAAAACTCAGCACAGACATCATTTTACTTCCTGCTATTTAAGCATCCAAGTATTTAAGCATTCATTTCCAGTGAATGAAATCAGGCCCAAAACAGAATAAAGGAGCTAAGAACAATAAGATTAGTCATAGATTAGGTCAGACACAGATTCAGGCATCAATTATGTAATAAAAACTGGCATCTATCCAATCTTGCCCTACTCATCTTATCATGTATCATGAATAGGTTTGTTCAAATTCATGATAGAAGTATCTGCAAGAAGCAAAGCAGGGGGAAACTGACATCAGAAAACTTCACCTTGCAGCATTAAGATAAAAAGAGCAATTTGATGTTGATTTTTCAACAGTGTCAGGGACATGATCACCCCAACCATTGCCTGCTTATATTCAAATTAAATGAACTCATCATGGGCAAGGAAATATCAAATCAATTCCAAGTCTGTTTCCAAGCCTACTGTGGTAAAAAAAGTATCATTTGAAAGCAGCTCAAGTCATTCATTTTGTTTGCAGTACAACTATCGGAAAAATACAAGTAGTAGAATCAATCATAGGCTACAGGGTCACTTGCTGCTCATAAGAGAACATCCAGAGAAGGAAAATAAGAACATACTGAAGTTACGCCACAAGCTTCAGAATTTAGGTAACAAGCTAAAGAATTTGAGCCACAAGCTTCCACAGTGATGTCAGGTCTCCAGGTATAGTAAATGCAGGAAAAGAATAGAAGGCTGATGACAAAGCTAGATTTGTTTAACACACCACAGTTTTTTCATCCATCAGCAGTTGAGGTTTGTAAAAGCCTCTAACAGCATAATGATATGGATCATACAAGTCACGATAAGTCAAAAAGAATAGCAAATACAAGCTCATGATAGGACTAAAACTCTTCCTTAAATATACAGCAGTTTTATTCATTACTAGAAGTTGAGTTTTCTAAAAGCTTCCAACAGCATAATTACATGGATCATACTAGTTGAAAGAAATAAAAATTCAAAATTAGGTTGGTCACAGGAATCGACACCCAAAAGTTCATGGGCCTCAGGAATCATCCCCCAAGTTGTAAGCTGCCTAATTCAATTAATTTTTAAGGTTAGCAGTAGCTTTGGGCTGATAATAATAAAAATATGCCAAAACTACATATTAATGGAATAATAATCAGCTTGCTGCCACTGCATCTGTTTTTGGACTAGTGTCCATAAGCTGGCGAAGTTTCCCATTGGACTTGTCACTTTTCTCATCATCTTGCTTTTCACTTAGACTGGTCGAGCTTTGTTTGTCTATCATTGACAAGAAATTCTCGACAACAACAGATGGGGCACTATCAGTTTCCATTTTATCAGGAGATGATTCTTCTGCATGGATCGATCGTGCATTCAGTTTCTCCTGCACATAAAGATACATAAAACCAATTGGTTGATTCACTCCAGAAGGATATATCCATGGTTATTATTTCTAAATTTCACATTGCATATATCCTCAAGCACAGTGGTTAAGTCATTATGCACCATTTTACTGCTTTAAGTGTGCAATTATCTTCAGTGTAGTGATTACTGGCAGAACCAATCATATAGGTCTGCAGTTCATCAATAAAAGCCTGGCAACAATAGAATAAACTACTAGCTGAATATAGATGTACCAATAAAGCAGCATTCTCTAGTCTCAGTGTCTCTGAACTTTCAGTTACTTGACTAATTTTAGATCTGAGAGTCCTGTTCTCAGCACTCAAAGCCTCAACTTTCTTGCCAAGTTCCTCATTTTCTGCCTGAAATGCAAATTACTGAAATTTCAGTGACAAAAGAGGAAGACTACAGAACAATAAGAAGACAAGACACATCAAATAAGGGTAAAAAATTCCATCCTAGAATACCTGTTTTCTCAACCTTGACCTTCTAGCAGATTCTCTGTTGGACTGTTTCCTCCTCTCCCGTTTCAGTGCCCTCTCATCCTGAAGAAAATCAAATTTAGTTAAGAAAGAAGATATATCAGGAAAAATCAGCCAGATACTCAAAGAAGCAACACATCAACCAAATGACATAAAGCAGTGAATTGTTTGACAATAGATGCTGCTACATCCCAAAGCATACTTTATCCAGCTCATAAATCTATGATATTAACTTGGAGAAGTGACATGCTCTGTAATTTATATTTGTAAAGTCGAAGGTATCATATCCATGACATTCTAGACCCATGATATGGTGATACTATTAGAGACCCACAAACCAACCACAAAGGCATCCAGGTCACCTTTAACGTGGAGACAATCAGTAGGGAAACATCACCACGGCTATGGGGTTGAGGCAGGGGGTTGTTTCTGTGATGACCTATACCATTATTATATGAAAGGGACAATGGTCTGCCAGCCAAATTTGAATCACAAATGCGAGAAACAGAAACCTACTGCTGCCTGTTATAGGTAAAAAGGATGTATCCGATGCACGAGGCTCCCGCCAATGCGGGATGTGGGGAGGGTCAATATATGCAGTCTTACCTTTAAATATTTAAAAAAACTGTTATCTTTAAATATTTAAAGATGATCAATGAGGCTGCCTGTTATAGGTCTAAGATATAAAAGCAGATGTTAAACAAAAAGGTCAAGAAAAGAAGAACAATATCTTTGCATCAGTAATTGTCATGGTTAAATAATTTGTATCTGCAACTGATTATTAGCAACCTTTTCATTGAAAAGCAAAAGACAGGAGATAGGAGACAAAACATCTTCAGAGTTCACATGCCTGCGTCCAGAGTTCAGAAGGCACACTATTACAACCAGGCACTAAAGCAATTGTTGGCGGTGGGACAGGGGTGTCAATAGTTTTCACTGACATCATTTGTGCTTGACAAGGTGGAGGTACATTAATAACACGATTTCCTGCAATTTTTGCATGTGCCACAGTAACCCCTGAAGACAATTTTGAGGATGAACTTCTTTCCCCACCCTGAGCAGGATCAGAATTTGACTCGACCTTTCTATCATCTGCAAAGATTCATGAAAGACCACTTCATAATGTCTGCTATGTGATTTCACAATAAAGAACAATGAATTGTATTGTATAATAGGCCTTAACAGTGGAAAAGAACTACAAAGTTTTCAATTTGTCTGATCATTGACAATCCAACCACAATTCACAGACTAGGTACTCTAACCAATTAATCATAAATTTATTGAATATGTTCCAAAGAAATATTATTTGTTGTAATAGGAAATCAAATGGGTTCAAGCAAACCGGATGGAGTTGTTTAATTTTATTCTAGAGATAGATTATGCCATATGGTAAACTTGAATAGCAATACCTGAGGATTGTATATCTTCAGAACTGCGCTTTCTTTGATCCTTAGATCCCTAAAGCAGGACAGGTATTCCAATTATAAGTGGTTCATTGTAAACCCAAGAAATTGATGAAGAGATACTTTTGAAAGCAACAATAAAGGGGAAAAAAATATTCAAGGACATTACTCCTGCTGAATTACTTCCATCGCTTCCATTACTTGAGCCAGCTGCACTATTATACCCACTGTACATATAACAATAGATATAAACAGACCTTTGTAACAATATATATAATAATAGAAATTTACTGAATGAAATGAGACTTGGACTGAATTTAACAAGGCATATGTAATATCTGCAATTATTTATAAACAGACCTTTGTGACAGCTCATTCCCATAGGCACCTGCTATGTTGTTTGTACTTCTACTGTCCACTGATACAGTAAGCCCATCAAATCGTTTAAGCTTAGTCATCACTCCCTTATCTCGGCTCCCTGATGCTTTGTCAGGCATTTCTATGCTCAAAGGGGTGGCCATCTGCAGAACAGTGTTAAATGTGTGGACAGAAGCTGATCCAGAAGAGCAGGCCATGAATTTAAGCTACCACATGAGCTCCCACACGACCACGAGAAGAAAAAAAATACAAGCAAACAGTGTTTACCACTACTGCTTTGGTTGCTGCAGAAGATGGTGCAAGCCCTGGATAATGTCCATGAGTACCCTGCACACATATGCGTAGTCGAGAACAATCATCAACTAAAAGAGAACTATCCATCATCTGCCTTATTAACACATTAAATTTAATATGTCCTGACAAAATTGGAAACAAATAAGACATACTGCACCACTATCAACTTACAGGAGGCAAAGAGGGGTGAGGATAAACTCCATGTGGATACATTCCAGCAAACGGTGACCCAAAAGGAGGAATGAAGGGCTGAACACAAAGGAAAAAGTAGAATAAATGAACAAACTTGATAATAAAACAATTATTTGTCATAATCCAACAATCAAGTTACAATACAATTGTATCCTACAACATATTCGCAAATTGGTACTCTATATTACAAACTCCAATACATTTCTGATTCATATTCTGCACATGTAGAATAAATATTAGCAAATTTTAGATTCACAGAACAACAATTGAAATTATGAAAAGTACACAGATGTAGAATATATTTTTCATTTAGCTATGCTCACATTATAAATTTTAGACCACAAGTATGCATCAGAATCTGAAGTGCTTGGCATGTTGCACCTTAAAGTATGGAACGTCAGTGTACAACACAGCAAACCTTGCAAAAATTTTTGGAATACTTGTTTCAGAGCAAGCAATTCACATGTAGGACTGATTGGCAATTATTTGTAGTTATGATCCTTAAATCACTTGATTTGCACTCAGATGCCAAACCCAATGAACAACATGAGAAATCAACAAAAAAATTTCCAATGATGTCTGATTACTGGACCTATATACTTGTTGATGAAATATTCAAGCTAATGAGGGATGACTACTCCCTCTATTTGTGTTCATTTCTGCACTTTGATCCAACTCAAGATCAAACCTGCATCTATTTCTGTTTTTATTTCCGCAGCATTAGTTGACACCTTAAGAACAAAGAAAACGAAAAAATGAGTGTCTCATCAGTTTACATCATCCTACAGTACTTTATACATGTACTGATCAACCGCACACTACCCAGTCTTTGACTATATTATATTATTTGTTCTGTCGCAAGACTACTCTAAGACTCTAAAGCCACATGAAATCCCATGCTCAAAGCTTTCAACAAATACATGTATGTCTGTGGATTCTTGAGCCTAAATCAACAGGTATCAGTCCATAGAAAACACAATCACTGCTGAGCTAATTAATTGGTACACTTACTACTAATTCCAGCAATTATGAACCTTTATTAAACAACATGTCACAAAGCTCTCCTAACTTTATATAAAAGTCTTCCTTGAATAGATTTGTCATTCAATTTTAATATAAAGTTCAAAAGCAAGTACAATGTCAGTAACTGCAAGTCTGCAACAACAAGTTCCGCATACAAAACTATTAAATTCAAACAAGAAAATAATTTCCATAAACAAAAACAGAATTTCAAGTACCCGAGGGGCCCACATGTATGGATGAGGTGCATGACCAGGGACCACAGAAGTACCAAAATATGGAGGGGGCATCACTCCAGGACCATAATATGCCTGAAAAGGGAAGAGTTGAGCTTTTCTGATAATAGCAGTATACACTACCCAGAGTCATACAAATAAAAATTAGAAGTGACTGACCTGCATAGCTGCCCAGTCAGGGTATGGATGAACTGCAGGCTGCTCCTGCAACTGAAAAGAATGGATGCAGTGAGAAATGTAAAGATCGAAAATGACTAGGAATTACAACTGGTATCAAAAGCAAAGATATTAATGTTTAATAAGATGATGCCTAAACAAGACATGATATAACACATGCAAAATGGGCACTCATACATTTGATTGTTATTAGTGGATTAGCTACATCATAAACTGTTACATTGATGTGTATGTGAATCAACCAACTAAAGATATATAATCCAGTATACAGATATTTATGTCATACAAAGTTGATTTACAATGTCGGCTCACCTGGACAGGTGAATATGGTTTCTCAGACTTTGAAGGTGTTGTAGCCTCATTATTTCCCATTAATCACTCTCTACGGCACCTGAACAAATTATATTCAACAATTACTTGCCAAGGAAGTATTTTTTCAGATGACTTTGCTCGATGAAACAAAGTACCTGTAAAACAATTATTCTGTTTTCATTGAGTGCCCATCTTAAAATAATAGTTGACTTTACACAGACATGATTAATCATTTAGAACTCACTTAAATGAATAACAACAGAAAATTTCCTGGAGAGATCATCAAATACACCAGACCTTTAGCAGTGGCAAAAAACTAAACAAGTGCATCTTAGTATCTTTTTGTTTGCTCCATCAATTGAAATTGATGATATTACAACACTAGAATGAAAATTTAAAGGATGTTGGGAAAAGAGAAATTATACAGCAATACAAGATTTATGTGTTCTAGCAAACAGTCCAAGTGAAAAGGTGAAGCTGATTGAGATAGCTCAAAAAACATGGATGCCTCAAAAAAAAAAAAAAAAAAAAAAAAAAAAAGGCCAGAACACCAAACAAAACAAATGTCTACTTCACAGCAATCTCTCTTTAAAAGCCCCAACATACCCGAAATGGCAATGAAATGCACTAATAATAATTGTTCAAAAACATGCACATGGACACCCAGACTATGCTTTTGCATGGAATTGTAGTATTGTACAGAAATATATTCCGCTCCATCAAGTTAAGGCTGATGGACAAACCCCTATTTTTGGTTTCTTGATATATACTCTTTCTCCATTCCACACCTTCCTTTTTTTTCTTTTTTCTTTATTTTTTTTTTCCCATTAACACACCTTTGTTGACATGGCACTGTAGCCAACAGATGGCATGGGGTCTCCCACAACATTATGATAATAGCACCTAACCATGGTATATTTGAAGCTTTATGATTTCATGCATATAGCACATATATGGCAATGTGCTAGAGATACCGCAGTCACATATAAAGTAGCCAAACTACCATGTGTCCAATGAATAAGCACTTTAATGATTTAATAAAACAAATCATACTTGGAATTTAATTATTATCTTGTGTATGTCCACATGTATAAAATGCATTACAAAGTTGTAGTTCCTAGAAACTTCTAAAGATTGATGTGCATCTTTATACACATTTAACATATTTATTTTCACAGCTTATTGCATCAGCCCAGACAAGTGGGAAGCTTGGTTAGTAGGGAACAACTGTTCCCACTGCAGTTTAATAACAACAATTACTTCGATGAACCATAAAACTGCAGCATTACTGAGGGCCATCATGACCCTTAAATCTCAAAAGTCAATTTTTTTTCTTTCAAAACTATTAATTTGATGATCAGGTAAGCCATTTTGCAGGTCATAGAAATCAGCCAGTATTCTATTGGCAAAGAAGACAAAAAAATAATAACACAAAACCCTTGGTAGAAGTAAATAAGGACCCTACCAATCACCAGCCAAAGAAAAGACAAACCTGGATATGTTTCAAACACTTTCTATATCCAATTCTATTCATGAGAACAAGTGAGATCCAAATCAGATCCACGTTTATGTTCACCGCGTGAGATGTTGCTTCAAAAAATTAAGAAAAGAAGATTTTTCTTTTTTATTTTAATGATTGGTGAACAGCCCGCACGATTCTAGAGTGCAAATCTTGTAAGGCACTTCAATTGTTTGCAATGCCCAAACAAATTTCCTGAAAGGTCAGAGGAAAATATGATATCTGATTGAGAAAATGTCATCCTGCTGTCACCCGCTACTCGGAGCCGATCCATTGCAGCGGCAGAAACACAAATATCCAAAGGGGACACATGATTTGCTAAACCTCAACACATTTTCCCCCTCTTGCCAGATCATTCATCCTCCTATTATCAAATCAGTCTTCCCTTAGCTTACCCCATCTTCAGATCTAATCTGCTGGTTTCTTCCGTTTACATCCCTGATCTCCCTCTCAGACACACGAACACCCACACAAGAAGCCGTAGTTGCAACAAAATTTCTCAAATCAAACACGAAGATCCAAATTCGTCCAAGGTGAAGCGAAAAAGCGACCAAGATTCAATTTTTACGCCAGAAGAAGAGCGAAAACTTCGAACCCTAGCGAAAAAAACAGAATCAAGTAGCAAACCTTCCACAACAGAGGACTAATGTCGGGACGAAATATTATTGTATAAGAATTCCCATAATTACCACACCGAATCGGTCCACGATTTCACATACCTTCAATCTCTGAACGAAATCCTTCGCAAAGCCACTAATTGCGTAAAACGCGACTCTTTTTGGCTTGGGAAAACCAAGAGTCTACTGAAGAAAGAGATCGAACGGCTCCACGGGAACTGGAGAGACTGAACGAACTGAAAGGAGGAGGACCGTCCTCTCGAATAGGAAGCCAACTACTGTTCTTCCTTCGTTAATCCACCGAAGAGGACGATGAGTGCATCCCACAGCCGAGGGAAGTGGGAAGAGGGGGCGAAAGAGGGAGGACCAGAAGGAGGCCACGTCATCGTAAACGTGTCCGTATAAGCTATATGAGATACGCCGTATTCGTCCACCCTATGGACACACACGAGGTAGAGACGAACTTTCTCTAGTCTTGTGGGTCCCGCAGAAACGGCTCTTCTTGATTGGTGGGTTACAGACAAGTCGTTGTTTTGGGGAAGGAGGCAATGGCGGTAGTTGCGTTGGCCGTCGGTGCTGGCGCGCGAGGGTACGATTCTGCGTGAAACTCCGCCGTACACGTGTCTTTCTGTTGTTGCGGTGGACCATGTGACATCTCACCAGCTCCGCACTCATGCTCGCGTCACGTGGACGCGGACGTGGCGCTCGTGACGTCTTGTCGAAAAAACCTTCGTACCAGTTTACTCCACCTAAAGATTTTACCTGCTTTCCAATTGGTCACGGTGATAATATAAATGAATATTTTTAATTTAATAATATTTTTAAAAATCTGTTCTTATTATAAGTCAATAAAATATAGAATTCAACGACAAGTCAACAACAACGTTTGCTGAGCGAAGGTTTTACGTGTTCCTTTCTACGCCACCTCCAACTGAGGGAGCGTAGAATTCGTGTGTTTCGACCAAGAGGGAAACACAGAAATAGCCTCTTCCATTGGTAGACAGTAGTGGTCCCCATAGAATTAGTTACTTGTGGGCCTATGGTTAACGAATAGAGATCTTTGTGAGCACATCTTATCAACCCACCGGACTAATAACGCCAAACTCCTCTGCGACGAAGTCGTCAAGATACGCCGCCATCTTCACCTTCGCCGTTGCTGCTCCTCTCTTCATCAGACACATCAAAGACCGGTCCCTGTGACGCATGCGCCTTACCTTCGCCATTGCAGCTCCTCTCTTCATCAGAGACATCCATGGTGGCTCGGGTTTAACGAGGTCGACGAGATTGGACTCCACAAAGACAAGCGAAGAGCCAATTCCTGCTCTTCTTCTGAGCTGCTCCTCCATCGTATGGTCTTGGCAACTCATGGACCAGTACTTTGATATGGAGAAGCACACCGCCTCGCTCTGCACCTTCATCACGCCTCCTCTCTCCGTCGAGTACCGTCGCACGGTCGGCGCCACCTCGGCCGCAAGCCCGGCGCTCACCGGGCACTGCGAGCGGCGGCCAGCCGCGGCCGCGGTGGACCTCCACGAACACCTCGGACGCCTCGTCGCGGAGGAACTCGTCGCCGACCACGAACACGAACCGCTCCTCCCACCGTAGGTCGTCGGCGCTGCGCTTGGTCCAGGTACGGAGCTTGTGGTCGGCGTGCACCTCGAGCTCGGCGTACGTCTTTCAGCTCCGATCCGGCGGCTTCAGCCCGTGGCCTGACACGAGGGTGACGTGAAGGTTCGGATACTTACACAACACTTACACCTGTTAATATCACGATATTTATATTATTACATATTCCTTTATTTGTACTCTGTTAGTATCACGATATTTATATTATTACATATTCCTTTATTTGTACTCTGTTAGTATCACGATATTTATATTTTAAAAATTTATATTGAGATCATTATAATTTTAAAAATAAAATAATAATCTCATTTACCTTAATGTTATTAATTATATTGATAAAAAAACACAACACTTGCACCTTATACTAGATCAACACTAAAGTGATAAACAAAAAATAATTTTAATATTCCTTTCATTTCCAACCATTTTATAATACCAACATCCAACATGTTAAAAATTGTTCCAATGATTTGACAATATTAACATTTAACGTGTTAAAAATAAAATGAATATTAAAATTATCTTTTTATTCATTATTTTCATATCGATTTAGCATGATGTCACGTATTATATTTTTCGTCAATACAACTATTGATATTAGGATAAATAAAATTATTTTTTATTTTAAAATTATAAAAATTTTAATATAAAATTATTAAATATAAAAATTATAATACTAATAGAGTCCAAGCATAAATGGTAATTGATAAGGGTAAAAAACAGAGGACATGACAGCCCGGACGCCAACCAAGGCACGTCCCCATCTTGGAAAAACTGGGTCATCCACAGGTCCACCCAGGTTCAGACGCTATCAGATGTACGATCCTATGGAGGGGCACATCACCAACAGTAACCTTCCTTATAAAAACCTCTACATTAAGAAAGAAGAGGGAGGGAGGAACCAGCACTCAGAAGAAGAGGAGAAGGAGGGGGGCTTGGAAGAAGAACAGAAAAGGAGGAGAAGGAGAAGGAGAAGAAGAATGGGAAGAAGACTCTCTTAGTCATACTCTCTATCGCTGCACGGCAGCAGCCACTCTCCCTATCGCTGCGTAACAACTGTCGAGCTCCCATCGCTGCATGGCAGCGACCGAGCTCCCATCGCAGAGAGGAGCAGCATCGACCTCGAGACATCGGCAGCCAAAGGATCTCTCTCTCTACCTCTCTCTCTCTATGAAACACTCTACTCACCCCCATCCGACACTGACTTAAGCATCAGAGGGGTCGGGATGGGAAACCCTCGACCCGACCTGTGTGCAGGAACCGAGGGGCATGCAGCGAGCTGGCCACCAGATGAAGGAACCGATCCCGACCCGGCGGAGGATCAGCTTCACCCGACCCGCGATCCCGACCGGGCGAAGGATCAGCTTCACCCGACCCGACGTCGGCTTCCTGCCTGGAGATTGATGAGGCGACCCCTGCGCATTCGGACCCGAACCCAGCCGTGACGGCCCCGAGGCCACTGTCACGGACTTAGCTGGTTTTGCCTAAGCCATGCGGCACCAATGCGTATCACCGCAAAGGTCAGCCTCCCCGAAATCTCCTACAATCCCTTAGGACCTGCAAAAGAGAAGACGGGACAGAGAAAGCACTTCACACGGGATCCACAAGCCACTCTTTTAGTAAACACTTTATAGCCAATGCACATTCCAATAATGGATATCATAAGCTCAGAACAGTTACACAACAAAGGTATAAAATTGGTCTACTACAGACCGAATTCTATTACAAGTATTCCCTCGACGCATACTTTATGTACAAGCCTACAATGACTGTCAAACTCACTCAAATAGGGGCATTTTGCCTTTGGGCAAGCCCTTTACAAGCTTTACATTATATGACAAACCAAAAGGTACACGGACAAGCTTCAGCATTACACGAACAAGCCGTTTACAATTTTATCAGTGACATTCTCCCTCACTTATTCCTTCGACGTCCTCGTCGAAGCCTTTGCTGACGCTGCAACTTCTTTTCTTTGTTGGATCTTCGATCTTCTGCTCCTGCTGCGATGCGCCTCTTGGCTCCCATTTGTTCTCCGGTTGTTGTTGTTGAGTCGTCGAACTTTAATCCGCCATGCTGCTTCAACTCGCCAATGACTCTGACTTTGGTGTGGGGTTGGCCGAGTTGTGCTGATCCTTGCTGGCTCTTGCGGATTCATCTGATGAAGGTAAAAGACCATCATTGATATGCGCCAGTCTTCAAATTCTTCTTGTCTCTTGAACTGGATAGATGCTTGTTGGAGCTTTAACGAGCATCGCCTCGCAACCTTTGAAATTTTCAGGTCCTTCCTCCGCAAAATTTGCCCATCGAATCTTCTTCCACTTAGTTGTCTTCGAAGGATCTTCAAATGCGCGCGAGCTCCTCTGTTTGGATAACTAAGAGAGCTGGGGTACTCGGTTTCACCCATTCTCTTGGGAATTGAGAAGGCAAAGGTTACTTGACTTCGCCCGCCTCCTCGAGGTTGTACCGTGCGACAAGTGGTTACTAGACTTCTTTGCTCTTAGCTCACACTTCCGAAGCACTTGAAGTGTTTGCAATCCTTCTTGTTGAGTCGCTCATCGTGATTCACCTTCTCATTGCCAT
The DNA here is from genome assembly GCA_024322285.1 of Musa beccarii. Lineage (NCBI taxonomy): Eukaryota > Viridiplantae > Streptophyta > Magnoliopsida > Zingiberales > Musaceae > Musa > Musa beccarii. Next base: position 12,239,018 of record CM044399.1, read on the forward strand.
TGAACTTCTGGAATGCAAGAAGTTATCACTCCAACTTGGAGTAAGTCTCCGATAGATTTGGTCGCCTTTGGGATTGTACCGCCTTCTCCATCATTTCTGTCGCTGACTCCTCTGAGTAGCAAAGATACAGCACCGCGTACTGCCTGCTCCGATTCTTGGTCATGCACTCTTGCATCGACCCGAAGTCCTTCACTCACGGTTATCTTGATGGAAAGTCTGTTGACATTGGTCTTACGAAGTTCCCTGGCTTCTGCCCTTCAGCCTTGTCTTGGTACATGGAGTTTGCCATAGCATTCTCCTCCTCCACAGCCCATATCACGACCAAGTACTCTCCCTCTATGAGAGCAAGGGATTGATGACTCCCCGGAAGTCCCGCCTCAGCGGTACCATGGCACTGCGACGCCCATGGCACTACTATCCGTCGTCTCGCATCTGCATCCCTTCTTCGTGATCGGTAGATCCGCCTCTGTGGCATTGTGACACTCCTCTGAGTTCACCTTCAATCTAACCGATGATTGATCTTGGGTAGCTGAGTCCCTCTTGGACTCGTCATTGCTTCCTCGCCATATTTCGACCACCTGCTTCGACACCTATGTGTTCTCTGGGCAGTTCCACTTGGTCGCTGGAAAGACAGACTACAACTCCCATGTATGGCCACCGCCACTCATGTTGTAGGACTTGCACCATTTCTGTTCTCCTTAGTTTCATTGGCTGCAATGTTCGCTTACTCGGCCTTGTCCTCGGACTTGCCGGGCTCCCTTAATCGAATGTGAGCTCTGAAGTAGTTCCACTCTTCAGCAGCTCCGATCATACCTCTGTATGATCCAGTCCCCCTGTGGGACTCCCTGGTACTTGCATCTGAACTTCTTCCTCGATAGTGCACAGCCCCAATAAGCTGATGTCTAAGGCTTCCATTCAATGCAACATTCGATGCACGCACGGAAGACCCACCTCTGTGGTACCATGGCATTCACTGCTTGAATCCATAGCTCTTCTTGCCGTCGTGTTGTTCATCGAAATGGAGCTCCCAGTCGCACTCCCGATCATATCTCTACATGATCTAGTCCCCCCCCCATGGGACTCACTGTGTGTGTCGACTTGCCGCGAACTTTTCCACCACGATCTGCTGCATCATGTCGCCGCCTGGTGACATCTCCCTGCATTCTGATCCCTGTGGTATGAACTTGAACTGCGATATCTCCATGTGTGGACTCCACCAACACATCGCATGGCCTTCGCCATCTTCGATTCTGTTCGCTCCTATGGCAATCGACCTTCGGGATGGGAAACCCTCGACCCGACCTGTGTGCAGGAACCGAGGGGCATGCAGCGAGCTGGCCACCAGATGAAGGAACCGATCCCGACCGAGCGGAGGATCAGCTTCACCCGACCCGCGATCCCGACCAGGCGGAGGATCAGCTTCACCCGACCCGACGTCGGCTTCCTGCCTGGAGATTGATGAGGCGACCCATTCGGACCCGAACCCAGCCGCGACGGCCCCGAGGCCACGACACAAAGTTGAATACCATAACAGATTGGCGCTAGAAGGAGGGCCCGTTGTCGCAAGGTTAGCTCCATCTAATCTCCAAAGTCCGAGCTACAGTGCTCGGCAACCATGTTCAGCACTTCGCTGCATGGTTCATCGCTGCCTCATGCAGCCGCTCGGCCAAATCTGAGCCCGAGTACGCTGCTCGGCAGCGGAAGCCCGAGCTGGGATGCTCGGCAACACTTCGCTGCGTCGCTGCCTCATGCAGTCGCTCGGCCAAATCTGAGCCCGAGTACGCTGCTCGGCAGTGGAAGCCCGAGCTGGGATGCTCGGCAACACTTCGCTGCGTCGCTGCCTCATGCAGTCGCTCGGCCAAATCTGAGCCTGAGTGCATTGCTCGGCAGCTGAAGCCCGAGCTACAGTGCTCGGCCACCATGCTCAGCGCTTCCCTGCATGGTTAGCAACAGACAAGCAGCTTGATTGCTCGGCGTGAAGCCGAGCTGGGATGCTCGGCAACGCCATTTGTGTCGCTGCCTCATGCGATCGCTCGGCCAAACCGAGCCGAGTGCCGCTTTCGCAGTGAAGCCCGAGCTGCGATGCTCGGCAACCCTCCGCAAGCGTTGTTTGCGTTGTTTGCAGCTAAGCCCGAGCTACATGTTGCTCGGCACCCACGCTCAAAGACCGCGCACGTGGTTAGCAATTACACCAAGCTTGCTCGGCACCGGCCCGAGCTGCGATGCTCGGCACTCCTTGCTGCGTGGTTTGCAGCTGCACCCAGCAGCTGCTCGGCCAAAGCCCGAGCTGCGATGCTCGGCTGACCAAGGCCGAGCTCCGATGCTCGGCCACCCACGTTCAGCACCTTGCTGCGTGGTTCGCAGCTGCACAAAGCACCTGCTCGGTGGGTCAAGTCCGAGCTCTGATGCTCGGCACCCACGTTCGACAAGACTGCTGCGTGGTTAGCAATTTGCACCAAGCGATTGCTCGGCGGTGGCCCGAGCTGCGATGCTTGGCACACCTTGCTGCGTGGTTTGCAGCTGCACCCAGCAGTTGCTCGGCCAAACCACGAGCTACGATGCTCTTGGCCGGCCGAGCTACGATTGCTCGGCACCCACGTTCAAACACCCTACTACGTGGTTAGCGGTACCGCACCAGCATTGCTCGGCGGTGAAGCCCGAGCTGTGATGCTCGGCACACCTTTCGCTGCGTGGTTTGCACCTAGTTTGCTCGATAACGCCTGAGTGCGCAGCCAACACCCATGTTCAGCGCTTCGCTGCATGGTTCATCGCTGCCTCATGTAGCCGCTCGGCCAAAATTGAGCCCGAGTGTCTTTGCTCGACAATGAAGCCCGAGCTCGATTTCGGCAACCAAGTTCAGCGGCCGCTCGCTGCCTCATGCGATCGCTCACCAAATCTGAGTTCGAGTCGCTTTCGGCGTGAAGCCGAGCTGGGATGCTCGGCAACACTTCGCGTCGCTGCCTCATGTAATCGCTCGGCCAAATCTGAGCTGAGTGCGCTGCTTTCGGCGGTGAAGCCCGAAAGCTTCTGATGCTTTCGCCACCATGCTCGGCCGGCCATTTGCATGGTTAGCAATGCACTACAAGCTTGATTGCTCTCGAAGCGGAAGCCCGAGCTGGGATGCTCGGCAACACTTCGCTGTGTCGCTGCCTCATGCAGTCGCTCGGCCAAATCCGAGCCCGAGTGCACTGCTCGGCAGCGGAAGCCCGAGCTGCGATGCTCGGCAACCCTCCGCTGCGTTGTTTGCAGCTACACCGAACAGTTGCTCGGCAGCCGAAGCCCGAGCTACAGTGCTCGGCACCCACGTTCAGCACCCTGCTACGTGGTTAGCAGCTGCACCAAGCAGTTGCTCGGCAGCTGAAGCCCGAGCTGCGATGCTCGGCACACCTTGCTGCGTGGTTTGCAGCTGCACCCAGCAGTTGCTCGGCCAAACCACGAGCTGCGATGCTCGGCTGGCCGAAGCCCGAGCTCGATGTTTCGGCACCACGTTCAAAGACTGTCTGCGTGGTTAGCAAAGTTGCACAGGCGGTTGCTCGGCGGCAAATTGAAGCCCGAGCTGCGATGCTCGGCACTCCTTGCTGCGTGGTTTGCACCTAGTTGCTTTGCTCGATAACGCCTGAGCCGCGCGCAGCTAACGTCAGCTAACACCCATGTTCGGCGCCGCTGCATGGTTCATCGCTGCCTCATGCAGCCGCTCGCCAAATTTGAGCCCGAGTGTGCTTCGCTCGACAATGAAGCCCGAGCTACGATTAACTCGGCAACCAAGTTCGGCGCTTGGCCATTGCTTTGCCTCATGCGATCGCTCGGCCAAATCGAGCCTGAGTGCGATGCTTTCGGCGGTGAAGCCCGAGCTCTGATGCTTTCGACCACCATGCTCGGTAACCTTGGCATTTGCATGGTTTTGCAGACTGCACCAAGAAATTTGCTCGCCAAAGCCCGAGCTGCGATGCTCGGTGACCAAGGTCGAGCTCGATCTTTCGGCCACCCACGTTCAGCACCTTGCTGCGTGGTTCGCAATTGCACCAAATAGCTGCTCGGCAGCCAAAGCCCGAGCTACAGTGCTTGGCAACCATCTTCAGCGCTTCGCTGCATGGTTCGCAGGTACAGAAAGCAGTTGCTCGGCCAAACCACGAGCTGCGATGCTCGGCTGGCCGAAGCCCAAGCTACAGTGCTCGGCACCCACGTTCAGCACCTTGCTGCGTGGTTTGCAGTTGCACCCAGCAGCTGCTCGGCCAAAGCCCGAGCTGCGATGCTCGGCTGACCAAGGCCGAGCTGCGATGCTCGGCTGACCAAGGCCGAGCTCCGATGCTCGGCCACCCACGTTCAGCACCTTGCTGCGTGGTTCGCATCTGCACAAAGCAGCTGCTCGGCAGTCAAAGCCCGAGCTCCGACGCTCGGCCACTCACGTTCAGCACCTTGCTGCGTGGTTTGCAGCTGCACCCAGCAGTTGCTCGGCCAAACACCGAGCTGCGATGCTCGGTTGGCGGCCCGAGCTACTGATGTTTCGACACCCACGTTCAAAGCAACTTCGCATGATTTGCACTGCACCTAGCAATTGCTCGGCCAACCACGTCGCTGCGTGGTTCACGGTACGCACAAGCGGCTCCTCGCCAAAGCCTTGCTGCATGGTTCGCGATTGCACCAGCAAACCGCCGCCTAAAGCCCGAGCTGCGATGCTCGGCCCCTCGCTGCGTGGTTCATTGCTGCCTCACGCAGCACTCGGCCAAATCTAAGCCCGAGTGTGCTGCTCGGCACCGAAGCCCGAGCTACGATTGCTCGGCCACCCACGTTCAAACACTTTGTTTGCGTGTTTAGCATTTGCACCAGCATTTGCTCGCCGCCTAAAGCCCGAGCTGCACCCTTTGCTTTCGGCCAGCCACGTCATTTGCATGGTTCACAGCTACACCAAGTATTTGTTCGGTCAAAGCTTCGAGCCATGTGACGCTTTCGGCTATCCACGTTCGGCACTTCACCGCATGCATTGTAGCTGCGCAGCAATTTACCGCTGGCCAAAACTACCCGAGCCATCTTTGCTCGCCCAATGAAGCGATGCTCCGATTGTTGTTACTCCTTTGCAATATCTTACGGATTTCCCACTGAGTTGAGCAAGCCATGCAACTTAATTCTGGGTCTTGAGCGGTGCCTCGACCCCTCATCCCGAACGGCGGTTCGGTGTTATGGTCTTGAGCGGCGCCTCGACCATTGATTTCGGGTCTTGAGCGGTGCCTCGACCCCTCATCCCGAACGGCGGTTCGGTGTTATGGTCTTGAGCGGTGCCTCGACCATTGGATTTCAGGTCTTGAGCGGTGCCTCGACCCCTCACCCCGAAGCGGTTCGGTGTTCGGTGTTATGGTCTTGAGCGGTGCCTCGACCATTGATTTACAGGTCTTGAGCGGTGCCTCGACCCTCATCCCGAACGGCGGTTCGGTGTTATGGTCTTGAGCGGCGCCTCGACCATTGGTTTTGGGTCTTGGCGGTGCCTCGACCCCTCATCCCAAATGGCGGTTCGGTGTTATGGTCTTGGCGGCGCCCGACCATTGGATTTTCAGGTCTTGAGCGGTGCCTCGACCCCTCACCCGAACGCGGCGGCGGTTCGGTGTTATGGTCTTGAGCGGCGCCTCGACCATTGGATTTCAGGTCTTGAGCGGTGCCTCAACCCCTTATCCCGAAGCGGTTCGGTTTTCATGGTCTTGGCGGCGCCTCGACCATTGGTTTTCTGGGTCTTGAGTGGCGCCTCGACCCCTTATCCCGAACGACGGTTCGGTTTTCATGGTCTTGAGCGGCGCCTCGACCCCTTATCCCGAACGGCGGTTCGATTTTCATGGTCTTGAGCGGCGCCTCGACCATTGGTTTTCTGGGTCTTGAGCGGCGCCTCGACCCCTTATCCCGAACGGTGGTTCGGTTTTCATGGTCTTGAGCGGCGCCTCGACCATTGATTTTCTGGGTCTTGAGCGGCGGCTCGACCCCTTATCCCGAGTGGCGGCCCGGTTTTCTCGGTCTTGAGCGGCGGCTCGACCATCGGTCTTCTTGGTCTTGAGCGGCGGCTCGACCCCTTATCCCGAACGGCGGTTCGGTTTTCATGGTCTTGAGCGGCGCCTCGACCATTGGTTTTCTGGGTCTTGAGCGGCGCCTCGACCCCTTATCCCGAACGGTGGTTCGGTTTTCATGGTCTTAAGCGGCGCCTCGACCATTGGTCTTCTGGGTCTTGAGCGGCGCCTCGACCATTGGTTTTCATGGTCTTGAGCGGCGCCTCGACCCCTCATCCCGAACGGCGGTTCGGTTTTCATGGTCTTGAGCGGCGGCTCGACCCCTTATCCCGAGCGGCGGCCCGGTTTTCTCGGTCTTGAGCGGCGGCTCGACCATCGGTCTTCTTGGTCTTGAGTGGCGGCTCGACCTTTCATATCCCGAGCGACAGCCCGGTTTTCTCGGTCTTAAGCGATGACTCGACCATGGTACCCCAATATCCGCCTCTCAGTGCAACTTGACCGGAAAGCCATGCCTCAGACCCCCTTAGCAAAAGCCGATGCATGGCTTCTTTCGGGGGGGGAGTATGATAAGGGTAAAAAACAGAGAACATGACAGCCCGGACGCCAACCAAGGCACGTCCCCATCTTGGGAAAACTGGGTCATCCACAGGTCCACCCAGGTTCAGACACTATCAGATGTACGATCCTATGGAGGGGCACATCACCAACAGTAACCTTCCTTATAAAAACCTCTACATTAAGAAAGGAGAGGGAGGGAGGAACCAGCACGAGAAGAAGAGGAGAAGGAGGGGGGCTGGGAAGAAGAACAGAAGAGGAGAAGGAGAAGAAGAATGGGAAGAAGATTCTCTTAGCCATACTCTTTATCGCTGCACGACAGCAGCCACTCTCCCCATCATTTGTGTAACAACAAAGCCCGAGCTCCCATAATTGCAAACCGAGCTCCCATCGCAGAGAGGAGCAGCATCGACCTCGAGACATCGACGGCCAAAGGATCTCTCTCTCTACCTCTCTCTCTCTATGAAACACTCTACTCATCCCATCCGACACTGACTTAAGCATCGGAGGGTCGGGACGGGAAACCCCCGACCCGACCACTGTGTGTCTTGAGAACCGAGGGGCATGCAAAGCCGCCACAGATGAAGGAACCGATCCCGACGGGCAAGTGAGGATCGCTTCACCCGATCCCCCGAGGCGGAGGATCAGCTTCACCCGACCCTACGTCGGCTTCCTGCCTGGAGATTGATGAGGTGACCCTTGCGCATTCGGACCCAAACCCAACCGCGACGGCCCCGAGACCACGGCACAAAGTTGAATACCATAACAGTAATATATAATTAACCCCTTCATGCTTCATGGAAAGCTTTCTTGTGTATTCTGCTTTGTCATTGGCCAAACGTCTCTTCTCTCTCTCTCTCTTATCTGCTTATATATATATATATATATATATATATATATATATATATATATATATATATATATATATATATATATATATATATATATATATATATATATATATACTACATGAGTTTTAATCATACATTTTTATATTATATGTATAGTGTAGAGAATGACACACTAATGCATTGTTATCTTCTATCCTGATCATTTTAACAAATATACCTTCAAGTCTCCAACTGACATCAAAATTACTTTCACTCATTTGCCAATTCGTTTGATACAATTTCTCTAAAATGATTATTAGTTTTGATTCTTTACTCAAGATGAAAAGGTGCCTATCATCTACCATATTTTCTATCTCTCAAAAATCTTTCATTTTTAAGTTGATACTTGTCATGTATGCCAACATTTTCACGACTCACCTAAACCCATGTGAAGGCTTTTGGTTGCAAGAAAAATTCATACTCTCATTCTTATCTCATTCTTTATTGATAGCTCCCAACTCCAAAACTTAATCATAATCTATCTTTAGCAATTTTTAGTAAAATAGAAATGACTCGTGCTTTTGCAACCTCCGAGCCATAATATCTATAATTTGGAGAAAGAGGATCTTAATAATCCCGAGGAATTATTTCCAACATCAGCTTTAATCAATCCTTCACTAGTTTTCAATTTTATCGAGTATGATAGTGCCTTTCTACCTGATTCGGGTTTTGATCGTAATCTTCCTACGAAATCATGACAAGTCAACCATTTATTTTCTTCTACTTCTCACCTACTTCGGTCAAATTCTCAATTAACATCGCACATGTCGTGACAACAACTCAAATCATATCCTTCCACCGTGTCATATTATTTATATGTATATATATTTGTATAGTGTATATTGCAATGCTATGTTAGTGATGATTTGTTATAAACGTTGTAACGCTTATAGAACAGACGAGTGAACGATATAAACAACTGATGACCTAACAAAGCGTTACAAACATTGTAACGTAGAATGATATATACTCTGTTATGTGCCCAAGTTAAACCATCAACGTGGCAGCGTTGGCGTCTCCGAACGGCTATTACCGGTCGTCAACTCCGGCTTTCTCTCGATGGCCTCGTTGACCACTTCGCTCTGTTATTAGAGACCGAAAGAGAGAGAGAGAGAGAGAGAGAGCGAACCAAAGTGAGCCGAGCCAATGGGGAACCACACCTCCCGCCGCGGCCACGCCGACGACAGCCAGGAGGCCGGCTCGCGGAGGCACCGGTTCCGCTCGCACTTCCGCGGAGGTAGCAGCGGTGGCGGCGGCGGCGTCGGCCGGGTCCTCCGTCGCCCCATGGAGGACGTTCACGCCACGTACTCCTTCGGTCGCGAGCTCGGCCGCGGCCAGTTCGGCGTCACCCACCTCGTCACGAACAGGGCCACCGGTGAGGTCCTCGCCTGCAAGTCCATCGCCACCCGCAAGCTGACGAACCGGGACGACCTCGAGGACGTCCGCCGCGAGGTGCAGATCATGCACCACCTCACCGGCCACCGCAACATCGTAGAGCTCAGGGGTGCCTTCGAGGATCGCCGGTCGGTGAACCTGGTGATGGAGCTGTGCGAGGGCGGCGAGCTCTTCGACCGCATCATCTCCCGGGGGCACTACTCCGAGCGGGCGGCCGCCGCCCTGTGCCGGGAGATCGTGAACGTTGTCCACTGCTGCCACTCCATGGGGGTGATGCACCGAGATCTCAAGCCCGAGAACTTCCTCTTCTTGAACAAGAGGGAGGATTCGCCGCTCAAAGCCACCGATTTTGGCCTCTCCACCTTCTTCAAGCACGGTAATACGGAAAAGCCCTCAGTCTCTTCATGTTCCTGTAGTGATCTTGTTTTGTTGATAGGATTAATCATCATCAAAATAAGAAACATGATTATTGCATCTATTAAATATTACATGTAAGCGACGATATCTGATTTTGATCTTGGTAACTTTCTTATGTATAAATCTGTTCTTGTTCTTGTTGGTTTGAAGTGTTCCACAAAAAGGCCATTTCCATATAACTCAATAGGCACAAATATTACAATGTGGAGTCAGGGAGATAGCCACATGGCACGATGTATCCCCGACCATATTATCTGTGTTCACCATGGCCAATGGGGAAGGTTTGTAGCGATTTGAGACATGATAAGATCTCCAACTAGATGTTGCATGAAGAGGAAGGGATACTCGAAGATCCTATTTGATTCATTCTCTCTAAGATGTGCTAACAGCAAAAGAATGAAATGCCTCTGCAGGAGATGTATTCAGGGATGTTCTTGGCAGTGCATATTATATTGCTCCTGAAGTGCTGCGACGGAATTATGGACCAGAGGCTGACATTTGGAGTGCTGGAGTAATCGTGTACATCCTTCTTGCTGGTGTTCCTCCTTTTTGGGCAGGTGAGGAGTTATCAAGGTTGAATTGAATTCAAAATCATTGTCTAGATTATGGAGAATTCTGCTGAAGTTGCTTGTTTCATCTCTCCAGAGAACGATGAGGGCATCTTTGCTGCCATATTACATGGGCATATTGATTTCTTAGCTGATCCCTGGCCAACTATATCATCTGGTGCTAAAGATCTGGTGAAGAAGATGCTAAGAACCAATCCAAAAGAACGACTCACGGCAGCTGAAATCCTCAGTAAGATTTATAAATTTCAGCTGTTTTACATGATGAGATTCAAGGCACAAAATCTTATCTGAATCCAAATGTTATCTTATATTGTACTTATTAATATTTGTTCAGATGATCTTGAAAAGCTTCAGTGCCATTCTGTTCTGCTCTCTGCATGCATTTACATGAATTTCTCTGATGCCAAATGTCTCTTTAATGAGATGCTCTGCAACTTCTTACTTTTGAGAATTTAACAATTTTAACACATCTCCTGCTCCAAAAAAATACAATTCTGGAAAACTTTTAGATCACTCATGAAGAACATCAATTCTCTCAGTTTGACCATGAATGACGTTACTGCAGAACATCCATGGATAAGAGAAGATGGGGAGGCTCCTGATAAGCCACTTGATCTTGCGGTTTTGACTAGAATGAAGCAGTTTAGGGCCATGAACAAGCTAAAAAAAGTAGCCTTGAAGGTAGTCATGGTTCATTTGATTCAATTTACCCATCTTTCATCTGTTCAGTGTCCATTCTAAATTTTACGTCATACATTTCGTGTTCAGGTGATAGCAGAAAGCTTGTCAGAGGAAGAAATTATGGGCTTGAAAGAAATGTTCAAATCAATGGACACTGACAATAGCGGTTCACTGACTGTTGAAGAACTAAAGGCTGGTCTTCCCAAATTGGGCAATCTGGGTATCAAGATTTCTGAATCTGAAGTTAAGCAGCTGATTGAGGCGGTATGGTTCTTTTCCTCATCTTTCAGCATCCTTCAGCCATTCTTCTTTCATCAGCTTTCCAAAATACTTTCTCGGAAATGGACCTAAATACTCGTTCTGATACACATTTTGTAAACATAAACAAGAAATTTCAAACAACTTAGTTCATTCAATGGAAGCTATGTGAATTAGTAGAATGACAAGAAGCTTGGTAGCCCGAATGGAATTATATGTCAGCCATATTGATGATTATTTTCCAACAAAAAAAGGTGTTTACGCACATGAGGTTCCCATGTGGGATTCTAGGATCAAAAGATGCATCCTCATTATTACACAGTGATTGTTTCTATATCTCAAGCTTTAACAACTCATATAGCGGGAGCAATCTTAGAAAGTAACCATGTTTTTGAGAAATAGGATTCCATAAATCTTGTAAACCCTGGAGTTCTTTCTTTAAACGAAACAAGTGCTATTATCACATTTAAAGAGATAAAAAGGTTAATGATTTTCTGAATCAACTCTCACATAGTAATGTTGAAGGCTAATCCACTAATTCTTTATTTTTCTAATCCACTAACCTTTATTTTTCGTTCATCATTTTGATCCAATGCCCAATGCATTAAAAAAAATCATGCCCACTAATTCTCTTACTTCAATCAGTTCAACATAAATACAAAAATCTTTCTGCTTAATTTTTAGTCCATCCTCACTTCTTTAATGGCCCTGACTGCTTATTCATTGCTATATCATAACTAAACAAGTAATTGTAATTTCTTTAATGTACTACTCAATCTTACCTTGTTTTCCTACTTGCATCATTCATTCTCAAACATACATTTCTTGTTTCAAGCTTATTTACTTAGACTGTGTACTCTGTCTCAAGTCTGTGCAATATTGCTGAGACAACTACCTGCCTTCATTTGCTGTGAGTTTTTAAGCTTTAAGGAACGAATTCTACACACCGACCTCCAAGAGGGATTTTCTACATTCTATCAAGGGCCCTAGACAAATATTTATGTATAAATATTAGTTTTGCCTTCAAGTATCTTTAAGTTTAAGAGACTTGTTTTTGCACCAAGGATGTGACCAACTGAACATACCTTTCGGCTATTTCTCAAATTGTCTCCCATCATCCTTTTTCCACTATTGGCTCTATCAAGGGACAATCATCCCTTTATCTAAGAGTCGTGATGTCCTTTGATCGCCCACATCTTCTTGGTTACATGCAAGTCAATCCTTCCAGCATGCACTGTAATTTGATTTCCTAATCTATCATATTTGTTTTGGTTTAGACCTTTATTTTCAATAGCATATAGTATTGATTTAGCTAAATATTTATTTAAGTATATTAATCGTTTATAATATACAAATTACACTTCCTAGACATATCTTAAATCAAATTGAACCTATATGAAAATGTAAAAACTATAAATAGTAACACTTTTACTGAAAAGTTTGTCATTCTCTGAGGCATTGCCGCTGCGAAGGTAAAGTGCACAAGGATCTAACTTGTGTGAGTTGTATTTGATGAAACTGAAAACAAAATGACAATGTCAAGGAAATATATAGCTATGCTGAGATCTGGATATTGCTCCTATTCTACTTGCAGTAATTAACTTCCACCAATGTGCTTAACAGGCTGATGTGGATGGAAATGGGAGCATTGACTATATGGAATTTATAACAGCTACTATGCATATGAACAAAATGGAAAAAGAAGATCACCTATTCAAGGCGTTCGAGTATTTTGATAAGGACAAGAGCGGGTAACTTCTTGTTTTCATGTTTTAAAGTCACATTTTGCTAAAAATATAAACTTGATAGCTAAAATTTTCTATTTTTAACTTTATCTAGATACATCACAATTGAGGAATTGGAGCAAGCTCTCACGAAGTACAACATGGGTGATCCACAAACAATCAAAGAGATAATTGCCGAAGTTGATATCAATAATGTAAGTCTCTATGCTCTCATTAAAAACTAGTAAAGTTCAAATTTACATATGACATGTTATAGGGTATCTTTATGCATTTGATATAGTCCAGTTTGTCTCAAGGATTTGTTATTATCGTTCTTTTAGTTGAGAGCTATGATAATGGAATGCACTGATACTTATGTGATGGAAACAAGCACTTTACTTCTAGTGGGAGTAGTGTCTATTTAGAATCATAGGACATGATAATATAGATTTGTCAGGGACTAGAATGAACAATTCTGATTCTTGATGTTTGATAGACACTGAAGCCTGTTACACTTCATTTGTTAGTTTCACCTATTGCACATACAAAATTATGAATTATAAGTGGGATACACAAGGAAATATTGGAAAACTGTCATTTTGTGAGGGCAATTTGGCAAAAGATTCACATGTTGGTTGGTTCGGCATAGATTGTAAGATGGCTATTAAATTTAAATTGTTGTTGTATATGCATATACAATAGAGTTACAGGAATCCACCTTTCCCACTTTGGAATTTGATATATAAAGTACATGGATTCAATGGTGAAAAAAAAAATTTTGTGTACCAATATCAGACAAAATTAATTTCAATTTCTTATATTGATGAAAACATATACTAATCTAGTTTCCTTTTTGCAATTAAACCTCTCATTCCAACCAGCTCAATTTTTTTTTTTTTGGTTCACAAACCAAAAGTGCAAAGTGGATCAATTCAATTTTGGTTTTAGTCAGTTCCTTTGTATGTGATTTTGATCCTAAACCAAATGCCACCTTGCCAGAATCACAGTGTCATAGATGCTCTTATTAGGATGGCAACCAAAGAAGAGTTGGATGCTGCTGAAGATGTTCCAAATGGCTACTCCTCCTGTACTTGTCACCTAAAACTGATTGATTCATCACAAGTGATCTCATAGAGCCCCGAAAGCTAAATGCATGTAAATCTTAACTCTAAAGTCACCTTTGGAGCCACAAGAAAAAAATATTTCTTCTAACATATATCTTAAGCTACTCAGAACCTGTAGTAGGACTAGTAGGACCAAAACATTCATACTTCTGAGGGTTTCTAATTTCCTTGAACAGCAGAGTCCAGATATTGCAAGATATTAGGAAATATATAACGTAATAAACAAATAAAATACAAGAAAAGTAGACCAAACAGATCTAAAAGCAAAATAACCTAAACTATGTTATAAATATTAGAAAGAGATCATTTTCTTGTAATGTCAGATCTCTGGCTATTTGGATCAAAATCTAATGATTTTGACAATATTTTACAAAATACACATCCTATTTTGACACTTATCCCAATTTCTTTGTGGTCTAGTAACATTTGTCACAATTGAAAAATACTGCTGGATCAAATCCCTGATGCAATTAGTTGGATAGTGCTTGCATGGAACAACAACTTAGGGATTAGGACCCAAAACTTAGCTTCTTAATACATTTGACTGAAAAGAATTTGTGGAACATCCACAAATGTAGAGAGTACACATTCTGGCATGCAAAATTGGATTAGCAGGTATCTCATCACCAATCTCTTATTTTAATTTTGTGGAAATACTAGTTTAGAATGTGAATTTGGTTTCTTGTATAGTACATCATTTGCATTTCTACTGTCATAAATTTCAATCTGTGAACTGGTGGTGTAGTATGTGTTAAGTATCATGCAATGTCCAACAAAAACAAGGAAGCAATTTAAAATTTATGTGTAGCTTTAGCTTTGACCTTCTAATTCTGTAACATGCTCTGTTGCGGTAATAGTAGAACTCTTCAAAAGTTTGTGAGTTGAGATACATAGTCACATGCTACAATTTATCACTGACCACAACAAATTTAGTTGTTTGCCGATTGCCTCCTATACAAGGTTGACTGAAGGGCCAGATACTGAGATTGGTCATGGAAAAAAGAGAAAATATATTTAAAAAAGGAGACACGTCAATCATAGTTTAATGATGAATATTATGGTTTCAGCAAAATCATTTGTATCACACCCTTCACCCATGAATCACTTTGTACAAATGTTTCAGGATGGCAGAATCAATTATGAGGAGTTCGTCGCAATGATGAGAAATGACAGTTCGGAGGCCATCCACAAGCGTAAATAGAAGTTATCCTCCGTTGGGGTTAATTAAACCACTACTGTCATGATAAGGAAAGATGGTTTCAGAGGCAATGTCTTCGATTTTGTATGACCAGAAAACAAAATGATGTTCTGTATATCTAATACTGATGTGTTGTAGATCTAAATTCTATACTGCAACTCAAGCTCTTTTATCTCTTTCCTTCATTTTTTACTTGGCTCTTTTTGAGTCAGTTTTTTGTTCTTGGAGACAGAGATTATATTTGCCTAAAAGCACCCTCAAATTCTTTGGATTGAAATGCCATTTTGGTTATACCAATGCCATAAGAACCAAGAACTAATGTTTTAAATCTTGTTCCTGTCATTATGTAGTGGTTCTAGAGTTGGACACAGCACTCTGTTCCTTTGAGTTTGACTTTGGTTGCATGTCTCAATGTGAGTTTCATGTCCTTGGGTCAAAATAAGATGAGATTTGGATCCAAAACTTAAAATGACTTAGACCTTGCTTATGTTTCATGTCACTAAATGCCTTTCTGATGCATGTATTTCTAAACTGATAAATATACAAAAAAAAATAATTGATTTCTGTGCATTAATTTGGTTTCTGTTGCCTTTTTTTTTTTTTTTTTCAAAGTCTCAATATTTTTCTTTGTTTTTTCCATTTCATGTTTTTCATTTTTTTTTGTTTTATCCAACAGGGAACAAAGATAATACAAAATTACCTTTTAAAATGAGTGATTGAGATTAATATACCATAAAATCTGAATTTTAAAGAAATAACACCTACAATTATGGAAAAAAAAAAGGCCTCCAATACCATGCCAAACAAAAACCCCTGAATGCCTTGTAAAAAAACATTTAATATCTAAAAATTGATTTACGACATAATGGCATTAAGATTTCAATTCACATTAGTACCTTATTGCAATTGGATGGCCAATCTTAATGCTCTAGTTGTCTCCTTATTCTATGGCCTTTTTTTTTAGCTCCAATTCTTTGATTCTTTCCCAATATTTGATACAATCCTTAGAAATAAGAAAAGAGAAAAGTTAAGAGTGTCATAAAGGATCAGTGTGACTAAGAGAAACCCAGAAGGCAATAAAAACATAATAATTGATATGAATAATAAGGATAGTTTAGACATTTGAATTATCCTTTTATATGAGATAGCTCAAATTAATTATTGATAACCACTATAAGTAGTAGATGATGAAAAACTTGAAGCAATCTATGTGCCTATAGATCCTGAAAACACCATTGGATTCGAATTAGTTCATTTCGATTGATATTTATTGCTTCCGATATAAACCGATATGCCAACCATTTTTTTTAATTTTATTTTTTAATTATTATTTAAAAATATTGATGCTTAGAGATTTCATATGATATTTTTATTTTATTCTTTTAGTTATTATTATTATTATTTAAAAATATCGACGTTTAGGTTTTCACATCATATGATGATGTTGCTTGTGAACGACTCGATCGTTATCATTAATGACTAATAGACCTCGTGGTGCTCATTCTTTTCCTCTTCTCCAAACTCCATTCTTTTCCACCAATAGAATTATAATTCTCGAGATATTATATATTAAATTTTGAAAGGATATTTGTCGATATAATGTAAATTTTATATATTTATTTTTTTAAAAATAAAAATATATAAAACTAAAAAATAATTTGGAGGGAATTAAATAGGCACTCCCCCCCCCATAGGAGTCAAATTTTATAAATTTTCATTTAAGAGAATTTACATGCTAAAAAATAATCTTGACTATGATTCTGAAACTAAGGTTTTAATTTCAGAACTAATAATTTTGATTCTAGTATCGATGGTTCTAGTTCCCTAAAATTAAGGACTGAAACCAAATCGGCAAACGCTGGTTTGGATGGTTTCGATTTGAATCGTCTTTTATTTTTATTATTTTAATTAAAAAGTTTATAATATAAAATTTATAAATTTATTTTTTATTAATAAAATAAATTTAAAATTACGGAACCGATGAAATGATCGGTTCTGATTTTTTTAAACCTAAAAACCTAAGAACCGGAATCGAACCATCTGAAGCGGGTTCGATTCGATTTGGAACCAGTAAACCGTGCGGGTCAGTTCGGTTCCGATTCGAACCGGACCGTCTATGCAAAAGACATCCATCTTTTTATGATCCGTTGCGCTTTTTCTCCGTCCGAACTCGGGTGGGGAGTCGGTCGGTGGTGGATGGACAGAGGGATGGGAAGAGCAACGGTGAGAGAGCGATACGAGAAATTAGGGCTGGCCGAGGCCCTCTCGCGTGCCCACGATTACCCGTCGGCGTGCCACGAGCTGGGCCTCATCCTGCGCCTCGCCTACGTGGATCTCCCCAAGAACCTCCAATCCGTCGTCTTCCAGGACACCCTCTCTGCCTTCCGCCTCCTTCCCGAGTGAGAATCTTTGATCTAGGTCTCGCGCATGCCGTACAGGATTCGTTGATCTTAAAGTTCAATTATGTGCCGTCAAAGGTGTTCGTTTTAGGTTTTCGAGAAACCTCGGAAAGGAAGCATTAATTTTAAGTGGGTATTGGTAAATTGTAGATGTAATTACAGATATTGTATTCGACAAGATCGATACACAAAATGTTTGCTTTGGGAGAGTTAGCATTGATGATGACCGGAAAACTAAGAGATGGAATAGTTAAGAAATTGGCCGCTCATTTTCAAGTCAAAATTGGGTGCCGAAAAAAATCTGTGGGGCTCTGGATTATTCTTTGTGCATGTAGTTTCAGCAATTAGATGTTTACGTTTGTGAATGATTACACTTTCTTGAAAATTTATGTCTCCATTTGATGAGTTTTGACATTCTTGTTTAGTAAGCAGTTCTTTTGATAAAAAAATCTGGAGTTTATCTAGAATTACGAACATGGATCATTATTTAATTTGAATATTCATAATAGAAGTGAGTCTGTTGCTCAAATTTGAAATTGATTTTAATATCTGATTTTCCATTGTCATAGCAAAGATTATAAGCAGTGAGTGATTATGTTTGTTGTTGACTTTTATGAGGCTTCTAAGCTGGAGGTTCTAGTGATATTGACCAAAGAGAATTGAGATTCACAAAGGGCACAGTCACCTAAATGATTCTCAAAAAGATACTGAATTGAGTTGGTGTGGAAAAGATGCTTGCTAACCGAAAATTGTTCTCTACAATATCATCCAGTTTGCTATTCTTGCCACAATCAAACTTTACATGCTTGGCTAATGTCATTGAACAAATCAAACTTAAAAAAAAAAATCATTTCGGAACACAAAGGATTTGCTTTTTATTCCATGAGACCAATTCCATAGCCAATAACTTATATATTGGAGTCAGTGTCATAGTACAGAGTTGATATGTGTCTGTAATACCTTCAAAGCATAGGCCATTCAGTTCAAAAAATTTCTTTATTTACTATGTTATCCTATAGAGATTATTTCTATGATATTGACATTGTGGGAACTACTCCTTAACACATCATCTCGGGATATTTTGGCTGTTTTGGTGTTTTATTTAGGGGCATTAT
This sequence comes from Musa beccarii, assembly GCA_024322285.1. Taxonomy (NCBI): domain Eukaryota; kingdom Viridiplantae; phylum Streptophyta; class Magnoliopsida; order Zingiberales; family Musaceae; genus Musa; species Musa beccarii. The sequence goes on from CM044399.1 coordinate 12,257,330, forward strand.
GATAAAACTTGTTTTATGCTTTTGATTATAAGATGATAAGTCTGCAAAGATATATATTTCATGTTTACGTCGGCATGGAAAAATGCATAGTAGTTTTATACCTACAATCAGTTGTTCTGGAAATATGGAACTGTCAACTGGTTTGTTATCAGTCTGAAGGACTTAATTATAGAAGGTGTTTAGGTAAAAGACCTGTGCTAAACATTTTGATGTTTGCAATAATTTTATGAAGAGCCTAGCATGTGACATAATGGCTCCATAGGCCCTATTATCATATATACTGTTCATTGTAATCCATCTTTGTCTAAGCATTTTCATCTTGCTTTGTTGGTAAACACTTATAGGTCTTGTCCATTCAAGAAACAAAAAAGGTATTTCATCTGTACTAATTAACAAAAATTGCTGTCCCAAAATCTAAGGAGAAGTCTTTTCTCAAAAAGAAAATAATAATTTCATGGTTCTAAACTTTTGTTTTTTGATAACTAGATTTGCAAAAATATTTTTTATATGTCATCCATATCTTAGCAGAGATCATATTTGCTCAGTAATTTTTGCGTGATTTTATTTATGCACTTGAACATTTGTGTGTGATTGGCCAAATTGAACAGAGTGCAAATGGGACATGGATTATCTTCAGCCAATGTTCTTCTCCAAGCAGCAGAAGTTGCATTGCCCAAGCAAAAAAAGGCACTAGCTGTTTCAGAGTTCAAGCATGCTGCCGTTGCACATAAAAGGCGCTCCAGAGCACACCATGATGGAGGTAATAGTGCCTTAATGGATGGTTAAAAATTTCGTGAATGCCAATTGGTTAAATTATTTTTAGCTTGTCATTTATTGAATACTTACGTATGATCATTGATCTGTATATTGCATGAGAAATGTAGTGAAAATTTTAGAATATTGTTAATTACATTTTATCATTGCTATAGGTAATATTTGACTATCATGTTTAAGGAAACTTATTAGACATGCTTTGTGGAAGAGCTCTTGATGCCATGAAATTGGCATCATTCTTTGGAATTGAAGTGCAGAATCATTCTGGACATACTACTTAAATTGTTGGCATTCAAGTCCTAAGACTGGATACTGCAAGATTTATGAACAACAAAGTTTAGTAATTAGTTTGGTCTTGTACTTGTCTGATTTGGAAAAATATGTGTTTAAATTAGGCATATCTAGATTTCTTTGCATCTAATGAATTTTGATTATCTTCACTGTATGTTAGTTTTAGGTCTTTTGGCAATGTTGAGAGATTGATCTTGAAGCATCTTATTGGTACTAGGCTATTAGTTGTACTCTTTTGTCACATTATGGATTAAGATCAAATGGACATGGGAAATCGGAACTGTCTGGTCCATGAGCATTAGCTTTCTTACATGTAGATGGTTCAAAATCGAAGTCAACTGTTTAATATCATTTTTTTAGAATCTAAATCATTTTGTGTGGTTAAGCTTAACACACACACACACATATATATTCACTTGTAAAGATGCATATTTGAAGTGTGGTTTTTGAAGGTGTATGAATGTGTCTTGTCTAGTGCCAGTATGACTATATTTAGTTTATTGAGGGATTACTGAGGTGATTAGGACACAGTATTGTGTCCGAGAAAGAGAAATCAAATGTGTCTGGTTTTGTTCTAGCTGTTAAAGCAAAGTTGCAAATGTTATGGCAAAGTACTGACTATTAGCCTTATTGAAAACTATTTATTCATGTCAATCATGGATGCTTTAAAATGCTTGTTCTGTTTGTATTGGATGGTTTCTGGAAATATCTTAGGATGTGCATGAGTCACACTCATTTATTCATGTCAACTATTTTGTGGCACTGATGCATGCCATATGCTAAAGTTTATGTGCTAGTAGATCAATAGCACATATGCAGAATGGGGCCCATAAATTGTTAATTATATTTTAAGGAAGGAAACTCATAGGTGGCAATTCTCTTTTTCCTTGTGAAAATCTAAGCTAAGGTGGTGGTAGTTTATTTAATAGCCGCTTAGGCGAGGCGAGGTGAGGCTCGAGTGCCTCACACAATGTCTGAGCGACTCGTTTCACTAAAGCATCACCTGGGCACTTGCTTGAGCCCACGCGTCGGGTGCCTCCAGCGAGCGCCTGAATGAATGTGAGCTTTGGTTCGATTGAACATGTAACTTGGTTCAATCAAACCAATGAAACCCATTACTAAACCCCAACCACAAACCCTACGTCGTTGCCCGACCCACCTCTGGTTCGCCATTGCTACCTTCATGCGCAGCTCCCATAGTTGTTGATGGACAGGTCTGAAGCTTCCTTCGCCACTGTTGCTTTTTGTGCGTAGCTCCCTCCACCACAGTTGCTTTCATGTGCAGCTCCCTCCATCGCCGATGGATAGGTCTGAAGCTTCCTCTGCCCCCAATGTCATCGTCTGTAGCTTCGTAGTCTGAAGCTTTCTCCGACGTCATTGCTTTCGTGCGCAACTCCCTTCGCCTCCGAGGGACATGTATGAAGCTTCCTCCGTCATCAACGGACACACCCGAAGCTTCCTTCGCCACCGATGCCGTCGTTTGTAGGAAGCTAGAAACTTGCCCTCAATGGGCAAGTTGATTCTATCTAACATTATGATTTTTATAACTTCACTAGTTAAAAAAATCAACACCATACCAATTTGATAACATTTAAATTAGTTGACCTTGGACCAATAGGTCCCTCTAATATATAATAGATTTAAATTAACTTCCATAGGAAATATTGGATGAAAATTTATTTTATAATTATATTATCAATCGTAATATATATTTTATATTTTAATATTCTAGAGAGTTTCGCTTCTCACAGGTGGGTGCCTAGTGCTTTGGGTGTTTTGGGACTTTGGTGCCTTTTGGCACCTGGCGCTTTTAAAAACACTGGGTGATGGGTAAGCTATGAGGAGATGTGGATAGACCTTCTTTGGAACTACTTATTGTCTGTAGTTACCTTCTCTTAGTGGGATCCTAACCTATGTGTTTGATTCATGTCATTTGTATTCATGCATTTTGTCTGCTGCTTATTTTAGTACTGTATCATTTACTGTCAATTAATAACATCTTTGACATTTTATTCAAACTTGCAGAATTGGTCAGGGAAATGACCTATATTCTGCATGTCCTTGTGTAATCCTGTGTGGGATATAAAATTTGGTGGCATATGTTGAAAATATGTTTCTCTTATTTACTCTTTTTATCCATTTGGAAGCTGGGTCTTTTATCCTTCCAACCCCCCCTGATGAAAAAGAAAGGATTTTACTAATGCGCTTCATGTGAACAACTGACCTTTTGGACTATACTTTCCTTCTTAACAGGTTCTGTCATCTTACCTTATGATGTTCTTGTTCATATCTTCAGTTTTCTGGATTTGCGGTCTCTAGCATCTGTTGGTTTAGTATGCTGGTATTCTTTTTCCTTGCCACTTATCTACCCAAGCATATAGCCATAATCTGAGAGTTAATATTAGGCTTTATTTCTCTTAGAAGGTCATGGAACTCAGCTGCAATTGATAACGGGTTATGGCAGATGCTGTACAGCAACCTATTTGATAATCATAGCACCTGCTCAAGTAAAGAGGACCACAAACTAGTACCCGACGGGAAAGATGTGGTTTTTCATGGAGGCATGGGAGTGGATCCAATAATCAATATTAACTGGAAGGAGGCAGTTAGAAGAAAATGTGAAGGTAATGGATCTCACTTCTTTATAATTTTCTTATGATGTGACTTAATTGCTAGCTTATTCTTGAGTACTTGAACAATCACTTTTTACACGTTTTGAGGGAATCATGATTTAAATGTGATCTGAATTTCTTAGCTTGTGCAGGCATCAGTCACAGGGTCTTGTGGTGCTTCATGTTTAACTAAGTTATCATTGTTTGCATTCCGGTGATTCTGTTCTCATGTCTATGAATCTTGCAAATTGGTTTTTCTTCTATTTCATGTGGTTTTTAGTTTTGGTTGGTACACTGACGTCTTATGCTTGGTTAAGGGCAATCAGATCTCAGTTACTGTTCCCAATTGAATCCAAAAGATGAAACCTCGTGAGACACATTTCTATGATGGAAGGATCATGGTTTCCTAAGCCCTATGTATCAAACCAGATCCAATTGACTAGAAGTTTTCTAAATGATTGGAATACTGCACTTCTAGATTTTGATTCCGTTGCTTGAATAATGTACCAAATGCATGAAAGAAACTAATTCTGATTCCATTTACAATCTGGTTCTACTTTGATCACTTATAACTGATGGCATACCAAACGCATTAACTTCTACATTAGCTCTCTGTTCAAACTTAAAGTTGAAACAGAAAATATGTTTTTTCAAGATTTTAGTTGTCGATCAATTAAATCCATGTAACTGTTCATGTCTTTTTATTTAATGGTTGTAGCTGCAATGCCTATGAACTAAATTCTAGTAGACAAAAGTTACACTTAACAACTTGTCAGAGAAAAAGAATTTAAGTAATGATCGATCAACCTTTCTGGCTCCAACGAAGAACAGCAGCAACACTATAATCGGTGACTTTTCCTATTACATTATTGCGGTCACAGCTAATGAATGTAACCAGCAACTTACAATGTGACTTGATACAAGGCTTTTTGTCACTATAAACATTCAAAACTTGGTTGTGATATTTGTTGTTCTTTGCTGTCGTTCATTTTTGCCATCCCTCGTGGTATTCTCCTGATAGTTTTGTCTTATATTCTCGTCTTAATATATCTTACAGTTGCTTAAACTATCTTTACTTTGCTCCGTATGATTTTAACACAGGAATGTGAAACGTGTAATATGATCCATGCTTTTGATTTTATCAAGTGCTTTTTAGAAATGTCAGCTCCCAATTTTAGTTATTTACTCCAAGTTAAATTCTGTACAGTGGATTCTCTTGTATTATGACTCAGATTATTGAAACATTTATCTGAACAAGCTTTTAGCAGTATAATATGATAGCTGTGGCCATACCTTTTTTTTCACTGACTTTTATGTGAGCTTTCTTTTTCAGCTTCTATGTTATTGTGGTTTGTCAATAAAATAGATTGCAATACAATAGAATGCGGCAGAGTTACTGACTAGCTGTGCTCATGAATGCTAATATATTATGTTACTATTTATACTTTCTTTATGCTTACTAAACTCTTGCTACAGGTGTCTCATCTCGGAAGCTTTTACCAAATCGGGTAGTATGTGGACATTGTCAATCAATAATTTGGTCCAGTGGGATCACATGTCGTACTTCGCATGAGTGTTCAAAGATAGGGAATCAGAAGCTAAACATAAGACCTATATCACCTTATAAGGTAAGCGTCTACTTTTCACCATCTGAACTCTGAAGTCCTTTGCAATGTTTTGCTGAAGTGTATCTTCTTTTTCCCATTTTATGTACTTCATTGTCTTTTAGGCAGTATGTTTCTAATGTAATAATATAGCCAAATACATTCAAAAAGCTTAATTTTGTTTGATAAGTGCACTTAGTGAAGGAAAAGAAACTCCCCATCATGCTTTTTTTAGCACACCTTGATTGTACCTTAATTTCATAGTATGAAAAGTAGCTGTTTGTGTACTATTCTTTAGGCTGTTTGACTATGTCAAGGTTGTATAATGTCAGATGTTTTTGTAGGTGTAGTATAGATTTCAGGATAAACACGAGTCATAATTTTACATGTGGGAGCATCATTAGTTCTCCTAACTAGCTGGAAGCCAAAACTTGGACCGGAGTATGCTGCCACACAGAATGTTAGCTGTTTCAGTTTAGTAACTTAATCAGGTTTAGCTTTTCCCTTGGTAGGAAACAAAGGATAATATTAATATTTCTTTCCAAGATAGTATGTTATTGTGTCAATTTCATGGCATACTTTTTCTCCGTCACCCACCTACCAACACATATGATGGTGCACATGCACACACTATACACACGGAACCAACTGGATACAAACTAAGTCTTGATTTCATGTATGATCTTTTGCATCATAATCTTGTAAATGCAAAGTTGCTTGCAGTTCAATTGTGTAGCTTCAATCTGCTTGACCTTTTTATTTCAGGTTGTGGAGTACCTGTTGGGTGAGATCGAGTTAGCAGAGATGTCTTCCGACACGGATGACAGCGACTCTGATGGACCCTCGCCGAGCACACAACATCTTCCCAGATTATGGGCATACCCGAAGCTTTCTAGCACCGGCTAACACCACCTTTCCATTACTTGCTCCAAGCAATAATAACTGAAAGGATCGAGGATTAGAAATTTATGAAAATAATTTTTATGGTGTTTGCTGAGTAAATATTGATGTAATTGCCAGGACGATATGTTGCTTATACCATCAGAATCCTCTCATGTACAGTAAGCCACTGGACTTTGTGTGATGAATGTTAGCATCTCCCAGCCGAGCTACATGTAATATACAGATATGTGGCAAATGCTAGTTCCTTTCTTTCTTTATTGTATACTCTTATATTTTGATCTCAAGATCTTGTACTGATATGGAAATGAGTTAGGAGCTTGTTGTTTGCTGGATTAAACAGGCCAATGCTGTGTGTATGAGCTTCTGTTCTTTGATTCGTGGTGTGTGATATGTGAACTCAAAGCCAAGAAGACACCGAGAAGAACGAATGGGTATGAATTTTTCTATCAGAAGTATCTCATCAATTGACATTCGATTCAAATCCATTATCGTGTATTTTTCCTGTGCATACCACAGACGATAAGGTGGATCGATAAGTAACTTTACATATCTCGATGCTTCTATATGACGTGATGTTGAAGAAATATACTTTGTATATAAAGGGACTAAGTAGAAAACAATATATTATTCGTATTATTTCAGGAAGGTATATAATGTTTTCACAAAGTGAAAAGTTTAGATTTCAATGGTAAGCAAAAAAATATCTAATCATTTAAACCTTATGTTCATTATTTTTTTAATTTCTATTTATTGTTGATTATCTGGAATAAGTACGACACATCATATCATTTTACTTTATCATTTAAAAAAAATCAAAATCTATATTTTTTTAACCCTAAAGGTGTATAATATTCAATCATTCAACCCCTCTTTACTATTTACAATTATATTTTAAGAACTTTAATATTTCTAAAATACTCCTAACGTAAATACCCCTAACTTACCATTTGATTCCAACACTTTTCCAACTCCTTCCATATACTCCTCTTTAAATGCCTTCTCTTCTAATCATCGGAGATGGTCGGAGGGGATACAGTTTGACGTCGACGCATATGAGGATAATTGACCAACAAATGAAATCAGCTGTATGAATTAAGGGTACTTGAGGGGTTGTGGAAAATAAGGATATGATTGATAATTAAGGGATCACATTTAGCAAAATTATATTTTATTATTTTTTTAGGGGTTATATGAACTAAGAGGTTGCCAATAACAAAATTAAGAAAAAAGAATCAAACAATCAAATGTTGCAGTAAATATGTTCATTACACGTACTGCAGCAGTACACTGTTGTTGGATGTTTGCGATGTATACTTTACATAATAAAGGGAGTGATTAAGTATGCATTATTACAAAGCAGATGCGGTTCTTCTTCCTTCTTTCCTTCTTTCTTTCTTTTGTCTTTCTACATCAGCTAATTAAAGTTAAAGCAACCTCAGAATCCAGTGAGGAACTGAATCTGCTTAAGGAGGGGGCTCAAAGCCTCCATTAGCTTCTCGCATGGATGGTTGTGGATTCCTTCGTACGTGGTCACAACGATGCTCGTATCCTTGGACAGACGTTGGACTTGCTTCTTCACGTTGCATGTGTGGTGAGTGCATCGGTAGTAGCTTCTTCCAATCCATGCAATTGTTGATTCATGAGGAGAGAAGAAGAGTTAGAAGAGAGCGAAAAAACCTAAATATCGATACATATGATAAGCAAAAAAATTGATTGGCATAAGATAAAGCCATTCGTTAATATGCAAAGACATGCATGCAGTGATCTCAGAGGCCAAGGTACTGTGTTTTATGCTGATAATTCCAATATCATGGATCATCTTGAAGCTGGAAAATTGCCGTCATGTCAGTCTTCTGCAATCATACTTAGTATTAGGCCTCCTTTTTCTTCTCTGTAGATGTAGAGAGGTAATTACATTGTTATTGATTCTTATTTTTCCTTGGTTTCACTGTCTACGTTCTCTTGGTTTCACTGTCTTTACTCATTCTAAGATAATTAGAACTTGTATTGCTTCTCCTTTGATTGCCTCTCTCTCTTCTTTTAGGTCTGTTCTGCTGTGGCATTCCTCTACGATAATTAGAATTCAATTGTTTTCTTGTTGCCTTGCTCCTTCTCCTTCTCTTTCTACATATCAAGAACAAGGACATGGAAGACGTCAACTCACCTGGGATGGACACTGTTCTTGACCGCTTTCTGGCCGTACTTCCGCCACCGATAGCCGTCGTCGAGGATGTCGTTGGGACTCCTCGTTTGGAAAGCAAACCTCGGCCTGATAACCTTCTTGTTCCTCCCGGCGGCGCCTCTCCCCTTCTCCTTGCCCTCGCTCGCCGCCGGCGCTGGTTGCAGCCGCTGCTGCAGTCCCATCGTGCTCGGTAGAAGCGGCGGATTCCAGTCGACGACACCTGACATCACCCACGGATGAGGGAGCGTAGCAGACTGGTCTTGCTGTTGGCACTGAGACCAGCTTGAAGGCGCGAGATGAGGGAAGGCAGGAGAGTAGGCTGGCGCTGCTCCTTCCGAGGATTCCATCGGAGCAACTTCGAAGGTGCAGGGATTGCCGCGGGTGGATTATATATAGGAGATGAGAAGAGCGTGGGGAGTTGGGAAGAGGTTGGGAAGCGTCAACCACAAGATCCGAGTGGACAAACAGGAGATCCAACGACACCCCACCTAACCTCGTGTCAGTTCACCTGCCATTACTGCTCCCAGTATGGACGGAGCTTCACGGCCACTATACCTCCTCGTGCTCATGTAAACTATAGATATGAGTGTCACGGAGTCCAGGCTTGAGCTTGAAGCCTTGACCACGCATGCACGATAAAGCCCGGAGAGAGACTAGTTTAGGGCGAGAAATAACTTGGTGACCCAACTGGTGAAGGAAGAAGAGAGCAGAGAGGGAAGGATGCCCGTGGCACACGCAGAATGAGATAGATTACGTGTCGTTCACCTAAAGCTATCACCTTCATCACGACGACGCAATCAGAACACGAAATGGGTGTTGAACACTCGATATGATCTGCTAAACAATGTTGCTGATGATGTATTCCAAGAAGCTGCTTCTGCTGGTGGATGCATTCCAAGAAGATGATGAAGGGTCCTTTGAGACCATCAATCCTCACTTCATCTCTCAATCTCCCTTCGTCTGCTATGATCAAATCAACCTTTTTGATGTTCATTCAGAATGAGAGAGAGAGAGAGAGAGAGAGAGAGAGAGAGAGAGAGAGAGAGAGAGAGAGAGTTTGGGCCCAAGTTTTGACCCTGCATTCATCAGCATCATATATATTACTTTTAGCATTAACTCTCAATCTAATTACTTGGGTTAATATGCAGCAAATAATATTTATGTATACATGGAGTTTGTAGTTTCAGTTCTAAGTTCCTATAATTGATCAGGGGTTTTCATATCAATTCGAGCTGAATGGAATTAAAATAAGATCGGTCCAAAGCAAAACCATTTTAGATCTATTTAACCGAATCGATTCAACACCAGTTAATCTGATTTAATTAACCAGTTAATTGGTTTATAATTTCAAGTAATTTTAATATATATATATATATATATAATAAAATCGATTCGATTCAATTGAATGGAACAGGAATCGTGGTCTAATCGACTCAACATAACAATATTTGTAAAAATATGACACTGAAATCAGGCTAACATCGTTGTTCGGTCTTTGGCACGATTTGATTAATGGCTTTGAATCGGTTAAGGGTTTAAAATAGTAGATTCGATTGTATTAACGTTTTTAAAATTAAAATTAGCTCAATTTGATTTGAATTGGAAAAAAAAAGTATATCGAACAATTTTATAGTCTTTAAAATCAAATTATTGATGGACTAATTTAGACCGAATCAAACTTAGACCAATTCGATTCCAGTTTGATTGAGTTTTTGGATTCGCCCTGGCTTTGACAAGGTGGTGATAGTCAATTACCACGTCAAAAAAGTAATGGAAATTTTTTAGCTTTGATTGTTCTAATGAACCCAATCTACACAACAATTTCTTGCAGCCGATTTGAATGTGTTAGTGATGAGACACAGAGGACTGCCAAAACCAAGTTTTTTTGCTTGTACAACATATTTCCCCAACTTTCTACAATCACATTCTCCATTGAGTTGGCTCTGTTTTTAGTGGTTAGTGAAAGAATTTTATTTGATCTTATTCACGATTTTTTTTTAGTTTACAGGTAAATATACTGTCTTGTGTTTATGATCATCGTCTAATGTTCTTGTTGCTTGTTTGAATGACCTGAGCATTGTAGCCAAAAATCTCACTTGGACGGTGGTGTGCGAAGAAACAGAGATCACAGAGCCAGCAGAAGCATGCTTGTCCTCTGTGTCAGATGAGAAACGAGGACGAGGGAACGCAGACAGCGGAGCAGAATCAAAATTACGTGATAGGTGTTCCACCATTAGATCGCCATGTCTGCCGCCGCTGCGTTGAAGCTGGCTGGCCATGGCGAACCCCAGAACTGGTCCTCGAAGCCGCTTTTCTCGCCCAAGTATCCCGAGCTGACGGCCACCGTATCCATGCCCGAGAACAGGGCATCCTCCTCCTCTTCTTCCTCGGCCTCCTCACCTTGCCTTGGCGCCCGCCCAAGGAGAAGCTCGTCCTCCACGGAGTCGGCGAGGGGAGACGACAGTGGGCTCGGCGGCAGCAACTGGTCACGGTTCTCCCCGTCGGCGGAGGTAGGCGGGGGGAGCTTCGGTCGGGTGCTCCCCGCGAGCGAGTTTCGGATGGTGGGGATGGGGTGGTTGTGCTCCGCCGTGTAGGTGATGAGCAGCATCCCCGGGTCGGCTCTGCTCTGCTCCACCTGCTTCCGTGCTTGGCAGCCTTTGGAGGTGCTGCACCTGTAATATGAACTGCTTCCCGCTCAAAATGTCAACACCGTCATCCTAAGATCACAACCTGGAAGCAGAAATCGAAGAGAAAAGAACGGCCTTTGCAGCTTTACCGTGGATAAGGGGAGCCTTTGATGGGTTTCTGCCCGTACTTCCGCCACGCCCACAGGTCGGATCGGACGCCATGAGCAGCTACTTGGCATACTACCTTCTTCTGCTGATTCTTCCTGCGGGGCCAACGTTTCCACGTATCGGCAATCCTTCTCCTCCAGAGTTCGAATCAGGAGGAACGAGACAAGAAAGGGAGCAGAGGCTGTACCTTCTCGTAGAACGGGGAGCTTGGGAGACCGTACGCGGGGGCTGCCTGCTCTGCCGCTGAGATTGCCGGGGATCACCGATTGCAGGAAGCAGAGGCGGTTCTTGATGGAGTTCCATGGCATAGAAAGGCTTGCAGAGCTCGTGGAGTCCGTACGGATAACTCGACGTCTCCACGAGCCCGGGGAAGCAAAAAGCCGTCTCCTTCTCACCGCTGACGTCCCTCTCCTGCAGCAGGGAAGGAGGAAAGGGAGAAAACAAGGGATCGTCCACGTCCGCCGTAAAGCCGGCGGAGCAGCCTCTCACCACCGCGTAAAGATCCCAGTTATCGTCGCCCATGGAAAAGAAGGAGAGAGAGGCGGGCGGCGTTGACTTGGCTGCAGAGTGATCTGGGTTTCGGATATAAAGAGAGGCCGACAACTGGCGGAATTTATACTAGATGTGGTGGTGGTGGTGGAGGTCACAGACGCGTGGTGGCGATAAGAATAGGGGGAAGTGGCGACGGATCTCCAGAATCCGGTGATGCCAAGCCCACCACCGGTTGTGGGCGCTGCCAACTTGACTTTACTTACACAAGTCAAAGGAGAGAGAGAGAGAGGCCAAAAAATCTTAACGTGTGTGTGTGGAATCCGTTCACAATGACAGGTTGACATCACCCTCAGAAAAATCCTACGAACAATCCAATCCAACCAGCAATCCCTTCCTCTTTTCTTATTCCTAAGCTTATCTACTTGTATCCGTGGTCAACTATTTTGATCCACTCACAGTATTTTTCTGGTCCACATACACTTATTCGCTTTCACAGTAAGCCAGAACTGATCTCTCTGTCTCTCTCTCTCTCCCTCTCCGGCCGCCGTTTGGTAGCTCTTCTTCCCACGCAGCAGATGGCGATGGATACATGCGTGAGACGGCGGCCACGGAGGTCTCAACGTGGATGTCACAGCAAGCTGCTGTTCCCATCACTCCCTGTCGTCGATGTGATCTCCGACGGAGGGACGAAAGCTCGGCTAATTCCCAACGTGAGTCACCATTGATCCAAAATAACAAGAACGTAGGAGAAGCAAAAGGCCACTTGCAACTCATTCATCCGTCCATGCCTTTCCCTCTTGGCCTTCCACACCTTGATGTGATGCTGCCTTTATCCCATCCATAGGTTTATCCATCAAAAGTGCACCGCCCACTTCTCGTCTTTAGACGGAAAGGAAGTGAAGTCCCACACTACACATGTAGTAACAGTAAGGTACCCGTGGCTTTCTCTGTCCTTATGTCAACTAGCTATTACTATCAAAGATCCATTTGGAGATCAAATATCTTTCTTTCCTTCTTGAACTCTTGCAATTGCATTGAGAGAGCAAAATATGTATCTTTCCGACCAACTTACAACTCCAAATGCTGCTATTATTATTGTTGCTGTTGTTATCTAACGAAGATGCATTTACGTGTGCAACACGAGATGCAAATAGCAGCCTTATTACCCAAGCGACTTAACTCTCTCTCTCTCTCTCTCTCTCTCTCTCTCTCTCTCTCTCTCTCTCTCTCTCTCTCTCTCTTTCTCTCTCAAACACAGATAGAGACTATGATTAGCTCCACTATTGAACACAGCAGGGTGTGGATGAGCACCTTCAAGTGCTGCGGCTCCACCCGACGTGGTTCTCAGGTAGGAAGTGCCACACCGGCACCGAGCCGGGCTTCACCTTGAAGGCGACGTGGTTGGGGTTCCACGCCTTGGTGTTGGTGTGGCACACCGCCACAGCCTCCGCCACTGCGCTGTCTGCCCCCACCAGGCCCACCCTGTACGCCTTGCTCGTCGCTGTCGTGTGGCAGTAGAATACCACGTACTTGTATGCTACCGGGTGGCAGGCCACCAGTCTGTAGCCGGGCAGCGGCTTCCTTCCGTGATCGTGTACAGCTGCAGCGTCGAGCCCGCCTTGCTGATGGCGGTCGACACCGCCGTGACGTCGCGTGTCCCCAGGCTCGACCTGCTGAACTCCACCATGGACTCGAGCGTGGTGGCGCAGAACTTCGCCTCCCCCCTCGCTGCCAGGTTCTCGCACTCTTGAACCGTCTTCTCCATCACCACCGCTTCTGCTGAACCAGGATTGACGCCGTAGTAGTTAAGAATCTCCGGGAGCTTCGCCGACGAGAAGCGTATGGACTCTGCTTCTTTTCGCGGAAGAAAAGCTTCGCCGGTGGTGGTCTTCTTGAATTGTACGCTCATCTTGGAGCCAGGCTTAAGGCCCTTCTCCAGGAAGAGGAGGGCGACGCTGGGGTCATCATGGATCTGTGTCTCGGCGGCAGCATATGAGAAGGACAAGCCACCGCTGAAAGGCACCCTGACAACAACGGGCGGCCCCCTCTCGTGGCTGGTGTTCACGTACACACCTTCTTCCCCGACATCAACGGTGGTTCGCTACCGGGCTACCATGTGCCCACATGGACGCCGCCCTCGCCGACTTTGACGGTGGCGCCGCCACTATCCCCCTTGGAGCTCGCGTTCACGCCTCCCATGCCGACGCTCACATTGGTCCCTGACTTCTGCTCATCAGTGACATCTGCAAACGTAAGACCAAGCATTTCATTGCCTGTTAGCATCCAAGAAGAGAGGGGAACGACAACAAAGAAGAAACAAAGAGAGACCAGGGTTTATAAGATCACTGATGGCGCTCGGCATGGGAGTGTTGGGGACGACCGAGTTCCAGTAGACCAGCTGAGGAGGCAACGCTGCATGACTGACAACAGCAAGCTGAAACAGAACAGAACACAGAAGAATATCAAGAGAAAGAAACTTATAAGGCAAAATAAATCGAGAACAGAGGACGTCTAAAGCTCGCTCCACTCACTAAGAACAATGTAAGAAGAGAACGGAAGCGATCCACGGAGTCAACCAGCACGAACGCCAAGAACTAACACGCCCGGTGGAGGGATGATGAGAAGAAGATTAGCCAGGGTTTTATAGAAGAGACAGCGCGTGGGGGAAGAAGCAAAGGAGAGTGGAGAGAGCTCGCTCCACTTAAGAGGGGACTGTAACAACCGTCTCCTGACCGATTCAGTGACTGCTGCCTTTGGGGGACGGCATCTTTCTCCATGATTGACGTAAAATGGCGTGCTTCCACGACGAGGAAGAAGAGAAGGATCCAAGGCCTCGATCTCGAGAAGAACCCTAACAGTGCAGCTCATGTGTTCGATCCCAAACAGCTTGGACGACCAAGATCAGCTCAATCTTGTGCTCGAGAAAACCCTGAACCCTATCTGGCTGCCGACAAGAGAATCCACACCCACGAGGTGTAGTCAATGAGGTGCGATACCGGAAGGACAATTGAGTCCAGATTTGGCTTCCATTTGGTCACATTTTAGACCTTGATTTCAATGTGGTTGGAGTCACGTATAGCAGCAGCATGGAATCTAAGCTTGGTTCAACTCAACATAAATGTCAGAGTGTGGTTAAAATGGCCAACACAGTAGCTTGATATCATGTAAACACAATGACAGAGAAATAAAAGGAGGTCATGAAGGTGATAATTGCCTCATATAATTTGAGTTCTCCCATGGGACATGGATGTCTGATTATGGTTCCTTAATTACAGTAGATGGTGAGCTGACATCTACAAATCCAGAGAGAACAGAGCAGCATCGAGCTTCAATTAGAGTGCAGGCAGCAATGGCGTCAGACTATTGATGCGGAACAACGATATGAACACTGTAATTTACACTGTCGATCCAAATGCTCAGCTATTTGCCAAACATGGCTTCGCATACATCGGCAAACGCCTCAAGGATGGCCTGATGGTGGCGAGGGGAGTTGAGGTGGAGGTAAGCGTGGAGGAGCCACTCCAAGTCGCGAGCGCTGCTCATACCGCGCACCACGATCATCTCCGCCATTGAGCTCCTGAAGTCGCCGTAAGGGTCGGTGGATCGCTTCACCACCGGGAACCCGGCATTGTACTCCGCTGCCTCCGGCTTCGTTTCCTTCTCGGACGATGAGATGGAGACCAGAGGCTGCGGTTCTCGGGAATGCTTCACATGTCTCCTGGGCGGGCGCCGGGTGGACTTCATGCCCTTGCTCCTCGTGTTCTTCTTCTTCTTCTTCTTCTTCCTGCTGCTGTGGTAGAATTCAGAGGATTCGGTGGAGAAGCTCTTGGATGAGAACAGAGTCCCTGATTCGTCCTCGTCTTTCTCCTCTTCATCACTGCTGAAGAGATCGTGATCGTTCTCGCTGTTCAAGGAAGAAGAGCTAGTGAATCCATAAGCATCGAACAACACCTTCTTCTTCTTCTGCTTCTTCTTCTTCTTCTTCCTCTCAGAGGCTTCCTTGGTCCGCTGCTTACCTTCAGACGGACTCACAGACTCGATCAGTGCCCTCTTTTCCTTACAATTCTCCTTCTTGTTCATCAAGAAAAAGAGTGGTTTGACACGCCCGACTGGGTCGACGCGGCGGGGGCGGTGGTCGTCGGTCGCACGACTGGGGCGGCTGTTGCGGTAGCGGCAATCTGTACAGGGATCAGGGGCGGCCTCTGCAATGATAGTGGTGGTGGTGCAAGAGGAGCCGAGTAGCATCCAAGTGATGCGATGCTTCAGCTTGGCGCTGCTGCCTTTATTGTTGGACTTCTCCATTGTTGACTCTTGCTTCGTCTGTGAGCTAAAAACTCTTTATCACAGGTACTGTCTTCCTCCTCCCCAAAGTAGAACAAGAAAAAGAAGGAAGACGAGAATACATTTATAGGAGAACAAAAGCATTTGAATATTGTATCTCTCTTGATTCATTTGTTTAGTGCCACTACTAATTGTTAAGGTTGGATTCTTATCAGTTCTTCTCCTAGTGTGTTGTAGAAGATAAAGGTACGGGGATGCTCTTATGTTGCCATGCTTTTGTCTTGCTCGATCGCTCGTAGCTGCTTGAGGACAAAAGCAATTATAACTCTGATTCCTCTCTCTCTCTCTCTCTACTTCTCTCTGGAATGCAGTCAAAGAGAGGGTGGAGAAGAACACTTGACCTTCTTCCTCTGGGAAATAGAACAGTGCATTGACCTCAACAGCCTCAAAAGAATCACCAGAACACCACATGGAAGAAGAAGAAGAAGAAGAGTGATCACGGTAGCACTCCAGTGCTAGGGAGAAGCATATGGCCACCCACTTGCCCACCATTCACGGCTGATGTCGGCGAAAGGATTGCTTCTCCATGTTCCTGACACACAGCTGTTCTTGGTTAAAGTGAGCTAGTGATTGAGTCTTCGGTGGAGGCGGAAGCGTTGGTCTCTTGCGACTTGGCTCCTTCCGTCACAGGCGCAGCTCATCGAGCAGAGATCGTCCTCCCCGTGCATGTGACCTGGTTACTTCTCCTCATCACCATGACCATTCTTGTATGGAGCCACATGACGAGCTAGGAATGCTCAACAATGGCGTTTAGCCAATGTAGGCATCCCATTTAACCTGTAATTCCGTGGTTAGCTACTGCAAGACTTGAAAGGATGTTTCTGAGAGAAGAATCACATTTGGCAGCATTCAACTCTTCAACTTTCTGATCCCTATAGGATTCAAAAACCCTGCCGTTTTTATCCTTATGTAATAGACCTCCAAAAAAGTGCCTCAGATTCTTTTCTAATAAAATAAGCCAAATAATAGAATGGATATTAATTTTACTGTGAAAATTATGTTAAATTATCCCTTAAACAAAACTCAATCTAATTATCAATAATATAAACAATATTTATCAAGGAATTAACATATTATGGACATGATAAGTGCCAACGTGGGGCAGTGAGGCTCATGTGAGCAAGCTCAGCCCAATATGTTTTGGGCTTGGCCCAATAATCATTCGGGCCGAATCAGTTAGTTGGATTTGGCTATAAGAGATGGATCCGATAACGAAGGGCGGGGAAACATCTGCTGGAGATGGGGGGCCGATGGAGGAGAGGGACACGGTGCTCCACGCGGCCGCGGCGGAGGCTGCCTCCTTCGTTCCGCCGAGGCTGGAGGACGCTGGGCTCAAGGACTGCGCCCTGGGGAAGGGGGATTCCGGATGTTTTATGTAATCAAATCAAATATTTGATTTAAGATTTAAATATTATTTCCTTACATGCTAGTATAAATTAGGGATAGATAATCCTATTTCCTTGTTTGCTATTACGAATTAGGAAATACTTATTAAGCATTTCCAAATAAGATGAGATCATATTTGTCAGTATATTAAATAAAAATAATTTATATTAAATAAATATAAAAATTTAGAAAATTTTCCTTTAATGGAGGTTCACCTCCTCCTATTTAAGGGGAGGGATTTCTCTCCTTCGTTCCTCGCCGAGAAGAACTCAACAGCGGGAGGAACGAGGAGTTTCATCTTGCTAAAAAGAGGTAGGTTCTCCCTACTTTTCTTAAAATTAAAAGTTTTTGTTTAGATTCTATGTTGAAATTTTTGATTGATATTTTACCCTTTGGTACCTTTTAAAAAGTTTTCATTTTTAAATATTATGAAATTGTATATGTTTTATGATATTGAGTTCTTAAGAATGTTATTTCATTTTATTACAGTTACCTTCTGATCTTATTCAGATTTAAATATAATATGAGTAGTTCAAAAAAAAAGAAATTCTTAATCCTTTAGATGTTAAAATTTTTATTAGAATGTTATTTAAATTTTTTATCCTTTTTAGATTTGAAATGTTATTATTTGATCATGTTGAAATTATTCATATGATTTCTATTTCTTATTGAATTAAAGATATTATTTTCTCATGTTGAAGCTTATCCTATCATTTATTTAATATGTTGTTATGTTTTGATGTATTATTATCAGTAGTAAATATATATTGTTGTAATTCAAAATTATGAAATTGGATAGGATTGGGTTAAAACAGCTTGTAGGCCAGGCCCCACCCATGGGTCGGGCTCTAGCCTGAGTTAATCCAGTCCCACCCATTGCGCAATGGCGATCATGGTGAGGTTGGCCCAAAGATGCTAGTCATGTACGGTGCACATGACCGATATTTGGGTCGGCTCAACCTAGTCCAATATTATGTAATTATTGGATTTAAGCCCAATTATTGATTGAACTAAACCAGACTTGATTAGTCTAGATCAATTCAGGGTGGTTCGAATTGATTTAACCTTTCAAGTCGGTTTAACCTAAATTGAACCTAATCTAGTCCAAATTATACTAGTCTAGGTGGTTCGGACGATTAAATGAGGATTAGAGATCGGTCGATTAGGTCCTAATGAATCAAGTTTGATTAGACCGATTTAACTAGGGTTCAAGTCAATTGGGGGCTATTTGGTATTATTGATATTGATATTATTGAAAAGAGATATTTTGAATGTGTTGTTTCATCCCGAATAGACATGATTAATATGAGATTATATTTCCCTGCCAAGAGCAGGAAGGGCGATTCCCTTCGGGGATTAGCGTGTCGTCGACGTGGATTTGAAACAGTTCCTCCATCCATTTGTTGGGAGGAACGCGTCCCCACTTTGGCGTGTGAGGGACGCCACTCCATCAGCTGTTGGGAGTGTGATATGAGTTTGTCTCCATCCGCTGTTGGGAGAATCACAAACTCATCCCATAGGATAAAGCCTCTTCATCCGCTATTGGGAGAGTACTCCTTCGGGTATTTGATATACGCCAATGGGATAATAGATATTTGATTATGCATTTATTTTGAATTAACTTTTGGGGTTCCTAGTCAGCGTTGCTGAATTTTCTTTGTTTTTGATTTTCAGAGCAGCCTTCCACTAGCACTGAATCAGATCCCAGTGGAGAGCGGACCTTTCTCTACCGCTAGGTAGAGCCACTTGAATAATTCTCCGAATTAACTTCACTATGTTTATTTTTACTCATGAATTGAGGAAATAAATAGATTGTAATAAATGTTTATGATGATGAATAAAGTGATGTTTACTTATTTGACTCTGTATGTGTGGAAAGATATAATCCTGGAAAAAAAAATCCAGGATGTGACATCTTTTTATGGTATCAGAGCATGGTCTAGGGCTTGTAGGTATTTAAGTCTCTTGATTGATTTTGATCAATGATTATCTTGACCTATTATAGGAGTAATGGAGCCAATTCAAGAAAATAGTGGCCCTATCACCCGTGGCGCTCGTGTTCGTAATGCTATTGGCCTTCGCGCTCGAAGGGGTGTTCGAGCAAACAATAACTTGGACGTTCCACGCACCACGGAGCAAACCCAATCCTCACATACACCTATCACGATTATACATGACTTCCGACATCACAAAATATACCTCATGCGCCAGCACCTATCAATGCTCCAAATGATGTACATGGAGTCCTCAATGCTATTAGAGGATACTTTGAGCGACAAGAGGAGCATGATAGAGCTCCACAAGGTGGAAGTAATACATTGGAACACTTTAAGAGATTGGGACCACCTGTTTTTGAGGGCAAACCAGATCCCATCCTTGCTGAACGTTAGATTCGTCAAGTGGAGAAGACATTCGAAGCTATCGAATGTCGGGAAAAATCAGAAGGTGCCTTTTGCTTCTTTCATTTTGGAAGGGAAGGCAAACACTTGGTGGACTTCAAAAAGGAGGATGTTAGAGTCTAGAGGCGATGTTGTGACTTGGGAACAGTTTAAGGATGCATTTTATGAGCAGTTCTTTCCCGATTCAGTTCGCTTTGAAAAGCAACAAGAATTTCTTACCATCCACCAGGGAAGTAGAACAGTAATGGAATATGATCATTATTTCACTGAACTAGCTCAGTTTTCTCCACATATTGCTTTTAATGAAAATCAAAGAGCTCGTCATTTTAAGAGAGGACTTCGATCATCAATTAGAAAGTCTATTGCAGTATTGATTTTACCAACCTATGCTGAAGTGTTAAATCGAGCTCTAGTGGTGGAGAAATTGGATAATGAATTACAACAAGTAAAGGACCGAAAGTGACCTTTTAATTCTGCACCATATGCGTATGGGGGATCTCATTCTGGACCTTTAAAGAAAGGCAAGGGCAAACAGCTTGGGCATCAACAGGCAGGAGCTCCTAGTAATCAAGTCATTATAAGATGCTATTTTTGTGGAAAGACAGACTATGTTTCCACCTCATGCCCCATGGGACAGCGTGTATGCTTTTACTGTCAACAATCGGGACACATGTCGAAGGATTGCCCTCGAAAGCAACAACGCCGAGCTCCACCCCAAACAGTTGGGCAACAACAGCTAAGACCTAGAGAGGGAGGTCAGGCGAGAGTCTATGCATTGACCCATCAAGATCTTTCAAGCCTCGGGATCTATTATTAAAGGTATCATCACACTTTGTGGTACACTGCATCTGACTTATCGATTCGGAGTTCTACACATTCTTTTATATCGCCATATTTTGCTAGGAAACTACATAAGAATCCTGAACCAATGCATAATATGTTAATGGTAGCAACACCAGTTGGAAACTCCTTGATAGCTGATCAGATATATAGAAATTATATTATTACTATTGAAAGTCACGATTTGCTAGTAGATCTTATTCTACTAGAATTTCAAGATTTCGATGCTATCTTGGGTATGGACTAGCTTTCAGCATATCATGCAAATGTCGATTATTTTCAGAAGACCATTACTTTCTCATCTCTAAATCAACCATCTTTCAAGTTCATTGGAATTCAGGAAAAGCTCCCTCCTATCATATCAGCCTTGAGTGCTACCCAACAATTATTAAAGGGATGTCAGGGGTACTTGGCCTTCATTTCTGGAGAAGAATCTAAGAAGCCAGTATTAGAGGACATCCCCATTGTACGGGATTTTCCAAATGTTTTTCTTGACGATCTACCTACACTACCACCAAATAGGCAAATTGAATTTACAATTGATCTTCTACCTGGCACCGCACCTGTTTCTAAGCCCCCATATAGAATGGCACCAATTGAGTTGGAAGAGTTAAAGAAACAAATCCAGGAACTTTTAGATAAGAATTTTATTCGACCTAGTGTATCACCTTGGGGTGCCCCTATCCTATTTGTGAAGAAGAAGGATGGATCCATGCGGCTATGTATTGATTATAGGCAGCTCAATCAAGTGACCATAAAGAATAAATATCCCCTTCCTCGAATTGATGACTTATTTGATCAACTTCAAGGTACTCAGGTATATTCAAAAATTGATATGAGATCTGGGTATCACCAACTAAAGATAAGAGAAGTAGACATATAAAAAATAGCTTTCAAAACAAGATACGGTCATTATGAATTTTTAGTAATGCCCTTCGGACTCACGAATGCACCGGCTGCCTTTATGGATCTCATGAATAGGGTGTTCCACCCTTATCTTGATAAATTTGTAATTGTATTCATTGATGATATCTTGATCTACTCCAAAATTATGGCAGAACATGAATACCATCTTAAGACAGTTCTGGAAGTCCTAAGACAAGAGAAACTATATGCCAAATTAAGCAAGTGTAATTTCTGGCTCAATGAAATTATGTTTCTCGATCATGTAATTTCGAGTACTGGTATATCTGTTGACCCTCACAAGATTGAAGCTGTGACAAAATGAAAGCGGCCTTCTAATGTTTCAGAAATTAGAAGTTTCTTGGGTTTAACTGGATACTATAGAAGATTCGTAGAAGGCTTCTCAAAAATAGCAGTACCTTTGACCAAGTTGACACAAAAGAATATAAAGTTCATATGGGATGACAAATGTCAACGAAGTTTTCAAGAATTGAAGAAAAAGTTAACTAGTGCTCCTATCTTGGTGATTCCTTCAGGGGGAGAAGGTTTTATAGTATATAATGATGCCTCACTACAAGGACTTGGTTGTGTTCTAATGCAAAATGAGAGGGTAGTTGCTTATGCGTCTAGGCAATTGAAAACTCATGAGAAAAACTATCCTACTCATGATTTAGAGCTAGCAGCTATTATTTTTGCATTAAAAATTTGGAGACACTATCTTTATGGACAAAATTTTGAAATCTTCACAGATCATAAGAGTCTCAAGTATATTTTCACACAAAAAGATTTAAATATGAGACAAAGAAGATGGTTAGACTTTTTAAAAGATTATGATTTTAATATCAACTATCATCCACAGGAAGGCTAATGTAGTTCTTGATGCCTTGAAAGCAGAAATACTTCTAGTCTTGTAGCCTATATGAATATTCAAAGGAATTCTATGATGACAGAGTTAGTAGACTTAAAACTTAGACTTTTATCGAAGACAAATAAAGGTTTTCTTGCATGTCTGATGACATAATCATATTTAGTAGAAAGGATTAAAGAAGGTCGGAAGGAAGATCCATATCTCCAAATGATAGTTAAGGAAATAGCTCAAGGAGCTAGACCGAATTCCTCCAAATCGAAGATGGTTCTATTACATTCCGCAACCGTTTGTGTGTTCCCCGAAAGTCATATAGTAAAGATGCAAGTTATTAGAGGAGGCACACCGATCAAAATTTAATATCCATCCGGAACTACCAAGATGTACTGGGATTTACGCCAAAACTACTTGGTGGCGTGGTATGAAGAGAGATATAGCGAGTTTGTTTCTAAATGTCTTATATGTCAACAAGTGAAGGCGAGAACATCGAGTACCTCTTTGGAAAATTACAAAGGATTTCAATTCCGGAATGGAAGTGGGAGCAAGTCACTATGGATTTCGTAACAGGATTACCCAAGACTGCAAAAGGATCTGATGGAATTTGGGTAATAGTAGATAGACTTACTAAATCTGCTCACTTCCTCCCTGTTAACAAGAAATATTCATTGGATAAATTAGCATATTTATATATTAAAGAGATTATTCGATATCATGGGGTGCCAATTAGTATTATCTCAGATAGAGATTCAAGGTTCACCTCTAAGTTTTGGGGAAGTCTACAAAAATCTTTGGGTATACAGTTAAAGTTTAGTACAATATTTCACCCACAAACTGATGGCCAATCTGAAAGGACAATACAAACTCTTGAAGACCTCTTAAGAGCATGTACCTTAGACTTTGGTGGAAGTTGGGATATGCACTTACACTTAATTGAGTTTTCTTACAATAATAGTTACCACTCGAGTATACAGATGGCCCTGTTTGAAGCTCTTTATGGGAGAAAGTGCAGATCACCTGTATATTGGGATGAGGTAGGAAAACAAAAACTTTTGGGACCTCAATTGATTCAAAAAGATGCTGATAATATTCGAATTATACGTCAAAGATTATTAACAGCTCAAAATCGCCAGAAAAGTTATGCAAATCGAAGACGAAGAGATCTAGAGTTTAAAGTTAGCGAACACGTCTTCTTAAAAGTGTCGCCAACCAAGGGAGTTATGAGGTTTGGTCAAAAAGGAAAGTTAGCCCCTCCTAGATTTATAGGCCCATTTGAAGTCTTACAAAAGGTCGGGCCTATGGCGTACAGATTAGCATTGCCCCTGGTTTTGGCTAGCATCCATGATGTATTCCACGTGTCTATGCTTCGAAGATATATCAAGGATCCATCACATGTCATATCTTACCAACCTCTATAATTGAGAAACGATGCCACTTTTGTAGAACAACCAATCTAGATCTCGGAAAGGAAAGAACATGTTCTAAGAAATAAAGTTATATCTTTGGTAAAGATTTGTTGGCAACACCATTCAGACCAAGAGGTCTGAATTTATTCTCTTGAGGTAAGTAAAATTTGGGGACCAAATTTCTTATAGGTGGGGAGAAATGTATTCAAATCAAATATTTGATTTAAGATTTAAATATTATTTCCTTACATGCTAGTATAAATTAGGGAAAGATAATCCTATTTCCTTGTTTGCTATTACGAATTAGGAAATACTTATTAAGCATTTCCAAATAAGATGAGATCATATTTGTCAGTATATTAAATGAAAATAATTTATATTAAATAAATATAAAAATTTAGAAAATTTTCCTTTAATGGAGGTTCACCTCCTCCTATTTAAGGAGGGATTTTCTCCTTCGTTCCTCACGAGAAGAACTCAATGCGGGAGGAGCGAGGAGTTTCATCTTGCTAAAAAGAGGTAGGTTCTCCTACTTTTTTAAAATTAAAAGTTTTTGTTTAGATTCTATGTTGAAATTTTTGATTGATATTTTACCCTTTGGTACCTTTTAAAAAGTTTTCATTTTTAAACATTATGAAATTGTATATGTTTTATGATATTGAGTTCTTAAGAATGTTATTTCATTTTATTACGATTACCTTCGATCTTATTGATTTAAATATAATATGAGTAGTTCAAAAAAGAAATTCTTAATCCATTAGATGTTAAAATTTTTATTAGAATATGTTATTTAAAATTTTTATCCTTTTTAGATTTGAAATGTTATTATTTGATCATGTTGAAATTATTCATATGATTTCTAGTTCTTACTGAATTAAAGATATTGTTTTCTCATGTTGAAGCTTATCCTATCATTTATTTAATATGTTGTTATGTTTTGATGTATTATTATCAGTAGTGAATATATATTATTGTAATTCAAAATTATGAAATTGGATAGGATTGGGTTAAAACAGCTTGTAGGCCAGGCCCCACCCATGGGTCGGGCTCAGCCATGAGTTAACCAGTCCTAGCCCAATGTGGGGGATCATGGTGAGGTTGGCCCAACCTGGCGTGATGATGCTCATGACAAGTGGTGCACATGACCGATATTTGGGTCGGCTCAACCTAGTCCAATATTATGTAATTATTAGATTTAAGCCCAATTATTGATTGAACTAAACGGACTTGATTAGTCTAGATCAATTCAGGGTGGTTCCGAATTGATTTAACCTTTCAAGTCAGTTTAACCTAAATTGAACCTAATCTAGTTCATATTATACTAGTCTAGGGTGGTTCCAGACCAGTTAAATGAGGATTAGAGATCGGTCCAGTTAGGTCCTAATGAATCAAGTTTGATTAGACCGATTTACCTAGGGTTCAAGTCAATTGGGGGCTATTTGGTATTATTGATATTGATATTATTGAAAAGAGATGTTTTGAATGTGTTGTTTCATCCCGAATAGACATGATTAATATGAGATTATATTTCCCTGCCAAGAGCAGGAAGGGCGATTCCCTTCGGGGATTAACGTGTCGTCAAACGTGACGATTGGACGGTTCTTCCATCTGTTGTTGGAAGGAACGCGTCCCCACTTTGGCGGGTGAGGGACGCCACTCCATCCACTGTTGGGAGTGGGATATGAGTTTGTCTCCATCCGCTGTTGGGAGAATCACAAACTCATCCCGTAGGATAAAGCCTCTCCATCCGCTGTTGGGAGAGTGCTCCTTCGGGTATTTGATATACGCTAATGGGATGATGGATTTTTGATTATGTATTTATTTTGAATTGACTTTTGGGGTTCTAGTCGGCGTTCAATTTTCTTTATTTTGATTTTCAGAGTGACCTTCCACTAGATGAATGGATCCCAAGAGCGGACCTTTCTCTATCGCTAGGTAGAACCACTTGAATAATTCTTCGAATTAATTTTACTATGTTTATTTTTACTTGTGAATTGAGGAAATAAATAGATTGTAATAAATGTTTATGATGATAAATTAAGTGATATTTACTTATCCGGTTTCGTGTGCGTGGAAAGATATAATCATAAAAAAAAAAAAAAATTCAAGATGTTACCCTTTAACCCGCGCCGCCATCTCCCTTCTTCCCACCTGCATCGGGGAGGACGTTCTCGACGAGGGCCACGGAGAGGCCCTCCGACGAAAACGACGGTGTATTAGTTCTTGGTTGGGAGGCTTACGATTTGGAAGGGCAGAAGAACGAGGAGGCTTCCGATTTCTTCCGATCTGGAAGAAATAGATACCGCCTGATCTGGCTTCTAAATCTGTTCGTCGAAAGGTCAGATCCAATGTCTCAAAGCTTCCTCACGGATGTCTCATCAACAGATTTGAGCAAAATTTGACATTATTTTTTCCAGGGTTTGTTCTTACTCTCAATTGATTGGTTATGTTTATAAATCTTTACGGTGCAATGTCCTTCCAATTGTCACAAATATAGGAAGATTATCGACGAACAACATCGGGATATTATGGTATTGTTGGGAAACCAAGTCCTACAAAGTTATTTTGGTAATACCAACTCGATTTTTGTTGATACTTTGTTCTAAGTTATGAGAGTAGGGTTCAAAAGATTAGGTAAGCAATAAAGAAAATCTTGATTGCTTGTCAAGAACCTGCACAGATCTTTCGGCGACCATGACTGGGGTGCGGTTGCAGTCTCTATACTTGTAGGGGTAAGGCTGTATAGACCTTGCATCAATTATCCATGTATACATGGCACCCTCTTTTTGACTGGGTGCGGAAGCCCCATCAAGTCCCTCTTTCTTTTCTTCTCAAAGTTAGACTTAGATCGACAATTCAATCCTGATTTCATTGTGGTGACTCAGTCCGCTGGTCACCAAATACTTGTTTAGTCCAAAAATAGTGTTGCCTTTTTTTTAATTCTTTTCTGCAAACTTGTTAAAGAAAAAAAGATAATTTCTTCTTGTGATGAAGTATCTCATTTCTTCATCTCCATGACTTGATAGAGTTACTAGAAAAGTTTGGTTATTCATGGTAAATACAACTTTTTAACTAAGAATCAACCAACCAATTAATTTACCTCCTTTCCATTAACTTTACAAATCTATCTCGTTCCAGCATTTTAGCAAAATTAAACTTGTCAACAAGAGTTCTTGGGAAAAGCCTGAATACTTAATGGAAGGGTCGATGGTTATGTTAATGATAATGATAATGATTTGTATAGTGTGACTGGTGTACCCCTTTGCAAGAACGCTAAGACAATGACTGCCTCTAGCCAGACTAGCCTCAAAGTGGACAAGCAAATGCTATTGGCACCCACAACCAAGGTTTAAAATTTGGTCCAGTTTTGATGCCACTTGCAGCCTAAACCAGTACAGGATTGGTACAGATCTGACATACTGGCACTATAAGCTGGTACCATCTAGACCAGAAGAGACTGGGGTGGGGGAGTTTTTTTTTTTTTTTAGCATATTATTAGGAGGAGGCGACAGTGACTAGTGTCGTCAAAGGCGCTAGGCGCTAAATGGTGTCAGCTGGTACCATCTAGACCAGAAGAGACTGGGGTGGGGAGTTTTTTTTTTTTTTTGTAGCATATTATTAGGAGGAGGCGAGAGTGACTAGTGTCGTCAAAGGCACTAGGCGCTAAATGGTGCCAAGATATTATAACACCCTAGATGCTAGGCGCTCACTCAAGTGAAGTGGCATACTCTCGAATATTAAAATTTAAAAAATATTGATAAAAAATAACATAGAAGGAGGAGGATGGAGAAGGGGTCGCCATCAGCTGAAGAGGGGAGCAAGGAGCTATCCGAGGAGAAGGGGAGGGGTTTGTTGGGTATGGGAGGTGGGTTGCTCTCGGTTGGGTGGTTGTCGATTGGGAGGGAAAGTGGGAGGAGGAAGGAGAGGGGGCTGTTAGGGTTCAAGAGTTGGGAGGGGAGGTATCAGGGAGGAGGAGGAGGAGGTTGTTGGGGAAGCTTGGGTGGAGGGGGAGAGGTAAGGGAAGATGTTGGCGGTGCAAGGACAATAGGGGGAGGGTTGCAACGAAAGGGGGGAAGATGTTGGTGGTAGAGGGGGAGAGGTGGTGGAAGAATCCTAATGAAGAAAGGGGACCACCGGTAGAAGACGAGGCAGTCGAGCTTCGGGAAAGCTCTCGGGTTTCGAGAATGCTCGAGTGACAAGGGGATGGAGGC
This sequence comes from Musa beccarii, assembly GCA_024322285.1. Lineage (NCBI taxonomy): Eukaryota > Viridiplantae > Streptophyta > Magnoliopsida > Zingiberales > Musaceae > Musa > Musa beccarii. Next base: position 12,285,331 of record CM044399.1, read on the forward strand.
GACTATGACTAAGGAGGAGGGAAAGGGGTGCTATTGGGGTCCGGGAGGAAGAGCTCGTCAGAGGTAGATGTTGTCGTCTTTTATTGATGAAGAGGAAGACGCCGTCACCACTATTTGTTGACAAAGAGGAAGACAATGATCACACTCTTCTATTCCTCAATTGGGATTTTGAAGGGGGTAGGGGCTCATATGTTCGCACGGGTGGGAGGGTGCGGGGATGGGGGGGGTTTGGGTTGAAGGGGTGTTGATCTAGTTTTACTGAACTAGAATTAATGAATAGGTTCGACCCAAACTTGATTTCACTCAAGTGGGCACTTGGCCATGCATTCGCACGGGCAGAGGGTGGTTGGGTTGAATAGGTGTTGATCTAGTTTGATTGAAATAGAATTATTGAATAGGCTTGACCCAAACTTGATTACTTAGGTGGCCACTTGGCCAGCCCAGTGGTGCTTTGGCGTAGGCATGCTTCTGGACTACACCAAATTGAAGGCGCCTACTTGGACCAGTTAACAGGTGCTTAGGCCTCGCCTCACCTCACTTGGGTGCCAAGGCGAATGCCTGAGTGTGTTGACTTCACTGATAGTAAAGTGGGGAGGGGACCTAAGAGGAGGGGAGAGAGCGCGCGTTAGAGAAAGTAGTGATTCTGCACTTCCTGTGCATGGAGAAGAGGGTGCGAGCTTGCGTTCGTGAGCCCTAATTGATGGGAAAAGTATTTTTTACTGCCCGAAACATGCTTGGATTGGCATGTACCATTTGTTTTATACCAGTTTGCATGAAACATCATTCAATGTTTAAAACCATTACAACAAGATTGATTACAACATCATGACTTTCCCATTCACTGTTGAACACAAAAAAATGTTAGGATATGTAGTTTGGTTTCCACTTTGATAAGATTTATGGCCTATAGGTGGCATAATGCACCATGATTAGTCCCAAATAGACATTTAATGAATACAGTTATGGCTGACATGTCGGGAGAATTATATATATATATACATACATATATATATACATATATATATATATACATATATATATATATATACATATATACATACATATATATATACATATATATATATATACATATATATATATATATACATATATACATACATAGTGATTTCTGGGCTTCCTTCCATTGAGTTTTCCTTGCACCACTCTCTTATGGGCAAAAGTGAATCAATCTTTGATTCTGTTAGCAACATTCATAAAAAGCTGGTAATGCAGAACCTTAGATTCTGAGTGACTCAGTCTTCAGTCTTTCCTCAAGCGGTACAGGTGGAATTGGTTTTTCCAAACATGGTCAGGAGGGTGGAACAGCATGACCAAATGGGTTCTGAAAGCCTCTGCATGTATGAAGCACAGCGGCAAAAACAGCAGTTCGGATTATGAATAGTTCTTGTTTGTCGGTGCGCCCTTACAGATCTGTTCAAAGAAGTGTCTCACAAGGCTGCAGCTGTTTCTGGTTGTCCGGATAAGAGGAGTATGTACCTTTTCGCATTGTAGATATGCCTTGTTACCCGAGCTACAGCCTCCATCTTGGTCATGTTCATGATACCAGATATCTGTCTACTTGTTTATATGAGCAGCCACAAGAATTCAGGGGATTGGACAACCCTAAATATGTGCTCAAGATGGACAATTAACATGCACTGTTCATCCCAACCTTCTGATTTAGTATTATAATTGAGAAATACTTTATTTATGTGATGGCTTTTGTTTTTGTTTTTTTTTTAATTTGCAGCGCCACTTGATGCATTATACCTCACCTGAGAAGACCGTCACATGAAGTGAAAGAGCAACAGGCACATAAAGCATCGTGATGATGATTTGACGCCTTGACCTGAAGCCAGAAACTGGCATTCGAGGCCATGTGATTACCTGGTTGGGTGTGTGATTAAGGTGTGCGGTTAGAGGGACTGAAGCATGACAAACAATCCTTGCTGCCTTAGGTGAGATGAGAAACAAGGCACAATGCTACAATTAGGTCTTCGCGGGAGAATTTCATGGTGTGCTATGGTCTTTGACTCTCTCTCGTGTTTTTTTTTTAATGTTTTCAAGTTTTTTTCTCATATGTAATATTCACAGGGTCTGTATTGCCGACACTAATTTTGGTTTTTACAATGTTTTTGTATTCTGTTTCTATTTAGTAAAACTCAGAAATATCATAAGTTAATCAATGTTGCACGAAAGGAAGATTGTTAAAACAATTATGTTTTGGGGTGTTATAGGTTGGTTGTGGCATCTGGGTGTCTTAGTAACTCGGACAATCAGATTCATCTGGCTTTGGTTGAAGGCTATATGCTTGAGAGGTATATAATTTTTTAATTCTGTTCGACAAAGTTGTCACGGATTTAGTTGATTTTGTCTAATTCGTATAATATTTTAATTTGTATAGTATTCTTGTATATTCATTTACAAAGGGTTAGTTTTTTTAAACATCTTATGGTTCTTATAATTAATGTTTAATTGGTGATTTACAAACAGTTATTTTAGTAAATATTTAATAGATAATGTAAATTATAAATATAAATTTTATAAGCTTTGAATGATTGTGTGACAAAGGATCTAAGTTGGTTTGTTGTGATAAAAAAATTTAATAAGTTATCACATGATATTATTGTGAAATAAGACAGCGAATCATTTCTTAGTCTATTATTTTGCAGAGTTGCAGAGTTAAAAAGCTCTTAAACTAATTGTCTGAATGATATATTTTTGATAGTTTTTTACATACTATTTTTTTAGGTATTTTAAACTTAAAACAAATACAAAAGTCAATTAAAATGGGGCTGTAAAGCTTAATGCTGTGTAAAGTATAAACAAAATCAAATAGATATGGACACACAAAAGCATTATATCGAATTCACTCCTTACAGTTTTGTCTATGATATTTTTCACCACTTATTTCTTTGATATCGTCGTTAAAGCCTTTGTAAACATTATATCTCTTCGCCTTTCCTAAATCTTTAATCTTCTGCTCTCGTTGCTAGCTCTCAATTACTCTTTACTACTGTTGTTGAGTAGTCAAACTTTGATCTACTATACTACTTCAATTGGCTAATGATTCTGATTCTAATGTGGGGTTGACTGAGTTGTGCCTATCCTTGTTGGTTCCTACGAATCCTTCGGATGAAGGAAATGGCCTTTCTTCTTATGCCTTAATCTCTCAAGCATCTTATATCGTTTGAATTGGGTGAGTGCTTGTTAGGGCTTTAACGAGCATTGTTGTACATACTTTAAAGTTTTTGAAGTCATTCCTTCGCAAAATTTATCCATCGATTTCTCTTTCACTAAGTTGTTATTTCCAAATAGGTTTGCATCACCTCCGTTTTCAATTAGCATTTTTCCAGACAATGACGTGGACAATCTACTCTCAGTAGAATCGATCATCATTGGTGAGTATTTGATAACTATTATCTTCCACTTTCTGCGAAGGGTCTTTGAACATATGCAAAGCTCCTTTGATAGATAAATAAGAGAACTATGATACTTAGTTTTAGTCATTCTCTTAAGAGTTGAGAAGACAAAGGTTACTTAACTTGGCCTTCATCCTCAATGGTTCAACTTTATGCACCGAGCTGGTTATTAACCTTTGCATACTCTTTGCTCACACTTCTGAAGCACCTGAAGTGTTTGCACCTATGCATTGAATTGGTTACTGTGATTTGCCTTTTCATTGTTGAACTTATAGAATGTAAGGAGTTTTATCTAAAAAGCTTAAAGTTTTGCCCCGACTTAAAGCAAGTCTCCAATAATTTTGGTTGCCTTTGGGATTGTAGCGTCTTCATCATCATTTCTACTACCTATTCCTTTGAGTAGAAAAGATATAGCATCACGTACAATATATTTCGTTCCTTGGTCGGGCACTCTTGTATTAATCCGAAGTCCCTTACTTTTGACTATTTTGATGATAATCCCATTAACATTAGTCTTACAAAATTTCTTGGCCTTATCTCGATATTTGGAGTTTGCCTTTACATTCTCCATCTCCTCAACCTTTTTCATGACCAAGCACTTTTCTTTCATAAGAGTTAGGGATTAATGATTCTACGAAAGTCCCACCTCTAAGGTACCATGGTGCTATCATGCCTATGGCTCTAATATTCATCATCTCATATCTGCATTCCTTTCTTTGTGATTAGTATATTTGCCTCTGCGGCACTATGATACTCCTTTGAATCTACCTCTATTCTAATTGACGATTGGTTTTGGATAGATGAGTCTCTTTAAACTCATTTTTGCTTCCTCGCCCCTTTCGACCACTTGCTTTAATATCTCTATGTTCTCTGAGTACTTCCTCTTAGTTGATGGAAAAATAGATTACAACTCTCATGCATAGCTTTTGCTACTATATTGTAGGGCTCATGTTGATTCTATTCTTCTTTGTATTGTTGAAAGCAATGTCTGCAATTTCAGTATCGTCATAGGAGTTTCAACGCTTTTTTGGTACAGTACGGTACTATATATCAAACGGTATGTTTCGACATATCGTTTGGTACATATATAAAATTTATAAATATTATATTATATATATATATATATATATATTTCTTTTTTCGGCGACGTCGCTTATATAAAAAAAACCCTCGCTTCTCGGCGATGTCTCCTCCCTTCTCGAGCGACGTCGCCGAGGGAGATATTGCTTGTGTGACGTCGTGTCAAGAGACGTCGTCCGAGCCTCAACGACGTCGCTCGTTTCGAGAGCCTCGCGACGTCGCCCGCAGATTAAAAAACATAAGAATTCAATGACATTACCCGAGCATCGACGACATTGCTCGCATATTAAAAAATAAAAAAAAATTCTATTAAAAAATAAAAAAAATTGATACCACCCAGTAACGAGCGATTTGCATATCGATATCCTATCGGACCGGTATGTACCGCCCGTACCGGACGATACCATTCGAAATTACATACCTTGGTTGGAAGTAACATTCACTTATTTGGACTTGTCCTATGATTTGCTAGGCTCCTTTAAATAAATATGAGCTCTAGAGCAATCTAATTCTCCAACTGCTCTGATCATGCATCTATATGATCAAGTCCCTCTTATGGGACTCACTGGTACTTGCATTTGGAATTCCCCCTTGGTGGTACACACCCCTGTATAATGATGGCCAAGGCTTTCGTCCGACATAAACTTTGATGCACGAACAAAAGATCAACCTCTGCAGTACCATAGTATTCACTATTTGAATCCATAGTCTTTCTTGTCATTTGTTGTTTACTGAAGTGCTCCCAATAGCTCCCAATCATACCTTTATATGATTAAGTCTCTTACAGAACATCTCCCGTGTATGTCGCATTATCTTGAACTATTCTATCACAATCTATTGTACTATCTTACCTCATAGTGATATCTCTATTATATTTTGATCTTTGTGAGATGAACCCGGACTGCGATCTCTCAATGTGTGGCCTTTGTAAATACATCGTAGGGCCTCCGTCACATCTGGTTGTGTTCACTCCATTGGCAATTGACTTTTGTCCATTAGCTCTCTAAGCACATTCGGATGAAGTATAGCTATAGGACAGTCTACTGTCTAATAGCTCTCAAAGTCCGTTAAATTCATTGAAATTAGTGTCCTATTGTCTAGATATTGGGCCTCTACCTCCTAACGCAATCTCCGTTATGCACTGCTTCATTTATAGCAACTCAAATGGTATCACTATAAAATATTCTTTAAGAGTACTTGCCTCTATATCATCTTGCCTTATGCTAAGGCCTTATAACCCCAACTTCGTCTCTGTAAGTTGAGTTGCTTTAGTTCCTCTGTCAAATACTTCGTCAAGATAATGTGCATGTGTCTCGAAGCTCCCTTCGACTTTGACACCATATAAGTTGAGACTGCTCCATTAGAATGAGGGACCCATAGAATGACATGATCCTGTTCTTATCTTTGCAAGAGTTCATGTCCTTATCGCTATCAAAAAAAGCTTTATGCCTTCGCTTTATGTCCCGTTTTCTATGTTAACTCTCTTCATATAGCTTGGGTACTTCATCAAGTCCCACCTAAGTTACTTCACTCTTCGATTTGCATTGAGTTAATGACGACTCTTATGCCCACCATTCCATGAGTCAACCCTCCATTGAGTCTAATCTCCATATCGACTCAGTGTGCATTCATTTGGTATTGTATTGGGTCACTTTTCAACTTGATGTCATAATACGTCCACCAATGCATTATCTCATATGAGATCATGCAATGACTCCTCATCACTCATTTGGTTTTTTAATCTTTGTGGTGTTGTTGTCTCGAGGTACCCCTCCTCAACATGTGCGATCCATTGTATAGATTTTCCTTTTGGAGAACCGAGCTTATCACTCTTAGATATTTATCTTATTGGGATAATTTTTTTCTTTGCATTCTTCCCTCTAAAGATTTTGGAAAAAATCATCCTCTTAGACTACTCCACCTTATTAAACAAATTATGCATTGTTTTGCCCCATGAACGCACTTGCTAGATTGTAACTCTTCGACAATATTTGATGTGCCTCTCAAGGCCTAGCAATATATTGTACTGCACACTTCAGCCTCCTACGAACATATCTTTTCGATGTCAAAAAGAAAGTTTCAATGCTTCATGTCATTGAGATTCAATCATGTTGGGATGGTGATGGACAATCCATCATTTGCATACAAGTCCTTGTATGAGCACTGGATTTTTTGAGTTAGCAATTCCCCTCATCTTTGTAAGCTTTGCATAATTTTTTCATTCGCTGAGCAACCCATTCCATCTTATACGTTCTCATTTTTTACCAAGCACTCAGCTTGTCTTGAGCACCATCAAGTTTGGTTGTTAACGTCGAGCCATAGTTTAAACTCAATCATCCCATCTTTTGTATACAACACATTCTTTCCCGCTTGTTTATTCTTGTGATGCCTCTTGTGGGAAGGGTTGACCATTTCTCTAAATGAAAAATCTTGAATGCCCGCTCTTTTAAACAACTCTTTCTCTCGTGTCTCTACACTTGTTTCAATGGTCGCATGTGTTGGTTGCCCTCAATACAGTCTTGCTAGGTCTCCCACGTTTATATACTAAGTGTTTTTAAGTGTACTTATCCTGCTCTAATACCATCTGTTATAGACTTAGTTGATTTTGCTTAGATCATGCAGTACCTTTACATGTTCATACGTAAAGGGTTAACCTCCCTGAAATCTCTTATTGTTCCTTGAGGACTTACAAAAAAGAAGACATACTAGATGAATCGTTTAACTCAGGATCCATAAGCAATTATTTTAGTAAATACTTGATTAGATAATACAAATTATAAATACATACTTCATAAGCTCTGAATGATTACATGACAAAAGGTTCAAGGTAGTCCATCACAATCAAAAGTCTTTATAAGTATCTACATGACACTACTATGGAATAAGAGCTAAACACTATACCAAAAGCCCATCGAACCATATGCCATCCGGGTAGCTCCTAGTGTTGTGTTGGCTGAAACTCTGCACCGCTTTATGAAGTTAAAATTTTTTTAAAATGATTATTTAGATAGTTTGTTTCTGGGTAATTTTACGATGTAATAACTTATTTATAATTTTATCCAGTTAGATGAATATTGGGTTTACATATATCTTTCGAGCCTTTTCTTTCAGTTCGTTTATGATAAACTTTCGTATTGCCTATAATCTCAGTTTTTTTAATCTTTTTGTACGTGATGGTGATAAATTATTCATACGTTTGTCCTCCTAATTAATTTTTTTCTCTATAAATATCTATAGTGGGCCACGTTGATCTTTGTTGGGTGTCGGCATTCCTTGAGCAAAACCAGGATCTACACTTTAACCTCATGCAGTCTACTAAGAAAACATGGATATTAAGCACGATCAGGACCTAGATTTTAACCTTGTGCAGTAGTCTGCTTAGGAATCCGGGATAGAGAAACAATTAGAAAGGTGAACACGCTATTTTCTCTATATCATCCAGAAGGAAGCTTGCGGAAGAACAGTTCAGATGTTGAAAATATCATCCAGAAGCACAGTTTGTGTATCGAACAAAATTTGGATGACTTAATCAGTTCTAAATTCTACACACCTTTGAGTGTCCCCTGTTAACATCCCATCATACAACAACATAGCATTTGCAAATGATAGCTACCGAAGACAATGAAATGGTCCGTGGCAAGTCTGATCAATGAATTGCTCCTGTTCCGAGTCTGACTTTTGTGGAAACACAAGGCATGGTTGCCGATGAGAGCAAACTGCTCTCTTCTTTAGAAATCTCTTCGGCTATCAAGATTTCCATCGATGATTGTCCATCGGAAGGGATGTTCTCCGGCACCCGCAATCTCAGATCCATGCTGCTGGAGGCTGACTGTTCCACGGCTGGCAAATCCATGGCTGTTCTGCCATCAAGTATGCTCACCACATTGGACATCATGGGTCTTTGAGTTGGCGATGGATTGGTGCATGCAAGAGCCAAGTTCAAAATCTGCAATGCCTCTTCCTTGGAGTACGCTGAACCCAGCACTGGGTCAACAAGCTCAAGCAGGTTTCCTTGCTCCCGGAGAACATAAGCCTGCAGCACTCCCATGTAAAGATGTAACAAATAAGCTTACTGCATTCACATCTGATACAGCAAAGGAAAATGCCTAAACAATACTACTTATGAAAAGAGCACATTAAGATAAGCTAAAGAGCATATTTTGATATGATTGCAAGAAATTATTTGATGAGCTTTCTTCAGAAAGAAAGTTATGAGGATGAGCAATTTGGTTCGCTCGGTCTGGCACAAGGCCGAGCCAGAAAAATTATTGGGACATGTCGTACCAGTACATCTCAATTACAAAGGTGAAGGAACATGACATTTTCTTCTGTGTTTCACCTTTGCGTGATATAGACCCTCCAATGCATTATCAAACAAAAACAGCATTTTATCGACCGTATAAGTTGAATTTGATTTCTGATCGTATTCTGCAAAAATCTCTCTCTACAAGATGTTTTAATCATCTCTAAAATTGTTGTTCGGCAACCAAATGCCGGTGATCGTGGGAATATTTGGATGGCATTTCAACTTGTATGTGACATTATAATTAAAACGGGGGCTTACAGGAGATGCTTATGGAAAAGAGGGATGTATGTGGATGGTGAACAGCGAGATGGTTGAGAATAATTAGGTAAGACCAGAAAAAGGAAATCCACATATTTCAAATAGTGTTTGATTTCCATGGTGCTAGTTGACTGACATGAATTATCTGCAGCAGGGACTCATGGCAGTTCAACAAAAGCAGCACAAGGAAATTGCACAGGTTCAATCCCCACAAAAATGAAGGAAAAGAAAATGGTGAAGCAAATCTTCTTTTCTAATGTTTGGTATGTCAAACAAAAACACAAAAGAGAAAAAGGAGAAAATTTTTTGCCTAAATTTGGCCTAAATTCTTTTGTCCACGTAAAGAGAGTAACTATGAAAATAATATATTGTGTGCCATGTGAGAATATATTTTCTACCTCAACCAACCAACTAATAATCTTTATTTTTTTTCTTTTACATTAATTGTTTTCTACAATAGATTATTATTTTTATTTCTTTTACATCCAAAGGAGCCAATCATGTTAGGAAGATGCTTATGGAAAAGAGAAATACATGTAGCTGAACAGTGAGATGATGAGAAAATCTGTGAGGCCAAAATACTCAATTATCTGACAAATATTTTCATTTTCATGGTGCTAGTTTAACAATAAGAATGATTAGTCAAAAGAAATTTTATGGTAGTTTAAACAGGGGTACAAGGATCAACATGAAATTTCTTAAGATCAACTGGTTGAATGACATGAACCAAGGAAAATACTACCTCCAAGTAAGATCAATACCTGAAGGATGGTTTAGTGGTTAATTACTTTGCTACTGGATACATCAACAAAAGTTCCTCAGTTAGTAGCTAAATTTACTTACCCAGTCAAGAAGAAACATGAAGTCTTTCTTTTGCCAATAATTTGTGTTGCAGATTCCACAAACAATTTCTAACAAGACCACACCAAAACTATACACATCTGCTTTGTCCGTCAAATAACCCCTCAATGCATATTCAGGAGCCATGTATCCCCTGTATGAAGCAAAGTGCCATACACTGTTTATCACAATAAACATGTACTGAAACTAGATAAAAAAATTTTGCTGGTTGTGGGAGAGAATGATAGAATATGTAATCAACTGGATTTACTTGCAAAAACTGAAAAAATATAGCTTTCAAGTTGCATCAATATTTGATATGTTAAGATTATACATTGTCAGAAATTGTAAATTGTAGTTTAAGAGAAACAGAAACTCTCAGAAGATGGTCAAAATATAAACAAACATAAGTATAAACCTGATCAAGTTTTTATACAATTTACTAACTATTTGGGTATGATATCTTATGAGAAACATTTCTCGGTAATTATCTTCTTGTGGGGAACAAATGATAACTCTAAAATATGTCTATGGAAAAAGATGGATTAGTAATAAGATAATAATTGGAAGATCTTTTCTACTACATTTCTATTTAATATAATGCATTCCTTTACTTTGCAACACTTTCTGTCTTCAATGCTAGTATTGAGACTTAGTACATGCATAATGTCCACATATCTTATCTTTTTTACGGTGGTCAGATTGTACTTTATCACGTGGAAGGGTGTGTGACCGACTCATGCTCAAAATTATGCATCTGCATGCTTCCTCTTCTAAGAAAAAGGTGGAGATTAGTCAACAAAAAAGATGACCACATGCGGAAAATAAATGTGTTCCACGGAGAAGGGAGGTCAAAATGGATCTCTTAGAAATGCAAAAATACCATCATCATGTAGCCATCTCACTCGTACAAGCTATGCATGTAATAACTTTTTCCTCCCTGATAAAAAGATAGAAAGACAGCAAGAATGAACAGCACCAAAAATCACTCAGAAAACATTGACAGCAACTACGTCCAGGAAGATTTTTTTTCTTCCAGATAGTCACAGACTCACAGTAATGTAAAATCGTTAAAATGCCCTGGCAATCTAGTGGTAGTCCTAGTTGGTGCTGTTGGTAACAATGGTACAATAAAGCCCAAAGATTTTAATAATGCATTAATTAAGCAAGTGATTTTTCTACGTTCTAATCAAGACTTAGCACTTGCTCAAAATATAAACACATCCTACCTTATAGAGGTCATAAGTTATTTCATGATGTCACCCTCCAGATTTAGTAGTTTAGATGGTTGATCCTATGTCTAATTGAATGACCAGTAACTTCCAGAGATTGTGCATATAAAATATAGTTCCTTAACACAATGCACTCACCTTGTTCCTGCTATTCTGGTGCTGATATGTGTATTCTCTTCTTCGTCAAGCTTAGCCAAGCCAAAGTCTGATATTTTTGCATTAAAATTTTTATCAAGCAGAATATTGGTTGCTTTGATGTCTCTGTGAACAATCTTTAACCTTGATTCCTCATGGAGATATGCCAAGCCTGTTGCTACACCCAGGCAAATGTTGCACCTTGTCTTCCAATCAAGTCTCGGCCGATTTTGTTCAGAACCTGTTAGTACCCAATTGCTTCTTATATTTTATAACAGAAATATAAACAGCAAGTCACATGGCAGTGTTTCTAAAACCTTACCAAACAGAGCATGGGCAAGACTGTTGTTTTCCATGTACTCATATATTAGAAATAGTTGATTTCCTTCGATACAACATCCATAGAGTTTTACAAGATTTGGGTGCTGTAATGCAGATATCATGCCTATCTCATTGACAAATTCACGATTCCCTTGCTTTGACTTGGAAGAGAGCTGTTTGACAGCAATTAGTGCACCATCTGGCAGCACACCCTAGACATTGAGTTGCATTACATATCAAAGTTCTATTATGAGAGAAAATTATACAGTTGCTGTTCAAAAGTCGAGTGGCATTTAACAATATGAATCTGTACCTTGTAAACAGGACCAAACCCTCCTTCGCCTATCTTGTTTGCAATGTCGAAGTTTTTGGTGGCAGCTTTGATTTGCTTATAACTGAAGTATCCAGTAACCAATTTTAGGCGTATAAGCTCTGCATTCACAGGCGATTTAACACCAGAATTATGCCAATGCTATAGCAAGAAGCAACAGATAAATGGCCTTGTCCCTTCTCAGATCTGATGCTGAAAAGCCAAACTAATCTCCAAGTATCCAATTAGATCATGATTTTCAGCAAATTAATTTGATAAACAGACAGGTCTCATCTCATTTAATGGCTAACAGATTGACCACTCAGATGGCTAAATGGTTTACAATTTCGATAGCCTGTCAGCTTGCATCGTTGGTTGGAGCTAACAGATTGACCAACCGCTCAGATGCCTTTGATAGCCTGACAGCTTGATTGTTTGTTAGCAGGCATTTTTATGTGTGCAAGCTGTTACCATGTTAACAAAAACATGACAGAATGCATAATAGTGAAATTAGTCTTTGAGAGGAATTATCAAACTTTGATGCAGCACCATCAGGGCCGCATGTGAGCATAGAGCCAGGATATTTCAAGAGTAGACAAGGTTGCCTCGAATAAGGCACAGATGAAGGGAAAACAAAGGGCAAAGCTAGAAGTAGGGTCATATCAGGAAATTACTGTCAATGTGCTGAAGAAAGAGGAAGGCTTATGAGATGGTTGGTGTATGTCTCAGTCTTGTCATCACCAAAAAAATACAATGCTCAAGCACTTAAGGAAATTAATCTCTTGTAAAATTTATGTGATTCATCAAGTTTAGGCTAACTCCGTGGTTGATAAACTTTCAGGAAGAATTGATTATGCAAGTAAACATTCTCTTCGTGGAGCAACATCTAGTCTACTGGGAGATACCACTTTTCCCGAACAAAGATTATAACAAAACACAAGAGTTAACCTCTGAACTAGCAATCCAAATATAACCTTGAGAAGACAGCATCCACTTCATTTGGTTAAAATCATTGCATACTTTCTAAGATCTTCAAATACTTTACTAGCAAAATTTACAGTACCCGCTTGCCATACCTAAGCAAAATTATATAATTTATAGAAAAAGAAGTCATTCAAGAAACTCATTTTGGATGACTAACACTAAAAACTAAAAATAAGCATTGCTGAGAACCAAGGCAAATCATATTCTGGAGAAAAATTGTGGCAGCTACAATTCAATCATGATGCATGTGGGGCTTCCTATATTCGAGTTCAAAATAACCTATTTAGAACTATCATTTATAGTAGCCATCAAACTACTTCAATCTTAAGATATTTGCAGTTTGATCCTAGTCCCATGACAAGCAGGCTTCACTCACCATTCAGGGTCTCATCATAAAGCAAACCTATAGCAATTGGGTTTTATTTTTTTAATCATCGTTATACCATCCAACCAAAACAAGATAAACCTTGTTGTCAAACATATTATCTTGCTGAGTTGACATTTTGGTTACTCAATGTACTTCCACTGAGTGCATGAGTTATTTTCTATCACATGATGGGATGATATAACAACTAGTTCACTTAACTAATACAACATAAAAGCTTCTAAGATCCAGAGACATACTCTCAAACAAGGACATAAAAAGAAAAGGCCTTCATAATAAACACACAGATAGCTGTATTACCATTATGATCCGGGTTCTTTCTTCTTGAGCGAGACAAAATTAGGAATATGATCAACACTATTACAACACAAGCAGCAGAAACAATTCCCAAAATAGCCCCAGTAGATAATTTTTGTTGAGAAGCTTCAGTACACCGATCGAGTGAGAAATCTACAAAAATAATGATAAGATGTAACCATAAGCAAGCAGCTTCAAAAGAAAACAGAGGAAATGAGTCAAGAGACATACTTGGGGTGACAGAAATGGCTGATATAAGAGGTCCATAAACACTTCTATGTGGTATGGAATGTGTCCCTTTCCCAGCCCACTGGAAGTGAATTTCCAAAGTGCCATCTGCATCTACATAAGTATCACTGAAGACCTCAATTTTTTCCTTTCCAGTTCCATTAGCTTCTTTTGCAATATTGTAGTCTCTCAAAACCTTCTTTCCCTGCATATATTTAAGAAGATATCATAAAAGAATAATTATGTATCTCAGATAAAAAAAGAAAAAAAATAATATAGAGGGATGATGATAAGACAACAATCCATCACCTGTATTGATACATCAAAGATACGTTGTCCTAAGCTTGAATAATTTTGGTCATCAGTGAACATTATTTCAGCAAAGTGGAGCTTCACTGTATAGTTACCCTCTTGTAAGCAGAGGCCATAGTATTTAAGAGAGAGAGGACTGAGCCGAGCTGTCTTGTACAACTCAGAATTGGTCATGTTCAATAATGATCCATTTATAGCAATATATTTTTCATCACGATTGTCCACAAAGTCACCCGTAGAGCTGTATGCCCATTTCTCAGTAGAGGCATATTGTGCAGGTCCTAACTGATTTATATCTGCTTCAAATTCATTGCCATCAACAAGTGCCTTCTCACCTCCACAATTTATAAACAAGTTGCAATCTGCAAAATTCATGAAAATCAATTTCTTAAAGATTGATTTCTTATATAATCATTGGTGAAATATATTCTTTTAACATTCCAGGCAATCCAAAGAATCCTTTCAGCACCAAAGGGTACTAACTTCTCGCCTTTTCAGAACATGGGAGATTTTGCCTTAAACATGACTTGACCCTATACAAGGAAGAGCAGCAAGACAGTATGATCTTTTTAGTCACTTGAGGAATATGTAGCAATTCAGTAAGATAATGCAAGAAGGAAGCAGCTCACGAGTTATTATGTGTGGATGAATAACTGGAAACCAGATTCCTGGAAGCGAAATAATTAACAACTGTTGAAGAAATTAAGTACAAGTTACTTTTGTTGGTATCAGGATATTGACTACTTACACGTTGCCTTGTTGACAATTGGATGGTATTGGTGATCCTGTGAAAGTGTTATAAGAAAGGTCCCTGCTATTAATCTTGTAAGTTGATAGACATTGACTGTAAAAGTGATGTGAACTAAGACAGGAACATATTAAGAACCCCTAGAAAGCATCTCATACAGGTTCTTATCGCTTCCCAAGATCCAGTCTGGTATTGTTCCATTAAGCATATTACTTGTAAGGTACCTGTATGGTGAAACACGGACATAAAGGCACGTAGTTTAGCTGCAACAACATAAAAAAGTTACTACTATGGCTCACAATAATATAAAGAAATGATTAGGTAAAATGGTCACAATTACATGTAATTTATTGATCTTGTCAGTATTTCGTAGCTGCTTGGAATTGGACCGCTCAAGTTGTTAAAGCTCACATCTCTGTAAGAAAATTACAATATTAAGTCTTTGAATAGGTTCTCAACCCAAAAACTAGGAAACAACAAAAACAGTAAATGCATCTGTTTTATTTGTCCGCATGATTAATAAGGTTGACAAAGTAAAACTAAAGGTCCATAACTTGACAAACCTAAAAACTTACAATGTTTTAATAGTAGGCATCTCTGCGATAAAATCGGGAAGTTCACCGGATATAGATAAATTCCGGAGGACCCTGCGCCATTCCAACACTTGCCAATAAATATGCACAAGGAGCAAGAGAAAAAGAAAAGATTCATGCCTCTGTCGTGCCAGGTGCAATCTGCGTGATCAAGATACTTACAGTCTTACCATTTTGTTCATATTTTGTAGTGCTGGAAAAGTCCCAAGACCACCTCTCAGATCAGATACCCTCCTAAATAACCAAACTAGATAGATAAATTACAAATGAAAAACAGAATATGTTTAAACTGAAAGGAATTTTAAGCATTGAAATGGCTCTTACAACTGTTGAATAGAAGTCAAATTTGAGATGGTGGGAGGAAAAGGCCCCTCCATCAATGTTCCTTGCATGTCTCTGAAAGCAAATAATTTACAAATTCAAGAGATTAATTAGGGCCTGAGATTGATAGAAATTCTGCTTAAAGAAAAGAAGAAAAAAAAGGAGGTACTGATCCTCACAGTCTTTGGAGATTTGTCCAGTTACCAATGAAGCTTGGAATCTTGCCAGAGATTGGATTCCCATCGATTATGCTGTAATCAGGCTGAACATCTTAAGCATATATCAACTGAAGTTTTATTTATCGTAAAAGGCAGTTATGTAGCTTTGTGCAAACGGAAGTTCTAAGTCATTAGATAGCTTCATAGTGACCATAGATGATTAACTAAATGACTGGTCGAAAAGATATATCACCCACAATTTTTTTAGGTTCGTTAGTTTGCCAAGTGAATCTGGCAACTCCCCAGTCAGGTTGTTTGCAGAGAGAAGTCTGTATAAAGAAGTAAAAGGAAAGTTAATAAAGAAATAATATAGCCATTCAAAAATGAAGTCAGCAACAATTTTAACTGAAAAAAAAGAAAGACCAAACCATATAAGCTTTTATTAATTGATTAGTTTTAGAATTCGTGAAGCATAAATTATCCAAGGCATGGTATGCAGTTTTGACCTGTACAGATTTTTGTAAGAGGTTCAGATGATGCGTAACATTCAACGTGGACCACCCTCTATCGGGTAGAACGCCTAATATCTCCTGTATCGATTGACACGGACCTTTTTTTTTTTTTTTTTGTGCAATGGAGAATCATTTATTATCCTTCAATCCAAAGCATAGTTTTCGGACAGTTATCGATTGGTACAGACTCAATTAGTCAACCGACCATCTTAAAGCCCTTTCTCATGTCTTTTTAAACACCTCTTTCCTTCTATTTCACTTCATTTCATTCTCCTACTCTTTTACACAATCTCAAACTCTTCTAAACTTTATAAAACATCGATTTGTGAATTGAATTTAAGCTAATTTGGGAAGATTAAGAGAAAGAATTTTCTAATCAAGAGGTATGTATTCTCTTTCTTTAATTAGAGAGTAATTAAGATATTTAATATTATGATTAGTGTGTTTAGTATTGATTAATATGAAATTAGAAGTTTATTAGGTCAAATATTTATATTTCATGCATATTAAATATTGAAAGATATTTATGATGGTAAAATAGGTTTAATTAGGTTTTATTAAAGTTATTTAATGCTGCGATTAGTCATTTTAGTGATGATTTAATCGAAATTTGATCGATTTTAAGTCAATTTAATGTCTTTAATACCTATTAGGGTATTTAACATGTTTATAGTGTTGAAAGAGAAGTAATTAGTTGGTAATTAACTGTTAATCATGTAATTAGTGTATCTAATGATGATTTCATCTTAATTTGAACTATATTGGATTATTACGTATCTAATGCTTCTTTTATGTGTTTCACATATTTATGATGGTAAAATAGGTTTAATTAGGTTTTATTAAAGTTATTTAATGCTGTGATTATTGATTTTTTATCGATATATGAACAATTCAATATATTTATTTGATTTAAATTTGGTAGAAATATGACATCAAAGGAACAGCAACATGATGACGCTTGGTCTCATGCCAAAAAGTTAGATGAGAACCATCATCATTGGCAATGTATTTATCGTGATTACATTGGCAAGGGTGGAGGAATAACTCGGATGAAGATGCATTTGGCTGGCGGGTATCCGGAAGTTGTAAAATGCAAGAAGGTTCCGACGGAGATTTGTAAATTTTTTAAAAGCAAGCTACAACAAACAAAGGAAGATACATTAGAAAAGAAGGCAAGAGTTGAGGAAGAATATAGGAGGGCTACACAGAACCTTGGTTTATGATTAGTATGAAAATAATGCGATATGGCCGATCCGAATCTCACAAGATGGGATTCGTGCATCATTAGAGCATCAAAAGATATGGTCGATGAAGCAATGGGGCATCGACGACTGAATCACAATTGAGCACTACAAGTGGTAGTGGAATCAGATATTAGCATGAGGCACCCAAATACTCCTCCTAAGTTAGGCCAAACTAGTAGCATGAGGTAGTGGAGGAAGGTGGTTTTATGAGAGGTCTTGGCAAGAGGTCTACACCAAATATTATTGATATTGATCCATGCAACCCTATCCCCACAAACAAATGGTGCATAAAGAGAGATACGGATTGATGATGCATACACAGAAGGAAAAGAAGAGATATGGGAAGGCAATTTCAAAATGGTTTAACTTCCATCTGGATTCTTCCCAACACATTTCCCAAAGTCCATATTATCAACATAATCTCTTCTGCATTCAAAAGTTTTTCGGGTATCAACCTCCAACACCAGAAGGAGATTTATGTACTTAGATGAGGAGGTGGCAAGAGAAACAAAGATGGATCAAATCCTCCAAGAGGCAATGGGACGAATATGGGGTGATCATTTGATATGTGATAGTTGGACAAGAACAACAAGAATGAGTATCATCAACTTTCTTGTTTATTGCTAATATGAGAAGAAGTGATTTTCATAAGTCAATTAATGCTTGAAAAAATCCAAGACTGCAAACTACATTGAGAGTTTGATGGACGCTATAGTAGAGGAGATCTGAAATCTCAAATTATGTTGTCCGAATAGAAGGAAGGCGATGGAGCAAATTTCAAGAATGTCGGTTTACAATTAATGGAAAAAAGAAAAATATTGTTTTGGACTCCATATACAACTCATTGCATAGATATAATACTGAAGGATATTGGTGAGCTAGACGCGGTCAAGAATTGTGTAGCTCGAGCACAATCAATTACAAAGTTTATATATAGTCATCATTGGGTCCACGCTTTAATGCAAAAGTATGTAAACGGTGAGATACTCCGACCTGTTGTCACTCGGTTTGCTACTAATTATATTACATTAAAGTCATTACAGCAAAAAAGGCATGGCTTGAAGGCAATGGTCATCTCACAAGAGTGGTCTGATTCCAGATATTCGAGATTAAGCGATGGAAAGAAAATAGAAAAGTCTATTCTTTCCTCTAGATTTTGGGACACCACGGCAGAAATCATAAAAGGTGTGGAACCACTTTATGTTATTCTCCGAAAGGTTGATATGAACAAGCGTCCACAGATGTCGTATCTGAAATATATGCCGATTCAAGCAAGAGATGAGGTCAGGAAAGCATTTAAGGATGATTTTAAAGCCGACCAATATATACGGATCATTAATCGTCCTCGAAAAATATCACAATATTCGAATTATGGATCAAGATATCCATAATGCAGGTAAATTCATATTCAGAATAAATTAATTTATTATTTTTTATATAATAAAAAATCATACTAACAAAATTATGTCTTGTAGCGTATTATCTAAACTCGATAATTCAATATCGATATGCTCTCGGAACACAACATGATTTACTAACAGCACTACGAAATGTTATATATCGGCTCTTTAAACACTACTTTGTTGTTGATGCTCTTATGGAGGGTCGATTATTTCGAGAAACAGATATGTTCATTCCAGATGTTGTAGCAAATAATAGTAACACAAGATCGTTACACTATGGATCCTGGTGAGGAAAAGTTACATATATTGATTATCAATTATCAATTATATTTGATGTTAATTATTTGTTATGCTAATAAAATCTTATTTATAGTTATTTTGCAATGCAGTGGTGGCTACAATTTGGAGCAGGGGATGCACCACATTTAGGAAGGTTATCGTTCGTGTACTTTCACGCCACCTCGACAACATCTAGCGTAGTGAACGTAATTGGTCAACATTTGCATTAATTCACACGAAGATCCGTAACAAACTCTCATATAGACGGTTTGAGAAACTAGTATATGTCCATTATAACATGCGACTAAAGTTACGATGTGCTGAGCTAGATAAAGAGCTAGAGGAACCAGATATTGATCCCATTGACCTCCAATTCTACAACAAAGATTCAGAGCCGATGTTAGATTGAGTTCAAGCCGCAGAGAACCAAGAGGATCCTCTACTTGATGAGGCGGGGAGATCCTCACGTCCTTCATTTTTTATCACCGAGGCAATAGAAGAAGAAGAAGCACAACATCAACAGTGAAAAATCCCCTCGATCATAATATATAGGAGTTCATATTAGTCAAATTGCTCGAGGAACTACAGACACCCAACAAGAAAAAGATAAATGAGATCGCCCATCGCAAAGGCAAAAGGAAGTATTGCACAATAGCATCAATCGCAGATCGTTGGAAAGAATCGAGTCGGTGACGAGACACCTTCACTAATCGATGATTCAGACTAAGAACTCGCTCGGTCGAGAGACATGAGCAAAGCACGTTCTAATTGAGTGCCTCGACGGATGATGGCGGCGAAGCGGGCAATCGTTGGTCTCGTCTACATAACGAGGGTGGTGCATGGACCGAGGAGCAATATTTTACACATACCACCCAAGATTCAGATCATGAAACTCGACGAGGTTCTCAGCAAGTTTATGCGCGGAAGGGAAGCGGGAAGGGAAACCGACGTGGATGTTTTCAGCAGATGCGATAGAGCCTATATGATATAGATACAGAATGAAGCTCATCGTATTCACAGCCGTCATATTATGAAGAATCATATGACCAACAGTAGTATGGTGATAGTAGGTCATACTTCTCGAGAAGAGATTGACGATATCGAGCATGAGCAAATCGAGATCAAGCTGAAAGTAGAAGCTCGGACATTCACCAATATATGCCTCATGAGCTACCTCGGACAAATGTGATTCATGATGATTAGCCTACGATCATCACCACATTGATGCACCAATGACATACGGTATATAATACACTATGTCGTGGGATCAATTTCATGATTGGGTTCAACAAACATATCATATTGATATGCAGATGTATAGGATCGAGGACCCCGATCCACCATCCGTGGAGGCACGTCATTCGTTTTGGTGGTAGAATTAGCAATCAGGTATATCTACATATATGATTATTTAATTCATTTGAATTTTAAAGTTTATATTGTAACAAAATAGTCTAACAATTCAAATGATTTTTCTATTGATATTTCAATATTTACAGAAGGATAATCTATAATGGACTGAAATACCAACCTTGCACAAAACTAGTCCTTAAAGTCCGAAAAAAGATATGTGATACTATTCTTACCTAATTTACATTGATTTTGCTAAACTTATTATATTATTATATTCATTTCAAACTTAAAAATCCTATCCTAACCTTTTTTTTTATTTTCAGGTATTTTCGGAGGAATTTACACCTAAATTATGTGTAGGCTGCTCATTCCTGTGTCATGTGATCAATGCCTTATCGTCTTCGATTAGTACATCATACCATACGGGTCAGATCGATCAATTCTTTACTCGTACCATGATGCGGTATGGTATTGCGGACCTTGATCCAAGGTTTCTCCAAGAACTATGCCCTTGTTACCTAAGATATCAGATTTTTGTAAGAGGTTCAGATGATGCTTAACATTCAACTTCCCAACATTTCGTATAACACCTTAAAAGGCTTAAAAAATGTTGCAGTATCGCCATGACTCCAAGTGTTCCAGCTGGCTTTTTTTTTATTTTTAATTTTTTTTATGCAATGAAGAAACATTAACCATCCTTCAATCCAAAGCATAGTTTTCAAAATCAGACATACCAATTGGTACAGACCGACAATTATTAGATGGGCTACCTAGACCATCTTATCTGCACTATCAACAGAGGGAATAGGAAGACAGTCCTTGAGCAGCAATCTCAGGCTCTTAGGCTCTCAGCCATCCCTTCAGTGAGGCAAGAGGAAATGTCGCTCATTGCACTCAATTAATCCATTGATTACTATGGATAAGCAAGAATTCAAGGAGGATGACAAGGCTTCTCCATCTAATTCTGATCTCTATGAGATTCACAATGATGGCAATGAGCTAAACATTGGACACGCCACAAGTCTAACATCTTAATAATAGATACACAGAGAGGTATAACATGAACTGAAGAGTGATAATTTCTTCATACCATCAAGAGGATGACCATCAGACCAAATCATCCACCAAATTAGTCTCTAAGAACAAAGACAAGGACAAGGGGAAGACAATTGATGACATAGAGGAGACAGAGAACTCAGCCAAAATTGAGTTACGTGGTTCCCTATGAACTTAGCCTTGCTTCCAGCATAGATTTCATGAGCCATAATATGATGTCAATTTCTGATCCTAGTTTGCCGAATTTGAGGCTTTATATGATCTAAAGTATTACTATGGTGATGCCAATTATGATCAACAGCCATGATGGTAGCACTATTTAACACTACTTTCGCGTCAACAACCACATCAAAGGACTCAATTTCAGGTACTGGACTAATGTCAGTATGCTGGCACATACTTTGGTACCAAGAAGGGAGAAGGGTGTGGGTGGAGGAGGAGAGGGGGAGAAGGAGAGGACTGAAAACTTGAGGAGTTTGGAAGACTTAAAACTTTGCTTTCCTGTTAAGTATTACCCTACAAGGATTTACCATGTCACAATCAAAACTTAAAAAAGATACTACAGAAATATTGAATTATGTATAGCTCCTTATCATTTGTTATACAAAGCCTGTATATAGAGGTTGTTTGTGGCTGCATCATTAACTGCACAGGAAAGATGATACATGTGTGATGCAATTTCTTGAATTCCATAGTAGCATCCATAAATATGGCATCTGAAAATATTTTAAAGGTTACTTGCATCTAGAAGCGAAAATAAACATTAGGCTTGAACCAGTTAATTCCTGCAATTTTTTTTTAATTCAATCAGAGTATTTATACTCGGATTGCTGAAAGAAAAAATAATGCATATGAGATGCAATTACAAGATATTACACCCTTTTTTCCTGGAACAAAAGAACTCATTTCTCCTCAACAATTCTGAACAAGTTTTGTTTTAATATCCATTTGCAAAGACTCAAGTGGCTGAAGTCCTCAGATATTTGCACCTAAGAGCACAGTCAATGCTCCTAAGAACATTTATTCTTAGTTTGATAAAAGTAATAGAGTTTGAGAGGAAGGATCTTACAGGTAATTTAAGTTGATGAGGTTACCAAAGGATGCAGGTATCGGACCTTCTAGCTGATTGCAATCCAACGTACTGCATGACAAAATATTCCAGGAAGACTAAGACGGTGAGATAAAGAGAGATAGGGAGAGTGTGAGTGTGAGTGCAAGTGTGGAAAGAGAGAGAGAGAGAGAGAGAGATTGTGTGTACAGTTCTTCAAGGGTAATGATGTTCCCTATCTCGTCTGGAATCTTTCCTGATATGCGATTTCCTAAAAGTGACCTGCAAAAATAGTTATTCATGCTGTATTTTTCTGCATTGTTTAATTTTTTTTATTTGTCAAACATTATGTCCTATGGGGAAATACAAGAGAAACAAAGCAAAGAATAAACTCACAAGGTAGTCAGGGGAAGAGAAGCCCATGCAACTGGAATGGATCCATTTAGATAGTTGCGTGTCAGATCTCTATTAACAAGCAATCAACGATTGATCAAGACATGTTGTTCTATAGCTAATATAAGAACTCCGGTGTTCAGTCACTTCATTCAATAATCCAATCTAATACTTACAAGACTTGTAAGGAGGTAAGATTGGCAAATTCGTCTGGTAGGACTCCAGTTATGTTCTGACCCTTTAGCCATCTGTAAATCTCAAATTGCATGTGTAAACATGAGTTTTGATTAGAAGGAAGGCAATCAAAAGAATATATAAGCAGTGCTAATGAGATCTACATGCTTGTAACATGACAAACATTGATGGTGGGACTGCAGGTGCATGTGAGATTGCTGACAACATAACTGAAGGAAGAGGGTTCAATCCACCCTTCAGTTCCACTACATGGATCCACTGAAAAGTTCCACTCTTTCTTCAACTTGGAGGCAATCACTTTCAGCGCATTAACTGGTTCATCACATCAGTTCATGTATTATTTCTGTGCACAGAAATGTGCATAGCATATAAAATACATATCTAAACAGAAGCAAGTACTAGCAGAAGCACATAGAATTGGCTGTAATTAGGTGGATCAGCTGAGCATTATGAACGCATGGTGAGAAGGGGTGCATGCAGTTTGATATTTGGGGTTCCAATATCATCAAAACTCAGCTACTTGAGGAGTAAGGTGATGGTGAAAAGTTAATAAAAACCAAACTTGAAGGAAGACAAAAATTCATCTAATCAATCCTCATTAGACTCCAAGTTTTCTGAAGCAACATGTTCTTAGGTGTAAGAGAGACAGAAACTGTTAAGATAAAATTTCTGCATGGAGGATTGAGTATGACAAAGAACAATAATGTTGCAGCACAGTAGCAGGTCTTCAGCCCTCACAAGAAGGTAGCAAAAGAACCCTGGGAGTCGGAACATGGCAACTCGGTGGATATAAACTATGCAAATAAAAGACAGATAAATCTGAGGTGCCTAAACACCACAAGCATGAAGCTGTCCTCGAAAAAATATCACAATATTAAACGAATTGGCACGTCAATATTTGGATATGAACTTAGCGATAGTGTAGAGATTTAATGCCATGGTTCTGCTAATTAAAAGGGTCAATATAAAAAATAAGGAAAGCTCAGATATAAAAGACCAAACAGAAGTTGCAGATACAATTGGGAGTTGTAAATGTCTACCACCTCCTATTATAAACCTTGATAACGTTGTCATATATGAAGAAATCAAATCAAGAACAGTTCTAAAGCAGGATGCTAAACAGTTTAGTATATTCAGTTAATAGAATACTTTGTTGTTAAGTATGCTTTTATACATTGGAGATGATATGAAACAGTGTGGTTCCCTCAAACAGATATGTTCATCCAGTAATTTACCGTGCAAATAAGGCTAGTAACACAAGATAAGCAGATTAGTAGGTGGATTCCAGGTAGTAAATGGAAAGACCGTTTGCTTTTCTTAGTAATCGGCTGGGAACTAAAACATATTAGCTTCATATGGACTCAATCAGGTCGAACAAAAGCGCTCGATCATAGCCCTATTGCCATGAATCTCCAAGAAATCTCCACAACTAGTTATTTAATCAAGAACAAGCAAAAA
The DNA here is from genome assembly GCA_024322285.1 of Musa beccarii. Classification (NCBI taxonomy): domain Eukaryota; kingdom Viridiplantae; phylum Streptophyta; class Magnoliopsida; order Zingiberales; family Musaceae; genus Musa; species Musa beccarii. The sequence goes on from CM044399.1 coordinate 12,310,202, forward strand.
AGGCTTTCTCTTGGGAGGCAGGGGAGAAAAGTCATACTAATTGACTATTATAATCATCGCCCTTTTCTCGCCACCTCTGTTCAGAGATCAATCTACCGTAGAAAGCAACACAGAAGAGACTCAAAAGAATGAGAGAACAAGAAGACAAATGCAAGAAAGAACAAAAAGAGAGCTTGAATAACGACAAATCGACGAGGGCCAGTCGACGTTGCATCTGCTATCCCCGCAACCAAGAGAAACGTCCCATCTACTCCTCTTGCCCTCTCTGACGCACATCGAAGTGATCCATGAAGATTCTAACAAAGCCCAGACGGCGAACCCCCGCCAAACAGTATCGGCCGGTGAAAATAATGGGCCAAAGAAAACAAAGAAAAATCAAAATAGGAATACATATGAGTTTTTTTAAGAGGTAAAAAACCTCTAATTCTCTATGTTTATTACATTATGAGCTTTTTTTTTTTTGTACACGGTCATGTCAAAATTTTGAAATTAATACAACCAAAACATAAAATAAAATCGAAGCCTTCATCGAAAAAAATAAAATATATTTTCTTGAAAACCCCTAATATATACATATATATATATATGTTATTTTATTAGTTTTCTTTAGCTAATTGTTACATGAAAATTACAGAGTAAATAAAGAGAAAAAGATAAATGAGATCTTATAATAAACTATCGAGAAATAAGCTAATAAAAGTATTGCATGTTTGTTACTGCATGGACTTTATTCGCTACAGAGGTATTGCGAGCAACACGACAGTACGTGGTAGCAGCTCTGCGAGACCACTTCAACTATTCCAATTCCTTCAGATGATTCAGACAAAGAACGACGGCCATGACTGAAATATATAGCTAAAGCAGTTCTAATTCTTCCTCCTGGAACTGAGAGGAAGCCATTCCTCGCGCTGCAAGAACAGAAACGACGAAGACGAAGCGAAACAACAGTACCGGAAGTCCTCTCTACTACCTTCTTTCGGATCCAGCTGCTGCGCCTCGCATCCGAGTTCTCGGAGCGAGCTCAGGGCGATCAGCAGCGAGAGGATGATGACGAGGCCGAAAGCGTCGGAGCAGCGTGAAGACGACGTTGTTCCTTTCATCAGCTCTTTCGTTGCTTCCGACCACATAAGGATCAAAACACAAGGAACTCCGCGGTGGCTTCTGCTTACTTATGGGAAGCTAAAGAAGAAGATTCATTGCTATAGCATAGTCTCTGCTCTCTTCGAGAAGAGATTGACGCCATCGAGCATGAGCAAATCGACATCTAGCTGGAAGTTTGACCGTGGCTTCTTCGTCAAAGCTTGAGAGAAGAAGAATATCTCATGCTTCATATAATATTATAGTCCTTTTCGGGGTCATATAATTCTTCTTTTTAAAATGCTCGAAACGAAAGGAGAAATTTTAGAGATAAACAATAAAAAAATACACCATAAAACCGTCAAAAGATTAACACAGTTGATTGTGGTCTAAAGTCGATGGCCGCGATATATGAATGCGTTGCAACCCTCGCAAAGCCGACAGCCCACGGTTTGAAAGACAACAGTATTTAATGTTTTCGTGTCAATCCACTGCCAAGGTTTGACGATAACGAGTCAAATGCTCTTATCGTAGAGTGTGCTACTTCATTTATGTTTCACTTTGAAGAAGAACGTGATCCATCAACCACAACCTCCACCGGTATTCAAATCCAATGAAAAGAAACCATACTGCTGGATGAGTCACTTGTTTGCCTTCAAGTAGGTGATCATTCACACCCAGGTTGAGTGTCTGGGTGACGCTTCTTTCTTTCGAGAAAGGATTAATGGACTTCTAAACTTATAATCTCTCAGCTAAAATAATAACAATAATAACTTTAATAATAGAAATATTCACCAGCTTTCAAGTCAGATATACAATATGTCAGTTCGGGTCATTTTAGGACTATTATACGATAAGATGTGACAAGGATATTTAATAATAGAGCGAGAAAGCTATCCTCTTATTTTTGATGTATGGAAAGTGATACGAGAATAATAACATGATTGATTTTTCGATGTTAGGCGGTTGACATTCCTGTGTCATGTGATCAATGCCTTATCGTCATTCGATTAGTAACATATTATTAAGCGGGTCAGATGTTATTATTCTTTAGATTCGATATACCATTTTCTATCAATCAATCGAATCCTCTGAATTGTCTATTAACTCAAGCTTTGAAGAGACTTAATACAATTTTACAGGTTTTGAAAGCACGTGAAGATAAAACATCCATCAACTTTCAGGGATCAAAGCAAAAAAAAAAAAATCTCATATCAGCTTGTAATGTTTAATCACTTGCAATTAAGACAGAAGAAGAACACTTGCGGACTAGACCAACTTATTGCAAAGGAAATGGAAAATTGGCCATGATCATGCATAGAAATGCTAGTCTCCCCCATGCATTTGTACCTACACTCGTAGGGCTTTCCATGCACTACACAGGATTTTTGGGTTGTGATAGCTGACTGAAATTTGGAAGAGACATTACTATGAGGAGCAATACTTCACAAACAACTCTTCTTCTTCTTCCTTGTTCCTTCATTTGCTTCCATTTTCAAGGAATCTAATGGCCACACCTCGGACTTGTTCAAGTTTCAGTCTTTGACCGGGACCGGATGATGCATGACGATAAGCACAAGACAAAGAATGTGATTGATGTGGGATGAGATTAACTGCATGATGCAGCATTGAGGTTGATTTGAGGGCAATGGAATGCAGTAATAGCATTAATATTCACCTGCCCAGAGATTACCAAGGTTTGGTTAAAATGACAAGAAAAGGCTGAAATCGATCTGTTCCAAAGCAAAGTGGCCGGAAATGATGGAAAAGGACCATTTCATTAGCTATGAGCGGTTCTCCTGCAGACAAGCAAACAAAATGCATGTGAACAAGAATTGACATGATTGGTTCTTGTAGCTCAACAACAGTAAGAAAATTGTCTGCTTCTGTACAGGATTATGAGACTTGATTCATAACCCATGATTCATCGTAATTCTTGATTTGTAACTGTACAGTATTATGAAGGCTGCAAACACTATTTATACATGGAACTGCTCATCATGTTGTGACAAAAACTCTCTTTTAACGCCACTGTAAACCTGCAATATTACAATATGTAGAGAAACAATGGGATGTAATCAAACTAGAAAACAGGGATATCTATCTTCTTAGTTCATCCAGTGATGGCTCTCAAAGATGAGAAAGGTAAAGAAGATGAGGGACTGTTTGGAAGATGTGGAAAATGCCTGACATTGCTCATTAATGTATTGCAACAGTGAGATGACTGATGAGTGCAATTGTCATGGGAGCTGGCAAAATTGACTACATTTTTGTCGGCAGACTTTGGATTGGATTTGACTCTCAACCAACTAGATAACAATTGATATTAGAATCGATGATCAAGATAAAAGATTAAGAGCAAGAAAGGATTACTCATGAATGAGACCTCAACAAAGTTAACAGTGAGGTCGGTTCGTAACAAATGATCAAACTGATAACAAAAGCCATCGACACAACACATAATCCGATTCCTTTGCCTTACCAAGAAGATAAGAGGGGAAAAAAAGAACTCTATAAAATATTTCGTGTTTCTAAATTTTCATTGACAATAATTTTTCCTTTGGATCATTTCGATTTTTAGAAAATAGTTGCTACTTAAAAACCTAATATGTTGCTTACTTCCTTCTCCATTATCTTTATGCATTAAAACTTTTGAACTATAAATCGTTATATTAAGATGTTTAAGCTGAAGCTTATCGTACTAAATTCATTTGATTTCTAATAACTTAAATATTCTTCAACATATACTTAGAGACTAAACTAGGGTGTCATGAGATAAGCAATTTCCTTGAAATAAATGTGTTATGTGTTTGATTAATTCCCAGTGAACGCAATGCTTCATGAGACATCTATGCTTGCTATTGCACTTCTCATGTACCATGAATACTGTTTCCAGTGGTTGTCTGCTTTGATTCCCTTGCATGGACTGTATCATCCTATTGTTAATGCAGAATTCTCAATCATAAGGAATCACAAACATGCTTCATCTTTTACCAATGAGGATAAAGTTGTGAAAGAGTATTTAGATGATCTGTGAAGCCACTGAGATAATATGTACCCTTCGTTGATTCAAGTTGATTGCACCACTCTACATCTGACTAAGAATCTTTGACAATGGACGAAGCCTTCACAAACACAAACTTGCATGGGTAAAAAATGCATGCCATGATGCATCAAAATGTGTGCCCACCATGTGGCTTGATGATGCAATATGATCATTTATAGCCCTTTTTCCCTTGCAAACCTTCAGTTGTAGATTGGGATCAGTAGCTTCTGAGATCTACAAGCCACTTCGCTATGATAGGAACCAGAAGCAGCAATTTTCACCCTTTTATTAACCCAAAAAAGCTCCATTTCAATCAAAAATCTCTTTCTCTGTTGATCATTATATGAACTTGTCCTTTCTCTCTAGATTTTTATGCTTACACAAACAAAAAAAAGGAAAAATTCCTCAATATATAGTTGGTAGGGTTTTAGAATTTTATATAAGAAAAAAAAGTCAAGCAACTAATTATTAAAAAATACACTCTTTTACTTATTGGATATTACTATTTACAATCTCTTTTTTACTATTTATAATCTTATTTTAAAAATTTTAAATATTTTTAAACTTCTCCTTTATAATTGGACATAAAGGACGATGATAGTGACAGGTCGCATTGACATCGAGCATCATCGGTGATGAATGACATTGGTAAAGAGTGAGATGAAATAAGAGTTGGCAAAGAAAAAAAAGAACAAAAAATTGATCAAATCAATAACACATATATTGTGCTTGCTAATTGTTCTAGTTGTTTTGGCACCTACAAATATTAAATCACCCATGCCGGGTGTCATTCCTTATTATGTTCATGGGGATCAAGACCTTTGTTTGGATCCAATCTATCAGTACTATCAAATCGTAATTTTCTGTGTCTCGATGTTCTCTCCCAAGAACTCTCACAGTTGATATGTGAAGCCCACAGTGACGTTGACTACATCCAGAACACAAATCCTAAAGCAGAATGGCCAGTGCAGCAGAGGATCCGTGCTCATGGCAGCGTCACCAACGGGGAAGAACAGGACCAGCGTTGATCGAAGGAGACAGCCTGCAGTCTAACTAGCGCCGCACAGACCCGCTTTGCACGTCACCAAGAACAGCCTACGAGGCAGTTGGCGGGCTGTACGCTCGCACAAGATTAGGGTTTCATGCATGGGAAGAGTATAATCCACGGATGTAATCCAACCCATGGCGTTGATCACATGGAGCGGCCCAATTCCAGATGCATCAAATTAATGTTCGCCACCTGCTGATCTCTGAGAAGAAACGATCCAAGGCGACGTACTAAGGTTTGCGTGCATGGCCAGCTATGCCCTCACTGGCCAGTCACGTTCCTCTTCTCCATCTCCTTCTTCGATCCCAAAGCACAGGAGAGATCTGCGAGGAGCTGCTATAAAGAGGCCTCATGCTACAGATGCTGGTGCCTGAGGTTTTGGAGTCGGTTCATGTTGTTCACGCAGTAAGAAGAGGTAGATAAGTCGATCGAGAGAGAGAGAGAGAGAGAGAGAGAGAGAGAGAGAGAGAGAGAGAGAGAGAGAGAGAGAGAGAGAGAGAGAAGATGAGTTGGTTGAAGAGCTTAGTCGGTCTTCAGCTTGTGATGCTCTTCCTGAGCGTTGCCCTAGTCGTTCCTGCGGCCAAGGGTGCCGAAATGGAGATGAAGCCATCGTCGGAACATCCCGTCGCGGTGCCACCGGTTCCGCCGCCGATGATAGCACCCGCAGCGCCGTCGACCTTCACCGTCGCGGCTGAAGGCGTCATCTACTGCAGGTGCAAGCTCCCGGGCTACTCAAAGGCCGTCGATGGCGCCCCACTTCCAGGTTTTGTTTCCTTCTATACCATTTTCGCATGGCGGTGCAGCAGTGTGCACGATTAACCTCTTGTTCTTGCGTCGTCCATCGTCGCAGGTGCGGTGGTGCTGCTGAAGTGCGGCAGCCAGCGCACGGTGTGGGCAGCCAAAGGAAGGACCGACACCCGTGGCTACTTCTACCTGCAGACACAACTGAAGTACAAGTCGCTGTCGCGCACCTGCAGGGTGTTTGTGCTGTGGTCGCCGGTAGGCCCGTGCCGGGTGCCGCGGCGGTATGGGCTGAAAGGACCAGGAGCTTCTCTGATGTTTGAGAGGAAGCTGAGCGACGGGTACAACACCATTGCTCTCTACACCGCAGGCTTCTTCGAGTTCGGCCCGGTGAAATCGAGCAAGTGATATCTCCCCTATTGATGCTCGATCACCACCAGTCTAGCACTGATGGTAGTCGTTTGATGAGAGGAGAATAGCCATGAATAAAGGTTTGTGGGATGAAGTGGGGCATGTAGCTTTCAGCTTTCTGATGTTAGTGTTGGTGTATCAAATAAGTAATGAGATTGGTGTTCTTAGTGAGAGGAATTTGTGGCCTCTGCCATAGTCATGTGTTATCTCCCAATCTCTATAATCACCTTGATGGAGAATCCGACTTGCACAAATCAAAACCTGTGCCGACGATTCACCTCGACATATGTATGCTGCCAGGCCCATGGCAGAGCTCCAACCTCAAAACCTCTGATGCTTGCTTGACAAGTAGACGTATCCAACACAAAAAAAAAAAAAGAAGCTGTATCTTTGTTTGTTCTCTTCGGTTGCCAATCCTTACTCTAGAGAAGTTTACAGCTTTATCGTTGGCATGCGACAGCAGCAGATTCAATTCCAAACTCACAGTGATTCACAGTAGAACATGTTCAAGTTCATCATCACTACAATTGTGCTTGCAAGTTGGAATTGCTTGAGCTTCTCAGAAGCTTTTCTCAGCTGCAGCACTTACCGTGGTGGTTTTGTCTTCTTGAATCAGAATGCCTGAGAATTTACCCAAGAAAAAGTTTTTATCCACGAAGGCCAGTGCAAAATCTGGGAATCATTTGATACACAATGAGGCCTTCAGTAGATCCATTTGGATTCAATTCAGGCGCAATAAAAGGAAAGGAAACCAAAGGATGCATGGCTCCAAAGACTTTTGATCATCATGTCTCATGCATGAACTGGAAATGAAAGTGATCTGCCACCAAACATGGTTCTCTGGTGGGTCCTGAAGCTGGAGGACTTGTTTTGGCTCCATGTGGCATGTTTGTAAGAAGTCTTCAATGTCCTTTTCTGACATGAACACTCTTCATTTAATCCTGGTCATCTGGTTAGATCTGATGCTTTCATTTCTGTCGCCATATTTGTTGATGGGATATGCTGTGAAAGATCTCTTGGATTATGCAATCTGAATACCTTTTTCCTCCTCATCCAAAATGCACTTTGTTTGCCTTGGTTTAAGCCAAGGATCATCATGATGTAGCACCTAATTTACTGCCTTGTTCTGTGATGTTCTTGGCAGGAGATCAGAGACAACAATCTCTCCTATCAGTTTCTTCTGTCACCACCAAACAACCAGACTGCAGGTGGCAAAGTAATGCAGCCAACATTTACCAGTCTGCAAGTGAAGCAGCTGATGATGCTGCTGTTGACTACAGCTCAGAGAAGAATCATCAGTTCTAGGAGATTAATGTCAGATGCTTTCCAGCCTCAAATAATGGTCAGAGATGGTGCAAACCAAATTCTTTAAATAGTAAATCATACACACAGGCATGTTCTTCAAGTTGCAGCCTGTGAATGCTGAAAACTTTAGTGTAGAAGAAATCACAGTGGACTTTATAGTGTGTAGATATGACTAGAAAATAGCTTGATTTAAATATCAATTGATGAGCAGAGTAGATTTGTACATACCTTCTCATACAAATAGGACAAAAGACAACCTACCACCCATTAGTTACTAGGCCATGAAAAGGTCAACAATCAGCCTGAATTGGTGGAACATTGATGGCTTCATCATCATTCCTGAAATATCAGATAAGCATTTACAGAGTTCATCTAAGTCTCTATCAGAAATGGAGTATACAGCTAATAAACATAAAAGGTTGTGCATTCACCAAGACTCAGAATATTTATGACTGTGAGAGTCATGTTCTTCAGTAGATTGAACAGTTTGGAAGCACACACAAAAGGTCAGAAGAGACTTGACACTGTTTTGTCCTCGTCCCTTGCAACAGCAATAGCATCTGAAAATTTCAGTTGCACAATGATTGTTGTGTAGCGCAGGCAAATAAATAAGTGAATCCAAATGGAATTATCTGCACCAGACGGTAGATTTGGAAGAAAGATCATGTAAGTGACCTGTACAATCCATCTATACACTGGTTTTCGACATGATCAGTGAGGAGAAGGCCAGCCTCCCCCTTCCTAAAAGGCAGGAATACTATTCCAAGTCTTAAGACAATCTCGATCCTTCATCTTGCTGCAGTGCACTGATATCCTTCATCTTGCTTCACATGTGAGTACTGTCTGGTTATGGAGAAGAGTATTCTTTCATGGAGTCAACCTTAAGCTTCTCAGGTACGGCTTCCCTTAGTTTCGTATTAGGACTTGGTGGCAAACCTCTTAAAGAACTGGGAGGAGGCAAGATGAACTTTGTGTCACACAGTTGACTAAGGATTCAGCAGAAGTCTCCTTTTCCTTCTTCTGGTTTCCTTGGATCCGAGCAAGACACACCCGCATCCCCATTTCTACCTGCTCACAAAGTGCAAAGTGAAGACGCCCCATTAATTCCCGGGAGCTGTTGCTGCCTTGCCTTGCCCTGCAGTTGGTGTTAGGAGCTCTTGTTCCAGCTCTGAGGATGACGCTGGCAAACAATGGAGCTCTGTACCCAGTTCTTGGCCTTGCATCTTGTGTTGCCCTCGTGTACATGTCTTTTGGAGACCTGGCCTTGGACCTGAGCACCCATGCGAGAGAGCCTGAGATGAGCTTTGTGGGAAGGAACGGGACTCGGTTGACCATGGACGGCAAAGCATTCTACGTGAATGGTTGGAACTCCTACTGGCTGATGGATCAGGCTGTGGAGGAGATCAGCAGGCCAAGGGTGAAGGCAATGTTCCAAGCTGGTGCCAAGATGGGGCTCACGGTTTGCAGGACCTGGGCATTCAACGATGGCGGCTACAATGCCCTGCAACCCTCTCTTGGACATTTCGACGAACACGTCTTCCAGGTATCAAGCTTCCACGTTCTGCTCCATCTATTCCTGATCTGACGCGCCGATACTTCGAGTTGCAGGCATTGGATCGAGTCATCGTGGAAGCAAAACGGCATGGCATTCGGCTGCTGCTGAGCTTAGCTAACAACTTGGAGGCTTATGGAGGAAAGACTCAGTACGTGAAATGGGCTTGGGAAGAAGGAATCGGACTGAGCTCCTCCAACGATTCCTTCTTCTTCGATCCATCCATTAGAAGTTACTTCAAGACTTACTTGAAGGTGACATCTTTTTTCCGGGAAATAATTAATCTAAAACACTTCAAGATGTGGGTTTCTTGACACTCTTCGGATGCCTGATTGCTGCAGACTGTACTGACAAGGAAGAACCACTTGAATGGGATTCAGTATAAAGATGAACCCACCATTTTTGCTTGGGAACTCATGAACGAACCCCGATGCATGTCTGATCCATCCGGTGACACTCTCCAAGTAAGTCTGTTCTTCACATTCTGTGGTAAACGCATCGAAAATTCAGAATCAAAGAATTTTGACTTCCATCGAAACTACAGCCACAATCATAAAATAACTCGAGATTTCAGTAATTGCAATCCTTAAATTGTTCAGGACTGGATCGAAGAATTGGCAGCATACGTGAAATCCATCGACAGAAAACATCTCCTAACAGTAGGGCTGGAGGGATTCTACGGCCCCGCAAGCTCACCAGAGAAGCTAAAGGTGAATCCCGGACAATGGTTCAGCACGCTGGGCTCCGACTTCATCAGAAACTCCAAAGTCTCGGACATAGACTTCGCCTCCGTCCACATCTACCCTGATCAGTGGTAAGCATCAAACACCCGTTAATGCTTCGAGTAACGCTCTCAAGGCAAAGCAAACGAGTCGGCTTGTGGTTGTGCAGGCAAGTCGGTGCAGGGCTCGAAGAGAAGACGAAGTACATCTCCGGGTGGCTGATGTCACACATCGAGGATGGCGAGGAGGAGCTCAAGAAACCTGTGCTGTTCACGGAGTTTGGCCTGTCGGATAAGAGCAGGGACTTCGATCACGCCCACCGCGACGTCTTCTACGAGTCCATCTTCGACGTCGTCTACGAATCTGCGAGGAGGGGGAGAGCTGGCGCGGGTGCTCTGGTGTGGCAGTTCATGGCGGCAGGCATGCAGGAGTACAGTGACGACTTTGGGATCGTACCGGAGGAGAGGCCGTCCATGTACAGGCTGATAAAGAAGCAGTCGTGCAGGTTGATGAGACTGAGCCACGGGAGGGATTGGATGAAGAGGAAGAACTCTGAGGAGTTCTGTGCAGAGTAAAACGCCTTGGTTCTGCTGCCTTCCGGTGGAGCTCAGCGGGGGAGACGAGGTTTGGTTTGTGGAAGCGTATAATTAATTCTTTTTGTGGAGTCAATATAACTCCTATTATTGGTGTAGTACATGTGGGAACTCCATCCATGAAAGATATATAGCAATGGCATCCACTAGCTGTCACCATTGAAATTTGGATGTCATTCAATATTGAATAATGCTGGAAGAGGATGATTCAAAGTAAAATTATTCCTCTACGATCCGAGCTGTAGAAGCAAAAATTATGTATATTGATCACAGTCTAAGATAAAAAAAATGTCAATGAATAATGTTGGAAGAGGGTGATTCACAATAAAATTGTTTCACTATGATCCAAACTGTAGAGGTAACATTGCATACATTGATCATAGTGTAAGAGAAGAAATATGAATGAATAATGCTGGAAGAGGGTAATTCAAAATAAAATTGTTTCGCTATGATCCAAGCTATAAAGGTAAGATTGCGTGATAAAAAATTGTTTAAAATAAAATTATTTCGTTATGATCCAGCTGCAGAGATGAGATTGCGTATATTAAACATAGTGTAACATAAAAAATGTCAATGAATAATGCTGAAAAAGGGTGATTCAAAATAAAGTTATTTCGCTATGATCGAAACTGTAGAGGTAAGATTGCATATATTGATCATAGTGTAAGATAAGAAATCTTTAAGTTCTGATCACTATCAACTCATCAGAAATCATTTGCTATTAGATGTCGCAAGATTCAATCAACAAGTACAATTTGAACATGAGACCAGCATAGCTTATAGATATACTAACTTTGAAATTTATCATCCGATTCAAAGTTAAAGGCACAACAAAATTGGGAAAAAAATGAATTAGTGGGATTTGATTTGTATTATAAGAGAAACTATTAGATGTCACAAGATTATCAACAAGTACAATTTGATCACTTAAAGGCACAGAAAAATGGCAAAAAAATGAATTAGTGGGATTTGTATTATAAGATAAATGATATTGATCATAGTGTAAGATAAAAAAAAATTTGGTAAGATTGCATATATTGATGATAGTGTAAGATAAGAAATCTGTAAGTTCTGATCACTATCAACTCATCAGAAATCATATGCTATTAGATGTCACAAGATTCAATCAACAAGTACAATTTGAACATGAAACCAGCATAGCTTATACACATACTAACTTTGAAATTTATCATCCAAATCAAAGTTAAAGGCACAAAAAAATGGGCAAAAAAATGAATTAGCAGGATTTATATTATAAGATAAATGATATTGCTTCAAAGACATCAATCAAATATCTGTAAGAATTCCAGGAAGAAAAAGCAAGCAATCAATGTACTGGAGCTTAGTCTCTCAAAGGCTATCAATAATAACAGTAGAGAGCCTTTTTCTGAGCTCTAAATTGGCTAACAATATAGTCTCAACATGCCACTGAAATACCCAATTTACTACACCAAAAACACTGATGTTTGATAAATAAAAATGAGCAACTTAAATTGAAAATTGGCAAGTACTGGTATTATATTGGAGCATCACATGTTTATAGAAATTCCACATAGCAATTATTGCCACTATGTATAGAAAGCGAAAATTAGGACCTCACTTCATCTTTTGCCTTTGTAATGAGAAACAGTTAGTTCAGAAGGCACAAACTTGTGGAACTTGAGTTTTTCTTGTGCCAGCGAAGATCGACGAATAAAGGTAGCTAAGATCACAGAAATATTATTTTATATCACCACGTCTTTAGCAATTCGGCCAGAGCATATAGTGCCACTTACAGAAAATCAAGAGAAAACTAGGACCTCACTTCATCTTTGCTTCTGTAAAGAGAACATGCTTGTTCACTCGCGGATCATACTTGCGGAACTCAAGTTTTTCTGTCATCTTCGCAGGATTCTTTCTCTTAACATAAAAGAATCCAGTTCCAGCAGCTGAGACCAACCTGATAAATATTGATCCACGCTTTGCCTTACCCATCTATTCTGAAAAGTATCTAGCAAAACATACAAAGATAAATCACAATTTCAGAACGAGGACAAACCTCAGTTGATAGCCAAGAAACGGACAATTTTATATGTTCATGAACAACTAGGCATAAACATGTTATACTGATTAAATATTAAATACTATATCTATAATCCATTCATTTTTACTAACTGCAGAGGGTTCACAACAGATCATAATTTTCTGGTATTGGAAGAGTTACAGTTGTTCTACAGAATTTGGAGGGTGAGCCATCGTACAATGGTGAGCCATCATACTTAGGCAATCAGGTTTTAAGCCAACGAAACAGCCTCTCTACTTGTTGGAAAGCTGTGTGCATTGACTGTGTTATTGTTTTCATGCAAGTGTTACAAAATGACATACAGGATAGATAAAAGCAGAACACATGATAATGGCCTAATCAGCTCCAAACCGACAGGACAATAACTATCCTAACAAGTTATGTCAAACTCACTTTCCTACCTAGGATCATGAAGGGGTCAATAAACTCGGATGATAACAGACTGTAGAATCGTAAGATCCTGCAATTCATAAGTTTGAGATATGTGCATATACTCAATAAATTTATATTTTATTTGTTCAGATTTATTAACCGTAGTTTGTTCTTAAGTTAATAATTACATTTTTCATGCAAGTGAATGCACAATTTAACAATAGTATCTCTTATAGTGTTTTGTGCTTTTTCTTTTAGGTTTAAAATGGGTCGATTGATCCCTCCTCAAGAATCTCAACTCATAAATGATAATATTGAAAGAAGGATTGTATTGATGATGATGTTTCTATCGTGTACAATAGTGTGGCGATAATAAAAGTGAAAATTTTGAGCTATCAATGTCATATTTTGGTTTCTTTGAACATATGAACTGTAACATTGTTGACTTATACTCAATAAATCCCACTTCAACAGTAGCATTTACAAAGTAAAATTAATTTTTGCTCTATTAAGGTATAATTCATCTGCTAAGAACACCATGTTGATCACTGCAAGCATCACAAGATAATACAAAATCAGAGAAAAGCACAGTTTGTTCTCGTGTATCAAATCTGGATATGTCAACATGATGCTGTGTAACCTAGTTTTCTACAAGTTCTCGTTCCTCGATTGCTCTCTAAATGTAAACAGAACACAAATAGCTGAAGGCATGAGTTGATAGACTTGATGACACATATGAAAGATTGTGCGTGTAATGTGTGTACTGTTGTGCTGCCTAATGACATACGCATGAGAAACGGTGCTGCCTTCGGAGAGGCAGGCGACGAGAGCGGTGGGGACGAGATGAGAGAACAGGAGAGGGAAAGAGATGAGGGTAGGGTAGGAGACGGGAGGAGAGGAGAGAAAAGGAGCGGGGAGGATGCGAGAGAACGGGAAAGGGAGGAGAGTTGGGACCACGAAAGACGATGATAGGAGAAGGGTACCAGGGAAGCGGCGGCTCCGCCTGCGGCAACGGCAAAGATGAGCGGTGAAAGGGATCGGGCAGCGACGGCGCCAGCACGGGAGGAACGGAACGAGGCTAGGGCCGCCTGGAGTCTTGGACTGCATTTTTGTAGTACGATTTTGAGTCAACTCGGTAAAGTCGGGTTTGACTCGTCCGACTAGATCGATTTTACGTGATCGACGCATGAGTCGACCTGAGTCTATCCAAATCGGGTTCGATGACCGAACCACCTCGCCGGTCGTGTCTGGGCGGTAGGATCGCATTTGGAGATCAAATTTACGAAATTGATGGGCGAGTAGACCCGAGTCCATCAACAATTTGGTCCGATGACCGAGCGAACTCGCTAGTCCTGATCGATATCATACGATCCTAATATCTCTTATTTGAATGAATGAATATATTATATATATATATATATTCGTTTATAACGATTCAATTTGTGTTTCCACTCAGACATCTCAACGCTAAACTGATACTTGTACGTATTCATATATTTGTATTAGTAATTATATTTATATTATAATAATTAAACAACTTTGTATTTATTATTATTTTGGAAGTATTATGATTTATATTTTACAATGGAAAAAGATATGTAATCACTTTTTTTTCACAATAAAAGGCATTATATATAGTGCTTATGTAAAATTCAATGTAATACATGGGTATGACACATTAACAATAATCAACGTACCATTCGATTGACACATCAGCTAAGACCCGCTCCCATATTGATGTCACTTAGGCCCACAAGGTTAGCTACGCAACATTAATAAGAATGATGACTCGATAAAACTAATATTATGTAATCATAATTTGAACCGTTCAAAATATACTATCGAAAATCTCACCCCAATATGTTCCCTAATAACTTTTGTTTTTACTTTTTATTATAAGTGTTGAAGAGGTCTTGTCGAGTTATTATGCAAGGTCTTAAGTAGAATTTAATTAGATCCTAAATAGCTTTAACCGAACATACGTATCAGATAATCAAAATATAATTTAACAAAAATTTAAAACTTCGTCAAACTTTTGAGATGAATAATATAAGCGCTTGAGGTTAAGAGAATCATATTGATGATATATATATATATATATATATATATATATATATATATATATATATATATATTTTGAAGAATTTATTCTCCAAAGATGATCGATAGATCTAACTACCTTTGTTGCACACTTTTTTTTCTCTCTAAATATCATTACAAATTATGCGTAGCATGCAGCAAAAAATATGCTTAATAATCATGGACTGAAATATCCTCCCATAAACTTATGAAAAAGTACACAATTGCATTATGCAATTGTATTTTGTGATATGAATACAGATCTAAAGAGTTTTGATGGAACTAATCATGCTCACAACATACAATATCACTTGATTCCCAGGCCTGAACAAATCATAATCAAGTACACAGCATCATCTGAATCATGGCACCAGTTTAATATTGCATTACTGAATTCATTGCAACAGACACAATTCATTGCTAGGATGTAAAATGAAGGGATTACACCAAGATTCCATCTTATCAAATGTCATAAATTGAAACCATCGAGAGAAATGCAAATTAACACATGAATAGGGGAGGGAAAGAAGGGCACCAAAAATAAAAAGAACTGCAATATTCCTGTCTGTTCACCAAATTATTACCCTATGGTCATTTCTCAAAATAGCCGAAATGAAGAAAATTTCACATTTTCATTTGCAGGAGAAAATTGAGGGAGGCATGTGCCAGTTGATGGACTACAGGCCCTGGTCAATGAGGTAGTCACCCAACCTCTCCACAACCATGTTGCACTGGCCTGGAGTCATTGGCTCGTCATAAATGCCAATGACCACTGCTTGGCCCGTCTTCTTGATGGTGATGCCACCTGATCCCTGTCATGGAAAATAATATTTCTTTAGAACCTCGATACAAGAACTATGAATCTAAAAGGCCTTCTTAAAATGACCTCAAACTAGTGTAGCAAATTGGATACCATGAGGCAGGGCCGAGACTGTGTTGCGAGATAAAAGTATGGCAGCAGCATAAACAATATTGTCTCATGAAAATTCCGCCAAGCAAACTTTGCAATCTTTTCAAAACTTAGCCCTAGAAATAGGATTCGGTATCTAGCATAAGTATTGATGAAGATTTATCTAAATTCACAAAATGCTGAGGTTATCCGACACACGGAAGCACTAATCAGTTTTTTCTAGTCCCAAAGTTTAGCCTATGAAAGAACTGGCAACTCTAGAAACACAGAATTATCTGTTTATTGCTGGGAAGAAAATAAATACTAATAGAAGGTTTGACAGCAAAGCAAACCCATTCTGGTTGCATGCAGCTGAAAAAGCAATAAAACTAAGATTGGAAATACTTCATAACAATGTTATATGTATTATACGATATAGATATAACCCTGACCATGATTCGATTCAAACCAGAATTGAACCAGAATCAGAAGCGAACCAACCTGATGGTTCGCCGATTCCAAATCGAACTGGAACCGGCCCCAGGCGATTCAGTTCCGATTCCTAATTTTAAGAAATTGAAATTGATGGTTTTGGTTCTAGATTGACAATTCTGATTCCAAACCAACTAAGTATAATAAAAAATAAAAATATAACACTTATAATACCCAAGGTATGCAGTTTCGAGCTGTACCGCCCGTAGCGACGTATCGTCCGACAGGGTACGATGCGCGGACCGCCCTCTACCGGCGGTACGCTGGTATCTCCGTGATCGGTTGATACGGAGATATATTTGGTTCGGTCGAAATTTGACAATTCTGATTCCAAACCAACTACCTAGTACAGCTTGGTAAATTTCGAAAAATAAAAATGTCGATACCGTTACACTTATAATTTGACCGTTACCTATGGTATAGTGGCTAAATAGTCGAGCAACTCTTTTAATACCTATGGTATAGTGGCTAAATAGTTAGTTTTAAACCTGAAACTTGGGTTTGAATCATAGTAACATCATTTATTTTATTAAATTTTTTATAATTTTATAATTTATATTAATTTTTATATTATTGCACTCAATATAATTATACATCTATTTTTCAAATTATAAATATTTTTTATATTTTAAATTTTTTAATTTAAAAATGATAAAAAATTGATTATTCAAATAAGAACCAGAACCACCTAAATCAGACGTTTTGATTCCAATTCCAAAATTGACCCTAGGCAATTCAATTCCAGAACTAAAACCGATGATTTTGGAACCATAGTCATGGCTATGTATATATATATGCTTGTTAAATAAAGATTTGCTTAGATTGAGATATCCTTGCATAAACTTGTGAAAAAGTTGGAAAATTTATTTGATTACTATAGTGTGCAATGCTATAATAAACAAAAGAAGCCCTCATTCTGAACTGCAAACTCCTCTTAGAATGCCGTTAGGGCAGTGACAATTCAGGTGGTTGAAGCGGCCAGAACCATGACTACTCGAAATCACAAGCGAACGGGTAGAAGCAACAAAGTACAAGGACCATATCTCAAGCAAACGATTACATCCTGATGTAATATATAATAAATTCAAGATTGGAAATGTAAAGCAAATTTTCTTGATGCTACAGACTTATGCACTGAGAAATACCCAAGAAGTAATAAAACCTGGAATTCTCAATCTAACATTGAACTTTAATGCTCAACAACATAAACTTAAGAAGCAAAGAAAGAAACTGACAAAAAATGTGCATATAAAATATAAATTGATCATCCTAGAATGCCATCACACCACATAATAAAAATTCACAACTGTCATCACAGGCCTGACATAAACAATGTCCAGTGCCATACTTTAATATAAATGAATATTCTACTTGCTTCAGAAAATGTTACCTGGACATTTTTGTGTTTAGTTCATGTGTCTGTCAACATGAAGAACTACTACAATTAGCATATCATGTGCATCCATGAGACCAGCAAGAAAAATGCACAAGTTCACTTCAAAATATGATCTACCGTATGAATGCATTTCCAGAATGTCATCACAGTAAGAGAATGATAGGAAAGTATTCGATACATACTACAAGATAATGACATATTAAAAAAGAGCACAGTCACCTTCTTTCCACGAATGACAACTCCAGGCTCTCCTTGAATGACCATGTACTTTGATGATCCAAAAAATAAGCCAATGGGAGCTAGCGATCCAGGTTCATTGAAATCATTCATTACATTGGTGAACTCCTCAGGCTTAAACTATAAAGGGTAATAAATAGAAACATCAGTTTAAACAACAGGAGGAAATTATTTCAAGCATTCACGTGCATACTAGCATGAAATAACACAAAAGCATTTTACATGATCTATTAGCTATGGTTGGAGTAATAAATGAAAAGAATAAGAAAAGATTTCATGTATAGAACATTTCAAGCATTCATGCGCATATTAGCATGACATATAAATGAAAATAATAAGAATAGATATCATGTATAGAACATTAGAAATTAGCTATGGTTGGAGTAATAAATGAAAATAATAAGAATAGATATCATGTATAGAACATTAGAAATTAGCATCACTGCATGACATATAAGCATGGATCTGATGAAAAATTGTCACATTCAAAACTACCTCAATTAAGCATCAAAGAGTTCATAAAACGCATTGACATCAAGTAAGAAATTAGAATCACAATCAGAGACTTGAGAACATTATTAAAATAACGACCAGTCATTGGGGGTTGTAACAAGCAAGATGGAACCCGACTAGAGTCTTGGGGTAGTATTAAAGAACTAAACCAATAAGATCTCATGCATAAGAGAACTTCTGAATTGAATGAAATCAATCAGAAAATTGTCATTCAGGATCATGCAAAGCATGTGACACTAATATTATGCACAGCAATTTACACATGCTATGATACATGTTTATCTGCAAGTTTTCAAGAAAAAGCCAAAAAGAGAGTAAATCACAACACAGAGAGGAGAAATTAGACACAAAGTTCTGATACTAAATTTAAATAAGAAGACAAATTTCAAGGGCATAAATTTATCATATACTCAAAAATTCGCAACTAATCTACGTCAATCCAAGTACAGAATACATATCCCAATACCAAGAGCAACAATGTTACAGCAATCGCCAGTTCGAAACTATCCAAATCCTATCAGACCAAACACATGGCTCATGAAAACCATATCTTGCCAAGTTATCATCAAATAAACACCAATTAAATCAATCATACTACAAATTTACCATCCAAATCCAATCCGACCAAACACATGGCTCATCAAAACCATATCTTGCCAAGTTATCGTCAAATAAACACCAATTAAATCAATCATTCAACAAATTTATTCAATCTCCCAGCAAGGTCAATTCACCAAAGGCAAAAAAGTGCAGAATCCAGCATATAATATGCCTTGAACAAGATCGTATGATCTGGATGATCTAAGATGGAGGGAATGAGAATAGAAAATGGGGGCTAAACCTGAGGAAAGGATGCGCTCTGCGCCCAGACGCTGCCTTCCTGACCCATAATCGCCGCCGCCGTCAGACGGTGGCCCTCGACCTCGCACATTAAGTGATCGTCGACGTATGTTTGCCACGACATCGTCTCTCTCTCTCTCTCTCTCTCTCTCTCTCTCTCTCTCGGGCTTTAAATCTAGTTTTGGGGAAGGGGACGAGAGGATGGGAGGGGAGAGCGGATCTGAAGTGATGCCCCACCACTCGCTCAACCCGATTGAAGACGTGCCCTCCAAGTCCGGCTTTAATAATGCTGCAATTTGATCGACGTGGCGTAATTTATGCGCATCGCTTTGACAATGATTGCCGAATGACCCAAAGCACGTCACACGGGATGACTTCGAATCCGACGGTTCCGATCGAACTTTGGAAGGAGGTGTCACGCATGACGGAGGCCACAACAGTGGGCTGGGCTTTGTTGTGGCTTTCATATTGGGCCCGAATGATAAGGACCTTACGGCAGCCCAATTAACACCGTCAAGAACACGGGTTCCATTTGTACCTTCCTAACGCCGTCAAGAACACGAGTTCCATTTGTACCTTCCTAACGCCGTCAAGAACACGAGTTCCGTTTGTAAGTTCCTAACGCCGTTACGGACCTTTCGCGATTAACCATCCGATCTTGCTTCACGGTGCACTCTCCCGCCTCAGGGCTCCCAAGGTTGGTCTGCCGAGAAGATTAACCCTAACCCTAATGCTCTTTTGCTGTGTAAACGATTCCATTCGGCAGGATCTTCTGTTCCGACTCGATCAGTCTTGCGTTTGGTCCATGTCGATCGCCCTCTCTGTGACCTCTTATCGGTTCGTTATTTCGTGACCAGTTCTCTTAACGTCCTTGAGTTCATTTCGTACTCCATGTTTTCCTTCAATTCGAGATTGGATTGACAATATCGTAAAGTTGATGTTATCGTTAGTGTCTTGGTGCTTCATGGTTTCTACAGCGAGGGAAATTTGTTCCCTAGAATGCTGTAGTTTTGTTGCAGAGCTTCTTAGAATGGTTAATTTGTGGATTTCTTTATGGGAAGTATTGTTTAGAGGAAATCTAGGTTTTTCAAATGGCTTGGTAATGAGATAGGGAGAGTGATTGCGCATTTGGAGCTTGTGCTTTGCTGTGCTGGACTAATACTGGCAGTGGAGATGGATGCTTGCTGACAGACTTGCCCATGTTTATGATTGATTGGCACTTGCACGGGGATGTGTCTGATTGGTGTAGATGCAGCATTTGGATGTGCTCAAGCTGAAGCTCTGGCGTTTCCGAGCACAAAGTAAAGCCTTCTTCGTTGCATTGTAATTACACAAAATGCCACAACATGGTGTCCAATTAAGTTCCCCCTGAGCAAACTTTCTGTATTTTAGCAGGTTCTGCTACCAACCAGATTGCCATAGATGAAAAACCTTTAAGAGAAAGGTTTTTTTACTACAAGTGCTATTAGCATCCTTTTGAATTTTTTGCAGAATAAAAGGCTCTCTTGGGAGAGCATAAAGAGAGTAAATGAACAAGGCAAGTGAAGTAGAACCATTCAAGTACTATTATAATAAGTTGTCATTCCTCTCAAAGCAGACAATCCAGAAACTTGCCGCACACTGTGTAGTCTTTGAACCAGCATAGCAATTATATCTGAAATGACAAAGCTGGAGGATGATATACTTGATTAGTCGGAAACAGAATTTTTCTCAAAAATTCTGCTGAATATTACATTTAAACCTCAACTGTAGGATTTTAATGGGATTGACTTGTGTAGGTTGTTGTTATCTTTGTCGAATTTCGACTTAGTAGGACTCCTTTAGCTGTCTCCATCTCATTTATAAGATTTTTGATATAGCATCTATGTCCGAGTATTTTGTCTTCATCAGAATAATATAGCATGTCTTACAAACTGAATTTAGATGCATCAATCCCACTTACCCTTCACGTATCATCTTGGGGAGATGGTATGGTATAATTAACTGTAAAAGTAAAAAAATTGTTGAAATAAATCAGTTTATTCTAGTTTTGCTATGCTAGTTTCTAATTACTTGGTATTTCTTATAGTCATTCATGTTCCAAGCCAAAATGAAGTAATTGTTGAGTATGTTTTTTGTAAGAAGAAGATTCACTGTGGATCCATATTTGAGGATCCATTGCAGTCATCACTCCTTAATTTCTTATAGTAAATTTTCAACCTCATCGCTTCTTTTTATTTGGTCATGCAGCTAAAATTGAATCTTAGTTATTCTTTTTTATGAAATGCTTCTTTGTTTGATGAGGCTGATGTTCCTCATGGTTGACTTTGATTTCATGTTGGCCTTCTTGACAGGAAAGGCATATAATCAAGTTGCAAGTTGCAAGGCAAGACTAAAATGATGACAGCACTGTTCTTTCACAGAACAAAGTTCTCAGGTTTTCTCTTCGGTTTTATCTTTCTCGTTGTGATAGCCTATCGTTGGATTTCTCAAAGGAGACATGCTATAGATAATTTGACGCATCTAATGGGTAACTTGTTCAGATGCTTATTGGCATCCACAGATTTGAAACTTGTCTGCATTTTCAATGTCACTACCCTTTTTTATATCACAACTAGGTTGTTCCCATTGTATTTTAGTCTACTATTCTCGTGACACGATCTGCGAGCCTGCAAGGCAACTAGACAAAAACAAATGGTTTGTTTCATCCCCTTAAGAACATAAATTTTCTTTCTACCTAATATATGTAATTAATGAAGTTAAACAGTAAGAACAATGTGGATAGGGGCATAAACTTATGTGTTAGGTCTCTTATATTTAACATGCATTGATTGTTTTCCAGATCAGTTGTTATGGCACCATTATAGGACTAGAAAGGTTTCACTAATGGACAGGTTTTGGTGGTGTTGTCACCCAATAAGATCCATTCCTAGAGTGTGATCTACAACATCATCACTACAATTTATGATGTTCCTGCTGGCATCATCTCCTACTGTTGCAGGATTCCTTGTGCTCAAAGTGTTTTCATGGCACTTAAAGGTATGATCCCTTGGAAGTCCTAAAGATGGGAAAACATTAATTATCTTTGATTAACTTCTTTTTCCCCTCCTTTTCTTTTAGGGGAGTGAATTAATTGTGACCAACTGCTTAAGAGGGATTCGAAGGAAGCTGTAATACTATTTGTGCAAAATGTAAGTTTTTTTTTTTCAACCATCAACTGTAAATTAAACATATTGTTTGAAAGCAGTAATCTGTAAAAATCAGCTCCCCATCTAAAGATGCTTTTTTTTCATTCATCCAAAATTGGTCAATTGGTGGGCTTATTTTCACTTTTATTGACAGCTAAAATTTAGCTCATTTACTAATCTAGCTTAGACCAAAATATCATTTACAACCAATATAAGATGATTTGGTATTCCATAGTTGAAAACTTATAACACATGAGATTTGATCCAAATGTTTTGAAGTCCATCCCTTCTCATTTATATAATTATACATTTTGTATTCATCTGTGACATTCTGTATCTGACTAATTTCCCTTATGCAAAATGCAAGTATTATTTCATTTCCTTCTTGTACTTGGGATTTTGACATGAACATTATATTTGTTGCACATAATAATCTTCCACATTAGAAGGTAGAAAAGAAACTTGAGACTGCCTCTAAAGATTCATTATTAAGGGTGTAATTAGTACCCTTCATGTATAATACAATCTGTTCATATGATAGATTTACTCGTCTAATAATTTTTTAAAAATGGTGAAACTATTGCTTGTTGTCCAAATCATCTTTACAACAATAAAGAGCAAATATTGTTTTCAAATTAAACCATGCGTGATTGCATCATTCATTATCTATCCATTACTGAGAGTAGTGATTAACATTATTGTTTCCATGATGTAATATTCGTTACAATAGAATTATGACATTGACTAGTTTGGCATCATAACATTTCTGGGTCATGTGATTCCATACTCATCTTTCAGGTCAACTCCTGAGACAAATAAAAAGAAGCTATAATGGTTGTTTCCTTTGTTAATAATATATTCGTCCCTCTAAAGACCTCATGAAAGCCATTATTTTAGATTATGAACTTGAAAAGGCTGATGCAGGTCGTGCCACTTTTCTTTCATTCCTTCTCGTGCTTGCATGCGTATGACAGAGAACAACTTGTCTTGGAAAATAATAATAATGATAATAATTTTGATATATAAAAAATCATTCTGATATATTCCTTCCTGCATCATAAACAAAATTATATTCCAAATAAATACTGATCTTGGATTTATCAGTATTTGAAATAGTATATTTAATTTGATAGGAAATTAAATGTGAAGGATATCATTATTGTGCAAAATCTAAATTGTATAGGAATCTCTCACTTATAATATGTGCCCACATAACATCTTGGGATGTGAAGAGGGATCTCCTTGTCCACCGTTGGAAGGCACTCATTATCCAAACAAGCAACTTGGTTACTATGGGCAAAAGAAAGCTGTGGATGACAAAACATAATTAAATGGAGTTTTATATTAGAACAAATATGTGATTTGGCTTAAACTTGATTGACGGTGCACAAGAAGATGAGGCTTACATTTGCTATCTTGGAATGATTGATTTGGGAATGCAGTACTAACCTTGGTGATTGCCTCATGAAATGTTTTATTTGGTTGGAGTGTTTATAGTTATATGTGTCAAAACTCCATTTCCATGTTTAAGTGTTGCAGGACATATCTTACAATTAGAGACATCATTTGTTATGTTCTTGGATGTTGATTGATCTAATACATAATTAGGTTGACTAACATACAATAATTCATCGCCCATTGAATTAATTGGTTATTGAGTCTCATAATAATGCACATCACTAAAAAGCAAACTTTGCAACATCATTAAATTGAATAGAATTATTTCCATGGTTTGACCTTGTTATTACTATCATTAGTAACTTAAGATCTTGTTCTTTTGAATAATGCTCTAAGATCGCTTCTCCTTATCACTAGTTACATCCAACAATTTGATTGAGAGTTTGGTATCCATATCTTCCACGGCTCTAATTTTTATTTAAATTACTAAAAGGTACTAAGCATATTTTTAATTTTGCAAGAAAGGAGAATCATCTTAAACCAGTTGCTAATGTTTTTATTTTAATATTACAAGCGAGATTCTCGTTTATGACTTCATTCAACCTCCAATTCAACTAATTTTTCTTCTTATGTCGATTCGCTTGAATGATTAAGTTCCAGGGCTATGATCAATTAAGAAATTAATCTTCTTTATTTAATTATAGTAATTATTTTTAATTCCTTCAGAGTGCTACATGGACCTTAGAATTGTGTTCTATACTGAAATATAGTATAATATAACAGTTGTTGGATCCCAGTTTTGCTATCCAGAAAATATGAACGCAAGAGAGATCCGATTGAAATCATACATCATGTTTGATTGCTATTTTTCATGTGTGATTGCAAGTTATAATGGCATCTAAATCATAAATAATTTTCATTTTAAAATAAGATAATTAAGTAAAGAAAGATTCAATTTCAATTAAAGATATTATTTTGTCCATCTAATTAGGTTAAATTAGATTTAGGCGCTGTTTAACCGAGATTTGGATCAGTATGTATTCCGCTGGATTTGGAACATCTCTTAAACTTAAAAAATTTATATTGAAACATTTGTAATTATTGGGGTGAAACATACAGCTCAATTTATCTTAATTTTATTTACTTTACTGATAAAAATATAAAAATAATAAATAATAATAATTTTAATATTTAAGTTGATGATAATGAATGATGATATCGTTTGAGGTTACGAGTATTGTTATGGATAAAAGATAAAAGATAAAAGATAAAAGAAGAACGATAATAAAAGATAAAAGTCATTTTACATCGACATCGACGTAGATACCAAGGACTCTAATTTTTCGTCATTTGCTTTTCTCAACAGTCACATATGGCCTTAGCATGATTATCGTCCGTCACCATTAATTAGCATGTTATAATTATATTTTTAAATATTATTTTTATACTTTCATCGATAAAACCGATGATATTATGATAAATAGAATCAAATATTTATTTTTATAATTATAAAATTTTTAATATAAAACTTTTATTAAATATGTCCTTCGTGTTAACGTGGCCTTTTCTAATACGTCGGAAATGATTTTGCGGCACTCGAACCAATCAGCGGGGACCGAAACTGACGTCACAATGGCAATGTCGGTAAATAAGTAGTCACTCTCACCATTATTTAAATAGGCCGATCTGCTCTCGTCTTTCTCCGCCCTCTCGGCATCCCTTTCTTCTTCTTCTTCCTCTCCGTCGTCTCTCGTCTCTCCCTTCTTCGAACGTCACGAGACCTCCGAAATGTAAAGCAAAACAAATCCCTATCCCTCCCTCTTTCTCTCGTGACGACATCGAGAGCACGCCGCGACATTAATTTATCGATCTATTTGTCTATATATACATATAGTTGAAGATGGCTTCGTCCTCAACCCCAACTGTGCCACCCGTTGCGTCCGGCATTTCGTCGAGCAGCCGCGATGCACTCCGAGTCGTGTGACCCCCGGGAGCCCCAGTCGCCCACGGGGCGCCGGATCCTCGACTTCGAGTTCCGCAACTCGCTCCCCCGCCTCCGTACCCCCTCCCTCTCCTCCGCTGCTCCTGATCCCTCCCCGAGATCCCCCGCCCTGTCCTCCCTTCCCGTCATGGGCAGCGAGGCGCGATCTGCCGTTAAGATCGTCAAGGGGGAATTCGGGTTCGTCCTCGAGGACGTGCCCCACCTGACCGACTACCTCCCCGACCTCCCCGTGAGTTCACCCCTCTTTGATCTCTAAGTTCTTGCTATGAGCTGTTTTGGACTTGGGGTGGAAGAAGAACCCCGACCGTTTTCCGGTTTTGGATGCCTATCTTCAGTGACAACAGTAAAAGATAAGACAGGAATACCTGATCTTTGCAGGTTAAGCGAGCATGTTACGGCTTCGTCTTAGTGTTTGGTGTCGCCTCTGGAGACACCGTATAACCAGAACGATCTAGTTGAGATCTTAGTGTCAGGCCAGTGTATCAAGTTCTAATTAGAATTGCCAGTGATATACCAAGTGAATAACTCAGAATTTGTTTTCTGTTTAGCTCTGCTTGACGTAAGAATAATCAAGATGAGTGAGGAGAGAGGAAAAAAAGGGGGGAAAAAAAAAGGGATCTTAGATAACCAGGTAGTGCCTCTTCTGGATAAAAAGAGAGGAAGTAGATGCCTTTGTCCAACAACATATTCATATTCATTAGTTGATTCTCTGAATCTTACCGGCTAAAATTTTCAGTTTTTATGTTTTTCTGATAGGCGGCTCGAGCATGAAGCAGAAATCAGCTAAATATAGAAACTTGCTCTATATGCCTTATGTCTATTAATTGCTCTTCTGGATTGTAGGAGGACTGTTAATCAAGTAATGCACACCTTTGGTTTTCCGTTCTTCTTATGTGCTTTCATCCACTGTTGTCATTTTATATATATGCCTATTAAGTCAAGACAGAGGCAGATACTCATTATTTTTGAATTACTTTCTTGGAAACAGAACTTTAAGTGCTGTGATGATGTGATAATATTTTTTGTTTGCAGGCATACCCTAATCCACTCCAAGATAATCCGGCTTATTCAGTCGTCAAGTATGTTCACTCATTCACTCATCCCATCTTTTAGTACCTCCCACGTGTTTACCAAGACCTAATGATATACTGTTCTTCATGTATATTATCACCAGGCAGTACTTTGTTGATCAGGATGATACAGTTCCTGAGAAGGTGAGTTGTTCATGCTCCCCATAGTTAAGTTAAATGCAAGGACTAACACAGTTTGGAACTCTGTTTTACACATCAAAATGGAAAGATGCAATTGATTTTACAATGGTTTAGAATATGTTTGTGTTATATATAGTAACTCAAATTGTTTTTTCTGTGGTCCATAGATTGTTGTCCAGAGAGATAGCCCAAGGGGCCTCCATTTTCGGCGTGCTGGGCCCCGCCAAAGGGTACGTCAACTGCATATGTTTCCTAGTATACTAATTGTGAGTTTGTATGAGCAATATTTCACTGACAGGTAACCTTGGTATTATTTAGGTGTACTTTGAGTCAGATGATGTCCATGCATGCATTGTAACATGTGGAGGCCTTTGCCCAGGGCTTAACACTGTAATTCGGGAAATAGTATGTGGCTTGTCACACATGTATGGTGTCAACAAAATAATTGGTATCGAGGTGAGGACTAATTGCTGAACTGCATACGGCTCCTTCTTCCTTGGCTCTTTTGCATGGTGCCTCATTTACTAACTTTTGTATGTGCTTTCCAATGATGCTGCATTTACAACATTATGTAGTGTTTTTGCCTTACATGTTCAGTGGCATTATAGGGTGGATACAGGGGATTCTATGCTCGCAACACCATACAATTAACACCAAAGAGCGTAAATGATATTCATAAACGTGGTGGCACAGTCCTCGGGACATCACGAGGAGGCCATGATACCTTAAAGATAGTGGACAACATTCAGGATCGTGGGATTAATCAGGTTCAATTTTAGGCTGTACTATATTGTGAATTTTGTTTATTTGCCTCAAGGTAAGAGAACGTCAGTTTTTTGCATTAATTTACGAGGAATCATTTGCTCGCCAGGTTTATATCATAGGAGGTGATGGGACACAAAAAGGAGCAGCTGCTATATTTGAGGTAAAATCGTCAGGAAGCCAGAAGTTATCTTGATTACAGTCTCTGAAATATATTGCTCCCTACTAACTGAATGTCAGATTCTGCCAATATTTGTGACATCGCATGATGATATTCATTTTATTCATTTTTTATTATGGAGATTTATGGGCATAGCTTCATCCATTAAAATCTAACATGAAGTGCTAATAATCTCTCTTGTTTTTGTTGATGATAATCACTCATGTTGCCAATTCTGACTTTCCACTCTTCCTCCAAAACCTACTTCTTCCTTTCTACTGCTTGGAGAACTAAAGCAATCAACTTGAAACTGCTACTTATACACAGTGACAAAATTCTTCTCAATTTTGATTGCTTCTTCAACTGTATCTTAGAAAATAGTGATGACCTTTTTCTAAAATTTTAGAAATATGATCTGTTCCATAGATTCTTATTGATCATTACCTACAGGAAATTCGAAGGCGTCGTCTCAAAGTTTCTGTCGCTGGGATTCCTAAGACAATAGACAATGACATTGCGGTACTACTTGTTCTTACAATTTTCTACATATGTAATTCAACAAATTTCCTTGTCATCTTAAGAGCCTGAAAATTCTTGCAACCACTTCATCATCACACTTGTTGTTATTGTAATTCAGGTTATTGACAAGTCCTTTGGTTTTGATACTGCTGTTGAAGAGGCTCAGCGTGCAATTAATGCTGCACATGTTGAGGCTGG
Source organism: Musa beccarii (assembly GCA_024322285.1). NCBI lineage: Eukaryota > Viridiplantae > Streptophyta > Magnoliopsida > Zingiberales > Musaceae > Musa > Musa beccarii. Next base: position 12,338,994 of record CM044399.1, read on the forward strand.
GAGTGTTGAAAATGGCATAGGCGTCGTAAAACTAATGGGTCGCTATAGTGGTAAAACTCCTTTCTTGGTAAAATGATCAAATCTGATAGTGATAAATCATTTTTAAATTGGTAAAATTGTCTGATAGAGTTGACATGTATATAACAACATAGTTTCTTTCTTCAAATTAATATATAGGAAAATTAGACATTTACCATCAGCATGCACTCTCCATGCTGATGTCTGATGACAATATAGCCCCATGCTTCATGTTGTTCCTTGATATGTGCATGCCAAAAATCTGTTTGAATTAAGTATCACCAACAGAAGCTACATGAGCTTCAAACTTAAGCACCCATATGCTATCTAAGGTTTTTTATAATATAGTGATCATGATAAATTTTTTGCGATTCTAAATGCTTGTTTCAGTTAACATGAGCTATCAATGCTCGACAGACTTGATTATGTAGATTAAATTGACACATTATCATGTGATGTCATACTTAATGGGCTAAGAAGATCTACTGGTGCAGGGTTCATTGCAATGTATGCTACTCTTGCAAGCCGAGATGTGGTAAGTGTCATAATCTCCAGGATTAACTCATAATAGACCCTTGTATATGTTGGTTTAAGAAATGACATGTTGTTTTCCATTTGTTTCATTTTCTTTTCAATTAGGACTGCTGCTTAATTCCAGAATCACCATTTTATCTGGAAGGAAAAGGTGGCCTTTTTGAATACATGGAGAAGCGGCTAAAAGAAAATGGACACATGGTTATTGTTGTTGCTGAGGGGGCAGGGCAAGATCTAATTGCAGAAAGTATGAGGTCAATGAATCATGAAGATGCTTCTGGAAACAAGTTGCTTCTTGATGTTGGGCTATGGTTATCTCAGAGGATAAAAGTGAGTTTGCATGTTCAGATTAATATCCTTTCCATTGTATTACTAATTCAATCTGGATAATACTATCCTTCTGATAAGTGCAAACGGTTGGTACTGCAGCTTACATTTTGGGGTGTGTATCTCCTTCATTGTTGGAAAGTAACAATCTTAAATATTGCATGACACACATTTCATCTGTAAATTTGAGTTACACTGAAGTTAATCAGCTGATCAAAATAACCTGGAAGTAACTTATTTAGATTCCTGTTTTCTCATAGCCAACAGTATGATACATCTGCATTGAAGAACAAAATTTTTAGCAGTCCACTGTACTAATTGTTTTTCTCATGTAGAATTATTTCACAAGCAGACAAAAGATGGTGATAAATCTTAAATATATTGGTACGTGAGCTGTCTTGGCATAATCACACATCTAACTGTGATTAACCAGATGTAAGAGGTTTATTCTTTGGAATGCAGATCCAACATACATGATTCGGGCAATTCCAAGCAACGCATCCGACAATGTTTACTGCACGCTTCTGGCACAGTGTGCGGTGCATGGGGCAATGGCTGGATACACAGGTTTCACCGTGGGGCTAGTAAATGGAAGACACACATACATACCATTCGATGTAAGTATACTTACAACCATGTGATTAAAGCTTACTAGCTGCAACCAGGCTTCCAACTCAAATTCTGATGATGGCTTGAATTTTCATCCTCTTTTTCCCAAAAGAAAATAATATATTAAGAAAGAGTACTAAGATCTGCTCGTCATAGCTCAAGAAGAAAGATAGAGAGAGGGCCAGTTGTCCTTCCACAAAACCTCTATCTGATTACATTTGGCATGATTGGCTAATCAGTCAGCGCACCGATTGAACATGAATCACCTTCCAAACCTGAAGCTTGCTCAAAAGATTAAAAAAAAAAATCTATTATTTTCGTAACATCTCCTATCGAGAGACTTCACCTCAACAAAGCATCTCCCAATAATAGTAAAGACGATAAAATATTTACGTAAAGGAGACTAGAAGATGCCTTTAAAGTCTGGTCACTGTGTTTACAAAATATATTTTGTCTGTGAAAGATAGTCAGGTCTATTATACTGTTATCTGATATGATGAGTAGCCCATTTTAGATAAAGCAGTGTAATTTTTTACATTTATTCTTTTGACCGTCATTATTGGCAGAAGCCTATCGAGAGACTTCACCTCAATTATCAGTGCAACTTGCACTGCATTTTCATATTCATATATGATCGTGTTAGTTTGATTATCATTTCGAGCTGCATTGGGGACCTTTTCATTCATGTAAGACTGATGTGTAAATTGTTGCATGCTTGGATTCTTCTATTTGCTGATTTCTGATACCAAGAAGTTTCTTAGAGGAGATTTTTCTCCATAAGTGACCGAGATTGGCTTTATCTTCTCATCAAATCTCTCTATGATTGCAGAGGGTGACAGAAACAAGAAACACGGTTGTCATAACCGACAGAATGTGGGCAAGGCTGCTGTCTTCAACCAATCAACCGAGCTTTTTGAGCTCTAAAGACATCGAGGAAGCAAACATGATGGTGGAGGAGCAACCGAAGCAGACGGTGGATGAGGAAAAAAGCATGGAAAATGGTTCTACTTAGAATGGGCCTTTGCTTAACTGCATGACAAACTATAAGCAATTTGAGGTGTCACAGTAGAGTGTGGCGGCATTACCACGTGATGTTTTTGTCTTCCGGTATCAAGTAAGCATTTGGATCGTGGTCAGTGTAATTGTAATTGTAACATTAAATAATATATGCATTCGGGCAATGAGTTTAATTGTTCGATTACAAAGTTCTACAATCATGCTGATATTTAAGTGGTTGAATTATTGCAATAGTTGTGTCAGATTATTACAATAATTATAACATTAAATAATGTCTTTTGCACCAAGTTTATATTTGGACTCAAGACGGAAACAGGTAGGGTTTACCCAGAGACGCTGAGGATTCATTAGAAATAATTTTACTAATGGAAATCTAGAAGACCCAACTTGACTTAAAATGTCAAAAGATATGATTGGTTGAGGAAGTGACGGTCACTCCAAGACATTTTCTGATTGAACCAAATTTGGACTCAGGATGGAAACAGGTCGACCTACCCTGACACACTAATGATTCCTCAAAAATGACTTGACTTGCGAAGATCTGAATGACCCAATATGGATGCTTAACTTAAGATGTCCAAAGATATGGATGGTCGAGAAAATGGCAATCGCTCTAAGGCATTCTCCGATGCTTGAGTTGTTCGAAGTGAGATGCAAAAACACAAAAGAGAATAAAAAAGACTCCTTAATACTCATCTATAACTATCGGCTATTAAGATGATTTGGCGCATGAGGTAGCATTACTACCCCAAAATAGCAATTAGGTTACAGTTTGCACTTCCTGCTTGACCAAGAAAATTCAACAGTCTTTTTGGCACAGAAAATAATGTAAAATGGGCAATACATCTACTCCTACCGGGCAGTTTCTATCATTTATTTCCATTTCCATTCCAACATGAACCATATTTATCACTGCAGAGAATTCAAGAAATCTCATACTTTCTTTTGGATGCATTTTCATCAATGTCCTACTATCATTAGATCCAGCACAAATTTCATTAACACGTTTGGATCACTTAGATACCGAATACTAGACGACGATGATATATATCATCGGATGTCATTGATTAAAATAATTAAAAATAACCAGTATCGAGCTATACATTTCGATGCCTGTCGGACCAATAAATATCGATGGGAACATCACGGTCAACTAGTATTTAAGGTCACATCACGGTCAATAAGTAGTGAGTTTGGAATTTGATGAATAACAACCATCAACAGCAAAGGATATATTCCTCACGGACTTTGCATCTCATAACACAAGGATATCAAACGAATGAAACGCAATGTGGAACAAACTTGTTTCTCACAGGGCAAGCATTTCCAACGGACAACATTGGCGAGTAGAAAAAAAAAAAAATACCGTACTAATATGAAATAGATCACTTAAAATTTCCAAACCTGCTGTTGGCCAAAGGTTGCAGGGCCCCCAATGCCACCTGTTGGTCCAGATCTACCAAGACCTGATCCGGCTCCCATCGCTCTTCCCATATATGCTGCTGTTGCTGCTGTGGTTTTTTCTTTCTCGATGGGTGCATCATCAAGCCCTCCCACAATCCCAATGTCTGCTAAGTTTACTTTCTTGGCTGTAGATAGACATGAAACACCCAGAAAAAAGTTTTAAAAACGGAACCAAGCAAACATAATATTGCTAATGTTTCAAATACATGAACTTGCAACTACCAAATGTCTCAAATCAAGCAAAGGCACATGGGATACAAGAAAAAGAAGGCAGGGATCAACTGTTGATCCTAGGCTAACTTATGGTCAATCCCTGCAGTCCGCACATATACTGGCCAATGAGGTCGGTCTTAGAGGATCCCAATTATTCCAAATCATATCCGGGCATCCCAAAAGAACTAAATTCCATGTTTGGATTTGGGTCATCCGACCAAGCTGGACAAAAATCCATTCAAAATTCTAGGACTGATCCAAGAATTATCCCAATCTTATCAATCTAATCTCCATGTACATAAGCACATTCAGATCTGGCACATATGCTGGACTGATGTATGAATCCCCACTAATATTGATTAGGTACATAAGCTGTATATTCCTCATGAATATTTATCAATTTGTCATATCCATGCATATGGAGATTGGAGAAAGAGTAAAAGAACAGGATAACTTGCATGTCTGATGAAGAAGAATCAGCGACATGAATTAATAAAGCACATCAAACCATGTCTGTGTACAAATACAAACACGAATATTACTCAAGATCAAAAAAGAAATAAATAAAGGCAATAGACATAAGTTTCTGTGTGCATCTGGCTAGATTGACTGCTCAAGAGGAAGGCGATAGATATTTCAAAGTAGATATTTTTTCAGCAGAAAGCTAATATCTTAACTTGGACCAGTAACCCAATGGATTATTTATCAGTTGAGATAGGCTTTACTCACTAAACAAAACAAAAGTTAAAGAGAAACAAAAGTGGTTGGCATCCTTGTTATTTGATAATAAAGAAAAAAATATAGTATGCATGTCCTCTCATATATTAAGTTGCAATCTTCATGTTGGTATATTTGATAATAAAGGAAATATAAAAGTATGCATGTCTCTCATGTATGAAGTTGCCGCAATCTTCATGCAAAGAATCACAAGCATTGAGCTAAGACTGAGATAGCAACTGAATGTAGAGAAACTCACGAGCAGATATGTTCAGATCAATCAGTCCACGACTCAAGCAGTCAGCCCAGACCCCAGATTTGACCTGAAAGTTGTCTTTCCGATCAGCAGGTGCAGATACTGTCAGAGGAGTCTTCAGGTTGTTGAGGCTGCCTTTAGAAGAATGCTGTGAAGGTTCTGGAAGTGTTTGTTCAGTGTGAGAAGTGAAATCACCAAAGGCAGAGTCCTCATCTTGGTTGTTCTTGGTGGTGTTTGTATAATTCTGTGAGGGTTCCGTAGTTACTGGTTTGGCAGAAGCAAACGTCCCAAAGGGGTCAGATCCATCAAAGCTGTTAATTGGAATTGCAGCAAAGGGATCGAAACTCTCATTATTGACAGTATTAGAAGCCTTGGTTTCTGAAGGCAAGCCTGTGTTGGGTACATCAAAAAGGTCAACATTTGAAGAAATTGCAGCAGGAAAGGCAGGCTGACTAGCAAAAGGATCGAAGTTTCCCTGCATGCCAATGTGAGGATTGTTAAAAAGTTTATTTTGAAAGGTCAAATACATGAAAAGCAGCAACAAAGATGCTTGCTGATTGTAAAACTCATACATTTTCCTAGAATATAGAATTAAAGATAGATATGAAAAGTTTACTGAGAATTTGAAAAAAAAAAAAAAAAAAAAAAAAAGATACAATTCATCATCACAAATTTCTCACTCTCCTCTTGGATCAAGGTTTTGAATATCAGTGGCACGTTTTTATTGTTGCTGGTTCGGTATGGCTCAACATGCATCCATACCAGCTGAAGCAGCTCAAAATTAGATTCATAATGGTAAAAAAAAAGGCTGTGCAGGCATAGGACCATGGCACAAGACTCCAGTGCTGGTTGAAATGCAGTTCTTGACTGAGATTACTCACAGATCATGCAAAAATCCCTATATAATATTTTGCAGTACTACTATCAAGCCATGCAGGGCTAATGATATCACACATACAATTTACACACAATGTGGCAACACATGATTGATTGCAGACAATTTATTGCTATCACATCAGTTTATATACTAATATTACATCAATAGAATAACCTTCTGAAATTTAAATCACCATATGACGCTGATAAAGAAAATGAGAAAATTTTACTAATTGAATGATTCCATATTAAACAGCCAAAATGAAGAAAAACAACCTGAGTGTGAGAATCTGATATTGCATCTGCATGTGAGGCTGATTGAAAGGTCGCATCAGCAAAGAGATCAACTTCAGAATCAACAGCATTATTATCTACTGTAGCTTGTGGTGAAAAAGATGGTGCTGCATCCATGAGGTCACCCACTAAGCTTTGTCCAAATAAATCCACTTGGTTAGTGCCTGCATTAGAAGATCCTGTAAAATCAAGAGGATCGATCCTTATAAGAAGCTCATAGCACATTTGACCAAATTTTCTAATGTTCAGAAGCAACAAAATATTGTTGAAATATTCGCATATCAGGCAAGACATCTACATGTCTGCAAAGAGAAAATAAGAACATCTTGCTCCAAGAACTACCTTCCTAAATTTATCTACAGATTGGTCAAAACTGTCAGCCAAGTTTTACTGTATATCATCAATTACTTTAATTACCTTTCAACAAATTACATGACAAACTCGACAAATCAAATATCTTAGATTAAGACATGAATCTAGTACAGAGTTTGCCAACTGGAAGACATGTTCAAGCTTTGTTTACAGCGATAGGTGAAAAACAAAGATTTATTTTTCAGAACTAGTTCTTTCTGTTGTCATCAAGCCAAAGATTCATTTCTGAGCAACACTAAACAGCAAGAAACCAACTATTTACTTTGAAAATGCATTAGGTACAAGTAACACTTCTGTTTATTATCTTTCAATTATGTTTTTTGGTTATCTATCCTCCAAAAACTTCCACGTACAAATGGGAAAATCTTATACACATTTCTGTAACCATTTCTGACTTGCTAGTATCAAATGCAACTTCAACAACTTTAAGGATTAAGGTCCTGTGTGAAAAGTAGCATGGTCTTCAAGGGGATGTCACCATATACATGTCCAATATTGTGCACAGGATGAAATTTCAATATTGGTCTGAGTCAAAGTTGACCAAGCATATTCAAGGTGCCAGGCCTCATGAATGCCCAAGGAAAGACACACAAAATAAGTGGTCGACCAAGTGAAGCAAGGCGCAATTAATACAATTGAAGAAAGATAGATTGATGGAACTTCAAAGTGTAAACTAATGAACATAACTCAAGAAATAACTATTACTACAGCCTTTGTTCACTTAAGGTATAGGTTCTTTCCAGTTGTCGACCAAGTAAGCATAGCAACAACTGTTTTAGTCGTTATAGTGGCAGCCAATGCCACAACAGCAATGCCAAAAGTAGAAGCTCCTACTGCAGCCATCACCTAGCAAGTAGGCATCGCGTTCAACAACAGCTGCTACATTTGCTAGCTAGCCAAGGAACAGCAACCAAAAATCTGGCACACACCCAGAGAGAGAGAGAGAGGCAAAAAGAAACAAAGAAAAAAAATATATCTAATTCATCCATCATATATGTATCGTCACAAATCTCCGATGGGCCATCCATAGTCTTGTTCACAGTAGGCCCATCATACAACATTCTCTGTACAAGTAGGAACACTGTGGGGCCCGGAAAAAGAATCCATATATGAATTAATATGCAAGGTTGATTGAGAACTTCAAGTAGCAAACTCCAGCCAAGCATGTGCCTGAGTCAAATCTCGCTTAATACCTAAGCTCAAAAAAGTAAGAAACTTGGTTTTAAGTGATTTGCCTCTATGTAGTGCAGGCACCTTGGGTTCACCTTGCCTCATCCAAGTGCTTAGGCAAGTGAAGCACATGCATAGGCAATGCTGTTCTGAGCTATCAAATGAGAAGCATATATATTATATACTTTCTCACCATTGTCAGTGGATGCCAGAGCTTATGGTTCGATTGACGTAGTAGGTGAGGTTCTACATAAAGATGAAGGCTTTTCTCTAGAGCTGATCAAGAGTGATGTTTAATTTATATTCATTGTTTTATTCAGATTCATGTTTATTTGATGCAGTTCAGATCATGTTAGGCAAAGTTGTGTTTATAATTTTATATCGGTTTTGTTTTAAGTTTATTGGTCTGTACTAGCAGCAATTTCAATAAACACTCGGGCGAGGGGAGGCAAGGCCCTAGCGCCTCGCTGCAAAGAGGCACCGCCTGGGCGCTCGCCCGAGCCCAGGCACTTTGGGCCAGCATCCGGGTTAAACCAGGCGACCGAACCAACATTTTACGTCTGGTTCGGCCTTCGGTGCTTTAGTTGGTTCAATCGAACCAACTAAAGCACTGATATCAACCTCCCAGCATCCCTCTCATGACTTCCCCAACCCTAACCCTATTCGCAATCGCGCCGACATTTCTCTCTCATGCCGTTGCTTCTCCATCCTTTACCGCCATCGTTGCTACTACCATTGTCACCGCTCGTCGTTCCAGCTGCTGCTACTCGCTGCTACCACTACTGCTTTTCACAGTCAATAGCCTTAGTCTTACTCTTATGCTTACGCTACGCCCCCGCTACTACTGCTCGTCGCTACTGTCGCTGCTTGCGACTATCGTCGCTCCCACTATTGTTACTCTTATTCCCTCTTCTCACATCAACTCGATAGTATACTGTTAACAGTATATTAACAGTATACTAGTAACAGTATTTTTTTATTTATAAGATTAATAATATATCATTTTGATTTTAATACTGTTAATTTTTATTTATTTAAAATTATTGTTATTGTTTGAATTTTGAGACTTTTTGTTAATGTGATATTGTGATTTTGTAAGTTTTTTTAATTTAATATCATATTTTTATTTAAAAAATAATATTTATTAATTATATTATATATTTTTATATTTTAGCGTCTCGCTTCGCTCGGGCGAGCGACTAGCGCCTTAGGCGTTTTTGGATCTTGGCACCTTTTGATGCCTAGCGCTTTTTATAGAAGATCACAGATTATATTGGTCGCCCACAAATAATTGTAAACTACGTATATGTTATGGACCCTCTTGGGTTAATCTATACATGAATAAAGTTTTTCTATCTCTTCATAGTCGATTGATGAGTGCAGAATATATTCTTCTCCCTCTCTCTTGTTTAGTATTGCCAAAACATTAAAACAATGTTTTCTTTGCAGTAATAATGTATTTTCATCTTTGTTCATCAGCTTTCTAAACTAAAACTAAAACCATTATATTCATAGCCACTTTTTAGTTCTCCGATATATTATCACTATATCCCCAGACCTTAAATTTCAACTTCAGCAAACCCTCTATTTTGTGTTCATCATTGTTGAAGCTTTCATACCTCCTAGACCTCTCCACACATCTATCCTAAGTCAACTTGACAACATCATAGGCCCATGGTTGTGCACTAAATTGGTTAGATAAGATTTAGGATGCTACATTTAGGCAAGTGGCATTGTTCGATAATAAGTTCCTTAATTTGAAAACTATTAATAGAAGCAGTAATAAGATCTTTCTATTTTGTCATGCAAATACACTGCTATTTTGCCAGTACATAGTAACATGATAACTTACCAGATAAAGCAGATCCACGTGGATCGAAGTCATCAAAATCATCCTCCTCACTATTTGGTTGGGCATTAGAGCTTTTAGAAGATGGAACATCACGTGACTTATTCCGTGTATTCCTGTAAGACAATAAAAACAAGTAGCAATTAAAGAATTATAGGTAAGAGCATTGCAGCGAACTTATCTTATGTAGTGCATAGTCACACTAAGCTAACTAATAACTTGATATAGATACTTGCTGAAACTTGAGAAGTTTGGCCCCTCAAGCATTTATCTCAACAGCCTATATTACATGTCTAGTTAAATCACTTTGAATTTAAATTATGATTTTTTTTTTAATTTTAGTTCTGTATTCATGTAACAAAGCTTAAACATTATGCCCAAATATAAAACAGTTAACAAATTTAAGCGTTGATTCCCTATGTATATATTGCATAATTGCAGTGTGAAAAGGCTTGGGGTTCCAGCTTCATGCTTCTAGACCCAAGCCAACCCCAAGCATAGCTAAAATTTTTGCATTGGATCAAGAAAAGTATCAGAATGTGGAGCTCGTAGTCAAACTTAAAGCAATGCAAGCTCGAACCTGGTCTACGCTCAATGTGCTTGTGCTAAGGGCCTCATAGAACAAACCTGAGCCAGATTTTCCATCTCATATACACTTGGAGGTTTGGCAAACCCATAAATTTAACATCCTAAGCGCAGAAGCAAGATTACTGTTATTGTCCTTCAGGAAGATGAAAATATTTTAGTTACAGTAAAGCATAACTTCTTTAACATTGAAGCCAATGACATCCAGTTCCTACATAAGAGTCTCTGTCATGACTTGGATCTGATGGGTTAACTAGCCCATCAACCTCGTTTGACCTAAACAATTAATCAAAATGTTTAAACTAAAGTTGATAGTAGTACACTCATTATATCCTTATAAGTCAATCTTAGTATTGTCCACTTTCGATACAGAACTAATCAGGGTGTTATAATTTCCCCTACTCAATGACTTAACGTCATCGTCAAGGTCTAGCATAGCCCAGATCAAATTCTAGCATAGTGCATGCGAGACATAGCCTAGTGGTGGCTCCACAATGTGATAAGTCCTCCAACTCTATCTACGGGTAATCCTTTCCTACTCAAGCTCCCTCACCATGCCCAATTACTCAGTCAGCTCTGATACCAAATGTTATGACTCGGGTTTGATAGGCCAATTGGTCCATCAATTTCGTTTGACGTAAACCACTAACCACAATACTTAAGCTGAAGTTGATAGTAGGACACTTATTAGACCCTTATAAGTCAATCTTAGTCTTGCCTACTTTCGATGTGAGACTAATAGGGGTGTTACAATTTCTCTCACTCAAGGACTTAATGTTCTCATCAAGGCCTAACATGATTTAGATCAAACCCTAGCATGGTGCATATGCCATGATGAGTCCTCTAACTCCATCCACATGTAGCCGTATCCTACTAGAACCCCCTCACTATGCCTAAAATAGAAGGTCAGCTCTGATACTAAATGTCACGATTTGGGTATGATGGGTTAACTGACTCATCAACTTTGTTTGACCTAAACCACTAGTCAAAATGCATAAGTTGAAGTTGATAATAATACACTCATCAGACCTTTATAAGTCAATCTTAGTCTTACCCACTTCCAATACAGGATTAATTAGGATGTTGCAGTATCTACATGATAAAATCCATCGTACGATGCAGCATACATTGGACTAATGGGATGAAAATGAAATATATAGTGTTGAGTCTGAAAATGTATGCAGGCCCACAATGCATAAACCTAATATGGCAAGTTATTTCTGGAAACAAGTCTCTTCATGGGTATTGCTTGGATACTTCCAAATACAACAGATGAGCCATAAATTATGACCTTGGACTATGATTTATGCTTGCTGCCAAACCTGAGAAAAAAATTCCAGATTTTTCTGTTTTTGTGTCAATGTGCATGTGTCAGTTCTCAAATTTTTTACATGGACCACAAACAAAAGAATTAATTTTTTAGTAAGACAGAAATAAGACCACAATTGAACAAATAAAATAACTAAACAAGAAACAGAGTCAAAACAAATAACTACTTTTGTGTACCTGGAATGATTTGAAACCTGCTTCTTTGATTTGATCCCTTCATTTTCTTCAGCAACAATTTGTGACTTTTGGCCATCTTGTTTTTCATGCTTCCATTTACTTTCTTTTCCATATTGTTCTCCTTTATAACAATCTCTGAAGGAGTCACCTTCCCTTGAACCACTTCCATAACGGTCACTATTCTGGAAGCTGCCACTGCCATATGAGGCTGAACTTGATTTAAATGTTATTCCAGTAGACGACAGACCAACGTACCTGAATGCAGTAGATTTTAATTGCGAGAATATACGTTTCTTAAACCACAGTGTGAAATCAGCATTTCAAGTGGAAATACTTTGATGAGTTGGGCCTTACTTATCTCTATTGACAGATGCTTTGTCTCTTACTGCTTTTATTTTCTCCCTGTCATTCAAAAGAGCTAAAATGGTCTCAACCTTCTTCCTTACATTGATCCCAACATCCTTCCCATTAGGCTCAACATATTCAAATCCTGAATTTGCCTTTATAAAATATAAAAAAAAGATAAGGAAGAAGCACAAGACTGAAAATAAATCTGAACATGTACTAAGTAAAATACGAAGTGTTTCTCAACAAAGTTAAAGATGTACTGAAATTTGGAAAGTATGCTCAATAATGTCATCAACTGCACGTTCTGAACCATTTGCCACCAAGTACTCAATAACAGTCAATGCCTGAAATTTACATACAGGAGAATTTTGAAGTTATAAATCTGTAATTTGTGAACAACAGATAAAGCTAGAGTTGTAACTTTAAGTGTATAACAACTGTGAAGCACCACCTTATATACATGGCGCCAGTTAGGTCCTGTATCTGTCAATCTTGTCCAAAGCACATTCATAATCAATTGGCACTCAGTGCTGCACAGATGGTATTCTAAGAGTCATATATACATCAGTGTAGCACTAACCTCAATTACAAATTCGGCATCAAATGCACAAAAAATGAGCAGATTAAATTTACAATTTTTTTGTCGCCTGAGCAATCTCTGATAAGGCAGTTCCATGAGGACCCCAGGCTTCATCATTGGTGGCATCAAGAACCTATATATTGCATAATTGTGAAAGCAAGACAAGGAAACAGAAGATTTGAGCTACTAGGACAACATAGATGAAAATTGAGACATACATTTACCATGATTAAATTTGACTCCTTCCTAAATTAGCAATCGCCCAATTAAGCATAAAGATTTTAGAATCTAACAACCAACCTAGGCTTGTCTTGTCTTAATCGAAGATCGAAATGATCCAAGAGAAATTCCAAAAGAAAACAGAGCATCAAAGATAAAAAAAACCTGAGATCTGAAGAAGATCTCGAGAGAAAAAGAGCAATACTAGTCGTCAAACGAATTCGGAAGCGGAACCCCAACCTTCTGTTCGATCTCCGGCACCTTGAGCACCTTCAGATTCACCTCTCTCTTTCTGGAAGATCACCAACCAAGAAAATTATAAGGGAAAAAGAACAAGAGATCCCTAATCAAAGATCTTCCAGCGGAAAACATCAGTGAAGAAGATCCAACGCAAGAACTCACATCTCGCGAACCGTTTGATCCAGAACCTTCATGAAATCCATGGCCGGGGCGTTCCAACGCGGAGATTTCGATCCGCGATCTGGGATCGGAAGGAAATGGAAGAGACTTAGAATCCGATTGACGGATCAAGAGAAAAGACGAAGAATACTTATTTAGGGTTTCGCAACGAAGGGAGGAGGAGGAGGAGTTCGACATTACCGTCGCAGATGCAGATGAGGAAGAAGAAAGCAACGGCGATCGCAGCTATAAAGGAGGGTCGGAGATTTGATCTCTATATATATCTATCTATGGAAGGTAGGGGAGGCTATTAGAGCGTCGCTGTGGTGCCTTCATCAGGGAATCAGACGGCTCCCATTTGTCGTTGCGGTACTGTTGCCACGTGAGGTGCAGCTGCCCAAGCAGACTGGTTCACCCCTGAAATCTTTCATTGGTTATGGTGTCTGTGTCGTGTCAGCTCTACGTGGAACCCATAAAATGGTGTTGATTCATCAAGTGACATCACCCCTGCATTTTTGCCTAGCCGACTCGATCAGTCTACGGGTTTTTATTTTAGTAGTATATATGGGGAATTTAAGAAACTTGCAATATTTTCATAGGGGTATAAATAAGAATTCAAGTATGTTACAGGATGATGAATTAATTTGTACTGTATTTGATAGGACCCTAGTAGGGTTGGTACTCAATCATATAATTTAGAGTATAATAAACTTCAAGTCCGTCTCATAAAGAAAGAGGCTATGGTTTATATTTGAAACTAAGGTTGAGGGTAAATTGGGTGTTCATAGGAAGCAACCCTTAAGGCTATTTGGAGTATATAGCTTTAGCCTCCACCTTTTTGGAATATGAAAGATGATTTGTATAGTCTTGAAGGGTGGAACCCTATAGTCAAGGGTTGATCCCCTCAAAGATCAATCTCCATGAAGAGTTCTATCATCCAGTATCACGATCTTGCTATTGCCATCCACTGTCGTTCAAGCAATTCCTTACAATTGCTCTTGACAGTGATCAATTTCCACCACCTCCAATTGCAAGAGGTATTTTTCTACCACCAATACCTTTTCTTTGTTATAATTTTTATCTAAAATATTAAAAGAAGTTTTTCTATCTATCCCTTGCCTGTAATGGCGTCGTAAAAGTTACCATCTTTGACGAAAAATTTAAGCATTTAAGCGATCTAATTGTTATCCTTTTGAACGAAAAAGATCATCTTGCTCCCATTTGTGATTGATATCATGGAATTCATCACAAAAAAAAAAATGGATATTGTTATTGCAATCTCTTTACCAAAATGAAATTTTTTGACGAAATACAATATCTTTATTACTTTAAAAATTTCTTGATCAATTTGTTATCCTTGCTATCTAAACTAAGATTCTATTATCAAACCCCTCCTCAAATCCCCGAGTTTTCGCTAGAAATTTTGTAGAGAAATAAATAATCTTATAGCGCATAAAGCCACAATTGCCACGATTTTTGTCAAATCTTTGCTGTAATCTACCACAGATCTAAAACTCTCTTCCTAATCTTCATCCACTACTATCATAGCCCAAAAAGTCATTAAACCATTGCAGGCACTCCAAAACAATATCAAAACAAGCCAAATAATGATCCACCAACCCTTTCAACCACCACTCTCTCAACCAATACATACCTTTACAAAGAAAAAGAGATCTTAATATTATAGATTTGGAGACATATGCTATGATATCCAAAAGGCAATTGATCAAAATGAGACATGAATAAAGGAGAAGATTTGGACTCTTTTTTTCGAACTTAGTTTAGGTCGACCACAAGCCTAAAGAAATCACATATCTTCGAAGAGATGACTTCAGGAAGGGGAGATATGATACCCACTATCTACAATGAGGGTGGACTTCTAGATGGGAAGAAAAATTGGTTGGATCAAATATTTTTACCACAAAACCGCAAATGCATCTATGGTAGAAATTAGCTATACATCTTGAAGGGGATGTCATAATGGTTTGATTAGTTTGAGCATACTTATGGAGTCCTCTTGGTGACAATTTGACTATTTCGGACCAACCGATTACGAGAACATCATTATCCGACAAACCTCCACCATTTCAAAAGGTTTGAAAATAATTCGTGATTGGTATATTGGGGATATTTATCGAGGGCTTGTATCGGAGAAAGTTAAAGCGCGAAATACGCTTATGGCAGCCATCTCTTTCGCATGACTTCAGGAAGAGCGATTGAACTACGAAGCTCGGAGGACTAGGGTCGCTCCCCGACCAGTAATATCGAAGCTCTCAGCCCCTCCTACTTCAGCCGAGCTCTTGCACTAAAAAGGTTGACAAGAGAAGAGCTTCGAGACCGATTATTATGTTATATTTGGAGCCGCGAGCATCGTTGTTGATTGAACCGGTGGAAGAAGAGATCAATGAACAATTAAGTCTTGATATGAGGATGAAGATGTGGAAGAAGAGCCATAATCGACCGACTTTAAATGCACATTTACGATGAAATGTGCACAAATAACAACCGATCACCATTCTCATCGATGACTAATAACTTTTTGAAATAAGGTTGCTGCTCGGATGGCACTCCACATTTAAGGTTGCAGCAAGTTCGACGCTAAAGTCGAATCCTAAAATGCGACCAAAGATAGGGTGAAACTAAGGACAAGAAATTGTTGCCGACTTCTTCCTCCTACCAATTGATGATTATGAGTGTGTTGGACATAGAATGGCTGATGACACTAGGTGATATCTCTTGGAACTTTTCCAAATTGATTTGAAAATTGCAAAGAGATCATACGTAACCATCATTTCAACCCAACGAATGGAAAAGTTTTATACAAGATAAATGGTGGCTTTCTTATGCATCTCCAACAGCAACGAGAGGGGAGAAAACAAAAATTAAAATTAAAATATACCGCTTGTTGAATTTGATGATGGAATATATCGACAACAAAAATTCCAATCTGCGGGCAAACCACCAGCAAACACTTTACCACTATCCTCACCTCCAAAAGATGAAATTAAGAAGATCGTGAAGGAAATGCTTGAAACAGAGGGTGATTCGGTCAAGTGTGAGCCCCTACTCCTCAGAGGGTGCTACTTGTGCATGAAGAAGATGGAACTTGACGGATGTGCATCGACTCTAAGAGCTCTAAATGACATCACCGTCAAGGATAAGTACCCAATACAGTGGTGGATAAACTTCTTGATGAATTAAAAGAAGCTCGAGTCTTTACAAAGTTGGACCTTCGAGTTACCACCAAATTCGGGTATTGAAGACATCAAAAACTATCATCGGCCATTATGAATTCTTGGTAATATGACTCACTAATGCTTCTTCAACCTTCCAAAGTCTCATGAAGCGATATTTTTGAGCTTTCTTCATAAATTTGTGCTTTGGTATTTTTCGATGATATTCTCATTTGACCATTCTCTTAAGACTCACTTTCAAAGACTTGCAATTGTTCTAACGATCCTTCGGGAGAATACTCTTTTGTTAAGCTATCAAAGTGCAGCTTTCTCCAAAGCAAAAGTAGAGTACCTTAGGTATATAATATCGGAAGGATTTGTAGATCCAACAAAAAATGAAGCAATGCAAGGCTAGCCGAAACCTACAAATGTGAAATTACTACGTGGGTTCCTTGGACTAACGGGCTACTACCGAAAATTCGTGAAGGACTATGGGAAGATTAGTGCCCCCTTCACTTCTCTACTAAAAAAAGATGCCTTCCTATGGTCGAACAAAGCCTTCGCTACCTTCGACAGACTTAAGGCAGCCGTGACGACGACACTAGTGCTAGCACTACTAGATTTCAGCCGACCCTTCATCATTGAGGCCGATGCATCTAGAGTTAGAATTGGAGTCGTTCTCATGCAAGATGATCGATCACTCGCATACACTAGCAAGGTGTTGTCTCCCTCCCATCAAAAAATGTCTATCTATGATAAGGAGATGCTCGCCATTGTACACGCAGTAACAAATTGGAGACCCTACCTAATTGGCCGATGATTTCATATTAAAATCAACCATAAAAGCCTTAAGTACTTTTTGGAGCAGAAGATATCATCCCCGGAGTAGCAAAAATGGGTAACCAAACTTCTAAGATTTGATTATGAAATTATTTACAAAAAGGGAAAGAAAACGTTGTTGCAGATGCAACTCTCGGCTCCTCAAAAAGTTGTATTTTACCACTCTCTTTCTACCACCTGAGCTTCCTCAAGGGCATTAGGGAGGAATGGAAGAAGGAAGAAACCAACAACATCATCAAAAATTGGAGGGGATCCAAGCAAAGCTCACTATACTTGGGATTTACGCTCAAAGGTCGTATTTCTTATACCAAACTCCTGCATCAAAGTCATTCTGCACGAAATGCACTCCATACCTTCAAAGAAGGCACTCTAGATTTTTAAAAACCTACAAAAGAGTTGAATCGAGCACAATGTGATGTATGTCAATAGCAAAAGGGTGAAACAGTGGCGAGTCTAGGGAAACTACAACCACTACCCATACCAAACTCAGTGTGGACTGACATCTCCATAGACTTCATCGAAGGGCTGCCACCTTCCAAAGGTAAAAGCACAATTCTTGTAGTGGTTGATCGTTTTACGAAATACGTTCATTTTGTCTTTGTGTGAAATCCCTACACTCATTAGTATTGCTTAGATTTCCATCGAAAATATTATTAAACTACATGGGATACCAAGGTCCATTGTAAGTGATCGTGACAAGTATCTTCACTAATAAATTTTGGCGAGTTATTTGGTTCAGGTGGTACCAAACCACTGGCATATCATCCACCACCCAAAGCAGAAGTGGTGAACAGGTGTTTAGAGACATACCTTCGGTGTTTCGCCAGTGATTGGCCAAAAGAATGGACGAAATGGCTCTCCTAGGCTGAATGATGGTACAATACTATATATCATTCATCTACAAAATGTACCCCATATGAAGTATTATATGGTCGATTGGCCCCTGTGATTCCAAAGTATGTAATTGGCTCGGCTAAGGTAGATCAGGTCGACCAAGATTTAATTGACAGGGACAAACTCCTATAGCTACTAAAGGATAATATTTCTACCACTCAAGCCGAGAATTTAAGTTGACACACGAAGAAGTTTAAAGAGAATTTTTGTAGGAGATTGGGTTTATCTTCACCTACACCATACAAACAACTATCCATCATTGAAGCTATCTCCATAGGAATGGGCCAAAGATCATAAGTGTATGGAGCTATGGCGTAAACTTAAATTACCTGAAGATGTCAAAATTCACCCTGTCTTCCACGTGTCATGCTTGAAGCCCAAGTTAGAAGAACATGAGACACCCCAGATCTAACTACCTAACACCACTGATGATGGAAATATTCAAGCCTAACCACAAGCCATCCTCGATCGTAGAGTCGTGATCGTCGTCGAATCAAGTACTAGTACATTGGACTAATTTACCACTCGAAGATACCACATGGGAATCATATGAGGAGCTGAAGACCCAGTTCCCTGAGTTCATGGAACCCCAGCCTTGAGGACAAGGCTAATTTAAAGAAGACGGGCTTGATAGGACCCTAGCAGGATTGGGTCCTACTCAACCATGTAGCAGCTAATAAAAAACCCTATGAGAGTGTAATAAACCCCACCTAGTTCCCTATATCCTATAAAGAAGAGAGACTAGGGTTTATATTTGGGTCTTTCTTATTCTAAGGTTGAGGGCAAATTGGGTAATTCACTTAGGAAGCGACCCTTAGGGCTAGGGTTTGGAGCTCTATACAAGCTTGAGTTGGAATAAGAAAGATCAATTTAGAATTGCCCAAAGCTACTTGGAAACCCCTATAGCAAAGATTGATCCCCTCAAATCAATCTCAATTCCTTTGGGTTCTATCAGTATTATATTTTAGCGAACATAAAAATATTTGAAACATTAGTTTGTATCGTATTTGAAGTATTATTTCTTGATCTTTGTATAGTCTTAATAGTGTTTTGTTGAGTTGACAATAACACAATTTTGGTTCACCTTACGTAGTGTTCCACTGCAAAGGATGAGAGACTAATAATGGGTATATTTGACGAATAAGTGAAAGAAAAAATATTGATAGATAAATAAAAAAGATGGATATTTTATTTTAAATAATTTAAAATACAAATTTTTAAAAAATTCATCAAATAAAAATATTTCATATATTTTAATAAATAATTTATATTAAAGCCAGACAACAAACCTCTTTCCCTTCTCCCATTCAACCAAGTCACCATTGCGGTCTAAATAATGATCCGTTCCCCACTCCACTAACAATATTATTAGGGTAAAAAACATTTTTCTAAAAATATCTCATCTTTTATTTTTTTAAAAAATAATATATTTAATTTAAAATATATCTAAAATGCTCATTAAAAAAATTTTCATCAAAATTTTTTGCTTGATTAGTTTATAATTATTAGAGTATTTTTATTTGACTTATTTACATTATTTTTTAATAATATTTATTGTATTTTATTGATGTATCAAAAATATTATAAATATTATTAAAAATTATAAGTGATATCATATATTATCTTTGGTTGTTATTGCTTATAGATTATTATAATATTTTATTTTTAATTTATAATTAATTTGACTGAGGTTATGCGTATATCTAAGTCATTTACAATGTAATATTTTTATCATGATGACAAAATACTATAACAAGCTAAAAATATTATAAACAAAAAAAATTTAATGAGTAATTTGAGTAATTTTTAAATTAGAAATATTGTTTGGAAAAAATATAAAATAGGGATTCTGATTTTAAAAAATCTAAAAAAAATATTTTTTAGGATATATAATAATAAAAATAATCTTTTTTACTATTCTTGTTAGGATCGGAGAGGCACTAAGAGGGGGGGGAGGGTGAATTAGTGCAGCGGATAAAACTCGTAAGTTTGAAACTGATTTCGTAAATAGCTAGTTCGTATTGAGATTTCGATTCGACGAAGATGACTTAGTTGAAGTAGCTTGAGTAAAAGAGATGAAAATCGAACGATTTACAGCTGAGCATAGAAACGATTCAGAAATTTAAACAGTCACACATTCAAGAACACCACGATGTATAGTGGTTAAGTCAAATAACCTATATCCACTTCCGAAGCCTTCTTCGATGAGACTCCCAACTTTCACTAGTAAGTCACTTTGAAGAGGAAGGACCAAATACCCCTCTTACAACCCTTTTACAAGAGGTTCACACTCTTACAGATTTTTTAAATAGAAAGAGGGAGGTGACCACTAGCTATCAAAAATAAGACTTAGTCAAAGCTTTGCTCAATTTCTAACTCTCAAAAGAGTGATCTTTCTGCTGAGAAAGGAGAGATATTTATTGTTGAAGGATTCAAATTTGGGCTCCAAATTTGAATTTATTTTGGGTTTCTCGATGCTGGTGGTGCCACCGCTTGTCAGTTGTCAGACTGACAATGCACTAGGCGATTCCATCGCCTAAGGTAGCGATGCCATCACCCAATCTCTCGGGTGCTGGGTGGTGCCACCGTCTAGCTTGCTAGTTCTGGACGATAGTATCGTTAGTACCCCAAAAACCCAAGATATTTTGCTCCATTTTTAAGTTATTTGGGGCCTATAAATACCTCACTCATTCCTACTTAAGGAAGAAAGAAAAAAGCATAAAAAAACTTATGATTCTAAGTATACAAATTCTATTGAAAGTCTTGAGTTTCTTCCTACTCAATCTTCTAAGTCATTCTAAGAGAGTTGTGAGGACTACTTATACAAAAGAGTCTTCAATCTTCTAAGTCATTCTAAGGGAGTTGTGAGGACTATTTATACAAAAGAGTTATAAAGGTTCTCTCCTAAATCTGTGAAAAGGATAAAAGAGTTATAACAATGATGGTTGATCTTTGCCTATTGAAAGAAGATCATTAGTAAAAATCGATAACCTCGACGGAGGAGGAATCATGAGTCGACATAGGTCGTAATGATCGAACCACTATAAATCTGGTATGCATTTCCTTTATACTTTTCATTCTTATTACTTATTGATTTAGTTACTCACTACTTTTACTCATATTCTAAGTTAAACGTATTTTCGATATGGATTTGATCGAATGAATTTTTAGAATCATTTCATTTATTGTTTACTAATGACTATAGCCGTATGAGTTAGGTATATTTTCTGGAACTAAAATATAAAACATTTGATAATTTTTAAAACACTTGTAGAAATGCAAAGTGATAGATGCATAAAAAACACTTTAGATAGATAAAGATGATGAATTTTTAACTAATGAGTTTAAATCTTTTTGTGAAGAAAATGATATTCGAAGAGAATTGACATCATTATATTCACTGAAGCAAAATGGTGTAGCTGAATATAAAAATTAAACTATTATTGAAATAGTAAGAAGTAAAATGGTGTAGCTGAATATAAAAATTAAACTATTATTGAAATAGTAAGAAGTTTGCTTAAAGGAAAGCATCTTCTAAATTAGTTTTTAGTAGAAGCAATTGTAATATCAGTTTATTTGTTGAATATTTCATTAACAAAGATTGTTATAAATCAAACTCCTTTTAAGGTTTGGCATGGTATAAAACCAAGTGTAAGTCATCTAAGAAATTTTTGTTGTATTGCTTATACTTTAGTAAATTCATAAAATCATCACAAGCTTGATGAAAAATCTGAAAAATGCATCTTAATTGGTTATTCCTTACAATTCGAAGCATATCGATCGTATAATCCTATTAGTGGCAAAGTTATTATTAACATAAATATTATGTTTGATAAAAGGGCAAGTTGTAATTGGGAGACCAATAAAGGTGAAACAATTCTAGTAGAACTAGGCACTCTATAGAATCAAGTGATAGATCATGCTCCAATAAGTTCATCATCAAACTCACTTAGTAGTAGTTCAAATTCTGATTCCTCAGATGAAACCCTCTAGAAAAATTGAAATCACTAACAGAAATTTATGATTCGACATTTGTCTTGTTTATTTCAAATCCTATAACTTTTGAGAAAATAGTTGAAAAAGAAAAATAGTAAAAAGTAATGAAGATTGTATAACTTTTTAGAGTTAGGTGAATACAATCTTCATTACTTTCAAATTCTATAACTTTTCAAACCTAATGATTTGCCTTTAGAATATTACAATATCCATTATCGAGATTTAATGGTTTGATGATATTATATATATGGGTTCATCTAAATCTTTTATGGTGGAATTTAAAAAATACATAATGAATAAGTTTGAAATGTCATATATAAATTTACTGTACTATTTTCTTGGGTTAGAAGTGAAGTAAAGATCAGATGAAATTTTTATTTCATAAATAAAGTATGCAGATGAATCTATTAAAAAAATCTAACATGATTAATTGCATCCAAAGGCTCCTTCTTGTGAAGGGGAAGGCAAACACCCATCTGAATATAAATAAGCAAATGAAGAACAAGAGACTTATTTTGAAACTTGAAGATAGTATATGTTTGACAAATGTAAGATATTATAGAAGTTTAGTTGGAAGTTTGATTTATCTAACTCGTACTCGACCGGATATTACCTTCTCTATTGGTGTAGTATCCAGATTTATGTATAGCTCAAGCAAACGTCATCTCGGAGCTATTAAAAGAATTCTACATTATATTACTAGAACTACAAAGTATAGCATTTGGTATTCTCATAATTTTAAATGTAAATTATTTGATTTTACTGATAGTGATTGGTTGGAAGCTTTGGATGATAGAAAGAGTATTTCATGTAATATTTTTAGTCTCAGATCATGAGCTATTTCTTAAAGTTCAAAGAAGCAATCAACAATTTTGTTATCGATATCACAACCTCGCATAATATGGCCCGATGCCCGACGTCACGAAGTTGTAACATCGGCCGAACTTGTCACAGTAATATTGGACGTGATCAGAAGACGTCAATTCCTAAAGATTCACGACGATAGTAGACTCAGTAATCAAGAACAAGTTTCAATCAAAATCCGAGATTCAACAAGAAGTGAAGTAAAGATCAGATGACATTTTTATTTCATAAAGAAAGTATACAATGAATCTACTCAAAAAATCTGACATGATTAATTGCAAAGTAATAGCAACACCCATGAATATAAATAAGAAATTGAAACTTGAAGATAGTATATATTTGATAAATGTAAGATACTATAGAAGTTTAGTTGGAAGTTTAATTTATCTAACTCATACTCGACCAGATATTACCTTCTCTATTGGTGTAGTATCCAGGTTTATGTATAGGCCAAGCAAATATCATCTTGGAGCTATTAAAAGAATTCTACGTTATATTGTTGGAACTACATATTATAGCATTTGGTATTCTCATAATTTTAAATATAAATTATTTGATTTCACTGATAGTGATTAGGTAGGAACTTTGGATGATAGAAAAAGTATTTCATGGAAGATTATGCAAATCTTAGAGTTAGAAGATATATCAATATATCAATATCGGTTGTAACATCAGCAACTTGTCAAGTAATATTGGTAAGAAGACTTCCTAAAGAACTTCATCAAGAACAAAAAGAAGTAACTGAAATATTTTCTGATAACAAAGCCACAATTGCAATGACGAAGAACGAAGCATAGAGATATATTATCATCTCATCCGAGATTTTATAGTAAGTGAAGCCATAATAATGAAGTATTATGGAACATATGAATAAGTTGTGGATATTCTCACCAAGTTGCTTTCAATTTAGAAGCATATTTATTTCATGTCTGTAACTATGAATCAAGGGGGAGTGTTGAGAATTGATTCATGATAGTTATCTAGGTAGTTATGATATTCTAGGTATGTTCTAAGTAGTGGCCCATGATCTAGGAGTTATGGGGGTAGTACCTATGCTTATTCAATCATGGAGTGACATAATGGGGTGAGGTAGTTATCACTAGGTCCTATAAATAGGATCATAGTTCATGAAGCAAGATAAGGTATGCACTTGGGAATGTTTTGTAAGTGTTCTGTCTTACTTCTTGTTTAATACTATATCAGTTTTCTTGATTGAAAGTATTCTCTCTTAATTGCACCGTATATTATGTTTTTATCATTTCCTTACTCCTTCATCCCCAACATCAAATACGCGGTGATTGTAGAGGCTGAAGGTAGGTTTTAGTTCAACAGACACGACAATAGAGATAACGTCGACATGAGGAGGCACGGCCTCGGAGCGGAGCGAAATCCGACAAAATCAAGTCTTTTTTTTAACCCTTAATCATATAATGAAAAGAAATCAATAATATATAGCATATTGGATGTCTACAATAATGACTTGCATGTATCTCCTTGTAAGTAATATTTACCTTCAAAAGAATTTTTTTTGTGTTTTATACATTTTTATGCTTCTGTAACTCAAATGAATTAAATATTTTAGATGTCATCATGATTAGAAGTTGTTATGTTGGGTTCTCTTGATCGATGCTAACGAGCCAAACTGTTACAGATTGTGATACCTCCATTTCTAGGTTATGAGATCTTTGTATACCGCAACGAAGATGTTTTCTTGGTGCTTGTTTCTTCTGGGCTTCGGCATTTCCACCCTTCGAGCTCAAACGACAGCTGATGCTTTTGGTGAGTTCCCTAATCCTACCTCATTGCTGGTTCCATCAGGAGATGGCCAACGGATTCACAATGCTGTAAGATTGTGGTTTGCATCATATTGTTTCTTATCAATCTCATATTGTATAAGACAAAATTAAACTTCGACTTACACCACAATGGTTTGCTTGATTAGCTTTAAGAAAGCCTGCAACACAGACTTAATATGGTCACTTTGATCAGTACAATTCAATAGCCCACTGTTTCAAGAAAAGAAAAGAGCTTGCTGTTGATCAAACATATGGTCCATTTCACAGAAAAAGGGAGTCTCTTTCATATTGGTACATGATTTCTTGATGCTTTGTACATTCTGAGGAGACTCTGCTATCTGAACTGTTGAAAAATAAACTTAATTTTATCTAGCTTCTGCTTGGTCTTGCCTGATCACTTAATATTTATTGTGTGGAAATAATGCAGCTAGATAATTGTAATGTCAAGTGTATGGTCTTAAAGATATAAAGTTATCTTGATAAGTGTAGGATTATCTCAGTGAGTGTAGGGTCATGTTGAAACTAGTATGAGCCACATTTGACATTAAGCAGGAATTTTAGAAGTTATCTCCAGCCCTGTAAATAGATGGGGATGTGTTCATAATTTATATGGGATTAATCAAGAAAGCAGGAAAGTTTCCTTTTGCCTCTTGCACTAAAATTCCGTCATTCATTCCTTCTTAACAAGAACTAGGTCACATTGTTGAGACATCCAATTAATTAGTACATTGTTACACAAGTGATAGGCCTCGGGTTTTAGTCCATGTGTGAGTGTCGTATATATCATTTTTTTTTTTTTTTTGAAAGCGGGAACTACATTGGTCACCCATAATATTGCTAATTAGTTCAGCAATTCAACATTCTATTATTATATTTTTAAAACTACATAGTGTTGGCCCTATTAGAAATCCTAGCTGGTAGCAGTCGAGTGACACCAATGGCTTGTTCATTCTTCAGTCAACTTCATTTAGTTTGCAAGCATAACAAGTTCTTGCATGTCAATGAAGTCTTGTTTTGAAAGCTTTTCAGCCACACCAAGGTCTGAAGAACACAGAGACCATCGGATGCAAATTGATGGTCGCCAGTTCACATGCACGGTTAGCAAAAATTACAGACACCTTTGTACGAATCATCGACAGGAGAGGGTATGGAATTGTCTACTACGGTGAACTAGAAAATGGTACTCGAGTCGTGGTCAAGCTGTGGTTGCAGTCATCCCCACAAGAAGCCATGGAGTTCCTGGCTGAGGTAATAACTCAGTTCTTGTTGGGCCTGTGGATTTCAAGGTTGAAGTAGCTTTTGATCATAGAATTGTCGAGTCTCATAAGGCTTCTTAACAAGATGTGATCGATATGTTTCACTCTCACTACAATTGCCTCATTCTCCTAGAGACAGAATCCAAGCTTCATCTTCAACATGAGTTTTGTCTCCAAGCTTGACAACATTCTGTAGGTGTGTGTTGCAGGCACAGAACCTAACAAGAATTCACAAAGGAGTCTGGTTTCTTTAATCGGATACTGCAATGACAGTAACTACCTTGTGTTTGTATGCGAGTTCAAGCCTCGAGGAAGCCTTCAAGAACATCTAAAAGGTTTCGTATTCCAACCTTCTCATCATTATGAATCGAATATCTAGTAGATATGAGGTCCATCAACTCTTCTAATGGACTTGATATTTCATGACTAATAGGGATTGTGCTTGATGATCAAAGTATTGTTGATCATAGAAAGTTACGATGCTTAAAATGATTAGCTTTTCGGTTTGATCTCTCGGCAATGTCTTCGATCCTTCTAGTTGCTATGTCATCTTCTTCTAGGCAAAGCTGGTCTCCACATAGGGTTAACATGGACAGAGAGGCTGCACATTGCATATGAAGCTGCACAAGGTTTTAAAAGAATCTGCTTATGTTCTTACTTCATGTTGGGTGACGAGATTTTAATTTCTTTTCATCAATCAACTTCTCCTTAACACATTGCAGGATTGGACTATCTGCACAGGGGATGCGAGCCGACAATAATTCACAGAGATGTGAAGAGCAGCAACATTCTCTTGGTCGAACATTTAGAGGCCAAAATAGCAGATTTTGGACTCTCCAAAGACTTTCCTCAACCAATATGGCACTCATGTCTTCACAATGAGAGTGGTTGGCCCGCCTGGATATGTTGATCCACAGTATGTCCTTTTTGCCACCATGATTTCTAAATCTACAAGTTCTTTCTGATTCACAAAGCCTAAAATGATAGATGACATGTCTCGAAATAATTTATATCCGCGACACACTTCAAGCCTAATTTGAGCAACAAAACATTGTTGACACTGGGCATAGCATAAGATGTACTCCATCAATGATTCATCATTTATCTTGATCCTGTAATGATCATTTTCTTTTGCAAATGTCGAATAGGTTTTATTTTCTGGCTCCAAGATCAGAATATTTCCATGATTTCTGAGCTTTGATGGACATGACTAGCTCATTTTGCTTCTGAGACAATCATGATTCTGCTTGTGTTTTCAGGCATCACACTACATTACAGTTCATGTTTTCAGGTATCACACTGATCTCTGGCCAACCTCCAATAGTTGCAGCTCCAGGAAGAGTTCACCTAATTCAGTGGCTGTCCCCAAGGCTCGATAGGTGGAACAGCGATGAATTCATCGATGAAAGGCTGCAAGGAAACCATGATGCCAACTCTGTGAGGAAGGTAGTTGATCAGGCACTCAGATGCACAACATTCTCCGGCAGCCAGAGGATGACAATGGCTGAAGTGGTGAACCAGCTAAAGGAGAGCATAGCAACTGGAGATCACTGTCCACAAAAGCGAAAGCCTGCAGAATACAAGCCAGACCAGTGCATTCGGAATTGAAAGAGATGTGGCAGGAGCCTTCGGTCCATCTGCAAAATGAGTTTCATCTCCTGACCTCTTTTCCAGTTGTGTGTCTGCTCAGGCAGCATGTGTATCCCCTCAAATGGATGCTATGCTCAGATCCACAGTTGATTAAAGGTTTTACTTTGTTAGACATTATTGGCAGAATCTTAACCAACGACACTCCGATTAAGAGGGACTGATCTAGTTGTTCTGTGTATGCTTTCTGTGGTCAATCTGAATCAATATAAATCATACAATTTTGCATAGTTCATGATTCTTCTGCATTACAAAGTCAAGTCCAGCCCCCTTCTTGTTCTTGGTAGAATTTGTTGCTGCACAAAAAGAAATCAACAAATCTCTTCTGTTTCCTTTCTAGTATGAAACTTAATCCAGACACTCGAATATCCGGTTGTTGATTCTTTCTTCTTGGAGGAGAAAACAAAGAGCTGTTTCATATTTTAGTTTTCCCTATGTTCTTGTTGCTGCTGCTGTAGATAATTAACTTGTTATTGTGTTTGACAGAAGAAAAACATTAAACATTTTGACATTTCAATTGGTTGAAATGAACACCTTATAATAATAAATCTCTGATGGCTTGCTTGCTGAAGTCCAGCTTTAAATCAAACCAGACAGTATGTAACTAGGAATAAGATGGCATACAAATCTAGATTTGGAGGTTTCTTGTTTCCCAAGTCACTGATTCAAACCTCATGTTTCTCGAGTCAAGGATGATAAGCAAGTCAAGGCCATTGACTTCCCCTTGGAACAAACGTGGTATTCCAATTAAAAAGAAAGATGAAAAAGACAATGATGGCACCTTACAATGGAAGAAAGAACAACTTGGTTAGATTAATCCTAGAGGAGACAAAACATCATAAATAATAGCCTTCTCTGATAAGAGGGACTAACTGTTATTATTTAAAACACTTCTCATTAGTCAATCTTGCTCCCAATAATTGCAAGTAGCAGCTTTTCTAAGGAAAGATGCTAATTGATGTACACAAATCCCCTTAACAATGTTCATTGCATTGACTTGGAACTGCTTCTGGATGGATTAGGTCACATGAAATGGATGCTACATTTTGAAAGGAAGCTTGTGAGCTGATGAATCTCATCCTCATCGACTTTCAACATGCAAGTGGACACTCAAATAAATTTTCTTTTCTCTCATTAGGAATCAACCATGCTGTAATCTGTATATTGAATGCATGGATCAATTAGCAGTTCTTGGTGCCTTCCTTCATTTGAAAAAGCTAAGTTGACTTGGTTTAATGTTTCTTTGCGAAGGCAAGGATAACTACTACTACTACTACTATTGCCATGAGGAAAAAACAAAGTGTAGTAGATTTGAAGTGTTCAATCTGTCAAATGGATGTCAGAAGAAACTGATGCAATAAGACAGATATTAGTACCAATGCATACCCAAAAAAATAACACTTATATTAGGAATCCCCTGAATCTAGGCTGGATTAAGGAGCATAAACAACGAAGTTGGTAAGAGGTTTAAGATCATTTTGTTCATTTTGGTCCTTCATGATGTTTTCTTACCCTCTTCCATCAAAAATGTTTACTTACCCTTGATTAATCTAAAGGATCACTCCAACTTTAGATGAAACAGAGAACTTTGTCCTACTTGCCAGCATTTTTATGGTTTTTAACGAAATCAAAATCGAACTTTGCATTACATTGCTGCATGACAATCCTATATCCATGACAAACAGAGGTTCTCTCATTGAACTCATGAAGTTGTTTGGCATGAGTAGAAGCAACAGATGCAATTTGTATTGTCTCTCATGGTAGATGCTCAACCTATATCAAGAAGGTAGTCTTATCTCTTATCTGCTACTATGTTGCAGCTGAAATCTATTAGATGAATCAAAGTGCAGCACTTCTACAGAGATGGTCTTCCATAACAAGGGAAAGAAGAATATCCATCAACTGGCTGTAACTTCTGAACACAAGAGCAAGATGCCTGAGCAACACTGGATGGAGACTAGGAACAATTCTCATGACATCAAGCAACACTCCGACCAGCAGCAGATGTGGATTCTATTCTTGTGCATGAATACAACATGTTTCAGGCAACACAAATTAGATTGGCCATCTAGATTAATGTGACTACTTCCTGGAAAGACAAATGGCCTGATGGCAGAAGTCATTCTGTAAAGAAAGCAAGCAACTTCCTAAACAATGCTACTGGCTATGGATCTTGGTTGCTGATCTGATATGGAATGCCTCAATAAAGATAAGATAGCAAGTACATGGTCAGCCTTTCTGAAGGATTACTTGCCACATTCACTCTCTCTACCTCAGCTTTGAAACTGGCATTCCATCTCCCATGCAGTTTTCATGAACTCTGAGCAAAATAGATCAGGCGAGCAAAAGAAGAAGCATGCCTTGCCGACCCCCAAAGATTAGACCAAGTCTCATAGCTATTCCGACAAGAGTTTACACAGCAACAATTGGATATCAAGTCCAATGAACATTTACACTGACAAGTCTATGTTAAACTTCATGTGTTGCATGACTTCGCAATGAGTATGTGAGGCTTTGATACATCCCCGGTGATGGGTCGGAGAAATAGGAAGGGATCTCCTCCCCCAACCTCTCCTGATAGCAATAGCTGCTGAGGAGGTCACCGGCGTCTCCGAACCCGAGCTCAGAAAGGAACAAGTCACTCGATTCAGCTCCACCGGTAGACCAGTTCAAGAAGCTGCTGCTGTGTTGAGCAGTGATGGATGATGAAGATGCCGAGACTTCTTCATCAGAGTACGGCTTCTGGGATTGCTGGGAGAGCTCGTAATTGGGATGAAGAGGCATCCCAATCAATGGTGGACTTTTGGAGTCAGAGGTAGTGGTGGTGGGAAGACATGGGCGCCTTGCCATCAGCTTCTTCTTGAGCTTGGTGTTCCAGTAGTTCTTCACATCGTTGTCGGTTCTTCCAGGAAGATGGGAAGCAATGACAGACCACCTGCTTCGAACCATGAAGGAAAGCTCAACTAGCAAATCAATTAAGCTTGTGTATGGTTGAGGAAAGCTGCAAGACCTGCTTCCAAGTCTATCATAGAGAGTGCAAATGATGCTATCCTCTTCCTCAGTGAAGCTTCCATGCTTGATGTCTGGCCGGAGGTAATTGAGCCACCTTAACCGGCAGCTCTTCCCGCAACGCTTGAGGCCTGCGGTGAAACAGCAGAGATCTCTGTCAAGAAGAAGAAGAAGAAGAAGAAGAAGAAGAAGAAGAAGAAGAAGAAGAAGAAGAAGAAGAAGAAGGAGCAAAGTCCAATGACCTGCTTTGTTGGGCAAAGCGATCCAGTTGCCGCCGGTGCCATTGCATTGGATGTAGCTCTTGAGGGCGGCGTCTTCCTCCGGCGACCACGGGCCTCTCTTCACCTTGGCCTTGTCGCAGCACGGAGCTCTCCCCATCTCCCCTGTCCTCTCCCACTTCCCTCCGGAGCAATCGTGAAGGGGAGGCAAGGCTCGATCAAGCACGACCTGAAGGCACTGCATGCCCTCTGTGAGAGCAGTGTATATAAAGCGGAGAAGTCGCAGAAATGGCTCCCTCTTGCGTTCTTGCGGGAGATCCTGCGCCGTCCGATTCGTGTGATATCAGATGAAAACCGACAGCCGGACGGCTGCAACGAAGACTTCACGTATTCTCCGTCCTTTGACTTCTCATGCCACAGCACCAAAGTCAAACTCGGCAAAGATCGCAAAGTTAGAGGGTCAGATTTTTTATCGATTTAAACTGAGTTTTTGAGCGTTTCTTAAATTGATCATAGAGCGAGTTCAGATAAGAAAATTATGGCTTATTTAAACACACTATTATTGTGCTGTTTCCCGAATAAAAGTCAAACGTAATGAGAAGGTGGAAGGTTTCATCTTGGAGTGCCCATCATCCAATAAAGAACACAAGAACAAAACTAAAGAATTTGAACTTACTCATACTTGTATGGTGGTAAATGAAGCACATTTATTAAGGAAAATATTATTCTAAAAATAAATTATTATAAAATTATCATGATCCTCTCAATATTTTGATATTATATTATCATTATTTTATTAATAATGAAGATAATGATCTCAATGTGATCTCCTACATTATGAAATAATTTAATGAATATTTTATATTTATTATTAATTAAAAAACATGTAACTATCGTATTTTGTAATCTCTATTTGTGTATATAAATTCATACTTACTATCAATAAAAATTCAAGCTAATCATTTCTTTTCAACATCAACTATAAGAGATTTATCTATCGGATTAATTTTGGGCTGAAAAAGATTTATCATTCTCGTGTGAAATCTTATTACAATTATATATCATTAGGAAAGTTTATTTTTCTAAAAAAAATTATTACTTCGTAGAAAAAAAAATCATGTCCCAAATTATCATTCGAAGTACTCAAAAGAAAAAGGAATGAACAACTCCTTGCTCAAAAACAAAAAAAGTTTGAAACTTGCTAACTCTCGTTATGTTTGTAAGTCAACTACATTGTTCCCTCGTCAATAAAATTAATATACTTATGGTTATTGAAGATTTATTTGCTTCAGGCAATATTTTTAGCTTGTTTTTTTTATTTAGCTGCCGTAATCTAGATTGGACTTTGCTATAATCCGTCCTATGAAACCTTCGGTTGACTTTTTAGTGCCATCAACCATGACTTAAACATATGTCATAGTATCCTTATTTATGATGTCGTGGTTCATTCTTGGAAATTTGGATCAAACAAAGCTCTATTGTGGTCTACAATTGTGGCCGGTGGGAAGGCTGTGATCTCATGGTGGCAGAAGTCATCTCATGGTGCAAAACTCGACTTTTCATCTGCAGTCTTCCTCCTTTGGTTCATGAACTGTCCACCCTCGTTGACCTTTTATGAGACGGGCCAGCCTTGCGAGCAGTGAGTCTAAGAACAATTAGTACTTTTAAAGTGTCTGAATCAACTTGTAATTTTTTTCTTCTTCTCTCGAGTTAATCATATTTAGTCAAATTTTATTATACTCTTGTGAAGAATTCTCGACTCGATAAATCGTGTCGATGAGCTCATATCAGTCATCCTTGAATCAGATGAATATGATGTCCTATACGAAGCAAATTTATACTCATCCATGTGGAGGAGAAGATTAAGCCACCATTTAGCAATGGGCCTTATATGGGCCCTCAAACTCAACAGGCTTTCCTTGTGCAAGTAATAGTATGTCCATTTAGTCCAAATATGCATCAAAGAAGCCCATTCTCTCTCTCTCTCTCTCTCTCTCTCTCTCTCTCTATCTCTCTCTCGTGTACAAAGGCAGTCTATTCTTTTCTAAAACTAAGATTGTGTAGAAAGGAAAAAAAATGAAAGTCCAAAAAAATTAAAAGGAAGAAGTAAGATTGTAAACAAATCCAATTCAAAACAAAAAAAGAGAAAAGAAACATGTGCAAGGAAAGAAAAAAATAAAAAAACCGAAAAAGTCAACATTGGAACTGTAGAGACAGTCAACTCTTTTTTTCTTAATTACAAAAATGTGATGCTGCCCAGGATCGAACTGGGGACCTTTAGTGTGTAAGACTAACGTGATAACCACTACACCACAGCATCGGATGGTGCAATACCTTCTCACAATATTAATATAAATTAAAAAATAAAGGCAAACTGTACAATGAAGCATCATAACCATTCTGATGTAGCTGTCATTGACCCCTTTGTTTTTAGCTGACCAAGTTACAAGGATTTATTCTTTTCCTTTTTCTGCAAATTAAATATATTCTCCTGCCTGGTATTTTCTTGAAAACTGTCTGATTGGCTGTTGATGTTTGTTGCTTGATTTGCTCAAAATCTTGAAGTTCATGTTTGAGAGCTGAATTCCCCCATATTGCTAAAATATAGTTACTTCAATCTGATCATACTTGACTTGATTCAGATTCTTCAGAGTTGTAAATGACCTTGTGCACAATTGAGTTGTAGTTTGTAGGCAGCAGTGACTTTGTGGATGGAGTTTTGTTTGTGGAACTCAGCATATGCTATATCTCAATCACTTGAAAGCAAAACTTTTCTTCCCCTAAAATGTATTGTCTTCCTTCCATTAGATGTGCCCCTTGCTCAATATGTGCTTCAATCCTTGCTACATTTTGCTTAGGTGAGACCTGTAGAAACACCAAGTTAATGGCCACGTTTTGCTTAATAAGGATAGGAGAGATGTAAGAGATTACAAGACAGGAGTAGGAGTGAGAAATAAAAAGCCTTACTAGTGAGTTATTGAGGGTCCACAGGTGGACCAAAAGAGGTCCAGACTCAGTTCTTGTCTTGTCATATTATGTCCCTGTACTTCTTTTGGCATTTTGCTTATCTGGTTCAAAAACAGTTTAGACAATAATGAACTTATGTTTCCTTGCAATGAGTGGTTTTGTCTCCAAGGACTAAATTATGAACAATGGTCCCTGACAACAGTAGTGGACAAAGAGATACAACCATGTCCAATCTGGATTTCCTATTATCCACAGTTTCAGTTTACCAACTCTTGACAATGCTTGATTCTTGCCCATATGAATTAGCTTGGTAGAGGACAAGAAGTAGAACATCTTTTGAGAAGGAAGAAGTGAGATGCATAAAATAGTCAAAACAGTTGCACAAGCTTGCAAGATACTGCCATCAGCATTTTTTACATCACCAGGCATGAACTGTCTATCACTGAGCAAGGGAATCAGAAAGTCATGGTGCTTTATGAAAGAGATTCTGATTTTTAGCTATGGCATTTTAAGATGAATGATTGTGCACATGCAACTTGCAGGTTGCTCACATGGAGCAATGTTGATGACATTAACTCGTTGAGAATAAAAATCAGGACTGAAGGACAACACCCATGTCCCATGGGTGGGGAAGACAAGCTATATTTAGCTTTTTCTGCAAAAAATGAGTCTCAGATTGATACGAGAGTTGTCCTACACTTCTTTTCTCTTCCTCTTGCTGAGCTTTTATTGTCCATCCATGACAATAATGCAGAGCAATTATTGATACTCCTTGCCAGTCCAGTGTAGGCCATACTCCTTTTGGTACCATTCCCAGAGTTCCATAACTAGATATCTAAGAGTTATTCATCCACTAGATAAACAATTGGTTGGTGTGTTTAATGCAGTGAGTACCTCCCTGCTGCATCATGTTCTGCAACAATGATTTAGTTATCTATACTTGTACAGTTGTTACCAGGTCATCTCCCGGCAACAATGATTTGGTAATCCCAAGTTTATTCATGGATGTCAGTAACATCTACCAGAATTCTTACCAGTTGTCTTTTATTGTCCTTAATGAATTTCAACTAGTTGCATCATGTTGTCTTTCTGCCACTTATTTGATATCTGAAGCTTAGCCGCAGATCTAGGAGACATCAGACATTCTAGTTACCTGGCTGCTGCAGTCTTACAGTAAGTAGCATCATGTTCCCTCTGCAACTATGACACTCTAATATAAAATTATTAGTTGCATCCATGCAACCATGGTGATTTGGTAATCAAATGTCTGATGCTTGAAAGACTAGAAAAAGTACCAGGACAAGAGACTACATTTTCACTGTGAATTTATTGAGAACCTAGTGACTCCTTACCAATAAGCATCTTAATTGTGCAATTGGTACATCTTCTCTTTCTCATAGAAGCATCTTAACTGTTCAGGGATGTTATAGTTGATAAATCACAACTACTAGAAAAGGTATGATAATAGTTTGCACTATAAAACCAGAGTTATAAGTATTTCACATTTTTCATATCAGTTTGCTGGCATGGAAATGGCATATCATGAGAAATTTGCCCCTTTAAATCAACCAAAAAAAGACGATTGCTCATACTACAGATTTAACTGATCAACCAAAGCAATGTCTTCTGCTATACATCAGTAGGACATTTTTCATATCAGTTTGCTGGCATGGAAAGCATATTAACTTTGATCAACCAAAAAAAGACGATTGCTCATACTACAGATTTAACTGATCAACCAAAGCAATGTCTTCTGCTATACATCAGTAGGACACGCATGTATATTGCAACAAGGGCACTGAAGAGAGAAGATAGACACGAAAACGAAAAAGAATCTAGAGGAGAACGTACTGAGCCTCGGCATATCAAAATCTACGCATGATGCCAGCCCTCCCTCTCTCCCAGGCTGACCTTAAATCCTCATAAGAGTGCTTCCCACCTGAAACTCTTGAGGTCTCTTGCATGAATGGAACATCGTGCTGTCTATGCCACTGATGATCCAACCACATCCGACCACTCCTGTTTCCGTTACCATATCCAGGCGATGAAATGTAACTTGATTCCATAGCCATGTCGCCTTCCAACATCCAAAGAACCTTTTGACAGACATGGTCCACCGATCATCAAAGGATCAGAAAAATGTTCACATGATTTCTAGACATATTTCTAGTTGTGAATGCATTAGTCACATACCTGTGACATGCGAGGCCTGGCATGAGGATCATGCCTAATGCACAGTGATGCTGCATGCAACATGGAGCGGACCTCATGTTCACGATATCGGTTAGCCAAACAGGGATCTATGAGCTCATCGATTGCATGCTCTGCTAGTAATGGACGAGCCTGCTCAGAGAAAGAAGCAGCAGCACAACTTAGAATGGAACTAGAGAGACAATTACCTAAAGAGAGGACATTGTTGGGCCAAAAATTAAAATATCAGGTAAAAATGCTAGCCTGGATACAAAATGATGTTTACAGCAATATCATGATTCAATATCAACCTCCAAAGGCGTACAGCACAGACACAGCTACTAACCCATTCAATCAGACATTGTTGTCCCCTTGGTCGGTTGATATCAATAGCTTTACGACCAGTCACAAGCTCCATCAGCACTACTCCAAAGGAATATACATCAGCTTTCTCTGTAATTTGCCCACTCTGGGCATATTCTGGAGCTAAATACCTTCAACAATTAAGAGGATTCAAATTCTCATGTGTGTTGCCAGAAGGAAGAAGATATATAACAACTATCTTACCCAAAGGTGCCAAGCACTCTGGTTTCCACGCCAAGATCCCCATTAGGCTGCCATCTGGCTAAGCCAAAATCTCCGACCTTTAAGTGAAACAGGCCAGATGACAGAAAAATCATGTGAAAATTTGTATTAAATGTAATGCCACTTGATCTTTTAGTGATCTCAATGGAAGCCACAACATTGACAAACTATTGAAGATCTCCAAGGAACTTTATGTTGTATATGTAACTGCGTAACAATATTCACATTTGACTTCCAAAATTAAATTTTCAGTTGTTACTTTGATGCATAAAATCAGTTATCTGGACAATAAACATTTATCAGGGTATAAGAAAATGCTTTCTTTGATTTTTGATTGGAGTGCAATGGATTTCAATAACACATTCAGATCAGTTTTTTATTGGTATCAAGATCTGATTACAATGGGAATGATCACAAATGGTTATGACCCTAAAAACCACCAAATTCCTTCAAATCAGCTGAAGCAGAAAAAAAGCAATCATCAGTTAATACCTCATATATGACATATTATAGGAAATTATAGTGTCCATGGATATGATGGGTTCTAGTTGAACTCTTTCATGGTAACCTGATATTGCAGCTGGATTTCTGAGTATAGAGTAGGGTATTATTCTTTTTTGCATGGTTCATTTTACTAGTCCATACCGATGTACCAACCATCGGTATGGTATGTACCGAACCATACCAACTTACCAACATATGGTATGATGGGACGTACCAATAAACCAGTATGTAACACCCGTACCGATCCCCCATCAGATTGATATGTACCACCCATACCGGGCAGCATGCCGTGGTACGGCGAACCTTAATTTTTTGTATGTGTGTGTCCATGCATCTGTGTGTGTGGTGGAAAGGAAGAAGGGTTGGGTAGGAGGTTATGAAAATGTAGTTACCAATGGTTCAAAATCATGTGTGATAAGGATGTTATTTGGCCTCATGTCCCGGTGGACTATGCAACCGACTCTGCACTCTTCATGAAGGTATCTCAATCCACGAGCAGCTCCCACAGCAACTTTTTGCCTGGCAGACCATTCCAGTGGTTCTCTGTGACGACCTGAAAGCATCAGAACCAAAAACAATAGAGTAATAAATGCACTGTCTAATTAACAGCTATCAAGTAGCAAAACTTTACCAGTTTTCTACACAAATTTTCTTCTGCACTGAAAAGTACACTGCCTTTATTCAGATAGACCTTTGTCCACACAAAGCCAGAGGTTTTAAATACAGTTCAGATAAGTGAATGCATGAAAATGTTCCATGAACTTCCTGGTGACATAATTAGACTATGAAACATGGATATGGTAATTTGACTATGAAACATGAACTTCCTGGTGACAAATTTTGTTTGAACAAACATCAACCACTGATATGACCTGCTTGAATCAAACAAGTCCTGGTCTTTCTCTAAGGCAATTATATTGATGTATTATAAAGTCTAAATGTTTTACCACCTAAGGCTTTATTTATCTGCCTCATTAACCATAGAGTCAATAGTGACACAGTTGAGGGTTATGGTAAGAACTGAAAAAGTTACCATAAAGATGAGAATCCAATGAGCCATTGCAAATATACTCATAAACTAGCAATCTTCTACTGTCCTCAATACAGAATCCAATTAGCATCACGACATTGCGATGTTGTGCACAACTTAGGACTTCCACCTCTGAGCAGAATTCTTGATCTCCCTGGGAACTAGCTATTTTGTGTTGCTTGACAGCAACTGCCTGACCATCAGGCAAGACACCTCTGTGCACGGATCCAAAACCACCCTCGGCCAGGAAATTTGTTTGGGAAAAACCATCAGTAGCAAGTTCCAGCTCAGAGTAACTGAACCACCTAGGAGGCTTCCCAAAAACAGGGGCCTTCTGCTGACATATTGAGCATAGGGGAGGTGGTCCAGGTGGCACATTTCTAGATAGTAATATGGCATCTCTGACATTTCCACTGAAGTTCAGATCTGATTTGTCACTCAAATAAACAATTTCAGATTCCTTATTATGTTTGGGGAGTCGCTCCAACAATGTTTTAGCAGTGGATATGTGTGCTCTTTTGTTGAGCCTTTGTGCCACTTCCTCAAGTTCTCTTGAAGATGTACTAACACCAAGAATCTCGTCCATCCATGGCTGCATGCCTGTCCTTGAAGGGCTCAAAGTCTCACTGTCGGACTCGGAGCTTGTTACATCCGAATTTGACGTTTCTTTTGTGTCTATCTGTTCGTCTTTCTTAAGACAACTGATTTTCTCGGATACAATAAAGGGAGAAGTTCCTGGATCAGAGCTTGAACCTGAGGACATTCCGGCTTCTGTAGCAGTAAATGGAGTCCCTACTTCAGGGCTGCTAGTGGGTGTCACAGCTGGACCTTTAACTGGATTCTGAGTGTCTTCAGCATTGCTGGCAGTCTTCCCAGTCAGCACAGCTAACTTAGATGGCATTTCACAGGGAATCTGGGGCTCTTCCTTGGGAGATCCCACAAGATTCAAGCGAAGAACTTTTGCTTGGGACCGCTTCATAGACACGATGTTGCACTGTAGGGCTTCTAAGCAGCGCTTCTCTTCATGCTTTAGTTGCCTATGCATAATGAGAAAACGAGATCAGGAAGCGACGATCAATACAGAAAGTAGATTAGACATATAATGACATATATTAGAAACCATGATAATCAATTTAGTAACTAGTAATTAGCAAAGAAAAGCATCATTTATCAACCAATCATACTAAACACTGTTACAAGTCAAACATTACTTGTCCAATACAACCCAGTTTGCTTGGATTCGTTTGGATTCAGCAGCCACTGCACCACAAGGTGATCCAGAGACAATCTTTATCTTGATGTTTATCTATAGGGAGAAAGAAAACTGACAGTTACAAAAGTGGTGTGAGAAATGAATAGTAGAGCAGATTTAGCAAT
Organism: Musa beccarii; assembly: GCA_024322285.1. NCBI lineage: Eukaryota > Viridiplantae > Streptophyta > Magnoliopsida > Zingiberales > Musaceae > Musa > Musa beccarii. The sequence continues at coordinate 12,378,693 of CM044399.1, forward strand.
TAACCTTATTCGAATCATAAACATCATGAAGTTGAAGCATCATCTGAGAATATGAATCAGTGATGTCACATTTCTGTTCCAATGTACCACCAGACAGTGGCTTTCCCTGGCCACTGGCACAATCCCCCGAAAATCTTGGAAAGCCCCAAAGTTTTCTACCTGAAGGATGAAAAATGAACCAAGTTCATAGACTGAATTCATCAGCTGTAGGAGATAAAACACTGCATTTATATCAATGAGAGGATATTGCATAGTCAAACACACAGAAGTGTCAGCAAAATATGTGTCTGCTCAGAGCCTTAGCAATGCAAATTTCACTAGAGGAATATGTTCACTACATGAAACGAGGTGGCACCAAGGTCACCAAAACCAGAAGCGTGACATAATCTTTTGGACAACAAAGATCACGTTCCTCTATACTTAGACTGTGATCTGCTCATCCTATTAGGACATCAGGTACAGAAAGTTCCCTTTCAAGCAACTTACCGAACAGAAACTGGTTCAAAACGTAAAGTTTCATCTTGAGAACCATGAATCATGCAAGTAACATGCCAATGGCATGGTTGATAAGCAAATCGTACGCAAAGGCCAGATATCAAGTGAACTACAAAGTTGCTAGAAGCGTCAATGGCAAATCCATTAGCATTTCACATAACACAGGGGCAACTGCCTTCAATTATAATGCATTCAAGAGTCGACAAGGACAAAAACAACAACAGAGCAACACAAAACTAAAGAAGAATGTACCTGAATTGTGAGGTGAAACCACAACGATAAGTGTGATACAGTCACCAGGCTGAACGACATGCTTTAAAGCCCACACAAGTGCTGTCTTTGGGATTTCTTTTGAAGACTTAACAGCGACCACAATGTTCTTAGGTGCATCGAGCCCCTTATCAATCTTCCCCTGCTTTGGCTGCTGGCTGGTGCTCATCTCTGCGCCAAGAACTGACCAAGGGACCTTTACAACCAAGCCATGGCTTCCATACCCAGCTAAAACAACTAAGCCTACTTGTTTGAAGGCCACCAGAAGAAGAAGAAGACAGAAGCAGGACAATAAGGCAGGCAAGTGGTTCCCATACACACTATTGCAACGAGACGGCTGGGGTAATGTAGATATCAAGCATCTGAACGCACAACTATTCCTGTTAGTAGCGTTTAAAGAAATCACAAACAAACAAACAAAGAAGGAAAGGCGCTTCTGACCTGCCCAGAGAAATGAAATGCAACCACTCCAACCAGAACGAAAAAAGACAACTTTTCCCCTTTCTTCTTCACCTCTTCTCTTTAATCCACTTCTCTGCTATTCTTTGATGTCAGCTGTATTTTAACCCCTGTTTTTGGATCTTTTTAGGCTCCGGCCCTGCTCTGCTGTGACCTCCAGTTCGCAGATGCGAACTTTTCTAGGAGAAAGGAGAAGACATGTAATAGAAGCATATACTAAAACACTGTTGGAAAGGATGAGCACGCTTCATTTGCGTGGAAATCGATGTCGAGAAGTAGGTGCTGTTGCCTTGTACGGTGACAAGCTCCAGACCTCGAGCCCTCAAACAACAGCTCAACAACCACCGATAAGCTTCTTGGAAACCCACAGTCGGGCGTCACTGCACCTCATTCACTCAGTTGCGACGAGTTCAAAGCATCCATTCGCTTCTTCACCCACACGGAGAAGAAATCCTACAGAAAACCCAAGAAACAACGGATCATCGCTCCAAACTGAGAGAAACGAGAAACAAATTCTTCGAAATATCTGTGAGCTCACAAGAATTTCCCAAAAAACTGCCTTTGTGCCTCAGGAGCCTCAAACTCCACAAACAAAACATGGTCTCACTCCATTTATTCTTCTTTTATCTTCAGACCAAAATGGAGAGAGAAGAAAAAAAACACACGCAAAACCCAGGCAAAAGAGAGCAGCGAAATCCAGGCGGAGAGCTGAAAAGGGCGCGAACTTTAAAGCCTCTACCCCGAGGTCGCTTGTCTGCCACACGCCTGCAACTCAAGAAGACTCCAAATGTGAAAACCCCAACCCTATTCTCTCAAATCCAAGAAAAAAAAGTGGGGAGAAAAAGGGAGACGCCAAAAAATCCGGAGCTCGCGATGGGAAGAAGCGACCAAGAAATCCCTCCCAAAGCCTCCCGAGAACTCTTCAAATCGCCTCTCGTATCATGGAACGGCTTCATGACAACATCACCACTGCAATCTTCTTCATATTACCAATCGACCTTTTCCATCCGGTGCTCGTTAGCGGGTGAGCGCACGCTCAGGAGGCTGGGTGAATCACCCCTAGGAAATTCCACGGGTGGCGTCATCTTTGGGGTCCTTGCGTTCGGGGATAATTTTAGGGGTGATCCATAAGCTGTCCGCAGGCAGAGTGTGTCACCCAAGGAAAGCCCACGGGGGTGTGGGTGTTTCGAAAGCCTACTTCGCAGCATGCGCTGTCATCGAGCAACGCCCGTTCGCCAGAGCCGAGTCGCCCGGGAAGGTCGTCAGGGGCGACGTCACGTCGCGAGCAACGCCTGGCGATCGGGGGCCACGGGGACAGGCAGCAAAGCGGGATGAGGCGGCGGGCCGCTGACAATTTTCCCGGGTTCTTGGCCCAGGCCGCAGGCTACGAGAACCTTCCCCATAATAGATGCCACGAGGTGGGCCCCTCGTCTCTCTCCCCCTTCACGCCCTTTCCGTTAGTTCATCATCGCCATCGGACGGTTCTCGGAAGGCGATGGTACATGCGACCGGGAATGGCTCTCTCGATTCACATTTCACATCAAAATCTACTCGCATATCCGACCGCTGCCGGCCGCACTGCGTACCTGGTGGTGGGCCCTTGTCAGCCACTGAGTGCAACAAAAGCTGGGCCGGTGATTCGATCAAGATGTGCTTGTCCCGGAAGCGAATGGCTGGGAGATGGGGATAGCCAATGCACGGATCACGAGCAGGCATCGGCATCATCATGTCTCCGGGTAGGGACGGCTGCTTTTGCTTCGATTCCGAGGCCACCGAGAGGGACGGCGACGACGTCGTGTAGGGTCTGCTTACCACTTTATGAGTCTGGTGTTCCGTGGGATGGGCTTTACTCCGGTCGGTTCTGCGTTCGAGAAGACCTTATCCATGTGGGCCCAGGTTGTGGGCCCACGAAAAACTTCGACAGCGTCACGGGCACGGCCGGTTCGAACCTGGGGCTACAACCGTAAATTAGTGGCCGCATCGTGGGCTTCTCTACGAGCGGCTTTTTATTCCAAAGGAACTCACCACGTGCAACCCTCGTGGTGGGGTCCCTGGCACCATGGACGACCTAAAACTCCAATAAATACTTTGACAGACCAAAAAACCTTCCTCAAACTCTTGAGCTCATGCACGAAGATTGGAAGCAGAATCAAGTGGCTGAGGCTGCAGAGCTCATTCCAGAAACAACCATGAGTGAATGCTGCATCAGACTTGTAAGAAACAGCTCTCCATTCATCAGTTTGAGAGTGTAAAGTGATCTCGAGGCTCTCAAAGAACTTTGCATCCACGCATTTCTTGCAGTCCCTGAGTTGCCTGTGCTCCGCAGTGCAAATGCATGCATCAGCTAATGGATTTATGTATCATAGTTATGATACTAATGCAGCAAGTAATACTGTGATCTAGGATCCCAAGAAAAGCTGTTGCCAGAAGGAACTGTTAATTTCTCCTCCGATGAGTCGAAGACTATCAACGGAATCCACCATATACTACTGCCTGCAACTCTTGCCAGAGAAAGCTGATCTTTTTTATTTTTGTCTGGCTCAATTGAATGAATCTTAAATGTTTGATTGACCTTCAATTGATGATTGGTTACACCTAGTCAAACAGACAGAAACCAGAAGCACTCAGTGTAAGTTTGTCCACCAAAAAGTTGAAACGAAGGATATGAAATGAAGCTCAAGGTACCATATGACACTGAAAAGCTATTCACTGAGATATTTACTCTATGGTTCTGTCTGCAACTCTTTTCAGATGAGACCAGAGTATCCAGTGTAAATTTCTCCACAAATTAGTTGAAGATACCGAGAAGAGTTTTTCCTGTCTGGCTATGTTGAACAAAGTCACTAATGTATGATTGAGCTTCAAGGAATGATCGGGAAAGCAGGAAGCATTCACTGTAAATTTCTCCACCAATGAGTTGAAGAATGTCAAGGAGAGTTGAAGGCACACTAATGGCACTGCAAGTCTCTTGATTGAAGCATCTGCTACATGCTATTGTCTGCATCTGTTGTCAGAAACAACAAACCCTTTCGTAAACAAAACAATTAATGTTTGATTGAGCTTCAAGGGAGCATTGGTTTCATCTATTGGTCAAGTATCCTGGTTCAGTCTTCATAGTCTCCAGGCCTGCAAAAAAAATGTAATGATCAGTTGCAGGTCTTAAAAGACTTAGTCTCACAAAGGTACCAATAGAAGGGCAGGCATTGAACTCCATAATTGAGGGCCATAAATTTTCCTGGTCTGCCAAACAGTTCACTGTACTTTGAATTCAGAGAACAAATACAGTAGCAAAAGAAGAGTAATGAACTGTTAACATCTCTGTAGCTGCAGGTTAAAGTCTGTCTTCTTCAGAGCTAGGATTGCTTTGCAGAGGTTCTAAATTTATCCTGGTATAGTGAACTGGAGATCATTTATTATGTAAAAAGAATAATATAATTCTATCATTCAGATTGAAATTTGTAACATGCACTGAGGTGAAAAATTAAAGATGAAGTTCAAAAATAAAAATATTGAGGCATATAACTCAATCTTTCATGCAGGATATCGAGAAACATATCAACATATACTTGAGTCTTGATTCTCCTGCAAACACAATTGTGAAAAGTCATTCAAGATATACTACAGACAAGTGATGGGACAAGAATGTTTACCTATGTCGTCATCCGTGGACAATATCATGCAATACAACTACAAAACTTGTTTGGATTCATATGAGCTTGATGACACCATGACTTCTCAGCACAAACGTCAAACCAACCCAGAATTATTCTAAATCATAAATTTACTAGATGTATACAGCTAATATATATATAATGCAGTAATATATTGCTCAAGGTGCGAAATTTGATAAATCATAATTATTGATTCAAGGACATCAAGTCATAAGCAAATGATTCAAAATAGGCATCTCCTAGACTCAGGAGAGCGAGGAAGAAAACAAGAAAGAGAAGGATAAGGAAAGAGAGTTGGAATTCTACTCTCTGGTCTCTACTTGTTGGCCCATGCTACGGCATCAATCTCAGCTTGAGCACTTCTATACAGCTCCAACCTCTTCGCAAGGGCAGTTCTCCGTTCCATTATTGCTGGGTCTTCGTCCAACAACTTTCCCAGCTGCTTCCCCTGCAAACAAATTTCAAGAATATAAGGAGAGACGGGTCTTTTGCAACGAAATCAATCACACACCCCAAAGATCAAAATATGCATTTCATTGATGGAAAGACTTGATCACCATCAAGTATAAACAAAGAATCATGGTTTAAAAAACTGCGCGGATTGGTATGAACTGGGCAGTAAATAGAGCAGGCCATGGATGAGTCCATTTTGGACGGTTCGGTCCCAATCGGGGTTTATTAAAAATCTCTCTCTCTCTCTCTCTCTCTCTCTCTCTCTCTCTCTAGCTCCTTGAGATAACAAAACACGCTGTTCCATAACCTGCCTACCATCGCTTCTCCTCCTCTTCCTTTCCCCTTCTTACCATGGCATGTACCAGTGTACTGTGTGGATACACTGAAATAAACTGCACCTATACTGGTCCAGCCAGACACCAGTATGGATCCGGCATACGAGATTTAGAACCACAGAAATAATTATATGATAAAAAGAACAATGATTCTAACACAACTGCTGCAAAAGAGTACCTCTCGAACTTAGTAGAACAAGAAAACTCTCATGAACAATGTTTTCAAAGAATCAATACCAAAGTTAAAGCTGCAATTGACAAGCGACATAATTTTGAGACAGTAAAAGAATTGATAAAAGATTTGTTTCAAGTAACCATCTAACCATTAGAAACTAGAGTAGCTGAATATTGCTATAAACAGGGGGCATAATTTAATAAAGAAAGAACTCAGAGGAAAACGTCAATGCCTCTTCAAGGAAACAATCAGGTCTTGGTCAGCTTTAAAGTCACAAGAATACACAACAGATATGTTGAAATAAGACAAGAGACCGCAAGTAGATTAAATAGTCTGCAAACTCTTACCTCTCTTTTTCCCAAATCAGTAAAGAAATGATCAAGCAAGGAGCGCTTGGCCTCACGTACTTGACAGTAAACAATGGATTTGGGTATGGAGTTCCGCAAGCTTGCACATACCATATTGACATAAGCCAAGACAGTAGTTCCTATCAAAACGAGAGGATAAGAAAATGCTGCATATTTTTTTTGTTAAGTTCATCTATGCAATTTCAAGTCAAAAAATAAATCTACGAGGGAAAAAAAGGATCATAGTTTTAGAAGAAGGGTGCAAGAAGCATCATATGCAATTTCTTATAACGGTTCAAACTACAAACTGACTAAAAGTATCGGAAATCAGATTAGCCTTCGGCTAATCAGTAACCAAGTTGTGACTCCACAGGAAATAAATTCTGGAAACTCAACAAAAAGGCATGTAACACTATTCAAGATAATGAAAAATACCAGTCCTTATAAAATGTTCACCAAAAAAAAAAAAAAAGAACAACTCACCGACACGTCTAAGGTAAGAGTCATTATATCTATCAAATAAAGAATGCGTTGGATTTCCGCCTTTCTCCACATCTTGGGGAAGCTTCCGAAAGAAATCGACAGTCAGATAACTGCATTCCATATCTACCAGCTTTAGGGTCGCTTTCTTGCTTTCTTCCCTCATTCGCTCTAAAGATTCAACAGCAGCGTTCCCAACCTCAACTCTCAAAGTAGGGTATTGCTTTAGTTCCTGAAGATAACTATAATCATTTTCTGATTTACTGAAATAAAATCTAAAAGAAATATTAGATAACTTGTACACAATGCAATCGAGTCCTGTGAGAACTTATTTTGAGTATATTACTACCTCGAAAGGATCGTATTAAGAATTCTATCCAAATTGTTGTACTGGTCATGACAATCCTAATGTAGCTAAAAAAAACCATAATCACGTCCCCACCACATATAATATGTACATGACATGAAGTATGATATAATAGTCATTCTATCATGAACCTTAAACTTGCAAAGCTGCAGGTCTTCCCTTTTTTGTTTAATGGCAGATGTTGCAAAAAATAATCAACACAAATACACACAAAAATCAATATTATGCCTTACACCAGGAGCAAGATAATGGAAGCATGAAGTAATTTTACTCTATCATCTAGGATAACATACACTCTGTTATCGTGAGTTATTAATAATGTTGAATAAAATCTTTTTCAATAGGAAAGCCAAATTCAAATGCTATTGAGCAAATGGAGCAGGTTTTTATTTCCATGAAAAAGAATGATGAGAAAGAAAAACACGAGCCACCATGTTGAAGCAAAAAAAAAAATTGTCCAGATAAAAATCATAAAGTAAACTGCCAGCTGAGCTAGTAGAACCTACGTGTGTCTCATTGATAGCCTTATGGACCAGGTCCTTTAATATAGCATGAACCTGGAATTAAGTAAACAATATGAATTTATTAGTATGAATAGAATAGAGCATACAAAAAATAAAAATAGAAAATCAATGTTTTCAAAGGTAATAAGGAATAGCAAATGATACGTGGATGTGATACTAAACTGCCAACATAATAAGCCAAATTGCAGTAATCAGACTTGTTCAAGAAATCCAGTTCCTCGTCTATAATTTGAAAAATTAATCCAGCTTAGCTGTGAGAATAACAGGAAAAAAAAAAAGAGAAGAAAGGGACCAGACAATTTGTAGAATTTATGATGTAGTACTTGACATCTTTACCACAAATTAACCCATCAAATATTGTGCACAACTGGAAGCTATTACAACTATGTTTTTAAGATTAATCAAACATTCATCATTTGGCTTCGTAAGATTGTGCGGCAAACACATTACCCCAAGGGAATAGATGATGTAAAAATAAGAGAAAATGAAATTAATGACCAAACTAAAATCTAGATAATAAATAACCAATCAGTAGTTACAATCATAAAGATGCCAATGTTAATTGAATAGGTAAAACATCAAGTATAAGAAATCAGCACCTCTATAATATCCCATAAGACATAACTAGAAATAAAAGTACTGAAGGAAGTCACTATTAATAGGGATGTTTGCATGAGCACTAATGTTCTTTTATGGTCAAAATCACTTTGCTACACAATTAGGCTAATTCTTTATGACCTGAGTGTTAAGAGTCACAAAACAGCTTATTTGTTTACGACAAAGCTACTTATGTTCTCCTTCACTATACCACATTGGTAAGAGATATGTACTAGGCCTCCCTTTTCTGAAATAAAATTTCTAAGCTAATCAAAATAAATGATGAGCCTTGGAGAAGGGCCTTAGAGTAATACATAAAAAAAACAATAATATGAAAAATGTTTATAACATGACTCATCAATTCCCACAAGATACAAGTTGTGGATGTGGTGTGCGAAGGGTGCCCAAACCTCCTCTCTCCACATGCCACATGGCTCATGACTTTGAGCAACAGTCATGTTAGGCAGCCCTGCTCATATAATCAAAGGCTTTACTGATTAATTTCTATCATTCAATATTAAAGTTCAATCTGCAAAAATGATGCATCTTCCCCAATAAGCACAACATATAACATAAGTGTAAATAAAGCAGATCAGTCTACCAGGGCACTGAACAATTTCAGCAGTGCAGAGGATCAGAAAAATAGATATAGAATTCTCAGTTGGGTGCATACTGAATCAACAGCCGACTCTGCAGGGCCTCTTATTGAGACTACAGAAGATTCAATAAGGCGACGATATCCTTGTTCAGGAGCTATCAAGTGAGGCTGATATCCATCAGCTTCAGTAACAGTTTTTCTTACATTCTCCATCGATAGATGCTTGTCAAACTGTAACCTTTTCAGAGCTGCAGGGAGTTGACTGTCAAAAACATTGTAAATCTTCTCACCACCAGGACGCCTGCAAAAAACAAGATAGTCACATTAAATATCCATGAACCCCATCAATCATGAGTTTCTAATGCACAGAAAGTAGAGTTGTCCAGACAATAAATATCATCAGTACAGAACACATAGCTGCTTTATTTTGCTTGTTTAAAGTATGCAGTAAACATAAACATGGCCTAAACACACTATACATAGCTACTTATGATCTGAACCAATTATTACCTTCACAAGAGATAACAACACACCTGTGTGTAACAGGTATAACAACCACCTAAAAATCTGATAAGAGAAGATGATTTTGTTCCCAATCAATGACCACTGGCTTCAAATCTCTAACATGTTTAAGTAACAGAGAAGTTGAAGATATCATAAGCACTGATATCTTCCAACCTGATCACTTAGATAAACATGTTGAGAAATGTTTTATTGTGGATCTGCTTTGCTATCACCCAATGAACAGACTAGCCAAGTTTTGATCTGAAAGAAATTACAATTGAAATTTGTATGGTTTCATCTTAGATCTTCATGAAAAGCGAAAATTATTGACAACAATGTGCACATGGAAATTCTGATAACAACTCAGACTCCAAAGAGGATGAGGAGTGAAATATCTTATTCTTGTGAAGGATACATTTTATAAATATTGAATCATTAGTCTTAAGTAATGCAGTCAAATCAAACAGAAAAGGAGAATATAATGATAAATATGATTGATACTAATAATTCTATATGTCTATGACACATACATGCCATCTAGGTGTTCCTTGTAATTTTGATCAAAAACACGGCAAATTTCCATAATTGCATACAACTTTCCCTGCAAATAATAAGCAAAAATCATAGTTTAAAACATGACTATCAATGTACTGCAAATTAGAAACAGACAATAAGATAACAAAGATAACTACAGCAATGAAGAAAGGAAGCCATGAAAAATTGACATGGCAAACCAACTAAAACTACAGATGATATAGAACAGAACTCGATATGGTTTGCCTCTTTTACTATATCTTTTACTATAAGCATTTAGTATGCCAATATCTAAGAAAATCAGCTTGTTATAAGCAATAAGATACATGTAGCATATTCATGCTGATGAAAGTTAATGATTGTAACAAGTTCACTTAAGCAAACATGATGACAACTAAGGGCAGCTAACGAGGTGGTTTCACCAAGTGAAAAACTCTTTATCTAGGAAATTTAAGAAAAAATTTGGATTACTATGCTCGATATTATTTGTCAAGCAACTGTCACTGCATTCCAGATTTTAGTGACACCTGGATCATGAAGTATAAGCCTAATTAGCCACTGAGAGGAACAATAATTTAATGAAGCCATAAAATATCCTTGTAAAAAGTAATCAAACATAGAAAACATATTTCTCCATACTCTGAGCAGTATTAGCAAGTGTAGAGTAACATTAGATGATACTTACTCCAGTATCGGCAGCAATAGGTTTCCCAAGACGGCTTAGCTCCATTTCAAGTTCAGTTATAGTTTTACTTATCAGAGATTGAATGCCCGGAATTCGGGACTTGATTACTTGTTCCAAATGCTGCAGAGAAACTTTTACTGAAGACTGCATTATACTCAACCAAACAGAAAGAGTACCATTCATGTCCTGTCACAGGACATGTAAAGGAAGAGAACATACAACTGTCATACCTTTGACATCATTTTAGCCAGATGCTCTGAACCCATCCTATTTGCGAGATGCTTGTATTCTGATGTATTTGCAAAATACTCACGCTCTCTATGTCTGGCAGCAATCATGTCGACATTCTTGTTAATGTCAGCTTGGGAACGGTTAACGACACCAATCCATGGAAACTGTAGCTTGTATGATTTTCCTTCTAATATCTATAAAAACCAACAATATTTAGTGAACAAAAACAGAAACTTGCAAAAGAATAATCAAATGGTTACTCAAGTGTGAGATGATTTTTGAAGAAGTGGAACAGAAACTACTGCTAAGTTCAAAGATATCAAAGTAGTTGTGTGATATATTTTATTGAATTTTTAGATTTATATATATATATATATATATATATATATATACACATATATATATATACATATATATATATACATATATATATATACATATATATATATATATACATATATATATATATACATATATATATAAATATATAAATATATATATTTCTAACAGCAATGGTAATGACAAACTAGTTAAATTAAAAATATAACACAGTTGATTCCAGTGTAATACACCTGATCCGTATCAGTATTATCTAAGAACAATCCAATTTTACCCAATTTCTTGGTGTATCGCCACAATTAACTGGAATCGACTAGAATGAATTGAACTCAAAATGAATTTGATCAATTCTAGCATTTTTTAAAAATCTCAAAAGATGAAAAAGGAAAAGAGGAGAAGAATAGAAGGAGAGAAAGGAGAAAGAAAAAGAAGTATAGATAGAGGAAGGATAGAAAAGACATGAAAGCGAAACAAATGAAATATTGCTAATTGAGAGAATGAAACAAACAAAATATTGCTACTATTTGTTATTTGCTTGGACTGTCGCATTTGTGATCTAGTACCATTGTTGCAATGTTTGTCATCCACCATCATGTAATACAAAGAGGAAAGGTTATAGGGAGAGGAAAAAGAATGATACAGAAGAGCCTTTAATCTGGATACTATATAAAATTGACATGACATGTGAATCAAAATTTATTCCAAATCCCATGAGTGCTCTGTTCAAATAAAATATCTTTTTTATTTGACTTTGCATCAAACTATATTTCATGTTTAGGATTTTTTGTGACATGAAATATTATAATAATATCTTCATATGACATTAGTAATATTTGCTTCCCAATAAATATATGATATTTATTATTAATGGATAATTTTTATTATTTTATCATCATATCTTTTATATTTTAGTTTTGTGTTTTTCAATAATAAGTTGGATATCCTAACAAATATGGGGTGTAGAAGAATCTTTTAGGATAAAATATTGTTATTTCCTCAAATTCTATATAATTTTCCAAACATTTTGTTTTTTAATTAATTCACTGCTCAATCCTAATCCCTAAACTCTAATCCAAATGACCCCACCAATCCTGATCATGTCATCTCTAGTGTACACCAACATTGATATTACAATTATCGCAAGATCATTAAAATGACCATTTAATCTATCGGAAGTTAACAATACATGGAGCTCCAACTATAAATGCTATTGTCAAAACTTTTTTCGTTTTGTAACTCAAACCTTGCATGAGGCAGCTGATAGAAGCATAAAATTCTCAAATCTTATGAGCATGGCCAAATACAAATTTCAGTACAAGGCAATCATATTGCCCCAAATAGAGTTTACTAGAGAAAAGATTCATATATCAGACCCAAATAATTGGGTATACATTAATCGTACATGGAAGGCCATAGCAAGCTGAAATAAGCTCAATCTAGAAGCAATTAGCTTTGAAGATTAAATACAACCAGAAATTGAAGCATGAGATACAACATCATTAACAGGATCACAACAATGACAAGAAACGAAGCACAATTTTAGTGGCTGCAAGTAGCAAGGAACTACACTGAGGCAGTTAATGTCCACATGACCAGCTTATCAACTATACTCAAACTTCAACCACAATAACATAACAGCAATGAGATTGATTTTGAGATTGTCAACCCAAAATCAAACAAGCGATGAAATCTAAATAGGGAAATAATATTCCTGCAAGCCCTGTTTCCTACATAAATGTTCTTGCAATATCTGTATTCTGTAATATGGAACTATTATGACTACATATATATTATAGGCCATTAAGACAGTTTAGATAAATACAATAAGTTCATTATCGAGCTTGCCATTTCTTGTTTTGAAAATGTAAACAACTATGTGCAACAGCACTAGAAAATTCCTCTTTTTCTTGTTATTGATGAAGTTTCTATGAGCATTAACGTCATATTCACCAACACTAACTGGGTTACTTTTGCCATTTGGCACCATGAAAGAGAAAATCTTGAGAACTCTCTGATACAAGTTTCTAGAGGTAGCACATCAACCTTTCTCATATAACTCAGATGAAGGAATAAAAAGTAAAAAGAAAAATCTAAGCTGATGTATTCTGGCTAAGGTGTATAAGCAACAAAGGAAGATGATGGCTAGCAAGACTACAAGAGTATCCAATAGAAGATACAACACCACCTTAAAAGAAAGAATTGACATTACACATAAACTGAGTATGATAACAGATAATTATTTACATAAGTAAAAAAATTGACTATCTGTTTGCTGCAAATTTTTGTACTATAGAAAAATATATAAAAACAAGAATGACACTTTTTAAAAGTGAAACCTATTGAAGAAAATCATCTTACATCAACTGCATTAGTGCCCTTGTCCATAAGATCAATTTTAGTAAGCACTCCAAAAGTCCTCTCACCTAGATTCAAAGAGAGTACATAAGAATTAGTTGCATGATGATCAAAGGTAGACAAAGAAAACAATCAACTTTTCACCTAAGTTTGACATGCTCCAAAGTGTTATGAAGCATCATATTAACTCTTGAGTGATAACTTAAAGACAATCTGTCTTCGTAAAGACATATAAGATTGATTCTTCCACAAAGTTAAAGAAGCAACATCAAAAGAAAATCATCATCAATTAACATTTTGACTGTTTGTTCAGTTTGAGTGACAAAAAAATCTGAATGGTACAAGTTAATTAGCTGATCTCCAAATTGAAAGATGTGCTTAAAGAAATTGCTACTAGCTAGAACAACTTGGATAAAAAAACCTGACCTAGTCTACACATGATACCACAAATTTGGCATATAGTGGAAAACAGGTAGTACATATCAGACATAAGAGAAGATGCAAACAGATTGGCAAATTCACAAAAGAGAATTTTGGCTATGTAATATTAACAAACAAGTTTTTCTGTAACACAATGACAGCATTTCTCTTGCCCTTTACCAGGAGGTTTCATAAGTTGAAGTAGTTGAACACTAAGAAATGAGAATGTCACTTGCCAAGCTGTTATTTATGGAGAGCAGAAACGTAAACATTGGCCTATTTTAATCTCAAAGCTCCTTAGTGAGCATGTATCTGAACAAAAAACCTGTTGTAGAAAAGAAGTACAGTTGTGGTCAAATTATACTATCGTTATAATTTACTAACAGCAGTCTGCAATGGCCGTGAATCATGTAAAGTGTAAACAACCTCTCTACCCATAGGAATAAGGCTGCATATATTGACCCTTTCCAAACACCATATTTGCAGGAGCCTCATGCATTGAGTCTGCACTTATTGCTTGGCAATGATGGTGATGGGGGCAAAGCTTAGAGTATATGATTGGCAAAGAATAAAAGACAACAAATGAAAAGAAAATTTAAGTAATAAAATAACAAAAATGTTAATGGTAAGTTGTGGATGTGGGTTGGATTGTATTCTTTATCTCTTAGCTGGAAATCAATTAACTAAATAATCAGTGAAGGTCAAGCCTTATTCATCTGATTTGATATGAATTGATTTAGAACTAGGTCTATATTGCAACTGGACCTAAGTTAGAACTACTAGTATTGGAAGGTTGAGGTTCCACTGGTTTTATCTGTTAAGCAAACAGCTGAATTGTGAATGTTGACTCTGAAAGAAAAACATATAAAAAATAATGCTAAAACATTATTTCACTTAATGATAAATTGTTGACTTAAAAAACACTTCATTCCCCACTAAGCTATCATCAAGTGCATCTAAGAAGTTGGCATTTGTATGTGGATGATTATGGGTTTATGTAAACATGATTAATACAAAATCTGGGAATAACCTACTAAGACTCATTCATTGGCTTGAGATGAGTATAGTCCTCAATGAACATATGCAGGTACATTTGAAGGATGTGTATAATTCCTCCATGTCCATATGTTACTGTCAAACCCAATGGGAACTGAGAAATGGCTGTCAATTTCAGGTATGGTTTCCTTCAATTCTAAGGCATGCATGTGAGGCTTCAGATATCACTCTTGTAGCATAATATCAGAATATCACCTCTTCCAACTGCATCCATGTAAAACTTCAGATATGGACATTGCATGAATAGTCTCTTCCAAATGCAGCAGTTATGACCTCTGGCACAGCATATCAATTTTTATTGACTTCATGTGGCTTTGATGCCAAGATGACTCTTTTACTTCCATGCTCATCATGTTGCAAAGTACTATCTTTTTGAGTGGCAAGGAACATAGTTGGGTATGCTAAGATAAAATCTTGAAGCTGAAGCAGAAGATTCACTTGTACTTAGCATACCACTAGATCAGTTGCTAATTTTTTACAAAAATTTATTTGTCTCAGTTAAGATTGGTGGCGTTCCACATCTTATAAAATATTTGGAAAACATATTATTTGTCTTCTTTATAAAAATATTGTTTTACAAATAGGGAAAGTTAAGCAAACATCAAACATGTCCAATGTGATCCAGCTGTATGGCCTGGGCAGCATCAGGTAACACCCTTAGCAAGTATATATAAACAAATGCCAAAAGGACCAAGGCCATTATTTATTTTATTTCCGATGTCTACTCGTAAGGTGTGTAAGTCACAGGCATTCAAATAAAAGATGATGTGTAACAGACACCTTATAACTCATATAAAGCATAACCATGCTAATTCATTATTCTCTTTGCTTATGCAGTATCATATGGAAAAAATCATTGTGATTATTGCATAACAATTGCAAATAAGAATTACACATCTCATCGATTGACAAGTACATCATGTCCATTATATGCTCTTTCTTTTAAAAAAAAATCAGATGAATTCAATTCAGAACAGATACCAATCAACAAACGCTGGGAGCAGACACATTTTATCAGTCAGTAGCATTGCATCAATTACCAAATAAACCTAAGTTGCAAAACATAAAATAAGATCAGAACCATCATCCAGTCAAGACTCTTAAACAAGGCATACCTACTACTTGCATTTCTTATGTTGTTTTACACAGCACTAGAAATTACAATGACAAAATTGCAAATTCAACTTCTTTTTTTATTAACTTTAATGTTAATTGAGCTTGTCCCATATCAAATTTAAACTTCCACCTAAATCAGGAAAATGGTTATACAGTTGTCAATAGGTGGCACAAGAACAAACATACAACAAAAGAACTCCATGCAAAAGCCTCCATCGTATTACCAATCAAATTTCACTTGCAAAGTCAAATTAGTCTATTGGTTACATATTCTCAGGGCATCAATATATATGTATGAATATGCATACTTGCTCAACTATCTTGGACAAACTCATAGATAGGGATCAAATGGGCTAGTCCTTTAGAAAAATCAACATAGTAAAATATTCTTTAAAAATCTGGGAAGACAATAAGAAACTACTACTTGTAATTCTTTATTTCAAAAAATATCTTAGCATAGAAGAACTGTAACTGCAATTCTGCAAAGACATACCCTTGGGGTCCACTTCACGAGAAATCTTAATTGCATCTGATGTAGCAAGGTCCTGATTGGCTGGAGAAATTGCAAGAATGATACAATTAGGCTGCGAATAAAAAAAAGATGACTCAGATTCCTTCCAAATTATCACCTAAATATAGCATGTTAAGTCATAATCTAATATGACATCCTGAACCCAATGTAACAAATGAAACTCAGTGAGGCCCAGAAATGTGCCAATGTTAGTAATCAAGAATCAGAAGAAGAAACTTAATGGCCTTATAGAAAGAGAAAATAAATATCTATTGCAACAATTTACACACTTTAACCAAAGAAATAATTACTACTAGTTATTATAAGAAAGTTGTTCTCATCAAATTTTATGACTGACATAAACATAAACTGCGCACTGGATTTTCGTGCAGATTGATAAGCATCAGATATTTTGACAAATTTTACATGGATATTACCTTTTCAATGTATGCACGGACCATATTCTCGATATCAGTTACAATGCTCTCAGGTTGACCCTCTGCAGAAGGTAAATTGGACTAATATTGCAGGGAATGGCCTTCTAAAAGAAGACAGGAAACAAAATGTATAACAAGGAAAGTGAAGTACCAACTGCCACCTTTGTAAGTCCAGGTAGATCAACAAGTGTCAAGTTTACAACTGTCCATTTAAATATATTAGCATAGAAGAGAAAAAATAAACTCTAAATTCATAGATGCTGCATATATTTTGGTTACATCATGGCTAAATTCACAAGATAGAGTACACAATAATTGAACTGCCAAAAGATATGTATGCTAATATGGTCAATACTCAATAGCCACTTCACTTTAATTCTGTCACAAGCTAAATCAGATTCTAACTTACAACACATTGAAACTGATAAAAACAGTCAACAACAAAATCCGTTTGTTGGAATGATGACCCTAATCTCACACGCATTTCCATTTAAACATAACCTATCTGCTGTTTACAAATTTAACAATCAACAGCAAAATGATGTAATTTAGCAACTTCTACACCAACATAATATCAAGTTCTTCGGCAATGGTCATGTCCAAGCATGCACAACATGACATCTTGCCATTAACTCACTATCCATCTTTTTTTTGTCAGCATCTTCATCATTCTTTTGCCCACTAAGTTTAATGATATTGACACCCCAATTAGTTGTTAATACATAACAAAATAAATGAAACTTCAGATATGTCAAAAGAAGACAGATAATAGGCATTGGCTTATTAATTTGTTTCTTGCTTCATCTAATTCAGATGTGATATAATACCTCAGTGCCCTCTTTTAACTACAACTCAGTTTCCCATTTACATGTATTGAACTATAAAACATCATACAATTTATACTCACAAAACTATAACCATAGCCTGATCTGTAGTCATTAAATATGCATACAGTTACATTTACAGGACAATGCGCAGAAACTGGGTAATTTGCTTTAACTCCCTTCCTTAAGACTCTTCTTTAAATGATGTGTGTTTTAGGCTTTTAGCCATAAGAGACATATGATGGGGTGATCATATTCCCGTAGAACTTTCATGTCAAAACCAGATGGCTCACGCCTCCTAAGTTGATAAATTATTTATGCCATATAAATCAAACAAGCTATTTTCTACCATTCAATAGTTTATTTATACAGATTCATGATGATATGGAGCTGAAGGCCAGAATCTTTTTATGGACAGAAAGTTTAACCTATACAAGATTCAAATCTAAAGAAACAGCAATATTAGTTGGATCATGAAAATCTTTTCATGCATCATAGCATATGAATATCCAGCAAATGTCCCCCACTATGGCAAAGATAAAAGTGTAAAACCATAAAAAAGGGATGTATCCAGTTTGGGGTTCCCACCAATGCAAGGTCCAGGAGGCTAAAAGTGTAAAAGTATGTATATGAATATAAATAGAAATAAATTATGAATTTATGTAATTTTACTCTGTGCTTTCAGATATCCTAAAACTATATGTACATTACTTTAAAATTTCATATAAAATTGATAAGTTATCAAACCTCATTATCTTACCATTAGGAGAAAATATACTTAGATGAATCGGAACGGAGGATATTTGCTTTGTACGGCCAGTCTCTCTATCAGTTTCATCTTCGATCTCCTTCCTAACTTGAGCTGCATCATGAATATCATATTAGCAGAGTAGAATAATAAGAATCATAAAACAGATAAATGATTGATTGGATGCACAACCAGCCAATGGCTTCAACATAGGTATAGAAAAGATCAAAAGAACAGAACATGAACTTTGGATTATGATATGGGAATACATATAGATAAGGTTCTGGAGAATAATAATCTAGCCAGGGTATTGGCAAAAGCTTAAATACATTAAAAAGCATTTATTCATAAATGTTTTTTTTTCATTTGAGATATAAAATACCAGGTAAACAAATCAAAACTAACAAGAAATTAAAATAGACTATATACCAGACCAAATTAAAATCTAGCATGCATATCAAGGCATAACAACAACCCTATTACCCATTAGTGCATTATTTTCATTCAAAGTCTCCAATATATTTTAATGGCACATTCCAGTGTCATGCTAAATGACAAAAGACATCATTCCACCACATACGCCTATTTAAATTGAATTTTTTAATCCAAGCAAAACACATCTTAATTGCAAGTCTCTTCACCTTTTGAAGAATTCCACACAGATCTTAAGAACTATAGGTCATATAACATATTACTCTAAAATGAAAGTGAAATCAATATATTTATATTTACCTTATATCTTTTCATCCTTTAAAGAATTCCACATTGCCCTAAGAGGTAAGAACCATGATCATGTAACATATTACTCTAAAAAAAAGATAAATCAACAAATTTCTAGTTATCTGGAAGTATTTGGACATCACAATGATGAATGTGTAAAAAGAAAAGAAAAACAATTTAGTTAGTGTATTATCTATAATATGTTGAGTCCATACATGCTTATGCAGCTGACCTCTCCTTTCATATGATAAAAACTTTAGATGAAACTGTTTTCGGGAGCTAAACAAAGTATATAGTATGAGCTTTCGAGTCGAGTTCAGTTCCGCTCCTAACGTTGTCAGTTGTGCTTGACATTCTCTTCCGGTCCCTAAAGCTCTCGCACAAACAAGGTAGTCGAAAACTGGACTTGTTCCGGCAAGTTACATTTCGGTTTCAACTTTCAAGTGCTAAGGCGAGTTATGAAGTTTGAGTGGAATCTATAAGATCTGAAGCTTAGGATAGAATTGATTCTCAAAGTGCCAAGAATGGCAATAATTTGTAAGTTTTATCAATTAAAATAAAGTTTTACAAATATAATGAATAATTAAGAGAGGCTTTCATCTGCAACTGAGGGATCTCAAAGACGATATTTTAAGAAAAAAGCCTAGTAAGTTAAATTTTCCTACACACGAATTACCAAAGTCGGTGAACTTCTTCTTGGGAAGGTGCATAAACTCTGCATACTCTCTCCCTTCATCAATTTTATGAAGTTGAAGCACGAGGGGGCGGCGAGTAACAATTCCTGCAAAATTATATAGCCTAAATAAAACGAAACATAAATTAGAATAAGCAAGAAGGTGCTTAATACATGATTTGGGCCTTGAAAATCACCTGAACCCCTTGGCAAGAAATCCTTGCCAACTATGCTTTCCAGTACTGACGACTTACCTGAGCTCTTTAGAAAATAAACAATCATGAGACCAGATATCACATGAGACATTGTAGCAAGAAATCTGGAACAAATAGAGAATACAAAGCTAAAAATCTTAATTGATCAACAAGTGCTGTAATCCTTGACAGAAGAATAATCCATTTATGGAACGGGCACATCAACCATCAAACAACTAGGATGAAAAATCTTAAAGGCGAAAAGTTTGTTCTCAAATTCCAGAACACGTCTTCAAAGATACAAGACTCCAATCCAAATACAAATAGCCTAAGCCCGCAGGACAGAGGAAGAAGACCACATCAACAACGACAATGAATGGCAAGGGGAGGCAGAGAAATCAAGAAGCCGAATACCTGCCCGCCGACGACGGCAATTGCAGGCAGGGAGTCCCACAACGTCGGCAAGGCGCTCTCCTCCCCATGATCTCCGAGGGCGGTGCAAGCCCTCTGGATATTGTTCACCAAAGAAATCAAATTCTCCATGTCCCCCGTCGACCGGACGTGGATCGAAAGAGATCAATCGCTTTCCCTAAGACGGGATCGCTTCTCGCGATTGTATTCCGCGACAGAAGGCAACGGAGAAGGAAGCGCCGGAGAGAGGCGATTTGAAGCGCGCCTCCGCCATTCGAGCGCCAAATCGAATGGTGTCGATCGGGGAACGGGTCTCTTTTGAAGCGGTCCACGGGAGGTGGGACGATCTGGACCGTCGGATGAGCCGGTGGGCTTCTTGCTCGCTTTATGATTCGTGTCACCATGGACGTGGCATCTGCCGTTGGATTCGGATCGGACAGTCTACGTCGAGTCCTGTTTGCGTTCCTCGTCTGTTCTCGGAAACGGGACGATCTGGACCGTCGGCTCGATCGGTAGTTTCTTGCATACTTTAGGATTCACTCACCGTCATCATCGACGGTCCGTCGTACAACGAAAGTTTTAGCCGCTTGATTTGGATCGAATGGTCTGTGATGATTCAAAATAACTTTCGGAAAAAGAATAGCATCATAACATTATATGTGTGCTGAAATATTCAATCTCTTTCCTCTCTTTTCTCGCAGTGTTGCACATCTAAGCATAGTAATTTTCTATCATTAGTGTCTTCAACATTGGCTTGCATCCACCAATCAACAAGCCATCTCAGTTAAAAGCCTCCCATCCCCCTTCCCTCCTCTTTCGCATCTCCTCCGGTCACCTTGGCTCTCCTTCCTATGGCTGACCAAGGAATGGGGGGCCGCTGCTTCTTCTTCTTCCTCCTACTCTCCATTCCTCGGGCCTCGCAGCAGCACCGTCTCCACCACCACCACCACCGCGCCATAAGGTTGCTGGCGCCGCACCCCGCCATTGGCCCGCTGGCGCCGCCCCCCGCCATTAGCCCCCTGGCGCCGCCCCCCGCAGCCACAGCACCAAGCGGCGAGGGACAGGACCCCGACACGGCCCATGAGTTCCTGTCCGCTCACAACCAGGTGCGCGCCACCATCGGCGAGCCGCCCTTCGTGTGGGACGAGGCGCTGGCCGAGTACGCGCGCCGCTGGTCGGACCTCCGGCGGAGCGACTGCGCCATGGAGCACTCACAGGGCCCGTACGGGGAGAACCTTTTCTGGGGATCGGGGCAGGACTGGAAGGCGACGGACGCCGTCGAGAGCTGGGCGGCGGAGCGCGACAACTATAACTCGTCCGACAACTCGTGTGCGCCGGAGAAGATGTGCGGCCACTTCACCCAGATCGTGTGGAACAGCACCTCCCGCGTGGGCTGCGCCAGGGTGGAGTGCATCGCCGGCGCCGGAGTCATCATCGTCTGCGACTACGACCCACCGGGCAACTGGGTCGACGAGAGGCCCTTCAACGTAAACACTTAAGGAAGCGAGGATGACGATACAAGCTTTGGAGCGGCCGAGCCTCCGGTTGCATGCGATTGCATGGGAATATTCTCCACGTTCTTCCATTTTTGCATGGTTTTAGCGTGGCAAGATGACGTGAGATCGTCTCGACGAGTTGAGATCGTTTGCTATGTAATCCTGCCACTGCCCGCATTTTAATCCCTTCCATTGATGCTACAAAGATTCATTCCCACAAAAATAGGAGCCAATTAGCAGCGTCACAAGGTGAACTGTTGTCACACACACTCGCATGTTATACAGCGTCACCATTAGCAGGGTAATATTTTCTACAATTTTGCTAACTAGCAATTTGTGCCATGTGTTATACCTGTTAATAAAAGTAAATATTAATTTGAAGATTGGTTTTCTTGATGGATGCTATAATAAGTGAAATTTGTCTCTTCGGAGACATATAATTGAAATCAGCATTTGGTAGTGCGCTAAGTTGACTCGATTATGGCCCATCGAAATTATCTAAAATCGATTTGGGAGCTAATTACATATTACCCCTTTAATTTTTAATTTTTTTTATATTTTTAAATTTTTTATTAAAATTTGTATTATTATAAAATAAACCATTTAATTATATTTATCCTAATATCATTGATTTACCAACAAAAGATATAACACGTGACAATATATATATAAGAATAGTATAAAATGATGAGAAAAATATAATTTTTAATAATTTGTTTTTTTAGTCAATTGTTATGACAACAGTGGATAATGATGTTACTAGAGGGCACAAATAGTTGTGATCGTGGTCGATGAAAATTTATTGTTTAATAAAAATAATATAATTATGTTCTTGGAGACTGACCAAGTAAAGTCTTGGAGGTGGAGTTGAGAGATTTTTGTAGTTTTTTGTGAAAAGAGAAAAAAGAAGATGAGAGCAAGCAATAGCATGATGCGAGGCAAAGGGAGAGAAAGAATAGGATAAGGACAATGGTTGTGTCAACACTGATGCAGAGTAGCATTGTTCTACTCTACACCTACGTTAATGTCGCTCGACTTTTACGTCGATGACAATATACATGTAGAGCGATATAAAACATAAGTCATAGATACTAATGCTTTGTATCTATGCCTAATGCAACCATCATCCTTGTTTACTTCTTTATCTTTTTTTATCTTAACTTTCATCATCGCTCTTTCTCCTCTGATATTACTATGCATTTGTATCAGTAAGATGCAAGTCCTTTTGCCTCACCTCCCATTGACGTAGTTATATAATGATAACGATATAGATGCTTCATCAAGAATATTAAAATTAATTTTTTACTCATTTATTTTTATATTATTTTTATATGTGTTATTATGTGTCGTATTTTTTTCTCATAAAACCGATGAAATTATATAAAAAATTTAATATAAAGTTTTTAAATCTAGAGCAGCTAAGCACACGGTGGCATCCATCAATCGGACGGTCAACATATGGGCTCACTCAATTAGGGTTCGAGTATAAATCAGCCCGACCGAGACGGAGGGAGGGGCGACTCTCTCGCCGCCCCGTCAGGGTTCCTGTGGAGCGAAGACCAGATCCCCCGTTCCCGCCAGGATGGTACGCTCGTTGATGCCATTGGCTCTCCTCTGTGATCTTTGCTTCTTCTTGTTACCTCGCCGTTGTTATGTTTGCTTGCGGTTCGACCTTAGAGGAGTTCGATCCATTAGGGTGTTCTAACTAGACAGTCTTCGAGAATAGATGAATGGTGCGGAAGCGGCCGGATATTGCTGCAATGAACATTAATTTTGGAGTGTGAAGAAGACAAGTGCGTGAGTCGGGGATTTTGGTCTTATGTTTTGGTAGGAAGCGATGAGGTTTCTTTAGAAGTTGATCGTATCGAGGGGATCGCATATTGAGATGCTAAAGGGCTCGGGAATGTTTGGTCGTGGTAAAAGATGAACATCGCGAGTTAATGCAACATTTGCGATATGAGTGTTTGAAAAAGAGATTTGGATGTGGGGAAATATTCCTTTTTCCCCGGTTGAATGAAATAAAAACGTATTATTATCTTGGTGCTTTTTTGGTAAATACAATAAATGATGATTCTGTATTGTTATATGCTGACGAGAATAGGGAATGGTAGATGTTCCAAGCCATTTCGGACAATGCTTTTCTCCAGAAAGGCTGCTTTTGCAAGAGGTTGTATATCCTATAATAGTTTATTTGAAAACTGCATGAGGAATGCTAGGTGTCTAAAAAAACTGTATGATATCAAATATTCTAACATGTTTCCCAATTATTTATTTCTCTAGATACTATGTGTTTGAAGTGACATGTTTAGTGATCTCTTTCGATATTGAGATGTAGGAGTTTTTCCTTGGACTTTCATCTCTTTAATGGCAGTGATTAAAAAGCGCTCGGCGCTCGCCTAAGTTCGGGCGAGGCGAGGCCCAGCGCCCGCTTCACTTCCAGCGGCGGCTTCAATGAGGGCGTCGCTGGCGCGCGCCGAGCCCAAGGGTCGGGCGCTTCGGGTGAGCGCCCGGGTTAGATCGGGCGATCAAACCATCGCGATTGGTCTCTACTACTGTTGCCGCTCGTCACTCCGTTGCTTGTTGTCGTCGCGCGCTCCGCTCAGTGCATTGCCGCCGCCGATTCCCTCTCCAATCGCGTTGTTGTCACATTTTCGCCGCTGCCGTCGATCTCATCTCTCGCCAATGGTGCCGTCGCTCGTCGTGCCGTTGTCCGCCGTCGCTCGCCGCTCGTCGCTTATGCCATCGCTCAAATCATTTGCCGCTGCCGCTGCCGCCGCTCGTCGCCCTCAGCAACGTCCGAGATGTCAACGGGCGACGTGGCTCCCGAGGCGATGTCGCTCGAAAAGTTTTAAAAAAAAATTCTTATTAAAAAATGAGCCTTGGGGACGTCGCCCAAGGCTTCGGCAACGTCGCCCGAGCCTTCGGCAACATCGCCCGAGCCTTCGGCGACGTCGCTCGAGTCTTAAAAAAACTAAAAAAATAATTTTTTATTAAAAAATTGATTTTTTTATTTTAAAAATAAAAAATTCCGTTCATACCGGGTGGTACAGGTCGGTATTACCGAAGTATTAACAATATACCGTTAATACCGAAGTATTAACAATATATTGTTAACAGTATACTGATAGCAAATTTTTTTATTTATTAAATTAATAATATATTATTTTAATTTTAATACTACTAATTTTTTAATTTAATAATATATTTTTATTTAAATAATTATATTTTTAATTATATTATATATTTTTATATTTTAGCGTCTCACTTCGCTCGGGCTAGCGCCTAGCGCCTCGAGCGATTTTAAACCTTGGCGCCTTTTGACGCCTAGCGCTTTTTAAATCACTGTTTAATGGTGAAACAGATATAACATAGGAATGTAAGACCGATTTAACTGGTATCTTTCTTGATCTTTCTATGACAGGTGTATTCACCATATATGATTTCCTGTATGTTCACATTGATCTGCCCTAGAGTAGCAGGAACTCAGTGCTGGGAGTTTTTCTGGTGTGGTCTCGTACCAGTGCCTTGCTAGGACTGCATTGTTAACACTAATTATTTGAAAATTGTTTTGGCCTTTTGCCTGATGTTTGTGTTTGTTCCACTCGAATACAGACGAAACGCACCAAGAAGGCTGGAATTGTTGGCAAATATGGTATGTTATTCTCAAGCCATCCTTACCTTTTATTCTTTTGCTATTTAAGATTTTTAACAGTTGCAAGCATCATCTGGCTTCAGGTACCAGATATGGTGCTAGTTTGCGCAAGCAAATAAAGAAAATGGAAGTGTCTCAGCATGCAAAGTATTTCTGCGAGTTCTGTGGAAAGGTGCAACTTTTATATAAATGAGTGGTTGATGATATGCTGAGTTTATTTTTGCATGGTGTACAAACTAGGTACTAAGAGGGATTCAGTCTCTTCCCTTGAAATGCATGGTTGAAAATCATATGTGCGTAATTTTTGTTCATTTGCTTGCAAACCAATTCAGCATGTCATGTCCTGCAATTTTGACTTGTCACAAGTTTGTTTTATCCTTTAGTAATGTATAGCATTTGAATTTTATTTGTTTCAATCTTAGTTATTGATGTGGTTTGTGTCATCGTAGTTTTTAGATGGTCCCATATGATTTATTTATTGCTATCCTTAGCTTGCCCAAGATACGGACCTCCCCTTGTGGATTGAAGATTTCTGTGCACCTAATCCTTTTAGGATAAACTTGTCAAGTCATGGCCTTTATGAAGAAACATAGTTTGTAGTTTATCATGGCGAGCTGGATTCTTTGTGGATCATTTCAGTCGGTTCATTTCTTGGTGGTCTATTTTTCTTTTTTGCATTTCTTCGCTATGAATCTGTACCTCTTGCTAACCAACATGTCTTTATCTTCTTTCTGCTGCTGTAGTATGCTGTGAAAAGAAAAGCAGTTGGGATTTGGGGATGCAAAGATTGCGGTAAGGTCAAGGCTGGTGGTGCGTATACCTTGAAGTAAGTGTTGCATTTTTGTATCTGCAGCTGTTGTATCTGCCCGTTTGTTCTTTTATAACTTTGACCTCATGATATCTATCGGTAGCACTGCTAGTGCTGTGACTGTGAGGAGCACCATTCGTCGGTTGAGGGAACAAACGGAAGGGTGATGCACAGCAGGTGATGGGACAATTTTGGTAGAAAGGTGGTTTCGCTATCAGTAACTTAGTGTTTGATTACAACGACATTTGGTACGTTAACCAGTGTTCCTGAGACTTTGGATTGTCAGGCTTCTTTCGTTGATTTTAGTAGTTATTTAACTTTGAGAGGTCGATCTATGCATTCTTGTGCCATTATGCTGCTTATGAATTCATCCTTGGAAGTTTCTTGCATATTTTCTTGGCGCTTGCCGGAGTAGCATTTGGATTATTTGAGTTGGTGAGTGGGTTGATTTTTAATATCTAGTTAGCACACGATGAGATTTTGAACTCTTAATTGTAGAGCTTGTTTAATTCTATGATACGGTCTACTTGTCAACATTGTAACATCTCAACAACAATAATAATAAATTAATTATTTGAGGAAGATTATATGAATCTTTTATCGTGATTATGATCTGTAAAAGTCATGTATGGTAAGTTATGCGATGAGTGAACATATATATTAACATCATCCTTTTGTCAAAGCACTCACATGACAACACTCCCATATGAAGTGTATTAGTTGGTGTTATCATTCAGAGACACTCAATTTGAAACGGCTATATGAATTAAACTTGACACTCTCAATTCACCTATATATATATATATATATATATATATATATATATAAACCAACCTGTGGCAGAATTGAATGCTTATGAAACTTCTTCAAGCAGAACTTGCAATGCATTATCAAATAAACAGTACTCTCAGGCCAATGCCAACAAGAAACTCTATTAGCAAAGTTGATACTCTTCACATGTTTCTTACATAAATCCAAAGATCTAACAATAAATTGTCTTTGATCTCAATCTCAGAACATCAAGCAGCTGAAGCAGCAGGGATGTACCAACCATGGTGGATCTCCACAGCTTTCTTTCTCCTTGCGAGCTTAGACTTCCTTCGCGCCCCGGTGTTCCCATGCAAAGTGCCTACTTGGACAGCTTTGTCGATTGCCGAGTATGCATCCGCTATAAGTTTTTCGATCGGAAGAATTTCTTCCGCCTGTGCTTCACTTTTCTTTCTGAGTACGTCAAGGGCTTCAAGGACCTAGGTCAGAAAACAAAGTTTTCAGATAAATGACAATTGCTTGTGTCACACTGTAAGAAAATTGAAAGAAATCAAATGAGGTAGTCTCCACTTTTTTTTAGAACAAATATGAGATAGAGACTAGATCACAGCATGACAATACCAAAGCAAAACATGTAAATACAAGTCCAATGCACTTTCTGCAAAAACCTGATCTATCACTTTTTCTCTCATGATATAACTCCTACTTGAATGGTGGTGTTCCACCAGACGAGCCCATTTGTTTCCCAGTGTTTTCGGTACTTGCTTACCAAGAAAACAGGGGAAGAAGTAAAAGAAGCCATATCAAAATTTTCCCAGTCCTTTCCCATTTTGTACCTTTACAAGGGAAAACAAGCATTGAAACCAAGAGAAAGGTAAATTAGGCATTTTATGCATTAAAGATGATCAAACATGAAAAGAGTGGTTATAATGAGAAAAAAAAACACATAAGTTTGTCTGTGCACTCATAAAAGCATTAGATACATGAGATGTTACAACAGGAATAAATTTTAATCCTTCAATTGAACTAAAATATGTTAAAAGGTGAAATAAGCTAAGAGAGTTCGAAAAAGAACTTAGAGGCGGAAAAATTGCCATCCCAGTCTTGTGCTGGAACTCATCCGGTAATCGCCCAAAATATAATCCTTTGCACCAGAAACTAGACAAAGTAGAAGAGCATCGAAAGGAGTAACCAAAAAGTGAAGCTTAGACCTAAAGAAAGGAAGATGTGTCGTCTACCAAGGTTCGCCGTACCGAGTTGTACCGCTCGGTATGAGCGACATGTACCGTTCCGTGAACCGGTATGTAGATCGCCCTCCACCAAGCGATACCCATTACGTGATCCCGTATCGGGGCGATACGGGGTTTGTATCAGTCGATAATAGTTAGATTTTGATTGTTACCGATCAAGGGCTCAAATTGCCCTATTTCGGTCAATTTGACCGTTTGAACAATAGGAAAGGGTTTTTAAACCCTTTCATCTACCATAGTCATCCGCCTAGTATGCAAAGACAAAGACAAAGGGGAAGACAATAGTATCAACTACATCATTGAAAAGAATTGAGTCGGATGATGAGACACTTTCTCAATTACATTCAGCCCACTCGGTCTAGAGACATATTTTAGTTCACAACAATCATACTACGACCATCACCACATCGATGCATCAGTGACATACGATGTATCAGTATACTATGTCGTGGGATCATTTCAGAATTAGATCCGATAAACATATCAAATTGATATATAGATATATAGGATCGAGGACCTCGATCCATCGCCCGTGGAGTCCCATCGTTCTTTTTGGTGGTAAAATCAAGTATATCCATCGATTGATTACATAATTCATTTAAATCTTAAAGTTTAAATTATTTAAATCTAACAACCCAAATCATTTCTTTAAAGATAATTCAATACTAACAGAAGGAAGGTTCAGAACGTACCACAAAGTTGCTCCACAAAGCCTAAAAAAAAATCACTATTCTTTCTTAATATAGATTATTTTTGCTAAAATTATATCAAATTTATATTCATTTCCAATTTAAAAACACTTATCTAACTTTTTTTTTTTTTCAATTTTTAATAATTTTTAGAGTTTTTTTTGGATAATTTTACTATACCGTTAGCACGCTCAGGCATATCGACATACGATATGTTGATATGACTCGGTACATATCATACCAATGGTCGGTTGGTATAGCGATATGAACCCGTAAGACGAACCTTATCATCCATCATGGAAGATGGCTGAGTAAAGGGGATTTAAAAAGATCTTTGGACCAACCCTTGACTACCACATGACGGCATGCAAGCATGTTATGTGGTTTGCATGCTAACCACATTAGCAACAACACGAGGGAAGCAACCAATCACCATGATAAGCGTGCACAAATACATGCAACGACATACCATAGGTCATGTGCACAGTGCACAAGACGCAAGCAACCCAGCCAACAGATATGAGGGCAATATAAGGGCATTTTGGTGATTTTATTTTATTTTATTTTATTTAAAAAAAATCTAATAATCCCAACAAAACATAAAATCACCTTAAAATAAATAAAAATGACAAAATAAAAGTTGTGTGTGTCTTCTAAAGAACGTAACCTCATTTAACAAAGTGGGCATCCATTTAAAATAAACATAGTGAATAGTCTCGCACTATGTTCCTTTAATCCAGAGTAAATTCTTAGAGGATGTACGTATCTTGCTCATTCATGAGAAATCAAAGGATCGTGTCAATCGTCAACCGTGATTGTCTACAAATTCTTAGATTCTCTCATATAGGAGAGCTACTAGCAGGGACATTGGAAAAAACTATAATATGCTGATCATAAAAATTAAGAATCAACATATGCTGATCATACACACACTCTCCTTTCAGGACTCATGAGATTACACCACTAAATCACGCACCAGGTTATCGATGATATCAATTCAATCATGTAAACTCAAAAGTCAACCGATTGGTGACAGAATGGTAGTATTTTGTGTTTGTTTGTTACTCTGATAAACAAGCATAAAGTCTTTTGTCGGGAGATGTAATCTACCTACGATAATTGTTGCCACAAGGAATAGACATAGTAAAGATATGCAACTCATCCTAGTTTATGGTGGCAGTGTAAACTCTTTAAGCTATCTTCAATAACTGATGCTTCCATGCTTTTTTATATACTAACTGTTACAACAACAACAAAGTGATTTTTATTTTTTATTTAAATTTTATGAGAGCAGCAGGTGTCAGAACAAAATACAGCACCAAAATATTGTAGTTGTGCTTAAAAACAGATTTTGAACTCAATAATCCACAACTCCATTACTTATGAGGTGTGTTAAAAAGATCAAGAAAATACAAATGGTAAGGAATTGTCCAAATAATCAATGTTAAGGATACTTTTCTTCTCTTTTTTTTTTTTTCTTCCCTACACCCGAGCTTTTAAGTAGCTGAAATTGAACAATCTAAAGCAGGTTTAGAGCTAGCTTTGGACAATGACAAAAAAAAAATCTAAGACACCAATTGATAACTCATCACTGCATAAATTTCAAAGTAAGACTAGCTACTGCTTCCTAAGCTGATTACTCTGAGAAAGAGTGATCATCTAACCCCTATCAATGGCATAAACTTGATGAGCAGGATATGCTCAGACAGGCAGTCAAGCAAAAAGTGACCAGAAAAAAAAAAGAAAGAAAAGAAACAAAATCTCGATGGATTATCCTCTAATCTAAGTATGCGTATGCCAAGAACAAGCTGCAATATGTTGTGTTCAAGCGCCGAAGCTGAGACATAGGACGGCAATTGGCAAAGGATTACTCCGACGCAATCACCAAAGAGATTGCGAGCAAAATGACCAAGACAGAGAAGGCGAAGGAAGGAATGAAATAGGAAGCCATCGCTAAACATAAAGAAAAATAACGCAGTCGGGAATTCCTAATCATCGAAAAGGAACCAAGTATAATTAAAAATCTTTCGTGCAACGCAAAGCAATGGAAACCATCCAAAATTTTGCCTAAATCAGTCGGAGGAAAACCTTCTTCATCCGAGTCCTGATCTCGGACTTGCGAGCCTTGTTGTAGATGCGGCGCTTCTCGGCCTGCCGAGCCCTCTTTTCTGCAGAGTCGTACTTCTTCGGCGCGGCCTCGCACACCACCGCGGGCCTCCGCAGCGGAGGCGCCCGGGGCTTCTCCACCGCGCTCAGAAAACCGACCCCTTTCGAGAAGAATCCCCAGTTAGACCCAAATCGAACAAGAAGAGAGCACCGTCTCGAGATAAGAAGAGTAGGAGCAGCTTTACCTTCCGGGAAGGCAGTGAGGGAGAGACTGGAGGCGAAGGCGAGGGATGTGGCGGCGGGAGGCCGGCGGAGAGCGAACCCGGCTCTTCTGCCGCTTGCGTTGCTGAGGGAAGAGGAGGGGGAGAAGGGTTTGGATTTGCAAGGGAGAGTGAGGCACGAAGCAGCAGCTGCCGCCATGGTGTTCGTTCTTTTGCCCCCCTTAAACTTTTCTCCGATGTCTCCTCTTTATCTTATCCTTCTCGAGTCGCGAGTAGGGGCTGCAGTTGGTATCGACAAATCACAGCCGTCTGATATAGTGATCAGAGCCTAAGCGCTCGATCGGACAGTCGTGCCTGACCCCCTACCCATGACCAACTGCGGTCGTCAAGATTGGAGTAGCAGAAGCTCATCAATTTGTGAAGTTATAAATATAGATTATCCAACACGATTTTCATCAATCGTCGATATGTCCGAGTGGTTAAGGAGACAGACTCGAAATCTGTTGGGCTTTGCCTGCGCAGGTTCGAATCCTGCTGTCGACGAATTTCTCTTTTTTTTTTTCTTGTATTAATCATCGCGTATTGTACGACCTATTTAGGTTTCTTCATCTCACCAATGTTTGGGAGGATGGGATTGGGAAGGAAGGCTTAATTCTCCAGGTTTTGAGTCGTAAAGCCTAAATGGTTTTCACCTACTGCAGCACGTCAAGGACTATTAAGGGGGCAATTTCGAGGTTAATTTTGCAGACATTAGTCCAGTTGTAGTTGCATAGTACGTTTGGTTTCCATTGGTTGGAACGCAAGTATAGCTGTCGGACATCAAGGAATGACCTTATAAAACTAGACCAAACTATTAAAAGTTTTTTTTTTTACATTGATTAGCATTAGAAGGTAGGATTAGAAGGAGCCAAGCTAATATGGAATTGCTGAGAATTGGGTGTCACCTTGTTTTGAAATGAATCATTACCTTAACTAATTTATTTCTCATGTCAAAAATTGTAATGCTTCAAAATCAACACAAGATGAGCTATTGCCTAGTACATAATTGTTAGTTTGATGAGAGGTCTCTGGATCTATGGCGGTTAAATTAAGCAACTAATATGGCCAACATAACACAGAGTTTGTAGCCCAAGACCGAACAAGAATCAAGAGAATCACACAGCAACAAGTATGAGACAGACTTGACATCATTAGCAAGTAAACCATAAATGTAGGAATTGTTTGATGGACAAGAAGCCACAACAAGCTTGTGAACAACAATTCAGCTATGATGAATTACACCAAGAATTGAACCTCGGAATGATATGATTATATAACGAAATCTCACTGGGCACAAAACAGCAGCAAAAGAATACTAATGCATCAAATTGCAATTCATGGCACAGAAATTCTTGACACCATTTTTCCACCAATGACAAATTGAAGGTCTACTAGGCCTTCAAGCATCGAGAGAATTTACATTGATCTTCTAATCATGGAAGCAGGTCTTTTGTCTTCAATAAAACTCTACTAATACACAAACAAAACAACATAACTTGGTTTTATTTTCCCTCATAATATACAACAAAGCATTTTGTAGGATCCAAGTTCCCTATCTGTGTTGAGTATGTGTACACAGCTCTAAAGCAAATACAATGAATAGACCACCAACAATTAAAATAAAAAAAAAAGAAACCTTCGGGGCAGACCAAAATTATGGATTTGTAACATGGCCTTTGCATCATTCATCAGACCAAGAATTTCTTGTACATATCTAAGTTGCACCAGCTGATAAAGTCACCGTTTGGATCTGTTTGGAACATGGACACAACTTTCAGTCTTTGAATTCTATAATAAGATATCACCAAAAAAACCCAGATTTACCCTGTTCACAAGCAAATCGACTTGTTCTCGGTACATTTCCTTCAGGTCGATGATATCAGCTCGTAGTTCCTCCAACTGCAAAAGATACAGGATAGTTTATTTTTCTTATGGAAAAAAGCAACCTAATTTAACCAAGGAAATAGAAACCTCATTTGTTGTATTTTATCAGTCTGCTAATTATTTTTTCATATCATTTTCCATAAACTGTTATTTTTTTTGTTAATCTAGACTAAAAGAATCACCAAAGACAGGTGTCCTGTGTCCTGGCTAATCTAGGTTGATCTTGGCTGATATCTGTAGAATCAGCCTGATTTTAGTCATCCCCGCTTCAAACATCCTGTCTTCTTCCAGATCCACGTGGCCCTGGGATGCCTGTTAATTCTGAGTGATATTTTGCTTATTCTGACAGAACCTGTCCACCCAGTTGTGTCCAGCCAATCCAGATCAGTGTTGCTCTAACCGTGACAATTGGACTATCTGAAAGATTTGTTCTGTCAATGTGATTTGGTCCATTAGGTTACTTAGTCCAATGTTGAGTTTAAACTCCTACCCTCACCGCAATCCCTCGGACCTTGTTCGCATTAACGGCATTAAAAATATTCAGTATTTTCTTCCACCAAAAGTTCCCATTGCTTTGAAGACTCTCATGTGATTCCAATCTGAACGGATTGGTGTCATCTCAAAACCACTAGGTTAGTAAGTGAATTTCCTTTTAAACAGCATCAAGGAATTTACAGTTTCTTTGAAGAAGTCTGATACGGAGCTTTTGACATAGAATATTTTGAGGCTTAAATTTGACTCAGCAAAAGAGGACTCAGAAGAGAGCATTGGTTTTGTACAAGAAAATGACATTTTAACAAAATAATTATATTTTAAAGTTTGTAATGCATTGACTAAATTTAATCTATTAATTCCAACTGCATATTCCAGATGAAGAATGACAAAAAAGGAAACGAATAAGATAATAGAAAGAAATCAAGCTAGATGGATGGTGCATGGATCTATTGGAAGGCATTCTGAAATATGAAAGGTTGAGAATGTACACAGTAAAAATCAAGCAAAAAATTGTAATTAAAGTTGATTGATCCACAATGCCAGAAATGCTATTTTGTGAAAAACAATATTCAAATAGCACGAGTTAATATGAGTACCTCTTCATCATGTTCACCCATAAGTTCCAGTGCTGTAGAGTGTCTTTGCCTTAGGGCTTCTAGCTCTGCTCGTAATCCAGGTAAAACTCCTGCTTCTGCTCGCAGCTTTTCGCACTGCTTATGACAACATTCCAGCACTGTTGTCAAGAATCATACAGTAGGAATCCAATTCTTTAAAAAGGAAAACAGAACTGTGAGGGAGTTAACCTGCTCTGTCATTTTGACTAGTTCCTCAGCAAGAGAATTACGAACAGATTCCAATGAAGCCTACAAGGAACAAAAAGTCTGAAATTCAAAATTTTAAAATCAACCAGAAAGGAAGTGATTTAAACACAGAAAATATGCAGGCTCTACCAAGACAGGAGGAACTTGAAAAGATGTATAATGTAAAAGGAATAATAAACTAAAAGTCCACATATCCATATTCTGGATATGCAGAAGAAAGAATTGGAAAGAATAAACAACAACAAGTGTAGCACAATCTACAACAATGGAAAAGAAAGGAGAAATTACGGGATGAGTAGTTCAAAGTTCAAACATTAATTGAATAGCACAACTATGCACTTGTTGGCCATTGACTGTGTTTCAGCCTGATCTTACACTCTAATCCTTGCAGGATCAGCCCAGAAGATATTTAGATTTTCATATAGTGGATTCACACAAGTTTCTGTTACTCATTCCATCATCGTCATCTTCACCCCTTCATTCATACTTTGCTAATGCAGATGAAGGGTCACTGGATGTTTCCCTACTGGCACAACTGTACATCCCATTACAATCTCCCAGCCCCATAAATGCATCTAATTTAAATTTGTAACAAGAAGTGAACAGAGAAGATATTATCAGAATAAAAATTCATGCTAAAGATAATTATTGATCAGCTGCTAAAGTTTCAACTATTAACCAACACACGAGGGATGCAAAATGGCAACTTTTTCAGTTTAACTGTATAGACATAGAAGCTTCATTCTTGACAGGAGGAATGCTTTGCATTAGCAAAGTAACCTATTGATGGTTAACTATGACCTGGATTAGAATATTTTCTAAAAGATCCTAAACAATCCATGAGAAAACTACTATAATTCTGTTTACAGATTAAGATGATAAAAGATTTTGGCAAGTGCAACCACAACAAATAAAATTTTCCATACCAAGCGTGACATGTATGATGCGAGTTCACCATCCTTTTGACGTAGTGCTACTTCATATGCACTTTGTGTCATGCTCTTCCAAAAATATGGAGAAATGTTTCCTTCTGCAGATGGTCTCCTCTCCAATGGAAAGCTATCGGACAAGTCCAAAGATGTATGCAAGAAAATGCTTTCGTCCATGCTACTCAAACTCCCAGCACTTGAAAGCTTCCTAATGGGTAGATTTTCTGCAAAGCACGAAAGGAACAAAGACAATGTGAACCCATAGAATTAAAGAAGAAGCCTTCTATTACAGTAGAGAGACTTAATGGAAACAATATAAAACAATTTTCCCAAAGAAAAAAAGTTCAGTAAGTATACTGGTTTGATCTTGATTTGCAACTGGAGGAGTTTCACGAGAAATTGTTTTTTCCAATTCTGTTTTGGCAGTTCTTAGCCTTTCAAGCTCCTGACATAGCCAAAATTGAAAATGTTGAGTTGATCTCACTGGTTAATCTGTCAATCAAGCTTATAGGTGTAATGGCATTGCCAATGAGTACTCTACCAACAGTCTTTTGGAAAGTATGGACACTTTATATATACAACCATGAAATGATATGAATGAGGTAACACATTATATGCTTTGGGAACAATAGTGACTCTTTGAAAAAAAAGCAATTAGAAGCACTACAAACATACATTATGCTTGAGAAACATTTAATGTCTCACTCCATTAAAGAATCTACCACCATCATGTACAATAATGTAAAAAATATCAATCAAGAAATAACATAACCATGAAAAACAATCAAAACATAAATGAAAAAAAAGAAGATATTTAAGATATTAGAAGAGATAAGATGAAGATGATCCATGATCACTCATAATGGCCCCTGTCCCATGCTATAGGCAAGAGTACCAACTATACATATTCTAGAACTTACAAACTTTTTACCAGAAAATAACCAGAAAGTTCTCCAAAACATACCCAAGATGTCGAATACAGATCCAAGACATACACTACAATTATCAGGGTCCAAACATTTAATGTATTAAAAAATCATACAAGCAAGTATCATTGCTTGTAGTTGGTCAATATCATGACAATCACTAGCAGACACAATATATATTGTGTAACCTTTTGAGTGCTTCGAAAGAAAGAACAAATCCAACAGTCTCAATGCAATATTTCAGTAAAGAGACATGCATCCTAAGTAACTAACACAGTTTTAGGCAATACTAGCCATGTGAAAATACATTTGACATATAATAATTTAAATGAATCATTTATGTTGATTTTCAAATTAATTGAAATTTATTTAATTGGACAATGAAACAAATGTATAACAAAAAGCCAAGTCACCTTTTCCAGAAGTTCTCTATGAGCCACTTCATCTTGCAACTCCTTTTTGTGTTCACTCCTAATCTCCTTGATTTCATCTTCAAGCTGCTTGGCCCGGCCCTCTTGAGTGGCAGCTTCCTCCATTGCTGCTAGATATTCTTGTCTGCTTTCAGATGCTCTCTGCCTTTCCTTTTCAAGCGATCTGCTCAGTTGTGTTTGTTCTGCTCTGATACATGAAATCTGAATATTCCACCATTAAAAAAATCATGACTTGTATATATTGCTTGAAAAGGAAAGAAGAGTGATTGCAAATGATTATATACTGTAAAATGATAAATTCAGCAAACCTGAGTTTCAAGGACAGTAATTCGAGATAGACTTTGTGATATCCGCTCATTCAGGGCTCGCTCTTTTTCCTCTGCAGCAGCTGCTTTGGCTTCTGCCTCCTGTCAATTAAAATCAGTAAATGTTAGAAACCTTTGTCACTTAGTGTCTACCAAACAACCAATTTTTCTGGGTTTAGGAAACCAATGATGGGGTGTCACTCAGAAACTAACAAATGTCTCAAAGACCTTGATATAGGTACTGTTATAAATTGTTCAAATTAAAAAAAAAAGGTTTTCTTTTGAAAAGAGTTATTTGAAAAGGTGATTTTCTTTGTAGTTATTTTGGTAGTTATTTTTCAAAGGTTGTGTCTTTTGTGAAAATATCTATAAATAGGTATGTAAGAGTAAATTTTGAAGAACAACTTTTTTTGAGATTCTTCATTCTTTCTTGATAACTCTCCAAGTGATTGAATTAGACATTCTCCAATTCCTCTTTGAAGATTTTTTATTGTTTGCTCAATATAGATCTTCTAAAGGCTTGTCATATCCACTAAAACTATTTGCATCAAACCCATAGCAATCTTGTTGAAAAGAGGGTGCAAATATCGTTTTTAGGAAAGTGTTTATACACATTTCAAGCCTAAATATATTTCCTACAGTGTTCTTGATCTTGTGTCTGTTATTGGTTTCAATCCCCTTATTTTGTTGTGTTTTCCTACAGGTACATCTACTTGAATGGTCACAAGTCTACTGAGAGGAGTTGGACTTGTAAGAAATTTTACATAGCCACCTCATTGGATGTTTTTTATTAGGTTTTTGCATTGTTTTTAAAACTTGTTATTTCAGAGCCAATTTGTGGCATTCTTATTATCTGATATTCTTCTGCTCATCAATCGAGGAGGACTAATCTGAGAACTTTTACAATTAAAAGCAAATTTTAATGCATGTATTATAAGTCATAAAGAGTCAAGAGATTAGCAATATTTTTTTAAGGACAACCAGCAGGCAAGGGCAGTTTAGAACTCTTTCTACACCAGCCCAGGCTTCCGCTCTTCTAGTGGCTGTCTCCTGTTCAAATTGAAATTAACAAACATTAGTAAATTGACTACATAAAAATAAACCCTGGACAGTAAGCATTTTCTATAATATGCCAATCATGCAATAGAAAGTCACCACAATGGCAAGCAAGCAAAAGTATATAACCTGCATTGCTTCAATTTGCCTCAGCAGTGGCTGAGTTGACTTCGGGATCAAAAACTTTGTGTGATCAACTCAGTAATTTGTTAACTCACTTGCCTGGAGATCAGCCAAAGTAAATGTAACCGTCAGATCAAAATCCCAACTAAAAGAGCACAAGTAACTGCATGGAAATTTAATGAAGAGGAGAACATACTTGATGAACAACATGGCATAATTCATGAATGTTTTTGAAAGATCCTCTATATAGAAAGAAAAATAGAACTTATCTAGAGTATTTCTTCTATGTTCTAGAAACTCTTATAATTTGTGTGTAATGGAATTTGATCAATTAATATTATGGAAAGGGATAACCTAACATTGGTTATTTTAAAGAAAATGTCTTGCATATTGCAAGAAAAATCAAAAGCCTATCAAATATGAAAATCAATCAGGCAATCAAAATACAATTGAGTTATCTACAATTAACAAGTACCTGTTGCTCTGTTCTAGTCAGACTCTTTACCTTGTAGAAGGAACTATTGAGAGAGTCTTAAAAACAATTCCTCTTGTTTTACAAGTGGAAGATGATCCTAAAAGCGTTTAAAGAAGCTATGGCCTTCAACTCCTCACTTGCTGACCATTTACCTTCCGTCTCTAAACCTATTGGTTGTAAATGGGTATTTACCTAAAAAGTATCATGCAGATGGTACTCTCAAACATTCAAAGCATTAGTTGCTAAAAGATTTCAAGACAAAAGGAAGGAATAGATTATTTTGTCTGAACCAACATAGTTTCACGTTCAACTGCTTCCCTCAGAAAGATTTAAAACGATCTCTCAACTTGGAGACCAACTCTGGCTTCAGTGTTGTAAGATAGCCCGTGCAATTCTTTCTCTGCCATTAATAAATGTGATTATCTTAAAACTTGTGAATGCTTCAGCCTCCTTGGCTGTCATTAAGTGCTGTAAATGGTATAAAAAAAGTCCTTCTAAAGAAGCAGCAAGTTCTGCTTGATTTCTTTCTATGGTTTCATCTGATTTAGCATCACTTTTGATCTTTAGTTTATGGAAATTGCTGTTCTTGTCTAAATCTTTAATACTTTCTACCTTTGTTCACCTCAACCTAAGATATATAAATTAATTAGTTAGAAGAAAAAACAAATAGTGTGGAATAAATTAATCTTAAAACTCTGTGATGGGAAGAACTTATGGAAAGACAGCTCTAATGAGCAACAAGATGAAAGGTGTTTTTGTGGCTGTTTTCACATGCACATTATTTTAGCCATGAATTGAGAAATTAATCAAAGTGGGAACAATACAGGAATAGAATTAGTAGCAGCTTTGAGCATATAAATGGATTTTGGAAAAGAGTAAGATGACACCAAGAAATGAGTAATGAAGAGTTCAAAGAGATTTCATCGTTGAGTAAAAATCTATTTACAAAGATTAACTATGGAAGGTAGAAATTCTATTGAAATTATACTCATATGAGTCTTAGACATAATGTGCATAAACATTGAAGTTGTAAGAATCAAAATGGATTTTTCATTATGAAATAAAATTTCTGGAGTGGTTCAAGACTTTATAATATTTTATTAGAGATGTTAAAGCCGAGGGTTGAAGTTTTCAAGTTATGACAGTGACAAAGATACTATATAAAATTTAGAAGTGGTGTCGCTTCGATTGAGAGTTGGAGTTTTCTCATAAAAGTTCATGAACTTGGATTACAAATATTGAGTAAGAATTTATGAGGAATACGAGAATATAGTATTTATGTGTGTGGTATCACCGGTGTTGTCATTAGGAATAACAAATTTAATGCTTTTATGCTATTTGGAATTTCGACTTCACTTTGTGATGCTTACACTAAGGTAATATTCAAATCGAAAAATATATTACTTTATTCATAAATACTATTTAATCACTTGGAGAATTTTTTTTTAATTTGAACAAGTGAGGGATTGTTATAAATTGTCAAATTAAAAAAAAAGGTTTTCTTTTGAAAAGAGTTATTTGAAAATGTGGTTTTCTTTGTAGTTATTTTGGTAGTTATTTTTCAAAGGTTGTGTCTTTTGTGAAAATATCTATAAATAGGTATGTAAGAGTAAATTTTGAAGAACAACTATTTTTTTGAGATTCTTCTTTCTTTCTTGATAACTCTCCAAGTGATTGAATTAGACATTCTCCGATTCCTCTCTGAAGATTTTTTATTGTTTGCTCAATACAGATCTTCTAAAGGCTTGTCATATCCACTAAAACTATTTGCATCAAACCCATAGCAATCTTGTTGAGAAGAGAGTTGGACTTGTAAGAAATTTTACATAGCCACCTCATTGGATTTTTTTATTAGGTTTTTGCATTGTTCTTAAAACTTGTTATTTCAGGGCCAATTTGTGGCATTCTTATTATCTGATATTCTTCTACTCCAATCCTAATCTACACAATTCTTTTAATGCATGTATTATAAGTCATAAAAAGTCAAGAGATTAGCAATATTTTAAGGACTACCAGCAGGCGGGAGTTTAGAACTCTTTCTACACCAGCCCAGGCTTCCGCTCTTCTAGTGGCTGTCTCCTGTTCAAATTGAAATTAACAAACATTAGTAAATTGACTACATAAAAATAAACCCTGGACAGTAAGCATTTTCTATAATATGCCAATCATGCAATAGAAAGTCACCACAATGGCAAGCAAGCAAAAGTATATAACCTGCATTGCTTCAATTTGCCTCAGCAGTGGCTGAGTTGACTCGGGAACTTGTGTGATCAACTCAGTGTAGCGCAACTCACTTGCCTGGAGATCAGCCAAAGTAAAATGTAACCGTCAGATCCGAAAATCCCAACTATTAAGAGCACAAGTAACTGCATGGATTTAATGAAGAATAACATACTTGATACCGTTTTTGAAGATCCTCTATATCCCTTCGCAGTATTTCTTCTCTAGAAACTGCCTGTGTAATGGTTGATCAATTAATATTGGGAAGAAAGAAAATCAGAAAAAATCAAAAGCCTATATATGAAAATAAATCAGGCAATCAAAATAAATTGAGTTATCTACAATTAACAAGTACCTGTTGCTCTGTTCTAGTCAGACTCTGCCTCAACTCCTCAAGTGTCTGAACCAACATAGTTTCACGTTCAACTGCTTCCCTCAGACGACTCTCAACTTCAACTCTGGCTTCAGTGTTAGCCCGTGCCTCTGCCAATGCTTCAGCCTCCTTGGCTTCATTAAGTGCTTTGGTATAAAATTCCTTCTGAGCAGCAAGTTCTGCTTGATTTCTTTCTATGGTTTCCTGCAGCAACTTTTCAGTCGCTGCCTTGTCTCTTTTAATACTTTCTACCTTTGTCACCTCAACCTAAGATATATAAATTAATTAGTTAGGAACTAATAGTGTGGCATTAACCAAGGAAGAACTTAAAAGACAGCTCTAAGCAACTTTTTGTGGCTGTTTTCACATGCACTTTTCGAACAATACAGGAATATATTAGTAGCAGCTTTGAGCTTTTTTTGAAGTAAGATGACACCCAATTAAGAGAGATTTCATAGTAAAAAATCTATTTACAAAGATTAACAAAAACACGCATAATTTTTTCATTTTCAGATAGCCAATTTTCAGAAAACAGTCGTCAACAAATA
Organism: Musa beccarii; assembly: GCA_024322285.1. Lineage (NCBI taxonomy): Eukaryota > Viridiplantae > Streptophyta > Magnoliopsida > Zingiberales > Musaceae > Musa > Musa beccarii. The sequence continues at coordinate 12,420,837 of CM044399.1, forward strand.
TGAGGGATAGTTATATCCGACAAATAGAAGTTACTAAATGAAATCTATAGAAAAATCATAAAGGACAACCCTAATGCAAAAGGTTTCGGCTAATAAGAAGTGTGAAAAAGGGTCAACCTATGTGGCCATACCTTTATAAGCAAATAGGTTATTTCCATAACTCAAATATTAGTCATCCAGATTGCAAAGAATCAACTTCACCAATTGTGCCAAGGCTCTTCACTAAAAAAGTTTGTTTTCCCTTTAAGATAAACAAGAGACAGGCAACAAGTGGAAGGCAAGAATGAGGAGAAGGGAATGGACTGATATCAGTAGTATATATTTTATCGGTGTTAAGTAACTTAAGATGCAATCCTAAAGTATATATTACGAAATCACCGGGCACCCGGGCGCTTGCCTAGGTACCCAGGCGAGGCGAGACGAGGCCCGAGCACCCGCCTACTGGCCTGGGAAGGCGACTTCACTCAAGTGCAGCCCAAGTGCTAGGTGGGCCAGGCACTCGTCTAGTTCAACTCAGGCCAAGTCGAGCCTGAGTTAAGCCAAAACAGTACTATTTTGTTCGATTAAACTAGTTATCTGACATAGAAATCCCCCTTTCCCAATGCATTTCTGCACGATGACAGCAACAACGGCGGCGTCTTGTTCTAGGGGCAGCAGTGGTTTCTTCCTCCGACAGCAACGACGGCTTCTTCCCCTCCCTCCTCCCTCCGCCCGTTAACCATAGCCTCCCGTCTCCCCCCCCGCGCCCACAACCCAACCCCCTCTTGCTCTTCCCAATCGCTCTTCCCTCTTCCCTATTGCCCGTTGCCTATTTCCACATTCACCACAGCCTTCTTCCCTGTTCACCACTGCCTTCTTTGATGTTTATCAATTTTTATGGTTATGTTTCAATTTTTAAATAAATCAAAGTTGATTATTCTTGTCTAAGTTTGCCTGACAAACTCTAGATTCTTGTCTAGGGTCATATAAAAGTTCACATGGCAGGAGCCTATAGTTGACTCTGTCACTCATATGCTCATCAATAATATAAATTTGTGTTCCATGTCACATTCTTATTCATGTAAAGCACCATTGTTGAAAGTAAAAAAGATGTATTATTACCATACTTTTACAGAGCACACGAGTGCTAAATATATGACAAATTGTTGGCAATGATGACAACCTTAGCTTCACTCCCTAGGCTCAAGAATGAATGTCCATGCTTCAATATGGTATTGTCTTCAAAGTTCAAATCAAACTCAAGCTTGTGAAGATATACAAGGAAATATAAGGGCTATGACTAAGATACAGTTTTTGTTGGAGTCTATACCAATACATGTCATTGCCACCTTCACATTTTTGACAATTTTTTAACAAGTTCTCTTTATCAACTCAGTTAAAATGTCAATGTTTCTTGACAGCAGATGAATGAAAAGGTGCCTGAGGACATGTCATGAAATTTCACATGTTCAAAAGGGCATTTGAGAGCAGCAGGAGCCAGTTTGCAAAGAGTTGAAAGTACATGTGGTATTCATACACCTTTTCCTTTTTTGTGAAAATACCACTTCCCTTAGGTGCCAATTGAAAGTTGGGATATTACCTTGTAGCTACAAATTTTTAGTTGATGGGCGTATAGACCTTATGAATATCACCCAAAATGAAATAACAAGAAAAAGAATTGAAAAGTACGATGGACCTACTTAAAGAACAAGACAAAAAGATAGATGTCCAAAAGTTGCTACTCATATCTAAGGTTACAAATAAGAAAGCAAACCATGTAGAGACTATATATGAACCTCTGCTACATGTCAAATTCTCTACCATATGTATCATCTGACATCTGGCATGCATGATATACAAAGATACCCCAACGAATGATCCAGAAACCAACACCCAAGGTTTCAAATACCATTCGGTATTTACCAGTCCAACAAAGGATTGGAATTGGCCAGATGGGCTGGTATTGATAAATATTATTATTTTATCATTGTTACAGTTGGTACCAGGTGGTATAAGTCCAAATACTGCTTGGGTAGACTGGCATATACATGGGCCAGTAGATTACTGAAACTGGCACGGAACTGATATTTAAAACCTTGCTAACACCCTTGCAAATTATTAAGACATTTACTTAATTCTAGTGCCAAAAATTTATCATGGTATTTGAAAAATGGGTAATAGATGAAACAGTAAGTCATGATAGCATAAATCTATAACTGGCAGCAGAAGCTGAGATATGTAAACGGAGAAAGATGAAATAGTTATTATCAGGGGCTGGTGAACCACAAAAGACCTATATATTTTGGTGCAACTATTACTTAAAAAAAGACCTCTATATTTCTTTAGGCAAAAAATGGTGATTTCCAACTATTGGATGTGGTGAATACGACAATTACATTTTCAATCACGTCTAATATATGTTTATCATAGTATTCACAAAAAGGAATATTTTTGGCCTTGTTTTAAATTACTATACAAAATTTTGGTTTTAAAGACTTTACCAATTTATCAAATTACCTGAAGCTTTGAGTTCAGTCTTTGCTTTTCTTCTTCAAGCTCCCGCATCTGGCATCAAAAAGAGAGCACAAGAAAATCACAAAAATATTTCTTGAAAACATGAAGAGTAAAAATTAGCATGATATGACAAAATCAATTTATCTGAGACCATGCCTGTGCCCTTAGTTTCCTGATAGTTGCTTCCTGAGCAGCCTGCTTTTTTGATAACTCTTCACCTGTTTCAAAAGTTAAAATAAGGCATGGAAACATTCAGTACATATATATGCAGAATGCAGAATTAAAGGCTACAAAATGACTAGATGAGTACATTCAACATATCCAAAGTACAATGCAGAAAGAATTTTACAGATATATAATTGGAATTAACGATGGCTCAACTACGGACACGCAAGACCAGCTGCATGAAAATTATGAAAAGAAACCTTCAAAAAGATTAATAATGCAGTTTGCTACGTATAAAAGCCTTCAATCATATTAATGTCTATCTTGGAAATTATTGGAAATCAAAATAACTAAATTTTTATTAGAGTGACATTATATTTAATGCACAGATAACAACCATGTCAAGAAAGAGTAACTATAGTAGACTACGGCGTACCAATAAATGATACCAAATATAAGTTTTAACAACATTATCAGCTCTAGTAAATATAAGTAAAACTTTCCAAGTTTTTTGTTTGAAAGCATATTCCCAAATATATCTCTTACAGAATCTATTCTCTGTTCATCAAATTTTCACATATTTTGGATGTTTCTTTCATTTCCTATATTGGTTGGGAAAAAAGGAAAAAATAAATTATCACACTTTTGTCTGTTCATATAATAGTGCCAATGCCGGTACCATGTCTGGATGAAAATGATGGAGGCTTCTATTATAGGTTTTGTTCATATTGGGCAAAATGCCCATGCATATAATTGTTCTTTTATTATTTTTTTAGTGTATTTTGGTTTTTTGATAAATAAAAATAAATCATTTGCTCCCTCTAAGTGTGTGTTACCCAAACCCTCCGTCTAACCACCCCTCTATTATTCTCTCCTCTTTGCCCATTGCTCTCACTATCATTCTTTTTTGTCTCTTTCATCACCACTCTTTCATTTTTTTTCATCCCCATCCCATTTGTAGCTGCTCATTTTCATAATCATTTTTTACTTCTTTTATGACCTCACATTCTGTACTACTAATCAATTTTCTTTTTGTAATTCTACTGTTGGAGTTTGGATTTATATCTTTTGGTTATCAAATTTCTGAATCAATTCTACAGTAAAGAGACATTACACAGCCATATTTTTATTGTATTTTAATATGTATAGTATTTTTAAATATAATAAATAAGTGTATTTTGTTTTTTAAATACCTATATCAAACATGTGGTCTGATTGCTCAATCCACTAGTCCAACCAGTGGCTTGAGATTTGAGAAAGTTCATGTCCAAACTGAGTCTAAGAATCATTTTACCTGTTTTATGAGCATGGTTCTTAACTGTTTTCATTAGGGATTAAGTCATCATCCTGAGTGATGCAAATTACATTCACTACACATATTTCTCAAAGTGCTGAGTGTAGGATAAGAGGTCATCTTGAAGCATCCATCATATGGGCACTCAAATGTGATGAAAAATAACTAAGAATGTTAGTCCAAGACCAAGAAACTAGATTAGCAATTTGAATATAGGAACACTTCAGGAAAAGATTAGAATTAGTAATGCAATGATTAGAATAAGAATTAACATAATTTGTTTATAGGAGACTAAACAGTTAGAAAAAAATAAGAAAAATAGATAATCCTAGATATAAAATTTGGTATACTAGAAAAGTTACATATAGAAAAGGTATTGTATTGTTTTAGATAAGGATCTTAAGACAATGCTGCATACTTGGAGGTGGTCCAATCAATTATACAAAGATGAGGAAGGAACGGTGGATTTAGAAGAGTGCATGAGGACCTTGGATATGAGGAAAGGAATGAAGGGAATCTTATAATTTTAGACCTCATAATTATTAATAATTTAATACTAAAATTAAGAAAAGAGATGAAAGTAGTCACCATTATAGACAGATAAATGTATCTTTTAACTAGAAAGGAAGATAGAATTATATATAAGGTTGTAAAGTTGTCTCGTGAAAGAATCACAAATTAATATAAGTTGATGGTATTAAATATAAAAATAATTAGCAAAAAAATATAAGAGGAAAATGGCTAGAAACTTTACTATAACTTGATGGTGGAATTCCAAAGACAACAATATAAGAGGTTTATATAAATAAATGGAGGAAGAAGAGGTTTGGAACTTGAACAGGAACAAAATTATATTAGTACTCAAAAGTCAAAACCATGTTCTTAACAACTAATGCATAAATATCACAGTTAAAAAAAAATTCAGAACAAATTAAGATGGGATTTATTGCAAGGCTTCTGAATTGCAGAGAAAAAAAGCAAGAAGATTTAGCTATGACGTACCTTCAGCCATAACTTGACTGATTATCTCATCTTTTTCTTTCAAAAGAGCAGTTGCATCGTTTTTTTTGGTTTGTTCTCTCCTTAATGTATCCCTTTCTCTAGTGAGTGCATAAACCTGCAAAAATTTTAATCATCATTATGCCATCAAATTTTGTTGCATGCCATAGAATCGGATTTGTCTTTTAGGCAAAGGAAAACTCCATCTTAGTTCATGAATATGGTGAAATAAGTAAAGGAAAAAAGAAGACATCATTTAAAGATCTAAAAATAGACCCTGACAAAATCATCAAAAGAACCCGATGGATGAAAAACTTTTTCGCAAGAAACCACTGGATAGCACCCTAACAAGGTCTCTCTAGGATCACAGCTGACTTCTTAGAACAATCACCAAAATGCCAGAATAGAAAAGGCCATCTGGCAGGATACCATATATCTTCTTTTAATATTGATTTTCATCCCTTTAAACTTTAAACCAAACCTGACTGAGGAAAATAGGAGGCTCAGAGGAAAAGGCATGAAAAAACAATTCTTTTCAAATAAAGGCACAGTGTAAAGTTAATCAGTATATTGATTATTTTTTTAATAAAAACTATCTGAAAAGGATCAGAAACAAGAATCAGATTCTAGATTGGAAATAAATTAGCAAATAGAGTCAAGATGGAAATCCAAATATGATTCAAGCTTAATAATAAAAGTCACCAAGTAAGAGAAAAAGGAATTCAATCCATCAGATTCAGTTATTTGAAAGTCATACCACAGAACCACCACCACGTAATAAAAGTAAAAACAAGTTGAATAAATAGCACCCATATGTGTATGAATTAGGGTCGTAATCTACAAAGAGCCATGCCATGCATTTTCGAGATTGCACTGTGTATGACCAGATGCAGAATTACTCCTTTCACATTGAATGCATACTAATTAGTTAATATAACAGTTCAAAACTTATAGACCATAATACCAAGCCTTACCAATTATTTGAGCCAATATTTACAGCGAGTTATATCAACATGACTTGTTGTTTCTTCACATTCATGCTTCCTCATCTTATCTTTTCATTCTCTAATTGTTCCCACTATTCTAATACCCCAACTTACTTCTTTCATCTTTGTGAATGTGATTAAACCATTTTAATTAGATTACTCGGTTATAACTGTCTCATGCAATGATTTAATTGCCCCTTGATCATTGTGCATCAACCGGTTATATGTATCCGCAAGGTAGACAGCATTCAGTGACAATGACAGTTTTTCGTCAAACATATCTGACTAATTTGTTAAAGTCAGAAAGACTAGAGGCTAGAGCAATATATATTTTAACAAACCATTCTGTTCTAGTGGAAATTATTAATATAAATGAAAGCAGAATCAAAAGAGATAACATTCAGAATCAAACAGTAATATCAGCTCAAATGCCTCAATCCAAAAGATGCAAAAGAAAATAAAGGCAAGATTGTCAAAAGGTGGAACTTGCCAACTCAGCAAATAATAAAAGCCAAAAGTAATAATACCCAATTCAACTCGAATATATTATTTATTAAAGTTTTAAAATGTGAGAAAATATGATCTTGTGCTATGAAAAACAAAAAACGTAATAGTTATCTGTACCTTTCTTTCAAGAGATGACACCTTTTGGTGGTATTCCTCTCGTAATGCATCTATTTCGGCTTCTGATGATTTCCTCTACAGTTAAATAATAAACAATTCGGAATCAAATGATAAAGCATTTTTTACAAAGCAAGCAATGATATTATGATAATAGTCTTGAAAACATATAAAGATAATACTCAGTAAACCATGAGAAAGTAATAAAACTCAGCGAGGGCTTCCAGGCCACCAGAATATTATCAGGTGATATGCCAATCAGTATCCAAGGTATGGTAAGCCATTTTTTGGCCTCAGTTGATCAGAACAAGGGTCTGTTGACCAATGTGATGAATCTTGGCACACCCTCATGCTACAGCAAAGCAATCGTTAATCATTAGATCCTCATTGAAAATCTGAACTGTCATATATTCCTCATATGAAATAATTAATCTTCCATTTAAAGACAAATTAAATTGCTTCGGTCACATAGTCCACCACACTTGGCAGAGTAACTTACCTCAATCTACCTCAATCGATTATAGTCTATGTATTGAATTTATCGAGTAGCAGTTCATTATGTTTGGTACCATTAGTGGTAAAAGGGACTATATTCTCAATATACAGAAAAGATAAATCTAGTATGTTCAGGACTCAGAACTACCCATTATAAGAGTGCTTCAGTGATTTGGTCAACAATTATGAAATGTAATGAATAATAGTAGATACATGAAAATAATTTAGATCTAATAGACTATTAGCATTGCTATCAATAAAGCTCAATTTTGTGAAAAGATTCATGCAGCGACAACAGAAGAAACATATATCTCACCAAACTGAATGAAACAAATAAGGGTGATATGCATTAATTGCCTGGTGAACAAAATCAATAAAGTAAACCTTTTGTGCTAATAGATGATAGATAGTATACCAACACAGCAAATAATGTACCATAAATTGATTGACTTAAACCAACATATCCACCTAATATTACTCATACAAGTATATCCAGGAAAGGAAAATAACTTTGACAGTGGCTTTAACTGTGCTAGTTTTAGTCTTGTCATTAAGCTTGGATATACAAACACACCTAATCATATTAAATACGAACAGAACCTATATAATTCAGACATGGAATTGCACTTCTATAAGAAAGCACCACAGGGGGAGGGGGAAATTCTTGGAAGTTGCATGTAAGCATCAACTTTTGCATGCATAGGTAAATTCTCAAAGCAATATATGAAAGACTAGAACAGAACAAAAGCATGATGTCCTTAATATTATGAGAATCATATCATGTCTTTTAATTATATTGATAAAGCTATAACCATAAACCAAGAGTAACAACTTATTGTAGGCATCTTTTGGTGAAAATATGTTAGTTTCAATTGAAAAAAAAGGAGAAGATAAGCAGCTAGGTCCATCCCTACCTTCAGATCCTCAATAATAGACTTCAACCGTTCGTTCTCATTTATCAATTTAGCAATTTCATCAGCTTTAGCCTGCAAAAGCATGAGAACACAAATATCACTATGCAATGAATAGAGGAAAAAGCTATTATTTGTTTACTACAACATTGATTGATCAAAAAGTGTTAGAGATCAGTTGCAAAATGCACCAGAGCTAGATTTCCTGATTATCCAAGACATTGCTAAGAAAATTTCATAGAAAATAACAGTATGTTACAGGATGTAGGAACAGCATGTCCCGAAAACAAGCTTGGTTGCATTGCATTCTTAGATTTTACTTCCTTTTCTTTTGGCTTGTCCATGGACATCACAAGTCCCTGTGCTACAGGTATATGACAAAAAATAAAAAGTAGCTGGCTTTGTTGATCCTTGAATTCACTCCATTCATAGAAGCATCAAAGCAAGTAGCAACCACTTGTAGTTTCTTTAAAGATATTGTATAACCTGGGTGAACACAGTTCCAGTCACATAATCAGCCTCTCTCTTCAAGGGGTAAAAATACATACATTTACCCTGTGAAGCACAGACATGCCGATTTGGGTGGCGTATCCATGTCGGATACATGTCGGACAAGGGTACGTCACTGATACAGTCAGATACGTGTCCAGCACATGTCTTTGTTTGTTTATTTATTTTAGTTTTCGGACACACGCGCCAGAATAACTCTCTCGTTCCTCACCGTTTCCAAATCCTTCCTCATGTGATGCGCGTGTGGGCCAGCAATACCAAGGCAACAGCTTTATGCAAATGACAAAGAAACTAGTGCAGTGGGGTCTTCAATGGAAGAGGGCCTACATGAGGCTCAGCTGATGGTTGAAGGCAAGTGGTGGTTTGCCCAAGACAGCATGGCCTCCTGTGTCGATGAAGCATGAGAATTCATGATTTGCTATATTGGTCTCAAGAAAAGATGGGAATAGTAGTGTCTCATGTATGGTAGTACTATAATATCACATACCTATATTTATTGATGGTAAATTTATTACTTTATTAACTTTTATTCTGATTAACTTGTATTGTTAATTGACCGTGTAACAAGAATAAAATAAATTGCATGGACATATGTTAGAAATTTATTAAAAAATATTAAACATACTGTGGAATTAAACTACTTGTATTATAAGCTATAATTTGGTGCAAAACTCACGTGGAAATATTTTTTTGTTGAATCATTGTTTGGTAGATTAACAACAATGACTTGTATGAATTATAATTTTATATACTGCAAAAATTACTTGTATTTAATATATAATTATATAATTCAAACAGTGTATGTTCTGTCTTTATTCAGATGAATCTTTGTTGTTTCTGACAAATTTAACTATATTACAGTTGTATTATCTAAGTACATTTAAACTTTTATGATAATATATATTTGTTCACATTGCTGAGTCTGTAAAATTTAAGTATAAATACTATAAAACTCATGTTAATCAAATATTATATATAATATATATTAAAAAAATAGACGTGTCCTTGTCATGTCTGTGTCCTAATTTTTTTGAACATGACGTGCTGCCGTGTCCGTGTCATGTCATGTCCGTGTTCGTGCTTCTTAGCCTTTACCCTCCCCAAACAAAGCAATAGAAAAAGCTTCATGCATGAGGCCTCGATTCCAAAGAAGGAACAACCACTTATTTGTCTGACTATACTAATTCAATAGTGTAGCTGCTCAGGTAATGGCAGAAATTGTCACAAATAAAAGGCCCTTTCCACTTACAATTGGAACTGTCAGTATACCATTCAGTGACATCATATTGACCATAAAACAAATTCATGATTTGTTTCTGTACATCCTTTTATTTCATTTCAACAAAATCTCTGAAGTATAGCAAGCATATTCACCTTCAAATTTCAGACAATGCAGAAATGCGAGTATGAAACTATTGTCTGTGAAACTTAAAAACACAAATATATTTGTTGATATAAATTAAATGCTATGAGATCATCTCATATCTCACACTGACAGGATACAAAATAGACCACAGTTTAAAATCTTGGTTATGGGCACCTTACTATTCTTGGCCGAACAGGTACAGGTCGAACACGAACCAGCATACTAACACATGGTATGCTGAATGGTGCAAAAATGGAAGAGGAATAGGAGAAGTGGATGAGAATAAGGAGAAAGAAATAAAGAAGTACCCAACGAACTAGCAGAGGGCAGCACAAATGATAGGTGGGCGGGCTGCTGGTGGCAGGCAACACAATGAAGGTGACCGCAAGAGAGATCAAGAGAAGGGTTGCTTTAGCCTTTAACCCTGAATTAAAAAAGGAAAAAAAAGACTAAACTGCTCAACTCCAGAGGTTTACCACTTTGTAACCAACGAACAAACCGTGAACTACCAAAAAGGGGTTGTCCATGTGAGTTCACACCTGGACCAGTAAATACCGCCTGGAATGTATTGGTCTGGGCAAAATTTGAAACCTTGGAATAGGCATTGAAATGGAGGAATACCTGGTTTAATTAAAATCAGACTAATGGATGTCTACTCTTGCTGATTTAGAAAAAAAAATCTGTCTAGCTTGAACTCATGACGAAAGTCTCCAATTAGTGGACAAACCAGGACTCTATTCATAGATGAAAGACTCTAGTTTCATAGATGAAAGTATTTGGTATATATATTTATAATTATAAATAATATTTATTAAATATTATATATATAAATAGATATATATATATATATATTTTTTTCCCCGAATGATACAAGATGTCAACAAGCAGACGCCGTCGCCTCCCATCTTGAGCGACGTCGTAAAAGTAAAAAAATGATTTTTCTATTAAAAATGGAAAACGGCGTTGACCGTCGACGTCCAATAGTGTCGATCAGGCGACGTCGCTAAGCGACGTTGCACGCGGACGCTGTCGCCTTCCTTCTCGCGACGCCACGCGGAATCTAGTAAAAATTTTTTTTTATTAAAAATAAAAAAAAATTATTTTTTGATTTTGGACCGGTATGACGGCGGTACCGTGCATACCTTGGATGAAAGCATGGTCTACAATACCGAATGATACCGCCCGATACAGGCGGTACATACCGGTCCGACAAGATACCGATACGCGAACCGCCCGCTACCACTTGGTATCGTTTTATTTTAATAAAAAATTATTTTTTGATGCGGCGTTCGAGGCGCAACGCGTCGCGTGACTTCTCGGGCGGCGTTGAGGCGACGTCACCCGAGGCGTGCGACGTCGCTTTTTATTTTATTTTTTAATATGCAACATCGTCGACGCCTCAGCGACGTCGCCGATGCCTCACCTCGAGCGATGGATGTCGCCTCGGCGATGTTTTTTTAATATGCAACGTCCGTCGACGACGTCGCCCAAAATTTTTTTTTTTTTAATATGCGACGTCACCTCGACAACATAACGCCGCCTAGAGAAGAAGGAATATATATATAATTCTATATATAATATATATTTATATATATAATATTTATAATTATATATATATACCGAACGGTATATCAAAATATACCATTCAAAGATACGATCGCATCAGCATCGAAAAAGTATCGAAACTCCAGTATAGTACGAAATTTCAATCCTTGGATGAAAGACATAGCTAGTTATTTCTTGATAGTCTATAACAATTAAAACTGAAAGTCTAGTCAAATATCTATTTTTTCCTTAAAAGCATGAATTTTAAAGATGAAGAGATTGATGAAGATATTATTCATGGAGTAAAAGCTTAGGTATCTTGGATTAATTATTCAATAAGATAAAGAGATTGATGAAGATATTATTCATAAAATAAAAATATGATGATTAAAATGGTGAGGAGCATCAAAAGTCCTGTGTGATCATTAGATATATTTGAGAATAAAAGAAAATTTTTATAAAATAGTTGTTAGACTAGTAATGCTTTATGAATCTAAATATTGACAATTAAAAAATTATATATACAAAAAATTTGTGTTAATGAGATGAAATGTTGAGGTGTATGTATGGAGTTACTAGGAAATGTAATATTTTTATTTGTGAACAATTAGATATCGCTTTGATAGAGAATAAAATGAGAGAAAACCGTATAAGACAAGGTATGCAATTTCATATCGTACCGAAGTTTCGATAATTCTCTAGTACGGTACGGTATAAGCATACGTTTAGGTATCGTTGAGCGACGTCGGCGTCACATATATATAAAAAAAAAAACGGCGTCACTCGCGCGTCGCCTCGAGACGTCGATGTCGCTTGTAAAAAAAACAAAGAAAAAACGACATCGCTTCTCGGGCGCGTTGAAGTCGCATGTATCAAAACTCCCTTCTTGGAGACATCGTCGTCGAGGAGCGTCGCCTCGCTTCTCGGGCAACGTCAATGTCGCATGTAAAAAATAAAAAAATGATGGTGCTCGTTATGCGACGTCGCCTCGGGAGTCGTTGACTCCCTTCTCGGGCGACGTCGCCCGAGCCTCGACGACGTTGCCCATTAAAAAACAAAAATAATAATTTTTTTATTAAAAAATAAAAAACACAATACCAAGTGGTAGCGGGCGGTCTGCGTATCGGTATCCTGTCGGACCGGTACGTATCCCCCGGTATTTAAAATTGCATACCATGGTTTAAGATGCTATAGACATGTGCTCCGGTGACCTACAAGTAGTTTGAAGAGATGAAATTGTTACGGCTAGTGATACAAGGAGATATAGAAGAAGACCTAAAAATACGTTAATAGATACTATAAATAAAGATTTAAATAGTCTTAACTCAACTAAACATATAACTTTTACATATCTCAATGATGGCAAAAAATCCATATAGTTCACCCTAAATAATTGGGACTTATGGCTTTATTGTTGTTGTTGTTACATAAATTTTAAAGCCTGTATGCATTACATGACAATTTCCAAGTTTAAATGAGCATTTATTCTCTTGGATTTGTATAGAACTTAAACTATAATCAGTTGAAGCCTTTTTCCAATCAGTATGTGGTTTGCGATAGTACTTAAACCAAATAGAACATATTCCACTATGCAAAAAAACCCCCTCTATAATAGGAAGGAGAAGAAAAAAGGTTTTAGAGAAGGATCTTAGAAAAACTTAAAAGAGTAATTTTTGGCTTTTCAAGTGGTAGGTTTTAAATCTTGAGATGATGAATAGCATGTTGTCATGGACAAATTGTAAACAGCTTGTCAAATGTAATGCTTATGCATGTCCGTGTCTTTTCGGGTTTATTCCGGTTTTGTAAAGCATGTAAAGGGTTGGCCAAAGGCTTAACAACCCTATTTGAGTAAGTTTGGTGGTCGTTGTAGGCTTGTACTTAAAGTTTGTGTCATGTGGACACTTGTACTAGATTTCGATCTGTAGTGGACCAATTTTATACCTTTGTTGTGCAACCGTTCTGAGCTTGTGAAGTCCATGGTTAGAATTTGCATTGGCTATTATAAAGTGTTTACTGGCATGGTTGCTTGTGGATCCCGTGTGAAATGCTTTCTCTGTCCCGTCTTCTCTTTTGCAGGCCCTACGAGATCGTAGGAGGTTTCGGGGAGGCTGACTATTACGGATGGACACGCAAGGGTGCCACACGACTTAGGCAAAACCAACTAAGTTTGTGATAGTTGGTATCAGAAAGGGATAAGCAAACATAGAAACACTTAGCATGTAACCGTGGAGGACCTAGCGGGGCTGCGTAGGGGCAGCCAGCATACTTGACCGTTTAGAGGAAACGGACATGGAGTTGTAGGGGAAGAAGTCATTCAGAGAAGTGGGCATCCGAGAATGACATTCAGAGGAATGGCTAACCCTTCATGTAAGAGGCACCACGAGAATAAACAAGCGAAGAAGAATTGTGTAGCACACAAAGGTTGGGATGGCAAAGTTCGAACAGTGGCTCGATGTTGGCAACCAAATTTGATGGTGCTCAAGGTAAGCGGGGCACTTGGTAAAAGATGAGACCGTGCAAGGTGGAGTGGGTTGTTCAACGATCGAAAGAATTGTGCAAAGCTCACAGAGGTGAGGGGAGTTGCAAACTCAAGGAATTCGATACTCATACGAGGGCTTGTATGCAGACGACGGACTGTCCGTGGCCATCCCAAGTCGGCCGAAGGTCATCGCCATGGAGCATTGAAACTTTCTCTTCGGCATGAGAAGGATACGTCCGTAAGAGGCTGAAGTGTGCAGCAGGTTCAGCATGTTGCTAGACACGGAGGGGTGCAGTGGGGGCTGTATTGGCGAATAGTTGTAATCTAACAGGTGCGTTTGTGGAGGCAAAACAATGCACAGTTTATTCAGCAAGACGGAGTAGTCCAAGGGGATGGTGGTCTCCAAAACTTCCAGAGGGAAGGATGCAAAGAGAGAAGTTGCTCCAACAGAGCAGATATCCAGGAGGGAAAAGTCTCGATTCTCTAGAGGGAGAATCATGTGCAACTGACCGCACATGTTGAGGAGTACCTCAAGACAAAGTTCAACAAATCGAGTAAGCGACGAGGAGTCATCGCATGATCTCGCAAGAGGCAATGCGTTGGTAGACGCATAGTGAGATCAAGTGGGGAAGCGACCCAAGACAACACAAAATGAAGACACACTTGGAGCCGATAAGGAGATCGGACTCAACAGAGGGCTAACCCATGGAATGGTGGGCGCGAGGGCCACCATTAACTCAATGCAAATCGAGGAGCGGAGCAACTTGGGGGTAACTTGATGATGCACCCAAGCCACATGAAAGAGAGTTGGCATAGAAGATGGAACATAGAGCGAAGGCTTGAAGCTTTCCTTAGACAGAGGTCAAGGACATGAACTCTTGTAGAGGCAGAAGCAGGATCATGTCGTTCCATGGGTTCCTTATTCAAATGGAGCAGACTCATCTTGCATGGTGCTTAAGACGGAGGGAGCTTTATGACACATGCACCTTATCTCGGTGAAGCATTTGATGGAGGAACTAAGGCGACAGAGTTTGCAGATGTGAAGTTGGTGTCAGGAGGCCTTGACATGGAGCAAGAGGACGCAAAGACGGGTACTCTTGAAGAATATACTACAGTGTTGCTATTCGAGTTGCCATAAGGAAAGCGGTGCGCAGCGGAGATTGTGCTGGTAGGGGCAGAGGCCCAGGATCCAGACAATGATGCACTAATTTTAGTGAAGTCAAGGGACTTTGAGAGCTGCTAGGCAATGAACTGTCCTATAGCTATGTTTTGTCCGGGTGTGACCCGAGAGCGAGTGGACGAAGGTTGATTGCCAAAGGAGCGAATAAAATCAAAAGTGGTAGAGGCCCTGTGAAGTGTTGGCGGAAGCCACACATGGAGAGATCGCAATTCAAATTCATACCACAAGGATCAGAATGCAAAGAGATATCACCAGGAGGCGACATGGTGCAACGGATCGTGATGGAATAGTTCGAGGCAATGCGACACACACAGGATTGTCCCGTGAGGGATGAGATCATACGAAGGTATGATCGAAAGTGCTACTGGGAGCTCCACTTCGGTGAACAACACGATGGTAAGAAGGGCTATGGATTGAAGGAGGGAATGTCATGGTACCGCATAGGCGGGTCTTCCGTGCGTGCATCGAAGGTTGCATTGAATGAAAGGCTTGGGCATCGGCATATGGAGGCTATGCACTCACCGAGGGAGAAGTTCAGATGCAAGTACCAATAAATCCCATGAGGGGGACTGGATCATGCAGAGGTATAATCGGAGCGACTGAAGAGTTGGATTGCTTCAGAGCTCACATTCATTTAAGGAAGCCCGATAAGTCAGAGGACAAGGCCGAGTAAGCGAACGTTGCGACCAATGAAGCTAAAGAAAAACAGAATCGACGTAAGCCCTATAACATGATGGCGGCAGCCATGCATGAGAGTTGCAGTCTGTCTTTCTATCGACCAAGGGAAACTACTCAGATAACACATAGGTGTTAAAGCAGGTGGTTGAAAAAGTGCGAGGAAGCAATGACGAGTCTAGAGGGACTCAGCTACCCAAAAACCAAGCATCGGTCAGAATGAAGGTGGACTTAGAGGAGTGTCATGGAGCCGCAGAGGCGGATCTACTGATCGCGAAGAAAGGGATGTAGATGCGAGGCAATGGAAAGTAATGCCATGGGCATAGCAATGTCATGTAACCGCAGAGACCGGACTTCCGTGGAAACATCGATCCCTTGCTCTCATAGAGGGAGAGTGTTTGGTTGTGAGATGAGTCGTGGAGGAGGAGAATGCAGAGGCAAACTCCAAGTACCAAGACAAGGTTGAAGGGCAGAGGCCAGAGAACTTCGTAAGACTGGTGTCAAGGGGCTTCTCATCAAGATAGCCGTAAGTGAAGGACTTCGGGTCGAGACAAGAGTGCATGACTAGGAACGAAAGCAAAGACGCGTGCGATCGCACCTTTGCTACTCAGAGAAGTAAGCGACAGAAATGATGGAGAAGACAGTACTATCCCAAAGGCGACCAAAACTATCGGAGACTTGCTTTAGATTGGAGTGGAAACTTCTTGTATTCCAAAAGTTCAATAGCATTGAGAAGGTGAATCACAGTAGCTTACTCAACGCAAAGATTACAAACATTTTGAGTGCTTCGGAAGTGTGAGCTAAGAGCAGGTGAAGTCTAGTAATCGGCTCGATGCACGGAGTACAACCTCAATGAGGCGAGTGAAGTCAAGCAACCTTTGTTTTCTCAACTCTCAAGAGAATGGGCGAAACCGAGTACCTCAGTTCTCTTAGTTATCCAGTAGAAGAGCTCTGCATAGAATCAAAGACCCTTTGAAGGAACCTAACGGAAGACAACGGTTGTCAAGTC
Source organism: Musa beccarii (assembly GCA_024322285.1). Taxonomy (NCBI): domain Eukaryota; kingdom Viridiplantae; phylum Streptophyta; class Magnoliopsida; order Zingiberales; family Musaceae; genus Musa; species Musa beccarii. The sequence goes on from CM044399.1 coordinate 12,437,565, forward strand.
CTCACCAATGGTGATCAGTGCTACTGAGAGTATATTATCCACTTCATTTCCCAACAGAATGCCAATCGAAAGCGGAAGTGATGCGAACCTACTTGGACGAGACAACTAAATGGAAGAAGATTCGATGGGCAAATTTTGCGGAGGAAGGACCTGAAAACTTTAAAGTTTGCGAGGCGATGCTCGTTAAAGCTCCAACAAACATCCACCCAACTCAAGCAACAAGAGACATTTAAAGACTAGCGCATATCAAGGATGGTCTTTTCCTTCACCTGAGAAATCCACAAGGACTAGCAAGGATCAACACAACTCGACCGACCCCACACCAGAGTCAAAGTCATTGGCGAGTTGAAGCAACATGGCGGATCAACATTCGACTACTCAACAACAGCAGCGGAGTGCAGCTGGGAGCCGAGGGGCACAATGCAACAAGAGCGAAGATTAAAGATTCAGCACAAGCGAGGAGTTGCAACGTCAACAAAGGTTTCGATAAGGACATCGAAGGAATAAGTGGGGGAGAATGTCACGAACAAATTGTAAACGGCTTGTCAAATGTAATGCTTATGTATGTTCATGTCTTTTCAGGTTTGCTCCTGTTTTGTAAAGCATGTAAAGGGCTAGCCAAAGGCTTAACAGCCCTATTTGAGTGAGTTTGGTGGCCGTGTAGGCTTGTACTTAAAGTTTGTGTCATGTGGACACTTGTACTAAATTTCGGTCTATAGTGGACCAATTTTATACCTTTGTTGTGCAATCGTTCTGAGTTTGTGAAGTCCATGGTTGGAATTTGCATTGGCTATAAAGTGTTTACTGGCATGGTTGCTTGTGTATCTCGTGTGAAGCGCTTTCTCTGTCTCATCTTCTCTTTTACAGGCCCTATGGGATTGTAGGAGGTTTCGGGGAGGCTGACCATTACGGACACGCAAGAGTGCCGCATGACTTAGGCAAAACCAGCTAAGTTCGTGACAATGCGCTAAATAATAAGTTGCATGCTTGCTTAAGTTGTAATTTTAGCAGCATTTGGACTCTTACACAAGGACATGCGTAAGATTCATGGAAAACTACACCCATTTCGAACTTCTTCATAGAATATGAACATAGCTTGTTTTGGTTATAACAAGTCAATATTGAAAGATGGCAATATTAAATGTCAACAACCTTAATGTAATGAATGACACACAGAATTTAAGAAAGTAGAATAGTACTTGCCATAAACTAAATTACATGAAGTACCTGGGCTTGCCTAGCAGCACCTTGTAATGCAGCTTCCATCATTTTCATTTCCTGTTTCACCTTCTCTACTTCAACAATAGGATCCATTGAATTTGATTTATTATTTGATGCACCAATAGAAGATTTGTCATCCTCAGCTTCAACATTCATTGCTTTGGAGCTCACTTCCATAGACTTAGGAGATACATCAGTATCATGTGTAACTGATTCAGAAGATGTTACTTGATGCTGTTCGGTACTGATTGGATTCAGATCACTATGATCAGATAGTTCATTGGCATGATCATATTTCATTACACTAACAGGTATTTCAACTGAAGTGTCTATCTCAAGGCCTTCTTGGACACTAACTACAATATTAGACTGCATAGGAGATCCTTCATCAACAATCTGCACAGCTTCTGTCTCATTTTTGACATTGCTTCCCTGTAAATCACTTGCCTGATGCAACTCCTCAGCTACACAGAGAAAACTAGCAACAATAGATTCTTCACCATCTGCAATTTGTAGAAGGGAATCCCTTGGTTGCGCTTTATCATTGGTTCCTCCATCTGCATCTGTTTTATGTTGGGACAAAGAAAATGAATCTGGTTGTTCCTTGCTTCTAGGAAAGTAAGTCTCTGTTTCAGCTTTTAAACAATTTGATCCAACCATAACTTCGTTCCGATCAACTTCTCCAGGTTTGTCGACCATAATACTGGCAATATTAGAACCAGTGTCATTAGCATGACTAATAAAATCTTTGGTTAGCTTTTCAGTAGTTGTTTCAACCATGGATACTGGTGATCCTGCAGCTGAAATTTGTTCGCATTCCTCAGCAGATGAAGGGTGTGATAAAAATTCAGCTTTTAGTGATGCTTCAGAAGTACTTTCTTGTCCTTTGTGACCCATGAATGTCATCATAGGTTCAAAAATTCCTTTATTATCTGATGCTGGTGGCCATTTTGCAGGACCTGATGGTCCAAAGAAAAGATAAAATTTGATTTGAGAAGCATATATATTGTGTTCCAACATCTAAAGATGGGTAACTCATCAGAAAAAAATGAAGAGGAAAAATCATACAGAATTAAATTGAAATACAGAGTGACTTAAAGCAATCTGATGTCAAGGTCACTGATTCCTACCGATTTTCAAAATCAATTGGTAAGGAGGTATAATGCCACAACCAATTTGGAGTAAGGCCAACCTCCGATTGGTTTACCAGTGAACTGTGATATTTTGAACTCATACATAATCTACAATAGAGGGTTTTAAATATGATTCTAGTCTTATGATACAAGCCATATCTAGTCCCATCAAATTACGAAATGAATCTTTGCATACAGAATCAACTAAAGGGATATTTTTGCAGCATTGACAAATTTTATAAACTCAACATAACCTCATTGCACATCATCAACAAGAAGACAAATGTATTCTCTTTTAGAAAAGGCATATATATTTGTTATGCTGCCACCTCCAAAATAGCAACTACATGACTAGAAAGAACAAGTATCAACCAATCAAAAATTAGTAATACTTTGTTATCATTTCTATTGTCATTTGCTATTTTATAACTAGCCAAGCAGATCAGTATCAAGGTGGAAAAAAAAAACATTAATAAGCTGCTAATACTAGTAAACCATAAAATAAGAGAATGAGGTGCCACAGCCATCATGCCATGACAAGACATGCAACTTGCACAGGCATGTCATAGCAAAGGCATTACATTCATTATTGAATATTGTGCCAGTGATAATAGCATGCTGCAACTTAGTCATTGCATATATAATACCTTAACACTATATCCTTAATGCTAAAGCATAAAGCCTAGGAGAGCAAGAATATGAGGCTAAGTAACTTGATATAATCAGCATCTCTAATACAAATTAATCAACCTGTTTAGACTTGTGTTAAACAGCTGCTCAGAAACTTCTGTGTATTTCTTTAATGGCATAAGAGTTTAATCAGATCACAAGTTCTATAAATGAACAATTAAATGTCAAAAAAAGCCTATGAAGTTTAGCCCTCAGTCCCAAAAATTTAAGTGAACTATGAGGATTCTACTAAGGATTTGTAATCAAAATCATAGGTGAACTTATGAAGCTCAAGACAAAAGAGACCTCACCTAGCAAAGGTCAACAAATCAGACAAATTTAAAGAAAGGTCACATGTGAACACATATAGAAGAAGAAAAGATTTTACTCTTCTGCATTTTACATGATTTTACTCCTCACATCTGCATATATGTCCATCAGGTAATCCCAGAGGACTCCCTTTACTGATTGTGAAGCATGCTTACCTTCAAGACCAAAAGAATGATCTACTTCTGTATATGGATGAAGTATAACAACCATCATTGATATCTATATCTTTTTAGAATTCAAGCTTTTTCGTTGATAATCTATGATCAGCATATTCATCCATAATGCTCTACCACAAGTCAGTATGATATCTACTATGAGTTACATTTGCATGTCATAACCTTTTTTTTTGGCAAAAGGTAAGTAGCGAAGGTGGAATTCAAGCCCAGAACTACGAAACATTGTCAAAGTCTTTACCAGACAGGTTAGCGCTAAGACCTTCCATAACTCATTTATCGCTCTGAAGGATAATAATTAAGAACTAGAATTCCAGCAGAAACGATACCTTATGAATTTGAGATTAGCTCACCAAAATGGGCAAGCCATAACTAGTAATCATCATGTGCACGAACAGAAGAAATATAAAGAACAAAAATGGAAGGAAAAAAAACAAAAAAAACAAAAGAGCCATTACCTTCGTCACTAGAATTTTGATTCTCTTCCAACCCGAGCGCACTATCGAAGTTTTTCTCAATGTTCTTGACGCTCTCGCTCAGTTTGGAGACCGCCCCGGCCAGATCCGGGAAACCGCCCAAGGACACCTTCCCCAACCACGCCATTCTGCGATAGCTAGCTACAAATCCCTTCCTACCTTCATTCCAGATTCCAAGTTTCCATTTATCGACCCACTCTGCAACCAATTCCAACTCAAAGAGGAGTTAGTTCAACTCGCATTACCCAATTAGTTCAACTCGCACTACCCAAATATAAGTCGGCAGATCAACATTCTGTTTCACAAGCACAGCAGCACCCAAATAAGGCATCAAGATCCAAATAGGCCGAGGAAATGTAGAGGGATCGAATGATCCCGCGTAAAATCGAAGCCAGAAACCTTTTCAAATCGACAGAGAACGAACTTCGACTCGGAGCAGAGACCGAGATCGGACGGAGGTATCAAATTCGAGGGGCTGCTTTCCTTGAAATCGCGCGATGGCGACCCTGCGATTTACCGGTCGGGTGGTGAGTGATGGAGGGTTTGAGGTTTGGGGAATCGCCGACGTCTCCACCGACGGATCAGATGTGGAATCAGAAGAAAGAAAAAGAAATTTGATTATATATTATGTTATTATATATATATATGTTATTTTTGTATTTATTTAGCTAAATTTATGTCAAACGTATGTCGACATATAACAAAATTATTTTAAATAATTACTAAAATTAAACCATCATGTTTGAGTTTCATTTCATACAAATGTTTGTTAATATAATCACATTAATATAAAAATTTATATTAAAATACAATATTAGGTGGCTCCTGTATGAGCTTCAATCTATTTCTTTAATATATCTATTTGTTAATCTTTAATATCGAATAATTTATTAAGAAAAATCTCAACTAATTATTTTTTAGGGTAAAAAATTACTCAACATCTTTTTTCATAAATTTTTATTTTATCCTACGCTTTTGGGCATTTCAGGATAAGGTTCACTCCTCCATTAGTTTGCGTGGCTAAATCGTTTATATACAATATCGAGTATTTAGTATTTTTGGATATGACCTTCGTGAGACTTACTTCTATTATAAAATCATTTAGGAACTGTGTATTGATAGTAATCTTATCAAATTTGTTTAATTCAATTACCTATTTAAAGAGTTATCTCATGAGATCGGGCTTAGCAAGAATCTGATACATCGACTGTTCTATCATGATAATGATATAATGAGCTAAAGTCAAAGTTTTCTAACTATCATGATCAACCCATAAGTCAACTTTTTTAAGTTAAGATATCAAGTTTTTACGTCTTAAAGCATATGGCTAGTATAATACATAGGCCTTTAGATTCATTGTTCCTCTCGAATTAAGATTGAGCTCACAACTATCAAGGTTATGGATAAGTACAAATATAAATCCTCCCATAAGCAAGGATTGGAAAGTTGGGGAGGCGCCATGAAAGTTGACTAAAGATGGTAAACACTAATCTCTTCTCTGAGATAAGAGTTGACTAAAGATGATTATTCAACCTATCAACTATTAAACTTCTTTAATAAAACTTGGAGGCTTTATGTTGATAATCACTTAAACTTTTTCTAGGTTTGCATATATTCTTATTGGTGTATCATGAAGTCCAAAAATTTTCTTGAACATATACCAAATGCACACTTAGTTATCTTCAACTGTATCCAAAATTTTTTAATGGTGGTAAATGTTTCTCTGGGGTTGGCTAAGTGTGTATTAACAATGTGATTATTCACCAACATATTATTCACATAAATTTTTATTCTTCTCCCCACTTGATATGTTACCCTTATATTTTTCAATCGAAATTGCATGACCGTATAGCAGTATAGGCTATCCTTAGTGATAAAAGTTATGTTCTTTGTCCTTCCACATTATTTTTATCCGATTGTATCTAAAGAAAGTATCCATAAAATTTAACAGCTCATGTCTAAAGGTGGAATCGATAATTTGATTAATTCAAGAAAGGAAAGAACTATCTTTTGAACAAACCTTGCTGAGATTGATGTAATCAAAACATATTCTTAATTTCCTGTTACTCTTTCTAATGAAGTCATGTTGACAAGCCACTTTCGATAATGAACTTCATAGATAAAGTAGGGGTTTTTGAACTTCATCCTTTATGGTCTCTTGATGGACAAGAGTGAATCTCTAGGGCTTTTGACAAATTGTTTTGTGCTCTGGGTTTGGGTTTATGTCGAGTCAATGTTAATCCATACTAGGGTTTATTCTGAGTATGTCGCAAATCAACCATGCAAACACTTTTGAGTTTAGTCATAAAAAGTTAATAAGTTTCTTTTTCCTCTCTTGAGTCGAGGCTAACCTTATTTTTATCGTGTGATCTAGTCATTCTAGGTTTAGAGAAATTTCTTCTAAAAATTCTCCTGTCATAGGGTGTATGGTCAATGATGAGAGATCTCATGGGTCTATTTGTTAGATCGATAATTTCACTTTCTTTAGAAGGGTGATAGATGCCAGATAACACTGTCAAGATTCTTTGGGGCCACTCTTGATCTCCATTATTCCTATATCGATCGAAAAGTTAAGTGTTTTATTATATATTGATACCACTACTCATTCAGTTGAGAATAGATCATTTAATGATAGTGTTATAAGTCGAAGGAATATCGACTCCTAAAAACTTGATTTTTATTATCTTAATGTAATTATTAGCCCTAAAATTACGTAGATATCGACAATTCCTATCAAGGTAACTAACTCTCTTGTGAAGCTGATAAGAACATAAGAGATAGGCTAGAGATCCTTGGCCAACAAATTAATTCTATAAAAGGCATCATAATATAATATTTCTGTCGAGCTCCTTTATCATTCAGAATCCTTTTAACACATGCTTTTGTGATTCAGAGTGATACAACTAATGCATCATCATGCTTTAGATATAGGTGCTTAGCCACTTCTTTCCTAAACATAATGGGTTGGCCTCTGTTTGGCGATGGAACCTTTTACCAGGGTTCCTGTATACATCTTTTGAGCTCTAGAACTACTAGCCCAAGTAGCTGGTCACCAATTATCATGTTCACCCACTGCTTAATTAGGCCTTGGGCTTTCGATGAAGATTCTTGAATTTGATGGAGAAATTTATTGAGGTGTCCCTTACAAACCAAATCTTCGATTTGCTCTTTTAAGTCATAACATATTTAAGTGTTATGACCATGATCATGGTAGAAATGATAATATTTGCTTATATTTCTCCTTATTGATGAGACTCTCAATAGTTTGGGGTATCCTTAGAAGTCCATTCTCCCGAATCTACATAAACAACTCAGTGTGAGCTCTCACTAAGAAGGAGGTTAATCTCCTCTTGGTTTGTCATTCATTGATGTCTTTAAGGAACTCGGGCATATGATTTTTTACTTCTTTTATAATTTTCTTAAGCTCACCCCTTTGTTTTTTTGCTAATGATAATCGACTCAATAATGATATGATGGCTGACTTCTCGTAACAATATTGAAAAAGTCATCGAAGTTTGAGTGATGTGTTTATAAAAAAACCTTGAAGGATGGTGACCATCAATAAGGATATTAATAAGGACAGAAGGGGTTTAATTTGTGATTTGCTCGACTTTACCATTAAATCTTCTTGTGTAACTCTTTAAAGATTCCTTTTCTTCTTATCGGATAGCTAAGAGAGAGATGGTGGGTTTCTTCGGGAGCTTATAGTTAATTAAATTAATCTCAAACACTTTGGTTATTTGTCTGAAAGATGAGATTAACTCTCAAAGTTGTCACGCCCCTCGAAATTATCGCATTTAGGAGGTATGACCCTGTCTTAAATTTGATAATATTATAATTCATCACAAACAAAATCCAGGATCTATACTAATATTTGAGGACACTGAGAAATATTCAAACATTAAAATTCATATCCATATAACCTGTGCAGTTTATAATCATACATTACATCACTCAAATATTTATATAATCCAAACCAACTTAACAAAACATTAACCTCACTTATAAATCCACAAACGTACGAATTTATACAATCAGAACTTCAACCATTTGCCACAAGTTTATATCATTATAAACTAAACTTACATTCCAAAATTCCAAACCTAAGTGGTCTTTTAAAGCTTTTACATGATACATCAATTCAGATCCGTCGATAATATTTTATTACAATGCAAAATACACTTATACAATAATAACATAACTCTACAAAGACTTATCATAATCTAAATAGCTTTTCACTGTCTCAGTTCAATTCTAACATTTCAATGAGTGACAAACTAACCTGAAAAAGGATTATATAGTAACGAAGTGAGCTACAAAGCTCAGCAAATGACAAACATATCTAGAATAAGAAATGATAGTTTCAAACAAACTTAGTATTAAAATATAAGATAGAGAAATACAAGAATTTATGGATATTAGCTCATTAGGTATAGAATCACAAATGTCATTTTCATTATCTAATAAATGAGTAAAGAGTAAATAAAGCATATCATAGCCCAAAGTATATCAAATTATACATAGGACATTTCAGAGTATATCAATGGCGCATAGGATATTTTGGAGCATATCAATGGTGTATAGGATATTTCAGAGCATATCAATGGCACATAGAATATTTCAGAGTATATCAATAGCACATAGGATATTTCAAAGCATATCAACGATGTATGAAATGTTTGGAGCATATCAACAGCATATGAAATATTTTGAATTATATCAATAACGTATAAAATATTTCAAAGAATATCAAGGGTAAATAAAATATTTTAGAATATATCAATAATATATGAAATATTTTGGAGGATATCAAGGGCAAACAAAATATTCCGGAATATATCAATGACGTATAAAATATTTTGAAACATATCAATGATATATAAAATATTTCAGAGCATATCAATGGCATATAAAATAATTTGAAATATATTTCAAAGCATAATAATGATATATGAGATATCTTAGAGCATATCGGTATGACAAATAAGAAACAAAAACTCAAATATCATGTCTGACGTTACATTCATTTTATTCTCATCTAAAACGTACATATAAACACATAAGTAATGCTTTGGATATCATATAAAAAATACAGAGGGTGAAGTAGGATCTCAAATAGAATCTTTCACGTCTGGGAGCGTCATCCACCCTCGTTTGGGTGAAGTCAGAAGGAGGCCGACAGAGCGTCGCAGGTTTTAAGCATATACTCTTTACCATTTCTAGCATAGGTCCAGATAATCTCTTTATCATTTCTGACAAATATGTTTAGTTGGAATTTTATGAAACTAATTGATTATGTTTTGGTGATCTAATTATGTTTTCATGTCCACTCGATCGGATTAGGCCTTGAAGCGGGAAGAATCGATATTTTCGATGAAGATTCTTGAATTTGATGGAGAAAAAATTTATTGAGGTGTGGGCAATAGGCCGTAAGAGAGGACAATGCGCCGAAGAACCAAATCAATGACGGCTTTGGGCAATAGATTTGATTCACTTTGTAATTTAAGATCATAACATATTTAAGTTAGGGGTTAGGCCCATATGATAGGTTTAGGTCAGATGAAAGAAGGCCAAAACAATATTCTTTGAACCCTATAATATTTGCTTATAGGTTCACTCTCCCAAGTGGTTCATGGTACCACCCAGACTGGGTGGTGGTACTGCCTAGTGTTAGTGTGCCTGGGCAATGGTATCGCCAATGCTCGACATGCCGGTGGCTCTAGGCGATGAAACCAGTTTGGGGTTTACCCTTCGGGATGGAATGATTTTTAGCTCTAAGTTTGAATCTATTTGGAGCCTATAATATACCCCTCTCATCCTTGGGTAAAAACAACTCAATGTGATGAAAAAATGCTCACTCTAAAGAGAGAGGGGTGAGAGGTCAATAACTCCTCTTAGGTGTTTGTCCATTAGAAAGAAGATCGATAGTGAAAGCCGACGACCTCAAGGAGGAACTGGACGAGGCATATGATTTTAAAATTTGGTTTGTATTTACTTTTTATTTCTTTTCTGCAAATACTTGACTTGCTTCACCCTCTACCTTCTTACATTTTGATACGGTTTTCATTGAAACGATTATTTTGTATGAATGACGTAATCTTTAACTAATTCAGATTCTAACACACTAGAATATAAAAGGACAATGTGAATAAAAAAATAGCACATATCGAAAAGCACATGTAAAACAACGAAACATACATGTGCCTATACAAAACTTTATGATACAAACATAAACTCTACATAATAAGTTCAAGAAGGAAAATAATTAAAGGACAAGAGCATACATGAATTCAAAGGATTAATGTAAAGCTTAATTGAAGTAAGGACTTTAGCTAAAATTAATTTCCAAAGTAATAAAACAAGAATAGGTAGAATCGATAAAAGCTTAATTTTGGTATAATTTAAGAGGCACATTATATAAATTATTTGGACAATCAATTCTACTCTAAATTACTTAACAAATGTATCATTAGAAATCTATATTAGTCTATTTTTAGATAAATCTAGATCTATAAAGTTTTGAGCTTCTAACAGGGAGTTACAAATAATTTAGTATATAAGGGTTAGAATTTATCATCCCTATATTATAGAATCAGTAGGATCAATTGAAACAAATGTTTTGGTAGGAAAATGTACTTCAAATCTTTCAATCTAGGCAACCACAGAAAGATCTGTGTTTAGTTTCTAACAAAATATGTTATACTCAAATCAGAGTTCTCAACAGGGAGTTATAAGTAAATTAGTATCAAAAGGGTCAGAAATTATGGTCCTTGTTTTGTAGAATCCATAGGATCAATCAAAATAAAAATCTGGGCAATCATTTTAACTCCAAATCTTTCAATATATATTTCAAAAGAAAGACCTTTAAGCTAAATTCTAACAAATTAAATTTTACATAAATCAAAGTTTTTAACATAGAGTTATAAGTAAATTAGTAATAAAAAGTCAGAACTTATAATCTCTATTTTATAGAATTTATAAGGTCGATTCAATTATATGTTTGGGTAGGAAAATTAACTCCAAATCTATCAATCCTAGTGTCAAAGAAAGATTGTGAGTCTATTTTTAGATAAACAAGGTTTTTCCTAAATTAGAGTTTGGTATAAAAAGTTATGGCTAGAGCAATGCAAAAGGTTAGAATCATAAAAATTTTCTAGATTCCAAGCAAGGCTAAAACTATTCAAAAATTTTATATTTAAAGCAAAAGCAGAGATTAGAATTACAACAAAAAGGGATTAGAATATTTGCCTTTGAGAATTTTTTATCCCAAAAAGAAGATTTGTACAAAAAGACTCTAAGTCCTAATTTTCTCCTCTTATTCTTTTTTTTTTTCTTCTTTCTCTCTTCCTCTTTTCTTCAATGAAAGTTGCCTTCTCATGTTCCTTAGAAATGAAGGCAGAGAGGCTTAGGCAATGGAATTTATTATTTTATATATTTTATAGTTTAATCATTGTATTATTTATATTTACGACTAAGTTCTTAGATTTTACAAATAGGTCTCCAAATTTTTATAAATAAATTCTCAGATTTTATAAATATATTTTTAGGTTTATTTGGGCTCTTCTACATAATTTAAAATAGTTACTAATATTACAATTAAATTCTTATACAAAAATTTAGAAACAAAGGATGCAAGGGATGTTAAAGGGTAACTAAGGAAAATATTCATGTGCTATGCCCCCATAAGGTTATTAAGAATGTTGAACACATAAGAGAGCCTACAATCAAATAAAGAATCATTTGTAAAGTGAAAGTAACTATATACTTTGAGGGGTCAATCTTTCCTTTGTAAATGCCCAATATGAGAAACTAAATATTTGAAAAATGGACTCTTTTTTTTTCTTTTTTTTAACTTATTATAAATAACATCTGTTTCCAACTACTTTCCTTTATCTTTCTATGCATGTCCATAAATTATAGATCCATCATATGAAGGTGATCTTTGACTTTTGTTGAAAGGTCAGTGATGAGACCTAGTTTGAGTTTGGGTAGAGAATGACTTGACTACTTGGCTTGGAATGAGTATAGCTGACGAAGCAAGAACAAAAATAAACAAATGTCGATGGGGTTTGTTAAGCTAATTAGGTAAGTTGAGGAAGATATAGAGGGGTAATTTAGACTATCCTTGTTAGAACCTACATTTGCTAAAGTAGAGTGCAAAAAGTTTCCATAGGGATTGAGAATAACGATTGTCATGATAATACTTTTCAATGCTTTAAATCAGGAATGGTTTTAGATGAGTCAAACTAGTTGGACAGATTGAACTAGTTTATCGAGCCTCTTATTTTTTCAGAATATATAAATGTATTTGAGTGGTTGGTATACTATTTGTTTAATATGATTGTGTCCGTTAATTGCAACTACTTATAATAGAATGCATGTTTCAATCGATGGTGCATCTACATGGACATAAGATCATTGTTCGATAGTATATGATACTAGTGACTAAGATGATAATACGTCGCTTGTATATGATGCTAATGTGTTAGCCATATCATATCCACTATAATATAATCAATATAATTTAATCAAAGACCCAAACTCATTAGTCAATTTTATTTTTATAGCACAACTTGTGATTATTTTATAATCAACCCACTATCGGAGATTATTATATTCATTATAATTTAAAGAGGACAAATCATTTTGAACTCTATATAAAATTAGACTTGATGAAACTAGTGATTTCTTTTATTCGAATTTTAGCTCAATTCTAAATTTACAATATATTTAAATCCATTATAGATGATTCAACTCGAAAATATTCATCTTCAATAGTAAAAATATTCATCTTCAATCGAAACTCAACATGTGACATCCTAATCAGTAAAATAAAAAAAAAGTTCATAATAATTAATTAACTTTTTTTTTTTTTGTCTTCAATAGCAAAAATATTCATCTTCAATCAAAACTCAACATGTGACATCCTAATCACTAATAAAAAATAAAAGATCATAACAATTAACCTACTACTTTTTTTTTATTCTCACTTTCTCCTCTTTAATCTTGAGATCTAATTAGAGAATCAAATGGATCATATTGAGTACTCCACCTGATATCAGTTTTAGTGAGGGTTGACTCCACATCAAACTCCCATAGATGCATCAAGTGATTTGCAAGTTAGATTAGAGCCGAATTGAACTAGTCAAACCATTGGCAATTTTAACCTTAACAATTATGAACCTAATTAACTAGGATTGTTCAAATCAAACTAACCCTGAACTAAATTGATTTATCAATAGTTAAGTTTTGAGAGGTATAAACAATTCTGACTAGGGGAACTCTTTTTCATATCGAAATAAATTAAATCAATTTTAATTTTAAAAACATCTAGGTTCATTATTATAATCTCTTAATCGGTTTAAACCGATTAATTAAACTAACTCAAAGGCATAATTTCATAAATGTGGTGGGTCCAATTTTATAAATCCTATCATGTCAGTCTAATTAGACTAAGATCCCAATTTAATTAAATCGAACTACATCAGTTTTGATTAAATTATATATATTAAATTATTTACAATTATAAATAAATTAATTAACTAATTTTGAATAGGTTCAATTCGGTAGATCATAATTGGTTTCGGATCAAACATATTTTATTTCGATCAAACGGAATCCAAGCTCGATTTAGGGTTCCATCCATTTCAACATTCCTATAATTAATCATCTCATATATTTTCTAGTGGGTTCGATAGTCCTAACAGCTCAAAATAAAAAAATGGAGTAATTCCTAATTTATGGTGGGACCCACACCTAATGATATAATAATAACAATAATAATAATAATAATAATAATAATAATAATAATAATAATAATAATAATAATAATAATAATAATAATAATTTCCAGTTGACATTGTTCATTCATTAGGCTTTGTTGTCCGGTTAATCATCCATGTGCCGATATCAACATTGTTAGCCATGCTGTGTAAATGCCATGGCATTAATTTTACTCTTCCAAGGACTTCTTTACGGGGGGAAAACATGGCGTGATAGGTCGATGCCCATTGGATCCGCTGCGGCCAGAGCTCACGGTTCTTTCCGGTGCCGGACGATGGAAGTCGCCACCGCTGACGTTGCCGCCGATCTTCGTTCGGACTTTCTCCAAGTCCTCCGAAGCCGGAGGCGGAACCCCGATGGTATGCATCTTGTCGAACAGAGAGACTCTCGAGGGTTTTTTTGCTCTCGGATGTTAATTACTGGTCGATTGTTTCCAAATCTTTTGCAACTACTTTATATCTGTAGATGTTTGGCTTGGTTCAATAAAAAATCTTAATTGGTGGTTCATGAGAATTCTCCTAACTTCGAGAACCGTTGGTCTGGACTCGGGGGAGTTGTACTTGTCTGGTGGAATCAAGATGATGTTACCAAGAAATAGGTTATAATTGGCCAGACTTGGAAGAATTTAAATAAATATGTTTTTTTCTTTTGCAAGCAGTAGAAATTGGATTTGGTCTCTCAAAGTTTTTACCAGCTAAGCTAGCTGGGTATTTTTACTGTTGTCAGACATTATCTGTCTCGAATTTGGTGACGATATATTGAGTCAGCGAATAATTGTTATATTGTCTTTGTTCAGTTCCTCTCTGCGTTGAGCTTGGGAAACCAATGAAGAATCCAATGTATCAGTCGAGCATATTTCCAGGTTCCAAAGAGGTGAGGAAATGAAAGGAAAAGGCGGGCTTTGATGTTGTGCTTCTTCTAATAGTTCTTGATTCATCTTGGTAATGTCATTGCTCCAAATTTACAGGTAATGGAAGCTTGTCCAAAGGAGAATGTTGAGAATTTCAAGGAGAGACTGATTGAGGAGAACATTTACCTGACAACAGAGGTAATCTTATAAGATATTGGTTCCTTACTCTTTTGAATTAGTTCTGTTTACTTGTTAGGCATCTTGTCAGTTGATACGATGTTGAACGTAATGGCAAGTTAATAGTCATGTGGTATGTCATTGACCTCGTGATACTTTGCCAACCAGAGGCAATCATGATAATCTCTTTAAATGTGCATCTTTCCTCTCTTTCAAGGTATGGGTTATGAAGATGACAAACCAAATGGTTGTTTTCCAGTTCATTAACCAAACTGAAGTATTACAGTTTGGATTGATCTCTGATATTGTTTATCTTGTAACTTAATTCGAAAGAAAAAAATTTATATAAATTTATTTTGTAATATTTATTAGTGAAATTCCCAACCTTTTTCGTGTGATGTTATCAAGAGCTTGCAGTAGCATAGATTATAAACAAAGTAAAAGCACTTCAATCAGGATTCTTATTTTGGTTTTCAAGTGTGAACAGAACATAAGATTACTATGTCCAGGACATACAATTACTATGGTTTATCTAGAATACAATTATCTATAACTTTTGTTTGCATTTTGGTTTGATTTTGAGATAAAAACCAAACTAAACTTGTAAGTATTTTTTTTTCTAAAATTAAATAAATCATTTTCCCAACTTATGGTTAGATTGATCCAAACTACCTCATAGACCAAAGAGTGTTTTAAGCTTAGTTGGACTGTGAATCTCCATTTTTCTACCTGATTGGTAGAGAACAAAAGTGCTGTAGTTATGAAAATATAAGATTTTTATCAGCTCCATCCTGCAGGTCCTATGGGCTGTGGAGAAGAGAAAAGAAGTCTCGTAACTATTTTAAGTATGAAAAAGAATTTCATTTTGTTCTCTTCTTTTTAGACAACAGGCTTTCATGTATATAGTAAAATTACCCTTTCTAAGTTTATATGGAACTCCTAATTCTACAGAAAATAAAAAGTGCCGACCCTGCCACAACTTCTCTTTTCCAGGGGATTAAAGACATGTTAGGACATTAGATATCTAATAAATTCAAAACATAAAATGTTTGGTTACTTTGATAGATTATTTTAAATTTTTTCCACCACTAAAATATAAATTTCAATTGAAGCTAAGAAAAAAATTATATTAGAGGTGAGCCTTTGCACTATAGTAAGGTAGCTGCTTTGCTAGACAAACAAGTTTGAGTCACGAAAATAACCTCTCTAGTTGCAGATGTAAGAGTGCTCACACGAATTCTCAGCATACCTGACACTAGTGACAGCTTGTTGTACTTAACCACCCTTTTTAGTAAAAGAAGATTGTGTTCATTTAGGACTTTATTTCACCACATATCCAATCTTAGTGTTGGACTATGTTATTTGTATAATGGCTAATGCATAGATTTAGAAAATGAATAGTCAGTACATCAACAAACAAGATGTAAAATGTATGGTTAAATGTAATGCGTGGTAAGTTGCTACTATGCTAACCATATCTGAGACATAAAAAGGGTTCAAAATTTTCTTCTACAGGAAGGTGAGCAAGGTTGTCTTCCTGTATTGATTCTGAGCTTGAAGGACACTATTCCACAAAGAAAGCCAGCTGTTGTGCTTTTACATAGCTCTTACAAGTGCAAGGAGTGGTTGCAGCCACTACTTGAGGTGATCTTTAGGACCCGAACAGAAGTCTAATTCATAGGTGTATGTGTCTTTTTGTTTGATTATTTGTTTTTTCCAGGCTTATGCTTCAAGAGGATATGTAGCTATTGCTATTGATTCTCGCTACCATGGTGAAAGGGCTAACAGCACAACAGCATACAAAGATGTAATAAAATATGAGAGTATTTTGTGTTTCCCAAAGTCAAACTCCCTTGATATGGATATACTCATTTTATTGGCTTCATTTGTAATTTTGGAATAGGCTCTGGTTTCATCATGGAAGAATGGTGATACAATGCCTTTCATATATGATACAGTAAGTTGTTCTCCATTTGCTATGTATATGTGTGTGTAGGCGTGGAAGTACAATAATTTACAATTAAAAATTCTATGACCAAATTAGTGAATGAGGATTATAACTTCTTATTATATATGTGCTTCTCAATGGATATGGCAGGTCTGGGACTTAATAAAATTGGCAGATTATTTGATACAAAGGAAGGACATTGATCCTTCTCGGATTGGGATTACTGGTGAATCACTTGGAGGTTAGTTATGATAGCAGATTGAGCTAACATTGGTAAAAAGTGAACAATTTTGGAGCTCATATAGTGTTGCTGATGTAGGAATGCATGCATGGTTTGCTGCAGCAGCTGATACACGGTACTTTGTGGTTGTCCCTATAATTGGGGTTCAGGTGTGCAAATGAGATATAATATACTGCAGTTATATGTGGATTTTACCATCCAAGTAGATAGATGGTTGGTATATAGGAGGTTTTTTCCACAGTTAATTAATTGATTCTCAATGTTATGGTAATAGGGGTTCAGATGGGCTTTAGATAATGACAAGTGGCAGGCTCGGGTTGACAGCATTAAACCTGTCTTTGAAGGTTAGCTTTCTAGTTATCAGTTTCATATACTTGACCACGGTTACATCATATAGACTATGAGTATGGTTTCATCTTTTCCAATTACATTTTAGAAAACATTGCACTATGTGCAGTATTTGATGCTTCATTGTGAAGTTCGTCTTACTCTTGATGTTTAAAATTAGAAATGGACAATGCCATAAGAATGCAACTACAGCATTATATAGCAGGTCTGCTGTCATTATATGTGATCATAATGCAAGTAATTCTTCATTCCATATGTACTGGAGCATAGCTGTCTCTGAAAAGTGTTTCTTTAGCCCACAATTAGTATTTTAAGTTTTTTTTTTATTTTTTTACTTTTGTCGCAACTGATGTTCCTGTCTATATTGATGATGTTAACTCAATTCATTAAACCTACTTTCACTTATGATCTGGTTGTCTAATTTTGCTTAACCAATTGCAGAAGCACGTATTGATTTAGGCAAGAATACAATTGATAAAGAAGTTGTAAAGAAGGTTAGCTATGTTTTCTTTTTGTAGCTTTAACATGGATTGACAGAAGCAAATCCAGATTTTCATCTCATAGGTTTCAGTTCTTAAACATGCTTATGTTTCTTTGCCTAAGGTGTGGGATAGAATCGCTCCAGGTTTATACTTGCAGTTTGATGCCCCTTATACCATCCCTGTGATTGCACCACGTCCCTTGCTAATGTTCAATGGTATGTGTAGCTTTTCAACTACAACAAACAAACCTCTTTTCTGCTATCCTTGAAGTGCTGGATCTTGTTTTCTGAGATATGTTTGTTTACTTCACTATATCTATTATATATATCTTATGCTTGAAAAATGCATGCTGCAAAAAGGGACTGTTCATGATAATATTGAAAATATCTTGTAAATAGTCTACTTTAACAGGGATTTGGAATTGAGTCTATCGAGAATCAACAACTGCAAGTAACCCATGTAGATGCAATTTTCATGTCTTTCTGTTCCCGTGTCAACTAATGCCTGTTAGTTTTTGATACACAGGCATTTGATTCTTATAGACTAATATAATATTCTGACTGTCTAAAACAAATAGGTGCTGAAGATCCTCGCTGCCCTGTTCCTGGTTTAAACGAACCCCTTGTGAAGGCAACTGAGCTTTACAAACAGGCAAACTGCCCAGAGAATCTCAAGGTATACAAACTACTAATTAACACTGTCATTGGTGGATTTATTTTAACTTGTATTTAGCCAATCGAACCTGTGGGGATATCCAGGACATGATTATGTTTATTTTCTGGAATGCAGAAATTTAGCGCCTGGTCAAGTTTGGCCTTGAACACATGGATGATAACCTTTTCATTTTGGTTAAAATTGGACCTTAAGGTGTCATGAGTTTGTGTCTAAAGCAGCATCATTTAAATTATATCTGTAAGACTCATTTATCTCTTGTTGGATTTCTTCACCCTTTCATGCCCCAAATTGTGCTTATAGTATGTAGATCCGATATCACCTTGGGAGTATCCGATCTGCCCCATTGCCCCACTTTTGCTCTTCAAGCAATTCATATTCAAACATGAATAGGATTTACCGAAGGAAAGAGCCAAATCCAATACAGTTTGTCGTTATAGTCCTAATGCTGGCAAAATATTCACAGTTATATTTTATTTGAACAGTTTATAGCAGAGGCTGGAATTGGGCACCAAATGACAGTTTCAATGGTGAAGGAAGCAAGTAGCTGGTTGGACAAGTTCCTGAAGTGATTAGGTCATGCTTTCTGTCACGTCGGCAAAAGAGTTGAATCTGTCATGTTTTATAATCTATATATGAACCCATGGATTATCATAGACAGTAATCCTCATCTACATGATGTTGAATGATTGAGATAACAAAATACTTATACGACAATAAACCTTTGGTATTTGCTTGAGATTGTAATGCAATCCTCTGTTTATGACCAGTATGTTACAATCTTTTCATCTGGTTGGCTCTTTTACCAGGACAGTCTCACGGTAAAATATTCATTCCACAGGAATCAGCTCAGATGTTGGGGTGAAAAGTTACAGTTCATCTGAAGCTTCCAAAAGTGAAAGAGTTTGTGGAGTAAAATTTCACTCCCAAGTACAGTGACAAACCCTCAGGAATTTTGTTGGTAGTGTTGTCCGACACTTGACTTTTTGTTTAGTGTTCCTATCGGAATTTGTGTTCTGTATAATTTGGTTGTGCTTGACAACGATATTAATTTGGTTCTGTCCTATTGGAGTTTTTAGTATGATCGCTTGAGAATTGAGATAGTTAAATTTCACTAAAATAGTTCTTTTTTCAGCTGGAGTTCTGACGTATCAAATTAGATTTGTGCTTAATATCAATATGAAAAGCTTTTTTCTAGTATATGTTATGTGTTTCAATTATTTTGGATCGATTATATAAATCTCTGTCATGGTTGGGATTCTTCCTTATTCTATTCCCTGTAAATTATCCAAAACTTGATTTTCTGTATGATTTTTGTATCCTGTCAAATTATATTGTGCTTTTGATGGAATTAGTCAACACTGCTAGGATAGATAGAACAGAGGCGCCGGAATTTGACCATCAACATCAATTCTACATGGATAATAAGAGAAAAATGTAATTACTGCAAAAATTTTAGGACAGCTTTATTGAACTTCTGTGGGGTGCTGTCATTTCATATTCAGCATTTCTGTGTTACAAATAGAACTTAGATCTGCTAAAAAAATTGATTCTATGGCAAAGGCATTCTACTAATATATCATTTATTCTCCCATATATATAAGCAGAAACATAGAGACTTTACTCAGGATTGCTTCTTAATTACTTCTCATTTTTTTCTCTGAACAATGTTTAGTTTTCCGGCAAATTTTACCATCAAATACTGGATCAATTTTTTACTTTCTTTTTCTGGGTTCCCTAACCCAATTCATTGATCATCAGGGAAATGATAAAAGATCAATCTGGATATAAGATTCTCAACTAAAAATAAGATTTTGGGAAGATTTAAGATTTTGGAATCCCAAATGCTTGTCCAAAAGAAAGAAACCGGGGTAGGAAAAAAAGACAGCCACAACAAATAGTTTTAGAGTCAAACATGGGATCTCATACTGATGTCAAGCCAGAGAAAAAGCAGCCACATAGAAAGAGTTGAGCATGCCATTTTTATTACTACAGCTATATGCATGTGCCAAACCACAATCATGCAGAAGCAGAGCCAGACTCTGCATATGAAATCTCCTTATCATAGTCTTGTCAGCATGACGGTGTGGTGCTCCCTACTTTTTACCTCGAAGCTTCACCCCCAGCACCCTTTCCAGTTTGGTAATTATCTGTTGATTTGGAATGGCCTTCCCGGACTCGTATTCTTGAATCACTTGGGGCTTCTCATTGATTTGCTGTGAGATATTATGGGTGAGCTTAGATGTCATATGCAAGGAACTATTTGACCAAGAAGGCAACTGATAGAGACGATACCTGTGCAAGTTGAGCCTGGGTTAGCTTCTTGTCCAGCCGAGCTTGCATGAGATTTTTCCTCAGTTCAGACGGCACTCGCCCATCTTGTTGACAAGGAGAAAACGTACAGATGAGGAACAAGTGAGGGAAAGAAGAACATCTTACCATCATAATGAAAAATGTGGAACATCAACCAAACAACTCGCACATGTAAATCACTGTAAATAATATCAAATATGAAGATGGTCCAAATAGAGATTCTGTCAAACCTAATCTATTGAGACTACATTCACTGTGGTTGATGGTATTAATTATCAAACCTGATCTGCTAAGACTACCTTCAATGCGCTGGTCCCCCAGATGAATACTGGCAAACCAGACTAGCTAAGACGGCCTTCAACTTTGCAACTAGGAGCCAGCTTTTTAGATTTCATTTTGTTTTTTTTTCTTTTTTAATTTTGAGGAAAGTCAATAATCATCACACACAATATAAATTTCAATCTAGCAATATAAGCTAGGCCTTTCTCTACTTCACCAAAATGTCAAAAGGTAAATATGGCTGTAAAAAATGTTGGAGGTCTGAGGCCAGATAAGGTATTCAAGATTTCATGTCAACCTTCTGTGTAGCCTTTAACTCTTAGTCAATACAGACCTCTTTATCAAAGGGTTTCATCACCAACATGGTGTTACATGCAGGAGTTGGTACCATTTTGGTGTCTCCTACTAAAGATAATTGCTTATTTTATGCTAAAAAGACCTTAAACATTTTGTCATGAGTTCTAATCATTGAGATAAGGCTTAAGAAATCAATACGTCATTTCTTGAATGCTTATGTAATGTAGCTACGAGCAGAATGTGGCAGGAGATAGGCAAACGACAACCAACTTTTTGTTGCGCTCCCTCAGATTGATAGACTACACAAACAATAGTGTGATTATCGAAAAGTTGTACCATGTAATTAAAGGATGTAACAACAAAATCACGTAATTCATATAGAAGGTATTTTTAAGGTGACAGACAAATATGATGCTTTATGTAAATTGGTAGATGCAGCTTAAAACCACAAAACTAGACGTGCCAAATGACATGATTATTCAATTTGTCACCAACGATAAATATTTTGATTGGGTTATCGTAAATCTCAAAGGATGTCGTTATTCAATTTGTCACCAACGATAAAGATTTTGATTGCGTTATCGTAAATCTCAAAGGCATTAGTTGTTAGAAAAGGGCCCAATCTATCTTATCTTAACCCCTAACATCTCTCACATGCAGGCCAGACTAGGCTTGACATGTGAAAGCGACAAGTAGGTGGTACAAGCCAATTAGAGAAAATACATTGTTCAAAAATTAATGAAACACCAAGCATCATGTAGAGGGACATACACACTATTCGAATTCATGCTTATTCTGATACTGTGATAAAGACAATAATTCAATCATCAGCAATCCTAAGAACTTAAGCAGTTAAAAAAATGACCTAATTTATATTAAACTCTATCACCTAAATGATGCTTCAACATATCCTACTAAAGCATCCAAATATTGTGAGGGATAATGAGCAGAGGCAGGAGCAGGGCCAGGGTTTTTGTTCTGAAGAGACAACTATGCTGTAGCTAATGGTTTATTTCAACATTTCTTTATCGATGTTTCAGTGTTCTTCTGTATGTTATAAGCTAAACATGACAACTAAGTGCCTTGAAGATGAGGGTGTTTGTTTACCTACTTATTTTGGTAATTAGAAGAAGAAATTCCAAATGTGAAGAACATCTTCCTAATAAATTTTAGTATTTTTGGATGACATTAAAGGAGCCAACAAGATTCCAGCTACAGTAGACAAGATCCTAATTTTCTATAATGAGCAATCAAACATAAACGTAATAAAGAACATCAGATAACATGCTGAGGTCAACAGACCGAAATGAATATTAGCAAATAGAAACATGGACGAACTCACGAGAAAGGTTCTCGGTTTCCTCATCAAGCTTCCTTGTATTCAGGGACGTGCTGCTTGACGCAGCCTTGTTCGTGCCAGCATTAGCTGCAAGGAAGAAACAAGTCAACGAAGCTCAATAAGCAGATCAAAGAATCAGATCGATCCCTCTCCCTCTCTCTCATGCATACACTTCTTGACGGTCTCGATGTCGGCCCCGCTACGGCGGGCGGCGTTGACGGCCTTCTCGTCCTTCTTCGCGGCGGCGGTGGGCGCCT
This sequence comes from Musa beccarii, assembly GCA_024322285.1. NCBI lineage: Eukaryota > Viridiplantae > Streptophyta > Magnoliopsida > Zingiberales > Musaceae > Musa > Musa beccarii. The sequence continues at coordinate 12,460,553 of CM044399.1, forward strand.
TCTTGCGGAGCACGACGGGCTCCCAGTCCTGCGCGATTGGACCAGTCCCGGCCATCGACGTCGCCTCTCGGATCGAGGTTAGGGTTTCAAAGGCGAGATTTTTGCGATCAGCCGGAGGAACGAGAGGTTGAGGGCGACGGTGGGGTGCGGGTGCTCCACGCGTTCATTTACCATGGCGTGCGGAGTTTACTGGGCTTGTCCTTTTTGAGGCCCAACTTGCACCCGGATCCGTTTGCAATCCCGAATCGGGTCGGATCCTGGCCCAATATGAGACCATACATTCTGCCCGGCTTCAGTGCATCATCTTCCTTCAATCTTGCTTGGAGGAATGATGTAGTCAGCTGCACTGCAGCTCAATTGAATCCAATGTCTGCTTGTCTCCAGTGCATCATCTTCATTGGATAACCCCAAGCAACTGTTAGAGAGAGAGAGAGAGAGAGAGAGATGCAGGCCGAGGAATGAATTCGCATCTCACATTTCAGACTTTGGAGATGCATGCCTTACAAGAACCTACTGAAACAGGAAAAGAGTTCACAAATTACTTGCAAGTGGCTACAGATTTGCCGCAAATATTGCAAAGGAGAAGAATGAAAACCTCTGCAAAGCGCGCATGGCGACGCTGTGGCTTGGAAGGTTTGGCATTTGTTTTTTGCTCCAGAACAGTGACAGCTTGTTTCCTAGGCTGTAAGCCAAGCCCCAAAAAGGACCATTGAGTTGGATTCTTCTTGGATGAGACTGAAGGCATGGTGTGGAGGAGCCAGGACTCTGATGGTGATTGAGGAGGCAGTAATGGCAGAGGAGACCGCAGGGGACTAGCACTGTTCATGTCGGAGTCTTCTGTTACAGGATGGTGAGCAACATCGGCATGCGTTTTCTTCAAATCTAGCCGGCTTCCATCTTCGATGTTGGTAGTGTTGCTTTCTTTGCCGGGAACTCCAAGAAAACCTTTCCCTTCGCGGAAAGGTGATGGAGGAGCTTCGTACCTGTAAGGTGAAACTGCTTCACCGATAGAACGCCGGGCTGTCGGCGAATCGCCCCGACGAGTGAACTGGTTGGGTTTGCTTGTTAGTTTGGTACCTTCATCTTCTTCTTGACTCGAGTTTTTGATCTGTGGGCGATGGATTTCTCTTCTCCTCGGCGGAGGCAGATGACGGCCGCGATGCTTCATCCCGGGGAACGGATTGAAGAGGCAAAATGAGCTCTTCAGAGAGAACTTTGGAAGCAACCCGCAAGCTCCCGAAGGCGTTCGGCCGTGGTCGTCGTAGTCATCGTCGTCTTCTTCACCGTCGTCATCAGTACTATGCGAAGGCCTGCGATGGTGGAGGAGGAGAGGAGACCTTCTTAGATTCTCGCTCACGAGCCTGTCGGTCGCCCTCGTTGGCTCTCGGGCTGGAGTAGCCGCTTTCCTGAAGGTGTACTGCGGCGAGCCCGACGCCAGCGCCTGGGCGGCCGGCAAGAACCTCGCCATCATGAAGTCCTGCACCTGCGGCTCTCTCGAGGCGTGGGTCGAAGACTTGAGGTGTTCGCGGAAACTACTGAGGCCGCTCACGCTGCAGTTCATGAGGAAGGATTCCGTCCTCGACAGCGCGTCCGGCGCGTCCGTGAATACGTCGTCGTCGTCGTCGTTGTTTGTGTTGTTGGGCGCCTGAGTCGGCTGCTGCTGTGACCTATTGTCCGCCTTCAAGTCCTCCTCGGTCGCCTCAGGGGATGCTGCGGCGCCTTCAATGGGATGAAAGGCGGTGGCTTTATGAGTCCTGACGCTACTGCCGAGCTTCGCGGGCGGCGCCGTGACTTCCCGTGAAGAATGCAGCTCCTTGACCGTCGGCTGCCTGCCGCCGCCGCTCTTCGGCTGGCCGGGCGTCTGCTCCCAGACGAATGGCACGACCCCGGGGTTGCACACAGGGCCGGACTTCAATTCCGACCTGTAGAAAGGGAGCGAGAATCTACGCGGCGGTGGCTTCCTGCCGCTCTCTCCACTCTCATAAGTCGGTAGAACCGAAGAAGAAGAAGAAGAAGAAGCCGCCGCCGCCGCCGCTTCAGCAGAGAGTCGCCGGACGGAGAGGAGCGGGGCGTCGAAGTCGAGCTTCTTGTCCTCCATCAAATTCTTCACCATCTTCGCGTCCAAGATCCAATCTTTCTCCACCCAAACAAACCCAGCAATGTCGCAGTCGAAGAAAAAGCAGATCTTGGATCAAAGAAATCATCAAAATGAATCCGTGAACGAGTTCTTTAAAACGATAGAAGGCGGAAAGAACGAGAGAAAGGATTCAAACTGGGAAATGCTTGGAATAGAACGTAGCGCGGTGGACTGATTCATTAACTTTGATGGTAGATTTAGGGCTGCAGATTTAGGAAGACGCCGCCACGAATGAGGCTGCCGTTGGACTTCGACTGAAGCGTTGACATCGTGGGCTGAAAGCAAAGAGCGAGATCCTCCATTCACGCGATGTCTCGTTCTTGGAGCCGAACGAGAGTTGACTATAGTGAGTCAGCAGGAAAGTAAGTAGTGCGATTCGTGGGTCAGATGGAGACTCACGTGTTCGTCATTAATTATCCGATCAATGTGACGATCGACGTCGGCGCCGGGAACAGAAGTAGGCAGCAATGAAGGCGAGATCTTGACTTCGACTGTTGACTACTATCACGATGACGCCAAATAATAATAATAATAATAATAATAATAATAATAATAATAATAATAATAATAATAATAATAATAATAATAATAATAATAATAATAATAATAAATGATAACATAAGAGGAAGAACAATAACAAAAGATTTTTCTTGGGTTTTTTTGAGGGTTTTTTTTGAATTATAAGAAATTTTCATTCTATTAAATGAAGTATATATTTTTCGAAGAATTTTAATAAATATAAATTAAAACCTTTTCCTACGTCCCGCGGGCCCCTCTCTTGGCTCACAGGGTATGCGAAAGGGTAAATCGTTGGGGCAATAGAACGCAAAAGGCACATCTTTTTACTATTTTTGGGAGAATATAAGCGATTTAATCGAGTTTTTGATGGCTTCACATCGACTCCTTCCTTACCTCCGTCTTCTCATCTGTCCTCTTCCCTCCTCGTGGGATCCGACCATCGCGTGGGATGGCCAACAGCAATCTTCCTCGAAGGATCATCAAGGTACAGGTTCTCGATCTTAGCCCTTTCCGATCGGTGATCTCCCGTCTCCCCCTTCAGACCTCGAGGAGAGAGGGAATGTTTTTAGGGTTTCGTGTTTTGTTCTCTGATCTTGGCTTCCTGATTCTGTTATACGAACAGGAGACGCAGCGGCTTCTCAGCGAACCAGGTTTGTTTCGGTTCGTCTGTTCTGATCTCACGCTGGATTTCTCTGATGATGAGCTTGGGGTGGTGGATTGTCATCGGGGGAATGGTTGGCGTGTTATGGTTTTGGTTGACGCATTCTATTGTCTTCTGCAGCTCCGGGAATAAGTGCTTCCCCGTCGGAAGACAACATGCGTTACTTCAACGTGATGATTCTCGGGCCGTCCCAGTCTCCGTATGAAGGTAAAGTTGGGGATTGTGATCATTGGTCTGACTTGTTAGTAAATTCATCTGTAGCTTGTGCTGACAGTTGCAAATAAGATTCTTCTGTTATAAATAGTTGGATCACTTCATCAATTCACTCTGCAAAGCTACAGATCCTGGTAAACTTTCTTCAAGATGGCATCTGTATAGGATGAGTTTTCGCTCTTTGTGATGTCATTAATGTGTCTTTTTCAGCACAGTAGCCCTAGATGCTTTATTTCTTTGATATCCTAATTAATCCCATATTGGAAGTGGATGGTGGGTTGTGTTAGTAGATAGACTTGGTGAGGTTATTGTAGCTCAGGGTTATGTATTTTGAGCTATGTGACTAGAGACCCAACTGGGAAGGGATTAGTTATACATGGTGAAAGAGTATATTTATAGAATATAATATTCTCTGGATATATTTAGTGCACATATTATATTGCCCTTCCATATACAGTGTTCTAAAATGAAGTACTGTTTTTAAAGGAAGATTAAGTTTATCTGTTAATTTTCAGAACATAATATAACAGTAGCAACATCGGCAACGAATTCTTGTATACATTTGATTTTGCAAATTTATGAGACAGGCAAAATTTACATATAAAAGAGCTCTAGAAAGACGAAAGAGGTGTAAGTTGAAAGTGTGCCTGTACAATCTACTTGCGTCTATGTGAGTGATGGTACTCTAAAGAAAGATAATCCATTGAAAATGATACACATATTCTACTGTAGATCTATAAGTCAGAAGCACTTACTGATCTTATACCATTTTGAACAGAAAAAACTTGCACAGGGAACTGTCAACACTAATTTTAACAATGAACATGCTGCAACAGTTATGAATATGTCATCCAAACAAGCAACTGTTATCAAAAACTTAGATCGAATATCGTTATCCATGAAATATTCTGTCTATTTATAAATATAACGAACAACTTTTAGTTTTAGATATATTTGGTCAAATCCCATCACAAAATAAGGCTCCACCACTGACATCACAGTACATTCAACACAGATAATTAAATATATCTAGATTTAATGTTGGAATCCTCAATCTTGCTGTAAGTCTGCTATAGATTTCTACAAACTAGTCTTGGGTTCTTTACAAGCTTCTTTGTGTACATTTGTCTTTTTGAATCTTGAAGTGTCTTTTGAAACTTGGACTGAAATTGAACTTGAGTATATTCTTCAATGAGGCTTTTGAAGTAAAATAACCAATTAGTTGGAACTAATCAGGTTTCAGAAACATTTCCTGTGTTCACTGTTCATTTTATTTTAAGTATGTTCTATGTATTTATCAAAAGGTATTGATTCACGTTTCTAGGAACATTTTGTTCTTCCAATATATATACTTATATGAAGTATTTTCTCCCCTTCATGTCTGGCTTTGACCTTTTTTGTTAGGAGGAGTATTCAAGCTTGAATTGTTTTTACCTGAAGAATATCCAATGGCTGCCCCAAAGGTATGATGATATGACTACCTATGCATCTTGATTGTGTTGTTTAGAGCCATTATTGTGGATGTGTTTAAGTCAAACACAGAAAATAGGTGTTCAACAGAGTTGTGCATTTTGAAGAATTGATCTTATGTTGGTTCCTGTTTACATTTAGGGTTGCCTAGACCTATTCGTTTGATGGTTCTCCACCTTGATGAGATAAGGTTGACATCATCATGAGCATAGGTGCTCAGGAATAACAGTGCACTGTTAGGAGTTATGAACACTGTTAAGTGAACTTTGTTAAATTGTTAGGAACTTATGAACGGTGGGTACACTGTTAGGAGTTAGGACATAACAATACATCGTTAGCTAGATAATTGGAACATCTAGCTTCGCTCACTCGGTATATATTTTTTAAATTGTAAATAAGTAAAAAAAGAGCGTACCCAGTGTACGAGTCTCCCATCAATTCGAGGTCTCGAGAGGGTCAATGTATGTGGCCTTACCTTTAAATTTAAAAAGGTGGTCTTCATAACTTGAGCCCTCGTCTCCCAGGTTGCAAAGGAGCAATATTACCATTGTACCAAGTCTCTTTTCGCTCGCCTCAGGTATTTTGGCACCTTCTAGCGCCTAATGCTTTTGAAAACACTAGCATGGTATTTAAATCATCACAATGCAATAAATTGGGTCTGATCTCATTTTGTGAGAATTATTATATCAATGTATCTGTTAAATTTCACTTTCCTCGATCATGTAATATAGTTTCAATGCCAAACAGCAGAATAGTTCATCCTTAAAACATACATATTCCAAAAACAAATAGCTGCCCATGCTTGTACTTTTGCTGTATCGTGTTGTTGCATTTTAGAAATACCAACAACAACAAAAAGAAGGTGCCAACTATTTGGGGTTATTTGGATGTATTGATCTTTCCCTTCCACTGAACCCTGTTAAGTGCAATATCATTCTCTCTCACATTACTCAATTTCTCCATATTGTTACACGCTCATGCTTCCTCTCTCTTCCTAAAGAGCATGAACTTTCTTTCCATTAAGATTTCCTAACTAAATCTCCTGAACTGCTCTAAAATGATTTGCTTACTTTTAATATATTGATAAGACCCCTAGGGTTTTATCATAGAAGAAGAGGAAGAAAAGGGATAATCATTTCGAGCGGATTGGCCTCCTAGGGTTTGCCAAAGGGTTGAAATAATATTTCATAGATAATGAAAAGAAACAAATACATTCATATTTATAGAGTTTCGCCCCCAAGTCCATCAAGACTTGGACTCTTAATAAATAAATAAATCTCAAATAAGCCCCTATCCGACTCTTATTGAACTAGACAAAACTCAATAAAACATTATTCAAAGCTTAGAAAATAGAGGGATCCTAACAATTCGTCCCCTTTCAAATTAGTCTTGTCCTCAAGACTGAGCAACATCAAACTCTGGGAGCTTCTCCTTTAGCACTTCAATCATAGGATATCTACGACGCATCACAACCTGTTGATCAAGTAAGTTGGGTCTCCACTTCGTGATAGTGTAAGCAATGGGTCGGCCTTCGAGTATAGTAGTCATTGCAGCCTTTTGAAAAACCTTTTCTATTCGATGGCTAGCGGCAATTGTGACCTTACTTCCATGTTTTCCTTTTAGGATTACCTACTTTCAATTAATAAAAAACTTCATGATTGGTTTAGGAAAATTCCAAGAAACATCACCCAAGATTGATAGTCATTCAATTCCAAACACAACTTTGAAGTCTTCCAAGGGTAGCAAAAAGAAATCCACCAGCAATTCTTCGCCTTGTATAATAAGTTTTATCTTCGAACACTTGTTATCAAAGTTAAAATTCGTCCATCAGCGACCTTTACTTTAAATTTGTCACAGCCGTCAATGTGGTAGGCCAATCGGTTAGTAACCTTATTGTTCATAAAATTGTTAGTGCTACTAGTATCAATCAGAACTATAATAGGTTGATGTACCAAAGTTCCTCCAACTTCATAGTTTGCGGGTTAGAATAGCCGACTAATGCATACACTGTATGTGTGATAGGTCCAACATTTTCATCAAAATCCATACCTTCATGATCGGAGTCCACATTGTCATCTTCCGATTCCTCTTCTATTGGTTCAATCATCAGAAGTTGCCCCTGTTTACATCGATGCTCCTTACTCCACTTTTCATCACAGTGCCAGCACAAACCCTTCAGTGATCTTTTCTTGAGTTGTCCTCGAGTTAGTCTTCGGGTGTTAGGGTTTCGGTTGGGAATAGATGGGGCAGGTGGTTTTTTGATCATCTGCTTGTTGTCACTTCTGTTTCGACGATTCTCCCTGTTGATTTTTTCCTCATGCAAACATACAAATGAGATTGCAGCTGTCAAAGTGCAGGGTTGGCGAGCTTTGACTTTACACTGGATATCTGGATTAAGTCCTTCAATAAATGTTCTCACCAATTTTCGTTCGGACCAGTCCCTAGCTTGATTTGATAATCGTTCAAATCTGTTATGATATTCTAGCACTGTAGAAGTCTAACGAATTTTCACTAGCTGCCCATTAACATTCTCATATTCATATGGTCCAAAACGAACAAAAAGTCCTCTCTTAAATTGCTCCCACGAGGGGATCCCGTGACAGGTTTTGTACGAATCATACCATTAGATTGCATCTCCATCTAGTTGGATTGAAGCTATTTCCACCTTGGATTCTTCTAGAGTTCAGTGAATGAAAAAAAATTTCTGCTCTAGATATCCAATTAGTCGGGTCTCCATCTTCCTATCTTGGGAATTCCACCTTTATGTGGGCGTAGCTCGTGTCCTGTTCTTGGTTCCTTTTTCTAGTGTCTCTAAGTCGATTCAATGAAAGACTTGAACTTTCATTTTGTTGAAACTTGCTGAAGCTCTCCGATAGACTCTTTTTGAAATCATTAAGGGTTTCTTGTAGCCGGTTCTCAATTCTGGTTTCCAAGGCTTCTAGTTGGGCTTTTATTGAGTTGTTGGTAGCCATTTCGTAGGACTGCATATCTATAATCTCCAACTCTTGTTTCTGGTGTTTGGTCAAGGCCATCAGCATGCCCTATTTAGTGCGGCTGCTGTGACGTTGGTCCAAGGCAGTATTGAGAGCGTGAGGGATCACTGCGAGGCTGCTGAGGAAGCGGACACCGAGAGCAGCATGAGGGCTCGCTGTGGTCGCTGCGAGGACGCTGCTGTGAGGCTGAGAGGTAGCGGTGGGGGTGCGGCTGGGAGCAACATTGAGGGCGTGAAGGATCGCTGTGAGGTTGCTGAGGAAGCGGATGCCAAGAGCAGCACGAGGGCTTGCTGCGGTCGTTGCGAGGAGGATGTGAGGGATCGCTGCAAGGTTGCTGAGGATGCTTCTGGACGCCGAGAGCAGTGTGAGGGCTCACTGCTATTGCACTAAGGGCGCTCAGTTGTAGGGCAGTGATGGTGGTGCGGCTAGGAGGCAGCGACGGTAGCATGGGTAGTTGCTGCGGAAACACTAAGGATCGTGGCTGGAAAGTAGCGACGATAGCGCAACTGGAAGGCGGCAGCGTCAGCGTGGGGAATTGCCCTGTTTTTGTCGCTATGAGGAAATGCTGCTGTTGAGGCTGGGAGGCAACGATGGTGGCACAGCTGGGAGCAGCGTCGTCGAGGGCTAGGAGTAGCGATGGTGGCGCGGTTGGGAGTAGGGATGGTGGCGTGGCTAGGAGGCAACGGCAATCGGCGTGGGGAGTTGCCTTGTTTTTGTCATTGCGAGTAGGAAATGCTACTGCGGAGAGGTAGCAACGATCGCTTGGCTGGAGGGAAAGAGATGATCGTTTGGCTGGGAGGGACCGCTGAGGGTCGTGGCTGGAGATGGGATGAGGCGCGGCTGAGGGCGACTTGCAACGTAAGGTGGGATGAGGCGCAGTTGAGGATGACTACGGTGGAAGGTCGGATGAGGCACGACTGAGGGCAATTGTGCGGAAGGTGGGATGAGGAATTGCAACGGGAATGCCGAGGATTAGGAGCAGCGAGGGGTTGTCGAGGCTAGGAAACAGTGGTGGTGGCCCTTTCTCACTCGAGTGGGATGGGGCGGTTGTCGGCTCTTTTTTTTTATTTTTTATTTAGATGACGATGGCTGTTGATGATTGTGGTGGCGAAGTGATGTGAGAATTTGCAGCGAGAACGTCGAGGACCGCTATTCTAATACCAGATGATAAGACCCCTAGGGTTTTATCATTGAAGAAGAGGAAGAAAAGGGAATGATCACTTCGAGAGGTTTGACCTCCTTGATTACTTCGAGGGGATCGTCCTCCTAGAGCTTGCCAAAGGGTTGGAATAATATTTCATAGATGATGACAAACAAATATATCCATATCTGTAGAGTTCCACCCCTGAGTCCATCTAGACTTTAGACTCTTAATAAATAAATAAATCTCAAATAAGCTCCTATCCAACCCTTATTGAACTAGACAAAACTCAATAAAACATCATTCAAAGCTCAGAAAATAAAAGGATCCTAACATACATGAACCTTAAAAATCTTTATTTCTGTCATCGAAATGATGGCGCATAGGGGGGTAAAGGTAGAGACATTAATTGAATCTTGGACAAGCATGTGACTATTTTTGAACGTTCAACAAGTATGCTTGTCAGTCTAAATCAAGAAACATTGAAAGACACTTTTCCTTGTGCATCTGTGTATTGAAAGACAAATTATATCATGTCATTTGGCATCGTAAAAAGGCAGGAAAATTTCATATCTGCCTTTTTATTTTGTGGCAATTTTTTGAACTTGTAAATATACTCTCTCTCCTTAACACATAGTATTAATATTACCTTATAGGAAAAACTTTTGAATCTCAATGCTAATTTTGATGATTAATTCTAAAGTACCAGAGACATGAATTTTGATTTTGATTTTTTTTTTTTGTGCTTTGTCCTGTTTTGTTGTGCATCTGGAATCTCTGATGATATCCAACTAGCCATGATTATTATTTGTGATGAACTTCGCTTGATGCCTTTGTATCGTGTTGGTAATATTTTAGGACAAGAACGTAGCACGAGATGATAGCCTTTGTTAACTCTTGCATTAATGGCTGACATCAAGCACCATTGTGGATTTTTGATTCGTTTTTATTTTTATCTTGAATTTGCACTTTCTGATTCATCATCTGAAGTTGCAACAATCCATGCTTCAATGATATATTTTCTTTAGTTATCCATTGTACTCTCTATTGGCATTCAAGCCTTTATTTTCTCCTACTGGGCATCAGAACATGAGCATTACCGAGAATATTTGATTGGTCTAATCTTTTCATGACCTTTGAGTTTCTCTTTCTATGAATCATGCTGTGCATGTTGAGTCAGCTACCCTTGCTGTTTTAATTGTCTGTGAAACAGGTCCGCTTTCTCACCAAAATTTATCATCCTAATATTGACAAGGTTAGCAGATCATTCATTCTTGTTCTTTTGCTGTCACTGTGATTTCACTTAATTACTAGGCTTTTGCAGCTTGGAAGAATATGCCTAGACATTCTAAAAGACAAATGGAGTCCAGCTCTCCAAATTAGAACAGTACTTCTCAGGTGACCATCATTTTCTTAGTTGTTTCATTTACCCTGTGGAATAACCAGAAACTTATTTCTCAGGTTTTTGTGAGTACAATCCTGTGATACATTTGCTTGCTTTGTACCCCTGAAATGTGTGCTCCATAATTTTCTTTTTACCATTTGCATGTGTTACTGCTCAGGTTATTTCTTAAAGTATATAGCTGATCAAAGACAAACATAAATGCTTGCTCTCACATAACTCTGCATTTCTTTTATCATGTGTTCTGGGGTTGATCTTCTATGAGGCACTTGTCTCATACTTTCCATCTGTTTCCCATTAATTAGGTTGAGAGGTTAAGGAGACAAGTCAGTTGAAGGGATGAGGTGTGTGGTACATGAGTCTTGAAAGCATGTGTTTGATTGTCATCAAATGAGTCCATGGTACAGTAAGTAGCTGCAGAGAGCTTATAACACCAGAGCCATGCATGCAAAAAAGGCATTAAATCGAGGGGCATACGTGCATATGTGACTGTAGTCCTTGTTTCTCCATGATGACTCTGTCTTACCTATGCTGATGATAAGACTACTTGAACAATTATTAATGAACATGTAGTAATGAAGCATGTCTTATGTGCAACTGCAAAAACTTCCCCTACCTGTTGCCATTCCCAGGACGAGTACATTATTGCCTACCACATGCATCTGATCCTTTACTTTTGGACATAGGATCCCTATATGGATAATCATGATTATACTTCACTAGATAATACTGATCTTTCAAGAGCTTGTACTTAATTTAGCTGTTGGCTTCTTGAGTTTGTAAAGTTATCTCAATTTCTTGAATCTAAATCTAATATCAATTGGTTTTATTTTCTCTAGTATTCAAGCTCTTCTCAGTGCCCCAAATCCAGATGATCCACTTTCAGACAACATTGCAAAGCATTGGAAGACAAACGAAGCAGAAGCAGTGGAAACAGGTAATAGCATGGTCATTGTTTTTGCAGTTCTGTGCTGCAGTCACTGATTATGATTATGATTATTATTTGTGTAGAAGCAAACTTCATGCTTATTTCTGCATTAATATTTGCTGATTACATTTCTGTTCATGGAATGTTATTGGACATTGCAGCCAAGGAATGGAGCCGTCTCTATGCTTCTGGGGCATGAAACGGAGGACAACCCTATCCATTTCATAACAGCTACAATGGAGTTTTAACAAGGTGCTCGTTGCTTTTGACAAATGAAACCGTGATCTTGGATGCATAACTGAAAGCTTTAGATATTTCAATTTCCGCTGTTGCCCTGTATGGTGTATATTGGCCTGAGGCTACTTCATCCAGTTTGTAAGAGGGCCTTTGAAGTTTGCAAACTAATAAGAACCAAGAAGCAAATTCTTGCTTCGCCGGTGTGGGACTGCAGAAATACCATAGAAGGTGTTTTGAAGTCTTAAAGCACACAACAGATTAACAGTTAATATGCTTGCCGGTCATCTGCAGTTATGCAGATCCAAGAATTGTTCCTATGAGCAAATGAATACTCGTAAGATTTCCAAATATTTACTATAGCGTTTTCAGTAAACCTTTTTTTCCTCATTGCTGCAGTTTCTCTCTGGCAGAACATATATGATCTGGCATTGCAGGCATTCTTTTCTCAACTTTGCAGCTTCTCTTAGTTGTCATAACTTGATGCACTTAGCATTCTCATTGGGCGTCTTCAGCATCTGTTTTGCTCACAGCAAGTTCCAGGCTAATCTATCGTGGGCATGCGGTTTTATCAGAGTTACCAATTGTGCCCAAGCATCTCCATGAAGTGGGTTGGGTTGCGTCAGTGCTACGCTGTATTTGCTTGTTTGGTGGAGGCTTTTGGAAGAACAATGAACTACAATGCAGCATGAGGATCAAAGATCAACCCCTGGTTGCATTGCTTGCGCTTTAGCTGCCATCGCCAAACTCAGCTTGTAACTGATGTTGTTCTGCTAGTGCTGTTATCAGCACGCAGCTGTGTTATTGGAGATGGATCATATTATTGATGGATCATATTATCAGCGAACTATGTGAGATCAAATGCTCAGGATGAGCTACAGCTCAGCTGTGTTATTGGAAGGGAACCAGCTGTGATGATGCCGCAGATACTGGTACTGCGGAGGGCCACCTTCTTCCTGGGAGTTCTGAGGAGCCAATAACTCGAATCAAAGAAGGTGATGAGGAAAGGGGAGCGAGTGAGTCGTGACTGTTGAACTGAGATTATGCTGAATCCGTCCTCAAGTTCTTTTATTAGTTTGATTGCTTGTTGCGACGTAATACGCAATGATGAATGGCTCTTGAAATGTGCAGGCTTTGTAATTAGGATTGATATTTCCAAGTGCCGACCTTGAGGATGCAGCACGTTCGAGGAGAACAAACCCAGTTTGTACAGTGAGGTAGCTGCCATTTGTGGATGCCGGTGTTGAGAAGGCAACTCCTGTGCAGTTTGTACCGTGAGGTAGCTACTGTTTGTGGATGCAGGTGTTGAGAAGACAACTCGTGTGTTGCGTGTGTTATACGTGCAGTGGGAAGTGTTTTGATGGCGGGCAGAGCGTCGGTGTGCCTCAGCGGCAGTCACCGCGGGCACCGCTCGACCTGAAGACCACCGGCCGACAGCGTGCACCGCCGTGTCGCCCCGACGTGTCCCCTCGTGCTGCGTTGCAAGAGGTAATCAACGGCCTTCGTCTTCTTGCTCGCCATCAAATCATTTCATGCTCGTGATCTCGGCGCTTGTGATCCGACGCAACGCCATGGTCGGTGTCTTCAATGCATTAGAGGAAGAAAGGCACGAGGGTGGCCGACAAGAAGACCAGGCTGAGCACAGCCAGGGAGGAGCTCAAGAACCTGACGCACCAACTGGCTGAAGAGAAACCTCAACGGGAGAACCAAGTCGATGGATGCCTTTGATGTAGTATCGAAGGAAGAGGAGAATATGACAGCCATTGACAGAAGAAACGATGATGGGGGCGACGCGGCGGTCGCTGCAGTGGCGGTGCTTCCTGTGAGCCCGGAGGTAGACCACCTCAAGGTCAAGCTGTTGGAGAAGGAGAAGGAAGCGGAGATTCTCGTGGTAGAGAATGCGATCTTGAAGACGAACGCCGAGGCGGAGGCGAAGAAGATGGCGGGCGCCGCACGGGCAAAGGAAGCGGAGCTGATGTCGAAGCTGGAGTCGACGGAGGAGGAGCTCAAAGAGAGCAGAGCCAAAGCGGACCGGCTGGCGGAGCAGCTGGGGGCGGCGGAGGGGGCGAAGGCGGCGCTGGAGGCGGAGATAAGGGGGCTGAGGGCGCAGACGGAGCAGTGGAGGAAGGCGGCGGAGGCGGGCGCCGCGGCGCTGGACGCGGAGGGGAAAACGTGCGGGTCAATGGATAAGCGCCTCGAGGCCTGGCACGCCGGCTGGGGGTCGACGCTGACGGCAGGGGACATGGACGACGACGACGACGACGGCGCTGGCGGGGCGGCGTGCGGCGGGATGATGAAGGGAGGCGGAGTTTGGACGGTGGTAGACATTTGGAAGAAGAAGAAGAAGGGACAGCAGCAATGAAGCTGGAGAGGGAAGAAGAGGGAGTGACTGCACGGCTCAGCATCACGCCTTCTTTTGCATTCCTCTTCCTGTTGGTTGCCAATTGCTGTGTTCAAGTGTGTTCTGTTTTATTACCCCCCCGCTCCTTCTGGACACTTCAAAACTACGATGATCGGATCGGAGACTAATGTATGGCTGCATACGATCAACATTATGTATTTGTATCGTCTTTTTATTCAGGCGATCTGTGAGTCACAAAAAAGACTGAACAAACCATATGATGCTTCCAATATCAAATCATAGCATTATCTATCAAACATCTACTGAAAAATGCAACAAAGATGAGTTGAACAAACCTACTAGCAATACATGATCTCTATCAAACAAAATGGTCTTCAGTGCTACAATAACGACAATGCAAAATTTTAAATCCTAATCCTGAAACATCTTAGACCACATTTAAAACCTTAAACAAAAACACAACTTGTTTAGTGTCATGCTCGACAACATGTCCGTTAGTCAGTAAGATCACACCTGCTGTTTCGGCATATCAGGATAACAGTTGTCTCACCTCTTAAGCCTAAGATGAGCAGCAACCAGCTTTCTTAACAGCGGATACATCATCCTTGGTGCCGACATTGATCGTCTGACCCGTTGGCAAATCTGCTGGATCATCACCAGCTTCAAGTGACTTCCTGCTCACCACGCGATATATCTGGGTCAGCACTTCAGTAAAGGCATTTTCCACATTCATTGATTCCAGAGCAGATGTCTCCATGAAGAACGCATTCTCCTTCTCAGAAAAATCCTTTGCATCCTCGGTATTAACAGCCCTAAGATGTCGCAGATCTGCCTTGTTTCCCACGAGCATGATCACAATATTGGAATCAGTGTGATCTCTAAGTTCCTTCAACCATCTCTCTATGTTCTCAAATGTCACATGCCGTGTGATATCATAGACAACAAGCGCACCAACTGCTCCTCGATAATATGCACTTGTGATCGCTCGGTATCTAATTTAATGTAACAAAGGAGGAGTTAGCAGTCTGTATATGGTGTACACCAGAGGCCACTATAACGGATATAGTCCAATGAAAATTTTGTGCTCAACATATCTAACATAAATGCACATAACAATGTTTTCTTAACAAGCGGTGCTGCAAACTTGAGACCAATACAATTTGCAAAGATATCAAACTGCATGTACGAAAGATTCTCATTTTTACTATTAAATACAGCCAAAGCTGAGAAACTTTTCGCAAATCGAGCACCAGGGAGGACAAAGGAGAGGATTTCACCAAGAGAATAAGATATAGGTCATAGTTAAATGATTAAAATGAAATCATTCACTGAGCAAAATGGAATATTTCCTTGGATAATCAAACATGGAGGCATGAACTCTTTGTAAATTGGGAACACAAAAGATCAATTTGTCGACTGAGAGAATACATCAACTATACAAGTGTTTCAAGCACCGCTAGAAAAAGCTAATAAATAAAACAATGGAGTTAAGGAAATTTTCCAATTTAGAAAATATATAATCCTCTATATACTTTTCCTCACAATACGGAAGCTCATGCACTGGCACACCTCTTCTTTATCTCTGTATATGCCTTCACAAAAAAAATGTAGCAAACAAGGTAAACAAGAGATCTTATCTTTCTATTTAGAAAGATAACACCTATATGAAAAAAATTTGCTACTTCTCGTTTTTTTTTTTTTTTTTTTTTTTTTTGTCTATTGATGTCCCCTACAAATCAACAAAACACCAATATTAAGTGGATTCTAACAAATTCTTATCCATCCCCTCTAAGAAGACTGAACTGCCATCTTCCAAGTGAAGGATCTAAAGCAATAATGCTTCACCGAGCTGACCACACATGGGCCATTATAGCATTGAGCTTATAGAGTGTAGGATGATTGGCTAGATTGCGAAAATGGAAGTCTGGATCTAGAGTTGATGACCTAACATATAAGAATTCACTGGTGATGCCCTAACTGAGGAGTTTAGGGAAGTAAAACCTCAGCTTTCTTGCCCTATCTGATGCATCAATATGGCAATTGGCCTCTTGGTCTGCATTGGGTAAATGGGAGAGAGGTGGTTTGTGGTGAGAGTTTAACTCACAGCCAACATCGGCGTACGGTTTGTTTCATTTTTCAGGATTTCTTGAAGGGGTAAAATGAAATGAAGTATATCTATTGTAGGTATGACATAGTGAAGATCAAGGGGTTCTTACACAATGTTTTCAGAGCATGTACAACTTAGGTATAACATAGTGAAAATCTAGGGTTCCACCTTAGCTACCGAAACGAGTGTTGTGATTCTTCCTAAGATAAGAACAAGTCGTCTTGATGAGTTTGGTTCTAGGGTTCCACCTTAGCTACATGATCAGGAACCATGTATTGAAACTCTAGATTCCATTCAGGCCCAAAATATACACTGATGAAATAGAAAGTTGTCCTCAAGGTAATGCTATCTACCTCTCTACGATATTGCCATTAGTGATAATCACAATATATCTGACCTTAATACTAAGTTTTCTTTCGTGATATTACGATTGAAAAGAAATAAAGCCTAAAAAAAATCAAGAAATCTAACGCAGAAGGCAGAACGCCGTTCATATCAAGGAAAAGAAAAGATTTTGGATAAGATCTGATGCACAAAACCCTAATTTCCATACAACACAATAACCAGATGTCACAACCGGAACCACGTCCCACGCCGGATCTGAGACCCAAGCATCCAAGGCCGATGAACAGAGAAGGCAAAGAAAGATATGGAGATATCGGATCAAAGTAACAACAGATAAATCGTAGCAGGGAGGTCAAGAATCCAAACCTCTCTTGGCCAGCGGTATCCCAAATCTGGGCCTTGATAACCTTGTCCTCCACGCGAATGCTGCGGGTGGCGAACTCGACGCCGATGGTGGACTTGGACTCGAGGCTGAACTCGTCCCGGGTGAACCGCGAGAGCAGGTTCGATTTTCCGACGCCGGAGTCCCCGATCAGCACAACCTTGAAAAGGTAGTCGTAATCATCGTCCGCCCTGTACGCCATCCCGCCGCCACTACCACCGTCGCCGGCCGCAGCAGCACCACCACCACCACTTCCAGCGCCTTCCGCCGGAAATCAGATCCCGCAAACCCTTCTACCGCCCTTTTCCTTCTCTTGTCGCCGTCGCCGTCGCCGTCGTCGTCGCTAGGGTTCTTGGCGTCGAGTCCGGTTGTGGTCAAAAGCTTATCGGTATATTTGTATATATATCCCTGAACAGATCATTTTGCCTTCCGTAATATATATTTTCAAATACACCCCGCTCTAAAGTTATATTACATAAAGTTATATTTGCAATGCATAAGTGATGTATGATAACTTTTTCATATGTACCCATAAAAGCTTCGTATTTGTATATATACCGCTAAAAGGAAGGCAACTTCACCAAAACGCACTTCACTATTTCATATTTTCACATTTGCCCCGTCATTCGCAATAACACTGTGGGGTTGCACTACAAAAGGACAACTATGCCCTTGTCATTGTTTTTGCGCTAACAACCATTAAATATTGATGATATATATGGCCAAATAAATCCAATTGATATAAAAATATAACCCATATATAATGATATACAAGATTAGATTGCATCTCATGCGCCACTTGTTATGTTTAATCTTGATCAAAAATGAAAAGACAATATAACAATGTATAGGTTTACTATAATAATATATAATGCATACACTGTTGGGGGGTTTCTACCCATGTCTTTTATCTTCTTTTGGTGGAGTAGTTCCTGACCAAGTTGGTTCCTTGTTTTCCTTATTATGTTCCTTTCTTCTTAATTGATGTTCTTGAGGTGTTGTTGGGGATTTTTTACTAGATTTTTATCATAGTCAAGTAATTATTGTTCAAAGTAGACTATTCAGGCATACTTTTCTTGTTTGTATTTTCTGTTGACTCTGCTTTGTTCCTTAGAATCTGCAAATTGTTTATTTTAAAGTGGGTTTATCATAAACAAGAAAGAGAAATAATTAAATAATTTATTGACCAAAAGAATCATCTTGTTGCTTGCAGGATGAGAGATAGAAAGGTGATTCTGGATAACCATTGTACCATTGAAATCAATTTTGAAGTTGGATTTTCTTGTTCAGAGGATTCAGAATAACCATCAAACATCTCTAGATGAACCCCTTGAAATCACACCAAGCAAAGAAATACCACTGAATTCTGTCAGAAATCCAATTCACTTTTATCCTTTCCCCTTGGTGACTGTATCCATGAGATTGTTGTCTTGGATTCTATTACAAAGACTAATCTTCAACCAATTCTCTTGTGCATCATTTTTCTGTTCACTTTTCATTGTATCTTGTCAAGCACACATCCTTGCAATCCATTCTAACTCTGCTGTTTATAACTCTAAATTTGGGTTTTGGTGCATTATGTCCATTACTCTCTAATTTTCACTTCTGGAGTGAATCAAACTACATGAGAAGGCTGGCTTCAGCCGGAAAAGAATCCACAGATTGCCTTCAAAAGGAGAAGTTTCAGCTGATGCAGTGACTATATTTGTTGTTGTGCTAATGTTATCACAGACAAAGCCAATATGATTAATGGTCAAGTGGAGGTGGTGGCAAAGCATTTGGTCATGTTCAGGGGGTTGCAGAAATTTCTTGAAGCTCATGGTTTGGAGCAATGGTGGAGCAATGGCATGCTGCTCCAATAGGATCTTCACTACTAAGTTCATCAACATGCAGCTCAGGTCTGACACATTGAGCAATGGTGAGCTTATTGGATATGCTCTTCCCAAGTATGCTTCTGTTGCTTTCTTCTTTCTATGCTTCTGCATAAGTTGTAAATGCCACAATATCTCAATCTAAATTGTATGTTCAAGTTATTGTACTCCTACACTCAATAGGAACAAGTAGAAGTGAGACCACATTGCAATCCTTTCTTATATGAGCTTCTTGTCTTCTTATCAACTCCTTTGGTACTACCAAAGGCTTTTTAATACCAATCAATCAAAAAACTCTACCCACAAAAATGTGAGCACTTATACGTAATGCATCCTCTTTACTGATCTTATAAGTTCATCAAATGAGACAATTCATCATATCTGAATACCCAACAAAGGAAAATTCCCACATCCTCCACTCCAATTGTTTCTGCTTCTTTGACTAATTCATGTGCTTGAAATTTGCAAGTGGTGCCTTTCCCTTTTTTTTTTTTTTTTTTTTTTTTCTTCTTCTTAGAAATTCTATAGAGATAAAATTCTGGAGGCAATGTAATAAATACCAAAGGAAACTGCATGCAACTGTAGGATTGAGCATTATTTCTTACCGACAGAAGCCACCCGACATCCATCAAGATGATGCTTTCTTCCTCCTAGACAACATAAATGCTATGGCTTGTCCTCTTTCATCTACAAAACTGAACCTGCTAAACTGCAAGTTTGCAAGGTTGGCATGAACTCTTGGATTAATTTCTTTTTCAGTGATACCTTAATTACAAGGAAGAATTTCCAAATAGTTCCTGGATTCTGAATTAATTCAGAAAGGCTGTTCATTAATTCTTGACAAATCTTATTCTCAACAGCCAACCTATCGACCATGATGACATACACAAAGGCCACTACAAATCTGACATAGTACAGCAAGATCGACCTGTTCTATGACTGGATTTTTTGAACAAGTCTGCAAAAGAAGTTTTAGTGTGAAGGAGATGATGCATAGA
Organism: Musa beccarii; assembly: GCA_024322285.1. NCBI lineage: Eukaryota > Viridiplantae > Streptophyta > Magnoliopsida > Zingiberales > Musaceae > Musa > Musa beccarii. The sequence goes on from CM044399.1 coordinate 12,480,316, forward strand.
ATGATAACTTGCAATTTCAAAGGATCATCGAAAGCTCTTCAAAAGAACATTAGAAAGTCGAGCAAATAAAGCTGGGAAGGGCAACACCTGCCAAAGAAATCTCTTTTGTTCTTTGACGTGCCACCAAATCTTCTATTCATGCAAAGAAAATTTAGTATATTGGCTGTATGAAGCAATGATGGTCCAGAAGTGTCATCCTTTGACCAAGCTGATCTTGGCACCGTCTTTAATCTTCCGCTGTGTACTATCTTTTGAATTCAGCGAAAGGAAGAGACACCTTTGATTTATCCAAAGCATCCAAAACCATCATACAACTTGCTTCATGCCAAGCCTCTAGAATGTGTAGACCAAGTCCAGTCCTCCCCTGACTGCAAGTTGCATGAGCTAAAATTTGAAGCATTCCCTCTAAAAATAATTCTGGAGCAATGACATGAATGCATGAGTTGACCTTGATTGGGTAATTTGGCAGTGTAAATTTAAGTCAACTGTTCAGAATGAACCTAACTTATCTGGTTTATATATAAGCCTGAAATCTCTCTTTAGGTTGCATGCTGTCTTTAAGAATACAGACCTCATCAATCAAAGAGAGAATAAACTAAACTATATGGAGTGTATTAAGCGATCGAATATTGCAGCAAAGAACATCTCTTAGCGACCTTATCGAAAGACTAATAAGTAAAACAAAATAATATGTCCAATGTTAAAAACAATGCACCTACAAGAGTGTGCAGTATAGGCATGGATAAATACATCATGGGACTTTGTGTGCCATGGCTCATCTTTCCAAGAATTCTTGGATTTGATGATCCTTAAATAATCGAAACATAATCTTACAAAGGAGGTGATCATGGTTATATAATGAGCTAATTTTTTCCAAGCAAAGTGAAGACTTTAGAGGGACCTTGAACATAGACCAAGTCAAAAAGCGACGCACTAAACCCAAGCTTTGGATATCTTCCAACTTTCACTAAACACCAAATCCACGACTGTCAACCTTCTTTCATCAATAGCAAGCTGACTTCTTCACAGTCAACAATATCAAGCTCTCTCTCTCTCTCTCATCCTCTCTTTCCACAGATATCTTTTCTGTCTTATAATATTATATACACCTCATCAGGCCTCGTGTTCTATTGCTTGGCAAGTGTCCTCAGAGGAAACAAAGAAAACCCAATATTGAGTATTTGATAATTGATATTACATTTGATTGTCAATTTTCAACACTTATAGCCTTTTGATGTCATTTTTACGCCAGATTTGAGTTGGTCTGGTCAAAAGTGATATATATATATATATATATATAATCTAGAAAGAAAATAAAGTCTTTCTATAAAAACATACATTAAAAAGCGACTTTCTCAAATTTTCCCTTTTAAAAAAGGGAAAATACTTTATCAGATCCATCGTGATCCAAGTTGCAGACTGTCGTCCGTCCGATCTTGATCCAACGGATGGCAGCGTCTTACTGCGGTCAATCACCGACTCCGGGATCGACGAGCCCGATGACTTCTTGTCTTCCACGTGACGGCAACCGGTCAAACGACGGCGCGGCCGTCCACGGCCAAGCGTCGGGAGAGCCGACGACGCCAAGGAAAGGAGCTGCGACATTTGACCGCCGTTCCCCCTTCCACTCACGTGACCGACCGCCTGCAGCCGGTTGTCGCTGACTCATCGCCGGCGTCTCATGTCACCGTTGACTATGCGACGCCTCAGCACCACAGAATAAAGGAAGGCTTCAGCCCCACTCTTCCTCTCCTTCAAGGCCCTGCTCCTCCTGCCACTGCCTCCTCCTCTATCGCCTTCTCCATGTCCGCAGACGACAGAGATCTCTACTTCCATGATGACTTCTTCTACGCCGAGAGAGATCTGTCGCTGCTCTCCGGTGAGATGCCGAGCGGTGCTGCCATCGGCACCCTGCAGCCCTTGTCTCCTATCATGAGCTTCGATGACTACTTAAAGCTGGACGCGTTTGACCCTGGCGAGCTCGCCTCGCCTGAGCTGGTGGCCGATGGTGCTGTCAACTCCACTAACAATTTGACGCCGTCGACTGGGTGCGGTGGAGGCACCTCGCCTGCATCACCGAGCTCCTCAGTGCCATCATCGTCGACCGAGGCAGCGGGCGAAGAGGACACAAGCCGACGCAAGAAAGATCATCTGAAGCAGGAGAAAGAGGAGATCGAGAAGGATCAGAAGCTCCAGTCTAAAGCTGATAACGACAAATCCAAGACACCGTAGGTTTCTCTCTTACCGAACAAAGAAGCTTTCAGGGTTTACATCTTTCTTTCCTCGCTCTTCTCTTTAGCTCAGATCCGTCATCTTCTCATCTCCATTTTGAGACGTCCTCGTCAAAATGTTACGGTGAACATCAAGCTTGATGGCCGGCACTTGATGATGCAGGAGCAAACCGAAGAAGAGAGGAGAGAAAAGACGAAGAGAGCCTCGTTTTGCTTTCATGACCAAGAGCGAGGTTGATCATCTTGAAGATGGCTATAGGTGGAGGAAGTACGGCCAGAAGGCAGTCAAGAACAGCCCTTTTCCGAGGTGTCTTTACTGCACCGATCTGCATCAAATGTTCCTGTTGAAACAACATCATCTATGTCAATATACTTGATAATGATCAATATTTTTCTTTGTTCCACTTCAGAAGCTACTACCGCTGCACATCGCAGACATGCTTGGTGAAGAAGACGGTGGAGAGATCATCCCAAGATCCAGCAATTGTCGTCACAACCTATGAAGGGAAACACACTCATCACAGCCCCGCACCTGCTCGAGGAAGCACACAGTCGCTTGCATCTCCACCGACAGCGTCGACAAGCTTCTACCACCACCACCACCACCTGATGCACCAACCAAATCTGCATTGCTTCCTGCAATCTCCACTCCAGGGATTTCAATTCTCTGACGGTGATCTTCTGCAAGACATTTTACCTTCCTTCACACAGAAAACCCAACCATGATGTGGCTTAGTTTGCTCTTTCTCTCTGACTCCACTATCACTGTACATGAACGTTCCTAACTATAAGACGATGAGGTTATGTAGCAAGCAAAGTGTGGCTGGCCAGTCAATCTGTTTGACTTAATGATATGGAATGTGTGGTTGTTTACATGCATATAAAAGTTAATGACAGTGATTCCATCCATGGAAGGAGACCCGAGGAACTCAAGCTACGATGGCCATTAATGGTTCTTTTCCTTTTAATGTGTGTGTTGTTCAGTCAAACCATGCATCCACGCGTGTAGATATCGCCAGCTGAGTTCTAAAAGCAAGGATGTCAGTATTCCACGTCAACTATATATGTAGATTGCATGATTTGGCAGCCACAGCAGAGAGCAATACCTTGTGGCTATCTCATGGCTTGTGAACAAAGAGGAAGTCACTCAGCCAAGAAAGGATGATGAAGAATGGAGAGTTGCAGAGCCCTTTGTTGTGTGTTCTGCTGCAGTTCCATTGAATCAGATGAACATTTGTGTGTCAGCTCTGATCACACAGCAGGGATTCAGGAAAACAATGTCCGAATCAGACGCATATGCTATTGCATGGATTTTGCAATGAATTCATCAGAATTGTGGAGGGAACTTTGCTCAACCAAATCACAAGAACTTGTTCTTGCTGCTGCAGTAATACCACGCATGTGTTAGTGAATGAAAGTGTCCAACTCTTTATTCAAAATATATATAAACCTATATCAGAACTAAGAACCTATGAATTCAAACATATATCACTTTTGTTGGAGATCCAAAAGAACTCACCATCAGTTCTATCTCTATTCCTTGTGCCCTATGTCATGGCTACCTTTTTGTACTTGCTACACTTGAGATCTTCACCATCAGCCAGGGTGGAGAATTTTATAATCTATAACATTAAATTTGTACTTTCTGTGGCCTTGAGTTGCTCCTGAATGGTAAAAGTGAATTGAACACAAATATAAGAAATGTAGAGAGTACCACAATCAATAAGGTGAAACCTGCAAATATTACACAACCACTTGGTTTCAGGTGACAGAAAGAGGTTATGCTTATTGTTCTTATCATATGCAGAACATGCACTGAGAATATGATTCTCTGCTAATGTGTGGATAACTTTGTCACACAAAACTGCTGAAGGATGCAGGGAGATATCTTCATGGGAGTCTATCATACATTGTTTGACAACCGCAAGTTGAGATTTTGGCTTTTTTGCACAAGCAGCTTAGACTAGAATGCATATCCTTGATGATGTCCTAAAATATTGCTTTTATGTTTCATATAGTAGCAGAGAGTAGTATTTATAAAAAGTGTGTATATATGATAGCAACTCCTTTCATTTGGCATGATTTTTTCACATTACTTTTCTAATTTCTTCCTAAAAAATTCACACAATTTCTTACATGGCACTTATTGAGAATGCTAGTTCACAATTAGATACCGAAAATAATAAAACCTCTATTCCATAATCCAACATGCATCAGAGAATTAATTGTGCAATGGTAACAGTGTAGTTAAATTACAAAACAGATGCCTCAAAGCCATAACGACACTGGATTCACAAACACAACCTTGCAACATATAGTTATCAAGAACAAGGTGCCCATGAGTACCTGAAAAGGGATCAAATCTGTTTCTGGCCTCATCCATCGCAGGTTGATAATGGGACCAATGTATAAATCTTCTCTTAAGCTCATTACTGGTGGAGTTTGCAAAATTGAATAAAACGTGGAGTTCCTGGAAACCAATACAACTTAACAATTGGAATCATTGCTGTGGAATCATCAAATATCTCATGCTTATCTTTGGATGTTGAGTACTTGTAGCTTCATTTCCCACCTCAGGACAGACCAATCACTCAACTTGGAGATGGATCTATTTGCCTATAAACTAAATTTTAAAAAAAGGCAATCAAGAACTTGTAGCGATTGATTTAAACTTGAGTGTAGCCAGTATTTTCCACTCCATGCAGGTGCATCATCATATGCTCTTGAAATGACTTTTGGATACTAAAACCGCATGAAGAACTTGAACCAGCAAGTAATGCCCACAAATCTGAAAAGACAATAAATAGCAGCCAAATGAATCAAAAGTTGATAATCAAATGAACTGTTCCATGTTTCTTTTATAGCATTACCCAGTCTGAATTTCCTTGCAACTAAAATATGGGCGTGAAGAAAGAAAGAAGCGTAATGCAGAAAGGATCACCTTGTTTTCCCAAGTTGATTTTACCATGGACATCTAGAATTGCAAAGCAATCAGATTCAAGGAAATCTAGAAGAAGAAAGAAAAAAAGAAAACACACAATCTACATAGAGGCAATTACACCAATCTGAAAGACTGAAGCACCAAGGAACAAAGTAATCACAGGCAACCTGTGAATCCAGTTTTATTCTAATTGGGAGAATTCCCATGGAGTCGGCAACAGCTAGAGAAGCACTGAGGTTGTCTAGATGTTCATGTGTAGACAATGGAACCAAATCCATTATATGTCCATCTGGAGATAAATAAGAAACTCACATGGGGTGTTTTGAGAGTCACTCTGGTTAAGCCAAAGCAAACATCAAGAAGCTAAAATGAAAAGAAAGGGAAGAAACACCCACCCTTATTCATTGCAGATCACCCACTTAACATAGATTAGAAGTCTCATTGATCAAATTTGGGATCGATACCTTGAGAAATATATAATATAGGTACTTGAATTGGGGTTGAAATAAATTTAGTTACTTCGGTAATTAGTCAGATTCATAAACAAATAGTCAATCTATTGTCATTACCAGATGGCAACAAGTTAGGTTTCCATAGTATCTGAATCAATCTGATCCACTTAAGATTAGGATACTAATTAATCAGACTGGGACTAGAAATGATACAAGCAGAAATAGATGCAAGTTAAGATTCTTGATGGAGGGGTTTGAGAACACATCAGGTGAAATTGACAGGAACTCTACTTGCTGCCATTTTGACAATTCTCCTTCCACATCCCACGTTCTTGAGATCATTTGTTGTGATCCAACTAAGCCTTACATGGCCTTAAATAAGCTAAGGAATTACTGAGAGTAAACCCATCTAACCCTGTAAACCAACTCAATTGTCCAATGTCGCAATAAATTAGGATGACAAAGATGAAATAAAACAGACATGGTATTGTTCGAAATGAAATAGATATATGGTAGTGTATATATTTTCTAAAAGTTACATATAAATACAAGTAGAATGCATGTTAGATATATGACTCCAGTGGATTCATGCCTTATCAAGTTAAGTGGAATGTAGATGGTCCTTCCTACGAAGACCCTTTAATCAAAGATTTGCTTTGAAACTACTTTTCATGCTTGAGGCAACAAATCTATTTATCTAATAATTTGAATAAAAAAAACATTTAACCTTCTAGCTCATAATTTTTAAAACCAAGTTATCAATCTCATCTAATCACCATCACTTGACATAATTGTTAAGAGTTATTAGTCCAATTAAATAAGGAGTAGAAATCACACTGTATAAGGCCAAGCCTAGCTTATTTTATATACCGATCCAATTTAGCATCATCTTCAAATGTGAGACTAAAAGATTAAGTCTGCAAATAAGTCAAATTATTCATAAGAAGTCCAATGTTTGGCTCACTAAAGGTTTACTTGACTCGTTTATTAATGCTAACGAATCAAGTTTGAGTTTAGGTTAAATTTTGATTTTTCAAATGAGTCGAGCTTGAACATGATAAAACTTGACTCATCAAAACGAGCTAACTCATTGATAATAAACTTGCATACAAGTTCATTTGTGTACCCATGAGTGAGTAGAAACTCGTTTACAAGTTCACAGATAATTGATATATCCATATAATTACTATTTACTTATTATAAATCAATGATAATACATGTATTTAGAAATACATAATTATTAATTTAACCATAAATTTTCAAATGAATTATATATTTTTTTCTTGCATAGATCAATTGAGGTCAAGTTGGAGCTTTACTAATTTCATGCATGGGCTTGAATTCGAGCTCAACCTGCTCAGTATGATAAACAAACTGCTGAGTTCTTGAGTTTGAATTAAGAATGAACTAGCAAAATATGAGATGAAACTAATGTCAAGTCAAGTTTGAACAATCTAAACTATATTAAGATCAGTATGAGCAGAGCAAAACTCAGCTTGACTTGGCCCATTTGCAACCTTAAAAAGGCATCATATATACTGCTCTACATACTAAGGTATCATTTGGATGTTGCATGAGCCAAATAATATACTTAGACTTCAGACTTGCACAAAAAGTTGACACAGTAATGAATCATTCTGAATTATGGTATTTCAAGGATTTCCAAACCTTGTAGTAATGCTTTGCACACATCAACATATCTTCAACTCAAGAAGAGGTGATTCTGAGAGGGATAAGAGGAATATTTAGACTTTTCAAATGGTTGCAAGGTAACTGCTGCAAAGTGCTTTAGTTCAAAAGTTTCCAACAAAAAATAAATAAAAAAGATGATGCTGATGCTATTGCCAGTTGCTCTGGACCTGGAGATTCTTTTTGTCTTGCAAGTATCAGAATCTAGAATTGCCTAGGGACTTCATGCCATCTGAAACAGTAAAGCATCATATCTTGGCTAACTTTCTTTGCCGACTTTTGTCTTGCATCTAGAGAATTGAAGGCTGATCTAAAAGCATTCTTGTAGAAGTCTTAAAAGTCAATCACTTAAGAAAATAAGATACCGACTGATGAGAATATTATCTAGTGAATTCTCTGTGATTATGGACATTAGGTAAGATATAGATTCTTGCTATTAGCTGGAATCTGTATCTAAGAACCACATTGTTGCAGTACAGATTCTTAAAAATCTTGTCAGTCTTTTGCTCAGCAGAGAAGCAATTCTTAGCTGAGGCGATCTTAACATTTCACATCTATCAGGAAAGTATCTTTCATTTTTGTCCACAATCCTGGTAAGATTCTGTTGGATCAGAGTTCTGTTCGTCACCTGGTGACAGTGAAAGCTGAAAATTGATAAGCTTGACTGCAGCATTTCAAAGTCACAGGACAAGAATCACAGCTTTCAAGTTTACAATATTGATAGAAAGTCCCATTTTTTATCCAACTTAGTCTTGTTCCTATAGGGACAAGAGACTTCATGTTGTCTTTCAAAAGGAACTTCTAAATTATTTACCTCTGTGAAAGGTTATTTAGTATGTTCTAATGACAATTTAACTTTTAGTTTTTACATGCCTATCCACTTTCTTATAGAAAACACAGTGCAATGCTGATCTAATTCTACTGAGATATCTTTGAAGCCTCTTGTAATCCATGAATATTAGCTGTTTATTTGATATGTACTTGGCATTCTAAAGGAGACTATCATTCTTGTGATATTGACATATTGTTTTTGTATTATGACAAATCCTCTGAGTCTGAAAGGAAGATAATTATGCAAAATTTTATGTGATAAGCCCAGTTATGTATGTGATACACTTTAACAATGACACTTCAAATACTTGACTGACTGCCCCCTGATCATCCAGAACTATATCAATCACTAGGCAATGATCAAGAAAATATACAGATCATTCTTTGCTAATCCTTTTGCTACAATCAAGTACTCAAGTTGATACAGCTGATCAAATAATGGCTAAAAGTAATTTGGCTTGTTAGTTCAGATCGGACAACATTACACTCAACCAACATTAAACTCTGTCTCATATGATCTAATATCACAGTGATTGAAAGATAACTTTCTAGCTAATTACTCGATGATAACATGTCAAAAGGAAAAAAGAAAGAGCAGAGGTAACTTCACTTCCAGTGCAACCGGCATGCCGGATACCTGTGGGAACATCTTACACTTCCTGTCCTACTGGGTCTTTGACCTCTTGAACCATGGAAGAGCAGCTCGAATCTTAAGCAATTGCAAACATGTAATGGAACACTAACTCGCAGTGGTCAAGAATCAAAAACTTTCTGTCTGTCAAATCTTGATGTCCCCCAGTGGCAACTTACTGGAAAGAGGAATCTGGAAATGCAACATCTATCAAAAGATTATATTACATTTTGCATAAATTTGCATGAATTATCTCAACCTCAAATTTATCTTTGAGCCCTTTTCTTACCAATCCTTTACTTGCCATTGTTTAGAGGAAAATATTGTGGCTAAATTAGCCATTCATTTGATTATGTGCATCAACTTAGGAAGGGTGGATTATGTGCATGGTTCATTAAATGTTGGTGAATAATGAATGCACTCTCCTCATCTTTCTGGACCATATTTGGAGAGAGAATAAAATAACTAAGAATTATGGTTTTGTTGTTGTTGTTGAATAAAATAACTAGAATTAATAGTAGAAGAGCATCACAGTTAAAGATTGCAAGTCATATTGCCTTATCCTTACATCAACTGAAGAGGCTTTTCCCAGAAAAGGAACTGCTAACTAGGTTTTATTCACTTCCTATGGTAGTGGAAAGTTCATTTTATCAACAGAATCTAGTGATCCCATGAAAGTTCATAATCCAAATCCATTTAAATTATTAGTTAACTAATCACCACATAGTTTGCCCCCTCCTAGTATGGGAAACAAACAACAAGCAGGAGGTTATGACATCAACAAAATCAGAATAAATTTTCTGTTGCCATGGTTGATGCCATGTCTTAAGAAAAGATGTTAGTTGGTGAGTTGTTTATTATAATGTTTTATTATTTACATATACTTGATATCACTTCTTTCTCTGCTTGCACATCCATGTAAACCTGGAGGTTGGCAGTATGAAGATGATTCCATGTACAATACTGAAAGATATATTTGAACATGTCTATAGAGAGGGATAACATGATCTGCTACTCCTCCCCAGCACAATATTTTTCTATTCCACATTACAATAAATGCAGTGATCATACATCCTTATTCTTTTTTTCAATCATTTCGGGAGCATTATTCTCCAACTGACTCCACCACAAAACTCTTCTGCCCTTACACCCTCCTTAGTTATAAATAGCACCCAGGAGCAACTTCCTTCCCACATCACCTGCTCAAACTTGTAGTAGTGAGCTTAGAGCAAAACAAGACTCCTTTCCCTCCCAACACCAATTGAAGTTAATCATATTCTTCTTATTTCAGTAGTCTATAGAGCACATATCCCAAGAAATGACATCCAGTTCAGTAAGCTCCTCCTGGACCGCGAAGCAGAACAAGATGTTTGAGAATGCCCTTGCAGTGTATGACAAGGACACACCAGAACGCTGGCACAACGTAGCTTGTGCTGTGGGAGGAAAGACCGTTGAGGAAGTGAAGCGCCACTATGAGCTGCTCGTTGCGGACATCAGGCGCATTGAGAAGGGCCACATGCCTTATGCCAATTACCTGTCATCTGGCCGCAGGGGTATACTATCTCTCTTGCCTATCATTCATTGCTCTCTCTCTCTGCATTGTTGCCCTTCTCTTATGCTTGCATACTTGATCTTGAACTGTCTTCCAATGCACCTAATTCGAGCTACTGGATTCCCAAGCTACAGGGTAATCTAGGCTTCAATAGAAAGGTCTTTTATGATCTATTTTGCTGTTGAAACTTACGTAGTTCACATAGTGCTGGAGTCCTGCTTCAAAAGGAATAGGAGTATTTTGTTATCTCTCTCTTCTTTTTCATATGCTTTGTTGATAGTGGATATGTTTGCACGAAATCATTAGATATAAAACCTGACAGTTCTGTGAACCTTCTTTTTTGTTTTGGCAGGTTGAAGTATCTGCAGCTTGAAGTCAATAAGGCATGTAATAATGAACTCTCCTTTTGCAGATCCACCTAGAAGAAACCAATACTCTAAAGGCTCTAAGATAATCAGGCTATCACTGATCTTTAGCATCCTCAATTCTCTATATCTTCTTAGGCATCATCCCTTTCTCCTTTCATTGGATCATCAGCTGTCAGTAAATGTTTGCAGACTTGTGTGCAGCTAGCTGCCTAGTCTTGTACCTGGTGTACTTATTCCCTAACATGCCTCCAGAGTTATGTTTTCTTTTGAGAAAAGGTGCAAAAACTGTTATATGCATCCACCTATCAGGACTCCTTGTGAATATTAAAGCTCTTACTTTTGTGGCTTGTGCATCAATTTTACCCATTATTTAGTTCACATACCAATGGCTAATCTTTTGCACAGATTAACATCAAGATACCAAATGTTGTTATCATTGACATAAGGATCTTGAGATGGATCTGTATGGTTGCTAGAATAAATAGAATAAGAAACGTTTACATCTCTAGGCATAGTTTTGGTGATTCAATCAAAAGATAAAAGTCAAGCAAATTGTTTATGATTTATATATGTATGCACAATAAAAATGTGATGAGTCGATTAGGATTAGTGGTGCAAGAAGACATAGAGGAAGAAGAGAGAGCAAGACTAGAAAATTTTGTTGGTGAAAATTAGAAGAAATCCGATTGCTCTTATTTTAGATAGTGATGTTGTCCTTAACGGAGCTTAATGGAGGGAAAAGATCTGCATAGGAACTCCAAACAATAGGGAGATTATTGTTTCTTCCTCTTGATTTTGTTGTCTTAATATCACAATACACTTATGCCATAGATGCTGAATAGCACCATGGGAGGATAAAAGGAAAAAATTGTGTCAATTTATCTTGCTCAGAAAATATAGGAGGAACTGGAACTTGTCAAAAAATTTGTTTTTGATTTTCCGCCACATTATGACACCTCAGGTTGTAATGCAGATGAACATGTAATGATCTAGCACATGTGGATATGATCAGAAATGATTTTGCAATGGATGTGCAATAATCCAAGTTACAGATGATCAAGTTTGTTATAGCCTGGGACTCAGGATGATATACAATAAACCAATAGCGTCACTGGATAAATTTTCTTCCACCAAGTGCCAACGAGTTTGAACATGAAAGTATGAAGTCCGATGGCAAAAGATCGAACAGCTTATAGGCCAATCTTCTACTTGCAAGAAATTCTCTAGATAATAAGCAGATACATTTGGACATGAGATGAAAAACAAATTCGATAGAAGGAAGAACAAAGCGCAGACAGCAGCTCAACTCATTCCATAGAAGAAAGAAGATTAAACAGCGATTTCAAATAAGCCAGCTTCAGAAAGAAGAGGAAAGAAGTACCATTAGGCATCCTGCAGTTCATCCAAGTCCGGGAAGATGTGGCTACTGCAATGTGCCTCTTCTCGAAGCAAACACATTGGGTGGCCTTGCTGCTTCGGTGCCGGATGAAGCCGTGGTTGCTGTGCCCTTGGACTCGAGAAGGCGCCACATAGTCCAGCACCCGACGGATCGATAGGATCTCCAACGATCACCGGTCTGCTGCATCTGTGAAGGCTACGGGACCGCGTCGTAAGGCATCTGCGTTCCCTTGCAGACGCAAAGGTCGCCGACGAGCACCACCTCCGGTGACATTGATGATGGCGGTGATGTCATCATTATGGAAAATGAGAACAATAAGGACCAATAATAATAATAATAATAAATATTTAGAATCTTATTTTAAAAATTTATAATATTTCTAAAATATTCTTTTTGGAATGGACGTAAATGTCCTCATATTCCTTCCTCTCTCTTTTTTTCTTCTCTTAATCGTGAGTCGCGACAACGTCGGCGATCACTCTTCTTCTTCCTCTCATTTCAACTAATAGATCGACCTACCAGTCAACTGTGAGCTCACTGCAAGTATCATCTTTCCATAGACGCCGACCTCTTCCTCTTCTCTCTCTTCGCTTTCAACAAAATAGAGTCCGTGCTTACGCAGAAATATGGCATTGTCTTGTTGAACCCAGTGAAGATTGGAATCCAACAAAGCTTTGTTACTTCCAAAGCATAACTCGTCCACCAGCTTTCTCCTCCTCCTCTTGCTATTTTATTTCCTTTCCCTCTTCATCTCCTCGGACGCCCAACAGTTGGTCCCCTCCCAATCCATGACGCTCCTCCGCCTCCTCGAGTATCCGTCGGCCCTAGCCGACTGGTCCTGCACCACCTCCTTCTGCTCCCTGCCCCCTCCCCTCTCCCTCTCTATCGTTTGCTCCGGTGATGGCACCGTCGAGCTCGTGATAGTGAGAGACCGCCCCGCCTCCCCCAGTGCTTGTGAATCTTGTCCTCGGACTCCCTTTTTACCACCATGTCGCGACTTCCGAGCCTGACCAACTCCGTCTTCACCCTCGGCCTCCAGGGCCCGCACCCCGTGAAGGTGGATGACTTCCCCTCGCTCAAAACTCGCAACTTGAGCCCGAACTACTTCACCGGGGCGATGCCTATGGAAATCTTGACGATGTCGAGCCTCCAAAATCTCGTCTTAAGTGAGAATTCGTTCAACGGATGGGTTCCTAAGCTCAAATCCTTTACTTCTCTTGCCAATTTGAACATGGGTGGGAATCACCTCGGCCTCGATTTCCCATCCTCGAGCAGTAATCTTGTCACTCTAGTTCTAAAAGACAATAGCTTTCGTGGAAAGATCCTCGCGAGTCTTGCTTCCTTCCACCAGCCAAGCATGGCCAGCTTCTGTACAAGTGAGATATCTGTTCTAGGAACATGAAGAACCAAAACTGTGTTGACCCCCACAGCCAACCTTTTGATATTAGCTGTCAAAGATCTGAGAGGCCATGAAATGGGAAGGGTGTTAGAAAAACTAAAGAATACAATGTGTTTCTTAATCACTATAATAGAAACACGATGAAACTGAATGCGGAAACAAAATTGCGTACCTCCAGCCATTGTTGTGAGAAACTTCTACTGATGAGTTTCTCTTGATATTTTAGTTCTTCTCGACTCAGAACTCTCCTTTAGATGGTGTAGGAAATTCGAAGACTTTCTTGAGAGATTGAGTCAAGGGACCAAAACTTCTCTTTATATAGATGTTCTCCCATCAAGAACATTCATTACCACCAAATTCATAACGTTAAAGAATTAATTCAAGTTTTGTAACGTTTGGACCATCATTAAAAAAATTTAATGATAATGAATAGAAATTTAATAATAACGGTTAATTCATAATGAATGAAAAACCGAAATAATTAAATTATAATAAATGGAGAAATGAATGATGAACTTAATGAGAAACGATTACAATTTCTAAAATCAATAAAATTCAATCATAATTAATAAGAAAGCGGTTACATTCTCCCACTTGGTCCATACGTTTAACTTAATAACTTGAATTAATCTTATCAAACATTTTCTTAAGAAATAAATACATGAATCATAGCGATAAGTCCTCTAAGAGCGAGTATTATCATCCATGTATCACGATGTATTTAGTTTCTTAAGAATCAATCTTAATGTGGTAATATTTCTTAATGAATAAACCTTATGTTTATTCTTGGTCCAAAGATAAAATTATATTTTCTCAAATTAATGTGCACATGAATAAGAAAATATCATAATGTATATAAGAGTTTCAATACAATTACAAAGTGGAACCAAGTCCCATTTTCTTTACATGATCCTTGAATTTCAGAGGTGGCATGCCTTTAGTCAAAGGATCGTGATCATCAATTCGGTGCTAATGTGCTCAATGACCACTTTCTTTTCTTTTACACGTTCTCTTATGGCTAAGTACTTAATATCGATGTGTTTACTTGACTTCCACTTTTATTGTTCTTAGCCATAAAGACAAAGAATTGAATTATCACGAGAAAATCCTTAATGGCCTAGAAATAGAATCCATAATTCTAAGCCACGAAATGAAACTCTTAAGCCATACACCATGCGAAGTAGCCTCAAAGCAGAGACAAACTCACTTCCATGGTAGAAGTAGCGATCAAGGTTTGCTTAACACTTCTCAAGAAATAGCTCCACCACCATCATAAAAATGTATCACGATGTTGATTTACGAGAATCAACACAACCGTAATCTGAATCGAGTAGCCAATCACATCAGTTATGCGTATGTCATACATAAGCATATAATCTTTGGTTCCTTGAAGATACCTCATTACTTTCTTTGCAGCTCTCCGGTGGTCCATACGGATTACTACGATATCGACCTAGCACCCTACGAAAAATGCAATATCGGTCTAGTACAGACACTGGGCATACATAAGACTTCCAACGATAGAAGCATATGGGATGTTTTTCATTGATTCCCTCTCAAGGTTGTTCTTGGGCATTGGTTCAAATTGAACCTATCACCTTTCACAATAGGAGCAACACTTGGTGAACAATCCTTCATCCAGAAATCTCTCTAAAAGCTTATTGATATAGGTTTCTTGTGATAGACCTAAAATACCTCGAGGTCTATCTCTATGGATCTTAATGCCAATGACATAAGATGCTTCACCCATATCCTTCATATCAAAGTTTTTAGAAAGGAATTGTTTCACCTCATGAAGCAAACCCTTATCATTGGTTGCAAGCAAAATATCATCTACGTATAAAACAAGAAAACATATTTTACTCCCCCATGACCTTCGATATATACATTGATCCATGGGATTTTCAACAAATCAAATGATGAAATCACTCCATGAAATTTAAAATACCATTGGTGGGAGACTTGTTTCAAACCGTATATAGATTTCTTAAGCTTACAAACCAATTGCTCACCAACACTAGAGGAGAAACCTTGAGGTTGTATCATATAAACTTTCTCCTCTAGATCTCCATTAAGAAATGCAGTTTTTCACATCCATTTGTTGTAACTCAAGGTCAAAATGAGCAACTAATGCTAAAATAATACTGAAGAGAATCTTTCTTAGATCTTGGAGAAAATGTCTCAGTATAATCGATTCCTTCTTTTGAGTAAATCCCTTTGCAACAAGTCTTGCCTTGTGTCTATAAATATTACCTAATGAATCTTTCTTGGTCTTAAAGACCCATTTGCGCCAATAGCCTTTGCTTCATTAGGCAACTCTACAAGATCCGGACTTCATTGCTCTTCATGGAATTTATCTCTTCAATCATAGCATTGTACCATAAATTTGACTCTTTGCAACTCATGGCTTGTGAAAATGTTTTGAGATCATTTTCGGCTCAATATTATAGTCGATTCTTGTAGATATACAACGTAGTCACTAGGAATTGATCTTTTATTTCTAGTAGATCTTCTTAATGTTGTACCAATGTTTCCTTGAGGAACTTGTGGTTCAACTAATTGTTCAGGGTTTGTTGTAATTCTGAACAGGCGGTTGATCTATTAGAATATTATCAAACAACTTGTGGAATCTCAATGATTGGTTGTTCAACACCGTTTGTACTTGAGGAGTGTTATGAACTATAACCAATCTATCATTTGATGTGGAAGGTTGAGATTCTATATGATCATGTGCAGAAACTATGTTCCTGAACTGATCGCTCCCACTGATCAAGTCATCCTCAAGAAACTTAGCATTTCTTGATTCCACAATCCTAGTCGTATGAGATGGACAATAAAACCTGTAACCTTTGGACTTTTCAGCATATGCAATAAAATATCCACTAATAGTCCTCGGGTCGATTTCTTCTCTTGTGGATTGTATATTCGACCTCGAGATGGACATCCCCAAATGCGCATATGTCGCAAACTCGGTTTCAACTTTTCCATAATTCAAATGGTGTCTTTTGGACAGCCTTGGTTGGAACTCGGTTTAATATATACACAGCCGTCTTTAGTGCTTCAGTCCACAAGAATTTAGGAATATTGGAGTTGCTAAGCATACTCCGCACCATGTCTAGTAATGTTCGGTTTCTTCTTTCTGCAACACCATTCTGGTCTGGAGAACCAGGCATAGTGTATTGGGCAATAATCCCATGTTCTTGAAGAAACTTAGCAAAATGACCAGGTGCTTGTCCATTCTCAGTATATCTACCATAATATTCTCCACCTCTATCTGATCTCACAATTTTAATTTGCTTACCACATTGGTTCTCAACTTCAACCTTAAAGACTTTGAAGGCATCCAATGCTTCGTTTTTGTTATGAAGCAAATAAATATACATATATCGTGAGTAATCATCTATAAAGGAGATGAAGAATTTCTGACCATGTGCGTCCATGTCTGGACAACATATATCAGTATGAATGATCTCTAATATGTCTGAACTCCTATTAGCACCTTTCTTAGACTTGTTGGTCTGTTTTCCCTTAATACAATCCACACAAGTTCTAAAATCAGTAAAATCAAGAATACTAAGTACTCCATCATCAACTAATATTTTAATTCTCTCTTTGGAGATATGTCCTAATCTCCGGTGCCATAACATGGAGGAGTCCTCATTAATATTACACCTTTTAATACAGCAGTAAACATGCATTGAACTATAAGTGTCATTATTTTGTAATAAAATACGATAAAGACCATCAGACAAAATACCATTCCCAACACAATCATATTTATATAATAAACTAAATGATGTGTTTTGAAAATTAAAGGAATATCCAAATGGTACGAGTCTGGAAACAGAAATCAAGTTTCGTGAGAAACTTGGTACATAAAAGGTCCTTTCTAATTTTAAAACAAAACCACTACTTAAAGTTAAAATGCATGTTCCAATTGCCTCCACATGTGAGCCCATCTTATTGCCTGATAAGACACTTTGCTCACTTCCCACTGGCTTCCTTAGGTTTTGCATACCCTGCAAAGAGTTTGCAATATGGATTGTTGATCGAGTCAATCCACGGTGTTAATATTAACATTAACCATATTAGATTCATAACATACAAACGAGGTTGGTTTACCTTTCTTTTCAAGCCATTGTTGGAATTTTAAGCATTCCTTCTTCATGTGTCCCTTCTTTTACGGAAGAAACACTTTGTTTCTTTCTTGATATCACTTAGGGTGATATTTTACCTTTTCCCTGTGATTGGCTTGATTTTTGTCAGTTTTATTCTTCTTGTGAGTGGTTACCACCAATGCACTCTCACCCAGCTCCATCACTAGCCTTTCTTCTTCTTGAACACACATGGTCATTAATTCATTAATTGACCATTTATCTTTATGTGTATTATATGAAATCTTAAAAGGCCCATATTGATGTGGAAGGGTGTTCAGAATATAATGCACCAGGAAAGATTCTGACATATCAACCTCGAGTTTCTTAAGTTGAGCAGCAATATCCCGCATTTGCATTATATGCTCACGCACACCTTTTACGTTGGTGAGTCTAAGGGATGAGAATTTCATTATTAGGGTACTTGCTAATGCCTTTTCTGAAGTGACGAATTGCTCGTCGATAGCATGTAGCAAGTCTCGGACATTCTCATGCTGGTCAACAGAACCACGTATACCAGATTATTTTAGTTTTGATAAACATCACAGCCGAGCCGATTGGATCGCTCCCATCGCTCATATAGCGACCTCGGTTGGAGTACTAGTATTAGTATTGTAGGTGGTTCGTTTTCCTAATAGCATAATCAATGTCCATCCACCCTAGATGGAGGAGAATCCTTTCTTTCCAAATCTTATAGTTATCACCCTTAAGTTCGGGAATGTCACATCGAATATCAGAGAAATTGATATTTTGAGCGCATAAAATCCAAAATGCTTATGTCAAAAATTTGAGGCTTAATAGTCTAAATTGCATGCTTTACCAATGTGAAACATGCCAAAAATTTGAATCTCATGACATAAAAATTGCCTGTGGGCTAAATTTTTAATTCAAATAGATTCAATTAATCTTTATGATAAAACTATCAAATTATGTACCAATTCATAATCCCTGTGGGTAAATTATGAAAATAATCTGATATTTTATCCTGATTAATTATATAAATATAATAAAAGATCTTTTATTATATTTATATAATTAATCATAATTTTATGTCTAATTCCTTATGTGATCCTAATTTTAACTTTATATATAATTTTAATCAATTAAGGATGCTGTGGCTAGTCCCTAATTAATTAAGATTATATACATCACTAGACATTTTTCTTGAATAAAATTGGCTCATAAGCATAAATCAATATGACTAAATATTCATTAACATATGAGCAATTTTAACTATAATGAATGTATTATTTCATTAAAATTATTGAAAATCTTATGTCTTCATGATCTTCAATATCGAATACATTAAAAGTTTCATAAGAGAAACCTAAATCAAAGCACATTCATGGTATAAAAACCTTTTTCATATCAAGGCAGAGGTTAATTTTCGCTCTGATACCAAATGTTAGAAAAAACTAAAGAATACAATGTGTTTCTTAATCACTATAATAGAAACACGATGAAACTGAATGCGGAAACAAAATTGCGTACCTCCAAACCATTGTTGTAGAAACTTCTACTGTGCCAGTTTCTCTTGATATTTAGTTCTTCTCGACTCGAGAACTCTCCTTTAGATGGTGTAGGAAATTAGAAGACTTTCTTGAGAGATTGAGTCAAGGGACCAAAACTTCTCTTTATATAGATGTTCTCCCATCAAGAACATTCATTACCACCAAATTCATAACGTTAAAGAATTAATTCAAGTTTTGTAACGTTTGGACCATCATTAAAAAAAATTAATGATAATGAATAGAAATTTAATAATAACGGTTAATTTATAATGAATGAAAAATCGAAATAATTAAATTATAATAAATGGAGAAATGAATGATGAACTTAATGAGAACGATTATAATTTCTAAAATCAATAAAATTCAATCATAATTAATAAGAAACGGTTACAAAGGGTTCCATCGATCAGTTTAACCAGCGCTTGGCAATCTGAATGTAGACACAGGTTGATAGTGCTCCGCCCTTTGCCAACGTTGAGGACTGCTAGCATCGCATCCCCCTCGGCTTGGATGGCTTTCGCGTGGCTTCCCGCACAACCCATTGACAGCAGCTCTTGCTGCCCGGTCTTCAACGCAAAACCCACCCCTGCACAACCATAAAACTTGTTAATAAGATTGAATTGTATATAAGATATATTATAAATATGGTTGTGAAATTAAATTCTTTAAATCTATTTATTAACATTTTTCGTCTGTAAAAAAATTATTAATTAGTTTTTATTTATGATACATGAATGATTCGTAGTATTGTCGATCTAGTTTCTCTATCTAACCCATCATATTGCTTGTTTACGAGTGATATCATGTTCTTTGTGCTTGATCGATACATCACTATCGACAGTTTGCTATCAACAACAGTATTATTGAGGACAACGGCTTTCAATAATCGCTCGCCCATTTGCGAACAACGGCCTTTGGTGATCGCTTGGTAATGGCTATGCAACACTGCTGCATGCGACAATTGTAGTAGCGCCACTGCATAGACGATTGTAAGAGTTGTAACAGCACCATCGCTACTGATGTTGATTACAACAACATCGTTGCGGTAGCATTTGTTGGTCACAATTAGCGTCAACTAGATGTCAAAGGTTACGGTTCATAGTGGTTGTATAGCAAGACACACGAGCACAACCACACATCATGGCAATCATGGAGTCACTAGTCGATGTGTGTGCATCGTGCCATGACTATGGAGGTCATCAAGCAACAACGCGCACATCTGCACGTGGGCAGGGTAGTCATGCGCAGGTGACAGACATGCCTCGAGTAGTGGCCGTAGACGGTGTTGCAACGCCTGACACAACAACTACGAACGACTGTTATGGCACTCCCAGTAGACAATGGTCGCGCATAATTTATTTAAAGGATACTTTTATCCCTCACAAATTAGATGATTTTAACTTATGTCCCCAAGTTAACTTTCTAATTATACCCTTAAGAATTTAAAATTTTTCATTGTATATCCTAAGTGAAAATTATAGTCTTACCCTTTAGAAATTTAAAATTTATAATTTACATCCTCAATTATTAAATTAATTATTTTAATCAAATACTTGATCATAACGATATTTTTATTACTTGACTGGATTTAGATTTGATCAATCAAATTATAATCAAATACAGAAAAAATTAATTTTTGATTAACTTTTGATTTTGATCAATTTAATTTTTGACTAACCTAATTAGATTGATGTTTAACCTAATTCTAGACATGCCCAATCAAATAAGATTGATTGGTATTAGAGTTCTATGTGAAATTTAATATATATATATATATAATGATTTTCTTGCATAGTTTTCTCATATGACATATTAATAAAATTTTAAATATGATAAATAAAAATATAATTATTGTTCTTAGATATTTATTCAATTATTCATATATATATATAAAATTATAAAATAATATTTATTTTTATGTAAAAGTATAATTTATGATTTATCATAATTATAATTTTCATATTTTTTATGCTGATTAATATTTTATTAATTTTTAATAATTACATATTATGATTGAATGTGATAATAAGATTATCTTAACAAGATAAATTACATGAGTCATTTTGGGTTAGATCAAAAAGAGCTAATAGTATTATAGTGCATAGAAGAAAGTATTATATTGCTGACATAAAATCACTATAACTCACTTTAATAATCAGACTAAATATAGTATTATTATATTTATTAGATTTGTTGACCTTTTTTAATTCACATGCATATAAATGATTTTCAAATTTTAGAATCTAATTAGGTAAAATTATTTTTTAAATAAATTTTATTTTATTTAATTTTGATTTTACACCCTTTTTATCTTACAAATTAATGAGCCAAATGAGAGAATATTAAATTATATGACCCTATCTAATTAGGTAAGATATATTATAGATATGATTAGATTTTGATTAGCTAATAGAATGGAAGTTTGATTATGGTATGATTCTTTAGGAGATGATTTTAGTAAAAGGAACTCTCCTAATTACTCCTCTAGTATTTTAGTATGATTTTTTTAGGAATGAAGCACCAGCTAAGTCTTCTACAGAAGGATTAGCAGATTTTAACCCAATTACTCCTCTAGTATATTAGGGTGACAGGGGAGATATATAGGAAGATGGTGTAGAGCCTGATGTTGAACTACCTGCAGGACATATTAAGCAAGAAGAAGTTGAGAGTAACTATTAGGATCAAGAGTAGCACTAAGAGGGGGGGGGGTGAATTAGTGTAATGGTAAAGTACAATAAATTCGACGATTTCGAAAAACTTCACACAATAAAAATAATATTTCGATTAAAATTATTTCAATTATATTTTAACTTGAAGACGTACGTAAAAAGATGAAGAGGAAGTAGAGCAAGTAAAGTAAAGCCTTGCAGGAATGTAAATGACAACAAGTAAATGCAAACTAGACTTTTATAATGGTTCAGTTATCCGACCTACGTCCACTCTCGATTCCTCTTCACTTGAGGCCACCGGCTTTCCGCTAGTTATTTTCCTTCCAACGAGTGAAGACAAAATCTCTTACAATACCTTCTCCTTTTGAGAGACTTAGGAGATATCACTTACAAGCACTCACTCCTCTTTTTAGGCTGAAAATTTCTAAGGCTATTTTGGAATGTTTTGGAGGGATGTTTTGGAATGATTTTTTCAGTGTTTTGTTTCTTTTAAAGATTGTGTGCATGTGTGTTTAACCCAGGGATGAGAGGGGTATTTATAGACTCCAATTTGATTCAAATTAGGAGCCAAAAACCTTCTTATCCCAGGTTTTCTGGGTATTGACGGTACCACCACTAGTGGGTTTTGATATTAGGTGGTACCACCATCTAGTCTGGGCGATACCATCGCTTGGGCATACTAGCATTGTTAGTGTATTCAAGGTACTGCCAAACAGGGTTTAACAACCTGTTTGGGGGCGGTACCACCACTTACTTGGTACCGACCGGGCGATACTGGTGATCGACCATGTCGATCTACCTACTGATGGCGATAGCACGAGACCCTATGCTCAAGGGTCCGGTACCACCACCTAAACAACTTAGGAGATCGAGCCCTAGGTGATACCTATAGGATAAGTATCGATGCCCTAAAGAGTTACCGAGTGGATGATACCACCACCATATGACAACCTGGGAGACCGAGCCTGGTGGTACTACCACCCTGACTTCTGGCGATTTTTCTTTTATTCAAACAGGTGTTAACTTAATTGCTACTAGTCAAGACTTGGAGGTTAAGCAATTAGATGGAAGACCTTAATAGTGATTTAGAGGAAAAATTTATATAAAACCTTAAGGCTAAAACTATCCGGGTATGAGCCCAATTGGCCCATAATTGGATTGGCCTAATTATAACCCAATTAACCTAATCTTACTTGATCTAGATAATTATTCCAATATGAATCGTAAGCATTCTACTGCCCAGTATATCATTGATCGACGCTTCATCCTATTCTTCAGCGCATCATCATCTCTCTGCAGCTTGTTGCTCAATCGGCAACTGACCTCCGTAGCCCCGATCTCCTTAGCACAACTTTGCTCTTTTTGGCCCGATGCCCGATTTCTTTATCGAAGTTTTCTAGATCATCATTGGACCTCGACTCGGCGATCAATCTCTGATGTGTTCTCATACGATGCAACATTGATTTATCCTACATCTAAATTGTCTCAATTTGTTGATCAAGGGTAGACTTGCGTGACTCAAAACATAATTAGATAAATAAAACACGATCAATTAGTTTAATCATCAAAATCTGAGATTCAACAATAACTTCCCACATAACCTTAGTTGAAAAGATCTTCTAGACAATGTCAACCTTCTAGAAGATACTCTATAGATAAGTATGCGATGCTTAATGATGTATGTGAACTAAAGAGTTACCAAAAAGTGATTGAAAGTGAGCAAAAAAGTTGTTAATTGCTATACAAGAAAAGATGGATGCTCTGCAAAAGAACCACACATATGATTTAGTGCAACTATCAAAGGAAATGAATGCTTTGAAGAACAAGTGGGTTTTTACGTTAAAAACTCAAGAACATTGTTCTCAACTAAAGTACAAAGCTAGTTGATGAAAGTTATGTCTTCTGAAGTTAGATTTGGTTCAAAAGAGTCAGAATTGACTTTTTAGTGATTTCTTTTATTGTTAAAATGTCTTCTATTTGTGTTACTCTGATTAAAGTATTGCTACTAGTCAAGACTTGGAGGTTAAGCAATTAGAGACAACTTTCCTTAATAGTGATTTAGAGGAAAAATTTATATATAAAACAACTTTAAGGCTTGAAGTCAAGATAATAAAAAGCTCTCTAAAGTTGAAAGAGTTTGTATGGGTTAGATTAAAAGTTGAGAAGAGTTTGTATCATGGTATAGCAATCAAAAGTTTGATTCATTTAGATTCATTTAACTTAGATACAAAAGAATAACTTTAGATCATTATGTGTACAATCAGGTTTGAATAGCTTTTATTATCTTTATGTTGAATGATATGGGAAATTATACAATTGATTTTGGTGAGATTTATATTGATCTTACAATTTAATGATATGCTTATCTAGATGGGAAAGATATCATTCAATTGATAGTTGAAGCAATCAAAGTGAATCCTTTATCGAAATGAATGATATGAGACCATGCAAAGTAAATACTATGACATGTAGATTTCTTATGATAGAAAAACAAAAGATTTGGTTATCACAAAGATACATCGATAAGGTATTGAAAAAATCATAAGAATAAAAAGCCCTTGGTTTCTTGAACTTCATGCTCAGTTGAAGTTTAATCTCACTTCAAAGTAGTCAAGCACCATTCGCTATCAATGATAAGAAGGAGAAAATATAAAAGATTCCTTATGCTTCAACAATAGAAGTTTAATTTACACAAAAGTATATGCGAGACTATGACTCCTTGTATCTCCATAATGCGGTTATGTGATAACATTAATGTTGATTGACATCCAAGCAAGGACTTGTAGAAATTTCTTAGCATTCAATCAAAGATACTTGCAAGATTGTTTAAGTAGATCTTTAGTATTTCGAGATGGAGAAGGTTTGTTTAAGCTTAATGGAGGAAAAGACCACATGTGTTGATTCTTAGATGCAATTATAGTAAGAGATATTGTATAGAAAATCCACATCAAAAGGTTTTATACTCACTTTTGCAGAGAACATGAATAAGCTATGTCAGAAATGACAAAAGTTTACAGGTATATAACTGAAAATTTTCTCCACCAAGAGAGTTTATGAAGAATAAATTATTGTTATAGATAATAAAAGAAATGTTATGGATGAAAAAAAATTCTTTCAAAGAATTGGGGAAGAAAGATTAAACAAAAAATTATATGTAGTGCAAATCCTGCAGTGTCATGTTCAAATTTGTATAATGAAACCTAACTTTTCATTCTAAATCAAAACATATAGATGTCTGAGATACCATTAGTTTTGAAATGTCCGGTGACATTGATGAATGTAATTATGGTGAGAACAATAAACCAAATAATAATAATAATAAATATTTAGAATCTTATTACTTAAAAAGTAAATTACTAAAAACTTTAAAAATTCATACAAATGATAATGAAATAGGCATGTATGACAAAGACCTTATGCTTTCAACAAAATAAAAATAGATGTGTGAACGATGAAGTTGGTTGGTATGGCTTCCTAAAAATGAGGAGTTATAGAAACTTGACCTCCCTCTTATGGACCAAAAGTAAGATTGTTATAAGATATCTTGGACTCCTTTTACCACCATGTCGCGAAGAACAACCCTCGGCCTCCAGGGCCCGCACCCCGTGAAGTGATGACTCGCTCAAAACTCAACTTTACTATGCCTATGGAAATAGTGGACTTTAGTGAGCGTTCACAACCCACCTTTCTCTTTTAATATCAAATCCCTAACTCTTTTACATAGTGGAAAGTTTTAAGTATTATCACATCAAAAGTTAAATCAAATTTATAGTGAATCTCATTGGGAAGGGATCTATCATTTTTGGCAATAGATATTGTATCGCATGTAGACACAGGTTGATAGTGCTCCGCCCTTTGCCAACGTTGAGGATCATTGTATCATCGTATATTCTCTTGTGATTTTTGTTTGAGTTTGGGTAAGAAATTAAATTCTTAAATGAGATCTGTAAAAAATTATTAATATTGATTATTTTATAGTAGATTTTCTTATGCTTGATCGAAACATCCTATGGATTTGCTATCCAACATTAGAGAGGTTTTCATCTTAATATCTTATTTGATTATGATTGTCATTTAGTTCGATAGCATTTGTTGGTCACAATTAGCGTCAACTAGATGCCAAAGGTTGCGATTCCTAGTGGTTGTATAGCAAAGACACGAAGTTTTATCCTATCACTAATCGAGGTTTTACTCATGACCAATCCAAGACGCGCACAAGGATTTACATACATCAAATTTACACAATACATAGTGAGATACTTTTACCCCTCACAAATTACATGATTTTAACTTATGTCCCCAAGTTAACTTTCTAAATACCCTAAGAATTTAAAATTTTTCATTGTATATCCTAAGTGAAAATTATAGTCTTACCCTTTCATCCTCAATTATTAAATTAATTATTTTAATCTTAAATACTTGATCAAATGATATTTTTATTACTTGAGATAGATTTGATCAATCAAATTATAATCAAATACAGAAAAAAATTAAATAACTTTTGATTTTGATCAATTTAATTTTTGACTAACCTAATTAGATTGATGTGCATTCAAATAAGATTGTGTATTAGAGTTCTAATATATTAAAAATCCTAAATATGTCATTCTTGATATTTATTCTCATATATATTATTATATAAAATTATAAAATAATATTTATTTTTATGTAAAAGTATAATTTATGATTTATCATAATTTAATTTTCTCGATTAATATTTTATTAATTTTTAATAATCATATTAGATAGCAATTTAGATTATTAACAAGAAAATGCCTGAATGGTTGATTGAGCTAATAGTATTATAGTACATAGTATGATTATGATTTGTTGACCATGCCTATAAAATTTTCAAATTTTAGAATCTAACATAAATTTTATTTTATTTATTTTACCTTTTTATCTACAAATTAATGAGCCATGAGAGGTTTATTATATTCATTTATGGTATGACTTTAGGAGATGATTTTAGTAAAAAACTATTACAACAAGTCTTCATTAGCGTGATTTTAACCCAATTACTCCTCTAGTATATTAGTTAGAAATTCCCTTCCATCAGGACAAGAGTAGACTAAGAAATTAGTGTAATGGGGATAAATTGGATTTTGAAAATCTTCACACTAGCATATATTTTAACCTTATAAAATGAAATCATATATTAAATTGAGGAATGTAAATGACAACAAGTAAAACTAAATAAACTAGAGTTATCCAGAGCTGTCTCTATCCTTTTCCTAAATCAATGAGTTTTACTGGCTCAGCTAGTTATTTTCCTTCCAGCAGAATCTCTTACAATTGAGAGACTTACGAGATATCACTTATTCCTTGTTTAAAAAATTTCTAAGGCATGGAGGGATGTTTTGGAATGACAAGTGTTTTGTTTCTTTTAAAGTTCATGTGTGTTTAAAATGGGGTATTTATAGACTCCAATTTGATTCAAATTAGGAGCCAAAAACCTTCTTATTAGTATTGACAGTACCACCACTAGTGGGTTTTGATATTAGGTGGTACCACCATCTAATGCAGGCGATATCATATATTGTTAGTGTATGGGCGGGCTGGTATCACCACAGGTACACCGACCTGGGCTACTGAACCTAATGCGGACGATGCAGGTACCACCACCTAAACAACAAAGGTGATCCTAGAAAGATCTGGATGATACCACCACCCAGACAACCTGGGAGACCGAGCCCTAGGTGGTACTACCACCCCAGTCTGGCGGTGGTACTGTCAAACAGGGTTTAACAAGAGTTCACCTAAAACTATCAGGGTATGAATAATTGGATTGGCCTAATTATAACCCAATTAACCTAATCTTACTTGATCTCCTATATCATTGATCGACGCTTCATCCTATTCTTGCAGATCATCTCTCTCTGCGACTTGTTTCAATCGACAATCGAAGATCTCGATCTCCTTAGCACAACTTTGCTCTTTTGCCGATTTCTTTATCTCAAGTTTTAAGATCATTTGGACTCGATTTCCAATCTCCTGATGTGTTCTCATACGATGCAACATTGATTTATCCTACATTAATTGTCTAATGTTGATCAAGGGTAGACTTGCGTGACTCAAAACATAATTAGATAAATAAAACACGATCAATTAGTTTCATCATCAAAGTCTGAGATTCAACAATAACTTCCCACATAACCTTAGTTGAAAAGATCTTCTAGACAATGTCAACCTTCTAGAAGATACTCTATAGATAAGTATGCGATGCTTAATGATGTATGTGAACTAAAGAGTTACCAAAAAGTGATTGAAAGTGAGCAAAAAAGTTGTTAATTGCTATACAAAAAAAGATGGAATGCAAAGAACCACACATATGATTTAGTGCAACTATCAAAGGAAATGAATGCTTTGAAGAACAAGTGGGTTTTTACGTTAAAAACTCAAGAACATTGTTCTCAACTAAAGTACAAAGCTAGTTGGTTATGAAAGGATTTGGTCAAAAGAAAAGTATTGACTTTGAAGAGATTTTTTCTTTTATTGTTAAAATGTCTTCTATTTGTGTTACTCTTAGTATTGCTACTAGTCAAGACTTGGAGGTTAAGCAATTAGATGTGAAGACAATTTTCCTTAATAGTGATTTAGAGGAAAAAATTTATATAAAACCACTATAAGGATTCAAAGTCAAAGATAATAAAAATTTTGTCTACAAGTTGAGAAAGAGTTTGTATGGGTTGAAGCAAGCTTCAAGATAGTGGTACAAAAAGTTTGATTCATTTATAACTAAAAATAGATACAAAAGAATAGCTTTAGATCATTATGTGTACATCAATCAGTTTGGTGAGGATTTTATTATTCTCTTACTTTATGTTGATGATATGCTTATCTTTGGGAAAGATATGCATACAATTAATAGGTTGAAGAAGAAACTGAGTGAATCCTTTGCAATGAATGATATGAGACCAACAAAGTAAATACTAGACATGTAGATTTCTTATGATAGAAGAAACAAAAAGATTTGGTTATCACAAGAGAAATACATCGATAAGGTATTGAAAAGGTTCAATATGAGCAATGCAAAGCCAGTTGGTTCTCCTCTTTCAGGTCACTTTAAGTTATGCTCAATGTAGAGTCCGTCAAGTAATGATAAGAAGGAGAAAATATAAAAGATTCCTTATGCTTCAACAGTTAGAAGTTTAATGTACAATTAAGTAATTTCTTACAAATTATGATGAGTGAAGTAGATCTTTAGATATTTCAGATGGAGCTTTAAGGTTTGTTTAAGCTTTGGAGGTAGACCACTTGTGTTGATAGGTTACACAGATGCAATTATAGTAAGAGATATTGATATGAGGAAATCCACACCAGGTTTTATACTCACTTTTGCAAGGAGAGCTATGTCATGACAATCCAGATTACAAAGGTATATTGCTCTCTCCACCACAGAGATAGAATATATTATTGTTATAGAGATTTACAAAGAAATGTTATGGATGAAAAAATTCTTTCAAGAATTGGGGCTGAAACAGAAAAATTATATAGTGCATTGTGACAGCCAGAGTGTCATTCATTTGTATAAGAACCTAACTTTTCATTCTAAATCAAAACATATAGATGTCAGATATCATTGGTTTCGAAATGTACTTGAAGAGAAGTAATTACAACTTTAAAAAATTCATACAAATGATAATGAAATAGGCATGTTAACAAAGACCTTATCGATAAAAAGACAGGAGATGTGTCGATAGTTGGTTGGTATGGCTTCACACTGAGGAGTTATAGAACAGCCTCCCTTATGGACTAAAAAGTAAGATTGTTAAGTAAACAGCCTATTCGTTCGGCCCATAGTGGGCTTTAGTAGCCCACAACCCACCTTTCTCTTTTAACATAAACCCTAACTCTTTTACATATTGGGCTTTAGTATTATCACCTCAAGTTAAATCAAATTTATAATGAACTCTTTCTGTGATTGTTTGGGAAGATTTTAGATATTGTGCACAGTGACGTAATCTTTGTATCATAGATATTCTCTTGTGATTGTTGTTTGGGTTTGGGTAAGAGACTTTGAGATTTGTATATTCATTATTCTTATAGTATATTTTCTCTCACTTACCCTATGGTTTTTATCCTTCACGTTGGAGAGGTTTTTCACATAAATCTTAATATCTTATTTGATTATGATTGTCATTTAGTTCCACTACCTGTTACGACCTACTTGTATTTGTTTGTCTACAAAGGTCCCGTTTTATCCTATCAAAATAGGTTTTACTCTATTGACCAATACTTAAGCAAGGATTTTGTACAAAATATTACACAATACATATGAGTCTATAATCCGCAATCCTAGAATAATTCATTTTCTTAGGAATAAAAATGAGGAAGATTTGACCTCAATTGGAAGGAATGTACTTATGTGTGCGTGAAAGTTATTAAAATCCCTAAGTCATTTTTATATCCCAAAATTATTAATAAAATTATATAATGAATCCATTTAGGCTCGGGCTCTTATCTTTACCTATCTATTAGATAGCAATTTAGATCTCCTTAAGGTTAAAATGCCTAATGAGTGATTGGCTTCCAGACTATTAGTGTTTCACATAACAACACTATTATCCTCTAAGGAACTCATCCATAGGTTTTTATACCATTGAACAAAACTAACAACAATCTCAAAACTATCAGTTAAAATTCTCCCTTCCATGAACAACAAGAGGATAAAATTGGTCTTCTTCCTAGCATAAATGACCTTAAGAATGAACCATATATTATATTATGATCCCCATCCCCTAAATAATGAGTTTTAGCTTTAGTCTATAGAAACTCAATTCCGACTAACGAGGGCAACTATTTTGTTCTAAAAAACATGAGAAGTTCAAAATGTTGAGTTTGGATAGTATTAATCATCATAGCTAAATTCCCCCATCCTTAACCTTCCATGCAACAAAGGTCATCCTAGAAAGATAAAGTTTATAAGAGACTAAGTAACTCAAGAGATTCTGAATGGAAGCAATATGCTCCTACTCAAAGTTGACAATCTCTCTACTCTCAACAAGTTGACAATCTTTCCTATTCCTATTAAAATCAATAAGGAGAGGAGTGTGGTCAAACACAATTTTAGGGAGGTCGAAAACCATAAAGTTATTAGGCAATGTATAAGAAGACATGTGAAATCCAAGATCTAAAAGGTCATTGATAGTAAAAAAAAAGTCTCAAAAACCCAAGAATAGAATCATTTAATGTAAAAGGTGGACCATCAATCTTATCTTTCGGATCACAAATGACATAAAAATTACTGCATACACATCACAGCAAATCGTTAAGATCAATTTGACAAGTTGAGATCATTAAAATTTATTAAAAGAACAGGTAAAGTGCTCGCATAAATGGCAAACATATGTGAGCGTAATGAATTTTTTTAATTAATAATTTACTATATATTTATTCTAGTAAAAATTGTATTGTTGTTCGCCACATTTATGGAGATTGCCGTATTTAAATTAAAACCTATTTTTATATATATTTATATTTAGTAAAAATAAATATAATCTTTTTGAAAAACACATTCAGGTATATGGAGAAAATTAAACTACAGTGCGTGCGTATTTAATTCCTTATAAAATAAATAATAATTAAAATATTTTTATTTAAATCCAAATTAAATAAATTTTTAAATTAAACAACACGTAACGTAAAACGTATTTAATTCCTCCAAATAAATAAGTAAATAAAACCTATTTTTATTTAAAAAAGAAAAAAATATTTTTATTTAAAAAAGTAAATATAATTTTTAAAGAGTAAAATATAAAATTCAGGTATAAACACACGTCAAAGAGATGGGAGATGCTATGATTAAAATATGTGACAGGTGGATATTATAATTAAGAGAAGTGAGGTAATTATAATTACCGATATGGGTTTAATAAAATTATAAATAAAGATATAGATTTTTTTATGAATCTTTCTTAGCATTTATTATAAATATAAATAAATAATAAATAATTGCCTACCCGAATCCAATCCCAATATCTAGAATTATAAGATAGAATGAGTTTGGTTTTTCTTTCTCATTCCATCTTCTCCTTCTTTCTTTTTATTTTTATTTTAAGATATAAAGAAAGTCATTATGAGTTTATAATGATTTTATCCGAACGAGCACTCACACGAGGTAATAAAATTTCGAAACCCAAAAGCAGACTATCAATCTTTATCTTTTTGGATCACGAATCGCATTAAAATCACCGCATATACATCTCGAAAAATTATTAAAATTAATTTGACATGTTTTATAAAAAAAAATAAAGTACTTGCATAAACGGTAGACATATGTGAACGTAATGAATTTTTTTTAACTTTTTAATTAATAATTTACTATATATTTATTCTAATAAAAATTTTATTTCTGTTCCTACATTTATGAAGGAAAATTAAAGTGCACATCCTCCAAATAAATAAATAAATATCATAAAAATTATTTTTATAAAAAAATATTTATTTATGAGAAATTAAATATAATTTTAAAAAAATAAAATATAAAATTCAGACATAAACACGTGCCGAAGGGATGGGGGATGTATGATTAAAAGATATGACCTGTGGATATTATAATTAAAGGATGTGAGATAATTTATAGTTAGTGACACGGGTTTAATAAAATTATAAATAAAGATAGACATTTTTTATGAATAATTTTTTAGTAATTATAAATATAAATAAATAATAAATAATTGCCTATGCAAATCCAATCCCAATATCTATCTATAATTATAAGATGGTGGGCGTTAGATTTTTCTTGTCTGAAACGTCAAATCTGATGCTCCCTTCTCCCGTTTGTCCTTGCACCCTCTTCTCTCTATCGCCGTCTCTTCTTCCTCTCCTCCTCACTCGCCTTCAGTTTGTCGACCTCTTCTTCTCTCTTAGGCTGTCGTAGGAGACTGGGAGGTGGAGAGGGAGAGGGAGAGGGAGAGAAGAAGAGGCTCGCAAGATGAGCTTTAGAGGGGAGGAGAGCGGGAGCGAGGATGGGCGAGGGGACCTCAGGAAGCCGTTCCTGCACACGGGGAGCTGGTACCGGATGGGCATGGGCATGGGGTCGCGGCAATCCAGCCTCCTGGCCTCCTCCGCCTCCGTCATCCGCGACTCCTCTATCTCCGTCGTCCTCTGCACGCTCATCGTCGCCCTCGGTCCAATCCAATTCGGCTTCACCGGTGGATACTCCTCCCCCACCCAAGACGACATCATAGCCGACCTCGGCCTCTCGCTGTCCGAGGTTCGATGAGCCCGCGCCTCCTTGATCTAGCCCCCGTTCCTCCTACTCGTTCTTCGAGTTCTTCTTTGGTGCGACGATTGTTGGAACGCTTGACGTGATAACGATTTGGGTTGGTGGCGCAGTTCTCGATCTTTGGCTCTCTGTCCAACGTCGGAGCCATGGTGGGCGCCATCGCCAGCGGCCAAATTGCGGAGTACATCGGGCGCAAAGGGGTGAGTCAGATCTGACCTTGTTGCTGATCGCATCAAGACTCGATCTCGATGTGTGTTTGATCGTGACGTTTGGTCTTCACAGTCGCTGATGATCGCTTCCATTCCTAACATCATCGGCTGGCTGGCGATTTCCTTTGCCAAAGTGAGTTCTTTTGGGTTTCATCTCCAAGCTTTTCCTCCTCCTATCCCGAGAATTTGCTTGCTGTTTTCCTTCCTAATTTTCTGTCTTTGGGTTGTGTTCTTGAAGGACTCTTCATTCTTGTATATGGGTCGGTTGTTGGAAGGATTCGGCGTCGGAGTGATCTCCTACACAGTTTGTTACCATCCTTCTGCAAGAATTTGATGCAATTCATTACAAGTTTGTGTGCTTGGGCTCTTTCTATTGATTACTGTCTTCATCAGGTGCCTGTCTACATAGCAGAGATAGCTCCACAGAACTTGAGGGGGGCACTTGGCTCTGTGAATCAGGTAAATTCGTGTTTCTGAGCTTCTCATCCTTCCTGGTTCCACATCACACTCTTTGAAATAAGCCTCTTTTTGCATCGTATTAACAGCATCTGATTCTGGCTTCCTTGTTGGTGTAGCTTTCTGTGACTATCGGCATTTTGCTTGCTTATCTGTTGGGCATGTTTGTTCCGTGGAGACTTCTTGCAGTAATTGGTAACAGTCTTGAGTTTCTTGACCTTAAAATCTTGTTTTTCACGCTGCATTTTTTATTTAATGTGTTGTTGTTTGCTTCACATTTACCTTCTTTTCTGTAATGCAATGTCCTCAAATGGCGTATTCTACGAGTTCTACAGATCCTGGATTTTAGTAAAAAGTCACTTTAATGTGCCACATTTTTTCTAGGAGTCTTGCCATGCACAATCCTCATACCTGGTCTGTTCTTTATCCCGGAATCTCCGAGGTGGCTGGTAAGGTTCACAAAGACACTTGGCCAATCAAACAATAAGCCAAACTTGTATATTGAGATTTGTTTTCCTTTTTTCCCCTCTATGCAGGCAAAAATGGGCATGATGGAAGATTTTGAAGCTTCCCTACAAGTTCTGAGAGGATTTGATGCCGACATCACTGTAGAAGTGAATGAAGTCAAGGTATGGGCTTCTACATCTCATCTCCCATCTTTTGCAGTGCAAAAAATTTGGTAAATGCAAATATGTTGATCTATTTGATCTTTTTCTCAAAGTAAAAGTTTGACATCATCTGAAATCGAAGAGGGTCTCTGTCTCATGTTGCCTCACATTTGAAGTCTTCTTTGTTTTTTGCAGAGATCAGTGGCACCATCCACCAGAAGGACAGCAATCCGATTCTCACAGCTGAGACAAAGAAGATACAAACTTCCTCTTATGGTGAAGTAGTATAAAGAAAGTTGATCTTTCTTCTGCCAGAAAAGCAGCCACACTATTCTCATCTGAATTATATGCAATACCCACAGATAGGCATTGGTCTACTTGTACTACAGCAGCTAAGTGGAATCAATGGCATCCTTTTTTATGCCAGCAACATTTTCAAAGCTGCTGGTAAATTTTTGAACAATTGAAAATTTGAAATGGTTTCATTCCTTATAACCGTGTTGTGATTTTGTGTTCTCCTTTTATCATGCTATGCTTGTTCATTTGCCTTCCACCACATTTTAGTTGTGATATATTGTTGAACAAGTATACTTTTCTGTAACAGTAGATTTTTTACTTTTAACATCCAAAATTCCAATTAGACCTACTGGTCTATTCAACTTTGGACCATAATATGTCTCATCTGTTTTGCAAGAGTTCTTAATGTGCATATATGGTTATTTATGAACATGGATCGATACATGTTTGTGTCATATGCACCTAACCGTATGCCTTAGCCACTGTCGATTAATATAAAGATGCTCAAATTTGATTATTTTTTTTTTCCCAATCTTAAACAGGGCTTACCAATAGTAACCTGGCCACTTGTGGTCTTGGAGCAATTCAGGTAGTCATCTTGATTCTTGTTTCAAAATGTTATTTTAGTCTTTCTAAAATTTTGTTTGGTCGATCCTCTCCTTACACTAAATTTCATCAAATGTCATTCAGGTTGTTGCTACTGGAGTTACCACTTGGTTACTGGATAGAGCTGGTCGAAGAATTCTTCTTATAGTGAGCTTTAGCAATATTGTTTTCCTTCTTCACTCTGGTATTTCATAATAATTAGCAAATAAATTTTAAAAAATGATCCTTGGTTGCAGATCTCTGCTGCAGGAATGACTTTAAGTCTTCTGCTAGTTTCAGTTGCATTTTTACTGGAGGTCAGTCTGGCAGCAGTCTGTTTCCTGGGCTTTTACAACAAGATTACCATCCTATGACACACCTTATTACAGTTTGCACTGATGAAAAAATTTATCATCATCCTTTTTAATATGATCAGCGGTTCTTTATTGTCACTTATGAAGGCCTTTTCACTGCTCAAAATTGTTTAATGATTTCTACTGTTTTGTAATTTACTGGAGACAGGGTGTCTTTCCTGAAGAATCTCATTCTTATTATATAATGAGCATTCTCTCATTGGTTGGACTTGTGGTATGTATATGTCAATCATGAACTTGCAGTTCTGTAGAGTATCCATTCTCTTCAAAACATTAAGCTATTTATGTTCCTTTAGGCTTTTGTCATTGCCTTCTCTCTTGGGTTGGGAGCAATTCCATGGATCATTATGTCCGAGGTACGAAAAAGTTTATTCTACTTATTTTAATTCAGCAAAAGATTGGTGCAAGTTTCAAATGTCCCAGATGAGTAGATAAGAGACAATTCTTCTTAGTGGTCTTATATGGCAGTGCATTTAGAAAAAGCCTATTAACATCATTTGTGATCATTCATCAATCATTGAAGAAAAGTGAAGATGCAAATGGCAATCTAACATATTTGTTAACTTTGGATATATATAAGGATACTTTAGTGATGACCATTAGTTTATATCTTCATCCTATGATATCTTTTAGTAAGCAAAGCTAAGTTGCACAAGGAACGCTGGTAGTTCTTGGGTTTTGAACACTGGTTTTTGCATGTAGTTGGCCTATGGATATGTTTATATTATTCATTGTTCTTATGTTCATGTCGGAGATCCATTTGGTTGAACAGTTATTAGTTTTGTGCTACTTGATTATTTTAGCGAAAACGGTACCTGCTTCTGTAAAGGTAGATATCTTGTGAATTCAGAGTTAGAATTTTGTTTGTGCAAGAGGCCCATGATTTTTTTTTAATTCTCAAAATTAGGCAATCATAAACAAAAGAATTTTTGTCCAACAAGTCCAGCGCCAAATTAATGAAAAATTATTGCTTGTCTAAGCTTGGACTTCCCTTCTCATGAGATTTACAAATATCTTACTCTTGTGGAAGGATCAATGGATAAAAACAAGCAATGTTTAGTCCAATTTAGTTACTTTTCTGCTACTGTATACGACAAGAGATAAGTGATTCTGAACAAACTGATGGCTAAGGAAACTTGGATTTTAGAGATTCCTCTTCCTTGAAACATGGAGAACAATAATGTGAAGTATTTGGTGGCAAGAAGATGCATAATTTTGACTTGTGGATTTGATTAAAGAAAGAAAATCACAAATAATAAACTACATTCAGCAATGGTTTTATTTAATAATAACTGCACTATTCAGAATACTACATAGATGTAAGAATGGAAATATTAAACAAATATCTTGATTTGATTAAATAGCTATTCATCCCATTCACCAGCTGAATAAATATTTGAGAGGTGATAGAACCTTGAAGCAAACTTTTCGCTGTCCTAATAAAAAAATTAGGAACATGGAACCAATATGGATTACAATCACAAGAGGCATGTGATTGCCATACTGAAGAGTAAAGATAAAAATAAAAGGAGGAAGATTATAAGTAGAGGATAAGGTGGAAATAATTTAGCAGCCAATTCTTGCTCAAAGTCTTAGAAGTCCCTTGTTCTCACAAAGTAATTTGTTGATATTGTTTCCCAAAACACTTATTGTTTTTCCCTTTTTGTTGCTTTTTCTGGTTCAAGTTGGAAATGAATCTATAGAGAAACTCCAACAATAAGAATTAGAATTTTGTTTGTGCAAGAGGCCCATGATTTTTTTCCTCTCAAAATTAGGGAGTCATAAACAAAAGAATTTTAGTCCAATGGCAGTAAGTATGGGACTAGCCTTATATTAATCATGGGTTAAGTTTTTTGATAGTGTCTTTACCAAAACACACAGAATATGTTCTGAATATTCTTTTCAGGGGTTTTGCCCTGTAGTGTTCAAGCTTAGGCCATGACAAATATGATATCAAAGTGATAACTGACATTGTGTATAGGCCAATTAGGAGCTACTATGCATTATGACTAACCTTCAATCTAGCAAAGATAGGCCGCCTCATCGATGGTAGCAGCAATTTGGTGGGCCATGGCATCTCTAGGACCCCACATCACCAAGTGCTCAGAATTTTGTTGATCCAGTGACACTTGAGGTCCCGCTGAAGATTTCACTTATTTGATGAAAATTTTGATACCCAAGAATAGTCCCATATTGAGCACAGGATACGATTCTTGATAGTATATAAATCATTACCAAGATCCAGAGCCTTTTTGAACGGCTTGACCCATGTGGTTTTTGCACCCAGGTCATCAAAATGGAAAATCAGTAAAAGCTAAAATTATTGTTCATGGGCCTCATGTGACATATTATGTTGGTAATCCAATTGCCAGCCTTTGATAAGAATTGAGTAATATATTACATTTTTAAGGAAGCTCTAACCAAACTACAGCCGTACTGAGTTTTGGCTGATTATACTAAAAAAAAAATAACAAATGGTATTGGTAATCTAATTGCCCGCCTTTCTTGAGAAAGATTTTCTATTATATGTCTAATCAAGGTCCTACTGGGTTGTCAGCAGAGTGATGAGTAAACCTGATACTGTTTTTGCCATTAGCAAATCAACTTCTGATATCAATTCCATTTATGTGCAGTCTACTCTTTAATATCTATGAAAATATAATGTTCACTTTTTGGCTCTCACAACCCTATTCCACTGTCACACCTATTGAAAAATTTCATATCCTTACTCCATACTGTTCTATCTATGTGGAATTGTTGGATTGGTGAGCCTAGTTGACATTTTAAAGTATTCATCTTCTTAAAGCTCATGTATTTGATGTTGTACTACAGATACTTCCCGTCAATATTAAGAGCCTAGCTGGTAGTGTAGCAACACTTGCCAACTGGTTGACATCATTTGCAATAACAATGACGGCAAACTTACTTTTGAACTGGAGCACTGGAGGTTGAAATGCTTCTCTCAATATACTAATGTAGTCATCTATTATATTTTATGTATTTACCTATCCTTTGTTGCATCTAATATAGTTCTTTATGTTCACCAGGTACCTTTGCCATCTACACAGTAGTCAGTGTTTTAACACTTTTGTTTGTCATAACATGGGTGCCTGAGACCAAGGGACGAACTCTTGAGGAAATACAGTG
Source organism: Musa beccarii (assembly GCA_024322285.1). Classification (NCBI taxonomy): domain Eukaryota; kingdom Viridiplantae; phylum Streptophyta; class Magnoliopsida; order Zingiberales; family Musaceae; genus Musa; species Musa beccarii. The sequence continues at coordinate 12,519,049 of CM044399.1, forward strand.
GTCTTTCCGATAAGTTCTCTAATATTTATCTTATGTGGCATACTATGGTAGATAAAACAACATACTCTCCATTCATCAGCATTGCTGGGAAAATTTTTGAGCATGTTCAGCTGGGCAAGATCTGCTTGGGGAGATTCAAGCCCCCAAATATTGGTTTTTGAGGCACTTAGCAGTACAATTTTCTGTGTAATGTTATACATATTATAAGCTGTTTGTTGTTCAGCAAGTTCACAAGTCAATTCAACAGTCATAGGACTATTGTTTGCAATGTGACTGCATTGCACCAGAATTTAAATTATTCTTTTCCATATGGAAAGACATTATATTTGAATAATGAAAAGTCTGAACTTGATCATTTCCAGGTAGTAAAATCCAGTTGCAGTCAGCAGAACAACGAAAATATTATTTTGCTTGAGTGCAGATAGTAATTCATCTGAGGACATAATGGAATGAAGAGACTATCATGAAAAGGATTAATGATTGAAATTTTTGTTTCTTTTTTATTATGTTGGTAGCTGATTCAAGTTGTGGCTGCCCTAAAATATGCCAAAAGGTTTATTGTTGCTGTATGACATCTATGTTCTGAGAATACTTCTGCATTTTTCTTCAAATGCATTTGGTCACCCATTAAATGATTCATGTCTATGAGCAGCACCTGCACACCTTGACTTATTCTGAGTTGCAGTATGTGATAGTGACTGCTGTCTAGTTGGCATATTGCTGAAGATTTTGTACTCAAGTGAAGTAATTATGGCCTAATTTTCATTAGCAAATGATGTAGGATTGGCATTAGGCAGTGTTCAGCCTCCAATGTTTCTATTAGAAGAGGTGATGGTGTTGAAACTGTTGGCAATCCCAGGTCACTTACATGATCATACACATTTTGAGTTGAATCAGATGGTAACGTCACAACAATGGGTGGCCTCAACAAGTTTCTCTTTTACTTAAAGATTTCATGTCATTTGCCTATTTAAGGGAATTTTGTACAGATATTGTTGTTCCCTGCAGTGGTGTGGTGCTCCACATTCTTCTATTGATGTGTGGGTGACAGGCTGTGCTAAGGTTGGTTCCCTGTTAATGGTTTATATACAGACCACCAGATCAAATTATGCACTGATTTAAATATTTCAAAGCATTCTTATGCGGGTAATCCACTTTGGCAGAAAAGATGCATCAGCAAATATATTAGATAGCTTGCATGAATTCATTATTAGACAATTTTCCTAATTTGATATAAAAGTTAAGATTATTGCTAATATTGAACAGTAGCAGTTTAACAAAAACTATCATGCCAATTTCAGGACATTAATCCACACAGCATAGTTGGAAACCATCAAGCTCAATATCTCATTTGGTCTCTTTCACATCCAATATCTCATTCTCTTATTTTAATTGTATCCGTCACTCATGGAGAGAAAGTTTTACCAAGTATGAAAGCACCATGCTTGTCATATTAAATCTCAATAAATTGTTCATCATAAGCAGCATGCCAAGCTCAGCCATTAACTTTGAGGCAACTTTTAGCTATTTGCTATCTTTAAGCATCCAGGGATGATAACATTGAAGTAATAACCAATTTACTTGCAAAATCTTTCAAATACAGGAACAGGAGACAAGGACCATAAGTATCTCAAAAGAAAACAAATCTTGTGCAATCACAGCTATAATAAACAGACCTGATTATGTTAAAGCATCTGCCAAATGAAGTATATATTTCATATATGTGGCATCACACTGAAATTTCTTTGCACTGTTGAGAAGGCTATAGCGCAGAGCTGTAAGTCAAGAAGGTTCCATCAGAACACAACATATTAATATATTAGGTACACAATTACATTTGGCACAGACAACATACTAGAAGATATAAATACTCTGCCCCATGGCTACATGCTCCAATCAGAAATAATTCCTGCACATAAACAAGTTGAGCTGTACTGGTATTGCCGAGGTTAATACAAGTAATTAGATTAATACGAGGAATTATGACAGATCGAAGCAGTAAAACGAACCATTTGGTTGGTCATCTACCAGCAAAACCAGCAATCTCATTTCTTCTCTGAGTTCTGTCATACTTATCAATGTTTTCAGGACTTGGAAGTCCAGTTCTGCTTTCATACTTTTGTTCTAAAGCCTATTATGAATGCAATGAAGCTTGTAAACAACATTACAGAGATAAAATCTCCCAAAACAAGAAAATGATTCCCAAAACATGTCCATCATTAGCACCTAAAACTACATTTCATGTTCTGATCACATGCATCGATGCAAATGTTTACAGAGTGTATCTAGGGGTGATGATTTATAGTTAAAACAGTAACTTTTACTACAATTGCTGATTTAAATATGACCTTGTATATATATGAATATAAAATGAAGTGCATCAGAAACTAAATCATATACATAATATACCTATCAGGTTTAATCTTTTTTATGTGATAATAGCCACCAAAGTTAAAGATTATTTTAAGTTCAAATCTTGCAAATCCAGTCTTTATGATGTTAATAAATTCCAAAAAGCCACTCTCTTGTCCTAAGACGAATCACTATAAATCCAAAAAAAAAATCTGGAACAACGAAAATAAATAATAATAATAATCTCCTGCAAGTCAAAATCAAACACCAAAATGCTACCAAATCAAAATTTTTGCAAAATTCCTTTTGAAGAAAAAACTATCCAAGAATCTATGAGGATTTTGCAATGAGTCATGCCATTATACAAATGTATGCTGTAATCAGAATAGGTGAAACATGACCATTACTAGTGAATGAACCAACTAGAGACCCATAATTATAACATTAACCGGTGCACATCATTTTCAAGATAAATATTCACCACTAACCTTCAACTCTGAACGGATACTTTCAAGAACATCTTCAGTCATCCGATCAAAGAAAAGAATTCCCTAGAAATATGAAAACCGGTATACATTATATAATCTAACAAATAATTAACAAACAAGCCAATGCAACAATTTGGATAAATGATCAAAATTACTGAAATTATTGTAGGTAGGAGACATTTGAATTTCTGATCATATTGATAGAGAGGAAAAAAAACAAACGAATAACTAAATAAAATTGATTCTGGTTGGTGGACAAAAAATCAGGCAGATGCTATGAAGCAGATATTGTTTGCCAAAGGTAGGAAAACAAAAAAATTCCCATGTCCACCAAAGATCATGCTAGACAATTCTGATGGTGCAATTCACAAAGGATTCAGGTATTCATTTTGAAATTTTACGTAACTAAAAGGCAACCATCGGAGAAAATCAGGAGATGCTCCATAATGCTAAACCTAGTTGAAAATCAGAGGTGATAAGAAAAATGGTAACGACAAGATATGGACTAGTTGTTGACAGAATATAGTTGTTAGGAGGAAAGGTTAAAGAAATCGGACACTTGAAGCACAAGATATGATTTAGTTGACAGCAAATTAATCAAGGACCATAGGCAGTAACTATAAAGTATAGACAGATTGATTTTACCATTTGAACCATTAGTAAGGATAAAAGCAATTATTGATACAATATCATTCATTATTTGTTTATTATTTTATTCAATGACACCAGACGATATAGGTCAATATACCGCATGGTATATTGGTACCATACCAGTTAATTGCGTTACCAAAACTGGTACTGGACTGAGATTTAAATCCTTGAACTCTAGTGAAATTTTACAATATGTTTTGCTCTAAACTCTTGAAAATCAGGTTGTAGCTAACTATCCTTGACTCCATGGTAATATAACATTCTACATTCTTTAGTTAGTTTATGATGGATGAAAGTTTGTCTGAAGAAACATCAATTCTAAATATTGATACTAATTGTTTTCTTTCACTACGTCATTCATCAGGAAACAGAATACAATAGCAGAGGTGAAATATGAGTAGAAATTTTGATCAAGTGAAAAACCTGCAAATGATCAAACTCATGCTGGAAAATTCGAGCAGGAAGTCCAGAAAGGGTAACTCTAAACCTTGCACCTGTTATATTTCGAGCATCAATCTTGATAGATGCTGGTCTCTGTAAGGACAAAGAGTAAAAAGTTACCTTAAGCAGTAATACCCAACTAATTAAAGGTACACTAAAATATAAGGCAACAAGTAATTCCATGAATATGCAAATTAAGATGCACTGTTTAAATTGATAATGTCAGACAAGTTTCCAACACTGTCATTTGAGTTGCCACATTAGCAAGTACTGTGTCATAGGTGAACCACAAATATGAAGACAATTAGTATTTAAACACAATATAGGAAAGGAAAAACCTATTATGGTTATTTTTAAGTCCAGTATATCTCCGGCCACTTTTGAAAATAACCAAATTGTTACTCATTTATCTTGAAGTGCACATTGACGATTTTGAGAACATATGACATGGTGAAATGTTGAATCATATCTCCCACATCTTTCATTGTACCCTCAATTTTTCTTATTTTTCTTTGTGATCATTTAAGACCTTTACAAATAAAAACCTTTTCAATTACTAGTAGTCCTTGAAAGATTCACGCAAGATTCTTTTTCAAAAATCTTAGTTTGATATGATTATCTATTATATTTGATGAGCATAAACAAACATTAGGTATATCTATCCCATATTATAATGGTAAAATTCTGCCAACAATTCGTTTGGCAACTGCAACTCTTTTTTTCTTTTCAAGTATTTGTCTATGATAATAGTTAAAAGTTCCTACAATTTTTTTTATTTACCTATGAACAAAATTCATGACTAATATTTTCAATTCAATAGACTTTTCACTCACCCACTCATCTTTGTACAAACAAATTATGCTAATTCTCCTTGTAACCATCGTTTTGACCAGTTGTACACTATTACAAAATTATGTTAGTTGAATCTTATGATCTTCAACCAACTTCTTTACCTCTATGAATATAAAATAAGAGAATTTTCCTTAATTTCAACATGTAGGCATATAGCCAATGGTCCATTTTCAAGCAAGTTACTAACCCACCCCTGCATCTCTTAGCATGAACAGTAACAAAGCAAACAATCACTTCCAAGTGACAACCAAAACCCAATGTGTATCAACATAGATTATTTTCATATTTGATTAGACAAGGTCTGATGATGGTCATACCTAATGCAAATGTGGAATGATTGAAAAATATAGTTAACAGAAATGTGTGCCAATTTGTTCACTTCTTTCCCAAGTAGGGTATTTGCAACCTCTATTGTAGTTCCAAATGCAAGATTTTAGACATCTAAACACTTACTAATTTTAAATCCATCAGCATTCTTGAACAAAACTATGATATTCTGCTCTTTGATGATATCCAGATAAGTGCCCACATAAAAATATTAACTAGTTCATTTGATAGTAGTCAGAATTCCAAAAAGATTTGCAGAAGCATAAAATAAGTAACTACAATCTAATTATAATTTCTTTTGATATTGTGATCTCAATGGAAGGAAAAGATCAATATAGCCAATCCCAAATAATTGGATAATTATGACTTGTTGTTGTTAATATTGCTGTTCTTGTTGTAACTATATTTCTTTTGGCATTGTCATTCTACTGTTCTGGGCTCAACAAGCTAATTAAATGGTTTATGTCAACAAACACTAGAGCTAAAATTCATTACCTCTACATCTGCATATATTCCTGGAAAGGATAAGCAACCCTCATTGAAAAATAAAGTGCGTGTTGAGGCTTTATATATTTTTGGGTTCACAAGAACAATTTCCTCTCCTTCACCTCGTTCACCAGCAGGATTAAATACCATAAGTTGTACATTTACTCCAACTTGGGGTGCTGAGAGGCCAATGCCATCAGTTCTGCTCAGAAGTAGAAATATTTCTCAAACTAAACCTCCAAAATGCAATTGTGAACAGAGAATAAGCATATATTACAATGAGATCACCTGAAATTTCACACATGTTTATAGAATCTAGGATAAGATTATAAGGCACAACCTTATATGAAGAATGTAAATAAGAAACCAAGAGCAGACTGTGCTTGATCAAACTATCCAGCATCATGCACAAACACTAAAGTACATTCTATAAAAACAAATTTCTTATGTGTTAAAATGGTCTACCTATAGCAAGTAAGTGTATAGGCAAACTTAGAAAAAGAGGAACCTATCTTCTGTCTTTCACTAGAAACACCAGTGACAGGATGATCAACTGTAAAGAATAACTAACAATCTGCTTGTGAAAGAAGCCAACAGATGTATAGCTTTACCACCTTCTAATTTCTTAAAAAATATTAACGAGATCCGGCCCAAGACAGGATATTCTTTGAAGTGAATTTAGTGTACCCCCATAAAAACAGGATATCATTATTTCCTAAATAAGTGAATAGTCAATGGGTACTCTATCCACAAGAGTGATCTATTCTACTTGGAAAATAAAAGGTAGCAGCGTTAAAATAAAATAGGCTAACTTGAGTTGCCAAGAACAGTATTTCCAATCCAAATCCACATAAGTTGAACTTGAATTTACAAAGAATTGGCTTGGAAAGCATTCTTCATAGCTAAGACTTCAAGTTCCATCACCAAAATGTTATGTCTTAGATTGAAACTTTGAAACATGGATCACATGTTAATTTGCAAGAAAGTGTGGAATTGCCACGTTATGGCCAACTACCTTTAGGCATCTAGAATTTAAGAGCGTTCCACATAGATAGCTAAAGAATCACAGCACATTGGTGATATTGTTGATCAATCTACTAAGAAGAATATAATCTACACCACTAAGTATATGACAAATACGACACTCCTATGACCTATCAGAATTTCCTTCAATTCGAAGTGGAAAAAGGCCTCCGAGAGAGACAAAGAGAGAAGAAAAAGAAAGCGCTACTAAATTCCCACTAAATTAGTTATATAAAAAATAATGCCCCCAACCATGCTCATAAAGCAATCCAAGCTTCTATGCTTATACCGCGGACGATAAGCTAAACTCATCATCCCAAAAAAATTGATCTTTCAAGCATTAAGCCAAACCATGAAAAGCCTGACGTACTTGTACATGACATCGAACATCTCCTTCGCCAATTTCTTTAAATTATCATCGAACGTGCTGATGCGCTTATTCCTAGCCCTCAAAATCGGGTCAGGATACTCCACGATTTTCAACGGTGCCTCAAAGCACAAGTCATCGGCTACGACACGAATCCCACTTCTCATCAAGCGCGTTAGGGGAACAGAAAAATGAAATCATTGACATGAAAAAAGAAGCAAGAAAAACTTACGGGAGGCGAAGTCGTCAACTTGAGAGGCGAACCCGCGCCGGGCTCTCGCGGAGACGTCCATGGCAGTGGCATCGCGAGCTACGGTTAGGGTTTTGGAGGAGAAGCTAAGAAGGGACCGCCCGGAGAAGGGGAAGGGGTACCGGACGGTGGCGGCGCGGCGCGACAGCAGAGGGATGAGGGCGGCGTAGGAGATGAGCGGCGAGGCCGAGAGCCGCGCTGCCATTTTGGCTTCCCTGACGCTCCTTCGTTCCTATGACTTTAATTATTATTACATTATATATATATATATATATATATCTTATGGAACTTCTAATATAAATGATGATATTGTGTATTTAGAAATTGTATAATTCGAATTATGTATCGACAACCCTAATGAGTCGTGATTGACTATTGCATGACGTCATTAAGATTGCAAGGGCAAATGTGAAAATTTGGAACTCCGGAAGAACACACATGTAAAAATGCCTTCTCAATATCTCGTGGGGCCGGTCGAGTGCGGTTTGCCCCGAATCGAACCGGGATTGGCCCTTCCGGTTCATCTTAGTGGTCTTTTTTTATTTCTCCTTTTCTTTTGGCTTTTCTTTTTATTCGACATAATTTCTTGTCCTTATAATTCCTTGATAGTCTCCCTTAGTAGATATTTACATCATAAGAAGATCGAGTCAACGGAGTCAAAGTTCATAGTATTGTGATGATCGGACTCCATTATTCTTTTGAATATTGTGATACATTTATGAATTATATCTCAATCTTCATCTTCTATATTAGAATTAACCCCTTTTTTTATCTTTTAGCATCATCTTACATAATGTTTTTTATAACTATTTACTTTTTATTTGTTTTGATGTTCAAAATAATAAGCTGATGATATATATATATATAGATTATGTCATCATCACTGTAAATATTAGTGATGTGATAATAATTGTAGTACAAAAAGGATAAATAATTTTGAAGTTTCCCTTGTATTATTTCTCTGAAACTTTTAGAAACATCAACTTTATAACTCTAGATTTAAGAGTTCTAAGAGTGTACTTTTTTTTCTCTTACCATATAAATGAAATCTTAAAAAAACACAATTAAAAGCTTTCTTTTGAAACAAATATAAATTATATGTTCGTCAAGCAAGCTCAGCAACCTTTTTTTATCTGAACAATTATTAGTAATTGGAAATGTTCAGAAAATGCAAATAAATTCCAACAACATCATATAATATTGAATATTTGTCTGCACATAAAGGTGCATTACAAAGGACTGAAATCAAACATCTTACTCTAACATTTTTCTTTTTTTTTTTGGTTTTTTTTTTTGTTTCGTGTGGAACTGAACTAAGTTATATCTGACTAAGATTCCGGTGTTCCATTTCATGGAACAAATTTCCTATGGAATTAAGCTTCCCTCCTCACCAATTCTTTCAATCTGTGTTGCACCCTTGATGGATCTAAACCAATTCTTGGATAAATGGCCTGCATATATGAAGTGAAAATATATCAGATGATGCATGGAACTCTATCTAAGAAATTTATTTTTAGCAAGAATAAAAGGACAATTCCCTAAGTTTCTCCATGAAAATATTGTCAAATTAATGTTTAGTGAAGCAGGTAAATATCTCCACATTATTTGGTCACGCTTGATGAATAGAACCTGCATGATCCAATTCATTGCAACACTTTATTGCTTCAGCCTTAACATGTAATTACTTATATCTATATCATATTAACTGTATCAGAGAACAGCTGTTTGATGATTATATAGAATTAGCCAAGGATGCAATGCAATAGATACTAATTATGCAAAATTTGACGGAGATTTGGTATGAGAGTCAGTCGAATAAAATTTGATTTGAACGAGTCGAAAATAAAACAAAAATATTATGTTTGAAAAGCTAATGGCCTAAGTTAAGTCAAATCAAATGAATAAACCATCCGATAGTATTCGAAAGATGTAAACAAGTTTGGCAAGAATAAGAGAAAATATTTTGATGAAAAGAGCCTGACGTACAATAGATTTTGACGTAAACCACTATAATAAAATTCTAAGATAAAAATATTCAACACAGCTGAAAAAGAAAGTGATATAAGTGAGGGAGCAGACCATATAAGCAATCACAGAGACACAGAAGTAGAAAGAGTCGATCAAAAAGGGGAAAGTTGAGGAGCAAGAGATTGATGATTACTTGGCAATGAAATGTGTGGAAGATCTTGTCGCCCACAATGTTGGAACTGGCACTGGTGACATCCGCACCTTCTTCCACGAGGACGATGATGACCGGGTGAAGCATGGACCTTTTTCTCAGCCCACACACCAAGTTCACCTCCAGGTTAGACCCCAGGTGTCTCACAGTAACCAGGGGCTGCCCGAACCCTATCAGGACACCACTCGTCTTCTCTTTCTCCTGCTTCAATCGTTCCACTCTCTCCTTCAGCTCGTTCACGTAGCAGGTTGCTTGCTCCAGCAGATCTTGCTGAGTCATGGTGGCTCGCTGCTGCACCAGATTAATTCAAGAAAACTTATTCCAATATCCAATATCCAATATCCTTATTCCAATAAACTTATTCAATATCCAATAGAGACTTATTCAATATTCCAGATTAGAAATAAACTTATTCCAATATCCAATAGAGACTAATTAATTCAAGAAAAAAATTCACTGCATTAAGAAGGAGATTTAATCCATCAAGAAGAAAAGATGGATTAGAAGTCTATGAAAGGACAAATCAAAATGATCATTGATTCTTGAAGAGGTTCCTTGAAAGAGAAATTCATTCTGAATACAATAAATATGATATATCTTTGGGGACTATATAAACCCCATTGGTTCATATAGATTTTGTGAAATTGTAAAGAATTTTTGAAAGAAAAATAGAAAGTTACTCTTCTCCTACTCTTCCTCTGTTTGAAATTTCTATCCCTTCTTCCTATCTAGATTTTCAACATTTGGTATCAGAGCATAGGTTGAGCAATGGCCTCTTCCCCAAGTATCATCCAAATTCAGATCCCTAGATTGACAAAGAAAAATTATGATATATGGTGCATCCAAATGAAGGTTCTTCTAGGCTCCCAAGATGTATGAGAGTTTGTAGAAGATGGATTTGTTGAGCCAAGTCCAGCAGAAGAAGGAGCAATGAATGCGAAGCAAGAAAACAACTCAAAGATAGAAGGAAGAAGGAGAAAAGGCTTTGTTCACGATCTACCAAGGACTTGACGATACAATGTTCGAGATCATCGCTCCAAAGAAATACTTCAAAGGAGGCTTGGGAAATGCTTCAAAAAGCATTTGGTGGTGTTGATAAGGTAAAGAAACTTCGTTTGCAAGTTTTACTGGTGACTTTGAAAAATTACAACAAGGTACTTCTGAAACTATTTCTGATTACTTCTCAAAGATCATCTCTATTGTTCATCAAATGAGACGAAATGGTGAACAAATAAGTGATCAAAGAGTAATAGAAAAAATATTGAGATCTTTAGATCCAAATTTTGATTTTATTGCTGTTGCGATTGAAGAATCTAAAGATTTGGAAAAAATATCTTTAGAACAACTTATGGGTTCTCTTCAAGTTCATGAACAAAGGATTACAAAAAGAGGAGAAGACAAAACTTTGGAGCAAGCACTACAAACCAAGCTTACTCTTGAAAACAGAGGTGAATCAAAAATTCAAAGAGGAAGAGGTCGTGGACAAAGAGGAAGAGGAGGCAGAAATCATACTAATCAAGAATCTCCAAACAATGAAGGTGGTGGAGAAAATTCTAGCCAAAGAGGCCGAGGTTATAGTCGAGGACGTGGACGTGGCAGAAATTTTAAAAGGTCTGAAATACAATGTTATATTTGCAAAAGGTACGGGCATTACTCTTTTGAATGTTATTACAATCCTAACAACCAAGGTGATAAGACAAATTTTGTTGAGAAAGAAAAGAATGAAAATCAAGTTTTACTGATGACATATGATAAACTGAAAGAAGATCAATCTATGACATGGTATTTAGATACTGGAGCTTCAAATCATATGTGTGGTATTAAAGATTTATTTTCAGAAATAGATACAAGTTATTCTGAAAATATTACATTTGGTGATGTCTCAGAGACCAGTAAGAGGCAAAGGTCAATTTCTCCTTGAACTAAATAATAGTAAAGAGTTATATATTTCATATGTTTATTATGTTCCTGATATGAAAAATAATATTTTGAGTTTGGGACAATTACTTGAAAAAGGTTATAATATTGAGATGAAAGATATGACTTTTTCAATTCGTGACAAGGATAGAATATTGATATCACATGTGAAAATGGCAAAGAACAGAATGTTTCCTCAGCATTTATATATTTTTGATCGATCAAATTGTTTTAAGACTGATATTGATGATATTTCTACACTATGGCATCTTAGATATGCTCATTTAAAATTTGAGGCTTTGAAACTTCTAGAGAAGTATAATATGGTGACGGGAATGTCAAGAATTGATCACCCATCAAAACTATATGAAGTATGTGTTATGGGTAAGCAAGAAAGAAAGTCTTTTAAAGTCAGAAGAACAAGAAGAGCATGGCATCGGCTTGATTTGATACACTTAGATGTTTGTGGTTCTATCAGTCCAGTATCACTTGGAGGAAGCAGGTATTTTCTTACATTCACTGATGATCATAGTGGAAAAACTTGGGTTTATATATTAAAAGAAAAGAAAGAAGTTTTCAGTAAATTCAAAGAATTTAAGGAGTTGGTTGAAAGACAAAGTGGTTGTAGGATTAAATGTTTAAGAACAGATAGAGGTAGTGAATATACATCAAATGAATTCGAAAGCTTTTGTAAAAACAATGGAATTTTACATCAATTCACTATGCCATACTCACCTCAACAAAATGGTGTCTCAGAAAGAAAAAATATGACTATACTTAATATGGTCCGATGCATGTTAAAAGAAAGAAGAATTCCTAAAGAATTTTGGGGAGATATTGTTGCTTCTGCAGTTTATTTGCTTAACAGGTTTCCAACAAAGCGAATTGGAAATGTTACACCAGAAGAAGCATGGAGCTTACAGAAACCAAGAGTTGATCATTTGAGAATTTTTGGAAGTATTGCATTTGCTAAGATACAGAGGAAAAGAGAACAAACCGGAGGATAAAGGTCGAAATGTATTTTGTTAGGTTATCTTTGAAAATTCTAGTGGTTACAAACTCTACAATCCTATCACAAATAAAGTTGTGATGTCAAGAGATGTTGAGTTTGATGAACAACAAATTTGGAACTGGAAAAATGATGAGCAGCATAAGAAAGCCATAACTTCAGAAGAAGATGAAATAATACAAGGAAACACCGAAGAGGCTTTACCGGAATCATCACCTAGATCAGCTAGGTCACATGATTCAAGAAGTCCGATTATAAGAAGGACAAGACCGGTTCAAGAGCTCTATGATGTGACTCGAAGGATTGATACTAACAATGATGAACTTTCTTTATTTTGTCTTTTTGCAGGATATGATCCATTAACCTTCGAAGAAGCTTGTAATGAAGAAAAATGGCGACAAGCAATGAATGAAGAGATTCGTGCAATTAACAAAAATGATACATGGGAGCTTACTACACTTCCAGAAGACCACCAAGCGATCGGTGTTAAGTGGATCTTCAAAACAAAAAGAAATGCACAAGGGAAGATAGAGAAATACAAAGCACGATTGGTTGCAAAGGGTTACAAACAGCAATATGAGATCGACTATGAAGAAGTATTTGCACCAGTTGCTCAATTGGAAATAGTAAGATTCCTTATCTCCTTAGCAGCTCAAATGAAATGGAAAATTTTACAAATGGATGTTAAATCAGCATTTCTTAATGGAGTTCTTGAAGAAGAGGTATATATTCAACAACCTCCTGGTTTTATTATTCATGAGCAAGAAGACAAAGTATACAAGTTAAAGAGAGCTTTTTATGGGCTTAAACAAGCCCCACGAGCATGGAATTCTCAGATAGATGCATATTTTATTCAAAATGATTTTTCTAAATGCCCACATGAGCATGCTCTCTATATGAAATCTAACTCTGATGGAGATATCTTATTTATATGCTGTATATGTAGATGATTTAATATTTACAGGCAATAGTAGCTCCATGATTGAAGATTTTAAATACTCCATGAAGAAGGAATTTGAGATGACTGACTTGGGCCTAATGACTTATTTTCTTGGTATCGAAGTTATACAAGACAATGGAGGAATTTTTATCTCACAAGAAATTATGCAAATGAGGTTCTAAAGAAGTTTTCTATGGAAGATTGTCTCCCTGCAGATATACCTATTGAATATGGCACCAAGTTGACTAAGGAAGGTGAAGGTAAATACATTAATCCAACTTATTACAAAAGTTTAGTTGGATGTTTAAGGTATTTGACATGCACTCGACCTGACATATTATTTGGAGTTGGTTTAATAAGTAGATATATGGAAACTCCTAAGACATCTCATTTAAACATCGCCAAAAGAATTTTACGATATGTCAAAGGAACAATTAAATATGGGATGTTTTATTCATCATCTAAAATTTGGAGCTTATTGGATATAGTGCGGTGATTGGGCCGGAAGCTACGATGATCGGAAAAGTACAACTGGATTTGTCTTTTATTTTGGTAAAACTACATTTACTTGGTCTTCAAAAAAGCAACAGATCTTAGCTCTATCAAGTTGTGAAGCAGAGTATATAGCAGCATCTTCTTGTGTTTGTCATGCAATCTGGATAAGAAGATTACTCCAAGAACTTCATATCCCACAGGAGAAGTCAATCAAGATTTATGTTGATAACAAATCAGCTATTGCCTTAGCCAAGAATCCAGTCTACCATGAAAGATCGAAGCATATTGACACAAGATTTCATTTTATAAAAAATCATATCAAAAATAAAGAAGTGGAGCTACATCGTGTCAAGACAAGTGAACAAATGGCTGACATTCTTACAAAACCTCTCAAATTTGAAATATTTCAACAACTTCGAAGGAAACTTGGGATGACAGATGAAACAAGTTTAAGGGGGGATAATGTTGGAAATAAACTTATTCCAATATCCAATAAAGACTAATTAATTCAAAAAAAAAGGTTCACTGCATTAAGAAGGAGATTTAATCCATCAAGAAGAAAAGATAGATTAGAAGTCTATGGAAGGACAAGTCAAAATGATCATTGGTTCTTGAAGAGGTTCCTTGAAAGAGAAATTCATTCTAAATACAATAAATATGATGTATTTTGAGAACTATATAAACCCAATATGTTGGTTCATGAAAATATAGATTTTATAAAATTGTAAAAAGTTTTTGAGAGAAAAATAGAAAGTTTTCTCCTACTCTTCCTCTTTTTAAAATCTCTATCCCTTTTTTCTACTAAGTGGTAGGTATTCATGAGTACGTGGTGAACAAGACAATGCTGCCATGGGGATGATAGCCGAAGCAAATTGCTGTACCAGTTGTGCTGATTACTCCTGGTGCAGTACCAACAGAGGCAAAGCTGAAAGCTTCCTCGTTGGCTGCGGCAATGGAGCACAGCCAAATCTTTAAGTGCGGGTTGTGAGTTTCATGTGCCAAACCTAATCCAGTGTAAGCTTTTGGGATTGGAGATAACACTATCAGACTGTTTGTGGTGGTATGCGGATCTCCAAGTTTGCACAGACCAAGAACAAGAATTAAAGCGTGAAACCGGTGATCAACTCCTGCGCATCACTGTTCCTGCCGAGTTCTTCCGTCTTCCCCGGGCAGTTTTGGATGGGGCAGAGGAAGGTTTGAGTGGATTAGCAGCTGTCTGCATACGTACCTTGGACTTGGGGATGAGGGAAGTGAGCTTGACGCAGAGGTTCTTCATGTGGATTCTCCTGTTCTTCTCCACTGTCTTCCTCTCGAGCTTGTCAGCTCCACCACTACCCTTCATCTCTCTCTTTCTCTCTGAGGCCGTTCGAAAGGACGAAGAGGAGAGAGAGGCACAACCAGCGAGCAGCGAAGGGTTTCGAAGGATGTTGTGGTCCGTGGGAAGATGAGCTTCCCCTCCATAAAGGAGGACGAGGGGGAGGCGGTGGACCCCTGTTGCCTCCAAGCTTCACCATCCCAAGTCAACGCGGTGGCAGCATGAACAGTACGCATACGGTCCACCATGCACCAATCACGTCCTGATCGGTCTCCATCACAAAAACACCAAACAGAATGCCCTCACAGCGTGCCGAGTCACGCGTGGGGCGTCTTGAGCAGCGAAAAATCCTGAATCCCGCGCTGGTTTAACACGGGATCCGGGGGGGCCGACCTGTCGCCATCATCAAAGAATCAGATCGTTCGTTAGCACTGCTCGATAACAGTGCTACTTGATGATGAGCCGTGGGCGAGATCTAACCCTACACGTGTCCACACCCCGTCCCCCATGCTTGCACCGCACAAGCTTACGACGGAACACCATCGACCGCCGTGTGCACTCGGCCTCGTCTTCTCCTTCCAAACTCGTTTACATCATGGTCGACAACAAAGAGTCGTCGAAAATAAGCACTCGTCGTGTCGATCCTACCGATCATTAACGATCACTTTCTGACAAAATACAGTAACAAAGATAACAAAACACAAAAGAAAAAGAAAATGTTTTGCACACAATAGGAGGACGCAATCGACAAGTCGTCAGCAAACACGCATGAAGTGGGTGTTTTGACCGCTAAGGTCACGACCAAATATTAAACATGCTGAAGATTGAAGTTGATGTTATGTGATCGACGGACACATAATTTAAGATTGGAATTGTGGTCTTTGATTTCTTGGCTACGACCGAGAGGCGGCGAGAAGGTAAAACTCCAATCCGCCTACGCCCTTTCGATCTTGGAATGGTAACGTAAAAGGAATGCCGATAGGAGGAGTCACATCCAAAGTCCAAAGCCCAAAGTCTAAGTAGGAAGTGATTGATTAACCAAATCATTATTTACTTGAACAAGGATTTTAGGACTGCATAAATCTAATAACATCTTAAAGATTTAAATGTATTGACTTTTTTATCAGATCCAATCGAAATGCATGAACCGATTCCTTTGGGATCAATTGATTCAATCTAGTTTAACAAAGTTTTACTTAATTAAGTTACTCTCAAAATTAAACTAGGTTATACAAGATCACATAATATATTCAAAAAAAATCATCAATTATGATAATTAATTATCATAATTTTAAATATATATAAGAAAAAACAATCATCTTAGTTTGGGTTGGTTTAGCGAAAGGTGACCAAGTCAGACTCGATTATAGTATCGGTTTACAAAAACTTAAATTTTGATAATTAATTATCATAAATATTTAAAAAAAATACAAAAATATCTTACAACCATGTCCTAGTTGTTATGAAAAAGTTTGAGTCAGTGTAGTAAAAGCTAACCCGAAGGTTACATTTAAGCGTAATACCTATCCACAAAAAATTTAAATTTTAATAATTAAATTTCATAAAATTATCAAAAATTAAAAAAAAATAGTATTAATCATAATATCATCATTGTCAAGTAATCGAAATCGAACTTATATTAATACCTATTGAGAAAGAAAAAAAATTCTAAATTTAGATAATTAAGTTTCATAAAATCCTTCAAAAGTAGAAAATATTGTACTAATCATCTTAATGTTATGGTTAGTTTCACAGATATTTAAAGTAAATTATATTCAAAGTTGAAATAAGTTACACTCAATCATTGAACCTATCCAAAAATGATAATAAAAATCAAAGCTATATCGAGAAATCAAACATAAATCAGTTTCATCGAGAATGAAAGTACATCAAGGAAACATCAACAGGAAAGAGCCTTCATCGAGGATGATTCCTCAAGAAAAACGATGCCACAAAGGGGAAGGATGAAAAGCGGAGAAGACGTCCACATCAAGGAAAGTTGACATGATATCATCGTCCGACCTTCGTAAGTTGTAGTGTAACCCAAATTACTTGAAGAGATAATTTTAATTGAACTAGTTTAAAATCAATTCAATTTGAAATGATTCAAAATATCATTGGTTCGTAAGTTTCTTTGCCATTTATAAAAAAAAAAATTAATAATATCGGTAAAAACAAAAGGAGGAGCGTCATCCGATAAAAACCCAATAGTAAATGATTTTTTTTCGATAAAATAACCTTTGCTGATGCAAGAGCGGGTTGATCATTTGTTCATCCGATCATTATCCTCCTCTGAGTAGAACAAGCGATGGTAACACTTTCTATTGATCGGAATATATTCTGATAACTAGTCCCAAAACACAAAAAGAGGGGGTGGGGCATCGGCATGTCCTCATCCATCTTAAGAGGAAGTGATATGCGGGGGTGTGTAAACGATGGATAAGATTGCATTTTTCGAAGACAAGAATTGAAAGTTGTATGGCATATAAGGAGCATGACAAAGAAGCACCGCGAACTATTTTGCATCACGATTGCTTGGTCAAATAATTCAGATGGGGATGGGGAGTGAAATCCGATGCGTGGAGGAAACAAAGCCATTCACCCAAAGTTATGGACATTCCAATGAATTCGATTGATTCCGACAACATATACCATCGGCCTCCAACCTTAAGACTTGAGGACCTGTTCGTGATTTGGAAGGTTTTGTGACCAAACCATGTGAGAAAGACATTTCAAACACCAATTTCAGTGAGCCAAAAACACACAACACTTCATCATGGATTACTTTCATTTGGGTTTCACGCCCACATCAATCATCTCTCTCTCTCTCTCTCTCTCTCTCTCTCTCTCTCTCTCTCTCTCTCTCTATATATATATATATATATATATATATATATATATATATATATATATATATATATATATATATATGTGGGATATTTATGTGTGTCACAAAGATCTAAAAATAGGATTTAAAATGTTGGATGACATTAACAGTCAACTTACATATTTGAGGGTCTTAATCAAGTTAGCTTGGACTTAGATTTTTTAAAAATATCAATATCGCATCAAGATCGGTGAAAAATAATAATTTATTGTGAAAAAAATATTAGCTATATCACAGTTGAGTACTCACAATATATAAATATATATATATATATATATATATATATATATATATATATATATTCTCATGTGTAAGATGAAAATATTATGAGAAAAATAATATATAATTGAGTACTCACAACACAACATCACAATTGAGCACTCACATAAAAGATGAATATATATATATATATATATATATATATATATATATATATATATATATATATATATATATATAATTCTGGTGTGTAAGATGAAAATATTATGAGAAAAAAAAGAAGATGGGAGCTACAATTGAGTATTCAAGTTTTTGTCATTGGTATGGAATATGAGAATGTTAAAATATTAAATTAAACTTTATGATACGGATAATTAGTTCTCTATCAAGAGTCGAGAGGTTGGAAGATTCGAGTAATTATATGAGGTTTATATTGGGATGTTAAAACTAACTTAAAATAGATTGATACATTAAAAAAATATAGTTATGAATTTGTGTGTATATATATATATATATATATATATATATATATATATATATATATATATATATATATATTTCTTTTCTATTGTTCTCTATGAATTATTGAAGTCATGACATTATTGTTCATCATCGGAAGTTAGAAATGACTCAAGGAGATTGATAAGGAGTAGATAAGCTTCTTTGAGGTTAATTTATGTATTTGGGTTCAAAAGATAAAAAAATAATTAAAAAATAGTTACAAGTGCATCTTATTGTTTTTCTTCCTCCGTGAATCGAAAGAGACGCAACGCAGAACTCTGACTCTGCTGCTGACTGCTCTCGCCATGCACGCAGTCATCAGCCACCGACGGACCCCGCGGGAGTCGCCGGCGGACTTGCTGTTCCGCGCGATTGCATGCATTGCGGCCTCGCTCTCGTCAGCCTTTCTTTGGTCGCGTATGCGAGATGACGAAGCGGCTGCGACCGCCTGCTTGGAATGGAGAAGTTTGAACGCGAGGCGGATCAACCAAGGGCGGCGGCGGCCGGCTGTGGGTCAGAGTGGAGAAGTTCAAACGTCGGAGCCGTTGCGGCTGTAGGCGGGGCAGCCATTCTGGTGATCTAACGCTGCTCCGACGTAAGGCAGAAGCCACGGTCGGCACCTGCGTTGAAGTCAAGCCACCGTTCTCCGGTCCTCGCCTCGTGGCTCGATCCACGTGTTGGTCGCTTCCGCGGGCTCGTTAAGACCCGCGCCAACGTAGGTCGTGTATGCTGTCTGCTAGCTGCCGTCAACAGATGATCTTGTTCTCGTGTCCACTGTACTCTATGTCTCACATATACATATACAATATATATATATATATATATATATATATATATATATATATATATATGTATATGTATATGTATAATATATGTAACACATATATATTATAAGATATTCGAATCACATGTATATTTAGCTATACATTTTAAAAAAATTATAAGAAAATTCAACTCCCTCAGCTACTCATATTATTCTTCAATATTATTTCAGTATTCGTCCATCCAAAATTCAACTCTCTCGGATGGTTCAATGTAGACATTAATTTGATATTAACAATAGTAGTGTATATACAAATTCTTGAGTTTCAAAGTAATAAATAAATAAATAAATATTATGTATTTATTTTTCAAATTAAATAAAAAGATTTGCATATAAAATTGTTAGAAAGTCTATAAAAACTAGACTAAGTAATAAAAGCTTCTGATGTTTAGGATGATGGCTGCTTTATAGGGGATATGAATATTTATGGCAGACATCTTTGTAGAATATCTAATAAACACTTTATTCTGCCTTTTTTTTATTTTGGGTATGTGTAGAAATGGCGCACTTCTCATTTAACTAGTCCAAATATTATTGATGAGGGTAATTTTGATGACGGGATGTGAGCCGACGTCACCTGCTCCCGGGTGACGTCCCCTGGACCATGCTTAGCGGAGAGCGGTGGAGATTGTTTGTCCCATCCGACAACGTCTGGCCGAAGTAGGCCGAACTGTCACGGACTTAGCTGGTTTTGCCTAAGCCGTGCCGCACCAATGCATATCACCGCAAAGGTCAGCCTCCCCGAAATCTCCTATAATCCCTTAGGACCAACGAAAGAGAAGACGGGACAGAGAAAGCGCTTCACACGGGATCCGCAAGCCACTCTTTTAGCAAACACTTTATAGTCGATGCACATTCCAACCATGGATATTACAAGCTCAGAACAGTTGCACAACAAAGGTATAAAATTGGTCCACTACAGACCGATTTCTAGTACAAGTGTCCACATGACACAAACTTTCTGACAAGCCAACAATGGTGCTAAACTCACTCAAATGGGGCATTTAGCCTTTGGCAAGCCCTTTACAAGTAATAACAAACCAAAAGGGACACGGACAAGCAAGCATTACACCGAACAAGCCGTTTACAATTTTGTCTATGACATTCTCCCCCACTTATTCCTTCGACGTCCTCGTTGAAGCCTTTCTTGTTTTTGCAACTTCTTTTCTTTGTTGGATCTTCGATCTTACGCTCCTCTTGCGATCGCCTTTGACTCCCAATTGTTCTTCGCTTGTTGTTGTTGAGTCGTCGAACTTTAATCCGCCATGCTGCTTCAACTCGCCAATGACTCTGACTTTGGTGTGGGGTTGGCAGAGTTGTGCTGATCCTTATTGATTCTTGCGGATTCATCTGATGAAGGTAAAAGACCATCATTGATATGCGCCAGTCTTCAAATTCTTCTTATCTCTTGAACTGGATAGATGCTTGTTGGAGCTTTAACGAGCATCGCCTCGCAACCTTTGAAATTTTCAGGTCCTTCCTCCGTAAAATTTGCCCATCGAATCTTCTTCCACTTAGTTGTCTTTGAAGGGTCTTCAAATCTATGCAGAGCTCCTCTGCTGGATAACTAAGAGAGCTGGGGTACTCGGTTTCACCCATTCTCTTGAGAATTGAGAAGGCAAAGGTTACTTGACTTCGCCCGCCTCCTCGAGGTTGTACCAAGGCGTCAAGTGGTTACTAGACTTCGCTTTGCTCTTAGCTCACACTTCAGAAGCACTTGAAGTATTTGCAATCCTTGCATGAGTCGACTCATCTTGTGATTCACCTTCTCATTGCCATTGAACTTCTGGAATGCAAGAAGTTATCACTCCAACTTGGAGTAAGTCTCCGATAAGATTTGGTCGCCTTTGGGATTGTACCGCCTTCTCCATCATTTCTATCGTCGACTCTTCTGAGTAGTAAAGGTACAGCACCGCGTACTGTCAACTCCGATCTTTGGTCATGCACTTCTTGCATCGACCCGAAGTCCTTCACTCACGGCTATCTAGATGGAAAGTCTGTTGACACTGGTCTTACGAAGTTCTCTGGCTTCTGCCCTTCAGCCTTGTCTTGGTACATGGAGTTTGCCAAAGCATTCTCCTCCTCCACGGCCCATATCATGACCAAGTGCTCTCCCTCTATGAGAGCAAGGGATTGATGACTCCCCGGAAGTCCCGCCTCTGCGGTACCATGGCACTGCGATGCCCATGGCACTACTATCCGTTGTCTCGCATCTGCATCCCTTCTTCGTGATCGGTAGATCCGCCTCTGTGGCATTGTGATACTCCTCTGAGTTCACCTTCAATCTAACCGATGATTGATCTTGGGTAGCTGAGTCCCTCTTGGACGCGTCATTGCTTCCTCGCCATATTTCGACCACCTGCTTCGACACCTATGTGTTCTCTGAGCAGTTCTACTTGGTCGATGGAAAGACAGACTGCAACTCCCATTATGGCCTCTGCCATCATGTTGCAGGGTTTACACTGTTTCTGTTCTCCTTAGCTTCATTGGCTGCAATGTTTGCTTACTCGGCCTTGTCCTCTGACTTGCCGGGCTCCCTTAAGCGAATGCGAGCTCTGAAGTAGTTCCACTCTTCAGCAGCTCCGATCATACCTCTGCATGATCGAGGTCCCCACCATAGGACTCACTGGTACTTGCATCTGAACTTCTTCCTCGACAGGGCACAGCCCCCATAAGCTGATGTCCAAGGCTTCCGTTCAATGCAACATTCGGTGCACGCACGGAAGACCCGCCTCTGCGGTACCATGGCATTCACTGCTTGAATCCATAGCTCTTCTTACCGTCGTGTTGTTCACCGATGTGGAGCTCCTAGTCACGCTCCCGATCATACCTCTGTACGATCTAGTCCCCCCATAGGACTCACTGTGTGTGTCGCCTTGCCACGAACCATTCCACCACGATCTGCTGCATCATGTCGCCGCCTGGTGACATCTCTCTCGCATTCGATCCTGTGGTATGAACTCGAATCTGCGATATCTCCATGTGTGGACTCCGCCAACACATCGCAGGGCCTTCGCCAGCTTCGATTCTATTCGCTCCTTTGGCAATCGACCTTCGTCCACCCACTCTCGGGTCACACTCGGACGAAGGCTAGCTCTAGGACAATCCATTGTCTAGCAGCTCCTCTGAAGTCCCCTCGACGATTTGAAATAGGTGCACCATTATGCGGATCACGGGACTCGCCCCTACCAACACAATCTTCGCTGCGCACCGCTTTCCTCATGGCAACTCGAATGGCAACACCGTGGCATATTCTTCAAGAGTAACGCCTCTGCATCCTCTTGCCCCGTGTCAAGGCCTTTTGACACCAACTTTGCCTCAGCAAACTGCGTCGCCTTAGAATCTCCACCAAATGCTTCATCGAGATAAAGTGCATGTGCCTCAAAGCTCCCTTGTCTTTGGCACTATGCAAGACGAGTCGGCTCCATCTGAATATGAAACCCATGGAACGACATGATCCGATTCCTGCCTCTGCAAGAGTCCATGTCCTTGACCTCTGTCTAGGGAAAGCTCCAAGCCTCCGCTCCACATTCCATCTTCTAAACCAACTCCCTTCATGCGGCCTGGGTACTTCACCAAGTTACCCCCAAGTTGCTTTGCTTCTCGATTTGCATTGCGTTGATGGTGGCCCTCGCGCCCACCATTCCACGGGTCAGCCCTTTGTTGAGACCGATCTCACTATCGGCTCTAAGTGTGCCTTCACTTTGTGTTGCCCTGGGTTGCTCCCCCACTTAATCTCGCTATGCGTCCACCAACGCATCACCACTTGCGAGATCATGCGACAACTCCTCGTCGCTCGCTCGATCCATCGAGCTTTGTCTTGAGGTACTCCTCAACTGGTGCAGTTCATTGCACATAATTCTCCCTCTGGAGAACCGGGACTTATCCCTCCTGGATATCTGCCCCGTTGGAGCAACTTCTCTCTTCGCATCCTTCCCTTAGGAAGTTTTGGAGACCACTATCCCCTTGGACTACTTCGCCTCTGTTGAACAAAGCGTGCCCATTCGCCATTGCAAATGCACTTGCTAGATTGTGACACTTCACCAATACACTCATGCCTTTGCACCTCTCTAGGTCTAGCAACATGCTGAACCTGCTGCACACTTCAGCATCTTACGAAAGTATCCTGTACATGTCGAAGAGAAAGTTTCAATGCTCCATGGCGCCGACCTTCGGTCGCCTTGGGATGGCCACGGACAGTCTATCATCCGCATGCAAGCCCTTGCATGAGTATCGAATTCCTTGAGTTTGCAACTCCCCTCACCTCTGTGAGCTTTGCACAACTCTTTCGATCATTGAACAACCCACTCCGCCTTGCACGGTCTCATCCTTTGCCAAGCACTCCGCTTGCTTTGAGCACCGTCAAGTTTGGGTGCCACTGTCGAGCCACTGCTCAAACTCAGCCATCCCGACCTTTGTGCGCTCCGTAATTCTTCTTAGCTTGTTGTCCTCGTGGTGCCTCGCTAGGTCCCCCACGTATGCATGCTAAGTGTTTCTAAGTGGGCTTGTTCCGCTCGATACCTGATACCCATCACGGACTTAGCTGGTTTTGCCTAAGCCGTGCGGCACCAATGCGTATCACCGCAAAGGTCAGCCTCCCCGAAATCTCCTACAATCCCTTAGGACCAACGAAAGAGAAGACGGGACAGAGAAAGCGCTTCACACGGGATCCGCAAGCCACTCTTTTAGCAAACACTTTATAGTCGATGCACATTCCAACCATGGATATTACAAGCTCAGAACAGTTGCACAACAAAGGTATAAAATTGGTCCACTACAGACCGATTTCTAGTACAAGTGTCCACATGACACAAACTTTTGCATGCCTGGCCGACAATGGCTGCCAAACTCACTCAAATGGGGCATTTAGCCTTTGGCAAGCCCTTTACCAGTAATAACAAACCAAAAGGGACACGGACAAGCAAGCATTACACCGAACAAGCAGTTTACAATTTTGTCCGTGACAGAACGTCGACCGAGGCACGTCACCATCCCGCCCACTGACCGAGGCACGTCGCCATCCCGCAGGAGTCAGGCCTTCCACGCAGCGCTAAACGCTATTAGAGGTACGACCCTGCTCCCTACAAGCGGACACGTCAAGAAACAGTAACCTTCCCTATTTAAGCTCCTGCGTTCGGGAAAAGTGGGGGCTCGCTTGGACCAGGAAAAACCCCCTCAGAAATCGCCAACTAACTCGACATCGCCAGACGCTCGAGTCGATCAAGGAAGATCCCTGCGCATTCGGCCCCGAACCCAATAACGTCGGCCCCGAGGCCACGGCATAAAGTTGTTGACACCAACAGATTGGCGCTAGAAGGAGGGCCCGATGTCGAGAGATCGACAGATCGATTGAGACGAACCTGCGGCTGAGGGTCCACGCCCGATCGGGGCTCCGGGGAATAACCTCCCGCATGACGGGCCCAGAGCGGAGGACCCTATTGCGACTTCAGAGTACTATTGGCGATTGTTCAACGACCCGGGCTTATCGTCGCCCGTGGGCGTCCCGATCAGCCCGTCGCCCGTATCGCCCGGGGCCTTTCAAGACCTCACTCGCTAAGTCCAAACTCTGATCGGAATGATGCAGACCATTATCCCGCTCATTTCTCAACCAGCACTGTTGCCCGCGGCGCAGTAGCCAGAGCCGCATGTCGCGGCCCATCCGGCACCTTTACCGATTCCCGTCTTGCCTGGCGTGCGACGGGTCTTGTTTGAAGATCAAACGGTGGAAAACCTGAGCGGTCGCTCAGAGCCCGAAGTGTTATCTTCGGATTCAATGGATTCTCTTCGAGCTTAGTTGCGCTGCATCAGCTAACGACTCGATGAGATACAAAAGGAAGTACGCAAGTCTAAGGAAGAGCCTGGGGAGGATGCGCACCAGGGCTCCCCGTTCGCGCCTGAGATTCAAGATCAGCCGATCCCCCCAAACTTCCGGCTTCCCTCCCTCGACGCATATGATAGCGCCACGGACCCAGCAAACCATGTGGCCACCTTCTGTGCCCAAATGGCACTGTACGGAACCTCGGATGCCTTGATGTGCAGAGCGTTTCCCACGACCCTGAGGGGACCAGCCCGTGCATGGTACAGCGGCTTGAAGGCCGGGGCGTTCGCATCCTTCAATCAGCTCACCAAAGACTTTGAGCTTAACTTCCTAGCCTACGCCCGGCCGAAGCCATCCGTTGCTCTGCTCCTCAGACTCAACCAAAAGGAGGACGAGCCCCTCTCCCATTTTGTGAATCGCTTTGCCACAGAAGTCTAGAGGTTGCCAGACGCTCATCTCTCTCTGTTAATGCAGGCGTTCATGATCGGGCTGCGACCTTCCAGGTTCTTTTGGTCCCTCGTGGAGCATCCCCCCACCACGGTTCCGGAGATGCACCAGCGGGCCAACCGGTACATTGCGACGGAGACCTGGATGGTCGGAAAGCGTGAGGAACATAAAAGAGCCTGGTCGGAGCACACTCGGGCGTAACAGGCGGTTACCCCGAGACGTAGGTTAGACAGACCTGATCCGCCGATGTCAAGGTCCTCGCTCCCCACCTTGGGCACGTCCAGAACAGAGATCTTTCTCCAAATAAAAGAAAAGGGGTTGCTCAGAACCCCCAACCCGATGAGGAGCCCCCCGGAGCTGCGGGACCAGTCTAGGTATTACTGTTTCCACCGACAAAATGGCCACGACACTAAGGAGTGCCGCGACCTGAAGCGGCAGATCGAGGAGCTCATTCGTAGAGGACATCTTGGTTGGTTCCTCCGCCAGGATAAGGATCTCTCGCCACGTCCCCAGGGTCCTGTCGAGTGGCAGATTGATGTGATAATGGGCGGTCTAGCGTCCGGAGGGAACAGTATGTCCGGACGTAAGGCATACGCTTGTGTGGCTGCGGATGAACACCCCGGACATGCACCCGAGCCCGAGGTCACGTTTCCGACCGAGGGTGCTGACCGATCTGAGTACAACGACGCGTTGGTAATAGCTGCCAGGATTGCCAACGCTCAGGTCAGGAGGATCATGATCGATACAGGGAGCTCGACTGATGTACTCTACCTGGACGCATTCGAGAAGCTAAGGCTGGCTAGAGCTGCCTTGGAACCAATGCATTCGGCACTCACCGGGTTCACCGGTGACTCGATCTCGCCTCTAGGTGCGATCACCTTGCCCCTGACGCCGGGGGACCTGCCAAGGTCGAAGACGATGATGGCAACCTTTTTGGTAGTTGACCTCCCCACTGCGTACAATGCGATCCTTGGTCGCTCGATCCTCAACGAGTTCAGAGCCATCATATCCACTTACCATCGAACAGTGAAGTTCTCGACCCGCGCTGGGTCGGTGAAGTTTGGGGAAGTCCTCACGAATCCAGGCGATGCTACCTGACGGTGGTCTCGTTGCACAAAAGACCAAGGGCCGATCAACCTCTGGAGGATCCCCAGGAGTCAAAGAAACTGACCCAACACCCCGAGCCGACGGAGTCCACCATAGGCGTGCCCCTGCGCGGAGGTCGGTCGGACCAGACAGTCCAGATCAAGTCGGAACTCCCCGAGTAGGAATAGAGGCAACTTGTCAACTTCCTGCAAGAAAACGCCAACGTCTTCACCTGGTCGCCAGTGGATATGCCGGGCGTCGACCCTGAGGTTGCCCAACACCACCTTAGGCAAAAGCCCTATAGACTGGCCCCTGACCAACAACTGACTGTCCGCACGGAGGTGGAGCGACTCTTGGCAGCGGGCTTCATAGAAGAAGTTCAGTACCCACGGTGGTTGTTGAATGTAGCCTTCGTAAAAAAACCTAATGGGAGCTGGAGGATGTGTGTTGACTACACCGATCTCAATCGCGCATGTCCGAAAGATTGCTACCCCCTCCCGAGGATTGACCAGCTGGTCGATACTACCTCAGGGCATGCCCGCCTTTCATTTATGGACGCCTTCTCCGGCTACAACTAGATCAGGATAGCCCCCGGGGATCAAGAACACACGACCTTCCTCACCGATCAAGGAGTATACTCCTACAAGGTTATGCCCTTCGGGCTAAAGAACGCCGGAGCTACATACCAGAGAACTATGAACAAGATGTTCACTTGGCAGATCGGGCGAAACATGGAAGCCTATGTCGATGACATGATCGTGAAAAGCCGCACAGCCACGACCCACTTGACCGACCTGGCTGAGGCATTCTCCACGCTCCGAAAATATGGCATGCGCCTCAACCCTTCGAAGTGTGCTTTCGGCATCAGCTCGGGAAGGTTCCTCGGATACATCATACACGAAAGAGGAATCGATGCCAACCCGGAGAAAGTCCAGGCGATCACCAGCATGCAAGCGCCTCGGACGATCAAGGAGTTGCAGAGGCTGAATGGGAGGCTTGTTGCCCTGTCTCGATTTCTCTCCCGATCGAGCAATCAATGTCTCCTCTTCTTCCGGGCCCTGAAGAGCCTGGAGAACTTCGAATGGACTACGACGTGCGAGGAAGCCCTCACACGCGTGAAGCAACACCTCATCGGCCTCCCTCGTCTCGTTTCGATCTCCTCTGGAGAGAAACTCGATGTTTACCTTGCCACCTCCTAGCACGCGGTTAGCTCCGTCCTAATCAAGGAGGCTTCTAGGGAGTAGCTACCAGTCTACTACATCAATCATGTGTTAAACGGGCCCGAGGTGTGGTACTCGCCGATCGATAGGCTGGCACTAGCACTCGTATTAACGGCCCGGAAGCTGCGTCCTTACTTTCAAGCTCATCCAATATAGGTAATCACCGACTAACCACTATGGCAGGTTTTGTCTAAATTCGACTTGGCATGTCGCCTTCTCAAGTGGTCGGTGGAGCTCGACGAGTTCGACATACAATACATACTAAGGATCACCATTAAAGCCCAGTCGATGGCCGACTTCATTTTAGAGCTAACTCAACCCGAGGACCAGGGTCCTGAGCAGCATAAGGCAGGATGGGTCCTGCGCGTAGATGGCTCGACTGGCTTGAAGGGTGCGGGAGCGGGGCTGGTGTTAGAAGCCCCCAACGGACGTTCGTTCGAGCGCTCCCTCTGCTTCGGCTTTAAGGCCACAAAAAAATGAGGCAGAATATGGGTGCTCCTAGTAGGACTCTGATTGGCCGCCGAGATGCAGGTGGATGTCATACACGTCCTCACCAACTCGCAGCTCGTAGCGGAACACCTCAGCGGCGGATACGAGGCCCGCGACCCGACCATGTCAAAATATTTTGCAGAGGTAAAAAGCCTGATGATAGGACCCTAGCAGGGTTGGGTCCTACTCAACCATGTAACATCTAATAAAAACCCTGTGAGAGTGTAATAAACCCCACCTAGCCGCCTCTATCCTATAAAGAAGAGAGGCTAGGGTTTATATTTGGGTCTTTGGGCTTCTTAGCCGTCGCCCCCCTTGTTACTGGGCCGGCCCGCTAAGGTTGAGGGTAAATTGAGTAGTTCACTTAGGAAGTAGCCCCTAGGGCTAGGGTTTGGAGCTCTATATAAGCTTGTAGTCTCCACCTCTTTGGAATAAGAAAGATCAATCTAGAATTGCAGCCACTATGCTACTTGGAGGGTGGAACCCCTATAGCGTTCCAAGGGTTGATCCCCCTCAAAGATCAATCTCCATAGAATTCCTTTGGGGTTCTATCATCTGGTATCATAGTAGCGATCTTGCTGCTTTTGTTGCCATCCCTGCCGCCCACCATCTGCCAAGCAATTCCCACAATTGCTCTTGACGTCGTCATCTCCACTGTCATCTCTTGACGTAGATCAATTCAATCTACAGTCGCCACCTCCAATTACATCAGAGATCTAGTATTTTTCTACCACCAATACCTTTTGCTGCTATAATTTTTCATCTAAAATATAAAAAAAAAGTTTTTCTATCGATCCCTTGCCTGCGAATTCCTTGCGTCGTAAAAGTTACCATCTTTGCGAACGAAGGATCGCTATAGAAAATTTCAACCGCGTGTTGTTGCCTTTAACCGATCTAATTGTTATCCTTTTTGAATGAAATTTTTTGTGCTCCTCATAGATCATCTTGGCTCCCATCCGTGATTGATCTATTATGGAATTCATCCAAAAAAAATTTGTGTGTTGCTGCAATCTCTCGTCGTATACTGCTGAAATTTTTCGACGAGAATTCTGCTATCGTAACTTGCACCGATTTCTTTACCGCTTTACTGCCAAAATTTCTTGATCCAATTTGTTGTCCTTGTTGCTATCTAAACTAAGATTCTATCGTCAAACCCCCTCCTTAAACCCTTGAGTTTTCGCTAGAAATTTCATCGAGAAATCACTATTTCTTCGACGATAATTTTGCTCTTACGAGACAGTGCATATAGGCAACAATTGCCACTGATTTTTGTCAAATCCTTGCTGTAATCTACCACATATCTAAAACCCTCTTCCCTAACCTTCATCCACTACCATCACAGCCCAAAAACTCTATCAAACCGTAGCCCCAAACTGCACCCAAAATAGCCACAAAACAAGCCTAAACCGCAGCCTACATTCACCAATCCACCAACCCTTTCAACCACCACTTCTCTCAACCAATACATGCCTTTAACCTGACAACAAAAAAGAGATCTTAATATTACAGATTTGGAGACATATGCTATGGCATCTGAGGAGGCAATTGATGCTAAATTTGAAGCCTTCGAGACATGAATGGAGGAGAAGATTCGGACTCTCTTTGCCGAACTTAGTTTGGGTCGACCATTAAGCCCAAAGAAATCACATCAAGGAGAGAGCTCTAATCGAAGTAGTGACCTCTAGGAGAGGGGAGGCTCTATGACTGATCCCCACTATTCACGCATGAGGGTGGACTTTCCTAGATTGGAAGAAGGAGACCCGATTGGTTGGATCTCGTGCGCGGAGTGATATTTTCGATACCACAAAACCGCAAATGGATCTATCATAAAAATTGCAGCTATACATCTTGAAGGGGATGCTATACAATGGTTTGATTGGTTTGAACACACTCATGGAGTCCTCTCATGGCGACAATTCAAAGAAGGACTGCTGATCCGTTTCGGACCAACCGATTACGAGAACATCGATGGACAACTAGCAAAGATCCGACAAGCCTCCACCATCCAGGAGTATCAAACTAGGTTTGAAAGGTTATCTAATCAAACTTGTGATTGGTCTGAAAAATAGTTCTTGGGGACATTTATTAAGGGCTTGAAGTCGGAGATCCGGGGAGAAGTTAAAGCGTGACAACTGTACACGCTTATGGCAGCCATCTCTTTCGCATGACTTCAGGAGAAGCGAATGAACCACGAAGCTCGGAGGACTAGGGTCGCTCCCCGACCAGCAATATCGAAGCCCTTAGCCCCCCCTACTATCATCCGAGCTCCTACACCAAAAAGGTTGACAAGAGAAGAGCTTCGAGACCGATCCGCCAAGGGGTTATGTTGGCATTTTGACGAGCCGTGGAGCCGCGAGCATCGCTGCAAAAAGGGGAGACTTCTTGTGATTGAACCAGTGGAAGAAGAGATCAGTGAACAGCCAGAAGAGAGTCTTAAACATGAGAATGAAGATGTGGAAGAAGAGCCACAATCGATCGACTTTACGGTACATACGCTAGCCGGCTACTCAAATCCGCATACGATGAAAGTTGGAGGCCTGCTCAAATAACAATCGATCACCATTGTCATCGATACAGGTAGCACTAATAACTTTCTAAATAGTAAGGTTGTTGCTCGGATGGCGCTCCACTTCGAAGGTTGTAGCAAGTTCGACGTAAAGGTCGCCGATGGCCGAATCTTAAAATGCGACCAAAGTTGCCCGCAGGTGAAACTATTACTACAGAACCAAGAAATTGTTGCCGACTTCTTCCTCCTACCAATTGATGATTATGAGGCTGTGCTGGGCATAGAATGGCTGATGACACTAGGTGATGTCTCTTGGAACTTTTCCAAATTTATTATGAAATTCTATTGTAAAGGCAAACAGGTCACCCTACGCGGGAAGCGTGGAAGCAACATAACCACCGTTTCAACCCAACGAATGGAGAAAGTTTTACATAAGATAAATGGTGCTTTTCTTATGCATCTCCAGCAAAAAGTAGAGTACCTTGGGCATATAATATCAGAAGAAGGAGTGGCCGTAGACCTAACAGAAATCGAAGCAATGCAAGGCTGGTCGAAACCTACAAATGTGAAATTGCTGCGTAGGTTCCTTAGACTAACGGGCTACTACCAAAAATTCGTGAAGGACTATGGGAAGATTAGTGCCCCCCTCACTTCTCTACTAAAAAAAATGTCTTCTTATAGTCGAACAAAGCCTCCGCTGCCTTCGACGGACTTAAGGCAGCCATGACGATGATACCGGTGCTAGCGCTACCAGATTTCAGCCGACCCTTCATCATTGAGGTCGATGCATCAGGAGTTGGAATTGGAGTCGTTCTGATGCAAGATGGTCGACCACTCGTATACACTAGCAAGGCATTGTCTCCCTCCCATCAAAAAATGTCTATCTATGATAAGGAGATGCTCGACATTGTGCATGCAGTAACAAAGTGGAGACCCTACCTGATTGGCCAACGATTTCAGATTAAAACCGACCATAGAAGCCTTAAGTATTTTTTGGAGCAAAAGATATCATCCCCGGAGTAGCAAAAATGGGTAACCAAACTTCTCGGATTTGATTATGAAATTATTTACAAAAAGGGGAAAAAAATGTTGTTGCAGATGCACTCTCACGGCTCCCTCAACAAGTTGAATTTTCGGCCATCTCTCTTCCTACCACCGGTTTCCTCAAGGGCATGAGGGAGGAATGGAAGAAGGATCCAGAAACCAGCAACATCATAAAAAAAATTAGAGGAGGATCCAAGCGCAATAGCTCACTATATTTGGGATTCGAGGGATCTACGCTATAAAGGCCGTATTGTGCTTATACCAAACTCCCCTTGCATCAAAGTCATTCTGCACGAAATATACTCCACACCTTCAACAGGGCACTCCGGATTTCTAAAAACCTACAAAAGAGTGAAGCACAACTTTTATTGGAAATGGATAAAAAAGATTATTTCTGAATACGTAGCACAATATGATGTATGTCAACAGTAAAAAAGTGAAACAGTGGCGAGTCCAGGGAAACTACAACCACTACCCATACTAGACTCGGTGTGGACTGACATCTCCATGGACTTCATCGAAGGGCTGCCACCTTCCAAAGGTAAAAGTACAATCCTTGTAGTGATTGATCGACTTACGAAATATGCTCATTTTTGTGCTGTGCGAAATCCCTACACTACTGTTAGTATTACTTAGATTTTCATAGAAAATATTGTTAAACTGTATGGGATGCCAAGGTCCATTGTAAGTGATCGTGACAAGGTCTTCACTAGTAAATTTTGGACTGAGTTATTTCAGTTGTAGGGCATCAAACTTAAGATGAGCAATGCATATCATCCACAAACTGACGGTCAAACAGAAGTGGTGAACATGTGTTTAGAGACATACCTTCGGTGTTTTGCTAGTGATCGGCCAAAGGAGTGGACGAAATGGCTCCCCTAGGCCGAATGGTAGTATAATACTACATATCATTCATCTACAAAATGTACCCCATATGAAGCATTATATGGTTGGTTGGCTCCTGTGATTCCAAAGTATGTAATTGGCTCGGCTAAAGTAGATCAGGTCGACCAAGATTTAATTGACAGGGACAAACTCCTACAGCTGCTAAAGGATAATCTCTCTACCACTCAAGCTAGAATGAAGCAACAAGTTGACACACGAAGAAGCGAAAGAGAATTTTTTTAGGAGATTGGGTTTATCTTCGCCTACAGCCATACAAACAACTATCCATCAGCACACGAGCCTCCATGAGGCTATCTCCACATTTTTATGGGCCCTATCAGATCATAGAGCGTATTGGAGCTGTGGCATACAGACTTAAATTACCTGAAGATGCCAAAATTCACCCTGTCTTCCACGTGTCATGCTTGAAGCCCAAGTTGGGAGAACACGAGACACCCCAGATCCAACTGCCCAGCACCATTGATGATGAAAATATTCAAGCCCAACCACAAGCCATCCTTGACCGCAAAGTCGTGATGCGTCGTCGACGTTCCTCTACTGAAGTACTAGTATATTGGACTAATTTACTACTCGAAGATGCCACATGGGAATCATATAAGGAGTTGAAGACCCGATTCCCTGAGTTCATGGAACCCCAGCCTTGAGGACAAGGCTGATTCGAAGAGGGCGGGCTTGATAGGACCCTAGTAGGGTTGGGTCCTACTCAACCATGTAACATCTAATAAAAACTATATGAGAGTGTAATAAACCTCACCTAGCTGCCTCTATCCTATAAAGAAGAGAGGCTAGGATTTATATTTGGGTCTTTGGGCTTCTTAGCCGCCGCCCCCCTTGTTACTGGGCCGGCCCGCTAAGGTTGAGGGCAAATTGGGTAGTTCACTTAGGAAGCAGCCCCTAAGGCTAGGGTTTGGAGCTCTATATAAGCTTGTAGCCTCCACCTCTTTGGAATAAGAAAGATCAATCTACAATTGCAGCCACTAGGCTACTTGGAGGGTGGAACCCCTATAGCATTCCAAAGGTTGATCCCCCTCAAAGATCAATCTCCATAGAATTCCTCTGGGGTTCTATCACCTGACCGTCAAATTCTCCAGCTTTACATTATCTAGGGTGCCGAGGAGTCAGAACGAGCGGGCAGATGCGTTGGCTAAACTAGCTTCAAGGTTGGGCCCTAAGGTCGAGCCCGACGTAGAAGAACTCCCTTCCCGCGTGATCACCATGGTAGCTGCGATCGACGCACCGACAACCTAGGTGTAGGAGATGCTGCGGTTCAAGCGCGACGGGACTTTACCCGCCGACCAGTTCATGGCTTGGCGCTTGCGCCGTACCCAGGCCTGGTACTACAAAGTAAATGGACGGCTCTATAAGAGGTCGTTCTCGCGTCCACGAGGGGATTTGTGAGGAGCACATCGGCAAGCGAACCTTAGCGTACAAGACTCTTCGCCAAGGCTGCTACTGGCCCACCATGTGCTAAGATGTGAAAACCTACGTGCAACGATGCGATGCGTGCCAGAAGCATGCCCGGATGCCTCGGCAACCCACGGTTCCGCTCACCCCTATAGACTGTGCGTGGCCCTTCGCGCAGTGGAGAATGGACCTTCTCGGACCTTTCCCGCCAGCCTCGGGGTAACAAAAATATATTGTGATCGGGGTGGATTACTTCACCAAGTGGGTCGAGGCCGAACCACTAGCAATGATCACGGAGCATCAGGTGGAGAAGTACGTATAGAAAAATATAGTGATTTGGTTCGACCTGCCCAAGGTCATCATCACTGACAACGGGGCCTAGTTCGCTAGCGCTCGGTTCAAGGAATTCTACGTGAGTTATAGGATTCAGCTGAGATTTAGCTCGGTGGCCCACCCCAGACCAACGGTCTGGTGGAGGTAACCAACCAATCCATCCTGGATGGACTTAGGAGAAGAGCGTCTGCGGCCCGATTAGCTTGGGTAGACGAACTCCCGAGCATCCTGTGGTCCTTGTGGACCACCCTCAAAACTGTGACTGGAGAGTCCCCCTACAGCCTCGCATTCGGCACCGAGGTCGTCCTACCACCCGAGGTGGTCATCCCTACCACTCGGACATAAGGCTATGAGGAAGAGACGTCAGCAGAGGGACTCCGAGCCGGATTAGACCTGCTCGAGGAGCAGCGAGCCGATGCACACTTGAAAGCTCTCTCTTATAAGAGAGTTGTTGCCCGGATTTACAATCGGAGAGTACGTCCTCGACCAATCAAATTAGGCGATCTGGTCCTGCACAGAGCTGAGGTGAGTGACCCGACCCGAGCGCGCAACAAGCTCACTCCCAACTGGGAAGGACCTTATCGTGTAGTCGAGATTGCCCGAACCGACACATACTAGCTTACGACAATGGGTGGCCATCCTTTACCAAGGACGTGGAACGTGCAGTACCTTAATAAATTTTTTGTGTAAGAAGATTAAGCAGGACAATACAAAGAGTCTGAACAAAAAATTTTCATTTAGCAAAAGTGGGGTTACCGGACCAGACGACCATATCTTACAGACATTTACACTCGACTAACCCCTTAGAAAAAATTATTAGGATCTATCCTACTCCTTCGGGGCTTCCAAGCTGTCATCGAAGGGGACTTCTTCCGGCATGTCGACCTCCAAGTCCTCGGGGAAGGAGTCAAAAGGATCCTTCGCGACTTCGAGGTTGGGAAGGCGCACTCGAAAACGGGCCAGGGCGATCCGGTACCCATACTCATAGGTAACCTGCCCTATCCGCGTCAGCCCGAGCTGGAACCCCTGGGACTCCTTGTAAGCCTCGATCAACGTTTTATTCTTCTCTGGCCTTTGGTGGATCTCTTCAGCCAAGGCCTCGGAAGCCGTCCGCACCTCGGTGCCCGCGTCCTCCAGCTTCTGGGTGAGCGCAGCCACTTCGGCCTGCTATGACTTTAGAATCACCTGAAGCTCTTTATTCTACTCCTCGACCGCCTTGAGCTCGGACTTAAGACGGGTCACCTCCGCCTCCAGGTCCGACGCGTGTTGTTCAGTGGTCGCCACTGCCTCGGGAGCCGCTTTTGCGCGGATCTCCTCGACCTGCTTCCGCAACTCGACGTTGCTCTCGCTCAGTCCATCGATGACTCTGCCAGCGTCGTGCACCCGGTCAATCAGCACCATGGCATAGTGCTAACCCTGCGATAAAAGGAGTTAGAATAGTGTCGTCCGAGTAATGACGAGAAGCCGGGAACATGATACTTACCCACATCAATGACTTGGTAGATTTGCCAAGCAAGATCTCGGAGGACAGGGTGTACATCTCCCAAGCCATGTCAGGATGAAGTCCGCTTCGGATGAATGCGGTCGTGGAATCATCGTCGACCCACACCCGTTCCCCGCGGGTCAAGTTCCCCTAGCGACCCACCAGCGGGTCAGACGCCTCTCCCCCTGGCAGGTCGCCCATCGCCCGAGCCTGGTAAGGCTCGTCCTTGATGCCGGCAAGGAGTCGACAGAGGTCCCGCATGGAGGGAAGCCGAGGCTCCTTCCCTATCTCCTCCCGGCCGGGCCTGGCCTCGCCCCGCCTGAGGCTCGCTCTTGCCCGATCAACCGGTTCCGCGGTGGCTCCTCCCGACCGGGCCGCTGCCACCTCAGGCCCCTTTGAGACATAGACCTTCACCTTCTTCCGAGGCCGACTGGCCTCGACCTCCACTGGGGCTTCTTTCGAGCCCGTCTTCAGCTCGGTCGGTGCCCGCGGGGACGAAACCGTCGGAGCCCATCCTCCGCGCACAGATCTGAGATTCACCATCTATGCAAGAAAACACAGACATTGGTTAGTATTCGGAATAACTCATAAAATTCCCTAAACTACCTACTGCGGACATACCCTGAGGTGTCGGGCTGAAGCCCACCTCGACCAGCCACTGCTCGATCATATTCCAAATGACCCTGGAGGAGGGAAGAATCTCCTTGAGCCTCTAGAGGTCCCTGTACTCCTCGTCGCTCAGACCCGGGGTGGTGTTGTCAATCGTGCGCACCGACCACCGAAGCCCTAGTCCCTCGCGTAGCAGACGTAAAAGAAACGCCCCTTCCATCCTTTTGTTGCTGGAAGGGGCCCCACTAACCCGGAAGTCCGACCAGGAAAAAAGATAATAACCCCCTGCGCCCTTTGAAAGGCAAAAACAAGACAGGAAAAGGGCTCGGGTGGGGGTGATACCGACGTAGCGGCATTCCCCCAGGAATGCCACCAAACAGCACAAGGAGTTCGGCGCTACTTGTGACGGCGAAATGCGCCACCAGGAGATACAAGAAGTGATGATGAGGTGCAAAGGGAAACACAACCCCGCCTCCAGGGCATCCAGGGTTACGGTGAAACCCTTGGGAATCGGGTCATATGCCCATTGCCCTGGCTCGGGGACGAGGAGGACATAGTCCTCCGGGATGCTATAACGATCCCGGAGGTCGCTGATCATGTGGCCACATCAGGACTTCAAGGGCCCGCGCTGCTTTCTCATCAGAAGACAAGCTGTGGTTCGATGGCAACAGGTTTTCCCCGACATTACTAGGGGAGGAAGTAGAAGAAGATGAAGTCGAGGAAGAAGAGGAGGCCATCCTTACTGACCTTTGGAAGGGGAGTTAGGAGGGTTGACTCGAACGGAGATGGCTGTGGAAATCAGAGGGGTCAACCGAAAGGGGAAGCAACGAAGTCTAGAGGGAGCAACTAGACGGATACCCAGTAAGAGGCAAGCGGGAAAGCAATCGCACATTATTTATAAGAAAAATCTTGCCCAAACGTCGACCATTCATCTCCTGCAAGTGGGCGATAGCCCGTTGGCGTGCTTGCCCGCGGGGCGCGTCACCTCTGGAAGACCAAAAGCCACCCCGCCATAAAGAGGGCCTAACGTGGCAGTCGGGAGGCGGGCGGAGTAAGTGCCAGAGCGCGAGCTCCTCGATCTCAACCCCCGAGAACCTACGGTTGAACACCGGGAATCGTTCCCCGAAGCCTCACGCAAGTAAGGCCCTGCTCGGTCGCCCTCGTCTGGTAGGTAGTGGTGCTGATTGTCACCGCCCCAAGTAACTGCTCGGTCGCAGCCTGCCCGAGGCCTACACCTCTCCGCGATCCACCCGCCTGAGCCGTGTACCTCGACCGCAACCTGCCCAAGGCCTATACCTCTGTGCGGTCCATCCACCTGAGCCTGTACCTCATCCGCAGCCTGCCCGAATCCTACACCTCTGCGCGGTCCACCCGCCAGAGCTGTGTACCTCGACCACAGTAGGCCCAAGGCCTACACCTCTACGCGATCCACTCGCCCGAGCCGTGTACCTCGGTCGTAGCCTGCCTGAATCCTACACCTCTGCAAGGTCCACCCGCCCGAGCCGTGTACCTCGGTCGCAGCCTGCCCGAATCCTACACCTTTGTGCGATCCACCCGCCTGAGTTGTGCACCTCGACCGCAGCCTGCTCGATTCCTACACCTTTGCGTGGTCCACCCGCTTGAGCCGGGTACCTCGACCGCAGCCTACCCGAATCCTACATCTCTGCGCGGTCCACTCGCCTGAGCCATATACCTCGGTTGCAGCCTACCCGAGGCCTACACCTCTGCGTAGTCCACCCGCTTGAGCTGTGTACCTCGGCCGCAGCCTGGCCGAATCCTACTCCTCTGCGCGGTCCACCCTCCTGAGCCATGTATCTCGGCTGCAGCCTGCCCGAGGCCTACACCTCTGCGCGGTCCACCCGCCTGAGCCGTGTACCTCGGGCGTAGCCTGCCCGAATCCTACACCTCTACGCGGTCCACCCGCCTGAGTTGTGTACCTCGGTCGTAGCCTGCCCGAATCCTACACCTCTGCGCGGTCCACCCGCCTGAGCCGTGTACCTCAGCCGCAGCTTGCCTGAGTCCTACACCTCTGCGTGGTCCACCCGCCTGAGCCATGTACCTCGGTTGCAGCCTGCCCGAGGCCTACACCTCTGCGCGGTCCACCCGACTGAGCCGTATACCTCAGCCACAGCCTGCCCGAAGCCTACACCTCTGCGCAGTCCACCCGCTTGAGTCGTGTACTTCGGTCGTAGCTTGCCTGAATCCTACACCTCTGCGCGGTCCACCTGCCTGAGCCATGTACCTCGGTCGTAGCCTGCCCGAGTCCTACACCTCTACGTGGTCCACCCGCCTGAGTCGTGTGTCTCGACCGCAACCTGCCCGAGTCCACATCTCGGCGCAACCTGCTCACTCGACCCGTCAGCCTCGGTCGAAGGACGCTCAAGCTATATGCCTTCATCGCATTCTGCCCGAGGCACCGAGTCGACAATAGCCCACCAAGACCCTCTCGAAAACCTTCACAACGCCGACCAGAAGGGAAACCAGTCATCCCAACTGCCAGAAGCCATGCCTCCGACCCCCTGGTAAGAGTCGTTGCATGGCTTCCTTCAAGGGGGGGAGAATGATGAGGGTAATTATGATGACGGGATATGAGCTGACGTCACCTGCTCTCGGGTGATGTCCCCTGGACCATGCTTGGTGTAGAGCGATGGAGGTTATCCGTCCCATCCAACAGCGTCTGGCCGAAGCAAGCCGAACGTTGACCGAGGCACGTCGCCATCCCGCCGCATCACCATCTCATAGGAGCCAGGCTCCCGTAGGAGCCAGGCCTTCCACGCAGCGCCAGACGCTATCAGAGGTACGACCTTGCTCCCTGCAAGCGGGCACGTTAAGAAACAGTAACCTTCTTTATTTAAGCCCCTACGTTCGGAAAGAGTGGGGGCCCGCTCGGACCAGGAAAAACCCCCTCAAAAACCGCCAACTAACTTGATTGTCGGAGGGGTCGAGCGGAGCTTTCCCGACCCGACCTGCTGATGAGAATAAAAAGAGGCAACAAACAAGGAAAGAACTTTTATATATGAACAAATACTAGCAGGCCGTAACACACAACAGAATTAAACGAAAATCACAATCAAATAGAACACCAAGATTTACATGAAAAACCCCTTCAACGTGAAGGGTAAAAATCATGAGGTAAATTAGAGAAAATTCACTATAAAAATAATGAATGTACAATTCTCGAATTTCTTGTCCAAAACCCAAGCAACAATCACAAGAGAATAACTGGGATATAAGGATCACGTCACTGTGCACAATATCCAAAATCTCCCCAAGCAATCACAATAAAAATTCACTGTAGATCTGATCTAACCTGAGATGAGAAATTGTTTGGATGAATGAGAACAATTTTTACGTTTTCCTTGACTTCTTCCCTTTCTTTTTCTCTTATTTTTTTGCCCTTTTCTCCTCTCTTTGAATCCCCTTTTGCTGCTGCGAAGTTTCTACCCTTTGCTATAGTTTTCTCCTTTTTTTTTGCAGCCACCATTAGCCCCTATTTAAACTAAAGTTTAGGTTAAGTTAGGTTTTAAAAGGAAAGAGATGGGCTGTGGGCTGATAAAGCCCATATATGAATTTGAATTTGTCGCCACCAACAACCTCCCCCTTCAGCCCATAAGGGAGGCTGTCCCATGACTCCTCAATGTAAATCCATGCCGACCAATTATCAGTACATCTCCTGCCTCTCTTTTGGTAAGGTCTTTGTCAACATGTCTGCTCCATTATCATATGTATAAATTTTCTGAAGTTGCAACTACTTTTCTTCAAGTACATTTCGAATCCAGTGATATCTGACATCTATATGCTTTGACTTGGAATGAAAAGTTGGGTTCTTACATAAATAGATGGCACTCTGGCTATCACAATGCACCACATAGTTTTCCTATTTCAGTCCCAATTCTTGTAAGAATTCTTTCATCCATAACATTTCTTTGCAAACCTTTATAGCAGCAATATATTCTGCATCTGTGGTGGAGAGAGCAATACACCTCTGCAATCTAGATTGCCATGACACAGCTCCCCCTACAAAAGTAAGCACAAAACCTTATGTGGATTTCCTTGTATCAATATCTCTAGCTATATCTGCATCTATGTAACCCGTTAGCACAGGTGGTCCACCTCCAAAGCTTAAACAAACCTTAGAGCTTCCTCTGAGATATCTCAAGATCCACTTCACACCTGCCCAGTGCTCTTTGCCTAGATTTACAAGAAATCTACTAGTAACACCCACTGCATATGTGATGTCCGGCCTCGTACTTACTATTGCATACATTAAACTTTCAACTGCTGAAACATAAGGAACCTTTTACATTTTCTCCTTCTCCTCATCACTTGACGGACTCTGTTCTGAGCCCAACTTGAAGTGACCTGAAAAAGGAGAACCAACTGGCTTTACATTGCTTATACTGAACCTTTCTAATACCTTCTCGATATACTTCTCCTGTGACAACCAAATCTTCTTGTTTTTCCTATCATAAGAAATTTGCATGCCTAGTATTTGCTTTGCTGGCCCCATGTCCTTCATTGCAAAGGACTCACTCAGTTCCTTCTTCAACCTGTCAATTGTATGTATATCTTTCCCAAGGATAAGCATATCATCAACATAAAGTAAGAGAATAATAAAATCCTCACCAAACCGTTTGATGTACACACAATGATCTGAAGCCGTTCTTTTATATCCATTTTCAGTCATAAATGAATCAAACTTTCTTTACCACTATCTTGGAGCTTACTTCAATCCATACAAACTCTTTCTTAACTTGCAGACAAAATTTTCTTTACCTTTGACTTTGAAATCATCTGGTTGCTCCATATAAATTTCCTCCTCCAAATCACCATGAAGGAAAGTTGTCTTTACATCTAACTGCTCCACCTCCAAGTCCTGGCTAGCAGTAATACCTAGAGCAATACGAATAGAAGACATTTTAACAACAAGAGAAACAATCTCTTCAAAGTCAATACCTTTCTTTTGACCAAAGCCTTTCACAACCAATCTGGCTTTGTACTTTGGTTGAGAACAATATTCTTGAGTCTTCAACCTAAAAACCCACTTGTTCTTCAAGGCCTTCATTCCCTGTAAAAAGTTGTACCAAATCATATGTATGATTCTTCTGTAGAGCATCAATCTCTTCTTGCATAGCAACTAGCCACATTTTTTTCTACTCACTTTCAATTACTTTCTAGTAACTCTCTGGTTCACCTGCATCAGTAAGCATCACATACTCATCTGCAGAGTATCTTCTGGAAGGCTGACGTTGTCTAGAAGATCTTCTCAACTGAGGTTCTGCGGGAAGCTGCTCCTCAACTTCTTCTTGCTCAACATGTCCTACCGGTAGATTAACATCTGGTTCTACACCATCTTCCTGCACGTTTCCCCCATCACCCTGATATACTGGAGGAATAACTAGGTCACAATCTACGAATCCTTCTGTAGAAGTCTTGGCTGGTGCCTCCTTCAAATCTCAAGGGTTTGATCCTAAAGAAAGACCACATCTCTGCTTCTAAACACCTTCTGCTTTTCTGGATCCTAAAGCCTGTAACCAAATTGATCATGTGAGTAGCCAAGAAAAATACATTCTTTTGTCTTACCATCCAACTTAGACCTTTCATTGTCTGAAACATGTGCAAATGCACGATAATCAAACACTCTCAAATGTCTATAGGAAACATCTTTCCCTGACTATACATGCTCTGCAACATCAGTATCTATGGCTGTACAGGGAGATAAATTGATCACATCAACTGTAGTCCTCAAAGCCTCATCCCAAAACCTTTTGGGCAGCTTTGCCTATGAAAGCATACATTTGATCTTTTCCATGATGGTGCGATTCATCCTCTCTGCAATTGCATTATGCTGAGGTATACCAGGAACTGTCATCTCATGTTAAATTCTATGTGACCTGCAATAATCATTAAATAATCTTGTATACTCATCACCATTATCTAATCTTATACATTTTAATTATCTTTCTGTCTCCCTTTCAACTTTGGCATGAAACCCTTTGAAGACACCAATAACCTGATCTTTGGTCTTCAAAGCATAAGCCCAAACTTTCCTGAAAAAGTCATCTATAAAAGTAATAAAATAAAGTGCACCACTGATGCCAGGAACATTAGTAGAACCACTAGGAGTTTTTGTCCTCAAAGGACCACATACATCTGTATAAACACGGTCCAAGGCATGTATTTTTCTAGACAAAGCAGAACTAGCAAATGAAACTCTATGTTGTTTACCAGCTAAATAATCAATACAAGGGTTCAAACGTATACCTCTGAGGTCAGGCAATACCTCTCTCTTGGAAAGAGCTTGTAGTCCTTTCTCGATCATGTGTCCCAATCGCCTATGCCACAACTCCATGCTGAAGTTTTTCTCTGTAGCATTCAGTTGTTCACCACAAACTTTGGCCTGCAACTTATACAAAGTATGATATTTCTTTCCATTAGCTATAACAAGAAAACTCTTACTGAGTTTCCATTGTCCTCTGTGAAACCTGCTATCATAGTCTTCACCATCTAGTCTTCCAACAGAGATTAAATTCAGCCTCAAGTCAACTACATGCCTCACATCCTTAAGTACCAACTTACATCCAAGGTTGGTCTTTATGTGGATGTCACTCATGCCAATGATGTTTGCTGTGCCATGGTTGCCCATCTTAACAACACCAAAATTTCCAGACCTATAGGTAGCAAAGAACTCCCTCCGTGGTGTAGCATGATAAGAAGCTCCTGTGTCAATTATCCACTCGAGATCCTGACACACACAAGAAAAAATATCATCAGAAGGGGACAAAATTAAATAATCACCAACCTGCACTGTAGCTGTTGTATTCTCTTTTGACTCTGTAAACTCCACTTCTTTTCCCTTTTTCTTGCTTTTCTTATGTTGCTTACATTGATTCTTATAATGTCCTTTCTTATCATAGTTATAGCAAATAATATCTTTCCTTGATCTTCACTTGCTTTTACCTATGCATGAACTGCTTCTATCTTTAGACCTTGACCTTCCTCTGTTCTCTGAGATAAGTGTCTGTGAATCAATATGAGATACTGCTGAGTTTTTTCTTCTCAACTCCTCATTCAACAAACTACTTGTTACTTGACTCATGGTAACAATACCATCTAGGGCAGAATTACTGAGGGAAACCACCAGTGTCTCCCAACTTTCTGGCAATGAACTGAGAAGTAACAATGCATGCAACTCCTCACCAAGAGACATTTTCATAGAAGATAACTGGTTAGTAATACTCTGTATTTCATTCAAATGCTCAGCAATAGAAGCACCTTCTTTATATTTTAGGTTTACAAGTTTTCTGATCAAAAAAGCTTTGTTGCATGATATTTTTCTTTCATAGAGACCTTCCAACTTTTTCCAAAGAGAATATGCAGAACTTTCAATAGAAACATGGTGAAAGACACTATCATCGAGCCACTATCGAATGAACCCAATCGTTTTTCGATCTAATCTCTTCTACTCATCATCTGTCATAGTTATGTGTTTTTCACTATTCCCTTGCAAAGGTCTATACAAATATTTGCAATATAAGAGATCTTCCATTCTTGGTTTCTATATCATCCAATTGTTTTCGTTCAAACTAATCATGCGAGAAACACTACCAGCCTCCATGTTCAAACACAAAAATTAAATCACAAAAATCTTGCTCTGATACCA
Organism: Musa beccarii; assembly: GCA_024322285.1. Taxonomy (NCBI): domain Eukaryota; kingdom Viridiplantae; phylum Streptophyta; class Magnoliopsida; order Zingiberales; family Musaceae; genus Musa; species Musa beccarii. The sequence continues at coordinate 12,563,579 of CM044399.1, forward strand.
GTTGATGGGAAATAAAAAGAGGCAACAAACAAGGAAAGAACTTTTGTATATGAACAAATACTAGCAGGCCGTAACACACAGCGGAATTAAACGAAAATCACAATCAAATAGAACACCAAGATTTACGTGAAAAACCCCTTTAACGTGAAGGGTAAAAACTACGGGGCAAATATGAGAAAATCCACTATAGAAATAATGAATGTATAATTCTCGAATCTCTTACCCAAAACCCAAGCAACAATCACAAGAGAATAACTGGGATACAAGGATCACGTCACTGTGCACAATATCTAAAACCTCCCCAAGCAATCACAGTAAAAATTCATTGTAGATCTGATCTAACCTGAGATGAGAAACTATTTGGATGAATGAAAACAATTTCTGCGTTTTTCTTGACTTCTTTCCTTTCTTTTTCTCTTATTTTTCTGTCCTTTTCTCCTCTCTTTGAATCCCCTTTTGCTGCTGCGAAGTTTCTATCCTTTGTTGCAGTTTTCTTCCTTTTTTTGCAGCCACCACTAGCCCCTATTTAAACTAAAGTTTATGTTAAGTTAGGGTTTAAGAGAAAAGAGATGGGCCGTGGGCTGATGAAGCCTATATGGGCTGAATTTGGGCTATCAGCCCAACACCTGCGTGTAGGAACGAAGACGGAGTGCTCGTCAGGAGTCCTCATCGGCATCGCCAGATGCCCGGGTCGATCAAGGAAGATCTCTGTGCATTCGGCTCCGAACCGAACCGTGTCGACCCTGAGGCCACGACATAAAATTATTGACACCAATAATTATCAACTTTCTCTTACAAAATGATCAACTTATTGAACTCACCAAGACATCAAAGTTAGAGACATATTTGAACCCTTCCATTATCTTTTGGCCTCAATAAAGATGTCAACTCTTAAATGGATGTAAGATCTAAGTTAATATGTAGGGTCATGCCGAACGATGCTAAAGTAATTTTAATATTAGGTATCGCGAGAGGCTTAAAATGAAAAAAAAAAGATTATTAGTGACTTAGCTAGAAGTACATTAAGACAAAAATGGATCGTTAATATAGATTATATATATATATATATATATATATATATAATATTATAATTTGATTTTAGGTTATTGTTAGATCTCACATCAAGTGTTAAATAAAGAATCATATAATATTCGCAGAAGTTTGAGTTGACTTATAAAACTAGATTTATTATTAAATTGAGATTAAACGTTAATCTCCTAAGTTTGACTTCTCGTCAACAAGTGAGCAAACCGTCCTATCACATGCTTTAGTGTTCGTGGATTTGACTCGAGACTTGATCGATCTACCTCAAAGTCAAAATGGTCCGAAACAACTGAGTTAAGATCAACCTCGTAAGGCTGAGTGTTTAGTCAATCTTGAATACTAATATATGTTGGGAATTCCATGGATACAGTTGACATGTCCAATAGTGATTTCAACAGCATAATTGTCAGGGTGGGGTCACAAATGATGGTAAGAAACGCTATTTCATGATAATAAGGGCAATTATGACGTTATTTGAATATAAATTAAGATCGATCCGAGGGCAAATGATCGGTGTATGGCAGGATTCAGAATAATAATTACTCAGATTAATCATAATAATAATTGATTTTGATGATTAATGCTAATGCAACTTTCACCCATCTACTAAGCATGATTCAGTAAATGTGTGTAGCAGTTGTTGCATGCAGATGTAGATTAAGCTATTGCGGGCGCAACAACATGGCAAGCATGCCTCTTCTTCTTCTTCTTCTTCTTCTTCTTCTTCTTCTTCCCTGTCTCTTCGTCTGAGCAGCTGACCATCTAGGGCAGGATAGGCGTGACCTTGGGCACATGTACCGGGAACTTGTGGATCTCGTCCGACCATGGGTTCTTGTGGACGGCAAGGACGGTGTTGAGAGCTCGCCAGACGGCGCTGTTGCACTTGAACCCCGACCCGAAGGCGATCTGCCACACCCGGTCGCCTCGCCGGATGCGGCCTTTGGCCTCGATGTAGGAGAGCTCGTACCAGAGGGAGCTGCTGGAGGTGTTGCCGAAGCGGTGGAGCGTCATGCGGGACGGCTCCATGTGCCAGGGCGTGAGCTCGAGGTGCTTCTCGAGCTCGTCCAGCACGGCGCGGCCGCCGGCGTGGATGCAGAAGTGCTCGAAGGCCAGCTTGAAGTCGGGGATGTAGCTCCGGATCTTGAGCTTGAGCACCTTGCGCAGGAGCATGGCGGCGAGGAAGAGGAGCTGCTCCGACATGGGGAGGACCAGCGGGCCCAGCGTGGAGATGTTGGCCTTGAGCGCGTTACCCGCCACCACCATCAGCTCCTTCGACAGCGCCACCCCCACCTTCCCCTCCGCGTCCTCCTCCTGCATCACGCACGAGTGGCTGCAGTCCTCGGCCCCTCGGTGGGTGCGCACGGTGTGAACCAGCTGGTACTTGGACCTCCGCCTGTCGGACCGCCGGTTCGATAGCAGGACGGCTGCGCCGCCGAGGCGGAACAGGCTGTTGCTCACCAGCATCGACCGGTTGTTTCCCAGGTAGGCGTTCAGCGTCATGTTCTCAGTGCTCACCACCATCGCGTAGCAGTTCGGGTGCACCTGCCCATTTACTTCCCATGTAATTACCCGTATTAACATCCCATTAACAACTAATCTATCGTCATCGACCACATTTTACGCAAGCCGACAAAAGCTGCGACACGTGGGCGTTCCCGGCGAGGCAGGCGCCGCAGCTCCAGCGACCCAATCGTACGAGGCGTAATGGTTACCCATTCCGTACCCGTGGTCCCACCCCACTCCCGGATGATCACAACCGTCAAACCTGCCGATCCCGCATCCATCTCACGCCACATCATTGTGCTGTGGCGTCTCGAGGGACCTCGGGGGTTCGGGATCGGATGGGAAGACTGGCATCTCTGTAAACCCAATAACTACTGCCCATCATTCACTACCGCCCACCCACCTCCATTGACTGCCGCACCAGCTGCTTGTCACCGGCTGGGCTTGTGCTGGTCCATGGACGTCCGTAGGTGCGTTCGGATACACCAACCGATACGAGGATGGATGGAAAAAGTACAATATAATTTTGGTGCAAGTAATACGAGTGTGACGATTATTGGGACCATATGACTCGATTGTATACTTCACGTCTATACGCATCCATCATTGCATGGTTAGATGCATCATCAATGGAGAGTCTAGGTTATGCAGTAGAGTACGAGATCCGACAATGGCGAAGCGACGGGAGTTAGTGGGGGAGTTATGGTGCAGTTCAAGGACGAGCAGAAATCACATGCATGGCACTGATGCGATGATGAACAGTAGTAGTCAGTGAAGTGCTGATGATGGCAGAGCCATCTGCCATGGTGGACGTGAGAAATGGGTGGGGATATGTGCGCATTAACTTCTTGCTCTCGGCCATGGCCTAGGTTATCATGTGCAGATGCTACGGAGCTGAGCTGCTGCCCAGATAGCCATGGCTACCTAGTTTAAGCATGTCCAAGGCTTCTCTCACGGTCAGGTTTTGCCGCCGAAAGCAACTGAGGTGGTCTGAACACTTCGATCGGAAGTGATGGTAGCGATAAGCAGAAAAGGTGGGGGAGGAAGAGGAAGAGGGATACCTGAAGGAGATTCTTGACTAGGTCTATGGAAATGAGGCCGGCGCTGCAGCCCATACCGCCGAGGTTGTAGCTCAGGACATCCTTCCTTAGCTTGTACCGGTTCACGATCATGGAGGTGTAAGAGGGGGTGGGGTGGTAGAGGCTGCAGTTCACCACCAGGATGCTGACGTCGGCTGCCGCCAGCCCGGTCTTCTGGAACAGCTCGTCGGTGGCCCCGAACATGACGGTCTCCGCCTCCTCCCTGGCGGTTCGGTGGCTCATGTCGATGGGGGTGCACAGCAGCGACCTGGGGAAGTAGGACGAGTCCCCGATGCCGCACCGCTCCAGCATCTTGCGCTGGAAGGCCACGGTCTCGTCGGTGAACGTCCCGGCTTTCTCGAACTGCTCCATGATCGTCCCGCGGCTGGCCATGTGAGCCTGGGTCGGCTTGTAGCAGGAGAAGTCCACCAAATAGACCGGGCGGGGGCGGCTCATGGCGTACAAGGTGGCCACCGCCATGAGGAGGGTCGATGTGGTGACCACCGCCGACAGGTTAACCCATGGCTGGTTCGGAAGCTCACGCAGGTCGGCGAGGGTCAGCGTTGATAGGCGCGGAAAGAGTAGCACCAGCAGCGGGCCGAGACAGAGATAAAGAGCGTTCGAGATGACGTGGTGGTAGAGGAGCTTCATGTAGTTCGGCTTCAGTAGCTTCAGAAGGTAACTCGGAAGCCTGCTGTCAACCGAAGGTGCAACCTTCTCGGCCATGGCTGCCAAGAGACGAATGAACGCTTCGAACTAGAGAACTGGAAGAGACTAAATAGATATATATATAGAGGGAGAGAGATATATATCGGACTATGCACATGTTTGTAGGCCATGTATTTATAGGGCAGGAAGAGGGAGGAATCTGAACGCAGAAACACAGTGGTGCGAAACCACTCAAGATTAATCTGCATGCATTTGATGCACAAGACAAGTCGCTAACCGACCGTCCTCGCTGAGTTCACTTTCAAGATTTATCCCATATTCTTAGCATTCAAATGTGGCTCGCAAATCCATCCTCGTAGTACCGAGAGTACAGCAACACCATGTTATTAGGTTTAGTGATATGCCTGCGTCGGTCGGGTTACTGTGATCGACTCGTTTGCCAACGTACAGATCGATCGCTCCCAGCATCCTCGATCCTCGACCTTGCCATCGAGTATGTGAGACAGATCCTGTGCTTGTTCCTAAATAGCAAAACGGGCGACTTCTGCAGCTACTAAGTCAAAGAGAAAAGGCCACAGAATCAATCTGGATACATGGTTTTGTATCGCTCCAGTGAGTGGATGAAAGAAGAAGTAGATACTGCAGTAAACAAAAGGTCTCGGATTCGGTATCTCGACGAGAAGATGAGGGGCCTCGGAGCAGTAAATAGAACGCGGCAATCATGGATCATGGAGCCTTGGCAAACACATCTGATGTCGTGAGTTATGCTCTCATTTACTCCATCGCGTGTTAGGTTCGTGAAGTGTCACTAGCAACCACTGAGAAGGGAATTAATGGAGCAAGCCATCACTGTGGATCATTCCCAACATGCGCGTAAGACCGCTTGGCTTCGTCCGCCATCAGCATCGATCGGTTGAGACGATGAGGATGCCGGAACATTGAAGTAGAGGCGGTGCATCGCACACCCTAGCAGATCACACGCGGAAGGACGATTTGGCTAAAGGAAATCCACGAAAGCAAGAAGATCAAGGCCAGAAACGGAGGCCAAATAATTCTGGATGCTTAGCAAACACTTGCAATCAATTGGATTCATGAGGAGATCCTCGACAAACAGTTCTATTTCCATGTCAACCATTAATGATGGATTGATCAAGTGGATTACGCGTACGACTATTGGTGCAAATGGTCACGCAAAGCTTTAATATGCGTGGTGTGACAACAGTGTACTATTCGCAGCATATACATACATCCAATTAATTATCATGCATAGTGATGAAAGGGATGTCTCAGTTTGGTTTCATGCTTCGGTTGCCCAAGAATGGAACTCGCCATCATCAAACGTGAGAGTACAAGTTAGGCGACCTAATTAAAGTAATTCCAATTTAAGATGAAGAATATATATGTATGTGTATATGTATGAGATGAACTGAGTGGACGAGTGAGCTCGGAACGAATCTTCAGAAAATGGCAATCCTGATTACACGATTAATTATGGTCAGATAAATAGTGAAGAAGAGGTGTGGAAAATGGAGGACATAAATGCTTCATATTTAGCTGGAATTGGCCTGGCCTAATCTTGATTGCAGCTGTGGAGAAGAAGATGGTATGCGTCCTTGCGAGGTGGGGGCAACATGTCCTTGCAAACCACGGTTAGAATCCAATGTTGGATGAATAATTCTATGGGCCCTTAAAGGTTTTTTTAACCCTGTCTTGGGATGTTTACGTACAACACCATCTTTGTGAAGTACCAATATATAGATGCTACATTCTCATATTTTTCGAGAATGTCAAAAGATTTGGGCCACATTTCGATAGAAGTATGTGGAGAAACAGCGGTGACATGATAGCGAGGTTTCTTGTTTTTGGCATATGTAATTATGTTCAGGTTCATGTACAGTATCCTATGTAAGGATCGATAATTATTTTTAGAAGCCTTAATTGTATTTAGATTATAATTAAATTACAAAAAAAATTAGTGAATTAAGACGTATACCTATGAATAAATCATGAGCTTTAAGATTTCGGAGAGTGAGAGAGGCATAGAGGAAGATTCTTTGAGTGCTCGTGAAGCTTTCTCTTGAGAGTTTCTAGAGAGAGTTGAGAGAATAGTAATTTAAGATTTATATGATAGGGTGTGTAAAAAAATTTGCTCGAGCAAGGATAACTCAAGTGATTTATAATTAATATCCATGGATGTAGGTGGGAGTTGTGGAGCCACGTTAAATCACGCATCGACTTTCTATTACGTTACTTATTTATGGATGTCTAGTGCCTTGTCACGAGGTATGTTTTCCTAAATGGTACTTGAAATTTATTCTCGATTTAAAATTAATCGGTGTAAAATATATTTGAGAATTAAAAGATCATCGGAAAAATATAGAATTTGATGTTTATGTTTTTATTACGTGTATCGATAACATTATTATGAGCGTATTTGTAATTTATTTGTTCATAAGCTACGTTAACTTTATTTGAAAGAAAATAATGACATAGGATGCAAAGAAGATTTAGTTAAGATATTAGCTATCCTAATTGATGCTGAACTTGATTGCTAATTTGGATTTGATACGATAAGGTCTCCTTCCACCTCCCCCCCCATAAAGAGAGCAATAACAATGTAGGACTAGGTTTGACGTGATCATTTTGTTCGAGTCAATGATGCAGTGTTAGGTTTGGCAGCGCAGCTCACCTCTGAGCGCGTGAGTCAATATTCAATGACATGAGGTGAATGGCGAGTGTGATCTCAGCCAAACCAATTGGTTGTGAGCTGAGTTTAGTTGAGAAGGCTTTAATGGTGGTGCTGCTGAGGGCACCTTCTCTCCTTTTTACTGGTGGGACAAAGGCTCCGACTCCACCATCTTCAATTGTCTGTCCCCCGGTCAAATGGGGCAGGCTCTCTCAGCTCATGCTGGCCCTTTGAAAGCAGGGATACCAGGTTAGCGTCGCCATTAAATGCCAAGCTGATGGGGTGGGTGGGAGGTGGTGATTGATGGATCTGCTTCTTCATTCTGATGCAAGAGATGCTGACCACGGTGGTGCTACTGCCCGAAGAGGGTCCGGTTCTTCTGATTGTGGCATCACGGCTTTGCAGATGGAGCCCATGCTGGCCTGCTTTAATGATCGTGGTTAGCATCACCGGGCAAAGCTGAAGACATGGAGGATCAAACCAGATTTATCTTCCTCGGCATCAGCAGGAAAAGAGAGCAGACGTGTATCACATTTGCTTCTTTCTCTTCTTTTTATTTTGAAGCTCGAAAAAGATGTCTTCCTCGGGAGAAACTCTCTCAGCAGCAATGAAAGGAAGAAGAGACGCATCCCCAGACAAAGCTTTCTTGTGTTACAGTTAGCATGCACCAGCAGGAGGAGAGGAAGTCTCTTCTTCCACGAACAAAAAAACCCTGTTGCTGACGAGGAGAGAGGAAGGCACAAGTGTTCCTCGAACAAAATCTTCCTCTCTGGAGCTGAACATAAATATGTTAGCTCACGAGCCAGTAGACAAATTGGTATCCTCACCTTCTGAGTCATTAATGAGATACTAAATGAATACTCCTCTCACAAAGATATGGGTGTCACTCAGCGGATACACCTTCACATGATACATGGAGCTCACGTCCTGAGAGTTCACATGCACAAGTAAATGTCCCTTGATGGGCATTCAAGGACGACCATGAATAGACTCTTCGTGCCCATTCTCTCACCAACCTTAAGTGAGTGTAGGTGTGGAGGTGCACCCCCATTCCATGCGCTGCATGCTTGACTGACAAGTTCACAAGGATACAAGGTCTGCGAGAGAGAGAGAGAGAGTTTGCTTGGAGACTTTCAGGTCTTCTTGTCTCCATCTTGCTCCTTGCTGGTGGCAGGATGCAGAGGGGGGGCAGCGCAAGACAAATGCATGGGGAAGCTCACAGTGGATCGATTCATCACCATGGCAGCATAGGCATCTTTGCTTCTCTTTCTGAAGCAAGCATTGTGCAGTTCCATCAATCATAGGACAGTAGCAGCTGAAGCATTCATCTCATCCGGGTGTATTGGCTCCATGGTGAGAGGAACAAATCAATCATTCTGGCCTCGACCATGCATGTTGGTAATAAATTTTATGAGGTACACAACATATTTGTCTCCCAGTAAATTTAAGTTATTGTGTTTGGTGGAAACTATCGGCATGAATTTATGGCACATGGAAATCATAGTTAACTCTTCCACTTCCGAGATGATATTTTTTTTCACTTTTTTTTTTTTGTGAATTCGAATCTGAGACCTATTATTTATAATAAAAAAATTTGCACTAATCAGCTCAGATATCCCAACGGAGATTTTTTTTTATATGTTACGAGTCAAATCAATCCATTCTATGGTGAAAATTAATCATACAACAATCTTCGTTTTAAATAAATAAATAACCGAGATGAAAAATACAAATCGGATGATAATACATAACAACCTGACGAAATATTCAAACCACGTATGGTTGAGTATATGAATCTTTTTTGGTCACTGAGCTTTATACAAGACAATATTTTGATCCTAAATTAAAAAAAAAAGTATATTTATACCTGATTTTTCATTTGCATTTGAATGGCCTAATGGAATCAAATAGGCTTATGTGATTCGGCTTGAATGGGTTGGGCTTGTGGGAAGACTACAAGCCCAATGGGCCGTCCCATCCTTGGGGGTTAAAATAGTCCATTCGTGAAGTCTCGGTGTTAAATGTGTGACTTCAAACATTTTGCACGTGGAGTCATTTGTGAAAGGTTGAGGATAGTTTTGGAATAAAGCTAAAATTTTGAAATTTCCATTTCCGCCCGCCTTTGGAGCCAAACCGAACGCCCCCAAAATTTGCCGCCTATCCATTTATGGCCATTTCGTCTTCGCTCCGCTCGAGCTCTCCTCGCCCTCCATCCGCCGAAACATTCCTTGAAGTCGACGAGGTACTCCGTTTCCCCCTCTTCTATCTCGTCGTCTTCTGATTCTTGATTCCAAGTCACCTATCCGGCTCTGGTCTCCTGTTCTTCCATGCGCGATTTAGGGTTTTCGCGGGACAAAAAAAGGCTTCTGTTTTCGTTTAGGGCTTTTCGGTTCCTCATCGAAGGCTTATTGTTTAGTAGGATCGAAGATGGCGGGGAAGGGAGGGAAGGGGCTTCTGGCGGCGAAGACGACGGCGGCGAACAAAGACAAGGACAAGAAGAAGCCCGTTTCCCGGTCTTCCAGAGCTGGACTTCAGGTCGGCCCTGTTCTTCTTGTGTCCTTTGACTTTGGGGAACCGAGGAAGTAATGGCTTTCTTGGGATCTCCATGTTGGGTTTGATCAGGACTTCCTGTTTAATCAAGTTTACGTGCATCAATCATTCTTTATCTTTTGTCTGACCTAAATTTCTTTCCAAGTTTTGGTTTTTGGTGTTCTGTAGTAGTGTTCAGGTCAACAGTGGCATGCTTCAAGTATGTGATTTAGCATGGACTGTTGACTTCTATTTCAATTTACATGGTGTAGAATCCAATGCTACATGTAGCATTGTTCTTCACCTCTTCCAACACAAGGAAAACAAACATATCTCTTTAAGTTTCTCAGACTTTGTTGGTTGCGTTGTGGATATCACCTGTGCATGCAGTTTCCTGTTGGTCGGATCCACCGCCAGCTGAAAACAAGGATTTCTGCAAACGGGCGAGTTGGAGCCACCGCCGCAGTGTACTCCGCAGCCATACTGGAGTACCTGACAGCAGAGGTGCTGGAACTTGCCGGGAACGCAAGCAAGGATCTCAAGGTGAAGCGTATCACCCCCCGCCACCTTCAGCTGGCCATCCGAGGGGATGAGGAGCTCGACACCCTCATCAAGGGCACCATTGCTGGTGGTGGTGTCATCCCCCACATCCACAAGTCCCTCATCAACAAATCCACCAAAGAATGAACATGCTGTGCTTTGGCTTGATGTTGTAGTTAGTGATGATGTTGTAGTTCTCAGCTTGTATGTGACCCTCTCTCTCTCTCTCTCTTCTTGCATTTGGTGTTTGTAATGTTTGCTGCAGCATTTCTTGCTTTGTTGATGTAAGACTGGCATTAAGTTTGTGATATCTTTTAATCTAATCTAACTTTGCTAATGATTGTGGTTATATAGCTTAACATCAGTTGTAATTCTTCTCATAGCTCTTTATAATTAATTCATTTATCCTTGCTTGAGATGAAACAGGAGTTTCTCATGATTTTTTGTCAGTAATTACTATATTATTAGATGTTAATTCTTAATAGCCAAGTCTTGATATGAAATCCAATCTTCATCATTTATTTTTTTGTTAAAAAATATTCAGATATCATAGTTGAATTTGTTTTACTGTATAATTTTAGAGAACTATTTGAATAAGGGTTTTTTTTAATCAAAATTTACTTCATATTTGATCAGATATGGATATGGATAGTGAATGTGTATATATTGTAGTGTATATATATATATATATATATATATATATATATATATATTAAAATTGTAGCCACAAATAAACCCCAAAGTCGTCGCGCTTAACCCAAAATGACGTCTTGCCACGCTGGCTCAGACAACGTTTGCATGCCTTTTGATAAGAGGCAGGCAAGGGGCCCACAACATCCGCTTGTGGGTCCGGATTTTCTCCAATCACACGGCAGGTATTCCTGGGTAGAATTGTCGCTGGTTACGATGTTTGAGTGTGCATATATGTATGGATTATGAGAACACGTTTCCGCTTTTGGGCACTCTTCCCACCCTCTCGCCTCCTGATTTCTAATCGAGGAGGATCGTTAATATGCGTTCCTCTTTTCTCACGATTCGGAGTTCTTCGTTCTGATTCTTCGATTAATCGGTTCCGTTTTTCGGCTTTTGATTTATTGGTTTGTTCTTCGATCTCGATCTCACAATCTAGGGTTTCCAAGATCTCTCGTTTTTTTTCCTTCTTCATGAATGCTTATTCGGTTTTGGGGGCGTAGTTTGAGGCTGGATTTGGTTTGTTCGATAGATTGGAGAGGTGGGGAGATATTTGGACCGCGGAAGAGGAGATGGGGGCGCTGTTGTCGAGGTTCTGGTTCATGTTGTTCCCTGCGAATGAATACAAGATCGTGGTCGTCGGGTTGGACAATGCCGGCAAGACGACGACGCTGTACAAGTTGCATCTGGGGGAGGTCGTGAACACGAGTCCTACCATCGGGAGCAACGTGGAGGAGGTCGTCTATAAGAACATACGGTTTGAGGTCAGCGACAATTATGTCCATTTTTATCCTTAATTTCCAATTGCTTGTTGATTATATTCTATCGAGCATTCCATTGCCATTCAACGATCATCATCTTATTTAACTTTTAATTTCTCGAGAACTTTGAATGTAATTCGCGGTTGGTTTTGGGCTGTATGGAGAACGGTCGGATATCATGTTAAAAGAATATAAATTTCATGTGGAAACATTCCTTTAAATTTTGAGCTGGATAACCTTTCATTCACATACAACTGGTCTTGTCATTTTTTCTATTATATGACATACGGTTGATGATGTAAATTTGTCCGAGGACAAAATTTATATGTGGTTGATAACCTTTATTTTTTGTGGTTCTAAAGCGAAAATTTGATGGTTGATTCTTGTACCATCGGCTTTATAATTGGTTGAGAAACCTACAATATGCAGAGACGAAGTTAATGTGGACAATATTACGAACCAAAGTGAATGTGGACAATGTTATGAACCAGTGAGCTCCACAAAGGGTGCTAATAAATTAGGGTTTGTGGATGTGTAGATGATCATGTGATTTTAAGATTGGTCTGTTAGTAGCAATGATGACAGAACAAGAGTAATTTGGGTGTGGGATGAATAGGAGAGGGAATGATTACTCTTTATAACAAAGAGAAGCTGATAATTGAACACGTGGTGGTAAAAAATTGGAGTTAACCTAGATGGAAGTAATCTCCTTTGGTTGATGCTTTTATAGTCAGATTGAGATGCATAGTAGAAAAGTTAGTTGATATAATGCAGTGTAGGAATATAAATCTTCTTGCAACTTGTTGGCTTCCTATGGAAAATGAAATTATAGTTCATGAATTTATGATCCTCAAGAATTTGGTTTATGGTTGAAAAAAGTGTGGTCTTTGGATTTACAGTGAGTCATGTAGGTAAGACTCTGATGTAAATGAAGGTGATTTGTCAAACAGTTTTAGTGATCCCATTAAATGTACAAGTGTAGTTCAAATTGAAATATAGATCTATGTTTCCAATTCTACTCATCCCATATCTGGTGCTTGATCTCCTTTTCTTTTTGCTTCACGGTTTCTTCCATTGTTTAAGATTTTGTTGTTTGTTTCCTCTATAGACTTTGTGGTAAGTAAGAGTTCTTGTGATGATCTATTGGCATTGCCTCCAAAAAGGAGCACTTGAAATTACTCGAAGTAATTACTGATATACAATCCATGTTTTACTTTAGAAATATCACATTTCGTCCATTTCAGTCCCCAGCAGTCTTATCAAAACTATGAAACATAGGTACTGTGAATTGCTAACTGTTTTGGACATGAATATACGTTAAATATGATATTTTTAGGATGTCTCCTACTTCCTCATCTGATTCTTTAAATAATTATTTAATATGGTTGTGTACTTTGAGGATACTGAACACATATGATTAATGCAGTTAAAGGAATGGCCTTACTTCATTTAACTGTTCTTGCTTTTTTCTTTGATAAATAGGTTAGTAATTGCATTTAATATTATGTTAATTACCTATTGACACTATACATATACATTATGCTATGTTGTATATTTTCGCTGCCGGGCCGCCCATTTTATCTTTCTTTTTGCCATATCCATGAGATCGTGATAACAAGATCTGAAAATTTTTTTATATTAAAATAATAATATATTATTTTGTTATTATTTTGAAGCACTGTTATTATATTTGAATGACATCAGAATTTTTTATTTATTAAAATAATAATATATTATTGTTTAGTAATGTTGTGAGTTTGTACTGATTTTCTTCATTTAATAGTATATTTTTATTTAAATAATTATATTTTTAATTATATTTATAAATTTTTATATTCTGTATCCATATCTATTTTAGACCTTGGCACCTAGCGTTTTTTAAATTACTGCTATTGACATTATACATATACATTAAGCTATATTGTATATATATTTTTATTTCTTTTTTGCCATATCCATGAGATTCTGTATCCGTCAACTGACTGTGTATTGAGTCCATATCTACATAGCATCAATGACCAAATGAGTCCTAATCCTACCTGATCCATACATCGCTGGTCCATGTTTTTTACAATTAGTCCCTAAATATGTGGCTTGTTGCCTCCAAGAAGTAAAGTTTTTTTGGGATGTGGGTGATAACATACTATCAACTTTATAACTTGTATCATATGTATAACCAATTTGAGATATAATACTTTTTCTTAATTGCATTTATCATGCTGTATTTGCTGAACATTGTTTGAAAAATGAAGCTTTAAATTTGAATTTTTTATTTTCTTTGCAAAGTTAGGTTAAATGTATCATCATTGGATTTTGTTTTTTGTGAATTGAAAATTGATATGAGGTAAGTTATAAAGAGCCAGTGTGATATAGCCGTGATGGCCAGAAAAATACTTACCAATTGGTGATCCTGTATCAAGGTTTTTAAGTTCATTCTGTAAAAGGTGAATGAAGTTAATTCTGTGAGGTAGCTGTGGATACAGTTCCTATGCAGGATTGTTCTATCACATGTTAAGAAACATACAAATCAAAGCATTAACTTGCAAAGTTTTTTCTTAACTAGTAGAATTAATGTGCTTAAAGCAATAGCTTTAATTATTCAAAATGGTAACAAATCCCATATGAATGAAGAGCTTTCGTCTTTCTTTTTCTTCTTCTGAAGGGTTTTCTTACTTCTTCTATTTTAAAAGGCTAGCTAGATACATGAGATGAATCTACATATTCATCTGGTAGGAAGTGTGGAGAAATCTTTTTTCTTGGCTGGTGGAATGATAGGACATGAACCTATACTGCAGGTAGTTCATTTATATTTATTTCTAGCAACATTATAAATGTCAATAAATAAATGTTCAGCATTTCAGTGGCTATTTAGTCACTTTATATGATTAATCATGTGAACATATACATGCAGTATTAGGATTACTGCTTCTTGTTTAAGACTAAGTTTGAAGGTGATAAGTGTGTACAATCAAATGTTCTGTACCTGATTATGGTAACTACTTGGCATCGAGAATGGTTCTTTGTTTATTGTACGTGAAGTGTATTGGCAATAATGCGATATTACACATCTGTTTGCAGACAACTTGGTGACTTAAAAAGCGATGCATTTATGCTTGGAGAAACAAATAGAAGTCTCCTGAAATGTAACTTAAAAGTATGCATGCTGGATTCATCAAAAGTGACATTTTAGTTGACTTTTCTTAGATTCTGTGTTCACAAAAGCCTTATTCAGTAGGTCTCTGTTTTCTGGTTATAACTTATCTTTTCAGCAAATGGAAAAACTAAAAAACTATTAAAAGTCCCACTTGAGTTCATATATCTGAATAGGATGGAGGGAATATATATGCCCATATTCTTTTTATATTCTTGTTGTTCCACAAAATTGAACAGTATTTTATCCATGTCTCAATAAATTTCACTATTTTTAGTAGAATATTGATGTCTACTAAGCTTATTGGTCTATGTCATGCATTTTGCCTATGTCCGTTTAGTGATTTATGTCTATGACTGGATTTCATTCATTTTGCAGTGCAATTAACTGGTCATAGATCCTTGGTTTATTGGACTAGCTTAAAACTGCATTCCATGTCTAATACTGTCATTTCCTAGTAAGCAGGTGTGGGATCTAGGGGGACAAGAAAGGCTGAGAACCTCATGGACAACATATTATCGAGGGAGTCATGCTCTTATTGCTGTAATCGACAGTACTGACCGAGCTCGGATCAACATCATGAAGGATGAGCTTTTTCGGCTTCTTCAGCATGGGGACCTCGAGCATACCGTGGTACTCGTATTTGCCAATAAGCAGGATCTCAAGGATGCCATGTCCCCGGCCGAGATAACTGATGCTCTCTCCCTCCACAGCATCAAGAATCATGACTGGCACATCCAGGCTTGCTGTGCCATCACCGGTGAAGGATTGTATGACGGCTTGGGGTGGATAGCCGAGCGAGTCGCAGGGAAGCCAACGACCTGAAATAGACTGTGGTTGTGCGTCGTCTTTGTGTTCCCGTCACACATGGCCTACTTGTCATTTAAGGTTTTGGAAATATGTTTTATTTGCGTGTACTTCATGGATGCATCATTTATATTCCAAGCAATTTGGATTTTTTTTTTCCTGCAGCACTCTTGTATTTATTCTGCAGATTGAAGTTGCAACTGTTTAGAATTTAATGCCAATGTAAACATTCCTCGTTCATCGCAAAATTAGGCATGCATCCATGAATTCTATTTCATCATTTTATGTGGATGGCAGATGACATGAACTTCCATTGTTGTACGTAGTATTTAAAATATCTGTGGGCACAGGGAGAGTCCTTGACATCAAATTAAATGGAGAGAGATGAAGGGATTACTAATTAGGACACAGAGAAATTAGCTGATAAAAAATGGAGTTGGTAGGAAACTTATTTGTGATATTCTGATTCTAGGTTGGATCTTTTGATCTAATTAATAGTAGTATCACTAGAATATCCGGATAGTTGACTACCATTATTAAAAATATTTGATATTTTTTTAGCTCAAATTAATTAATGATTAGACTCTTTATTAGTGGCTAAATTAAGTTTTTCTTTTTGGTGGTCAAGAAAGAGAGATGTGGAGGATAAAGGGATATTTATGCCGTAAAGCAATCTTCTTGTGCACTTTTTTATTCATAAATTTAAAAGAGAAATAAGTAGTTCACATAAGAAATTAAAGTAGTATTGTTTGTCTTTGGGTGAGTCACAACCAGGTTAAGCAAAGTAACCTTCAAGTGAAATCAAACTTGCTATTGCGTAAGGTTTGGTTCCATACGAGTGACTATTTATTTGATGAGAACAGATTGGGGTGCAAACGACCCTTACAGGATCAATATAATTTTCGATTAAGGACAAGATGATTCTTGAGCCACGAAGACGATCCTTGTAAGGCCCATTAGAGGAGAGCCTGATGGGCCTTAGGAAGGCTAAGGAACCGAGGCTCAATAAAATTCTGTCTGAGGAATATCGATTGTTCTTAGCATGTGAGATATCTTGTATCTGTTATTTTTATTGCATGTAAATCCTTTGAATAATACTACCAATTTGCTTATCCAGCAGCCTTGTGTTTTTCTCTCTCTCTCTCTCTCTTTTTTTTTTTTTTTTTTTTGTGGATGGTGCAGATCTTTACGTTTTATTTTTAGTGATTAAGCTACAAAGTTTTTTTTTTGTTGTTGAATTCAAAAAATATATATATTAAAAAGGCAATTATATATATAAATAATAAAAAAATACAAAGACACATCTTCTCAGATAAAATAAGAAGACGCCAAATATATATATATATATATATATATATATATATATATATATATATATATATATATACCATGAAAAGTGAGGGAAATTGATAGAAAGATAAAGTATTTTCCTACGCGCATTTTGCCATCAAACGACTCGGGCGGTGGGGCAAGACGTCGTTTTTGGTGGCGACGGTCGTGCCGAGTAACGATGCGCGTTTCCCCCACCCGGTCTAACAAACGCGTGAGGTGGAAAAGAAACGCCGAACCGCGTCGCTCGTGCCACGGCGTCGGTCGCTCCCCCGTGCACGCACCCGCCCACACGCACCCGTTTCGCTAATGCCATCGTGACATCCGATCATTTGGTCCCGCATGTCGCCGTCCGGTCCCAGCACAGGTAATCGTGCGGGTACGTGACGAGCGGTCAGTAGATGAGATGAAACCGACCCGTACGTGGCGGTCAACGTCTTCGCGTGAATGCTAAGCAAAAGCCGTGGAGGCTGCGGTGGACTTCCGTCCAAACAAAAATTAAAAAAAATACAAATAATATTAATAAAAATAAGTGTAAAAAATATTTATTTATTCCATGACAGCATAATGTGTGGGATCAGTGGATGCCGCACGCGCGCGCACACACACGAGAGCAGCGGCAGAGTTGTCCTTGAGCTTCTCTCATTCAAGTCTGAGGGCCGCTGCCACCATCAACACCACCACCCGCCCACGGGGCTGCACCACCGGATCCCACCTCTCCAGCTGTCCATAGCTGGAAGAGAACAATAAGAAATGGGAGATTCAGTACTCGATGATTCTGCCCGACTCTGCTGACTTTGTTGCAGATTACAACGATCCTCATCTTTCCGTAGTTACAGCCAGTGCAGTAATCGTAGGCGGACATCCTGCAACTGTGGATTTCCGATGAAGCATTAGAGTGGCATTCAAGGAGAGGCAGACGATCTTTGAGTAATTAGAATGGCCAATCAAGTATACTTGATTACCAGCCAAAATTGTACATCCATCCCCCCAAAACCATGGCTTTTGTATTTATTTCAGCAAATTTCCAGAACTAATAATAATGATGTTGGAACACTAAGAAATAATGCTTAAGATTAACGGTGAATATGCTAATTTAACTGCTTTTTTTTTTGGGGGCTTTGGATTGCTACAATATAATCCTGTCAAACGTGCATTTGACCAGCCTTTTTGGCCAGTCAAAGCTATTATTATTATTATGCAGGCCAGGCTTTTCATGCCTACAAGAGGCTTTGGGTATGCCTTCCGCCTTCAGAATACCACGCAGGCTCTTCCTTCCTTGCTTCCCCCGCTCCTTGTCCCTCTTTCCTTGCTCCTTCCCTTCCGTTTGCTTCTTAAGGCAGTGAAGCTATCATGAACCGGTTGTCAGCTGATCAGATATCTGAGTTCCAGGAGGCCTTCTGCCTCTTCGACAAGGATGGAGATGGTTTGTTCTTCTTCCGCCAGCCTCTCTTTGCCCGCCCTTCTTTTTTTTCTTGGTTATGCTTCTGTGTCGTCGGATTTATGAGCTTCTTCTGTGTGGTTTGTGAGTCCATGCGAGTTGGTTCCGATATGGGATTTGGGTCTTTTTTCTCAAGTGGGCGGCATTTGGTTGCCTTTGCTTCACCTTTTTTTCTTCCTCTCTGTTGGTTTATCAGGTTTTTATGTTGTTTTGAGCCTCATAGTCTGTGATGTTTGACCAAAGAAATTGGTCTTTCTTTGTCCTCAGAACCAGTGAAAGTTCTGATTGGCTTGATCTTTTTTGCTAATGTGTTCATAGGAATAGTTTCTTTCCTAGGAAAGGAGGTCTTTTGTGATTCTGGTCCTTCATCTTTTTTTCAGGGAAAGGTGAATATTGCTTCATATTCATGTCCATATCTCTTGTAAATGTTTGGATATTGAGGGTTTAATGTTATCATTTCACAAACATCTGTTGACTGGATTCAAACTACTGTTTCTACTGCAATTTGCTTCCTTGTAACTTCCATGTCAGATTTGATTATTTTCTTTGTCAAGATAAAGATGATTTTTTTTCCCCTCTTGTAGAGTTCTTTGTAAGGGACTTGTGATGATTTTGACTTTTCCTCCTCTGAAATACTCACAATTACCTATTTCAAATGTTTGATGTTCTGTGAGTAGGATGCATGAGTTGGTCATGGGCAATTCAAGGCAACTTACATTAGAATAAATTGTTCTGGTCCTCTATATGAGTTTTGTTCTTAGAAGAGTCCATGTTAAGCAGTACATCAAAATTTTGGAAGCTTGACAGATCATTTTAATGGCAAAGTAATCCTCTTTCGAATGGCTTGCTTATTGAGGTCAGATTTTATTTAACAACACCAAATGCTTGGTTATTAAGCAAGTTCATAGCCGGTTCTTTGTCAGAAACTCAATTTAGTAATTGAACAAGTTGCTTAAGGTCAGTCGGATTCCGACAACCAAAATCGAATTTATAACCACTTACACCTACGATATATTGTGACAAACCGTAAGAGGGGTCAAAATTTACATCTTTATAAAGTATTTAGATCATGGAACTTTTGCTGTGTGGATCATACAGACCGACATCTCAGAAACTCAAGGAAAAAGGGGAAGGAGCACATGCGCCTATAATGGATGGCAAATATTTACCGCGACCGCATGAACTAATTTTGCATCCCTCTGTGTACACACATATGTACACATGTTATGTAAAGATGTGTTCCACATTCTCGATAAACATATTTCATTCCAATTAAAAAGATTTGAACAAATCTAACCCAGGTTTCAGGACTTAGTAACACTCTGCATACCTATTTTTGTTCCACATTCGAGAATGATCCATGCTTCAGGTAAGATAGCACATGAGCCTTTAGTTTTGGCCTTATTTTCCTCTCGACCATCATTACTATCATTTTTTTGTAGGTAAGCACATGTATTATTAAAGATTATATGCTTTATGAAAATTCTGTGTTCATACACAATTTCATTTAGGATTAATTGTAGATAAAGCTAAACACAACAGTCTAAGCATGCATCACTATATTTAGATATTTAAATGAGTCTTGTAAGTATAAGAGTTTCATTAAGTCATTGAGTTGACCGCCTCTGTAGACATTTTAAGTCGAATTATTGAGTTTTGTGCAATGCAATCTATTTGGTTTTTTTCTAAAGTTAGCTTATTGTTGTTTTATTCTCCACCTATGGGATGATTCTCTGCTGTTCTCTATTGCCTTTCGGAATCGCTTAATGATTGAACTTGCCTCTCAGATTCCTCTTGCTAACATGCTTTTATGATAGGCTGCATTACACTGGAGGAATTGGCCACTGTCATCCGATCATTGGGTCAGGACCCGACCGAAGAAGAGCTGAAAGATATGATCAGGGAGGTCGATATCAATGGCAATGGCACCATAGAGTTTACAGAGTTTTTGAATCTGATGGCTAGAAAGATGAAGGTAGACTAGTATTCAATTCAGCAAAATAAGCTCCAAAACACTAGTCATAAAAAATATTCACCAACAACATTCGATTTTTCCCGATGTCATAGGAGACTGATGCTGAGGAGGAATTAAGAGAAGCCTTCAAAGTTTTTGACAAAGACCAGAATGGGTACATCTCAGCCACTGAGGTAACTGCTGGATCATGCTGATTCCCCTTTAGTCAGAGGAATATTTTCTTTGAATGGGTAGTTTACTTATCTAAGGAAGTCATGGAAAATTTATTACTTGGATGTCAACGACCTGCCAACACGGCCCAATATTGCTTCGATTTAGATTAGTTCATCGAACCAGATCCAGATCCACGAAATTTTGGTTCTTATTTCTATCGTAGCCCGCTACATTGAACTTGACAAACTTTTAGATTCTTCTACTAGCCCTGGATCAAATTTCAGAGGTTGTGACAATCTCTGGATTCTCTTGCACTTGGTTTATCAAACATTCTCATTCTAGAATTCAGAAGAAAAAAAAACAACTTCACTGGATCATTAACTATAACTTTCTTGCATGTAGCTGCGGAATGTGATGATCAATCTTGGGGAGAAAATGACAGATGAAGAGGTTCTCCAAATGATCAAGGAAGCCGACACCGACGGTGATGGACAAGTGAACTTTGAGGAGTTCTCCCGGATGATGATGGCTGTCTGAACCTAAGATGCATAGAAACATCAAAGCTTGGTGCCGCTGAACTCTGCAAATTGTCAATACATCTATGTACAATAATTATTTGTTCATTACTTTTAACACCGCTGCCAATTTTTTGTTGGTTAAACATCAAAATCTCTTCTTTGAATGCTACATCAGTATATATCAAGCATGTAAGTTAATTCCTCTTCTGTCTCCATGTCAGAGATGGCATGCAACCTAGAAAGAATAAGCTCAATGTTAAGCTGAGTTTTTGCTTGGTCTTTTTTATTTTTTTTTATGACGAGTCTTTGGATCAACCATATGCTTCCATGCTTATGCTTTGAGTCAACATCTAGTAAGAAAAAAATGTCCTTGCAAATTTGGTGATAATATACACTTTTTTCCATTAAAATAATGCCTTTTCTACTTCAATTTTTTTTAAAAGCCAGAATTTGAATTATAGATTGACTTTTTTGCCTCTTCTAAAATTCATCACTTCTTTTGTGAAAATAATGTCTCACATCTACTGCTCTTGTTCAATTGAGATGGTGAAATAAAAATCTTCAATGTTAACCTCATCTTATATAAGAGCATGTGATCTCTTGCTTTCCTAAAAAGAGAACAAACTCTTATTGATCATAATTATAAGTTGTTAACATGACTAGGAAGAGGAAGAAGAAGAAGAAGATGATGATGCTGATGCTGATGAAAGAGAACAACAATATCAACAAAATCAACAGGAAAAAAAAAAACAATGACAAGAATCAAGAAAAAAAAAACATATGCAATTTAAATGCATCAAGAAGACCTCCAGAATTCAAGATCCTTAAATGAGAAAAAGGGAACATTCATCAGCAATCACTTGGCCGTATCTCGCATGCCATATTAACATGTCCTAACCATGATCAATTTCAATTCAGATCTTTTCTAGATCTTTCATCAGCAGTCCTTCCCCATGTTTCATATAACCAGATAAATTCTCTGGGTATATATCTACGCTCCAAATTATTTCTCCAATTGACCAAGCTGACACTGAATTATATTGCAGAAGATGCAAATCTGTATTGGTTAGAGTGTCAAATATAAATTGATAAAAAAATATTAACTCCTAAGATCCTGAATAAATTTGTTGATAGAGAAAAGAACCCTAAAGTTGATGCTGCATGGAAGGACCAAAATGAAGTAGTGAGGACAAGATGAGAACATATGTAGTACAAGTTGGGAGCTAAAAGAAACTGAGATTGCAAACTCAAATCAATTAATGGGTTGTATTTATCACATAATGCTCACAATGAGAAGCACCTTTTATCAGGAGCAGCTGCAACATGACCAAGACAAAAAGTGTGACATGTGTATCAAGATCCATATGCTGGAGAAAACAACATTACACCCAACTTTGAGAAAGATGTTCTTGTTAAACATATCTAGGTTGGACAACCATCATCACCTATGTGCACAATCTTATTAGATGGTGTAGAAGAATCATGTAAGCAATGCCTTGGAAATAAATATCTACTGGTCATGGCACAAAAAGCCAAATTCTAATCTGAATTGCATCTGTTACAAGAAGCTGCAACCTCATCTTCCATATGAATAAAAGAACATGGAAGACATCACCATACATACGTCTACTAATTCTTCTGTATCCAATGATGCTGGAATATATGTGCCATCAGGAAGGCAACTTACATCAACAGTCTCCACCATCATGAGGACATGTCTCACTTATTTTACATCAATAGTTATTCCTTCTCTTGCTTGGGAAGTTTATCATCAGGCCTATCAACTCTTCTTTGCAAACTACACACAGCCTTCGAGAGAAGACTTGCAGTTCTGCTGTCAAGATCATGCAGCAGTGTGACAGTCTTGGGAACAAACCTAAACAGCAATATAAACCAAAGTGTTGAGAGAGACATAATAGTTTGACTAAAGGGTCGTGGTTGAGTACCGAACAAATCTCTGAAGATACTGAGATTCCAAGAAGATATGTGTGATGAGATAGAGACTTTATTGGTCTGTGGTTTGCAGAGGATGAAAGCTCGAAGATGAGGTTCCCCAGCACTGAGGCTTTGTGTTTGTATATGTGTGTGTGTGTGTTTGAGAGACTGTGAGAGAGAGAGAGAGAGAGAGAGAGAGAGAGAGAGAGAGAGAGAGAGGTGGGTGAATTACATATATACATTCATGTGAAATGGGAAAACTAGGTCAAGTGATGCTACAGAACCGAACAAAACAAAGTGGACATGCAGGATAGGGTTGGGCCAGAGTCTGAAGAACCCGTGGAAGATAACCCCAGACGATTTCTCAAAGCCGATGTAGAAAGCAGAGACAGTCACTTCTCCATCATGTAGCAAAACAAGGTAGATAGTCATCGTTTCTACTTCCCCAAATATGGATGATCAGAAAACGAAGGCAAAAGGCACACATAAAGCGTTCTCAAAAGAACAGCTTTGTCATGCAATGTGATCTCTTCGTCCGTGGTGCAAGCATCCACGCGAAACAGAACCAGAAGAGAAGGAGAGGAAGATCAAATATCATGAGATGTCTCGATCTATAACTTCAGGCATACAAATGCAAGAAAGATGTCGAATCCAAGAAGATGGATTGAAGCAGCAACTCACAGCGAGGGATATATATGTTGTCAAGATTGGTCACCTCCATGTCCAGATTTTGTCATCCACTTCGATACCTAATAAACACACACACTCTCGCTCTCTCTCACTCTCGCTCTCTCTCGCTCCTTTCCTCTCTCATATCACAAGCAGCAACATCAGCAGTACTAACAGAAGAGTCAAAGGGACTAGGAAAACCAAACCTGATCGATATATAGCCAAGCTCCCGCGTTTCATGTGCTCCCATCAGCAGATGAAACTGCCAGATGATCTGATTGGGTTCTTATGAGGGGAAAGATCAGATCATGCTGGCAGCTTTATCTCCTTATGGTGCACCATCTGTTCTACACACACAGAGTAAGCAGATGAAGGGATACAAGGAGGGCATGGGAGAGGCTTGGGATGGTGAGAGGCCCGATAGACAGCAAGAAGGGGAGGAGGAAAGAAGAAGGCTGGTATTTTTGGGGTTGCCATAGTTTCCAAGGAATTCTACCATATAAAGGGAGGGGGGGGGGTGGTCCCTAAGAAAGGGATATTGAAGAAGGTCATGCAGAGGCCACCACCCACCACCACAAAGAATAAAGGCTCCTATATTTTTAGTGTGAGCTTATAATAGCTTTTGGACTGACCTTTCTCATGCATCTCCACGTTTCGTTAGGAGAGAGAGGGAGTTGAGGGACCAATCTGCATGCAGAGTTCCCTTTGGTTATCCTCAGCATCACCATGACAGGAGAAGTGTGTGCAGCATTCCAAGGCCATGTTACTAAATGACCGTTAGCTTAGATCTTTCTAATAAACAACAATAATAATAATTTCATATCATCAAGACAATGACAACAATATGGCATTATATGATTTTTTTTTCTTTGGATTTTTCTGATCAAAGATTTTTTTGTTGAACTGTCAGCTTGTCTTACTGTTATATTTGAAGGCCTGGTTCACATGATCTTGACTCCATTTATTATGAAATGATAGCTTCCATCGTCTGTCACTGCAATCACTTTACTTTCTCATTCTTCAGTGTTTGACATAGAAACATATCAATTGCCTTCTTCTTTTGCAAATTAGCTATTAAGTACTTACTTTTCTCGTATCAGATTAAACTGATTAGTAGTTGGCTTTGCTGCTGCTTAGTTGGAGGCTTGTCTTCATGGCAGTGGCCAAGCTTTCACCACACCCAATTCAGAAACTACAAAGCAGAAAGCTGTTTACCAGTGACAAACCTAAAGCAAATAAACTCTAAGAAAACTTTTGTTGAGCTATCTAATGTTCACATCAGTCCTTGCTTAATCAGTAGACTAACAGTGATTTTTCTGTGGATCCAAGTGGTAGTTGTGCTGGCCAAGTAGTGGTTGCATAAATATTTGAATGCCATATGAGGGGTGTGTCTGTGTGTATGCCTTCCATGAAAACATCTGGACTTGATTATTGATGGTCTCACAGTATTTGTCCTGCAGCTTGGAGGCTGATAGGTTGTGTAGTTCATGTGAGTCTTCCTTGAGGACCACTGTTTGGATACTCCTGCAAGTCCACTGCTCTGCACCATTAGTTCAAGTGAAAGCAATTGAGTTGGCACTCAAAAGTTGCAAAAGGAGACACAAGAAAGTATACATATCCAGTGTATTTTTGGGGTGCCTATTAAACCATTGCATTCAATGGACTTGGCCAGACTAATAAAAGGGTCTGCACCAGGTGACGGTGTAACCACATCAATTAAACATGCCACCTTTTTCTGCATGGTTTCTTCTGCTCTCTTCATGAGACCAAACGGAGGTTGAAGGAAAGTTTAGCAAGGAGCAGCTCCAATCAGTTGGATGTGACTTCTTTAATTAATTGTTGGTAATTGCACCTGTGTATTAACCTCTAATTATCTTGTACTTTTAGTACAAGGGGCTTAAGAACATACAAAAATAAACACTGTTAAAGCATATGATTCGACAGGAGAATCACAAGAGGCTGTCTCCTTTTAAGTTTTGACTTTGATGCCAGATTTGATAAGTTGGGTGTCTCATAGATTTGTTCTTCATAATAAGCTGAGGGTTGCAATTGAAACTATTCTTCACAAGCTAGGGAATAATTTCTTCTATTTGAAGGAATACAAGGAATACTGTAAGATGCTATGGCGACAAAGCAAGATAGGATGCAAATTTATAGTGCCTTTGGATTAAATATCACAATCCTTATGAACACATGGCAGGATAAGTTTACTGGTTGTGTCAAGCATGACACTGATCATAGAATTGACTCGATCTCATCCAACCATCACTCACATCCAAAGGAAAGAAGAGGAGTTTAATGCATTTTTATCTATGCTAGCACCAGTAAGTGTCCATAATGATACAGGAAATGGTCTTAAAAAAAGACTCCAACGGGAATAACATGATGGTGGAAACATTTCACAGTATAAGAAAGATCTCGATCCAAAGAGAAGAAAGAAGATCTTGGTGAACCATAAGCAACTTTGGAAGTTTCTGTAGTCGCTTGGACTTTCTTCCCTGTTTGCTTTGGAGAGCCACAAGTAGTTCCCAAGAGCCAAAATAATCACCCTAAAATGCAGCCACAGTAATTGCTAATTAGTTCCTATCAGCATTTGTTGTTGTCTTACAACTAAAGGAAGGGATTTTTCTTCCTCTCTCTTGATGTAACTAACACCTATTTAGGTCTTGAGGTTTGCTTGACAAAGCAACCTTGAGGAACCTCAACATCTTGAGAGAGGAATCACAAAGGCTTCAAGGAAAAGTGCCTAAGCTTGACATTCCTGGAAGCCAATAAAAAATTCCAACACAGGAAGATTAGACAGATAAGGCCATTTGTACAGTTTGAGGGAGTGTAGGGTTTTGCATCTACAAGGTTAATTAATCAACTCTATGTGATTACACTTTCATGTATCTTTCTGTTCTAAGAACCTTTTTTTTTTTTGTCCCCCAAACTTATCACACAAATTTTGCTAGTTATCACAGATAAGTGGGCTCCAATAGAAGTATAATTATGATAGAGAAAACTTTTCACATGACTAAGATCTTTTTCACTTAATTGTGGATTATTTTCATTGACATATGAAATCAAACAGAAGAAGTATAATTTCAAGGGACAAGGATAAATCTGGAGTAAACATCAATTTCTTGTAACAGTGATGGAATGTTCCAGGTGAAGCTTTACTGATGTGCTGACACCTGTTGAAGGTCAGGAAATTTGTCATAGCTGGGACCCTAAATTGAGTCAGCTAAGCCTACAGAAAGCCATATGTCGTTGATAGATGAATGAGTTCAAAGTATACATGACTGACATGGAAGCCAATAAAAATGGCTTCCATCATCTTAGTTGTCAAAGCCATATACAAAAGCAATCATGTTGCATTGTGAGTGCAAAAATGATTCATGGCCTGTCACATTGGATCATTGTTTGGCATCTAACACTCACTTTAAACATACTATAAGAGAAAAAAATCATTCACTTTAGGCATCTACTCTGGTGATATGCACCAAGATTATTCTGAATGTCATATCATGATGATGTCCAAAAGGCTCAGAGTATTTATATTATTCAACTAAGACCAGTATATATGGATGAAACTGTTTTGTTGTAGAGGCAGACAGGCTTATGAGCTGGATATACATATCTGCAGGTACAAACTATGTCATGGATTGAGACAACCATTAAGAGATACTGAGAGTGACAAGCAGCAACACAATTGGAATGTTGCATCATTCGGTTAATTGAACCCTAATTTTGAACTTGTTTGTTCTTAATTGACACCACAGTCTTCTTTTTTTCTTTTTTTCTTTTTTTCTGTTCTCCCACTTCTATCTTAAATATCAAACTAAGTTTAGTGACAAACTCATGAGTGTTGTGTAAACGTGAGTATATAGGTGATAAATGTTTAAAATAGATGTGAGTTTATTTCATCAAGATTCCGAAGGCCTCTTGTGGACTTCAAGGCTGGATTCAAGTCATGCAAATCTAAAGATTGATCCTCTATGTTCCTTCTCTTGCAAAATAACATGAATAGAATGTACATATTGTTTTACATGGAGGCTCTTGAACATCAATCAATCCACAACAAAGGCAAGTGCTTGAGCCGGATTAGGCCAAAGTGCTGAAGTTGCTGAGACTACAACCTTTTGGGCATGCTGATGATGTCCTGATCATAGCAAATCAATTGCAAGCACTTAAAGATGTGTCACCTCGATGCACCATGGAAGCAGGCGTACTGGACTTGGAGGATGTTGGTTTGAAGTGCCCATGATGCATGATTCACCTCCATCTTCTGTAAGCTACTGTAAATTCACCATGGAGGAGGTGAAGCCTCACTGATATCAGCTCATGTAACTTGCACACACAGATGTACAAGGAAATATAGGAATAAAGAATCCATGGAGATATAGCTGGATTACTGTCCTACTGTCATGGATTTGATGCAAACAGCACAAACATTTGAGCCCACACCCACATACTGGGGTACCATGTTCCCCAATGGCACCCTTCAGCAGACAAAGATAAAAGTAGAATCAAAGGCAAGTAAAGTAGATCCTGGTGGCCATGGGGTACTGTACCAACTGATATGAGAATTGATGGATGCAAGGGACAGGAAGCACGGCCATGTCAACCAGCATCAGAAAAAGCATACTTACACTGCTGTTCTCCTTGTTCGTCTTCCCTGTCACGGCGGTAGTGGTGCATCTATTGCGCCCAGCAAGGGAAGAAATGAAGCTGCCAGAGCATGACCTAGCCAGGATTAATGTCCTTTAATCATGTTTTCATTCTTTGGCATCTCCAGGATTCATGTTTGTGGCCAAGTTCCTTCAAAGCTACAAGAGGGTTTATGATCAAAATCTAGATTTTATCCTTGAGCTAGATCATGCTGGCAGCTTCACTCATTCCCTTGGGCACTTCTTCCGGCAACTTCCATCGGAGGACATAGAGAGAGGAAGATCCGAGAGGTGAACCGGTCCGAAAGAGATCAGTACGTGAAGTCAATAGTTTGAATCAGTTTAGATTCAATTTGCAAGAGAAAGGAAAAGTGAAAATCCAAGCCCTATGGAAGAACCCATAGAGCTCTCGACGTAAAATCCATGCATATGTGATGCATAATAGAAGAAACAGATAAAAATGAATCTTACGCATGAAGAGAAAAAAGGGGAAGAGATCAGAAGAAGAAGGACAACACGGGTGATGAGTGACCACTACAGAAAAGGTTCGTGGGAGCATCACACGGATCCCTGATTTATAGAGAAAGGAGATGGGAAGAGAACAAGCATCCGTAAGACGGATTCTGACCGTAAAGACCGAGGATTAGATTTCAGACAGATAGGAGCGAAGGAGGAGAAGGCGAAGGAAGGATTGGACTGCCTCACCTTTCCATATGTGAGCAGATGCACACCAGTAGGGTTTCAAGGCTTTATACTACCGAGGCAGAAGAAACAAACCGTTGAGGAATCTAAGTAACATGCAGTGAACCCTTTGTAGCTTAGCTTGCGCACTCCTTCCAATGTAAACAAAGTCTGCAACAGTTGATGAAAGATTCATGCAATTAAGCTTCCCTGTAAGAAACTTGGGTCTAAGGATGATCACATGCATCTTCACCATTCTCCTCCCTGTAAATATACTTGTGTTCAGTGCATTTGGTATCCTCAACCTGGCTGTTGGATGACAGCGTTTAAGATGGGGTTAGAATCCAAAAGGAAGGGCTCTTCCCTTTGTCTTCCTTTGCAGAGAACCAACCACATGCTGAATCCGACCACACTGATTCCCCTTGTTTGCATGCATGTTAGCCCTACTCTTAGACTGCAGTACAGCTAAACCAAGCATCTTGTACTAATCAGCATCCCACCTTGAGATGACCGGTGAAACACTTGCCAGCCCATGCCACCACCGTGATCATATAGGGTTTCGAGTTAGCTGGAACAAGCACAGACCTTCTGGGTATCGACAAGGCCGTCATACTGTTTTGCAGGTCGCGTTGCGTCCATGGCTTGCTGCTGACAAGAAAATGTAAAGAAACCCTGGATTCAGACGACTGAGGTGTGTGGTCCTCACCTCCCTCGCCTCAACGAGGAGTGTGGATGCGTTGCTCCATTGAATATAATGCAATGAAGGGAGGAGGGAGATGATCGATCCTATAGTTTACAGTACTCGATTGCATTGGAGAGCTCATGTCGCCTTTGATCGCGCTCCGGAGGAGCTCATTGTCGCGCATGCAAGCATCATTCCGGAAACACACGGAATATTTTCGCTTGCATGTGTTGCCCTTGCTCGGCACAGTCACATGGTGGGTGCCATTTCTTCGCATCTCAGCAAGCAAAGATGGCTCCGCTCACTGGTTTTAGGTTTCTTCTTAGATCTGAATCCAAACATGTCTGCATCAGTGGTCGTATGCGTCCGTTTAACTTCGCTACAGTGAATTTGCCTCCCAAGTCTGGGTTTTTTTTGCATGCATTTGTTCTTTTCTGCATCACTCACGTTTTCCCTCGGCAGTTCAATGCTGAGTCATTGCTTTGTCCTATTCTTGATGGTTAAGGGTTTTCGAAGAGACGCTATGCTACCCACGACTCAAAGAACTTACAAGTGATGCAGATGCAGGGGATTGCACAATATTAACGATGAAGAAGAAACTTCCTTACGATTAATTAGTTCTCAGATGGAGAATGAACCACAGAAAAAAGTCAAGGAGGAACAGATCAGTGAAATGCTTGTTGGTGTGTAAATCAATGGAAGATCATGAGATCCTCAGCGTCGCACATTTTTAGTCAAGGAACAGAAAAGGTGTTCTTCATAGCTCCAGGGATGATCAACCATTGGTGCTGTTCTTGGAGGCAGATATGCTCTCTCATTTGAAGCTGCAGCTCATGAACAGAGAGACAAATGCAAACTCAAATCATTTACTTTGCGATAGCTTTCTGACACCCGAAGAAACAGAGAGTCTAAAGAGATTGCTCATGGCGTTGATTACCGATGATATATACATGTCTAATTCCAACTTTGATGTGTAGTGATAGATCAAGAAACCAGGAGAATGTATGCCTAATTAACCTTCATATGATGTGTGTTAGAAACAACAGATTATTTGCAAGGGGGAAAAAGATGATAATCTCATTGTTGTGAATCCTAATAAAATAAAGATTATGAGAAAACAAAGAAACTCTACTTGGAATTCTAACCTGTTGTGAGTTATTAAGTCATTGTCAAGTCAACCCTCTTAAATGATCTTAGCCAAGAAAATTAAAAGCTTCATACATGTAAAAAGATGATTTAATTAACTTAAGCTTTATTGTTCAAAGATACATATCACTGAAAACTTAATTACAGAGGATTGAGTGCATTCAAGTCTGACAGTCTTTGGTAAAGCAATTGAAAGCATTTATATATGACCAAATATCCACATCCTATTGCCTGTCCATATATACATATATATATATATATATATATATATATATATATATATGGTTAAGTAAGGTTTCTAATATTAAGTTACTTTACATGTCTGATTTAATATTAAAACATCATAATTAAATAATTCTTTGCTGCAAGGAATCAGTATATATATATTTTTACTCTGAAAAATAATTCCACAATATCTACTTCAATTTTTAAGAATATAAGACATAAAAAATGATAAATTTTTGAAAAAAAACCTCATAATTTTGAGAAAATTCTACAAAGCACTATTGTTTTCAAAAATTCTCTTATGGTACTTTTTTTTTCTATTTAAGATTATTTTACTCATATTTTCATCGGACTCTCCATACTTTCTTGGGATTTATTGTTGCCTTGCTCCTAGCTTTGTTTGCACTTTTACGTTTTCTTTTTATATATTTTTATACAAATCGATGACCCCGTTAGCCAAGGATGGAGAGGGTAAGGAATTGTGAAGACAAATATAACCAAGAGTTAAGGTACAAGATAGGTCAAGAGAAAAGTTATAATATACTCACACGAAGGTAGGAGTAAAATATAATTTTTTATATAAAATATTTATTAAAAAAAATTCGAAATAGGAGCGCATAGAATTTTTCTGCGGGAATTTAAATCCTGAAAAATCAAGAAAAAGGAAGAAGACTACAGCCCAAGAAAGAGGCGGGATTCGTTGCAATAATTGCATATGATCCGACTATACTTGGATGATGACGCTAAGATCAAAATCCATTCAACGGTTGCGATGGTGTCCTTGAATCCGGAATCAAAGGGGTCTCTTGCCCCTCTGCTATTTACACGCGCTGTCGCGGTTTAGGGATTCGTCGCCCGTTTCGGATCCGCGTCGTGGTTTCCATGGAGGATTCGGTGAAGAGGAGGGAGAGGCTTCAAGCCATGCGCACGGAGGCCTCACGGGCCGCCGCTTCCCCCTACTCCACTCCAGCCTCGGCGCCGTTGCCGCTGCCGCTGCCGCTTCTCTCCGAACCTCCGGTTCCGCCGCCAGGGGCGCTCGAGAGCCCCCCGCCACCCGCCCCCAGGTTCGAGTTCTATTCCGATCCGATGTCGACCTTCTCGGCCGCTAAGAGGATGAGAGGCGCGGGCACAGGCGCCGCTGGATTTAGTCCCCCTTCCCCCTACCGCCCACATCCTCCTACTCCGCCGCCGCCGCAATCAACCTTCCATAGTGGTAATTCCGAATTTCTTTTGTTTCTTGTCTTTTCCTTCCTATTGATTTGATTTAGGTGAATATTTTTTTATTCTGATTGTAAATAGCTGAAAGAATTGATGCATGCTTTTGATTTTTAATGCGAGGGAAATTTCCTTGCAAGTAAAGGGAAATCATCCATGCAAGTTGCCGTCTGATGGGCATAAGACTCCCTCCTTAGGACTAAGTTTTAGCCCCATCTTTGTCATGCTTGAGTCCGCAACTTGAGTAATGATACCAGCTAGATTTATTGGAGTTCTATAATTCTAGCAATTCCTTGTTTCTCGGTTGGAAGAAGGCAAGCCATGGTGTGGTAGTAAAGTTTCTCCTCGGTCTAGGTGTCGAGGGTTGAAGTTACAAAAATGACATATTTGCTTGCAAGGGGAAGTTAAGTTACAAAAATGACATCTTTGCTTGCAAGGGGAAGTTTATGTACATTGACCCTCCTAAAATCCCATATTGGCAGGAGTCTCGTGCACAGCTTCCCTTTTAGTCCTAGCTCGCTTAGAGGAATGGACATCTATTCCCTTGTAGTCGTATGGAGATATAGTCAACGTAACTATCCAAATGCACTTCAAAGCACCCCTAATATCTCGTCTTATTTCAAATCAAACCTGGAAATCCATTTCAACTGGTTACCTTTATGATCTTGACTTGAATAACTTTTTAGTCCAATTTGTTTATAAGGTAGAAAAAGATGGATTACCTCCATCCGAGTGTTGGGTTTAAATTATCATCTTTCTGCTTTTTGTTATTATTTTAACTTATTTGTTCTTTGGTTAAGGACTGGAGTTTGGATTGTCTTTCAGGGTCTTGATGATTTTTAACCTGATGTGAGTCTATGTTTTGTTAGTTAAGGAAATTTTTAGCGATTAGCTTTTCTAGAACATCATAGTGTGTTGTACTTTTAGTTTGGCACATTATGGAATCACTTGTATAGTGATTTCCAAGGTTTTGCAATCTGCAATTCACTGGACTGAATATGTTAGACTCGTATAAGATCATTGAATTTTTTTTCCTTTTTGTTTTTTTTTTTGATTTCTTGAACTAAGACTTGGAGGTATTTCTCTTTTCCTTCTCCAACTGATTGAGAACCTTATTATTTATAAAACTTTTCTATTTCGTTGATGGTTTAAACATCCATGCTTAAAACAGTAAATCAAGAAGTGGAGTTAGAATCAACTCCCCTCCGATGGTAGGACATTGTGAAAGTCAATTATTTCAACAGAACTTCTACTGCCTCTTAACTTGTGTTTTATCTCAATCACATTAAATAGTGGGATCAGCCAATGAGCCATATGATAAGATTTAGTAATGCAATTAACTTCGTCAGATCTTTCTCTTGTTACCCTCTCCGACTTGTTTAACACTGGCACCTATTCAGTTCTCATAAAAAAAATCTTTAAATGAAAGGGTTTTAAACAATTCAACTCCCTTTTATAAACTTTTGTTTTCTTCTGTCAAACAAATTATATGAAGTCAGATGACACGTCATGTGATAGGATTCGTATTGATCTTACAAAATGCGATGATCTCTACCAATCTCTCATTTAACCCACCCAACTTTTCTGAATATTTTGTCTGTTCAGTGTTCATGAAATAGCTTTCAAACTGTAAAATGCATATGCTTGGAATTGCTTGGTATTTATCGTTAAAATATATGCTGATTGTATGTCTTGGTGCATGCTAGATTCTATTCTGTGTTATATATTTTTTAACAGTTTGTAAAAAATGATCAGATAGTTTTTGGTACTTTGCTTATTTTTCGTTGATGGTTCTTGGAAGAACTTTGTTTCTCTTGAATGATGCATCGAACACCACATTATGGTTATGAAAATTAAAGTAATAATTTATTTATCATAAGTTCTTCATATGCATTTTTATTCTACAAAAGCACGGTTTCTTTCATGATGAATAGATTAAGGCTTTAATGCCATATTCTAGCAATGTATATATATCTCAGTCTTTATCGTATTTAAAATATTAGGATTTTGCATATGTATTCTTGAGAACTTTAGTATAGCATATATATCCTTACAATTATTAAGATCCTCCACATTTCCACTGTTGTTAAAATATATGTAACTCCAAATAAGAACTCTAGCTGTTGTTAACATTAGTCGATATGAGTTAAAGAATCTTTAAATAATATAAAGTACCTGAAATATCCCTAATGTTTTTAGCTTCATTATGTTTTTAAAGGTGTTGATGTAAGTTAGAGTTTAAGCTAACAGTTAATTTATAGTGTCTAATAGAGATGAATTACTAAAATGTGTAAGCTTAGCTTCATCATGTTTTAAAAGGTGTTAATGTGTAAGTTTATAGTGTTTTTATGCATGGATCTAAAATTACAATGGTCTTTAGTGTTAAAATCAATTACAATGGGTTTTAGATCCTTGCTTCTAATTGTAAATTTTTAGTTTTATTTTCTTTTTGAGAATATTGGATGGGATGGGAACCTTCTACAAAATTGTGTGGGTCAAATATATAAGCATCACTTCTGCAAGGATTGAAACACAGACTTGTTCAAGACACAGGAGAACTGGCCTCTAGGCCATGCCTCAATTGGTTTAGCGATTTCCTTGTTATTTTGTTTTTCTTTACTTTTGGTATCCAAAATGAATCACTACTAATATTTTCCTGAAAACAAAGTATATGAAGTTGAGCATTATCTGTTGGTATGTTTTCTTGTTCTAGCAGGAATAAGGAACACATACATGGATAGCAGTTATGCTTCGGTTCACCAGTTTCATATGTCCCAGCCTCCAGATTCTAGCTCATATGGAACACCATCACATGTACCTTACAATAGTCCATGGAGAACCCCTGTTCGGTCACCAACTCCCTTCTCAGGGTACCGAGGATCCCCTGCTAGTGGCCCAGGTTCCTGGAACATATCCAGTGGAAGTGGTTCCACTGGACGTGGCTTTCCCACATACTCTTCCAACAGTGTTCCTAAGAGCCCTCATTTTGGACCAGTAGAAAGTCCTAGGAGCATTGCCTTTAGCAATAGTCCACAATCTATTTCTGGAAGAGGCAGGGGTCGACATTTTTGTGGTGGCCCAAGTCCTAGGCCAAGTAGCGGTAGAGGCCGAAGTTTTAGTGGTAAAGCCTCAGCTCGAGAAGATATCGAGCGTTACTACTTGAAGTCTATGACTGAAAACCCTTGGTGTGACTTAGAACCTGTGGTTGGAAATATAATGGAGCCAAGGGCTGGTGAAGGATATTGGCTTCCAGAATCAATATCCAGGAAGAAAAGCGAAGTATCTGAAACCGAGAGGAGAAACCAGTTCAGTTCCAAGTCAAGCCTCGCTGAATTCCTTGCAGCTTCCTTGGAAGAGGCCGTGAATGATGATTAGAAGCCACCTCTAATTCCATTATTATGTCTAACGAAAGGTTCGCAAGTGATTTATACTACTATAACACTTT
This sequence comes from Musa beccarii, assembly GCA_024322285.1. Taxonomy (NCBI): domain Eukaryota; kingdom Viridiplantae; phylum Streptophyta; class Magnoliopsida; order Zingiberales; family Musaceae; genus Musa; species Musa beccarii. The sequence continues at coordinate 12,599,104 of CM044399.1, forward strand.
GGAATGCAAATATCTCATTATCAGCATCATGGACCTCCTCGTTTGTAAGACTAAATCAGCAGCTAGATGATCTGAAGAAAGTTCCCTGGATCAGTGTGCTATAAAAAAGGCAATTGGATGGAAGAACATACAAGGCAACCGTAGAAAATTTGGAAGCAACGGTATAATGTTTTTGACAGATCCAACAATGTTACAACTAAGAAATGTAAGCCAGAAAAGTTGAGGAAACGGTAGAATGCTCATCGACAGTTGTAACAAAGGAAAGGTGCTGTGCAGCCATAGTTTTTAATTTCCGGCCTGAAAGAAACTGATGTTCCATTTTAAATGCAGTGTTGCAGTAGTGTAAGTCTTGACATTCAAAGTTGGTTTGCGGCACACCAATTTACTAGCTATGGGGAAATCATTTTGCAGTGATGCTGTTTCAGTTTAGCTGCATATCTGTCGACTTGATTAAATTGTTTTCAATATATATATATATATATATATATGTATATATATATGTATATATACATATATACTCTTGAGAGTTGATGCCTCGGTGTAGCTGGAGTTTTCTCTAGTGTGGTAATAAGGTTTGAATTATTAGTTTTAAACTTTTCATTTTTTTTAAATTTTTGATCTTATTTTCTAATGATTTCTGTTGAGATAGTCAATGCACACAATAGCTTGTATAAATTAACTAATTGAGTCAAAATCCATCTGAAAATTTCAAAAATGGACTCATTATTGTCATAATCGGATGTTATTAGGTGGATCCGATCCAAATCCATCTTAATATTACTAACATATATTTTTTTTTCCATAAAGCATTATAATATCGTTGATAAAATTCCGATTGACAAACCAAAGCACCTTTTCTTGGCATTACAGACAGAAATTTGAGAACCCAGGAATTACTTGCAACTTAAGAATTCCTTGTCCGTTGAGATCCATTTCTTCCTGCATGCTACAAAAGAAAGTCTAGAAAGGCAAACTGCAAGGAATCTTGGAATTTCAATCAGAGAGTAAGTTATCTCTGATTGATTTATCCCCAAAATTTGCTTATCTTCCATGTTAAGATTCCACACAATATATCATATTTGGTAAAATGAGCATATATTAAAAAAAAATGTTCTTAAAAAGCTAATTGTTTTCTTACCATGAAAATTAAAGAAGTAAATAGAAAAAATAATTTAAAGGTACTAACTAATTTAAGTGGTAAAGCTTTTTACAATTTATTGAAAAGTCTTGACTCAAATTTCTTGCTTATCTTTTACCAAATAATAGTTTTTAAAAAATTATTTCACATCTCTTAATTGCAACATTTATATAGGTTTCCTTGGAATATATTAATAATTATTTTAAATATATTTCTTTATTTTTATAATGATTTCATACTTTAATATAATTTTTTATGTATAATCAACATATATATGATTTTATTTTTTAAAAAACCGAAGTACCCATTTGCCAATAACAAAAGTGAGGCGCTCAAATGCAAAAACATCCGCTATAGCATTTTATTTTATTTTTATTTTTTTAGCTGGAGCCTTTTATAGTGACAGGTTGTGTAGGTTAGTGCAGAAGTCTCCAGCATTAAATTTTTAATTATTATTACTATTATTATATTCCTACAATACGTTATTGTGTCACGACTTGCGCCACAAAGCCCTCAGCTGCTGCGAGACGGGCCGTTCCTTCCACTTCCCGTCACCTCTGCCGCCCTCCGGCCCCTGCCCCCCGCCCCCCGACACGCGATCCTCCTCCCCTCACCCTTTTATCCCTCTCTCTCCCCTCCATGTTCTCGCAGCCCAAACCCAAGCGCCGGGTCGTTCGATTGAGGCGGAGGTGGCGGCAGTAGGTCGTCGAGATGGGGGAAGACTGCGCCGCCACGCAGCTCATCGACGCGAACCGCGCCTTCAACGTCGACGGTCTCGACCGGTTCCTCAAGGCCGTGAAGCTCGCCGACTATGGCCTCTCCTACGCCGTCGTCTCCATCATAGGCCCTCAGAGCAGCGGTGAGTCCGGCCGCCTCCCCCGTTCCCTTTTCGTTTCGAGAGGCACCGAGTTCTTGTGATTCTTTTTCTAATGGTGGATTCTTGAGGGTGTCGTCAAGAAAACATTTTAAAACTGGTTTCTTGGTTTCGACCTTTGCCGGTCAAATTCAACACTCTACACTTTTGGGATTTTTAATGATGGATTCTTGCGGGCATGGCCTTTTTTGCGTTGTGTTCGGGTTTGGGAGTCCGTCGTAACCACGTCATAACCAAGAGTTTCTTGGTTTCACCATTGCCGCACTTGTAGCAAAAATTCGCCCTCTGTGTTGAGCCTTGTTGGCGTGTCATCTCTTGGGTTTCTTGGTTTCACCATTGCCACCCTCTTGCAAAGAATCGTCCTTTGTTGGCGTCATCTCTTGGGTTTCTTGAAGAAGAAAGGGTTTCATGGTTTTGTTTGTATTCGCTCTCTCGCTATAATCGTCAACCGCTACTAATTATCCCTTTTCGTAGACTGCTTTGAGATGTATTACGGATTTGGATCATCATAATTGTGGCTTCTTTGCGTGTTGTCAAGAAAGGGTTTCTTGGATTCGAACTCGCAATGTCAATTTCCCCAACGACAATTTTTGTTCTTATGTCCATAGCCTAGTAAAGCTGCTTTGAGACACTAACCATCAAGACTAAGTCATCACATTCTTTCACTGTTTGAAATCTACAAGTGCTAAATCTGATATTGCTTTGTTAATGAAGTAATATCGTCTTGGTTTCATTCTAGCGCAAAACATTGTGTATTGTATGAGATTCTGTTGGCACGAATCTTGAATCCTTGGTGGCTCTAGTAGGAAGGGGGTATAAACCAAGTGGTACGTCATGGCATAGAGTCTTCCTCTGTGGCATTTTCAAACCGATACACGCCTATTGGAGATGAGATGGGAAGATTGCAATTGCTTGATTATTTTAACATCACAAGTTGTGGATCAGTGATGAGTTGTTGCTTTCCTGTATTATTCAATCTCTGATTTTTTTTCTTATGGACATTTTGGACCTAGTTAAATGCTTCTATGTTGCATGGTTCAGGGAAAAGCACCCTTTTGAATCATCTCTTTGGCACCAACTTCAGGGAGATGGATGCCTTTAAAGGAAGGTATAACTACTCCTTTGTTCTGCCTTGTTTAGAGTATGTTGATAGATTGTTTTATTTTTTTGCAGGAGTCAAACTACTAAAGGCATTTGGATAGCGAAAGGTGTTGGCATTGAGCCTTGCACGATTGTCTTGGACTTGGAGGGAACAGATGCAAGAGAAAGAGGAGAGGTGAATATAATAACTCCAGAAAATTTCTTCCTTCTGTCGCTTACCATCATATATAAAGTTTGCGGACAACTCCTGGGATTTAAGGTGGCAGAAAGTTCAACCAGAAAAAAAGATTATTTTCTTGGGAGGAAATTTTGTAACTAGATTGTCTGCTGAGCATTTTCTATAGTCGAAAATTTGGAAATTCCTAGTCTAGAGTACCAGTAGCATGCCAGATTTGCAATGTTTATTCCTTGCACCTGAATGTGCCTGAACTAGGCCCCGAAGTCACTTCTACTCTCTTCCCTCTCTACAATTCTAGAGGAATTCATTCACTCTCTCCTACATTCACTTTTTGTCTACAGAAGTTCAAGCCAGGAAAAGCGTAGCCTAGCCTAAGGAAGCTCATCCCTTATCTATTAAGCCACCCACCGATTTATTGTGGTCAATTGATAGAGTTTGCAAGTCAAACTGGTCAGCCCTTGTGCTAAAACATTTGTATGTACTTGAAAGCAATGTTCTAATTCTCTCTTTCGTACCGATCTTGGTCCTTGGGTGATTGGTTCAGTACCAGTACAATGGGGCATATGGTGTGTTGGAATGTGCCCATTCCTATTGGTACAGATCTGGCCTTCGATGGAGGATGGAGGAGAGAGGAGGAAGAGGAGGTGTAGCATGTACCAAGAGGAGGAGGTGGGGGTGAAGATATGACTGGGAGGAGTTATCTAACAGGAAGGATGATGTGGCAGCGGTGACCAAACAGGAAGTGACAGCTTCATGGGGAGGATGATGAGCCGACAAAGGAAGAAAGAGAAGAATGAGAGAAGTTAAGAAAGAGAGAGAAGTTAAGAAAGAGAGAGAAAAAGAATTACTATGACAGCTGTGATTTAAAAAATAAAAGATATAGTATCAGGTGGTAGGCTTGCACTAGGCTATTTTCTGCTCTATAAGCCCGGTGCAATGACTTGGTGCACATGCTGATTACTTGTCGGTAAATTTCTGGTCGGTACAGGCAATATTCTATCCTCATTGCTGTAGTTGTTTGTGTTACAGTTGGATGCATATATAATTGAACTTTCTTTTGTTTGCATATATTTCAAATATTCCATTTGGTCACTAATGACCATTAGTAGCAGCATTGTTATTTGTATAAAATTTGACTTTATCTGTCATGCAGAATGTTGATGGCATTATTAATACTTTTGCTTCTGTACTGTCTCATGCCTATAATACCTTATCAATTTCAGGATGATACTGCCTTTGAGAAACAAAGTGCCCTATTTGCTTTGGCTATTTCTGATATTGTACTCATAAATATGTGAGTAGGTGTCAACCTTTTCACTATGTGATGTATATTTTTCCTTCTTCCATACTCTTCAAGTTCTACTGCATTGAGCTGAGAGTTGTTTATTGAGCTAGTGTTTCCATATACTCATTGATGATATGTGCATTTAAATCATACAGGTGGTGCCATGATATTGGTCGGGAGCATGCTGCTAACAGGCCTCTTTTAAAGATGGTGTTTCAGGTGGTTACGTACCTTCCAGTGAAAATCACATTTCTCTTTTCTTATTTATGATGGCATGATATATTTTTTTCTTTTCAGGTAGTCGTCATTGCTTTTGGTGAAAATGACATCTCTCCCTTCTTATTAATTATGATAAAATTGTGTACCTTTTCAGGCTATGATGCGGTTATTCAGTCCTCGCAAGACAACCTTGTTGTTTGTTATCCGTGACAAAACGAAGGTTGGCATTCTCGGACAGTCACTTGTGTGTCTTCATTGTTTTCAACTTGCTACTGTCACATATGATTCAAAAAATAATTTCCTGCATTTTCTTTTTTGTAGACTCCATTGGAACATTTAGAACAAGTACTAAGGGAAGACATTCAACAGGTATGGTTCTATGCTTAAGACTCAATTGGCTGTATAATTTTGTTATATGTATTTATTTATTTTTACCTGACAATGTTTTGATGGTTATTATTCTTTTTAGATTTGGGATACTGTTTATAGGCCTCAGGCACACAAGGAAACACCACTGAGTGAATTTTTCAATGTGAGTGGATTGATATGCCATGTAAAACTTTGACCTATTTATTCTGATACATAACTGTCTGTGATGAAGGTGGAGGTTACAGCATTGCCCAGTTATGAAGAGAAGGAAGAACTATTCAAAGAACAGGTATACAATGAGTACTACAACAAAAGTATTTATTATCTGTATGACATTAGTTAGTGTTTGCAATTTACTTTGCTGTGTCAAATTTAACTATTGCTGGTCTGATAGCTTTTCTCTATTGTTGTCTCTTGCAGGTTGCACAACTAAGGCAGCGCTTTTTCTATTCTATTGCCCCAGGGGGTCTTGCAGGTGATAGACGAGGTGTCATTCCTGCTTCAGGATTTTCCATTAGCATACGGCAGATTTGGAAAGTTATACGAGAAAATAAGGACCTTGACCTTCCTGCTCATAAGGTGTCTACCATTGTTGTGACATGCCAAGTAGTCAGAAAAGTTCTTTTTTCTACTTTTGCCCACTTATTCTCTTTGATGTACTTGTTAGATAATGGTTGCAACAGTTAGGTGTGAAGAGATTGCAAATGAAAAACTCAGATGTTTGACTTCGGATAAGGTTGTTACTTGTTGTGAGTGGTTCTTTATTGTTTTGAAAAAGTTGCTCAATATTTAGATGACATTTTAAATGTAATGTAAGGATTGGTTGGCGTTGGAGGCATCCGTTCAAGCTGGCTTGGTATCAGGCTTTGGGAGGAAGCTTGATTCCATCCTTGATGCGTACCTATCCGAGTTAGTCTCTTGCAAAGTCGACTATATCTATGTTCCTTTATAATTAGTTTATTTTTAGAGACTAGCAAATTTGTGCCTTTTCCTAATTCCTCTTAACAAGAAATATACTACTATTTCAGGAAGCATCCAAGAAAGTGAAAATGCATTGCTCATCATTAGATAGGATAAATCTGTTCTATGGCTTAAATTTGGCAAGATACTTGTGTCATTTCTAATATAAGGGATACTGTTCCATTCTGAGTGATGTGTGATTTTGCTTATCATGCAACTTATGTTTGTGTGACTGAGGTGAATTTTTGTTTGTTTATTTGGGTTTATAGATTCTCTGTCGATGACTTATTCCAGAAACTTCCATCTTTTCATTATTTTTTTGGTAAAATGGTCCTCTGTCAATGACTTTTTCTTGGATACTTCATTAATTTGAGACTCAACTTTTGCAGTTTGGTTATTTTGATTGGTAGAGGAATACTGTAGCTTTACTCTTTTCATTATGTCATAGTATTAAAATGTTACTATCTTCACAGTTCACATCAACCACATCAATATTGTAGTTGTTTATTTGGTTCTAATCTTTACTCATAACTTATCTACTTGTATTTTTGTAGCTATGACATGGAAACTTTCTACTTTGATGATGGTGTTAGAACTGCAAAACGACAACAATTAGAGTCCAAAGCACTGCATGTAAGATGATGTCTGATTCAAATTCTTCTAAAAATTCCTTTCTAAATTGTTGTTTGAGTGGATCTTCTTTGGCGCAAACAGAGACTAGGCTGTTTCTATTTTGTTATTTTGGTTGTTAGGATAGTGGTGTTAATTATTTATACATAATTACATATTGTTAGCAAAATGAGATATGGCCTTGTCAATTTGTTATGATAAGTTGTTGTTGTCAAGTTTTATGTTGTTAGGAAATGCTCATTTCGTTGCAAATCTTGGAAGCAGAAACTTTAACATAATTGGCTGTTTGGTTTTGGACATTTTGGCTAGATAAATTGGTACAATGAAGAAAAACGGTCTGTTCAGATAGAGCAATTTTATTGCTCAGGCACTTGTATCCCATACTAGGTCCAATTAGAGTGTTATGTATCATGGACATATGCTGGCACATGTGGCATAGATATGATGGATCTGCCAGTTTGCAGGATGCTAAAGCCAGCTGTGGGCCGACTTTGTTTCTATAACATATCATGTGAGTTGACAGGTGAGACATAATCTAGTATGTTCCGATGCAGATACAGGGAGGGTTGGTGTTGTATATGTTGCAGACATGGGCTAATGCTAATTACCGCAATGCAAAGATGATGGGAAAAGAAATCAGAGATGCCGGAAAGGATAAGAAGAGATGAATATTACTTGTTCTGATTCCAGCGGAATATTACTTGATAGTATTCTTCAGTTATGGTTTGGGCAAAGGGAGATACCTGTCCATGAGGGATGAACCACTTTTTCAAACCAAAGAAAAGAAAAAAAAAAACACTATAATGTGGCTTTTTTAGACAGTCTTATGGTTAAATTTATTCATATTGATATTGGTTCAATTTTCCAATCTGAATTTGCGAAAACATGCAGTAATACAAGAGGAAAAAACTGAATTTTACGTATTCAGCCAGTGCATCTGGATACTAAAAGTTTCAGTATTGCTCCATAATTGGAATGAAACATGCATCACAATACTTGTTGGTATGCTGACACTGAAAGTCTCTATTTAAGGTAATTACTCATCATGATTACACAATCATGCTGGGCTGGAGCTCTAGTAAAAGATTATGCAAGGTTTGTTCTGGATTTAGAGGATGATTCTAGGAATATAATATAAGCTGATGCCATCATAAACCTTACCAATCTGCCAACTCCTCTTGTTTATTATCAGATTGTTTGGTATGCAATATATTTATGCTGGGAGAAACAACGGTTGTGGTAAATTTATGATTCCATAGTTTCTGTGATGCGTCTTAGAAAACTTGAATTCTTGGTAGCCTTCTGATTAGTATAGTTTCTACTGTAAGTTTTAGTGTTTTTTTTCCCTTTTGATTTTGCAATCGTGTGGCTCTCATTCATATTACAAGTGATATAACCTAAGCTTCATATTTTACATTCATAATTTCTATTTTTAATTTAAATTTTTTAAAAATTCTGAATTTGCTAAGGTCTCAGAGATGACATTATGAGTGATGCATAGCATTATTTTTCTAGATCTGGCACAAATAAAGTTAAGATGGACTATGCTGGACTGAACAATGGGTAACTGGGATCTGCTTTAACTGATACCTATGAGAACATTTCTTAGTTGTTTAGAAACAATATTTACATATGTTCTTTTTCTCCCTTTTGTAGCTTGTGCATCCTGCTTTTCAAGCAATGTTAGGACATCTGCGTTCTAAAGCACTCGATAAATTCAAAAATGATCTTGAACAATCGTTGGAGAGCAGGAAAGGATTTGCAATGTCAGTTCGTACTTGTACCGAAGCCTCCTTGCGTGAATTTGATACTGAATTTACAGGTGATGCCTTTCATAAAGTAAATATTTATGAAGAATGTTAATTTTGCACACATGAAACAATAGAAAAGAACAACAAATGTTGGCAAAATTAATATTCATTCTGTAAGCAAATTCATCTTAAACCACTGCACCTATGTGATGTATTGATGTCCTTGGAGCAGCATAATATCTCTGCACTTTTTCATCTTTGCATGTTTATGGTATGGCAGAATTCGAGTTAAGGTAGTGATCCAAGTCATGCCCCTAGTGACCCATTACTTGTAGCTTTTGTTGATGTTCTTGATCCTTTCCTTTCAGAATCATATACATGTTCAACATTTTTCTTATCATATCCATTACTTGTATAGTTTGCCTAGTTGCACAATCTGGATTGAAATTTGCAAATCTTTATCCTCTTTTGATTGATTTCTCGGCCTTATTACTAGAACACCATCATAACTGTTAAGCATCAACTGGGAATGGATGGAATCAGCTGATCCTGATTGATGGGCAGCAGAAGTTAGTAAGGAAGCTAAAAGAATTATTTTTTGTCACTATAACTGCTACTGTCAGATACTGCTGCTTTCCCCAGACAGTGCTTTCTTGATGCCAATGCACACCATGGTTAGCTAGGTTGGTATTGAGATCGCCTAGAGATGGGATTATATGTCTGGGATTGACAGAATTGATTATATCAGTTTAGTGGAATTGAAATTGAATAATAGATGGAAAAAAATCAATTATAATAATACAAATATTAAATCTATATGTATTGATATTGAGAAAAAATGTAACAGAATTTTTTATCTTCACATTTCATAAATTATTTAATATTCTAGAAAGAGAAATTCAAAATGTGAGATAAGAATTGTATAAGATGTAATATGAAAATAATGTGTAGTTATTCATTTTAGATTTTTATATTCAATGAAAATAAATGTTAATCATATTGTACAGAGTTATTAACATAACAAATAACTTATATGTATTTGTCATGGAAAAGATTCAATTTGTTCACTTGTAGTCTTCATGGTGACAGGCCTTAGTTGTAGCTTTGAAGCTTCTCTAATTATCACATCAGTGAAGTACAAGATATGAAAAACTAATAAGTGCATATCAAGTTTGAGATAACCTAGATGGTTAAGGACAATTTCCTGTCACATCCTTTTCTCTCTTAATATCCTTTTCACCCTGTTTTAGTCACTTGGGGTGATGAACATGGCAACAGTGGTGGCAAATTATTAGTACGATGGTTGCGACAAGAGTTGCAATAGATATCAAACACAACGTAATTGTATCTTGGTCATACCACACTGGACATATTGGTCTTACTTGATGGTATCACCCCAAGGACTGGTATTGGTACCAAACTGTGATTTGGAATGTTGATGTGGCCTACATGGATCATATGGAATTATATTAATACAAATACATTAAATAGTTTTTTATTTTTTTCTCAGCAGTATATCACATTATATACTATTCTTTCTGGCATGCCATACATTAAACCATTTTATGGTATGAACAATTATTTGATCTTTATCTTGAACCAACTATATCAACTATGATTTATAAATAAACTATCATTATGACCGCAAAACGTCATTATCAAATTATTGTTGTCTCTCTGTTGAATCTATGTAATTTATTATCGCCTTGTCACGGACGAAGTTGTAAATAGGGTATTTGATGTAATGCTTGTGTATGTTCATGTTTTTTTGTTTTGTTCATGTTTTGTATAGCATGTAGAGGCCTTGTAATAAGCTTAGCAACCCCATTTTGGTTGGCATCTATGGTCGTTTTTGGCTTGTAAATGTAGAATGTGTGCAGCCGTCGCGTAAAGGCAAAACTATCTAGAAACAAGCCATCTGGGTAATCATTTTTAGGGGTTTCCTAGCTTCACAGAGTGGTGTAGAATGTCAGTTAGCATAGCACCTATGAGCTACCCGGGTGGCACATGGTTGGATGGACCTTTGGGATAGTGTCTAGGTTTTGTTCGTTGTTTTGTTCTGCAGTAGTGTCATGTGGGCACTTGTGCTGATCTTTGGTCGTGACGGACCACCTTGGACCCTTTGTCGCGCGATCGTTCAGAGCTTATGAAGTGTATGCTTGTAATTTGCATTACCTATTAAGTGTTTGTTGAAATGGCTGCATGTAGATCTCGAGTTAAACGCTTTTTCGAACCTCTCTTCTTTTGTAGGTTCTTAAGAGATTATAAGAGATTTCAGGGAGGTTGACCCTTTGCAAGGGTGTTGCACGACTTAGGCAAAACTAGCTAAGTCTATGATATATGGTATCAGAGCGGGAAAAGCACACTTAGAAACATTTGACATGCAAATGTGAGGGACCTAGTAGGGTTGCGTTGAGGGTAGCCAACACGTGTGACCATTTGGGGGAAACAGGTGTTGCGATGTAGGGAAAGGAGTCGCTTAAGGAGCGGATATCCGAGATTGGCATTCAGAGGAATGCCAATCCTTCGTGCGAGAGGCACCACGAGGACAAGAGAGCTGGGAAGAATGTGTAGCGTACAAAGGTTCGAATGACTGAGTTCGAGTTACGGCTCAACGTTGGCAACCAAACTTGATGGTGGTCAAAGCAAGTGGGGCACTTGGCAAAGGATGAGACCGTGCAAGGAGGGATGGGTTACACCACGATCGAAAGAGTTATGCAAAGCTCATCGAGGTGAGGGGAATTAGTTACTCGAAGAATTCAGTACTCATATAAAAGCTTGTATGCGGACGATGAATTGTCCGTGACCATCCTAAGGCGATCAAAGCTCGGTATCATAGAGCATTGAAACTTTCTCTTCGACATGGAAATTATATGTCTGTAGGAGGCTAAAATGTGCAATAAGTTTAACATGTTGCTAAGCCTTGAGGGGTGCAGTGGGGGCTGTATTGGTGAACAATCACAATCTAGGAAGTGTATTCGCGAGGGCGAAAAAGTTCACAGTTTGTTTAGCAAGGTGGAGTAATTCAAAGGGATGGTGGTATCCGAAACTTCCAAAGGGAAGGATGCGAAGATAAAAGTTGCTCCAACGGGGCAAATATCCAGTAAGGATAAGTCTCGATTTTCTAGAGGGAGAATCATGTGCAGCAGACCGCACATATTGAGGAGGGATGCCTCATGATAACAACTCTACAAAGTTCAATGGACCGAGCAAACGACGAGGAATCATCGCATGATCTCGCATAAGGTAATGCGTTGGTGGACGCATTACGAGATTAAATGGGGGAGCGATATAAGGCAACACCAAACGAAGGCACACTTAGAATCGATGTAGAGATCGGACTCAACGGAAGGCTGACGCGTAGAATGGTGGCGTGAGGGCCACCATCAACTCAATGTAAATCGAGGAGCGGAACAATTTGGGTGGAACTTGGTAAAGTGCCTAAACTACATGAAGGGAGTTGACATAAAACACGGAACTTGAAGCGGATGCACGAAGCTTTCCTTGGACGGAGGTCAAGTATATAAACTCTTGTAGAAGCAAGAGCGGGATCATGTCGTTCCATGGGCCACTCATTTTGATGGAGCAGACTCAACCTGCATGGTGCCAAAGTTGAAGGGGGCTTCAAGGCATATGTATGTTATCTTAGCAAAGCATTTGACGAAGGAATAAAGACGACTCAACTTGCGGAGGCAAAGTTGGGGTCAGAAAGCTTTAGCATGGGGCAAGAGGATGCGGAAGTGGGTACTCTTGAAAAATATGTTGCATTGCTATCATTTGAGTTGTTGCGAAGGAAGCGATACACAATGGAGTTTATGCTCGGGGGCAGAGGCCTAGGATCCAGACAATAACACACTAATTTTAGCGAAGTCAATGGACTTTGAGAGTTGCTAGGCGACAGACTGTCCTAGAGCTATGCTTTGTTTAGGTGTGACCCGAGAGTAAGTAGATGAAGGTCGATTGCCAAATGAGTGATCACAATCAGAGGTGGCTAAGGCCCTACGATGTGTTAGCAAAGGCTACACATGGAGAGATCGTAGTCTGAGTTTATCTCACAAAAGATCAAAATGCAATAGAGATGTCACTATAGTCGCGACATAGTGTAGTGGATTGTGGTGGAACAGTTCGAGGCAATGCGACACATAAGGGACAAGTCTCGCGAGGGACTTGATCATACGGAGGTATGATCGGGAGCCACTAGGAACTTCAATTCGGTGAATAACACGACGACAAGAAGGGATATAGATTCAAGGAATGCATGTCATGATACCATAGAGGTGGGTCTTCCGTGCGTACATCAAATTTTGCATCGGATAAAAGCCTTAATTATTAGCATATGGGGGCTGTGTACCACTAAGAAGGAATTCTGAGTGCAAGTACCAGTGAGTCCCTAGGGGGGGCTTAATCATATAGAGGTATAATCGGAGCTGCTAGAGAGTTGAACTACTGCAGAGCTCATATTTGCTTAAGGGAGCCTGACAAGTTAGAGGACAAGATTGAGTAAGCAAATGTTGCTACCAACGAAGCGAAGGAGAACAGAATCGGCACGAGCCCTACAACATGATGGCGGAGGCCATGAATGAGAGTTGTAATCTATCTTTCCATCGACGAAGGATAACTGCTCGGAGCTCATAGAGGTGTTAAAGTAGGTGATCGAAAGGGGCGAGGAAGCAACGACGAGTCCAAAGGGACTTAGCTTCCCAAAACTAAACATCGGTTAGAATGGAGGTGGACTCGAAGGCATGCCACAGTGTCACACAGGCGGATTTGTTGATTACGAAAAAAGAGATAGATGCGAGGCAACGATTCATAGGGCCATGGGCATGGCAATGCCATGGTACCATAGAGGCGGGACTTTCGTGGAGTGATTGATCTCTTGCTCTCATGGAGAGAGAGAGAGAGCTTAGTCGTGAAAGAGGCCGAGGAAGTGAAGAATGTAGAGACAAACTCAACAAAATAGTCGAAAGTGGAGGATTTCAAGTCGATGCAGAAATGCTTGACCAAGGAACGAAGTAGGCAATACAACGAGTCCAAAGGGGCAAGGAAGCAACGACGAGTCCAAAGGGACTTAGCTATCCAAAACCAAATGTCGGTTAGAATGGAGGTGGACTCGAAGGCATGTCACAGTGTCACATAGGCGGATTTGTTGATCGCGAAAAAAGAGACATAGATGCGAGGCGACAAATAGTAGGGCCATGGGCTTGACAGTGCCATGGTACCATAGAAGCCGGACTTTCGTGGAGTGATCGATCTCTTGCTCTCATGGAGAGAGAGAGAGCTTAGTCATGAAAGAGGCCGAGGAAGTGAAGAATGTAGAGACAAACTCATCAAAATAGTTAAAAGTGGGGGATTTCAAGTTGATGCAGGAATGCTCGACCAAGGAACGAAGTAGGCAATACGTGGTGCGGTACTTTTTCTACTCAAAGGAGTAGACGACGAAAATGGTGGAGAAGATAGTACAATCTTAAAGGTGACCAAAACTATTGGAGACTTACTCCAAGTCGGGGTAAACTTTTGCTCTTTTCGCGCAAAACTTCTTGCATTCTAGAAGTTTGATGGCAATGAGAAGACGAATCACAGTAGCTAATTCAATACAAGGAGTGCAAATACTTCGGGTGCTTCAAAAGTGTGAGCAAAGAGCAAGCAGAGGCTAGTAACTTGCTCGATGCATGGAGTACAACTCTCAAGGAAGCAAGTGAAGTTAGCCTTCTCAACCCTTAAGAGAATGAGCAAAATCAAGTACCTTAGTTCTCTTATTTATCCAGCAAAGGAGCTCTACACATGTTCAAAGATCCTTTGAAGAAAGTAGAAGACAACAATTATCAAATTCTCACTAATCGAAAATAGAAGTGATGCAAACCTACTTGGAGGCAACAACTAAGTGAAAGAGGAATCGATGGACTAATTTTGCGAAGGAAAGACCTTAAAAACTTCAAAGTCTGCAAGGCGATGCTCGTTAAAGCTCCAATAGGCATCCAACTAGTTCAAGTGGCAAGAGATGTTTAAGAGACTGGCGCATAACATGAAAGGTCTTTTCCTTTATTTGAAGGATTCGTAGGAACCAACAAGGATCAGCACAACTCGATCGATCTTACATTAGAGTCAGAGTCATTGACAAGTTGAAGCGGCATGACGGATCAAAGGTCAACTACTCAACAATAGCAACAGAGAGCAACTGGGAGCCAGGGGTGTGTTGCAACTGGAGCAGATTGAAGATTCAACAAAGGCGGGGAGATGCAACGTCTACAAAGGCTTCGACGAGGACGTCAAAGGAATAAGTAAGGGAGAATGTTACGGACAAAGCTTTAAATAGGGTGATGTAATGCTTGTGTATGTCCGTGTCTTTCGGTTTTGTTCATGCTTTGCACAGCATATAAAGGGCTTGCAGTAGGCTTGACAGCCCTATTTTGGTTGGCTTTTGTGATCGTTTTAGGCTTGTAAACCTAGGTTATGTGTGGTTGTCGCATAAAGGCAAAACTGCCTAGAAACAAGTCATCCAGGCAGCCATTTTGGCGGGTTTCTAACTCCGCAGAGTGGTGCGAAATGTCAGCCAGCATAACACCCATGAGCTACCCAGATGGCACAAGGTTGGATGGACTTTTGAGGTAGTGTCTAGGGTTGGTTCGTTGTTTTGTTTTGCAACAGTGTCATGTGAGCACTTGTCGAGGTTTTTGTCAACAGCAAACCACCTTAGACCCTTTGTCGTGCTACGGTTCAGAGCTTGTGAAGTCTATGTTTGTAATTTGCATTGCCTATCAAGTGCTTGCTGAAATGATTGCTTGTGGATCCTGAGTTAAATACTTTCTCTAATCCGTTTTTTGTTTTGTAGGTCCTTAAGGGACCATAAGAGGTTTCAGGGAGACTGCCCCTTTACGAACGGACACATAAGCGTGTTGCACGACTTAGGCAAAACCAACTAAGTCCGTGATAGCATCCTACTCAACTTTAAATGTATTCATAATTTATTAAAAGTACTTCAACAGTAAAAATTGTCCAACATAATTACCCTAGTTTAGTGTATAACTCCTAAATTTTGAATCTTGCCCAATCAACATATGATGATAGTATGTAGCGATGAAAAGTATTAGTTTGTCATTGACCTCCCATCTCTGTATATCTTCCTGGTAATATGGACACCTGGATGTTGTCTGTCATCTAATGTTGATCTTTCCTCTCTTCCAGATGTGGCAATCCAGCATGCTGATTGGAATGCTTCCAAAATAAGGGAGAAGCTCTGTCATGACATTGAAGCTTATGCAGCTTCTGTTCGTGGTGTTAAATTATTTGAACTTAAAGCTTCTTATGAGGTTTAATGAGTTATTTTTATTATTTTGTTCATTCAATATATTTTCTATATTCATTTTTCTTCTTTGGGAAAATTTTTATGATATAGGCTAATTGAGTATGTCATCCTTACAGAAGAAAATCACTGAAGCTCTTGTTCAACCTGTGGAATTACTGTTTGATTCTGCTGCTGAAGACATTTGGGCATCTATAAGAGAACTTTACAGGCATGAGACTGAGAATGCTATGTCAGGGTATTCATCTTCACTTGCTGGTTTTGAACTGGACCAGTCTACCTTTGATAAGATGATGGCAGATCTAAAGAATTATGCAAGAGGTGTAGTGGTAAGAAAAATAAGAGAGGAAGCAGGCAAGGTTCTGATTCATATGAAGGATAGGTATCCTTCTGTTCTGCAGTTTCTTTTTCAGTGCCCAATATTTGTCCTAAATTTACTGTTCCAATGCTTCCAGGTTTTCAACAGTCTTTAGCCATGACAAGAATTCCATGCCTAGGGTCTGGACCGGGAAGGAGGATGTTAGGAAGATCACGGAGGAGGCACGTGCTGTGGTACTGATAATTTTATTTGTTTTCTATATAATATTTGCAGAATTTTTGTGCTTGTGTTTGTTTGATAATCCTTATGGTTATCCATTTTCTTACAAGCATAAATTCTTTAGAAATATCCTATGTGCAGGCTCTGAAATTTTTAGCTGCAATGGCAGCCATCCGGCTGGATGACCAGCCAGATAAGATTGAGAATATTCTTAGTTCTTCTCTTATGGATGGTCCTGTTATAAAAGATAGAACCATTGAGGCTTTTAGAGATCCACTTGCCTCAAGCACATGGGAGGGGGTATGTTATGTGATCAATTAATGATTTTCAATGCAGCTTAAAATGTAAAAGTAATAAAGCACCGACAAATGCAAAATTAACCAGGTGCCTCCAGAAAATACGGTGATTACACCAGTGCAGTGTAAATCAATTTGGAAGCAATTCAAAGTTGAAACAGAGTCTACTGTCAGCCAAGCAATTTCTTCACAGGTAATTGTTGTTTTCATTAGCATCATATATCTCAATGAAAAACAAAATTAACTGCCTTCATAATTTTCTTTCCTTTATTCGGTCGTCGTTTGATTATTGGTACTAGATCTTTGACATGTTTATTGTTTTACTTAATAGAACCAAGTATGTTTTCTTCAAAAAGTATACTATTGAAGAACTTGAGGTGAATGCAATGGATGCTGACATTTTAATTTATGGTATAAACATAGCTTGGAAGTTAAATGAAACTGTTCATATTTCTTACGAGGTATATGATGTGCGAAATTGTCTTTTGCAAAATGCTTATGTTTTAGAAGAAGTCTTTGCTAGTTACTTTCTTTAAGAAGTCAATTCAAATGTAGTAACTTACATGCCCAAAACTGTTTCCTAGCTGATCTTGTGTATAAAATTGTAGTAGTAAAGTAAAGAATCTAATAATTAGTTAACTAAAACTGAGGTGAAATGGCTTGTTTGATGTTCTTTTTTTTTTTTTTTTAAATGAAGACTTGGCATATCAGGTTCATCGCAAAAAGTCTTTATCCATTCCCTATTCAACTTCTATTATATGTCTGAATTCAAAGCTTACTTATTTGTTTCCTATTCAACTCTAATTACATGTCTGAATAATGAATATTACTCCAAATATTTTCAACTATCAAAGATAGTCGCTTTATAGGAAGCAAAATAATTTCATACAAGGGATTAAAAGCAAATTCAATGATTCTAGAGGATGTCACATTCCCTTTCAACCCGCTCCTAGTTGAGTTAGGAAAGGGAAGGGCTAACCAAGCTCTCTCACTAAGCCATAATAAAGAATCATATCTCCATAGTTCTAAATGTCTCTTTCAATGGGTTTTTGGAAGTAACAAGATCAACCAAAAAGGAAAGTTTCTCTCAGGTTCATGGTCTCAACCTAACAGCATGCCTAAAGCATAGATCACTAATGCAATGCATTTTTGTAATTGTTGTGCTTATTCAAGTAGTAATGTATGTGTTTTTTTATTTATAAACATTTTATGAAGTCAGCTGGTGAAATAGTTAAAATCTCATATTTTATTTTTTTCTCTCCATCTCAGGAAGCTTTCAAACGCAATAACAGTTGGTTGCCTCCTCCATGGGCAATTGTTACAATTGCGGTCCTAGGTTTCAATGAATTTATGATGCTTCTTCGGTAATTATTGCTATTATAACTTTGTTGCATAATTTGAGTTAACTAAATCTCGATTGCCTCTTTGTTTGTCTAAATTTTGTCCCTCGAGTGACATAATTTTTCCCTTGCTGATGAACAGGAATCCTTTGTATCTTGCCATACTATTTATACTTTTCATTCTGTCGCGAGTAGTATGGTATGAACTCAATATTGCTGGAGAATTTCAAAATGGCACGGTAAGAGGGATTCAGATCTTGTTGTGAGTTCTTTCCTGTAGCTTGTTGACTGTGACAACAATTTGTCATTCATGCTATTGACAGTATTCTATATTCCTTTCTAAAATAACTATTTTCTTGTTAGCACATTATTCTTTAGATCATGGTCCAGAAAAATGTTGCATCGACAGTGAAACTGTAGTTGGATTTAGACAAGTTTTGGACCAACTTATTCAGCAAGAGCGAAGGATCATTTGTTCATGAAGAGCTCACAATGCCATCAAAATATTTTGTAGCATTTCTAGGTTCATGTGGCTCATTTGTTCCTAGAAGGAATCGTTCAAAACAAATAATTTTCTTGCCTCTCTTGTGAGGTTGCCTGAATCTCTACTCCACCTACAATTAAATGCTATCTCACACACTCTTTATATTTGCAGCTTTCTGGACTTCTTGCAATATCAACAAGATTTTTACCTTCGGTTATGAATATCCTAAGAAGAGTTGCTGGTGAAGGTCACAGACATCATCAAGGTGCACAATCTTCCCAACAATCCCTGCCCTCTGCTGCACATGCTCCTAGGAATCAGGAACCGGAAAAGTGATCTTGCATCTGATAATATCATTGTAAAGAAGTTGTAAGGTAATCAAATGTATATGTACAGATATGTATTTATATATAAATTAAAGGTTGTTTAATTAAGAATAAGAATTAGGATAGAGATTGTACTAACAGTTTGTGAATGTACAATTGTAAATGTGTGTATGCCTTCTTTCAAATCTGAGTTCTTCCCTCGTAGTCTCGATCAAGAATCTTATATTTTGATTTGTGTGTGAGAAAGGATGCAAATACAAATAAGACTCCTAGAGTTTTATTATAGAAAAGAGAGAGAAAAGGTTTTGATCACTTCGAGAGAATCAACTTTCTTGAGATTAGCCTCTTAGGGTTTGTCAAATGGTTAAAATAATTTTTTATTTTTTGATAAAAATAAATAGATATATTTTTATTTATAGAGTTTCACCAAGGATTTGGACATTTAATAATAAATAAATATTAAATAAATTTTATTTAATTTTTATATTAAATAAATTTAATAAATATTATTTAAAAATTTAAAAAATAAAAGGATTTTAACAATTTCTCCTTCAAATCAACTTTGTTCTTAAGATTGAGTGACATCAAGTTCGGGGAGCTTCTTTCTCAATACTTCAGTCACAGGATATTTGTGGTGCATCGCAACTCGTTGATCAAGCAGGTACGATCTTCACTTTTTGATAGTATGAACAATAGCTTGGTCTTTTAGTGTAGTAGTCATTGTAGTTATATAAAGAACCCTCTTATTTGATGGCTAGTAACAATTGTAACCTTACTTTTTTGTCTTCCCTTTAGAATCATTTGCTTTTCATTAATATAAAACTTTATGATTAGTTTAGAAAATTTTAAGAAACATCACCATTCAATTACAAACACCACTTTGAACTCTTTCAAGGGTAGCAAAAAAAAATCCACTAGTAAATCTTGGCCCTGTATAATCAGCTTTATCTTCGAACATTTACTGTCACAAGTTAAAATTCATCCATCAACGATCTTTACTTCGAATTTATCACAGTCTTTAATATGGTAGGTCAATCAATCAGCAGTCTTATTATCCATGAAATTGTTAGTGCTACTAGTATCAATCAAAATGTAACAGGTTGATGTTCTAAAATTCTTTCAACTTTCATAGTTTTCGGGTTAGAATAGCCAGCTAATGCATGCACTATATGTGTGATAGGTCCAACATTTTTATCAAAATCTATACCTTCATGATCGGAGTCAACATTGTCAGCTTCTGGTTCCTCCCTAATTGGTTCAATCATCAGAAGTTATCCTTGTTTACATCGGTGCTCCTTACTCCACTTTTCATCACAGTGCTAGTACAAACCCTTCGTTAAGCTTTCCTTGAGCTCTTCTCGGGTTAGTCTTCGGGTGTTAGGGTTTTGGCTGGGAATAGATGGGGTTGGTGGCTTACTGATTATTTGTTTATTGTCACTTCTGTTTCGATGATTTTTCCTACTAATTTTTTCTTCATGTAAACATGCAAATAATATTACAGTTGTCATAGTTCGGGGTTGACAAGCTTTAACTTCACACCTGAGATATTAATTAAATCATTTGATAAATGTTCCCACCAATTGTCGTTCGGACTAATCTTTGGCTTGATTTGATAATTGTTCAAATCTATTATGATATTTTAGAATTGTAGATGTCTGACGAATTTTAGCGAGCTGCCCATCAACATTCTCATATTCAGATGGTCCAAAGCAAACAAGAAGCCCTCTCTTGAATTGCTCCCATGAGAGAACTTCGTGGCAAGTTTCGTACCAATCATACTACTAAATTGCATTGCTATCTAGTTGGATTGAGACTATTTCCACCTTGGATTCCTCTAGGGTTCTGTGAAAACGAAAAAAGTTTTCTGCCCTAAAGATCCAACTAGTCGGATCTCCATCTTCCCATCTTAGAAATTCCACCTTAATGCGTGAGTAGCCTGAATCATTTTTTTGCGACTCTTTTTTCGTATCTCAAGATCTTTTCAACATAGAACTTGAACTTCCATCTTGTTGAAATTTACTAAAGTTCTCTAACAGACTTCTTTTAAATTCGTTAAGGGTCTCCTGTAGTCGGTTCTCAATTCTAATTTCTAATGCTTCAATTTGGGCTTTTACTGAGTTGTTGATAGTCATTGCGTAAGATTGTAAATATGTAATCCCCAATTCTTATTTCTGATGTCTAGTTAAGGGCATCAACACTGTCGGTGTGAAATTATCAGTGTTAAGGCTTGTTGTGGTCGTCACGAGGAGAAAAAATTTTTGTCGCTGTGTGTAGTGAGAGTGTCGAAGGCTAGATGGTGGCAACGCTGCATATTATTTAAAATGCAGATACATCTCTATTTATAAAGTTTCACTAGAATTTAAATTATTAATAATAAATAAATATTAAACAAATCCCTATTCGATTTTTATTGTACTAAGTAAACTCAATAAATATTATTT
Organism: Musa beccarii; assembly: GCA_024322285.1. Taxonomy (NCBI): domain Eukaryota; kingdom Viridiplantae; phylum Streptophyta; class Magnoliopsida; order Zingiberales; family Musaceae; genus Musa; species Musa beccarii. The sequence goes on from CM044399.1 coordinate 12,620,334, forward strand.
AAAATTTTAAAAAATAAAAGGATCGTTTTGATATGTGAGGCTCAGTTGAGATTTGGAGATTTGTGGGATCTCCAAGAGGGCCAGCTTATGTAAGCGTTAGTTTCCGGTTTTCATCGGAATCCTTAGTCTGCAAAGGTGATCGGTTCGATAATCTGTCGATTCGATATCACTTCTCAGATAAAAAGTTGGTCGCATGAGGTTCGAGTTTCATGTTTTCATCCAACACCTTACCACCTCGGCAAAATATGCTTGATCTATCTGCAACAGTATATTTGTCATCTTGGCTTTTTTTGTTTTGGTGTTTAAAATCTTGCCTCTAGCTGCTGAAACTTTTGTTTTTTAGAGGATTTTGGATAAGTCAAGAACAGATATATTTATATTGTTCTTGTGGTGTAATAACAAAAAAACCTAATGTTTCATCTCGATCACACAACATTCAGGCTTCTACTTGCTAAGAACATGATTTAAGGCGAATGCTACAATGCTCTCAACCATATTTACACATAAAAACTGTGTAACCTCTGCAGTATTAATTAACTAAAATACAACCTTTTACATGTCTATCAAAGCTCTCGAGTCTCTGATCTCGCCATTCATTTTGCCTATGTATACATTTGAAGTTTGCAACTCCATTTGAGAGGTTCAAGCAAAAGTTATCAGACCATGCTGACAATTTTAAAATGTAGACCATCATAATTATTGAAGGAAAATGGCCTCATCAGCCTTATCAAAAAGAAAATTGCTGATCAAGCTTTTCGGGAAATGCTGGGAGGTCGAAGTAGTTCCGGGGAGTCTGATATCTACAAAGTCAAAATAATACATCAAAGTGAGAAATGATAACACTCTAGAGACCGCCTATACACAATGCTAACCACTGAGCATGGCAGTGTCATTGATGCAGACATTATTTTGTTGTTATATATGAAAAAGAATGAAAACAACCAGCAAGAACGAAAAAGTTAAAAGCAGGAGAAGACTAGTCTATATTCTAAATGTACAGATTTTCTTAATCAACATGACAACATGATCAACAAAATTGTTATTGTCCTTGATACTGTGTTGTCCATGTTGTCGCTGTTGTATGGCAGTGCAGAATGCTATTATTTTCCATGGAACAGTAGATGAGAAAAGAATAGCATATCCTAAAGTTATATAAACTCATTTTGATTAAGATGATTACCAGATATCAGTGGTCACCCTTGGTTTTAGGTTTCATACAGCCACAAAAGGGATTTCTCTTTATCTGTCTGTGATTGTCTCTCCACCCGTAAAGGTAGTCCCTTAAAGCTACTCTATTTCTTCTCGTACTCCTATCCTGCCTTTTCTGATGCTCTTCTTCAAGTTTCATCAAGACATACTGAATCTTCTGCAGTTTGAGCTCCAACGTCCCAACCTTCTCCGATCCCTGCTTTGCCTGTTGTGAGATTTGCCTTCTCTCCGTGCTGCCTCCATCTTCGGGCTTAATAATTCTACCATCGAAGGAAGTGCAATCTTCGGCCAACCTTTTCAATCTGCTATTGTTATCTATCAGCTCCAACAGGGCTTCTTCTGCCTCCTTTAATTGTTCTTTGATGGAATCATACCCATAACTTGCAGGAAGATTTTCCCTTTGAGAGCTTATGCTCTTTTTCAGCTCTCCTATGCTTGTTCTAAGATCAGAGAGTCTCTGAGCATCAGAATCAAGACTTCTGAGGATCCTCTTGTTCCATTCTTGTGATTCCGTAGGTCTTTTGTGTAAATCTGACTTATCAATGCTCAACTCACTGGCAAGCATTTTGAGCGGATGGTGATATATGTTTTCTTCATCCAGAGACTCCATGTTGTTTTCTGTGGAAATTGGTGATGTTTTGCAAATCTGATTGCTTGTGTTTTTTTCAGCCCTCACCCATGATTGCTCATCTAATTCTGGATTTTCAGTACTCAGTCTGGACAAGTCAACTTCCCTCGAAGGCAAAGAGCTTGAGGCCTGATCGAGTTGAATGTCTTTGATCATTTCTCCATGCTTCCCTTTGGAATACTCAGCATCATCGTTACTATCATAGACATCAAGTTGTTTAGTGTCACCACCAACTGATTTGGACTTTAACATTTCAACTTCTTGCCTTGCTGCCTCCAATGTGGCACTGCAATCAAGTCTTTCCTGCTCCAAGTGTATGATGGTATCCATGATCACCTTTTGAAGAGCTTTGACTTTATCGATAGACTTTTCCAGCAGCAAAACTCCTGCTGCTTTTGTTCCTATATGACTTTCACCAGGTTGGTCGCTGTTGTGATGCTGGTGAGACATCAAGGATATATCCTGAAAAATGATATGTCTATTATGTCAAAACATGCAAAATTACAGGTCAAGTTAGCTTGCATGGAACTAAGATCAAAATATTCATCACTAAGGACAGATAAAAAATTTATGCAAAATTGACTGGTGTAGGTTATGGATTAAGATTTTCTTTCATGCAACCTAAAGTTCCAGCATGCATATTACATGGTCCGTCACTCCTGCAGTTGATATTGAGTCATTTACTATAACAATTTTGTCCTTGAAATTGCTTCTTTTATTAAAAATACAATTTGACACTGTCAAGACAAGTTAACTAACATTTCATTTGCAGATGCATCAGATTTGACCAAAAAATGTTTACCTCTTTCATATGATTGTTCAACGGTTTAAGCATTGAAATTGACATGATTTGCTCTTCCATAGAGACAACACCATCCCACAAAGATTTTAGCATGAGCAGGTAAACATCTAAGTCAGCCTTCAGTCCTCTATTTTCTCCCTCCAGGAAATGAAGCTTATTCTTGAGTTCTTCCACATGTTCCTTACATAAATATAGTTCAGCAACTAGCACCTCCTTTTGCACTAAAGTACTAACCTCGCCTTCTACTATCAGCTCTTGAAACTTCTCATCCTGAAATGCTGCATTGACAAATAAAATCTGGCAGTCGGTCAACATTGCTGCTATTTCCTCTTCACACAGCATAATCTCACTTGTTTCCTTCTGAAGTTCTAAAATCAGATGTTCCTCCCTGCATACAAGATCTTCAACTCTTTTATGCATTTCATCAATGTCCCTCTTCATCGTCGTATTTTCTTCATGAAGACCTCTAATCTCCTCATTCCTATCAGTAACAATTTCTGACAAAGTCAAAACTTTCTTCTCCATCTCTTCTTTCACGAGCTTGGTCTCAACATTATCAAGCTGAAGAGTCTCAAGGACTTCATTTAATAACATGTTTTTCTCTTGGGTGGATTTGACCTTCTGATTTTCTTCTGATAGCTGTGTTTCCCTCTCCATCAATTTGATCTTTAGAGCTTCTGCTTGAAGATCTAGTTCTTCAAATAAGCTACTCACAATGTTCAAATCAAACTCTAAAATTAATAGACGATTTCTCAGTTCTTCTTCCAGATATGTAACAGAGTCAGAAAAGTGCATCTTTTCCCTTTCAAGCACACTCACTTTCTCAATTAGCTTGCCAATCTCACTGGCAAGATTATTTTTAATCACATCAAGAGATTGCAGATCATCACTGAGAGATTTCAAATCCGTGAGTCTCTCATCATTAAGACTCCTGAAGAACAAATGAAGATGATCAAGTCTCATTGCTTCTACAATAATTTCAACATGCTCCTCTTCCAAAATATTGTACTGCTCCCTTATGTTGCAGACTTCTTGTGATAGACTCTTCTTCTCTTCAATTTGATTGGTAATCTCACACTGTACTGTCTGGAGAGCTCCTTGCAGATCACTTGAGTGTGTCTGGAGGGCCTTAATTTCCATTTTCAGGACTTTTTCCCTTTGGTTGCTTGCTTCCAGTTCTTCCATCAACCGTTCATTGCTTCCTAGAAGTTCATTCTTCTTGTGTCCCAAGGCAAATAGTTCCTCATTTTTAATTTCAAGCTCCCTCTCAAGAGAATTATTCTGCAATCTCAGTTTGACCACATCAATTCCTAAATGCCTCAAAAGAGTGATAAACACTAATATCTCAAGATGCAATTGTTGATTGTCGTTCTCTGCTTCTGAGATAGAATTCAGCAGTTTTTTAATTTCACAGAGGATTATATCTAAGAGAATTTCATCCTGGATTTTCTCCAGAGACATAAACTCATTGTCTTCATTAAGTGCTCCCCATAGAAGATGAATCCCATCGCTTAATTTCTCACTATGCCTTGTTAAGGACATTATGTTTCTCATTTGGATAAGTTTTTCCTGCTCAAGTTTTGAAACTAGTGTTTCTGCACTTCTACATGCCTCTAAACTCTTCCGACCATCAAGAAAAAGAACTGAATTCATTTCTTTCAAATCAGAGAGACTTCTTTGCAGGATGAAACTTTCTATCAAAGATGTAATAAGATTATGCTGTTCAGTTTGAAGCTCCTTATCTTTATGTTGGTTCTTCTCTTGCAGGAGAGAAATTTGGTTCTCTGAAGTGCCTTTCAGATTCTTGTATGTTTGGGCAAGAGTTTCGTGCTGCTGCGTTTTTGATTTCAGGATATCTTCAAGGTCCTTGACCTGGTTGATCATCAGATCCCTTTCTCTCGATAAGTTCAAGTGATTGTCCATAACTTCTGCATACCTGCTTTCAAAATTTTCCAGATTCATGGTAATGGCTTCCACCTGATAAGAACACATCAAAATCAGGATTGTTCGGTAGAAGAAAAGATTGGTCAATAGTTAGTAGATAAAGGTAGGGAAGTAATTGTACTTCCAACAAAGATTAGAATAAACAAATTACAGACTAGACAAATTACTAATCAGAGCAATGCAAATTGTATGTTTGTTCATCTGTATTTGTTGTGTATGACAGAAAGAGACATGCAGTTCAAACATACCACACAAGATATTTTACCTGAGATTCAAGAGCATGCTTTTCAGCAAGAAGACCTGAGTTCTGATCATTGAGATAGTGGCAGGATTCTTCAAAGTCCTTTAATTTTGATCTCAAACTCTCAACTTCCATGGTTGCATCAGATAAAGAGTTTTCCAACACAGTATTTTTAGCTGAGAGCATCTCCACATCTTCTGAAAGAATCTTTACTTCTGAGGCGAGTGAATCCCTCTCACCCATACAATTGGAAATTTCACTTTTTAGAGATTCATGTGTATTTTCTAGTGCTGAAAACTTTTCTCTTAAAACTTCTATCTCAAAGTTTGCATCTGAGAGAATCCTTTCTAAGATGATATTCTTCTCTGAGATTTTGTCCATATCTTTCAGCTTCTCCACAAGAAGCTCATTTTCAGCCTCATGTTTCTTACAAATTTCTTTCAGTTCGTTATTTCCATTTTGCAACTCCTTATTGGCTGCCTGAAGGGACTCCACACAATTGCTGACAGCCTGCATTTCCTCCTTGAGATCTTGATACCTTTGTTTTAGATTATTGTTCTCTTCTTTCACCTGACAAAGCTCCTGACCAAGAACTTCCTTTTCTCCTAGGAGGAACCCAATTTCATCTTCAAGTTTCCTTTTCTTCTCTTTCAAAAGTATTATTTCGTCTTGAAGACCTTTTGCCATCAGTGTAGACTGAAGATTCTGTTCATTTAATCCGTTGTTTTCCCCCTTAAGTCTGCATATTTCTTCCTCTAGACCCATATTACAGAGTTCCACATTCCTCAACTTCTCCATCCCTTCTTGAATCTCTAGAGCTAAAACTTTTGCATCTTCCTGAGATTGGATATACTTCTTTTCGCTTTCGACAATGGCCATTTCAGCTTCCAAGCATCTCTGGTACTTGTCTTGTAACATAATTTGGAGCTTCTCCAACTCTTCTTGCTTCTGGTTTATTTCAAGTTCTTGTGTCATTGCTTTCTTTTCCAATGTGTCCAAATCCAGTTGTAGTGATTGATTAAGCTCTTCAATATTTTTCAGCTTCCTAACTTCCTTTAGCATGTCATCACTGAGATTTTTCAAGTCAGTTTGTGCATCTGAAAGTAGAAGTTCCAGACTTGATATTCTTTCCACAGATATCTGGTGTTGAAGAAAAGATGTATCTCTCTCAGAGTTCAATTTAGAGAGGGATCCCTTCAAACTTTGAACTTCGTTTTCAGCATTATTAGCACGCTTAGATTCTTCCATTATCTGATCTTTCAGAACATGGATCTCAGATGACAACTGGGAAATATCTTGTTGTAGTATTTTTATCACATTGCTTGCATCCCGTTTCACTGTACCCTCTTGGTCTTGATTATCTGCTTCATTCTCAAAGTTTTTATATTCATGCTCCATATTGTTTGAACCTTTTCTTACCTTTCCTTCATATGACTTTCCACGTGCTGCCCCCTCACTACTTCCAAGAATCTCATTGTATTGCCTGGGACTTGTTTTCCTAGACAATGCATCACTTTCTTCAGCATGAAGCCAATTTCTTTTTTTGACATGAAAATCTGATACTGATCTGGGGGCATCCTTCTTCAAGTCATCAGAGTCAAATAGTCTACGAACTGGTGAAGGCATATCAGGAGATCGTGGCTCTACCTCATTGCCAGATAAACCGTAGTGTGACTCATCTGACAATGATGGAATTTGATTTGGAAATGCCTCAATCATTGTTTGATGGGCATGGCGGAGCACTCTTGTTGATTGTTCATATCTTTCTGCTAAAGCTCGATATCCTCGATAGAACTCCTCCACCAGTTTCTTAAGCTCAGGGCGCTTCTTATAGTACATATCTGCTCTCCTTGCAAAGGAATCAGCATCTTCTTCTAAGAGCTTGATCATTGCCTTGACCTTCATGTCCATGTCTGTTAAGTGCAAACTTGTTAGTTAAAATTTTAGAACAATCAACAAGATCAACACAAGTCAAAGTTTAAATGTTCCTTGCAAACACATTTCACAAATAAATACCAATGGGAAAAAGCAGTCATAATTAAACAAAATGTTCATGAGAGAGTGCACCCTTTTTGTTCGATTTTCATAACCGTAACAAGAGCTATGTTGTAGAGGAAAGTTACACACCTTTAAGATTATCCTGAATCCATTTTGAATTCTTTGGGCTGATATGATTGCCCCACCATGAGTACAGGTGTCCTGGTTCGGTGTGCACAAAGGTAGCCATCGAAAGCAGCAGGCAAACCAGAACTTATTCTGGTCTTGAAAAGGAAAAGAATCTTGACCCAAGCTAGAAGAAGAGCTAAACAAAACCAAGGAGCCTCGATTCAAACCGACATCAAAGATGAAATAAATTTTGGTGGTTTGTATTCCGTATAGCGGTCTACCTAGCAAGTCATATTGACATGAGCATTAGAATGTTGTTCCAGAAAAATAATATATTTGATCTCAATTTGAGAGAGTATAAACAGCACCTTATGTACAAATTGGACTATGGAACCAGATAGCTCTAATGTCTTTGCTTGGACAGGAGAACTATTACCTGTTGCACATCAGATACAACCAAAATCATTATACTGAAGCAGGTGAAAACCCCACCGGAGAAAATAAGGGCAGTAACAACAAAATAATTAACACTAATCCAAGTAGAAACCCATCAATAACCTCACGGTCCTACCCACAAAATTCATTTAATTTTCCTTGATGAAGTATTACATCAACAAGAGTATCACCCTGGGCCTAAAGACAGCATTTTTGAAGACACATAAAGAAGGGCTTTGACAGCATCAAGATATTAGGAGGAAATGGATATCACAGAGACAAGAAGGGATCAGCAAGGACGAACACCCTTAAGAAAAGAATGGAACAGGTGAGGATTTACATAGATATGTCAAGAATTCCACGAGGAGGAACAAGCAAATCCAAAAAGGTGTTCCTTTTTGCGAAGTAGGGATTGCAAATCAGATGACACCACAAAGGGGAAAAGTTTTGACAGTGAATCTGAAAAAACCTTACCTATTGAAACATGAAGATAAGTAGAAGATCTAATCATCCACCTAAAACTCCGCCGAATACACACCACCACCAAAAACAGCAAAAGAACCGACTCTCATAATCAAATCAAAACAAACCCTACAGAGAAAACTTAACGAAGCAAACGCTTGTAAAGACTCCACAAGGAAAGAACCGATCACCACAGAAACGACCGGAAGATCACGAGAACGTGAAGAAGATCCAAAATCTATTAGTTCCACCTTTTTTCTTCACAAAAAGGGATACAAACGCTCTTTTTAGGGCCAAAAAAAAAAAACACCGTATCAGAAAGGGAAAATACCGAATCAGCGAGCGAAAACGAATTCGACTCCCAGAAGCAGCTGTGATGAACAATCCCAGCTGCTCTTCTCGCTCACCCTCAACCCATCTTCGCCTCCCACTCCATGCACCATATACTAGCGTTTTCTGCGCTGCCCACAAAGGAAAGGCTGAATCAGAGAGCAAGAAGAGGAGAAAAAGAAACAGGAACAGTATTGGAAGAAAGAAATAGGTGGCTATTCCCACCTCAATGATTCAGTGGTCTCCTATTCGATTTAGGATTACCATGGGAGAGCAGAAAGGATCGGGAAAGGTGGGGTTTTTATTCCCCAGGTTACAGAGCGTTGCATCGGGTGTAGGCAATAGGAGGTCATTCACACTTTCCATGTTTGATTCTTGTTACTCCTTTGAGTGTTTGGCTTTGCTTCTTTGTTTTGGGACAAAGGTCAAATGTCCGCCCTTTTGAATTCTTTTTTTTTTTTTTTGCCCCCCTCTTTTTAGGGTTTTGACATATCCATTCTTTCAAAAATTGGTTAAAAATATTATTTATTCCACATTTTACATTTATACCCCTCCAAATATTAAAATACCCTCCTCAATATATATTCCTTCCATTATTCATCCAAGAAATTCAGATTAATATGTGTTTTAAAATATATTATCAAAGAATGATAATGCTATTTAAATTCCATTAAGTTTGTATACATATATATATATATATATATATATATAATATTATACAAAGAATGATATTATTCTGATGCACCTTTCAAAGTCTTAACTAATAAAATTTCTCCTAGTAGGTCACAATCAAAGGCTTCTTGTTTACTGTGCATATTCCAAATATTTCTTTTTGTTTTGATGCAGTCTAAGATGAATATTTTAAGAGGCTTTGTATCTAGTATTTCATATTTATGTCCCTAATGAAAAAAGAAACTCAAGAATTTTTTTTCCCCAGAATTTTTTATATTTTATTAATTATGTAAAAATGGAGTCAGAGATGTGAACTTCTTTTGTAATATTTTTTGTTTATAGACTATATTTTGTGAATATAGAAAATTTTCTGTTGCAGAGAGAAATTGAAAATAGAATGTTTGATATAACAAGTTTAAGATAATCTATGATATGGATTGATCTTGATAAAAATTTCTTCTACTATATCCTATGGATCTAATACATGAATTGTTGTGCAAAAATATTTTAATGCCTGGAACAATTAAATGAAAACTGAAATGAGGTTTCATAGTCAGTTTTTAATGGTGATGTGATGTATCACAAATTAAAAGTCAATTTCAAGGAAAAACACTGATCCACAGCAATGGTTTGTCTATTCTCTTCGCCACTCACTGAACTTTTAATGGGATGTCTTCATCAACACCTACTTTTGAGTGGATTGGACCACTTGAGGAATTAATTACAAATCAATGTATCCATCTGTGGACTTTTACCTAGTTGATAATTCATTGAACAAGGAGTAATCTAATAGAAAACAATGGTAGATATCTATCTAGTTTGCTCAACTGAATGTTAGGGGCAAGGTTCTTGATCTTGGAGCTATATTAAGAGGACACCAGTGGGATGGAGGTGGAAGAGACTGCACCTAACATGTGATTCACTTTTCAGGAAGAACCATAAAGAAATCTAATATATAGGATGGAGGTGCAGGAAATCGTTCTTATGTGCAACAAGATCTTGATCACACTTTCCAGGAAGAACCATGAGAAATCTTGTAGACTGACTCTTAGATGCATGCTGTAATTCTTAGAGCTGGATTAAGAAAATACAGCAGTAGGATGGAATTGCAAGAAACTGTACTTGTTATTGGATTCAAAGACCTCGATCACTGGACTTCACTTTTCAGGAAGAATTCTAAGAAATCTAACAAATACCAGTAGCAGAAATGGATCTACTCTTCAAAGCTGAATGTCATATGCATCTCAGCTAGAGCAAGAACACCCAGCAGGTCGGATGGTGTTGCAGGAAGTTGTACTTGTTCTGTGATGCTATATTGATCATTGGCTCTCACTTCTCAGTTTTCAAGGTGATTCGTTCTCCCACAATCTTCGAGGGGGGGAAACAAAAAGAATGTTATTGAACCTTTTAATCTCTTCAACATGGAACTTTTTGTCCTCCAAGCTTTGCTGGTGGGACACCAAGACATGGCTGCCAGCCGCCCAAGCGCACAGCACTAGTCATCATGTTTCGGAGAATCTGTCAAGGAAAAGACATTGGCATAAAGAAAAGAAGGATGTGGATGTTCACCACTGCAAAGTTTGGCCTTATTTGGCTGAAGATTGCCATGAAATGTCAAGATAAGAGAAAAGAGTAACTTTGACATATTGTTGCCTTGTGACACATAAGGAGATAAATCTGTCAAACATCAGCATTCGCAAAGTTCAACAAAAAATAAATGAAGATGGTGATGATGATATTGTTAGTTCATAGGATTGCAGTAAGAAGATAATGTGGCCATTTCCAAAAGTTTGACAAAGATGGTTTAGGCACCAATGCAATCAATATTATACAGATGAAAAGAGAAGCATCAAAACCATGGTATATGTTCCGCTCTGATCCAAACTTTTTAGCAGTTATCTTTTGGAGCATTTCTTGGAGGGAGGGCTGACACTTTCATTGCAAGTGTCCTTACAGTTAGGTAGAGGGTTCCTTCTGCCAAACTGGTATAGTCTGCAGTCCACTTGAATTTTGCAGCTTTGTGCTGATTGAGACTTTCTTAGTCCACAAACACCTGAATTTTAAACACAAAAAATAGATTTATTTGATGAATGAAAAGTTTCAGATCCAATTCTGTGGTTGTTTATGTTGGATGGAGCCATTTAAACTTGAAACCTATTCTGGATCAAGGCATATGTATGTCTTCCACTAGCACACATGTCACAAGGTTTCTTCACTTGTAGGGAGTCTGAGAATATGGGGATAGAAAATAATGCACATGAGGTCTTGGTGAGCCCACAGCCTAATCATTCTCTCATTTTTATAAGAGGCAGGAAGCACTGCCTGCCTGTGTCACCAAATGCTTGATCAGCATTCCCAAGAAGGTTGTTGGATCTACAGAAAGAACAGCTAAGCCACCATAGAAAAAGCCATCCTTTTTGCTCAAGGAACACAAGTTGTGGCAATGTGCAGCAGCTACCACAGTTTCACATGGATTTTGATCTCACCATAAGCATATCAATTTTGATTTCAGCTCAGACCATTTTTAACTCAGTAAATCAAGTTGCTCATGTAGCTGAACAAGGAAATATTTTCTCCCTAGTCTTGCAGAAGAAATCATGATACTAAATATATATAAAGTAGGGAAAAGGGAAAGCTCAAGAAAATGAGGGGCTAATTATTTGCTCATTCCATGGAAGATCTTATTAGGTGAAAATAACAAAACACAAATAAACATAATAAAAATTGTTTTTAGAGCCAATTTTGAAACAGTTGCTTATTTCCACAGTCCTCTGCACATTAAACTATACCTTCACCTTTCAAAAGAAAGAGCTTAGCTGACACGAGCAGATGCATGCATCTTTAACAATGACTAACTTCCTTCAGGTCATCAAGAGCATGAAGAGCTCTGGTGTTTGATATGGCCCAAAGATTAGTCTCCATAAGAACAGATCAGGAAGGACAAAAAGATGACATAGTTCCTATCAATCCTACTCAGTATTACACAACTGACAAAGATGGTGGGGCTGGCGGAGGCATTCTTGACAACAACTTACATCACATGCAGCAACTGATGTTGAAAAATGTGAAGGCCCAATGATGTTATGGCATCAAGATGATATCAAACATAAGAACGGAAAAGCTAAGAGCTAAGAGAAGTTTTGAGCTCACCAACTATGTCAAGACATAGCCCCTTGTCATGATGAAGCAGGTGTCTAAGCAAGTATAGCTATTTGAATGAAAGATCTATGTGATGCAGGAAGAATTGAACTTGATATATTCCATTTATCTAAACCTTTGAAGTTCATGTGACTGTAAATTTTTTTTGTCATTCATGGCCTGAGAGCAGACAAGGATATGATGAGCGTACAGGTGTGTTTCCAATTGTTATTCACATAGACGAAATAAATAAAGCAGGAGCGTCCTCTCAACCAGCTGGAACACGAAGGAATCTTGCACATAGCAGAACACTGTAGCATTGGATTTTGAGACATTTTTAGGGGAAATAGGGAGCATGAAGCCCACCGGTCACATCTCAAAAGCAAGTAGGCAATTCCATCATTTCAGTGTTGTAGGGGACAAATGACCCAATTGTTGCATCATAGAAATGCAACAAGCAGCAAATTATTAACAAGGAAGGCAATAGAGTTCATAACTTTAGTTTGTCTATTAGATGACTTGTGACCAGATCTTGACTATTCCAATCAAAAGCTAACAGCCAGCCAGCCAGAGATCTTACATCCATCACATCTGGTCTCATGTTTTTAGGTCCTTCTGGCGAGTCATTACAATGTTGAACATGATTAAATCAAGCCATGGCCCCAATTCCAGACCACAGATGGTTAAGTAAACACTAAGACATTATACTTGAATGCCTCACTGTGATTTTGACATAGCAAGTCCACATCACAAGACTAAATCTCAGGCTATAACCCAATCTCATTCAAAATTGTTGGTCTGGCTGTTCCACACAATTCATTCATCAAAGGATGAGTACTGAGTTGCGCACTCAAACCTTCCAGTTGAATCATTCTGATTCCGGTATATGAATGAGATTTCCATTACATGATTCTTGCACAAGGTAACAGGTGAATCTTATAAGCTTAACCAAGAGATATCCAAGATATTCCAAGGCAAGAGCACACAACTAGTCAACTAACATAGGGGATCAGATGCATAATTACAAGAAACATGTCCCAGAGCTTGTCTTGTGAGAATGCTGGGATTTTTGCAGAAAGGGAGATGAGTCGCAATCATGAATCAAAACCAGAATAGATGCCACTCTCACGCAATAGCCTCTTCTCCTCTTCAACATAGTTCTTCCCCCTGCTGGCCTGACCAAGATCCCTCTTGCGCTTCTCCTTCTGTGAGAAGGACAAGTTTTTTTCCTTCCTGCTTGCCTCTAGGTTGGTCCTCGCACTTGAGAGCTTCTCACCTTGAGCCACAGCAGCTCTAGTACGCTCACGCTCTTCAAATGACTCCTCTGTGATGCTTTTAGATGCATCAGGCCCTTTGCCAGTTGACCAGGACCAGTCTTGCTCTTTGTCCTCAACCCTTGGAGGTGGCACCTTCAGAACAGAGGGTCCGCCACGGTACCCATGCTTGCTTAAAGCGTCAAAGTTCATCCCACCATGCGTCTTCTTTTTGGAGTCGAGTGCTGTTCATGGAGTCAACCCATGTCAAGCAGAAAAACCTTTATGTTTATCAAATAAAATATACATACTGAAAGAACATAGTGCTTTCAAGCATATTTTGTCAATGTAACAAAAAGTAGGCAGAGTAAAGAAACAACAATGAAGATCAGATTAAACCTTCTACAATAAAGATGGAACTAATAAGATCCTTGAAAGATGGATGTGATAATTATGGTGAGATAGGATCAATGTAAATATGATACATGGGATCAGATGCCCAAAGCTTAGCTAAATACTTATGTGAAGTGGTAAGCCTGTGGACTTCTTCTGTGACCCAGATAAGGGCCTCAGCTTTGGAAGGATGAATGATGGTATCCAAGGGCTGGTACTCATCGTCATGCCCAACCCTGGACTGGTCCCATTGTTTCAGAAGTATGTTTGTAAGGTAGTGTAGTGGTTGTTCATATAATAGTTTCACTGATTTGGCCAACCCCTGCCATGATGTGAATGGAATAACAGAACCCCGATGAGCAGGAATAGGTATTTGTCCCATATACTCCTGATACATCTCTGCCCTTCTGACAAGTGCACCTGCAGTATCAAGGACGTGTTAAGGAAGGACATCCATATTTTGGCCAGATTATGCTGGATATATTATGAAAAAAGACAAACCAATGAGCAAGATAATTATCGCCCTCAGCATTGGTGCTAGCTAAATAGGTGTCTCATGAATTGCAAAGCCAAATGATGAACACCAAGAATAGGTGCAAAATCTGATAGAGGCCTCTCAAATTCAGTATGGCTTCAACATATTGATTAAACACCGAGGGTCTAGCCAGCTTTTTCCTGTAGGAGTTTTGTCGGCTACCTACATGTCTTTAGGCAGCTTGTTGTGCCCCTTTGCAGATGGGTCGGACACTATTTTTGCAATCCCTTTCCAAGATATATCAGAAGGATAAAGTGGAAGTTTAGACCATGTGAAGTCGCCTGACTGCATGGTGCAGGACAAGGTTTTAAGAGTGTTCTCAATTGTCAAGTCATTGAACAGTGGTACCTTGAGAGCACACAAGATCCTGACAATAAAAAGGGTTAAAGTTGTTTGTATTAGGAAATGGGTTGGCCTAGCCACTTTATAAGACATAAAATTGGTCAATTGGCTATATGTAATGGTCTTTTGAATATTTGGGTTTAAGCTAAATGCAGTGACTGGGATGCCAATTTTTTCGAGCATATATGTGTACTTTATTATTAGACAACTACATGTATCACTTGCTTTCTGTAGTGTGTAGTATAATAAAAGAGCTATTAAGGGAAAGGATCATGAGTGTTTGTTTTCCATTCATCAAAATTTACCAAAGGGGCACTTTGTGCTTACAAACATTGAATATGGAACAAGGTGGGGCTACCACCTACACGAGGAAAAAGAGAAGAGATCTTCAAGAAGTGGAGGTTTAAAATAAGAAGGACATGGCAGTGAGGTTGATCTTTGATTAAGTTCCATGCTGTCCTCTTGTGATACATTTTCCACTAGTAATATTTTACATCATAAGTGGTCTCACTTTGTATCATAATGCTGCATAGATGATTTGGTTTTCATTTTATTTTGATGTGTGCATTTTAACAATCTTCAACACTTATCTTATGTGTTATTCAGTAAAAGTTGCTGCAGAACTAGGAAAGTGAAGACAAAAAAAAAAGAAAGAAAAAGGCCCATTTTTTGAGTTCTCGGAGAGCTGCATTAGTCGACTTCTAGAAAAGTAGAAAGCAGGAAAACCAAACAGGTGGTCTACATTCAAATTTTGATATTTAAATGACAATCTTGGATCAAACTAAGTGATAAATGCCCTTAAATCAGGTATAGATGGAAGACATAAATTGGAATAGGTTTTAAAAAATGCAAAAATGTGTGCACCTGCAGGTCAAGAAATCCTAACTGTTGAAAATAGCAACAACAGTAAGATGATAGAAAGACTAATATCTGGAACCAAAAAATACGAAATATAATAAAATGGTTGAATACAGAACTTTGAACTGTCGGATGCAATCCTTGTGAGGAACTGAACATATCAATACAACAAGGTAAGAGAATCCAGAACAGATTTCAATAACTTGAAGTTATATGATGCACATAGTTCCATTTGGGCAAAGACTGATATCAGGATATCCAATGATTAGAAAAGCTTACTTTGGGCAAAGTAAAAAAAATCATCCAACCACAAACCCCTTTAAACATAAAAGACTATTAATCATCTTTAGTAAAAAAGAAGGAACCATGGAGCAAACCTTCCGATGTGTGATCTTTGGCTGATTGAGGACCTACATTTTTTCTAGACATTTTTGTAGCCAGTCCATCATCTTCAGAATCCGAGTCTGACGAATCATCAGAAGATATAACCAAGGATTTTTCCCATGGGGCGGCTCTCTTCATTTTCACGATGGTCCTAAGGAGCACAGGGAGAACATTGGAGTTATAGCACTTAGCAACAAATCAAAATCCATTACAAAAATAATTATAAAAGAACTTCATGGTAAAAAACAAACAATCCTGCTGAGATTTCCATAACCCGGTGTCCATGTAAAGATTAACAACATAAATGAGATCTAACAAGCTAGCATGAAGGTACTTGTAACAAATTTACAAACAGAATAAACAGATTAGATATAAAAGTTAGTATCAACAACTTCGAATGAGCTGAAAAGATATGCAGGCCTAAAAATTTGGCATGGCTAAAATAATAACAACATTAATCTCTAATAACTAGACTAAAGCAATTTAAAATAATAGTCCAAAGGCCCTCCTTTATCATGTTATCCCAGCCTGAAAATGAAAAATATGCAAAACTGAAGTCTGGAATCAAATCCAATAGTTCACGTTTCCCTGGCTGATACAACAGAAAACATCAATGAATCAAAAAATGGCATCAGGGAACAAGGTGATGTTACTTGAGATCCTTAATAGATGGATTCTTATCCCTGCAACAAAAATTATACCTCCCAGTTAACCTGTGTCAAAGATAGCATTACACGTTTTAGGGCATCTCAAAACAGATATCAAATGCCCTTCCTAGCCTATCTGTTGTGCAGAATTAAATTTCTACAGGAAGATTCATAGAGAAACAGTAAGATCATAGACCTTGGTTCGAGTTGTCGGCGACGAGAGCGAGGTGGAGGATGACGGTGTCTATGGGGACTGGCGGAGGCAGAAGCGGCTCCTGCTACTCCGACTCGAGGGCGGTGGTAGACCGGCGCCCGGCTCCTCGCAATCGACGGCGTCGGAGAGCGTCGAGTGGAGGGTCGATTAGGGCTCACTCGGACTCGCTTTTAGGGATTTGTTTTGCTTTTGGTTAACGTCAACAAAACACACCGAACCCACTTCAAGGGACACCAGAGAGTCCATAGGGTCCCGCAAAAGTTGGCCTGTTGGTTCCAATCGGTAGACGGGTAAGTTTTGGTGACGGTATTTAATACCACAAAAATATGGTTCGGAGAAGTTTTGGTTTCCAAGTTATCGGATTCTTTTCGGGTTATCGGATCTTCAAATCATATGGGGAAAGAAAAAATTATACCCAAAGCTGATCCATTCTCAAGTCGATCGTTCAAGATAGTTATCTTGGAGAGGAGTTGGGTTGGGCGAAGTGGTCCTCTTGCCATGTCTCCTGTTGAAATGAAATGATGGGGTATGGAGTCCAGAGTGCAAGAGTGGGCTGAGGTATTCTGCACACTGGCACTCGAGAGGATTGGTGCCACAGCGGAGCTTGAAGCAATCCAAAATGATAACCTCAGATGGATGTTTCATGAAGTCTTGCCGCACGTCCATTGTGTTCCTTTGGTGTGAGACCTGTCATCAATCCCACACCAGAAGAGTCAATGGCACTCATGGAGAAGAAGGAGACCCACCTTCTTTACCTTTCACCTCTGGCTGACCCTTCTTACCAGTCTTTCCTGCTCCAAGTTCATCACGGGCTTATGAAGCCCAAGGCAAAGTCAAACCCTTACTAGCTACCACTAACATGCCTCAAGGAAGAAGTCAAAGAGAAATTATATTTTACTCTCGTGGTTTCCTTCTCTCTTTTCCTCTTTCTTATTGCGTGTGTAGTGTTCTTATGATGAAACTCATCTGGAAGTTAACAGTTTCCCTCAAGCAAAGAAGTGATCAAAGAGTTCATCTGGTCTTAGGATGTAAAAGATACAAGCTGTCTAAGGACAATTTTTTCTGAGATCAGAAATAGATTCAGCAAGTTGGTTGTTTGTCTATGATCTATGGCAAGATATTGGCTCCCTATAATTATGCTTCTATTAGAATTGGTCAAAGTTCTTGCAATTAGTTTTGCATTATGACCCTTAGGAACAATCAAGATGACTGTGACCTTGTGATTCAGTAAGGTGGTTTGAACATTCAGAATCCAAAATGAACATTAGTTGAAGATGAAGTCATATTTCCTTTGTTTCACAAGACTCTTCCTCAACTCCTTCAGAGACTTCACCTTGATTGCCTGAAAACTGCCAACTCTTCCTTTTACTGTCTACTTTTACTACTGTTTCTGTGTCAATTTTGTGTTGTTTCAGATGAATCCATCATGAAAAGCTATGAAACAAATATGGCCCATGCTCCATATATTACACTGCTTTTTTGTTCATGAACTTAAAATTGGTCCAACAAGAAGGTTGCTCCTCTTCACATTCATAGCATGTCTGTGCAAGTCTCCAACTCTTGTCACAAGATTCTACATCAGCACTCAATCTGATTCAAACCATTCACAGTTAGAAAGATGAGTGTGCTGTCTTGACATTTCCTGGGTATAACTTCTTTCTACTTGAAAACTTAATTTTTTTTTTTTTAATCTTTGGTTACATTTTGCTGAAACTATTACTTGGTTGAAAGGTTTACCTGCTTTTCTTTCTTGCTTTCGTCTTCCATGTAGTTCTTTGTTCACTGAGTCAGGTTCTTTGATCCCTCTCAGTCCTATACTTCCTTGAAAAGAACAGTGTAGCATATGGTTCTCTAAAGAAAGGAGGGTCTGCTTAGCTTGTTATTGGCATTTAATTGTTCTATCTCCTAGTTTAGTTCAGGCAGATGAGTGCTCAAGGCACTTGGATTTCAAGTCAAGACAACTTCTACAGAACTGCTAAAGATGTGGCATTTTTTATGCAATAAGAGCTAGTTTTAAGTTGTGAACAAATAGTTCATCTTCTTTGCTTCCATAAGATCAAGCCTTTGGTATCTTAATTTGGATTTTAATGCCATTAGCATCATGATATGTTCATCTATGGACTGGAAAACTACAATGGTAGGATGATCAATCAATACCACCTCTCAGACACAAAGACCATATCTAGTAGAACAAAAAGTTGGCAGTCATCTTTACAGATGCTTAAGAATTCTTATGCAAGTACATGCTGCACATGCTACTAGATCATAGGATCGATATTTGGATATTAGATAGCTTTATTCCTATGCTCTTAACTTTGCCCTGTTAGTAAATGACTAGGTGACTACATCACAAGGTCTTGCGTTGCTTTGCAGGGTGATGCTCTTCTCCATGGTTGATTTCCCTCTTCATGTAGTATGTGCATAGAAAGAACTAGTACCAGCTATCCGCATCAAGATAGTAATGCAACAAACTGAATTAAAAGTGCAGGGCTTCAAATCTTTCCAACCTTGAAGTTTTGCTTGAGTCCTGCTTATAGTATACCGGCATGGATAATGTAGTCTTCAGCGCTTGGATTCCTTCTGTTATATAATAATGTGACAAAGGACACACATGCTGCAAGTTATCTAAGATGTTATCTTGGATAATCGAAAATTTCTCATCATAAGCACTACTCAATTGCTCTATTGTGGCAATGGCAGTCGTGGGAGATCATAAGCAGGATTTTTAGATATGCTGATGAACTGCACACGAGTTCATAATTATAATGCATCGGATAATTAGAGCAGATGATTAGACAAAAAGAGAGGGGAAGTAGGCCTCTTTCCCTTGTAATCAACCTTGCCTGCTATGTTGGTATAGACTTCATGCTGAATCCAAGAGGGGGTAGATAGATTACTCTGAGTTGTAGTTGTGGAGCTCAATGGTCTTGAGAGAGAACTAGGTCAGCGCAACTTGGAAAGCGAAGGAAGGAAGTCATGATGCAGACATGGTGCATGTCAGAGGACATTGTAGCTTTACAAGGCTTGCAGTTGAAGCAGTCTACACCATGCTGAACTCCATGGAATGATAAATTATGGCCTTTCCCTACTATACAATGCACAGACTTGCAAGTGGCAGATCTGTGAGAGGCAATGACTACTTCTTTTCACCTCCTCTGGGGCCTCTTCCTCTGTCATTGGCTTTATTGCAGTCACTGCTTGCCCACAGGCCATGTAACCTTATCTCCCAATGGAGCCCCAGTCTTCTCCCTTCCCCACCAAATAATTCTAACATATAATGTGGTCCTTTTGTTCCTGTGTTGCTGGTGCACATAGTCTACCTGGGCCACAGCCATGGCCAAGATCCTCTCCTCACCACCGAGCTCCATGCCAAACTTCTCTCCAGTGTCTTCTCCAGGTAATCAATCAATCAAGTCCCACGTCTTCTATCTTACCTTTTCTTGCCTCCACTGTGTTCAACATAATTACAGCTGCTGTCCTTGTTCTTCTGGCAATTTGATTTCAGGCAGGAAGAAGCAGAGGAAGCCATGGTGTAGAGCTACAGGCATGGCTTCTCTGGTTTTGCAGCGATGCTCAACTCAACACAAGCCTCCACCTTGGCAAGTGAGCACATCACCATTTCCATCCAGGCTCTGAATCATCATCCCCCATTGCTCAATGCACTAACGGGAACAGCACTTGCAGGTTTCCAAGGGGTGATGTAGCAAGTTGCTGCAGCTGCACACGAGGAGGAGCTGGGATTTCTTTCAACCGATATCTGCACCATGAGATGATTCCTTTCACTTGCTCATATCTTCTGTTCATCCATCTCATCATTCTTGGCATCTATGTTGGCTCCCCAAAGAAATTGCAAATGTGTTGTAGGCTTTCACGAGGCTAACTAATAATGAAAGATAATCGTTTAATTTAATCGGTTTGGATTGAGAAATCTTCTTGTTATTTATAATATAAATAATTAGATCAAAAAATGCGTTCAATCCAACCAAATTGGGTTGGGTTTCTGTCATATCCAACCCCTTGACGTGTCCCCTCTACGGTGCCCTAATTCGTGGGTGAGTGTTTGACCTTGGCGAAGCCTTGTTAATGTGTTGTTCTCGTGCCTCTTCAAAATAGACTAATGCTTCGAATGATTGAGGGGGTTGACAAAGAGATGATGTTGTGAGAGATTAGTTCCACCTCCCATCATCACATAAAAGATAGATCTGTGAGTGCTATGTATACAACATAAAAAATTATACCAATCAGGCATATATAGCTCAATTGAAAGAGATGATGATAAAAGGGATTTAATGTCCGGGCTTTTGTGGGCATGCCAAATGGTTGATGTGATGCTCATGATTGCTACCCTCAATGATCCATGCACTTGACAACATACACTGTTTCAAATGTACATTGGCGAGTGCTTCTTCACATCCATTGATGTCAATGTTTTCTGCATGATTGCCTTCTCGGCTACTCCAAAGGTTACAGTGGAAGATGTGGCCATTGCCACACACAAACAAGTGCAGGGAAGAACATTAATTTTGTACTGACTCCTAATAAGAGATTTATCGTATAATTATTAGAAGTAGATTCATGAGTTCATGAGTTTTCCACACATATAAATTGACAGTGATAACAGGGTTTAAGTAAGATAAAGACATCCAATGATCTGATTCAGGATGAATACATACGTATCAATATATATTTTGGTTTATAAAAAAAAGGATATTAATATTTACATGATCGATTTAAATTTGATTAGTGTACCCGTTAATTGAGTTATATATATGGGTTCAAAAGTGATAACACTTTATCAAGTATAAAAAGAGTATCGACTCACATAAATCTTTATATTTATATTTTATTATATATACACATTCTTTTTCATTAATGTTTCTCTATATTGTTGTTGTTATTACTCTCATGACTAAAATATGATGTGTTCCATCAAAGTGTTTTTGTTTTTTGTTGACTTCTAAAGTAGCTATCTAAATCACTTCTCTAACTCAAAGAAAATACAGACACCCCATGGAAGGACCACAAGGATTGAACACAAGACTTTTCTTCTTCTTTTGCAGACATTTGAGCTGCATCCTCTAAAGAACTTTCACATGCAGAGAAGGTGGATTTGTGACTGAGGTCGGAGGTAAAGTCACAATAAGATCGAGTAGTACGTTTGTGGATGAGGTTACAGGCACATCACAAGTGCAACAGATGTTGGATTTCTGAGTTGGGTATGAACCTGGAGGAAGATTAATGGCTGGTGAGATGCATCCTCTGGAGGCAGGCAGATGAGGTGTCACATCCGAAGATTGAATCATGGGAGGAAGGAAAAGACTCAGAGGTTGACCTGCTTCGAGTGCCCCACCCATGGAAGCTTGATGTGGGGTTCCCGTTTTCCACACATCTGGGCGGCGCACATCTCAAGGGAGACTTCAGACTCCACAGCCACTCTGTGAGCCTGAACATGCCTTGTACCAAAGTAACCATTCCAACTGCTGAATGCAAAAGCCAGAAAGTATAAACTCTCTCTCTCTCTCTCTCTCTCTCTCTCTCTCTCTCTCTCTCTCTCTCTCTCTCTCTCTCTCTCTCTCTCTCTCTCTCTCTCTTGTTTTTGTTTTGGAATAGAAGCTGAAATGATGAACAACTGTAGTTGTCTTGGATACTGCCAAATTTCATTTAAGAAACCCAACCAAACTTATAATGGTTTTAGTGTGTATTGAGGTTGTTGGTTTGCTCCTTTGAGATGGTTTCTTCGAGTTCTCTTCTGCTCTGATATGTGTTCTTGTTCTCTTCTTCCATTTTCTTGGAACTGCTGCTTGTTTGCTTCCAATTTACTTGTCCAAATGGGGTGGAAACTCTGCCACACCTTTCATTCAGGGAAAAGGGAAAAAATGTGAAGATTTGGATGAGACAATTCATGAAATTTTGGAGGTGGATCAAATCATGAGTGAGACAAATTAGCAGCAAGTAGTGGTGGTGTTTATGCCACATTTTGTAGATGGAATTTTAGAGCTCCTCAACCGCGTTTGTCCATGTCAAACACACAGCAATCATGGTTTGTTTTCTGCATATTTCTCTTCCCCTTTTTTTCCTTCATGCAACAGCTGGAGGAAGAAGCCACTCCACCTAATTACTACACCACAAAACTTGTCCATCATGGGCAGTATTTCTGCATTATTTGTTCTTGCTTCTTCGCAATCACTGTTGCAGCTCCAATCACTTTCCACTCAGTGAGAAACACTTCTTTGTACTTTTCTTGCATACTTTTCCTTTGAGCAAAGATCTTCTTTTTCCTATATATGTGTGTGTGTGTGTATATACACACACACGTATGAGGTCCCCATTGCATTGCTTGGTGGAAAGGTTCATGAAGTAGTACCGCAACAAGATTAGGGGCATTTCTGTGAGCTACTGTTCAATTCCCTCCATCATACGACATTGTGAGGTTTGGATGAGAGGTGGCAGCTGCATAAAAGGAGGAGGAGAAGTAAACCTGGTGGCATCAAGCTGGCCTTCCATTGCTCTTCCTCACCCGCACTCCTTTTCAGGTACTAATATCTCTGCTACAACTCCTCTTTCCCGTCTCCTTCTTCACCTTCTTCAACCCCCTCTCTCTTTTTTTCCTAGAATGATCTATTTCAGCTCCTGATTCCTTGTGTTCTGTGCTGCTCTCATTTCTTATTTGCATGTAAGTGGTTGCAATGTTAGAAATGGTTTACGGATCCTATTTCTTGTTGATGTTTGGGGTGATGATTTGAGTCCAGTGGAGTTATTATCTTGCAAATAGTTGAAAAGGATGTGATTTAGGATATATTATTCATTAACAATGTTCAATAAGAAGAGGAAATATTCCACTGAGGAAACATAAGGAATCTTCTTCAGTCTCCCGTCAAAACTTGGTTGCCATGCATTTCAAACCCCCAATTCAATGGACAAGATAGCTTGAGGACTTTGTCTCTTGGCAAATCAATTCTGATAATGAAAGCAGCATTAATCATCATTGTTGCATTAAAACCTAAAATTTATGATATTCTGGCAATTTTGTTCCAGTGAAGCTTAAATGTTGCAATCCCTCTCATTAGATCCTCTGAACAGAAGAATTGAGGTGTGTCGAGATGGATTCAGCAGCGGGCGGGATCGCCAGGACCAAGTCAGACCAACTGGAGATGGCACCACCACGGCCACCACCTCTGAGCCCCACTGCATCGGCTGAATCCATGCCGGTCGCAGACGCTAATGGCGGTCCGAGCTTGTCGAGGAAGTCGAGCCTGGGGAAGAAGCTGGTGGGATCTTCACCAGTCACGAAGGGAGGACACCACCTGAGAAGCACGCGAAGTGGACACATGAAGGTGGACTGCGAAGACGGTGGCAGTGGTGGAAGCTTGAGCCGAGCCTCCAGTGCGAGCCTGGGCTTCTCCTTCTCCTTCACTGGCTTCACTGCTCTCCCCGAAGACATTGTTTCTGATATCACTGCTCTCACTGGCAGTGACAAAGGTAACAGCATCGACTCCTCGCAGAAAAATTCGTAGATGCCAATGTTTAAGGCAGATCTCGATGCTTGTGATATGCTCGCCTGCAGGAATTGATCTCGAGGCGGGAAGATCTCGAAAAAGGCTGATGTCAGAGACAACTTATCCCATATATGTGAAGGTAGCACTTGGATTTCTTGCTGTCCCGAAGAGAAACACTTCTTCTTCATCTAATCCCGCAGTTCATGCTGTGAATTCTGCAGTTTACAGAGGTCAGATACAAGGTAATCCTCAAAGGAATTACGAGTACCAGCGAGAAAGAGATCCTCCAAGGCATCACAGGTTCAGCAAAACCTGGAGAACTCTTGGCCTTGATGGGGCCTTCCGGCAGTGGGAAAACCACGCTCCTCAGCCTCCTCTCCGGAAGAACCGCCGACAACGTCGTTCAAGGAACCATCACTTACAACGATGAGCCGTATGCCAAGTCTCTAAAGAGCAGGTACAGAATGAACCGAGCTCACCATTGCATGCTCTCCTATCGATTACATCAGTGGCTAAACGAAGATGATAGGAGTGAAGTCAATTTTCAGGATTGGGTTCGTGACTCAGGACGATGTTCTATTCGCTCATCTCACCGTAAGAGAAACGTTGACGTACGCAGCTCTCCTTCGACTTCCGAGGACAATGACCAGACTGCAGAAGGAGGAGAGAGCCATGAATGTGATCTACGAGCTCGGGCTCGAGAGGTAAAACATGCATTCTTGCCTGATATCGACCGATGTCTCCTCTGATTCGGTAACAATGTGCAGGTGCCAAGATACCATCATCGGAGGATCCTTCGTAAGAGGAGTTTCAGGCGGAGAGAGAAAGAGGGTGTGCATTGGAAACGAGATCATAATGAATCCGTCTTTGCTGTTTCTTGACGAACCCACATCTGGTCTGGATTCAACAACAGCCCTAAGAACAATCCAAGTGTTGAATGACATAGCTGAGGTGATCATTCTGCCTATGATCTTTGTTCTGCTCGCAAGGAGTAGAGAGATCTCCAAACCTATGTGGTGAGGAGTTAATGAACCAGACAAGTTGAGAACGTAGCCGATTGAATCTGTTCCCCTTTCTGGTTTCATGCAGAAAACAAATACCATTTCTAACAACAGGATATTTATTAATAATTCAGAGAGGAGAGGATAAACATAAATGGTTCGCTGTGAGTTTTAGTTTGCTCGATCAAGCCTTGTGGAATGCAAGAACACATGCTTTGTGCTGCAAAAGGCCTAACAAGTCTTGCTTGCATCTGTTGCAGTCTGGCAAAACAGTGGTGACCACAATTCATCAACCATCAAGCAGACTCTTCCATAGATTTGACAAGCTGATTCTACTTGGAAGGGGAAGTTTGCTCTTCTTCGGAAGAGCATCCAAAGCCACGGCTTACTTTGCATCTATTGGATGTGTTCCCCTCATTGCAATGAACCCAGCAGAGTTCCTGCTAGACCTTGCAAATGGCAACATAAGTGATGTCACTCTGCCATCAGAATTGGAGGAGAAAGTGCGGTCAAAAAATTTGGGAGGCGGCACAAGAAATGCCAAGCCATCGCCAGAAGAATTGCACGAGGTAAAAGCTTGTCTACTTCTAGTTTTTCTTGGCAGAAACAGATGGTACAAGCTTATAGCTCCTGCAACAATCGATGAAACAGTACCTGGTGGAGGCTTACGAGACTCGAGTTGCAGACAAGCAGAAGAAGAAGCTTCTTGCGCCGCTTCCTATAAGCGAAGACATGAAGATTACATTGTCATCCCCAAAAAGAGACTGGGGAGCCAGCTGGTGGCAGCAGTACTCCATTCTGTTCTGGAGAGGCCTGAAAGAAAGAAGACATGATTACTTGAGCTGGATGAGGATCACTCAGGTTCTTGCAATTGCAGTGATCCTTGGTTTGCTCTGGTGGCACTCAAACATTACGACTGAAACAGGTCAAGAAGATCAGGTAAGAACACTTTCTTCATTACAAGCAATTCTTGCACTATCATCAACACAGTTCATGAGAACGCCAACTACTAGTAAAACGATCATCGAGTAGTTCATCTGACGAGTATGAGCTATCTGAGAATCTACAAGTGGAGATGAAACACTGCAGGCTGGTTTGCTGTTCTTCATTTCTGTCTTCTGGGGATTCTTCCCGGTCTTCACGGCAATCTTCACATTCCCTCAAGAAAGAGCAATGCTGAACAAGGAGAGAGCAGTCGACATGTACAGGCTCAGCGCATACTTCATCGCCAGGACGACAAGCGATCTGCCATTAGACCTCCTCCTACCCATCATATTTCTGCTAATTGTCTATTTCATGGCAGGTCTAAGGCTCAGTATCGAACACTTCTTTCTCAGTATGCTTGTTGTCTTCCTCAGCATTGTTGCTGCTCAGGTATGTTACAGGATCACAGTCTGCATACTTCCTGACACAGCATTTCTGCATCAATTCTTGGCCTTTTGACCTGATGTTTGGCAAATCTGGCAGGGGCTAGGGTTAGCTATCGGCGCCTCACTCATGAACATCAAGCAGGCAACCACTCTAGCTTCAGTGACAGTGATGACCTTCATGCTGGCTGGAGGATTCTTTGTGAAGGTAAGCACCCAATGAAGCAGAAATCTTGCCACTACTCTGTAACCTCTTGGCTTACATGCTGCTGCTACTGACAAACCTGCAGAGAGTTCCTGCGTTCATTTCATGGCTTCGCTTCATCTCCTTCAACTACCACTCTTACAGACTCCTCCTGAAGGTGCAGTATGACCATGTCCCCCCGCATCTAAATGTCAACCATCTCGACAATGGAGTCAAGGAAGTCGCTGCCATGATCGCCATGGTGTTTGCTTACCGATTCTTAGCGTATGTTTCCTTGAGGCGAATGAAGCTGTCGAGTTGAACTCAAGCAAATCTCGACTGTACTAATCCAACCCTTAGAAGATTACTGGAAACCACTAAGTCCCATGAGATAGATGGTGTATGTGTGTGTATCTATATATATATATATATATATATATATATATATATATATATATATATATATATATATATATATATATATATATATATATATATATATATATATATATATATATATATATATATATATATATGTATATATATATATATGTATATATATATATGTATATTTATATATCTATGTATATATAGGTATGTATATATATATATGTATGTATATGTATATATATATATGTATATATATGTGTATACATATATATGCATATATATATATATATATATATATATATATGTATATATACGTGTATATGTATATATACATATATATATATATATTGACTGAATTTAGGGTTAATGTTAGACATGAAGTGGACATTAATTCCCTAATGGAGTCAAACTAGTTCCAGCTCATTGTGTGTGTTTTTCTTCCAAAAGAAGAACTATATGAAGAGAACATTTCAATTAAATTAGAAAATATTTCACTTTTGGCAGCAAAATTTCTACCATATTTGCTTCTATCTTCCAACCTTGTTCTTCTGGAAAAAATAATTACAGCTTGAGACCACTTGAAATAAAAAAGAATGGAGATAGTTGCATTGATCTTATGGCAAAGATATAAAATTAGCTTCGAATTGGATGTCAAAAGAGACTTGAAGGGCTCTTCATATTTTTTTATATTCTTAATCCTCTTTGTTATACTATGATGCTTATGATGTCAATATGGTGCCAAATTGGATTGGATTGGGCTTAGCTCAGACTTGACCAGATCGATTTCGGATTCGGGTTCGACCCGAACCCGCATTCGTCAGCTCCTATATGTTCCGCCGCCTTCTTCCTTCCTCGAACGGGCGATCATATTCCGCTTGGCGGCCGGCTTAGGGATCAGACTGTGAACAGGGCCGGCGGCCAATGCGGCCGCTCTCCTCCCCATGTTTGCCTTCGCTGCTTCCATCCCTCCTTTTTGATCTACAAAATAGGAAGGTTTCCCCAAACACCTCCAAAATCTTCACTATATCTCTTTCTGGATTACCTTCCTTCCTTGTTCACGTCCCTGCAAATTAATCCCCCAAATCCCTATTTTTCTTCTCTCTCTCTCTCTCTCTCTCTCTCTCTCTCTGTACGTATATTATAGATTACATTTATATGCAACTTTTGCTGCCATAAACCGCTCATCATCTCTCATGGCGTCTTCTTGCCCCTCTTCCGCCTTCGATTCGGCCACCCACTCATCGCCCTCGCCACCCAAACCCGCCCTCGCCACCCAAACCGCCGTCGCCATCGCCTCCGACAGCACCTCCTCCAATCGTAGCCCGCTAAACTCGTACTCTCCTTTTCCGAGGGTGAAGAGTTGCGATGTCTATCTTGGTTTCTGCGGCCGCCGGCCCCCGCTACTCCGCTTCGTGAAGTGGCTGCGAGCTGAGCTCGAGATGCAGGGTTTGCGCTGCTTCGCCGTCGACCGGCGCAGGTGCCGCGATGCCCACGCGCACAGCGTGGCCAAAGTGGCGATGGACGCTGCGGCCGTCGGCGTGGTCCTCGTCACGAGGAAGTCGTTCTCCAACCCTTATGGCGTGGAGGAGATGCGGTGGTTCCTCGAGCGGAAGAACCTGGTTCCCGTCTTCTTCGGGCTGTCGCAGGGGGATTGCACCGCGAGGGACGTAATTGAGAGGAAAGGAGAATTGTGGGAGAGATTCGGAGGTCAGCTCTGGAATGCGTACGGTGGCATCGAGGAAGAGTGGAAGCAGGTGGTGGATGGAGTCTCGCGCTCCGCCGTGATGCTGGAAGTGAATCCTGGCAACTTTAGGGACAGAATCTTCGATGCAGTATTACTCTTGGGGTCGCAATTGGGCCGGAGGAGCATGGTGGAGAAGGTGCAGAGGTGGAGGGAGATGGCAGTGGAGGAACTCCCGTTTCCACGAAACATTAATTTTGTTGGAAGGAAGAGCGAGCTTGCCAAGCTCGAAATGATGCTATTTGGAGACTTCGAAGGAAGTCCAGAGGAATATATCGAGATCAGAGCTCGTGATGCACATAGAAGAGACACTGTTATGGCCAGAAATAGCACGAGCAACAGTGGAACACAGAAAGGAAGAATAGCAAAGAAGAATGTGGAGATAAAGGCTAAGGGTAAGGAACCTGTTGTTTGGAAAGAATCAGAGGAAGAGATAGAGATGCAGGGCACTTGGAGCAGTGAGTTGCCTGTGAGGCACAGAAGGACGAGAAATGCAATGACTACGTCATATCGAAGAGGTGTTGCCTGCATCTGTGGTGAATCAGGCATTGGCAAAACAGAGCTCTTGCTCGAGTTTGCATACAAGTTCTCTCAGAGCTATAAAAGGGTATTATGGGTTAGTGGAGAGTCAAGATATCTCCGCCAAAACTACTTAAAGTTGTTGCCTTTGCTGGGAGTTGATGTTGCCATTGGGACTGAGATGTTCTCACAAAGAAATGGGCCAAGAAGCTTCAAGGAGTTGGAGGCAGATGCTATTGGAAAGGTGCGAAGGGAGCTCATGCGAGACATCCCTTTCCTTCTAGTGATTGATAACTTGGAAAGTGAGAAGGATTGGTGGGATGGGAGTAGCATAATGGAACTTTTGCCTCGTTTTGGTGGAGAGACGCACATTATTATCTCATCTCGTCTTCCTCGAGTTCTGAATATCATGCCCCTGAGGCTTTCGTACTTGTCTGCTGCAGAGGCAATGATCCTGATGAAGGGGAGGGTAACGGAACTCCCAACAGAAGATGCCAATGCTCTGAGGATCATCGAAGAGAAACTAGGTAGGTTACCTCTGGGTCTAGCACTTGTAAGAGCAATCCTATCTGAGCTGCCAATAGGTCCACTCAAACTATTGGATATGATAAATCAAATGCCATATAGAGAACTGAAATTTAGTAGGAAAAAAGATCTCGTTATGAAACAGAACCCTTCTCTTGTTCAGCTTCTAGATGTGTGCTTTTCTATATTGGATAATGCACAGAAGCCTAGCAAGTTGGCCACAAAGATGGTGGGTGTTAGCAATTGGTTTGCACCATCGGCGATCCCAATCTCCATGCTGGCAATTGCTGCATCTACATCATCTGCAAAGCATTGTCGCACAAGGTTTTTCAAAAGGTGCTTTCATTATCTTTCCTGTACAACCAGAGAATTGAATGTTAGCATTTCAGAAGCTGAAGCCTCATCCACGCTAGTAAGGTTTTCGGTAGCAAGAGAAAGCACTAGAATGGGACATATTTCTTTTCACAGTATCATTAAGATCTATGCCCATGAAAGAGATGATAACAGTAGTGCATTTTCAATTATAAAGGCAATTGAGAAGGAAGGGAATTTACAGGAACATGCTGATCATATATGGTCAGCTTGCTTCTTGCTGTTTAAATTTGGCATAGATCCTGGGGTTATCGATTTTCCAGAACGAGATCTGTTGTCCTTCATAAGACGATTTGCCCTGCCCCTAGCTTCACTCACTTTTACAAATTTGTCCCTCTGCAATGCTGCCCTAGAGCTTCTACGTGTATCAACTGAAGCATTGGAAGCCTTGGAGGATTCTTTTCTGTCCAAAGCCACCAGTGCTCAAGATAAAACTAAGTGCTCAAAGAATCCCAGGTCTCGATCATCTATAGAGTCTGATCCACTTATTTATCTTGATCTTGCAAGTCTGAGAGCAATTCTTTTAGAAACAAGAGCAAAGTTTATGCTACAAGGGGGACAATATGACATCGGGGAGCAGCTTTGTAGGACTGCTGTCAGCATCAAGGAGGTTATATATGGCTGTGAACATCCTCAAACGCAAGCTACTCGTGAAACTATGGAGAGACTTGTATGGTTTCAGTCAAAATTTTAAATTGTCAGGCTAGTCTTTTTTTTTTTTGACAGTATGCAATTGTACAGCTCATATACATTCAACATAATCAATACTCACGGCTTTTCAGTTGCTGACAAATCTTGCTTATTTTTCTCTTCTTTTCATGGTTATCTTCCATTTCAGTATGATCTAGTAAAGATTATGGGTGATGATATTATGCCGGTGAATTATGGTAAATCATTGATGACTTGTGGATCTTAAATGATTTCTAAAATTTCGAGGGATATGTATTCACGATAATAGAATTCTTTGTGAAATAGAAAGCTTGCCTATAGTCAGCTTGTTGCTTAAGTGTTAATCAACTCAATCCCTTTAGATGTTATGGCATTTGGATACTTGGCATATGTTCCCTAGGGCTGCTAGTCTATCATGTGTTCTTGAAAGGGTGAACCAGCAATTCTCAACTTCCAAGAGGATTATTCATGTGGAGAATGGCCTTTGATTAGAGCATGCTATTAGCAACATTAGATTCGTCTCTTCCTCCTCTGCAGCTGTGACTTTAGTAGATAATTATGCTTGAATTTGCATGACTGTGTAGGCCTCAATAAAAATAATATTCAAAGAACGAGCAGAAGATGATACACACAGATAAATCCTTTTAACTATGATCTTTTCCCTTGGCATTTTTCAAATGTGAGTGCAAAAGTTATGCTGATATCTATTTCGCTTGATGCACTTTGCCAAGAGTGTTTTAGGTGCATGCTTCTATTGTTTCCTTCATAATGTACTTTTACATTAATATTTTCTTCAGGGGTTACAAGAGCTTTTACAGGTGAGCTGCTCTTGATACATTGGATTACCCTAAGGAAGATTGCTTAAATATTAAATGTACTGTTGTTGTGGTGGTGTCTATAATGGACTCAACCAGACTCCAATCTATACAAGTTCCATATTCAGACACTGGAATACATTTCAATGCACTTTTGGATAATCAGGAAGGTTATGAAGTGATCTTTTATGTCTCCGGCAAAAACTTTCATGCTTATAGATTGGATCCTCAGTATTTCAAGCTCAGTTTTAAGATAAGAATATCCAGAATTGTGTATGGCTGTGCCTGATGCCTGATAGCTGATCCCAGTATGCTCTTGTAATTTGTTTCACCACCCCTAACTTGCATCTTATCTTCAGAGACTTTCATTGAGGATGACATGTTGACCACCAGTGAGATCCCCTGGATCTTGCATCTGACACATCGGCTGGAAAGTTGTTGGCAGCGGCTGGCAAGTATGGCTTAGAGAGGCTTCGACTTTTATCTGAGGCTTGTCTGTGCAAGAATATATCTGTGGACTTGGTTACCAGCATTCTTTTAAGTGGCTGGCTTCTATAATGTTACACAACTTAAAGCTGCTTGTCTTAAATTTGCTGCAGAAAATCTTGGAGGTAAATGACTTCTACCACTGAATTTGCATGTTAATTCTTCATTTCCTTTAAATTATTCTTAGTTCTTCACTTGACAAATTAAAATTTTGCGACAGCTTAAATTTAGCTGTACCAAAATTTCAGTGGAGGACAATGGTGGCATTCAGAAATATATTTTTCTTCCTTGTACTTGTTTCTATTCTTTAGTTGCATAAACAACATTTTTATTAGCTGCTTAATGTATTTCCTTTTTTACAGGTAACAATTTTAAAAATTTGAGGAGGTGGAAACTCAGTTTCTACAGTGGTGTTACAAGGAAATACTGATGGTATACTGGATGATCTTAATAGAGCTGTTGATGATGGTGTTAATGCATATAAGGCGAGTCTTTTTACAAATGATGAAAATACTCCGACGATGTGTTGTTCCATTGGTTGGTTACTTAAACAATTTTAGGATGGTTATATAGAATTCACCATGATTAACCACACCATCTATAACATGCTTTTTCTCATTATTGATCAAGCTGTGTAGAGATAGTCACATTCTTCCTGGTGCAGCTTCTACTGAACTAGAGTTGGCAAGAAAATTGAAGGTTTTTGTGATAAAGTAAATTGGGTATCATTTCATGTTGAATGTGCTGAGAGACATTATAATGAAATGCTAGAATCTGATGAAGTATGGATAATGGCAGTATATTGTTCAATTATACAAGTTTATACTACTTTGCTGCCAGTAAGAGTTCCTGTAGTTCCTCCACACTAGTAGATTGCTTAACTTGTGTTGTGATTATGTATGAATCAGATAATATCTATAATCTTATGACCATGATTACCGATATGAGATATTGGATTGTTGCTTGTACATCATTATCTACAAACATAAAAAGGCTTTAAAGTTTATACTTTGGGGTTTGGAATAATTTGTATCAGAAGCCATGTGATTTGGATTTCAAGAATTCACTAAATCCTGTTCGACATTTCATATTCACTTTTTTCATACATAATTTATGCAAATCTGAGTATTAAGAACGAGGTGCAACTCTACCTCCTTTTTTTTAATCTAGTTATGACATAATTATCAATTATGTTTCCTTAGTTTATTGAGCATCTCTTGTTTTTTCTGTCTTTATGGCACTATATATTCTACTTTAATTTGCCACATACTTGTAATTCAGGCAAGCAATTGACCACATGTACTCCCTGGTCCTTATTTAACAGAATTTTTCGCACCAAAGTATGCTGCTGATGCTGCCTGCACTGTTCTCTGGGCAGATCATGTGAATGCCTCTTCTCTATCTCATATCTGTGGTTTCACCTCATGCATTGGCAGTGTTGGCCATGTTGACAAAACTTCAGGCTTCATGTCAGCTTCCAAACTTTTAAATCTGTTTCAGCGGCTTTGGTACTTGCGAAGATCATATTGGCAAAACCAACAGCAGGCCAAAGAGAGATGAATCCATCTGTGTATGGATTCGGTACTTGCGAAGATCATATTGGCAAAACCATCAGCAGGCCAAAGAGAGATGAATCTATCTGTGCATGCATGATCCGTTAACTTCTCTTCATGTGGATTTAACCAAAAAGTAGCTGCAGCTTCTGTGAGTATGAATTATGTGTGAAAGCATTGTGAATGCTTCGATACAGAGATTTAGGCAAGAGAAGCTTGAGAAACAATTGGCTTGTGAGGCATATTTTTTACATGAGATTTGCAGTTGTCTTGATTTGGTGTGCCAGGTTTTGCCGTCAAATGTCAAAATATATTGTTGTACTTCCACGTCTTTTTTTTCTCGTTAATATGGACCATATGTTTGATATTTGTGCTAGTTGCCTGATTACATGATTCTTGTCTCCCGTGATAAAACTTGGATGGATTCTTTGGCTGCTAAGCCAGCCCAAAAATATTAGTTTTGTGTTGTGTAGCTGTAGAAAAATAATTAAATGTTTGTTCAAGTTTTCTTTCAGCAATAATAATAATTTTTTTATTATTGACCATGGAGAGGATGGTGCAACGATCTTGTCATTGAAAAAGTGTTTTTGGACAATTTGTCCATGTTGATGTCGAAATGAACGGTTTGGATCATTTTGATTGTGATATTATCAAAATGAGCTATTTGGGTCATTTTGATTGTGTTATTATCGAAATAAAAAAGAAATACGTTTGATCGTTTCAATTATGTTGTCATCAAAAGAAGTGCTTTTGATTATTTCGACTGTGTTATCATCGAAAATAATGTTTTATTTTGATTATGTTATAATTGAATGTATCTACGATGTCTAAGTTAAATTTTCAAAGTATATTAAAAAAGAGTCAGACCTCGATAATTGTACTCTATAGTGCTTTTTATAGTAGATCCTCTTTAGTTGCTAATAGTTAAGGAGAATATTTCACGTAATAAAAAATATTTTCCACATAATTCTGTTCATGAGATACTAAGGTTGATGATTGAGAATTTTTGCCTCCTCCTTACTCGGAAGTCATATATCGAGTTATTGTTGAAGATAAATATTTCTCATATCACTGTTATTTCCTTACTTTTGTTAATTCCTACACTATATTTTCCCCTCTTTTTACTCATTACTTTTTTATTAGTGAATGAAATTTAAATAAGCTGGATTTGAAAAAGAAAGCTAACAAATTTATTGGGATAACAAGAGCTCCGACTGCTCCTCTGAGCTCCTTCACGACAACTAAGAACTACTCCAACAAGCTAGCAGTCAAAGTTCCTGGAAATCCTACCACAATCTCAAGATAAAAGAAATAGCGCAGTGCAGACTTCGTACTTCATCTCCATGGAAGCTAAATCATGCAGTCATGCAACTTGGAGACCTCCCAGTGAGCTGCTGCTGCTGCTCCTTCCATCCTTGGTAGTATTGACATGCACAATCAATGGCGTCCTCACGCGATGATGGCCGTCACACCACACGATCTCCCCGAAGTCGTACCGCCCCTGCGACCTCTTCAAAGGGATCATCGTCACGTAGTACGTAATCCTCTCCTTCCTCCTCGAGAACAGCAGTAGCCTCGGCCACACCACGGCATGCACTCCCTGAGGACTCCTGACGCTCGCGAAGTACACCGCGTTCTTGATCCTACCCACGTTGCGAAGCGTTCGACGTATCGTCGTGGAGCAGCTGAGATCCGACACCGTGATGGCCGGGTAGTTCAGGTCGAGATCCGACTCGTCGCCGCCGCAGCTGGTGTCGACGCCGGGCGACGGGAGGAGCATGGATTTGATCTGCGCCTGCGTGTACCCTAAGCTGCAGAGGAAGACGACGTAGTCTCGAGCTCCCATGTCGTACACCAGCCCTGGATCCACTGCCCTCAGGGGATCTACGTGCCCCGCGCCCATGTCGAAGGCATCCGTCGGCTTCAGAGTTCCTCCTGCTAATATACTATCTGAGCTCGTATCCCTCGCATAAGCTGCATGGCAGATCAAAAGCATGATTAGGTTCCTTCTTCTTGCGTCAGGAGATCAATCAACGCATCCACCTGTGGTCATCAAAGCGGACTTGATCATTGCAGGGGACCAGGTAGGGTGAACCGACTTGACGAGGGCTACAATGCCTGAGACGTGGGGGCACGACATGGACGTCCCGGAGTCGAAGTTCCAGTTCACAGATCGCTCATCGAATGGCAGCAGAGTTGGTGAAGATTTCGGAGACCACGCTGCTAGTACATTCACCCCGGGAGCAGTGATGTCAGGCTGCAGCATCAAGTCACAGAGAGAAGAAGCTTAGCATGCATGGCACTCATCAAGGAGTGACCTCCAATGCCTGTGCTTTAGGGTTCTACACGCATGTTGAACCGAGGGTAATCGAAATCTTACCTTGAGGATGTTTGGAGTGGCAGAATTTGGTCCTCTCGATGAGAAGTATGCAACAGAAGGCGCCGGTGAGCAGCCAATACTTGTTCTGCTGGGAAGAACGCGTACTGTGGGATCCCTGCAGTGTAGATTCACACAATATGTTAAGTCGCAAAGGAGCAATCCATCTAATATGTGCTTGAAGTTGAACTTACTTGGATGACTGTATGTAGTAGAGGATTTGAGTGGCTTGACTGAGATCAACTTGAACAGATGGAAGGTAGTCATCGGTCGCTGCTTGCTCCGTTGTGGTCTGGGCAAAGATGATGCCAGATCCATTGGCTGCCAAGACCGATAGGGCTGCGGTTGTGCTGGACACCTGCCCTATTGAGGAGAAGCAAAGAACAATCTTCCCTGTGGCAAGCTTGTGGTTCCATTTGTCAAAGGAACATGATCTTACAGCATAAAGAAGAGCGATATGTGTTAGCTTAATCAGCTTGGTGATGCATTGATTTGTTTGAGTGTGCGAGAGAGAGAGAGAGAGAGAGAGAGAGAGAGAGAGAGAGAGAGAGAGAGAGAGAGAGAGAGAGAGAGATCACCCATCATCGAAGAATTTGATACTGTCGACTAACTTCATCTTCATTTCCTTTCTGACAAAGCCTTCACCCTGTCCAAAGAAACAGGAAATTAGCAAGAGCAGAACTAAATTTCAGAAAGATATTACTACTAATTACAGATAGCAGGAAGAATTGGCTTCAGAGGAAGTAGATTATAATCTGAGATCGTCAAATAATTATCATGTAAAGAAAATTTCCAGCAAATTTCATCAGAAATGACGGAAGAAAGAGATGAATACATCACATTGTAATGCAACCTCATCCTGCAGCTGCAAACCACGTTGATTGGTGTTTCTGGAACACATGCATCAAACATGAAGCTAATTAAGTTACCATGAAGAAGAGGTTGTTCCCCAGGACGATCCGTGTTGGAAATGTTCGATCCATGGTCCCAGCTGCGACGCAGATGCTCCATGGCGACACGTTCTGCACGAGTGATGGGTCCGGGCCATCGTTCCCGGCGGAGAAGACCACCGTGACTCCCACCTGCGCTGCGTGGAACGACCCGATGTCTGTGCTCGTCCGAAAGAATGGCATCAATGGCGGCGAAGAACCCAGCGAGGCTGAGATCACACTAACTCCGTCGCACAGAGCGTCGTCGAAGGCTGCCAACACGTCCGCCTCGGTGCACTTGCCGTCCAAGTCCTTGAACCAGCACACCTTGTACACTGCAAGCCGGGCCCGGGGCGCGCCGCCCCGTGCAGCGCCGA
The DNA here is from genome assembly GCA_024322285.1 of Musa beccarii. NCBI lineage: Eukaryota > Viridiplantae > Streptophyta > Magnoliopsida > Zingiberales > Musaceae > Musa > Musa beccarii. The sequence continues at coordinate 12,657,728 of CM044399.1, forward strand.
GGCCCAGGCCGAAGTAGCTGGCGTTCGCGGCAGTGGAACCGACGGCGGTGGACGCCGTGTGCGTCCCGTGCCCGATACGGTCTCGCGGCGACCGGTACTCAACGTCCCCACTTGTGTTCAGCGGCCCGAACTCACGCTCGAAGCCATTGAGGTAGTATCTGGCACCGACAAGCTTACGATTGCATGCCTTCTTGGGTTCAAACTTGTCGCCCTTTACGCAGGTGCCGCGCCATGACGCCGGCACCGGCGGCATTCCGGGCTCCTCCTTGAAGGAGTCGGATTCAGGCCATATGCCTCAACATGAAGAAGAAAGGTTAGGAAACTACAGATCAGAGAGTGTGGATAAGATGTAAGCACGAGATACCAGTATCGAAGATGCCAACTACGATGTCATCGCCGTAATCCGACTGCAATGGAATCCTTTGCTGAGTGTTCAAGCTGAGACCCATGAAATCCCAGCTCCTCGTCGTGTGCAACTGCAGCAACTTGCTCCTGAACACAGATATCACCCCCTGGAAACCTGCAAGTGTTGTTCCCATTAGTCCATTGAGCAATGGAGGATGATCTCTCAGAGTCTGGATGGAAATGGTGATGTGCTCACTCGCCAAGGTGGAGGCTTGTGTTGAGTTGAGCATCGCTGCAAAACCAGAAAAGCCATGCCTGTAGCTGTACACCATGGCTTCCTCTGCTTCTTCTTGCCTGAAATCAAATTGCCAGAAGAACAAAGACAGCGGCTGTAATTATGTTGAACACAGTGGAGGCAAGAAAAGGTAAGATAGAAGAGGTGGGAGTTGATTGATTACCTGGAAAAGACACTGGAGAGAAGTTTGAGATGGAGCTTGGTGGTGAGGAGAGGATCTTGGCCATGGCTGTGGCCCAGGTAGACTATGTGCACCTGCAACACAGAAACAAAAGGACCACATTATATGCTAGCATTATTTGGTGGGGAAGGGAGAAGACTGGGGCTCCATTGGGAGATAAGGTTACATGGCCTGTGGGCAAGCAGTGACCGCAATAAAGCCAATGACAGAGGAAGAGGCCCCAGAGGAGGTGAAAAGAAGTCGTCATTGCCTCTCACAGATCTGCCAGTTGCAAGTCTGTGCATTATATAGTAGGGAAAGGCCATAATTTATCATTCCATGGAGTTCAGCATGGTGTAGACTGCTTCAACTGCAAGCCTTGTAAAGCTACAATGTCCTCTGACATGCACCATGTCTGCATCATGACTTCCTTCCTTCCCTTTCCAAGTTGCACTGACCTAGTTCTTTCTCTCAAGATCATTGAGCTCCACAACTACAGCTCAAGAGTAATCTATCGACCCCCTCTTGGATTCAGCATGAAGTCTATACCAATATAGCAGTCAAGGTTGATTACAAGGGAAAGAGGCCTACTTCCTCCCTCTTTTTGTCTAATCATCTGCTCTAATTATCTGATACATTATAATTATGAACTCGTGTGCAGTTCATCACCATATCTAAAAATCCTGCTTATGATCTCCCATGACTGCCATTGCCACAATATAGCAATTGAGTAGTACTTATGATGAGAAATTTTCGGTTATCTAAGATAACATCTTAGATAACTTGCAGCATGTGTGTCATATGTTTCCCTATCACAGTCTTATGTAACAGAAAGAATCGAAGCACAGAAGATTACATGATCCATGCAGATATACCATAAGCAGGACTCAAGCAAACTTCGAGGTCTGTATATTAGGCTTGGAAAGATTTGAAGTTCGACACTTTTAATTCAGTTTGTTGCATACCTATCGTGATGCGGATAGCTGGTAATAGTTCTTTCTATGCACATACTGCATGAAGAGGGGAATCAACCATGGAGAAGAGTATCATCCTACAAAGCCACAGAAGACCTTATGATGTAGTCACCTGGTCAATTTACTAACAGGGCAAAGTTAAGAGCATAGGAATAATGCTATCTAATAACGAAATATCGATCCTATGATCTAGTAGCATGTGCAGCATGTACTTGCATAAGAATGCTTAAGCATCTGTAAATTCATAGACATGGCCCAAGCTATGTTGCTTTCCTGCTGATGGAGTTGCAGAGGTCATTTGTTAGCAGATAATACCATAACACAGTTCATTTCTCTTCTCCAATGCCATGCATGAATTTCTTTTCCTTCCACCAGGGTTGTAACTTTGAGATGTCAATCAGAATTGGCTCATCCACTTCATCCTTCAAATCCACGCTAGTTAGTTCTTAAAAGTCTTTGCAACATTGAAGATAGAACAATTAAGTATGTAATTGTTGTGTGAATGTGAATCAGTGAACAAGAAATGTGTGACTTTCCAAACACTCTTCCCTTACTGTCATGAATTCACACCATCATGCTTCTTTTACCACAGGATAACTATTAGCAGCACGCTTACCGACATTCATCCAATCTTCCTTAAAGCTATCTATTATTAGATGCATACATGCATCATAATGTGTTATGTCTTGTGGCATGTCAAGTAGCTTTGATCTTGCTCACTGGAATGACTTTCCTCCTCCTTTTCATAATGCATTCAACCAACCAAATCATAGCAGCCATTTCTTAGTTTGAAATCCATCCATGCTGCTAGATCCATATTTTCACAATAATAAATTTGCATGTTTGTGTCTACAAGAATTTGTCTCTATGAGATAACGTGAGATCCTCAATTCTGTATTATGATGATTATGATAGTAGATCAAAATGAAAATTGCCTTTGTTATGTCAAGATCTTACAATGATGTAGTAGTTTCAATCTACTAGAATAGTAGAGGATAATAATCAGCTCACAAAAGGATTTTCAGATCAAAAGAAATCTATTTCAGTTTCAAAATGAATGTTCAGAACAAATGCAGCACATTTTATCAAAGTAAAGATCTTCATACTGTGAATATGTGAATTTTATCTTAGAAAAAATAATCAGGAAAAGTCTCAGTAAAGGTATTCATGATCATATAATATACTTCTGATAAGATGAGTCTCACATTTACCACTGCAGAAATAAGCAGGGGTGTTCAACCTCTGTTGCCATGGCTAACAAAAGAATGGTCTTAAGTGGCCACACCACCCAATTAGCCAAATGAAATAGAAAGAAATATTGAACATTCACACACCTCATTCTTTCATTTGGAATTATTTATACCAATGCCAGATATCAAACTATCAACTAAAGGTCGTCAGGATTACAGCCACAAGAACATAGTGAGCACATCTTCTGCCAGAATAAAGAATAAATAAGGACAATCTGTCATAGATGCATGTTTTTTCTACCATTAATCCATATTCTTGCATTACTACCCAAAATTTCCCATGAATTGAGTTGCCTATTGATCTAGTAAAGCTTAAAATGTAGCAGCAAGCTGATAAGTCTATTCATTCTCAATTTTCCCCCAGTTTGTAACTTTTGGAGAAACACAAGCTTTCTTAGCTAATTTTTCTAATGCATCATCATGTCAACACAGAATCCATATCATGAAAGTTCAGTTCACTTCTGGGCTATGAAGTTAAATCAATATAAAATTTATTATCTTGGTGTTACATAGGGCATAAAGCTGCCCAAAATGCTTAGGCTCAATATTGTGCTTTGTCAATAAGGATGAAGCTTGTTGGCAGAACATCATTTTAATGTTAAAGATGGCTTTTAGTCTCTAAGAAAAAAATTGTATTTCTTCACTTAGGCAATACTTAAACATAATTGAATCCATTTAATATTACTATCACCTTTAAAGAAGCCATTCATAATTTAAGAATATCATCTTCCATATAATTCCAAAGTTCCTCAAGAGGACATTTGATACAGTGCTTTATCATTAAGGATGGCAGACACTATCATATGAATCCCAAGCTGAAATGATTCCTCTGTAAGTTGCTGAGATCGCATGTTACCTTTGGACAAAGTTCCTTATTATTAAATCTAAAATTAACTGACTTCCTTGAATTACCAAATGATGTATAAACATATTGTAATCATCTCTCCATTTAAGTGACTTCAACAATACAATGACTAAACAATCTTAGTTATTTCTAGCACTAAATTGTATCAAATGGTCACTTAATTGATTAGCAGCATTAATTGGATTCATATTAATCTAAATCAAGCTCAATTTCCTATAACTAATCATCATAATAGGACAACTTGAGACTCTAATCCTCCAAGTGGACCTTATATTGACCCATTTCCCCCTTTTTTTTTCATATTTTGTTTAGAATAGTGACCAATTATGACGAAGAATTTTGCAAGCTAACCTAATCTATCTAATCTATTAGAATTGGTTAATGGTTTTATTTCTTGATTAGTTTTTTTTCCTAATTTTCTCATATTTGTTGTATTTTCATGTGAATTTTGGTAGATCCTTGATGAAATCTAGTTCTTGCAAAATATCTTGTCCCCAAATGTTTGAATTTGTAAATGAAACTCAACTTTCAAGTGTCATTATGATTTTAGCAATTTCTGATTCTAATATCAACTTGACACCAGAAACTAGACCTTCTTCGATTCATAAACATGTTTGATCTTGTCTTAGAACTTTGTTCGGTTCAAGTTTTGGTTTTCTGATGATGGATGAGGCAAATTGAGGGTTCTGTAGGACAAAAATAAAAATAGAAAGGCCAAAAAGGGATGATCAAAAAGATTAAAAAAAATTACATATATAACAATATATTAAATTGATATTAGTCTGCCCAATAGAAATGATGGAAGTAATAGTAATAAAGATCTTTTAAGGTATGTAAAATTTTGATAAATTTTCATATAGTTATTGATAATCATGATTTTTAATAGTTAATCTGAATTTACTGGATGGCTGTTAATAGGAGTAACATATATAGAAGACATAAAGATTTGGAGGCATATATATGCATATATAATATTTTGAAAAAACGCATACGAAATATTAAAATTTGGAGAGGCAAATATGCCATGGAAAGATAGCTATGTAAAGCCCTAAACTATATTAAGCTGGTACTAGGTTAATTGTATTACTAATTAGATCTTCTCACAGCCTTTGCTGCCATGACACTAGCTCTGCTATCTTCCATCTCCAAGTTCTTGCCAGCTTGATCTGTGTTATCATACAGCTGATCATCAAGCAGTTTATTCCTAGTACTGCAATAAGTCTCTACAGAAAGAAACTGCAATAAGTCTGTAAAGCAGCTTATAAAATTTACCATTCTCTACAGAAAGAAAGAAGAGGTATAATTCCTGGTTCAGGCTTTGGACATTTAATTTGCTGTTGTTACTGCAATAAGTCTGCTGTTGCAGTTTATTACTTTATTCTACCAACTTTGTCATAATTTCAAGAATTTTCTTCCGTGAATGAATTCTGAGAATTTACTGCTTCACTCGAATGGAAAGCAAATTGAGATCTGCACATTACATTACTGAACTCAGTTCATACTAGTTTGTCCTTTGACACAACCTTATAGATCAATTTCACTAGCTTCAGGTTTTGCTAGAGTTGAAATCTGCTTGTCTTTGTTCCAGAAATTGAAAGAAGAAAATAATTTGTTTCCACAAGATTTCTTCATGCTTGAGAAACACCAAAGCAGTGGATTCTTGTTTTTTAGTCTACAAGTATATTGACATTCTCCAAGAATTTTGGGAGTATAACAATTTAAAGAGTTTAGTGCAGTAAAGATGATTGCCAACTTTTTGTCCTACCAGATAAGATCTTTGTGTCTGAGAGGTGGTATTGATTGATCATCCTACCATTGTAGTTTCCAGTCCACTGATGCAAATATCATGATGCTAATCTAATGGAAGCAAAGAAGATGTACTAGCTCTTATTGCATAAAAAATGCCACATCTTTAGCAGTTCAATAGAAGTTTTCTTGACTTGTAATCCAAGTGCCTTGAGCACTCATCTACCTGAACTAAAATAAGAGATAGAACAATTAAATGCCAAAAACAAGCTAAACAGATCCTTCTTCTTTCTACAGAGAACCATATGCTACACTGTTGTTTTCAAGGAAGTATAGGAATGAGAGGGATCAAGGAACCTGACCCAGTGAACAAAGAACTACTTGGAAAGCAAAAACAAAACACAAAAGCAGGTAAACCTTTCGACCAAGTAATAGTTCAGCAAAATGTAACCAAAGATTAAAACAAATTAAGTATTCAAGTGGAAAGAAATTATACCCAGGAAAATACAAAGACAGCACATTCATCTTTCTAGCTGTGAGTGGATTCAAGAAAAGATCTTACAAAGTCCAAACAAAAATTCAACCTCACCCTTTCTATAGCAGCTCCTGCCCTTGAAGCAAACAAAGTTTGAATCAGATTGAATGCTGAGGTAGAATCTTGTGACGAGAGTCGGAAACTTGCACTGACATGCTATGAATGTGAAGTGGAGAAACCTTCTTGGTGGACCAATTTTAAGTTCATGAACAAAAAGCAATTTTTTTGTGTAATATATGGAGTATGGGCCATATTTGTTTCATAGCCTTTCATGATGGATTCATCCGAAACAACACAAAATTTACTCAGAAGCAGTAGTAAAAGTAGACAGTAAAGGGAAGAGTTGGTAGTTTTCTGGCAATCAAGGTGAAGTCTCTGAAAGGAGTTGAGGAAGAGCCTTGTGAAACCAAGGAAATATGATTTAATCTTCAACTAATGTTCATTTTGGATTCTGAATGTTCAAACCACCTTACTGAATCACAAGTTCACAGTCATCTTGATAGTTCCTAAGGGTCATAATGCAAAACTAATTGCAAGAACTTTGACCAATTCTAATAGAAGCATAATTATAGGAAGCCAGTATCTTGCTATAGATCATAGACAAACAACCAACTTGCTAAATCTATTTCTGATCTCAGAAAAAATTGTCCTTAGACAGCTTGCATCTTTTACATCCTAAGACCAGATGAACTCGTTGATCGCTTCTTTCCTTGAGGGAAACTGTTAACTGCCAGATAAGTTTTATCATAAGAGGACTACATAGGCAACCAGAAAGAGGAAAAGAGAGAAGGAAACCACAAGAGTAAAATATAGTTTCTCTTTTGACTTCTTCCTCAAGGCATGTTAGTGGTAGCTAGTAAGGGTTTGACTTTGCCTTAGGCTTCATAAGCCTGTGAGGAACTCGGAGTAGGGAAGGCTGGTAAAAGGGGTCAGCCGGAGGGTGAAAGGTGAAGAAGGTGGGTCTCCTCCTCCTCCATGAGTGCCATCGACTCTTCTGGTGTGGGGCTCAAGGTGATTGATGACAAGTCTCACACCAAAGGAACACAATGGTCAGGTGGGGTAAGACTTCATGAAACATCCATCTGATGATATCATTTCGGACTGCTTCAACTCCAACCCTCTCGAGTGCAAGTGTGAAGAATTCCTCAACCCACTCTTGCACTCTGGACTCCATGCCCCATCATTTCTACAGGAAACATGGCAAGAGGACCACTTCACACAGCCCAACTCCTCTCCAAGATGACAACCCACAACTACACTAAAAGAAACCAATTTCCTTCTCCTAAAACCATTCACTTGACAAATTCATCTTCTTATGCCAAACATTCACAACCCAAAATGTGACATGTTAAGTTCACAAGTCTCCAAATCTTCAATATTTTGGCATAGTGATAATACTCTCCTGCATTAGCTCTAGACTTCTCTAATTTCCTTCAATCCTGCATATAGCTGGGTGAGTGGCACAGATTGGTTTGCTACATCAAAATAGCTGCCTTTGAGTGACTTTTAAGCTTCTCCCCTCATGTTGAATCTTCAAGAGTCTAACAGACTGATGCTTAGAAAAATTCTACATAGAAAAGAGAAAAGATGTTACAAGATAAATGCAGATTCTGGACCAGATTTTGCAATCTTCTTTTCTTTCTATCAAGGAAGGTACAAGTGTTGAGGCTGTAAACAAAATTTGCATCTCAACTTGGCTAATCGAATGCTTATTGCCATATAGAAGTACTGTTGACTTTTTCTTTGTATGTCACAATGAATGTATATACAAAGAAAAAGAAGCTCAGTCAACCTTGACAATAAACAAACCTTAGAAACAGGTCATTGATTTGATTTCTTTTCTTGATATGGTCAATATTGATAGTCAATCTGATTTGATGAGATTGATCCAGTTTGATTTTTTTCGGTAGTGCTATGCCCAAAAGAGAAATGGATTAATTGCATATGATGAGAAAGCTAATGTAATGCTTAAAGTGGCTTTTGAATGTCCAGGAGGTGTTTTGTTTACTTGAAAGGTGATTTCTTGGACTTGAAAACTTTAGTATGAGGCATTATTTGGGAAGTGAAATTAAAACAAGCAAATATTATTTTTAAACGGGAAATAAATAAACGGGTATAGAGGGAACAAATACATGTAAATTTATAATTTATAAAAGCAAAGTGGCATAATACTTCTGTCAATATGAGAAGAGAAGAGCTTTATTGTTACAAATATACTCATCATCCCAAAAAAATAAAAATAAAAGAGGAAACAATCTATAAAACAATAATGATTTACTATCCAAAAATTGAGTAGAACTTGTGTATCATATTCTTTGTTTCATAGTTTCATCAGTTGCCTTTCATCCTTTTTTTTTTTCAATAAATAACATTTACATTTGATATTGACATTCTTGAACATTAGTCCAAACTAGCAAAATTGATCTGACCTGATCAGGCTTTCTGAGTTATCATATATGAAAAAGTAAAAAAGATTCTTCTTGAGGTGATGTTATTATGTCTCAACTAAAATTTGTCAGTCCATGTCTTGTATCTTGCAAAAGATTATTGCAAAGGATCATTTAGTAAAACATCTCTGATGGTCAAATCAGTATATGTTAATTAGTTATGAACATCAAAAGCATACAAGGAGTTCAGTATTCCTTTAGTAAGTTCAGTGTGAAAACATATTTGAGAAGAATTTTCTTTTAATGTTGATCTTATGATTATTTATTTTCTCATAAGAACTCCATAGCTACTAATTTGGGATTTTTTTTTTTTTTACTATTCTACCTTAGCTAGTTGGGAGTAGTTAGTTGGTTTTGAGTCGTTTCTTGTCTTTTGATAATATATTGAGGTCATGTTTTTTATTTGATTGGGTGAGGTTAGGCTTTTTGCCCCGGATCTTCTAAATCAAACGTATCTTTTATTTGAGTATGAAATATTCTATGTAAATAGATATCTTAAGCATGAGAGATCTAAGATAAGTTCTTTTATACGAGGATTTCAAAAAGTTCTTTCTAATAAAAATGAAGGAAATATCCAATCTAGTAGTTCACTTGCTCGAGTGTTTCCATCCAATTTGCTTGGGGAAGTGATGTAACAAAGAAAGGATGAATTGACTCGATGCATTCAACTTTCTTAAAGATGTGATTGACTTTTGTCTTCTTACAAGATATAATTATTTTAAAGATATGATTGACTTAATAATATAATTATCATAAAAGATATAATCATTTTGAAAAATATAATCGACTTGGGGAAGGGATCTATACAAAAATGTCAAATCCTCATCGGGTTAGAGGAATAGAGATGTGAGCGTCTTTGATCTTGAAATGATATATTATTAATGAATTACCAACTAATATATGATTAATTAGAAATGATAAAGTGCATATCTTCCTATGCTTACCAAGTAATATCAATGAATTCGATGACATGATCATCGGAACATTTAACTCCATGGGCCTATAGATTTTGGTGTGATTTGCAATTGAACTTAAATAATTTTTGTTCATATTATTTATAAATAAATGATGACATGCATAAATCTATAAATAATTTATTTTTATCATAATATTCTTATGATTGATGTATTATTAATTATGGAAAGCTTATTTTTGTGCAGTTAATATGCCTAAATAAAATGCACAATTAATATGAGGAGTATTAAGATAAGTAGGATCTAACCTTAGTAATTTTATCTCAAGTATCTTTTATAGTCGGTTTGAATTTGGTCATGCCCAAGAGAATATTTTATGTAGCAAAAGATATTCTCAAAATATTAATATTTTAATTTAGGCATATGTCGATATCACGATTGACGGTTAAGAGCTTTTATCTTCTCCTGTAGACTATGAGACCATGTATCGAGTTATGATCGAAGATGGATATTTGAATATGAGTACTAAATTATTCTTAACTTGACAAATTAAAATTTTAAGAGTAGCTGTACCAAAAGAGTTGAAATCATCCCCTATATTATTTCCGACATAAGTTGGTGTAAAGAGTGCAAGTTATAGGTTTTTTTTCTTCATTTGGATCTCTCTTAACAATATTGCTCTATTTGCAGTAGATGATAGTCAATGATAGCAACTTTGCTGCCATAAGATTTTCCAATTATGTTGAATCAGATAATATCTATAATCTTATGACCATGATTACCGATATGAGATATTGGATTGTTGCTTGAATTATCTACAAACATAAAAAAGGCTTTAAAGTTGTTGAATAATTTGAGAAATTTCCTCCCTCCTAAACTTTTTTCATATAAATTAGCCTGAGTATTGTACTCTACTATCTAGTTATGACATAATTACAAGTTTTTTTAATAAATACATTTCTAATTCTATCATGGCAGAATTTTTCGCACCAAAGTATGCTGCTGAGAGATCATGTGAATGCCTCTTCTCTATCTCATATCTGTGGAGCTCCTGGAGTGTGGCCATGTTGACAAAACTTCAGGATGTCAGCTTCCAAAGTTTCAGTGAAGATTGGCAAACCAACAGCAGGCCAAAGGAATGAATCCATCTGTGTATGATTCGGATTAGGGATCTCATCAGGAAGAGATGAATCTAAGGTGCATGATCCGTTAACTTCTCTTCATGTGGATTTAACAAAAGTAGCTGCAGCTTCTGTGATGAATGTTTGAATGCTTCGATAGCGAGATTTAGGCAAGAGAAGCTTGAGAAACATTGGCTTGCAGGCATATTTTTTTACATGAGAGACTTATGGTGTGTGGAAAGTAAGATAGACTTCCACGTTAATATGGACCATATGTTTGAACTAGTTGCCTGCATGATTCTTGTCTCCCGTGATAAAACTTGAAAGATATTAGTTTTGTGTTTGTAAGAAAAATAATTAAATGTTTGCTTTCAGCAATAATAATAATTTTTTTATTATTGACCATGGAGAGGATGGTGCAACGATCTTGTCATTGAAAAGTGTTTTTGGACAATTTGTCCATGTTGATGTCGAAATGAACGGTTTGGATCATTTTGATTGTGATATTATCAAAAAGCTATTTGGGTCATTGTGTTATTATCGAAATAAAAAAGAAATACGTTTGATCGTTTCAATTATGTTGTCATCAAAAGAAGTGCTTTTGATTATTTCGACTGTGTTATCATCGAAAATAATGTTTTATTTTGATTATGTTATAATTGAATGTATCTACGATGTCTAAGTTAAATTTTCAAAGTAGATTAAAAAAGAGTCAGACCTCGATAATTGTACTCTATAGTGCTTTTTATAGTAGATCCTCTTTAGCTGCTAATAGTTAAGGAGAATTTTTGCTTCCTTACTCGGAAGTCATATATCGAGTTATTGTTGAAGATAAATATTTCGCATATCACTGTTATTTCCTTACTTTTGTTAATTCCTACACTATATTTTCCCCTCTTTTTACTCATTACTTCTTTATTAGTGAATGAAATTTAAATAAGCTGGATTTGAAAAAGAAAGCTAGCAAATTTATTGGGATAACAAGAGCTCCGACTGCTCCTCTGAGCTCCTTCACGACAACTAAGAACTACTCCAACAAGCTAGCAGTCAAAGTTCCTGGAAATCCTACCACAATCTCAAGATAAAAGCAATAGCGCAGTGCAGACTTCGTCCTTCATCTCCATGGAAGCTAAATCATGCAGTCATGCAACTTGGAGACCTCCCAGTGAGCTGCTGCTGCTGCTGCTGCTCCCTCCATCCTTGGTAGTATTGACATGCACAATCAATGGCGTCCTCACGCGATGATGGCCGTCACACCACACGATCTCCCCGAAGTCGTACCGCCCCTGCGACCTCTTCAAAGGGATCATCGTCACGTAGTACGTAATCCTCTCCTTCCTCCTCGAGAACAGCAGTAGCCTCGGCCACACCACGGCATGCACTCCCTGAGGACTCCTGACGCTCGCGAAGTACACCGCGTTCTTGATCCTACCCACGTTGCGAAGCGTTCGACGTATCGTCGTGGAGCAGCTGAGATCCGACACCGTGATGGCCGGGTAGTTCAGGTCGAGATCCGACTCGTCGCCGCCGCAGCTGGTGTCGACGCCGGGCGACGGGAGGAGCATGGATTTGATCTGCGCCTGCGTGTACCCCAAGCTGCAGAGGAAGACGACGTAGTCTCGAGCTCCCATGTCGTACACCAGCCCTGGATCCACTGCCCTCAGGGGATCTACGTGCCCCGCGCCCATGTCGAAGGCATCCGTCGGCTTCAGAGTTCCTCCTGCTAATATACTATCTGAGCTCGTATCCTCGCATAAGCTGCATGGCAGATCAAAAGCATGATTAGGTTCCTTCTTCTTGCGTCAGGAGATCAATCAACGCATCCACCTGTGGTCATCAAAGCGGACTTGATCATTGCAGGGGACCAGGTAGGGTGAACCGACTTGACGAGGGCTACAATGCCTGAGACGTGGGGGCACGACATGGACGTCCCGGAGTCGAAGTTCCAGTTCACAGATCGCTCATCGAATGGCAGCAGAGTTGGTGAAGATTTCGAGACCACGCTGCTAGTACATTCACCCCGGGAGCAGTGATGTCAGGCTGCAGCATCAAGTCACAGAGAGAAGAAGCTTAGCATGCATGGCACTCATCAAGGAGTGACCTCCAATGCCTGTGCTTTAGGGTTCTACACGCATGTTGAACCGAGGGTAATCGAAATCTTACCTTGAGGATGTTTGGAGTGGCAGAATTTGGTCCTCTCGATGAGAAGTATGCAACAGAAGGCGCCGGTGAGCAGCCAATACTTGTTCTGCTGGGAAGAACGCGTACTGTGGGATCCCTGCAGTGTAGATTCACACAATATGTTAAGTCGCAAAGGAGCAATCCATCTAATATGTGCTTGAAGTTGAACTTACTTGGATGACTGTATGTAGTAGGATTTGAGTGGCTTGACTGAGATCAACTTGAACAGATGGAAGGTAGTCATCGGTCGCTGCTTGCTCCGTTGTGGTCTGGGCAAAGATGATGCCAGATCCATTGGCTGCCAAGACCGATAGGGCTGCGGTTGTGCTGGACACCTGCCCTATTGAGGAGAAGCAAAGAACAATCTTCCTGTGGCAAGCTTGTGGTTCCATTTGTCAAAGGAACATGATCTTACAGCATAAAGAAGAGCGATATGTGTTAGCTTAATCAGCTTGGTGATGCATTGATTTGTTTGAGTGTGCGAGAGAGAGAGAGAGAGAGAGAGAGAGAGAGAGAGAGAGATCACCCATCATCGAAGAATTTGATACTGTCGACTAACTTCATCTTCATTTCCTTTCTGACAAAGCCTTCACCCTGTCCAAAGAAACAGGAAATTAGCAAGAGCAGAACTAAATTTCAGAAACATATTACTACTAATTACAGATAGCAGGAAGAATTGGCTTCAGAGGAAGTAGATTATAATCTGAGATCGTCAAATAATTATCATGTAAAGAAAATTTCCAGCAAATTTCATCAGAAATGACGGAAGAAAGAGATGAATACATCACATTGTAATGCAACTCATCCTGCAGCTGCAAACCACGTTGATTGGTGTTTCTGGAACACATGCATCAAACATGAAGCTAATTAAGTTACCGTGAAGAAGAGGTTGTTCCCCAGGACGATCCGTGTTGGAAATGTTCGATCCATGGTCCCAGCTGCGACGCAGATGCTCCATGGCGACACGTTCTGCACGAGTGATGGGTCCGGGCCATCGTTCCCGGCGGAGAAGACCACCGTGACTCCCACCTGCGCTGCGTGGAACGACCCGATGTCTGTGCTCGTCCGAAAGAATGGCATCAATGGCGGCGAAGAACCCAGCGAGGCTGAGATCACACTAACTCCGTCGCACAGAGCGTCGTCGAAGGCTGCCAACACGTCCGCCTCGGTGCACTTGCCGTCCAAGTCCTTGAACCAGCACACCTTGTACACTGCAAGCCGTGCCCGGGGCGCGCCGCCCCGTGCAGCGCCGAGGCCCAGGCCGAAGTAGCTGGCGTTCGCGGCAGTGGAACCGGCGGCGGTGGACGCCGTGTGCGTCCCGTGCCCGATACGGTCTCGCGGCGACCGGTACTCGCCGTCCCCACTTGTGTCCAGCGGCCCGAACTCACGCTCGAAGCCATTGAGGTAGTATCTGGCACCGACAAGCTTACGATTGCATGCCTTCTTGGGTTCAAACTTGTCGCCCTTTACGCAGGTGCCGCGCCATGACGCCGGCACCGGCGGCATTCCGGGCTCCTCCTTGAAGGAGTCGGATTCAGGCCATATGCCTCAACATGAAGAAGAAAGGTTAGGAAACTACAGATCAGAGAGTGTGGATAAGATGTAAGCACGAGATACCAGTATCGAAGATGCCAACTACGATGTCATCGCCGTAATCCGACTGCAATGGAATCCTTTGCTGAGTGTTCAAGCTGAGACCCATGAAATCCCAGCTCCTCGTCGTGTGCAACTGCAGCAACTTGCTCCTGAACACAGATATCACCCCCTGGAAACCTGCAAGTGTTGTTCCCATTAGTCCATTGAGCAATGGAGGATGATCTCTCAGAGTCTGGATGGAAATGGTGATGTGCTCACTCGCCAAGGTGGAGGCTTGTGTTGAGTTGAGCATCGCTGCAAAACCAGAAAAGCCATGCCTGTAGCTGTACACCATGGCTTCCTCTGCTTCTTCTTGCCTGAAATCAAATTGCCAGAAGAACAAAGACAGCGGCTGTAATTATGTTGAACACAGTGGAGGCAAGAAAAGGTAAGATAGAAGAGGTGGGACTTGATTGATTACCTGGAAAAGACACTGGAGAGAAGTTTGAGATGGAGCTTGGTGGTGAGGAGAGGATCTTGGCCATGGCTGTGGCCCAGGTAGACTATGTGCACCTGCAACACAGAAACAAAAGGACCACATTATATGCTAGCATTATTTGGTGGGGAAGGGAGAAGACTGGGGCTCCATTGGGAGATAAGGTTACATGGCCTGTGGGCAAGCAGTGACCGCAATAAAGCCAATGACAGAGGAAGAGGCCCCAGAGGAGGTGAAAAGAAGTCGTCATTGCCTCTCACAGATCTGCCAGTTGCAAGTCTGTGCATTATATAGTAGGGAAAGGCCATAATTTATCATTCCATGGAGTTCAGCATGGTGTAGACTGCTTCAACTGCAAGCCTTGTAAAGCTACAATGTCCTCTGACATGCACCATGTCTGCATCATGACTTCCTTCCTTCCCTTTCCAAGTTGCACTGACCTAGTTCTTTCTCTCAAGATCATTGAGCTCCACAACTACAGCTCAAGAGTAATCTATCGACCCCCTCTTGGATTCAGCATGAAGTCTATACCAATATAGCAGTCAAGGTTGATTACAAGGAAAGAGGCCTACTTCCTCCCTCTTTTGTCTAATCATCTGCTCTAATTATCTGATACATTATAATTATGAACTCGTGTGCAGTTCATCACCATATCTAAAAATCCTGCTTATGATCTCCCATGACTGCCATTGCCACAATATAGCAATTGAGTAGTACTTATGATGAGAAATTTTCGGTTATCTAAGATAACATCTTAGATAACTTGCAGCATGTGTGTCATATGTTTCCCTATCACAGTCTTATGTAACAGAAAGAATCGAAGCACAGAAGATTACATGATCCATGCAGATATACCATAAGCAGGACTCAAGCAAACTTGAGGTCTGTATATTAGGCTTGGAAAGATTTGAAGTTCGACACTTTTAATTCAGTTTGTTGCATACCTATCGTGATGCGGATAGCTGGTAATAGTTCTTTCTATGCACATACTGCATGAAGAGGGGAATCAACCATGGAGAAGAGTATCATCCTACAAAGCCACAGAAGACCTTATGATGTAGTCACCTGGTCAATTTACTAACAGGGCAAAGTTAAGAGCATAGGAATAATGCTATCTAATAACGAAATATCGATCCTATGATCTAGTAGCATGTGCAGCATGTACTTGCATAAGAATGCTTAAGCATCTGTAAATTCATAGACATGGCCCAAGCTATGTTGCTTTCCTGCTGATGGAGTTGCAGAGGTCATTTGTTAGCAGATAATACCATAACACAGTTCATTTCTCTTCTCCAATGCCATGCATGAATTTCTTTTCCTTCCACCAGGGTTGTAACTTTGAGATGTCAATCAGAATTGGCTCATCCACTTCATCCTTCAAATCCACGCTAGTTAGTTCTTAAAAGTCTTTGCAACATTGAAGATAGAACAATTAAGTATGTAATTGTTGTGTGAATGTGAATCAGTGAACAAGAAATGTGTGACTTTCCAAACACTCTTCCCTTACTGTCATGAATTCACACCATCATGCTTCTTTTACCACAGGATAACTATTAGCAGCACGCTTACCGACATTCATCCAATCTTCCTTAAAGCTATCTATTATTAGATGCATACATACATCATAATGTGTTATGTCTTGTGGCATGTCAAGTAGCTTTGATCTTGCTCACTGGAATGACTTTCCTCCTCCTTTTCATTATGCATTCAACCAACCAAATCATAGCAGCCATTTCTTAGTTTGAAATCCATCCATGCTGCTAGATCCATATTTTCAAAATAATAAATTTACATGTTTGTGTCTACAAGAATTTGTCTCTATGAGATAACGTGAGATCCTCAATTCTGTATTCTGATGATTATGATAGTAGATCAAAATGAAAATTGCCTTTGTTATGTCAAGATCTTACAATGATGTAGTAGTTTCAATCTACTAGAATAGTAGAGGATAATAATCAGCTCACAAAAGGATTTTCAGATCAAAAGAAATCTATTTCAGTTTTCAAAATGAATGTTCAGAACAACTGCAGCTCATTTTATCAAAGTAAAGATCTTCATACTGTGAATATGTGAATTTTATCTTAGAAAAAATAATCAGGAAATGTCTCAGTAAAGGTATTCATGATCATATAATATACTTCTGATTAGATGAGTCTCACATTTACCACTGCAGAAATAAGCAGGGGTGTTCAACCTCTGTTGCCATGGCTAATAAAAGAATGGTCTTAAGTGGCCACACCACCCAATTAGCCAAATGAAATAGAAAGAAATATTGAACATTCACACACCTCATTCTTTCATTTGGAATTATTTATACCAATGCCAGATATCAAACTATCAACTAAAGGTCATCAGGATTACAGCCACAAGAACATAGTGAGCACATCTTCTGCCAGAATAAAGAATAAATAAGGACAATCTGTCATAGATGCATGTTTTTTCTACCATTAATCCATATTCTTGCATTACTACCCAAAATTTCCCATGAATTGAGTTGCCTATTGATCTAGTAAAGCTTAAAATGTAGCAGCAAGCTGATAAGTCTATTCGTTCTCAATTTCCCCCCAGTTTGTAGCTTTTGGAGAAACACAAGCTTTCTTAGCTAATTTTCCTAATGCATCATCATGTCAACACAGAATCCATATCATGAAAGTTCAGTTCACTTCCGGGCTATGAAGTTAAATCAATATAAAATTTATTGTCTTGGTGTTACATAGGGCATAAAGCTGCCCAAAATGCTTAGGCTCAATATTGTGCTTTGTCAATAAGGATGAAGCTTGTTGGCAGAACATCATTTTAATGTTAAAGATGGCTTTTAGTCTCTAAGAAAAAAATTGTATTTCTTCACTTAGGCAATACTTAAACATAATTGAATCCATTTAATATTACTATCACCTTTAAAGAAGCCATTCATAATTTAAGAATATCATCTTCCATATAATTCCAAAGTTCCTCAAGAGGACATTTGATACAGTGCTTTATCATTAAGGATGGCAGACACTATCATATGAATCCCAAGCTGAAATGATTCCTCTGTAAGTTGCTGAGATCACATGTTACCTTTGGACAAAGTTCCTTATTATTAAATCTAAAATTAACTGACTTCCTTGAATTACCAAATGATGTATAAACATATTGTAATCATCTCTCCATTTAAGTGACTTCAACAATACAATGACTAAACAATCTTAGTTATTTCTAGCACTAAATTGTATCAAATGGTCACTTAATTGATTAGCAGCATTAATTGGATTCATATTAATCTAAATCAAGCTCAATTTCCTATAACTAATCATCATAATAGGACAACTTGAGACTCTAATCCTCCAAGTGGACCTTAAATTGACCCGTTTCCCCCTTTTTTTTTTTTCTCATATTTTGTTTAGAATAGTGACCAATTATGACCAAGAATTTTGCAAGCTAACCTAATCTATCTAATCTATTAGAATTGGTTAATGGTTTTATTTCTTGATTAGTTTTTTTCCTAATTTTCTCATATTTTTTGTATTTTCATGTGAATTTTGGTAGATCCTTGATGAAATCTAGTTCTTGCAAAATATCTTGTCCCCAAATGTTTGAATTTGTAAATGAAACTCAACTTTCAAGTGTCATTATGATTTTAGCAATTTCTGATTCTAATATCAACTTGACACCAGAAACTAGACCTTCTTCGATTCATAAACATGTTTGATCTTGTCTTAGAACTTTGTTCGGTTCAAGTTTTGGTTTTCTGATGATGGATGAGGCAAATTGAGGGTTCTGTAGGACAAAAATAAAAATAGAAAGGCCAAAAAGGGATGATCAAAAAGATTAAAAAAAATTACATATATAACAATATATTAAATTGATATTAGTCTGCCCAATAGAAATGATGGAAGTAATAGTAATAAAGATCTTTTAAGGTATGTAAAATTTTGATAAATTTTCATATAGTTATTGATAATCATGATTTTTAATAGTTAACCTTAATTTACTGGATGGCTGTTAATAGGAGTAACATATATAGAAGACATAAAGATTTGGAGGCATATATATGCATATATAATATTTTGAAAAAACGCATACGAAATATTAAAATTTGGAGAGGCAAATATGCCATGGAAAGATAGCTATGTAAAGCCCTAAACTATATTAAGCTGGTACTAGGTTAATTGTATTACTAATTAGATCTTCTCACGGCCTTTGCTGCCATGACACTAGTTCTGCTATCTTCCATCTCCAAGTTCTTGCCAGCTTGATCTGTGTTATCATACTGCTGATCATCAAGCAGAGTCTTATAAAATTTACCATTCTCTACAGAAAGAAAGAAGAGGTATAATTCCTGGTTCAGGCTTTGGACATTCTACTTTGCTGTTGTTACTGCAATAAGTCTGCTGTTGCAGTTTATTCTACCAACTTTGTCATAATTTCAAGAATTTTCTTCCGTGAATGAATTCTGAGAATTTACTGCTTCACTCAAATGGAAAGCAAATTGAGATCTGCACATTACATTACTGAACTCAGTTCATACTAGTTTGTCCTTTGACACAACCTTATAGATCAATTTAACTAGCTTCAGGTTTTGCTAGAGTTGAAATCTGCTTGTCTTTGTTCCAGAAATTGAAAGAAGAAAATAATTTGTTTCCACAAGATTTCTTTATGCTTGAGAAACACCAAAGCAGTGGATTCTTGTTTTTTAGTCTACAAGTATATTGACATTCTCCAAGAATTTTGGGATTATAACAATTTAAAGAGTTTAGTGCAGTAAAGATGATTGCCAACTTTTTGTCCTACCAGATAAGATCTTTGTGTCTGAGAGGTGGTATTGATTGATCATCCATCCTACCATTGTAGTTTTCCAGTCCACTGATGCAAATATCATGATGCTAATCTAATGGAAGCAAAGAAGACGTACTAGCTCTTATTGCATCAAAAATGCCACATCTTTAGCAGTTCAATAGAAGTTTTCTTGACTTGTATTCCAAGTGCCTTGAGCACTCATCTACCTGAACTAAAATATGAGATAGAACAATTAAATGCCAAAAACAAGCTAAACAGATCCTTCTTCTTTCTACAGAGAACCATATGCTGCACTGTTGTTTTCAAGGAAGTATAGGAATGAGAGGGATCAAGGAACCTGACTCAATGAACAAAGAACTACTTGGAAAGCAAAAACAAAACACAAAAGCAGGTAAACCTTTCGACCAAGTAATAGTTCAGCAAAATGTAACCAAAGATTAAAACAAATTAAGTATTCAAGTGGAAAGAAATTATACCCAGGAAAATATCAAGACAGCACACTCATCTTTCTAGTTGTGAGTGGATTCAAGAAAAGAAGATCTTACAAAGTCCAAACGAAAATTCAACCTCACCCTTTCTATAGCAGCTCCTGCCTTTGAAGCAAACAAAGTTTGAATCAGATTGAATGCTGAGGTAGAATCTTGTGACAAGAGTTGGAAACTTGCACTGACATGCTATGAATGTGAAGTGGAGAAACCTTCTTGGTGGACCAATTTGAAGTTCATGAACAAAAAGCAATTTTTTTTGTGTAATATATGGAGTATGGGCCATATTTGTTTCATAGCCTTTCATGATGGATTCATCCGAAACAACACAAAATTTACTCAGAAGCAGTAGTAAAAGTAGACAGTAAAGGGAAGAGTTGGTAGTTTTCTGGCAATCAAGGTGAAGTCTCTGAAAGGAGTTGAGGAAGAGCCTTGTGAAACTAAGGAAATATGATTTAATCTTCAACTAATGTTCATTTTGGATTCTGAATGTTCAAACCACCTTACTGAATCACAAGTTCACAGTCATCTTGATAGTTCCTAAGGGTCATAATGCAAAACTAATTGCAAGAACTTTGACCAATTCTAATAGAAGCATAATTATAGGAAGCCAGTATCTTGCTATAGATCATAGACAAACAACCAACTTGCTAAATCTATTTCTGATCTCAGAAAAAATTGTCCTTAGACAGCTTGCATCTTTTACATCCTAAGACCAGATGAACTCGTTGATCACTTCTTTCCTTGAGGGAAACTGTTAACTGCCAGATAAGTTTTATCATAAGAGGACTACATAGGCAACCAGAAAGAGGAAAAGAGAGAAGGAAACCACAAGAGTAAAATATAGTTTCTCTTTTGACTTCTTCCTCAAGGCATGTTAGTGGTAGCTAGTAAGGGTTTGACTTTGCCTTAGGCTTCATAAGCCTGTGAGGAACTCGGAGCAGGGAAGGCTGGTAAAAGGGGTCAGCCAGAGGGTGAAAGGTGAAGAAGGTGGGTCTCCTCCTCCTCCATGAGTGCCATCGACTCTTCTGGTGTGGGGCTCAAGGTGATTGATGACAAGTCTCACACCAAAGGAACACAATGGTCATGTGGGGTAAGACTTCATGAAACATCCATCTGATGATATCATTTCGGACTGCTTCAAGCTCCAACCCTCTCGAGTGCAAGTGTGAAGAATTCCTCAACCCACTCTTGCACTCTGGACTCCATGCCCCATCATTTCTACAGGAGACATGGCAAGAGGACCACTTCACACAGCCCAACTCTTCTCCAAGATGACAACCCACAACTACACTAAAAGAAACCAATTTCCTTCTCCTAAAACCATTCACTTGACAAATTCATCTTCTTATGCCAAACATTCACAACCCAAAATGTGACATGTTAAGTTCACAAGTCTCCAAATCTTCAATATTTTGGCATAGTGATAATACTCTCCTGCATTAGCTCTAGACTTCTCTAATTTCCTTCAATCCTGCATATAGCTGGGTGAGTGGCACAGATTGGTTTGCTACATCAAAATAGCTGCCTTTGAGTGACTTTTAAGCTTCTCCCCTCATGTTGAATCTTCAAGAGTCTAACAGACTGATGCTTAGAAAAATTCTACATAGAAAAGAGAAAAGATGTTACAAGATAAATGCAGATTCTGGACCAGATTTTGCAATCTTCTTTTTCTTTCTATCAAGGAAGGTACAAGTGTTGAGGCTGTAAACAAAATTTGCATCTCAACTTGGCTAATCGAATGCTTATTGCCATATAGAAGTACTGTTGACTTTTTCTTTGTATGTCACAATGAATGTATATACAAAGAAAAAGAAGCTCAGTCAACCTTGACAATAAACAAACCTTAGAAACAGGTCATTGATTTGATTTCTTTTCTTGATATGGTCAATATTGATAGTCAATCTGATTTGATGAGATTGATCCAGTTTGATTTTTTTCGGTAGTGCTATGCCCAAAAGAGAAATGGATTAATTGCATATGATGAGAAAGCTAATGTAATGCTTAAAGTGGCTTTTGAATGTCCAGGAGGTGTTTTGTTTACTTGAAAGGTGATTTCTTGGACTTGAAAACTTTAGTATGAGGCATTATTTGGGAAGTGAAATTAAAACAAGCAAATATTATTTTTAAACGGGAAAAAAATAAACGGGTATAGAGGGAACAAATACATGTAAATTTATAATTTATAAAAGCAAAGTGGCATAATACTTCTGTCAATATGAGAAGAGAAGAGCTTTATTGTTACAAATATACTCATCATCCCAAAAAAATAAAAATAAAAGAGGAAACAATCTATAAAACAATAATGATTTACTATCCAAAAATTGAGTAGAACTTGTGTATCATATTCTTTGTTTCATAGTTTCATCAGTTGCCTTTCATCC
This sequence comes from Musa beccarii, assembly GCA_024322285.1. NCBI lineage: Eukaryota > Viridiplantae > Streptophyta > Magnoliopsida > Zingiberales > Musaceae > Musa > Musa beccarii. The sequence goes on from CM044399.1 coordinate 12,680,280, forward strand.
TTTTTTTTTTTCAATAAATAACATTTACATTTGATATTGACATTCTTGAACATTAGTCCAAACGAGCAAAATTGATCTGACCTGATCAGGCTTTCTGAGTTATCATATATGAAAAAGTAAAAAAGATTCTTCTTGAAGTGATGTTATTATGTCTCAACTAAAATTTATCAGTCCATGTCTTGTCTCTTGCAAAAGATTATTGCAAGGGATCATTTAGTAAAACATCTCTGATGGTCAAATCAGTATAAGTTAATTAGTTATGAACATCAAAAGCATACAAGGAGTTCAGTATTCCTTTAGTAAGTTCAGTGTGAAAACATATTTGAGAAGTATTTTCTTTTAATGTTGATCTTATGATTATTTGTTTTCTCATAAGAACTCTATAGCTACTAATTTGGGATTTTTTTTTTACTATTCTACCTTAGCTAGTAGGGAGTAGTTAGCTGGTTTTGAGTCGTTACTTGTCTTTTGGCAATATATTGAGGTCATGTTTTTTATTTGATTGGGTGAGGTTAGGCTTTTCGCCCCGGATCTTCTAAATCAAACGTATCTTTTACTTGAGTATGAAATATTCTATGTAAATAGATATCTTAAGCATGAGGGATCTAAGATAAGTTCTTTTATACGAGGATTTCAAAAAGTTCTTTCGAATAAGAATGAAGGAAATATCCAATCTAGCGGTTTACTTGCTTGAGTGTTTCCATCCTATTTGCTTGGGGAAGTGATGTAACAAGAAAAGGATGAATTGACTCGATGCATCCAACTTTCTTAAAGATGTGATTGACTTTTGTTTTCTTACAAGATATAATTATTTTAAAGATATGATTGACTTAATAATATAATTATCATAAAAGATATAATCATTTTGAAAAATATAATCGACTTGGGGAAGGGATCTATACAAAAATGTCAAATCCTTATTGGGTTAGAGGAATAGAGATGTGAGCGTCTTTGATCTTGAAATGATATATTATTAATGAATTACCAACTAATATATCATGTGATGAATAATTAGAAATGATAAAGTGCATATCTTCCTATGCTTACCAAGTAATATCAATGAATTCGATGACCAGATCATCCGAACATTTAACTTCATGGGCCTATAGATTTTGGTGTGATTTGCAATTGAACTTAAATAATATTAGTTCATATTGTTTATAAATAAATAAATTATTTATAAATAAATGATGACATGCATAAATCTATAAATAATTTATTTTTATCATAAATCTATAACTTAGCTATATTGTGCAAAGCAATAAGATGAATGTGCCCTAAATATAACCATGCCAATTACATCGGTATGGTCATGTCTCTTTATTGCTTTGCTCACTATAGCTCAAATCAATCAATAATTTATAAATAAAAGCAATACGACAAAATAGAGTTGCATGATATGAATTGTTTTGAATAAAGAGATTAAAATCAAAATAATGTAAAATTCGTCTTTCTTACGTTATGATAGGTAAGATGAGATCAAACCTTAAACCCGAAAATGAATTATTAGGGTAAACTCAGAGCAATGATAGTGTGTGTGTGAGAGAGAGGAGTGGATTGGCCAAACTTGAACTCTAATTTATTATATAGAGAGCAATTTTACATCGAATATAAGCGTATTTTGGTATAATGAAATTATTCCTTCCTTTTTTTTTTCTCTAATGGATAAAAGAACATATGCATGAAAAAAGTGTTGGTTTGGTCTTTCTATGGGAAGTAGTAAGTGTGTGGAGATGGTGTATGCACATTAAGATCATGTATATGAAATAGCGAGAGATGCATGCACATTAAGATTATGTACATCATGCTACATTATGCTGTGAGCATTGAGATTCTAGAATGGCATTCTACACGGAGACATCATGATCATATTTAATCAAAATATTCATGATCATATGTGGATAATGTGTTTATCGTACTGGGCGGAGAAGTCCCCTCACAGCACTCATTTGGATGAATATTGGAGTTGAGAGCTTCTGTCTATTGATTGGCGTTGCTGCTCGTGTCGAAGACGGTAATCACAACGACAAGTACTTCGACATTCGTGTAGCTCAACGAAGCAACTCCAGCGAGCAACGAGATGATGTCTCCCTCACGAAAGTGGTGGATTCTCTGGTGCTCGTCTCGGAGTCTCTGACGTTCGCTTACCTCCTGCTCCCATTACTGTTAGGTTTTGCTGAAAAGATTGAAATGTCTCTGGGCAGCCAAGGAACACGATTCCAATGATACCCCTTCTTGCGCTCACCGTGGACCATCGAGAGAGAGAGAGAGAGAGAGAGAGAGAGAGAGAGAGAGAGAGAGAGAGAGAGAGAGAGAGAGAGAGTATAGTTCATATAGGACTAATATGTTCTTTGGGTTATCGAAAACTTGATCGATTTGACCTACTACAGTTTGATTCTTTTGACATTTTTGATCCAAGTCGGATCGATCGTGTCGGTGGATCTGATCCGATTATGATGTTGTATAGAAGATCATTATTAGTTGGCTTCATGAAAGCCTACAACACATTTGCACAACAATTCTTTGGTAAGCCAACAACAGAACATATGAGCGAGTGAAAGGAATCATTTCATGGGCAGATATAGGTTGAAAGAAATCCACTCTTTGTTTCTTGTTGGACTTAAATCCTTCTTGATGAACTGCACCAATCAAACGAAGAGAATGATGAGGTTGGTGGGCTGTTGTTCCATCAAATACTTGATAGAAGAATAGCTGACATAACGAAAGATGTACGCAGAAAAGGGAGACCGGAAGAAACATTCATGCTTGTCCCTAAGTTCGTGTATTCTTAGGTTGTGGATATGGTTGGTGGTGAGAAGGCAGCACCCAAATTTAAGCTGAAGAAAGCATGTAAATTGAAGGATTTCATGTCAAAGACAAGCATTCAATGAATCTATAGATGGTGTGGAAATGGTTGACGATGCAAGGAACGTGGCAGCAGCATTAGAATCGACTAGTAAGATTCTTCACCTATCTTTCTTAATGCCAACAATGGATTGCCATCAACTTCTTTCTGCTTACCTTAAATCTCGAGCTGAATCAGCTCTGTAGGTTCCTACTTTGAGTTCTTAAACTGAAAGATCAGGAAAACATCTCAAGCTCAATGGTCACATACAGCAACACAAACTTACCACCAAAACTTTTGATCCATGCTTGGTCTTCTTTGCAACGAGGAGACAGTTCTTGGGGATTTGATGGCATGAAGGTGAGGAAACCATGAACCAAACAATAGGAAGGGGAAGTAGACAGTGGTAGAAGTCGCAGTGATTCCCAGCAAGAACATGACAAGAGGCTCTTTGCCATGATCTGAGCAACATGTAAATGAATCATGAGAAGAGTAGTGTTCTTGCTTACAGATACATTCCACCACCTATCTGCGCACAACACAACACACACACTAAACTCCGGCCATTCCTGGTTGCTCAAGAGAAGACAACGAATCACAAGCAACACAGCCTCATTTGGTAGCGTAAACCTACTTTCGGCGAACTCTCTGCCGCGGCTCGTCTTGGCGACCAAGACAGCGGAGAAGCTTCGGCGTCTCCGTTCTATTTCTGGCAGCCGGGCTGGACCTGGGAGAAACCCGTTTCCCCCTCCACGGGCCGTTACTCCAGGATGGGGGGGGCGGTTGGCCGTTCCCCCACCGTAACCACCTCTCCGCGATAGCCGCGCACGTGTCCGAGAAATTTCCGCATCACCAGCCACTCTCCAACCCAAAATGACACCCAGCATGGGTCATTCTGGGTTCCACTAGTTTGCCTAATTAAAAGACAAGTATGTTTTCAGGTAATACCTGCAGTGCCCATTTCTATATTTCTATTTATTCTGAGGTCCACTACCTCGCGGATAAGAAACTACAGATGAATCACAATGACTTTACGATAATTGAAGACAACGTGTGTGCTAATTATCCGACGATTAATGAAACTAATCCTACACCGGTGGAACATCTTATTGTCTCAGTTACCATAACCCCGTCGCCTTCTCTCTCCGCCGTCGCAGCGTTTCGCGTTCTGATTCCTTCATGGGAGTGAGGGAAGAAGAGAGATCGATCGGACGACTTTGCCGGGAAGCCTATACGTCCCCTCGCTGGAGCCATAGTTCACCGCCTTGCAGAGACACCTGACTACAGTCGAGCACCGGAGAGAAATGGAGGCCTTCGTCCTTTGACGCTCCTCTTCTTTCCGCATCCCCCCGATCAAAGCGCCGGCGGTTCGGTGTCGGAGAAGAGAAGAGGAGAAGCCAAAATTTTGAAAGTTTGACCACCATGAGAGCGTTCGGGTTCTGAGATTAGGCGGCCGATCGCACTTAAGGGAGGGGAGGATGGTGCAGAAGAGGCCCCAGTCTCCCCTGCCTCCGGAGGAACCGGCATCCGCCGCTGCCGCCGCTTCCTTGCCTGGCAGTGGCAGCAAGACCGTGGTCCTCAAGGAACCCGGGAGGAGACGGGCAAGGTTCGCGGAGATGGCTGGGGAGACGGCGGCGGAGTGCGCGGCCGTCTGCTGTTGCTGCCCCTGCGGCCTTGTGAACCTCCTCGTGGTCGTGGTGGTGAAGCTGCCGGCGGGGCTCGTCCGTAAGGCGCTGCGGCGGATCAGGAACAGGTCGCGTAAGAAAGCCGCGATCTCGCGACCCAAAGTCGGTGCCTTGAACCACGACGACGTCAGCAATCGCCGCGCGGCTCTCCTGGCGACGGCCGGAGACGAGGAAGCGTGGCCGACAAAGTCGCCGTCAGAGGAGATATTGGAATTGGAGAAGGTGATGTGGGCAAACTTCTACGGCGCGGGGTTTTGGCGGAGCCCGTCCCAGAGGGAATGCAGTGGTAAACCTCTGTTCCAATTTCCGCGGTAAAAGGAGGAGCAGAACGGTCAAAGGTGGCATCTTTTACTATTCCTTTCGAATTAATGGAAGCATCATCATGCCATTGAAGCTGATCACTTGTTTGAATGCACTCGAAAAGCTATTGGATTCAGTCAGTGGAAATGTTTGAATAATCATCAAGATATGTGTCATTTCAAGAAACGAATACATGAAAATGCAAGCGCTAATACATTGGCATAAACAGTTCAATGTAGACAAAGCATTTATTTTTTGGATACTGATGCATGCTCCTGTTCCTATAGTTGGTATGAATTGTTCTCTTCTGCGGACCATGGGGGTCTATTGCATCAGTGTCCACAGGAGATTGATTTAAAATCAAATTCTTTTGTTTGTTTTGTGACGAGGTACTGCTGAAGTCTCTGTCTGGTTGTACTTTTTTACTGTGTCATATGTTAGCCTGAGTTCTTTGATGCTTTGGGTTCTTCTTCCTTAGGTTAGGTTGTCTTCTTTAGGCACTGAGAAGTTTGTTTAAGGGCACCGCACTTCAAATGTTCTTGTTGAGGTCTCAGAGAAAGGTCAAATGAGCTTGAATTGATTGTAGTGCATGTTTGGTGAGAGTATGGAGTTTGGGCAATCAATATATGTTACCATAGATTAGAAGTGGAATAAGTGGGTATCTGTGAGGAGTTTGATGTGTAGACCAAGTCTGAGATAATGTACTATAGGTTTATCTTGCAAATCCTTTTCATTTAATTAAGGGTAAGTGGACTTTGTTGGTTCTGCAAAGAAAGATGTGGACAATGACATCTGAAAGCAGTATGTTCTTATTTTTTTCCAAGTGTTTGAGGTGGAAAGGCTTCTCTGTGATGCAGTCATGAAGAAAGAAATATGATGTTTGATATTTTCTCTGACAAACACAGTCTTTCTTGATTGCAACTGCTATCAGTGGGTTATCAGGAGGGGCAATTGTTGGCCTTGTGGATTGGGGTCAAGGACAAGTTACACTAGGTGGAGACTTTGCATCTGTTACTCTGTGTCACCTGGGCTCCATTGTAGAGTTGCTAGGACTACCCATCTGCTACACTTAATTATCTCTTCTATTTGGTAATAGTTTTGATGTCAGGTGGTCCATGACTCTTAAATGTGGACAAAGATTAGGTCAAAAGATGTTCTTCTGGATTTTCTCCCTTATGAAACCTGTAATTGTCACTGGCTTTTGCTTGATAGATGGGAGAGAAATTAGCAGTGGGGATGATGAGGCAGAGATTGGAAAGAGTGACTTCAGGTTGTGGTATTGGTGCAGTTTCTGTCTGTCTGGAAACATAGCAGGCTTTAGGCCTGTAATAGTTTGGAGAGAGAGAGAGAGAGAGAGAGAGAGAGAGTCCTTTCAGTTTTCGTGACACACTACACATTCTTTGCATGCTGCAAGTGGGGTCTGGTTACTGATTGTGTGGAGACTCTGTTCTTGTTCATTCCATGAAGATGACACAGTTGAGATGTTTGTGATGATAGAGAAACCAATTGCCTAGCTTCTCATAGAGTTTGTGTTCTCCCAAATTTTCTATTTGTTGTAGTTATTATGTTACATGGTGAGGATTTTGTTGGTGCAACAAGGTTCACCAAAATATCCTTCCTCAAGGAACAACAAAGAATATCCAAACTATTTGGTACATGATTAATTTCAAGTCTGATGCCTACTTAAGCTGAGTCATTGATTGACAACATTTTTTGTATGTCCTTAGTGTGATCATTTAAGGTGTCCTGTCTACGACACTATAATTACTGAACTCAACAAAACAAAAATGGACTCCTCTATGAAGATTAGATTGTGGTAATTGTGCTGGGGCATTGGTGCAGCTAGTGAGGACAATTGCTGGTTGAGAACTATTCAAAACCCCCCTCTTTGGCCTGGATTAAATTAGGTTATAACCCACAAGTCTCATGTCTTGAACTTTAATATCTACCTTGTGGTTATTGCATCATTTTAATCTAAGAAATTTGGGGCTCTTTCCTGGTTGGCCTGTCTGTAATTCATCTTTAACTCTTCAAATATTGTATTGTCCTTGTGGTCTTGGTCTGTCATTTCAATATAGGATTTTATTGAGATCAAGTAGTTGTGCATTTCTATCCAAAAGATGATTCATGTTTGATCAAGACCTGAAATATGAACTTGAACTGGCTTCTTTTACTAACCAAATGGTGTTATCCTTGGAACAATTAAAGTTCATTTGCAAACTTCACTTCTATGAGATTTACACAGCTTGTATGTGTTTTTGACAAGATTACATACAATATTTTGAGTACTCTGCATCTGTATCAGTAATCTGTTCTCCTACTCATTTGTTGACCCTGTGATCTCAAAAATCACTTTCTGTGAGACATGACAAACTCAATATGGTTTTTCTTAGTTCTCTGATTAGTTCCTGACCATAGAATCAATCTATCTACACATTCCCCTACACATAGTGACTCTTCTTTTACTAATTATACTTGTCAGTAAACATGTTGTCTCAAAGCTCAATCAGACACTATATCATAAACCAGAGGAAGTTTAGTCAATCTGCAGCTGGTGCTGAAACTTGCACGCCCTGCAAGCATCAGTTTGTGACCATGTAGATCTGTGGAGGATGGAGTCAGAACAGAGCATGTGGATATAGGTGATACAAAGGCTTCTCAAAACAATGTGCTGAAGCAGCCATTTGCAGAAGCACAGCAGAAAGATTTGTTTCAGGTCAGCAGATCAGGCAAAGAAAACTCAATTTCTGAACATTCTGGGTTTATTCCTGAAGATTGACACGAACTCTAATGACAACATCGTCAAGAAGTTTCACGAGAACCAAATCCAAGGGAGGTGGGTGCCAGTTTCAGCAGAGGCCACAAAGCACTTGGAGCAAACCTCCGGGCGAAGAGGAAGCAGACTGCCGTCGGCTTGTCATTGTGGGAGCACTCGTGCTCCTCATTCATCTTCCGCAGGAGTGTCTCTGTGGTATCCTCCATCCCGAACGTCACCGGCTCGAACTGCCCGCTTCTCCACAGCTCCCATGTTATGCTTCTGTTAGCTATGATGTGGGCGGCCTTGACCGTGAGCACGGTAGGGAAGTAGTGCTCGTGCTGGACGATCATCTCGCTGCGGAGTCGATCGAACTTGGGGTACACGGTGGTGTCGTTGACCACGACGAGGGCCACCCGGCGGCTCACCTCCAGCCACTGCGTGCCCTTGCGCCACTGCGAGAGGCCGACCTCGGGTGCGAGTTTGGGGGTGTAGCGGCCCCTCGCGCCGGGGCCGGGCATGTCGAAGGCCTCCACGAAGCTGTACTTGGAGCTCATCAGGTACTTGTAGGTGAAGCTGAAGTTGAAGAGCGGGATGCAGGCGGGCGACAGCAGGACGAAGCGCTCGTTCGAGAGATCGAGCAGGGCGTTCGCCAGGAGTCGTCTCGCGGCGTCTATCGTGGAGAAGCTTTTGCTGTCGGACACCGTGCTGGGGATCTGCCTCTTGTAGAACACTGAATTCAGCGCGTAGTCGCCCTGCGAACTGTGGATGTAGATCGAGTAGAGCCCTTGATATCCTCTAAAATACCTGTCCCAGAGAGGCGTCAGAGAGATGCGTTCTTCCGCCAAGAACATGTACGCAACCTTCGGCGCCCCCCTCGATCGATACTTGCTCAGCTTGCTTACCCTCATCGCATGCTCGAACAGCTGCTCGTCGCTCATGTTGTGCATCAGACTGGTGGGAGGCCGGTAGCTGATCTCCTCCTCCGTGCTGACGCTCCAAACCCACAGCTTCTTCTCCGTCGACGTGCTCACGACGGAGAGCGCGACGACCAGAAGCAGCAGCACCGCGAAGACCCTCACCAGCACCGCAACATCGTCCGAGGAGCAAACGCTGGAATGCATCCGCCTGAGGTCGAAGCGACTGGTCTCCTTCATCGTGGAGGGTGGGAAAGCAGGAGATCAGCGTAGTGGCTCGTTATACAGTAGAGCTAGGGTGATCGGAGTTGACTTGGGAAGCCTCGATACCGCACCAAGAACGTGATTACCGGATCATACAAGTAGCAGGAGGACTTGACTTAAGGCCAAAGTCATCCTGTACCATGGAGGCTTAATGGCCCGAGGTCCACATGGAACACATGGATCAAGAACAAGAACTGAAGGAGATCCTAAGAAGAAGAGGTTTCGTGAAGTGCGCAAACGACGACCTCGGGAGAGCCACCGAGGTCCCAAGGTGCAATACTAAAGAACTCCTTGAGGACTTGGGCTTCATTTAGGTCACACTCTCAGCGGAAGAAGAACCATCCGGCCGCTGCTACAGTATTAATTGTTCCACGGATATAGAATTCAGCTTGATTTAGTTTCGGCTGGATAGCTGGATTGATTTCGAATCCTTTGTCGAACTCTAAGTCAAGATCTTGTAGATTAAAAATGAGACTCTACAGCCTATAGATTGTAGATTACAAGCCGCTGCAGAACACCGATAAGCACATGCAAAGTTGACGACGGGAGTACTGAGAAAGAACCATTGATATCTCCTTAAAATAATAAGAATTCAAAGACCTATTAATATTTACTGTGCATACTCAAACAAACGATTCCTTTCAGTCGTTACCGATCCAAATTTATTAGAAATATTACTAATAAAGTAAATTGGATGAAAGAAGCAGATTATATTGCTGGGGATGAACCGTAAATTTATATATTAATCAGAACAATAGCCTGGACAGTTCATCTCCCTCCCCTGCAAGCTGAGCTGACGGCCATGAAGTCCTCAGGACTCTGAGTCTTCTGCATCAGTCCTCGACCGAACAGATCCAGGATAAGCTGATGCCAACTCTAGCAATGGCTCTAACGCACTGGTAGCGAACTTCCTGGCAAACAGGAAGCAGATAGCTGATGGCCGGTCATTGTATGAGCAGTTCCGATCCCGGTTGATCTGCTCCGGGAACGTCCCGTTTATGTCATCCTTTCCAAAGGTTGCAGGGTGGCCATTGTGATCCTTCTTCCACATCGTCCAAGTAAGGCTTCTGTTAGCTATAAGATGGGGTGCTGTAATGGTGAGCACCGTGGGAATGTAGTGCTCATCCGGAACGATCACTCCCCCGCCAAGCTCATGGAACCTCGCATAGCATGCCGTCTCGTTGACGATGACAACGGCGACCTGGCGGCTCACCTCGAACCACTGCGTGCCCTTACGCCATTGTTGGATGCTTATCTCGGGCTGCAGCTTCGGGTCGTATCTCCCCCTGGCTCCGGGGCCTGGATCATCGAAGGTCTCCACGAAGCTGTACTTGGATCGCATCAGGTAGCGATAGGTGAAGCTGAAGTCGAACAGAGGAATGCATGTCTCCGACAGCAGAACGAAGCGTTGGTTGGAGACGTCGAGCAATGCGTTTGCCAGGAGTCTTCTTTCAGCGTCTACCATGGACAAACCACCCCAGTCTAACACCTGCAAAAGCCGAGATCTTTACGAGGAAGACGATGTAGGAGTCGAAGCATTTAGGAAACAGAGGACTCGTTGCACGTGCCTGGCTTGGGATCTGCCTCTTGTAGAACACCGAACTCGAGGGGTAGTCGGGCTGATACGACGGATGGGAATGGACGTAGACGGAGTAGAGTTCACGGTGGCCTTCGAAATACTTCTCCCAGAGGGGAGACAGTGGGAAACCTCCTCGAGCCAGGAACATGAAGGCGATCTTGGGAGTACTCACCCTGGAACGACGATACCTGCCCATCATGCTCACATTCACCGCACGTCGGAAGAGCTCGTCGTCGCTCATGCTGTGTGTCAGGTTGATCGGAGGCTGGGAAACCATGGAGTCTTCTTCTTCTCCCATGGCGGAGTTCCAAGACCACAGCTGCTGGCCGGCGGAGGTGCCGAGAACAGAGACGGTGACGACGAGGAGAAGCAGCAGGGCGAAGACCTTCACCAGGACGGTGACTTCCTCCGATGAGAAAACTCTGCACTGCTTCCTTCCGAGGTCCAAGAAACGGACTCCATCCTCCTTGCAGACATGAGCTGAGCTGCTGCCGGTCTGCATTGTGGAGTGGTGAGGGAGGACGAAGGTTGGGTCCAAGCTAGGGTTCAGATCGATCCAATGCGACATATATCTGGAGATAGAGACGAGATGGAGTCAACTTAGGTTGGAATTAGTGCACTTAATTGTGTGATGTTTTAGTCGATGTGACTTGGAGAAAGCCATGAATGCGAGGACGAGATCATGTCAGGTTTGACAAGAAGTGAAGTGAAGTATACTTGGTGGCCTGTAAAAGTCAAGTATGTACATGCATGTACCTCATATGTGCATGAGGTAGGGTTGATGAGAGAGGGAGAAACAGTGTCGAGAAATCAACCATGCACGAGAATGAACCAGATACATTGACCATCATGCGTGGTAATGCATAGACCATATAGCATCACTAAATTAATGTGTTCTTCTGGTCTGGCCCAAATTCATTTAAATTTACATATATCTTAAAAGTTTTGGCTTAAGCCTATTTAAGCTTATGTTGAAAGTATTTCATGTTTATTATATATATAATGATCCAAAAATCTAATTTGTGTAGATTAGGAGATAATATTATTTATTATAAATTTAGTTGATTTTACTTGAGTAATACGGTACCCTTGTAATCTCTTTAGTTTTATTATATCGGTATAACGTTCTTTCATATCAAATGATCGTTGTTTGCATTCAAAATTATCATATAAAAATACTCATGTGACACCAGCAACAAAATCAAGCAATGATCACATAATAGGTGCCATCAAGAGGGTTTACTAAAACAACTTAAGGTTTTATGCTGAAAACAAAAATGTTTTGTTCATATTCCTCTGTACATATTTCGCTTTGCCGAGGACACTGACATGTGTTAAATAAAAAAAAAATACAAAACAAATGTACTGTCAACAGCAGAATGGGACCCACAACACTACTGCAATCTATTATGATAAAATAAAAAAATAATAAAATAATAATAAAAGTCACTAGCATGCATTAAACATATTGACTCCATTGACTCCATTACTCATCACATTTTCCCTCACTCGTTCCTTCTTCTTTTCTTCTTCTTCTTCCTCCTCCTCCTCCTCCTCCTCCTCCTCCCATGTGCATCTTAATTCTTCTCGGATGCAACGCATGAGCTGCCGGCTGGAGAATTTTTAGTGATCTTTCAACAATTGTGAAGCAACTTTGTTTATGTTTTACGTTCTTCCCAGCCCTAAAAAAAGGCCATCACTTTAATTTTCTCACATGATAGGGTTGAATGATGACGACTAATGCGTTCGGCTCGTCTCCACTCACTCTCTCGACGCTTAGTCTCCCATTGACTGAAGCATCAAATGGTGCGCTCGTTACCAGAGGGAAATCCCAATGTATTCCTTGGAGAAGCATCACTGTGCCTGTCATTGTAAATAACTCATCGACTCGAGTGCAAGACGAGCAGCGCAGAAGCGAAGAACGCAACGAAGGAGAGCAGTCGACAAGGAGTCGCGGTTGGCGGCCGGTCAACTTTGTTTGGGCTTCGAGCACTGTCTCCGTTAAATCCACAGGCGTCTGCTTTAACTTCGACGAGGTTTTTGTCTGCTGAGCAAAGAAGTGAAGAAGAAGCCAGTGGCAATATAATATGTGCTGTGGCCAGTTTTCCATTTCGGTTCATCTGGTGCTGCAGCTCTTCCACGAGTAGTATTGACCTTATTTCTCCATGACGAAGAAGGTTCCTGTTTCATTAAGATTCCTTCTGTCTTCCAGAAGCAACGTTCTTGAACCCGAACAGGACATGGAATGCATGTTCTTCATGAGAAGGAGTTGGATTAGTGGCCTTGTCAAGAGTAATGCACATTGTATAAATATTATTATTAGAAATTTCTGAGACTGATGGTTACATTTGTCAATGATCATGTTCATCTGTTGATGTTGTGATCTCTCAATCTCTTCGTCTTTCCCAATGCTCTCTAACTTGTGCATCATCTGCATCATCATGTCTTCACTCTACCCAAACCCAAGAGAAGTGGGCGCCAGCTTCAGCAGAGGCTCCAATGCACTGGGAGCAAACTTCCTGGCGAACAGGAAGCAGACTGTTGATGGCTGGTCATTGTAGGAACAATTCTTCTCCTGGTTTATCTTCCTCAGGAACCCATCGCTCACATCATCCTTCCCGAAAGTTACCGGATGCGCTCCTCCGGTCCAGTACGCCCATGTCAGCGTTCGATTGGCAATGAGATGTGGCGCCTTGATCGTGAGAATGGTGGGTATGTAGTGCTCGTCCTGGAGGTACATCACGTCGCGGAGCTCGTCGAACTTGGCGAAGTAGTGGGTCTCGTTGACGACGATCACGGCCACCTGGCGGCTCGCTTCGAACCACTGCGCGCCCTTGCGCCACTCGGTCACGTTGATCTCCGGCGCCAGCTTCGGCTGGTATCGCCCCCTTGCCGCCGGGCCGGGCTCGTCGAAGGCGTCCACGAAGCTGTACCTGGAGCTCATCAGGTGCTGGTAGGTGAAGCTGAAGTTGAAGAGCGGGATGCAGGACTCCGACAGCAACACGAATCGCTCGTTCGAGAGGTCGAGCAACGCGTTCGCGAGGAGTCGTCTCTCAGCGTTCACCAGGGACAGACTCCCCCAGCTCACCGCCTGCAGATTGGACGCTGAGATCGTTGACATGAACAGGGGAAACCACTGGTCATCGAAGGATTCGATACCTTACTTGGGATCTGCCGCCTGTAGAACACGGAGCTCGACGTGTTGTCGGCGTGATACGACGGACGGGGATGTATGTAGATGGAGTAGAGTCCACTGTGACCGGCAAAATACTTCTCCCAGAGCGGCGACAGCGGCAAATCTCCCTTAGTCATGAACATGAAGGCGATCTTGGGAGCCATTCCGAGACGGTGCCGGCTCAACCGGCTGACGTCCATCGCACGCTGGAAGAGCTCACCGTCGCTCATGTTGTGCATCAGGTCGGCCGGTGGCTGATAAGCCATGGAGTCGTCGTCGTCCTCCCGCGGTTTGAACCTCCAAGACCACAACCGCTCGTCGTCCATGGAGGTGGTAGCGATGGACATGACGAGGAGGAGGAGAAGCAGTAGAGCTAAGATCCTGAGCAGGAGGGTGACTTCCTCGGGTGCACAGATCTTGCGCGGCAGGTCCGTTGCAGGGGCGGGGCAATGGATCTCGATCTCCATGGAGCTTTGAGTTGGGCGGCTGCTGCTGCTGCTGTTCTTCATCGAGGAGTGAAATGAGGAGGGAGCTCGGAAAGGTTGGATCCAGTGGCACAGTGACTCGATTAAAGAAGAGGTGCAAGAGATCAACACGGCATCACAGAGAGAGATCATTTGTATATACTATATGTGGTTTGAAGAAGAAGAAGAAGAGTGGGTGGGTTAATGGCACACAATCGATGTGAGCTGCGGGCATGCGAAGGAAGAAAAATGGAGTGGTATTATTATATGGTGACGCATTTGAAGTCATTTAATGTCACATCTCCAACATGATCAACCCGAGAAGAACGCAGGAGGTGACGTGATTTGGGTGCTAAGTCGACTTCGATTTCCGAGGCTTTTTGTCCTTCCAAAGTGTCAGCTCGACACAAATCCGACGTCAAATTCTAATTTTGACTTGCAATTCACTCTGCAAGTCAAAGCCAAACACTAATAGCATAGTTTGGCTTATAATATCTGCCAGAAGTCAAAGCCAAACTCTAATGACTTGATCTAACATGCAACACTTGCACTTACACAAACCTTTAAGAGAACACTCTTCTCTGCGTCTTCATGTGACAGACTCCTCTCCTCTACTTAATTACATCAATGATCAGAGTGTCTAGGAACCCACAATTTAATACATGAACAGATCTCAATGAGTCAGATTTGGGGTCACAAATCCTAAGATGGATTTGACCAATCCACATGACACACATGATTTAGTGGTTCAGATAACTAGACGAAGGAATCATCTGCTTATATTAAAGTAATTTAACATATAGTTCAGGAAAAATCACTGCATTCTGATCATCGACTAAATGCACAGTACAAGAGTAGGCGTTCATTGTAATTAGCATCCGTTGCAAGGAATTTAACCATTGAATTCAGAGTTTGCATCACTGATACTGATTAACCAGCATTTCATTTCCTGTTCTTCTGAAGCCACTTGAGTATGTCTTTCTCTGACTCAGATAACAGCTCCTCGTTCTTGTCTTTCACCGAACCTTCTATGAACTCAAAGTAATCCTTGTAGTTCCTCTTGTAGTAGTCATCCAGCCTCTGAGAAAACGGAAACCTATCAACTCCCAGCTCATAGATTTCTGAAACCTAGAAGCTTGTTTGCAGTGTGTAAGCAAGGAATGAAAATGATAACCTCTTTGTCATTCTTGGCCTTGTTCTCCTTGGATCTCTTCAGGTACTCTGGCAACAGACACAATGGATCAGTGACAGCATGAAAGAAACAAACAAGCATGAGTGATACCTTGGAGAAGAGCCTTCTTTGGATTTGTAACTTCAGGAACAGTTGCTGTGGATACGAGCAAGGTCAATAGCCCTCGTCTGCCGATGTCATTTCTGTACACTGACTTGGTGACAGATCTTGGAAGAACAAGTGAAGCTGCAGCAGAGCAGGGAAATTGCCTGCTCATTGTAGACGGAGCTCCATTTTTGAGAGCCATGAACGGGGCAATGGAACTGTCAGCTTGCTAAAACAGGGGAGTGACTGCCATGGTTGGAGTTCAGATTGCGCGAGCAAGGAAGGCCGCAGGTTTCGATTCCCTGTGGACGAGGGGCGTGGATGGAGAGCAACCACGTCACGCCGATTAGCAGCGACCACGAACGGAACTGGTCTTATGCACGGTTTGAGATGGAGACGCGTGGGTGGGTCACGACTCGGGTCCTGCGCCACGTGTGCCAGGCCTATATAAACTTCGCCATGGTGTCAGCAGCTGAAGCAGATCACTCGGGACAAATGGCGAGCTCTGCCCGCCTCGGCCGTCGATCCCGAGACCCACAACCAACATTGCTTGCGGTTGCAGAGCTGTTCCTCTTCCTCCTCGCCGTGGTCGTCTCTGCGCCCTCGCCCACTCTCTCCGTTTCCACCGTCACCCACCTGCCCGGATTCCGTGGCCCTCTTCCCTTCCATTTGGAGACAGGGTGCGACCGACTCTCTTATTTGCCTCTTCCTCACCCGTATGTACCTGTACGCGATCGGTCTCCATGGACGCTGTGCTGCTTCTTGCTGCTGTAGGTACGTGGAAGTGGACGAGGTGAACGGCGCGGAGCTCTTCTACTACTTCATCCCATCGGAGGGCAGGCCGAGCGAGGATCCCCTCCTCCTTTGGCTCAACGGCGGCCCCAGGTGCTCTGCCCTGAGTGGATTGGTCTTCGAAGTTGGTACGTCTGACGTCGTTTCGTAGCCTCATCTCACAAGTTCTCCCGTTTACACCTTCTCATAGCTCAATGAATAAATGGACATTTACTGGACGAATCAGTGTGACATATTCATTGCGGTCGTTCATCATTGATTATTCTCGTGAACGGGGTAAGATAATAGATCTTCAAAAAAGGATTTGGCACCAATTAGGCTAAACTTAGCAGATTGAGAGGATCGATTAAACTTGTGCATCACGATGGATGATCGGAACGTAAGTTGAAACGCTAGTGTGATCAGCCCCATGTCAACCCTATACCCTTAATATCTGAATTCTATTCTTTTAACTCGGACAGCTATATGTTCATATGAAAAGGCCATATTTTCAGATAACAATTCATCATTGTTCTAAGTTGTCCTATTTATATTTCCCAATGTTCTCACCATATTTTACCCTTTTATGCCACCTTTTATTGTATTGTTACTAAGTCCAGGCTGCAACTTGTTGAAAGATAGATACGTGTGCTAAGTTCATCATGTGTCCAACATAGGTCCTCTAAAGTTTGTATCTGCGGAGTACAATGGAAGCTTGCCAAACTTGGTATATCATCCATATTCTTGGACAAAGGTGAGAAATGCCTATACTTGGTATATCAGATGTGATTCTGCTTGTCTTTCAAATATAGTTATTGTCTTTGTTTATTTAGAAGAATTGTTTTATGTTTCTAGATTTGTATATCATCATTTTCTTTGTGTTGTACTCTGCTACTACTCATTTCTCTGTATTGACATGTGTAAATCTCTTTTTGCTGCAAAACCATGTTCAGGTTGCCAACATGATCTTTGTAGACTCTCCGGTTGGGTCAGGGTTCTCTTTTTCACGACGTTACGAAGGTTATAATGCCAATGACATGTCTTGGTCGGAACATGTTTATAAGTTTCTCATAAAGGTGAGATGATTAATTATTTGATTCATATCCTGATTCCTGAGTGTATTCTGAACACAATTCAGGTTTTAGAAAAAAAATGTGTTGCCTTACAATTATACCCCAAATTCTTTGTGTAGTGGTTTATTGATCACCCACAGTTCCTCTCCAACCCTCTCTACATATCTGGAGATTCATATGGTGGAAAGATTGTTCCCATCGTTGCTCACCGGATATCCGAAGGTAACTTCAATTCAACTCCTTGTCTGCAGTTTTTCTGGAATAAGAAGTTTGTTTTCATAGCACAAGCTTGGGTAAGACTGTGGGATTGGAATGGATGAAATCCATTGAATAGCTTCTGCAATCTTCTCATAGCTTCTATTTTCTGAAGTGGATAAGCTTCTAGGATGAAAACTAGCTACAGTAAAACTAAGGTTTTGTTATATCAGTTCGTTTGTGGGAGAACACCAAGTCATGTTAGACCAAACTATTCCATAGATGAGACAAGAGGCAATAAGATTTTTGTCAAAATGAAAGGGAATTTCAAATTTATTATTCAAAAAGTATCAAAACCAGGCACAAGATAATAATGCATCATTTATTTTATAGGTTGTCATTTCACGTTTTATCTTTTCACGTCAGGCAAAGTGAAGAGTTTTGCTTCTAATTTGGATGAGCAAGCTCTAGCCAATACCTATCTAGATCTAAACAGATACATAAAATTTATCGTCTATGTCATCTCACACAGTTGATCTATTTATTGATCTCAAAACCTTGTATACAGTGGTGTAGTTTCTAAGGTAAAACTGGCTTACTTTGTACATGATATTTAACTATAAAAGATTTAATGCATTGCTATGGACATAGAGCAATCAATGAAGACATATATGCATGCCTACAAGAACATAACTACAGGACAAAGTCTCTATGTGTGTTTGCAAGCGCTCAGGTGAGCATGTGGGTGGCTGAGTGTGTTGAAGTGTGATCTGTGTATGAATGTATGAAAGTTAATTATGTTTTACTGATGTAATTCTCTTAAAACCCAGGTACCAAAGTTGGAAAAAAGCAACTAAATCTTAAGGTAATTTTCTTTGCATTGATCAACAAAATATTGCTACTTTTTCTTTATTGATCATTGTTTTAGCTTTTAAAGGGATATGAATATATCCTAACTTGTGCTGAATGAAACTTTAACTGAATGAGGTTTTGTTTCAGAAGAATTCTGTAACTTACATAATTCATTAATGTTCCCAGTACCAAAATGTCAAGGTTATTTTTTGCTTTGATGAGCAAAATATTGTTACCTTTTCCTTTTCAATCATCTTTTCTAGTTTCTCAGGGAATGTACAGAATCCTAATTAATGCTTGGAAAACATAACCATTACTCATTGCACAGATGATGGTTTTGCTTGAGAGCAGATTCATTAATTCACAAATTCTGCATATATATGGTCTTGCTGCTGCAGCTGCTTTCATACCCTTTCATGGTGTCTTTTTTCTCTTTTTGTTCAGTAAGAAAGGAGGAACAAAAGATTTTAGTAACAACTCTCTTATTTGGCCACTTTCAGGGTTACCTAATTGGCAACCCAGTCACAGGTGAAAATTTTGATGAGAATTCTCAAGTGCCTTATGCTCATGGTGTGGGAATTATATCAGATGGTATCTTTGAGGTAATCCCACTCTGATTAGGCACAAGCCAGATGTAAATGTTCAAGAGTGACATCTTACAGCAAATTATTTCTTTTCAGATGATACAAAGAAGTTGCAAAGGGCAAGACCATCGAAATCCAACCACTGTGCAGTGTGCATCGTGTCTTGAGACTTTTGAGAATGTGAGGTTTTTTATATACCTTAATTGTTTGAATGGCAAAAATTATGTTCAATTGATGTATTCTGTTGGCAGTTTTGTTCAGAGATCTACACGAATCATATTTTGGAACCAAAATGTGCTTTAGCATCACCAAAGCCAAAGGATATGATTCTAGATAGAAGATCCCTGAAGGAGTGTATAGATCTACTTAATCCACCACCTGTTCCTGATCTAAGGTGCAGAGTGAGTACTAGTCCTCCAACTCGAGTCTGTGTCTCTCTCATTCACAGCCGGTGCACTTGAGAGTGCTGTGCAGCCCATTAATGTACTAACAGCTTTTTCACATTGACGATAGCTTGCACATATTAAGCAATCACTTGGATGTAGATAGTCATCCTTCATATGAACACACATCTGCCATACAACTAGTAATTTTTTGCTTGTCTTATATCTTCAAGCCTTTTTTGCTTACACATCAACAATCTCTTGTTGCAGGCTTATGCTTATTTTCTGTCCTACTATTGGGCAAATAACAATGTTGTGAGACAGGCTCTCCATATCAAGAAGGTATGCTCTTCCAAACCCTTCATATATATACTGAGAACAAGAAAGTTTCAGAAGATTGAACAATGGCTTGGTTCAAATGCACTCTTGATTGGAATTCTTTTTTATTACCAGAAGTAAATTACTTCTTTAAATATAGAAAATGAGAATGGAAAAAAAATGTGCCACATTGACGCTATTACTGTAAGATTATTGCATTTCTATGTAAGAACATGAGGAGGATAACACACTGGAGAATAAAGCTTCTCACAAGTTTAAAAAAAAAAAGGGAGAACAAAGATGAAGAGAAAAAGAAGGATCTATTATAAAAAATTGGTGGAACAGCCTAATAGTTTTTAGTTATAAAAAACATAGTAGGAATTACAAAAGAGAAAAAGGAAAGGGAGATAAAAAGAAAGAAAGAAAAGGAAAAGAAAACAAGAGGAGCAAGTATCATGCTAGGTCAATTTAAGCAACAAAAAAGATTTCTTCTTTCTGTAATAAACTTGATTAGTTGACCGGGAGCTGTGCGAATTGACATTCCTGCAAGACCTACTGTGAACACCAAATTGTTTCTTCCCAACCAAATTTGCATCCATATAGCTACAGAGTACAGACAACAGCTAAACTTGGAAGCTGCTTAAGAAAAATAGACAACTTTCCAAGTTGAGAGATAGTCAAGAAGGCCACCTGGGCCAGAGTAGATTCTGCAAACAGAAAGAATGCTTCTCTTATATAACTTGAATGCATTGCACTCCATAAATGCAATATCCAGTTTTGGCACCTAACTAGGCAAAAGGAATAAACTTCGTAGGGGCAGCAGCTTCGGGTTTAGTAATTGTTAGGAGAAAAATCGGTGACGTCCGAGTCAACCCAACGTGGTTCTGGTCTGTGTGCGTAGGAGTGATGAGGTGGTCGCCAAGGGATCTATAGAATTCTCTCAACCCAAGGTGGATGCGCTCATGTGGAGGACTTGCACAAAGACCGAGGTCAGGTGTGAATTTCCCGACCTGATCCTTCCGATGTTTAAGTTAGTCTCAAGATAAATGGGTGAAAATAGTAAAAAGGTTTTCCACCTCGATTATTATACTGAAGATAACTTTTTATACCAGGTAAAAAGGAGGGGAATATCACATAGAATAATTTTTTAAGGGAACAATCCGTAACTACTTCTTTTGGACTTATGTCTATGTTGGCAGACCAAAGGGGCAAGCTTTGTCTTATTTATGTCAATTAAGCTGCCACGTGTATGGCCACACATCGAGCTGTCATTGGTTGAGAATATTTCCTCTGTTCGTAATAGATTTAAGTACTCATCCCCTTATCAAGGAGTAAAACATCTTGGGCAGCAGCTGCAGCTTTATGCTATACTGATTTCTCCAATATTAACTCATTCTTCTGCTTAAACATGAGACTAAAAAATTGATGATGAGATGCAGGGAACAGTCAAAGAATGGCAGAGGTGCAACGGTGATTTGCCATATGCATCGGAACTCAAAAGTACCATAAAGTATCATCTCAACCTTACAACCAGAGGCTTCCGTGCTTTGGTGTACAGGTACTACTTAATACAGTGTTGATACAGATCGATGCAACTATGATGTTGCACTTAAGAGCATCTCACTGTTTCTTGTGGCCTCTTCGCATACAGCGGTGATCACGACCTCTACATACCATTTGTGGGCACAAAGGCATGGATAAAATCTCTCAACTTCTCGCTTGTGGATGATTGGAGATCTTGGCACGTAGAAGGCCAAGTTGCCGGGTGAGCTTTGTAACAGTGTCAAAGGTGTTGTGGTTCAAAGATTTCTCCTATGACAATACTGGTACATTCTCATTCTGATCACCGTGATCTTTGTTTACTAGGTATACAATGAAATATGCCAACAATTTGACATTTGCTACGGTGAAGGTGAGTTAATTAAACCAGAATATATATATATATTGGCTAGGAGAACAGATTTAAGGTAAATAGGGAGGTTATGTTTCATTCAGATCTGTCTTGCTCTTTATTTTTTGGTGATTTATATATTTATTTTGTGTAGGGTGGTGGTCACACAGCTCCAGAGTACAGGCCAAAGCAATGTTTGGCTATGATTCAAAGGTGGATTTTTCATGAAATTCTATGAACTCTCTTCTCCTTCCTTTGGTTCTCCTCAGAGCTTATTGCATCATGGAGTTACACACCGTCGAACCATATGTGGGATTTCCAACATATACATATGTACACCACTATGAATCTGTATGTTGCAACTCACATTCATGTAGAACTTCACATCCTGTGCCTTGGACACAGTAATTCATCACATGCACCTGCAATTATTGTCTTGTGATATTGTAAGAATTTGCTAGAGAAACTCCCAAATATGTCTCTGCATGGACCATTCTCTACCAACTTGGGATATTTAAGCCCTCTTGTCATCATTTCTAGGACTACTATTGCTATCCAAAACCAAGAACTTCGTTACTCACTCTTTATCCTTGTTGTTACCTCTAAAGCATCAAATATGGCTTGTGAAACTGCATTTCATCATAGACATGAATAGGCTTGTAAAACTGTGAGAGTTGAGCTTAAACATGAAAAACCACGACTACTTCATGATAGTGCTGTTGAGAATTTTGTTGGTTGTTTGGTGTTATTAGTGCCAATCACCAGTAGAAAATACAGATGATACAATTTTTGAATCCAATCATTCATTGGCAATAGCATTTGAGATTAATGCATGAGTGTTGGAATGCAAATAATTTGATCTTTCATATCTATCACCATAAAAGGATTTTGCTGAGGATGGTGGCAATTAAGATCTTTATTTGTTGTCAAAATATTTGATTTTTTTCCCCAAATGTATTTAAGTATTTCTCATTATCAAGATGAAAAGAGAATTATTATTATCTTCATTTCTCTTATCTCACGACTATGTTCTTTTGTCATTTCCTTTTATTGTACTATAAAAAAAAGTTTTTTATAATATTATCTGTAATATTTTTATTATTAAATCTACTTATCAAAGATTGAGAGATCGAAACATCATCTAATATAGTACTAACTAGCTTAGTTGATAAATATTTTAATAAATCATCGAAAAGTCTTAGGTTTGAATTTTGCCACCATCACTTCAGTTTTTTTTTTCTAAAAATCTGTAAATTTTATATTTTAAATAGATAATTATATTAATTTTTACAAATTAATTAACTGTATAGTTTGATTAGTTAACCTATGCGCTCAACCAATGTTTCATCTATTCTTATTCTTTTTCAATATATATATATATATATATATATATATATATATATATTAAAATTAAACAAGTCTTGAGTAATTAACTTTGTTCACGCAAACAAAAACAAAAACACTTCTGCTTCTTGTTTTTGAAAGCACCAAACGAACACAACACACACTTAAACGTTATCCAAGTCTCGAGTGGCTGCCCGCGTTCTTGTTGTCGTCGGCTCTGCCGATCTCCATCGCTGAGCTCAATCCTCTGCAGGACAAGGGAAGCATGATAGTGTCGGGGAAGAGCTTGGCCTCGCGTTGCAGGTGGTTTCCCCACCTGCTCCCATGCAGCAGAAACCGGAGGCAACTCAAACCTGCACGGGCGAAGAAAGAGAACATTGGAGGAGATTCCCAAGCTGGAGAAACAACCTTCTCTCTGAGGGCATCCAAAGCTGTTCTTGCCAGATCTGCTGTTGCCCTATTTGGACTGGGATTCCTTGATGCTGGGTAAGCCTTATCACCGTCGTTCATACTGGTGTGTGTTTTGCTTGAGCAACTTGTGCAACGAGTATGAGTTTATGGAGCTCTTAAATCAGAGTTGGTGTCAGGAAATTTCATTATTTTCTAATTGATAATGAATTCCCCTGAAAATGATAATGATTAATGCTTCACAAAAGCCTCTATGTTCCTTGGTGATTCCTGACAAATAATTTGTCTTTTGATACATCCTTGTAGTGAATCAACTGATTGATGGAGAGGCAAAAAAAAAAAAAAAAAAAAAAAAAAAAAAATCTTTAGTATGCGTATGTCTTTGTGTTCCTCCTCCATATCAAATTGATTGTGAAGTATTTCCCCATACCAAAGATTATAAAGCTTTGAGACTTGCAGCTCTTGTGAGATATGTTAAGTGAGCTTTTGCTGAATATAATTGGAATGTTTCACAATATATATTCCTTCTTCTGCTGCCTTTTTTCTTTCTTCCCCTGAATAGAACTAATTGCTTGTAGGATATTGAAACTTTTTCTTTAGTTTCCCCATCAATAACAATGTGATTTATTTATATATAAATAATGTCTGCAATCATCAATCTAGTTAGCCCAAGCTAGTTAATGCCATCACAAGTCCAATAGATGTGCTCCATTTTGGAACATGGTAGGCTAAATGCTTGTCTGCAATGCATAGTATAGTACCCAAATTAGCTGTGGTAATATACATGAGAACCTCAAAATGATGACGACGTAGCCAGCAAGTTTAGAACATCTGGTTGATGAATCAAGAAGTAGAGGCAGAGATTGGGTTGCCCTCATTTGGGAAGTGTTCCTAAATTATGTTATGTCTTGTTTCAAGTGCTTATGACCACCTCCATCCATAATTGTTGTCTACTCCCCATAAAAAAGGAAGATCTTGTACTTGCTATGGAAGAATAAGTTTCCTTCACTGCATATCTCTGTACTCTGCACAAAGTTTTAGCTGCCAATTTCTGTAATCTAATGTCCTGTGGTTAATCCAGTATTCTACTTACAAAACTGATGCTGTGATGTACTGGATCAGGTACAGTGGGGACTGGTCTAGAATTGGTGTGATCTCAAAGGAGACTGAAGACTTGCTGAAGATTGCAGCCTATTTGGTAACCCCATTATGTTTACTGCTGGTATTTTATATTTCTGATGGTGAGAAGGACTCCTAAATCCGAAGACATTTTGTTTCTTTTTTACTCAAACAAAAACCTATGCAAATTGTACATGCAAAACAAAAAAGAGTTTGTTGTGCCACTGCTAAATCTATAAACTGTACACTTTGCAAGATACATAAAGAAAAAACAAATGGTGTCAATAATCCTCACAATCATAGAGAATATGATGTTAAAAGTTCAATAGAGTTTTGGTGCTCTTCTGATAGCTTAAGCTTTTGAGTCTGTGGTAACCCAATCAAGCTTTCCTGATAGCAGGCTTGTCAAGGAACAGCAGAACCCATTTTCTTTGATTCCAAACCATTACAAGAAGGCTAATAGTTTTGCAGCACTATCAAGGTTTAGGGAAAGATTTTTTCCCATTACATGCTCAAATCAGACAGATGCAGCCAAAAGTATTAATCCAATCTCATAGACAGGATCACATAGACAGAACTTTTTCTGCATAATAAAACCTCAGTTCAGCTACTGAAAGCAACTCAACAAAGCATTTCTCCAATTCAGAATGATATCTTCTTACTTTTGGCTCATTTAGATAAAAATTAATTATTTGGTTTTATTCCTAATGTTGAATTTTTTTTATTCAGGGATTGATAATTTGATTTTGAGTGGATTTGATAAGGTTAACATTCATGTTACTTGACATCAATGTATTTAAAAAATCTGAGCTGTTTAGTTGAGTCAAATTTATTACATGCCATTCAACTATTTTAAATATTAGCAATGTGAGATTAATCTTTGATTCATCTCTATTTTCATATGGTACATATCAGTTTTTTCGATAGAAAAAATTATCATAAATGATAAGGTATTTAAGTCAATTAGATGATAAAAAAAGAAGTATCATGTTTCTCATTGTAATGGAGATTACATTATATTTTATTAATAGAAATGAATGACTAATTCATGAGTTTTCTACCAATGCAGAGTTTGTCAAGCTCTAATCTTCTAACCAATACATAGGAAGGAAGAATGCACAAAAGATGAGAATAATACAATCACAAGACTGCTTTGAAATCCATTTTGTAAGACCACTTCTTCATTTCAGTAAAGCATCACTTTTTCTAAGTATAGTTTTAGGTTAGACATAATGTATCCACTAATACTATCAACCAAGTAATTATTAATGTATGGATTTAGTCTTTGAAATTAATTTTGTTTCTTTGATTGTACCTTATGGAAGATGTCAGCTTGTTTACTTTCTGATTGAGGCTAATGAACTCAAAGTAATTTTTTTTTGGAACAAGAGACTTATTCATGAAACTTCAAATAGTTGAAATTTATGATTTTATTATTGCTGTGTAGACTTATTCATGAAAATTAAAACAATTAGAAAATGCTCGAAGTCATATAAAAACAAAAAAAAGAACCAACAAAATATTTTCAGCTGATCATAGGCAATAGTAAATCGTAATGTTCTAACTATTTGGTGTCGGACATAATATTTACTAAACATACTTGTAGATTTGTATTAATTGACATAAAGGAATTAATAGGCTTCCGGCCATATCAAAATAAATATTTATCCATCCCTAACCATACAATAAACTGTTCATCCGACTTATAAGGATTGATAGACTTAAAAAAATTATTAGAATATAAAAAATATAGGTATCAAATAATATAATGTCCTTAAAATAAAATAAAAATGAACCATTATAGATTTAGATAATATGAACATAAGATAACGCATTAATGAAATAATCCAAAATGCGGTCTATAGTTGAGGCCAAACACAGCGAGTGACGTTTCTGTGCGCATCTTACCTGCTTTCCGTACACGCATTGTGACTGGAAATTCCACCAGATCCAAAATGGGCCCCAGTCGGTGTCCAAATCACACAAGGGTATTATTTCCATTCTCGTATTTGGCTGAGATATCATTTCGTACCATCGTAATCGGGTCGCGTTTCGGTTCGGATGGCGGATTCGGGTTTTCCCAAAGGATAAAGATACCCGTTGGCTTATACGAAACCGGCGGGAGCGCAACCAACCATGGCGGCGTCAATGGCGAGATTCCGCCTCCGATCGGCTTCGCTTCTTCTTTGCCAAGGAGCAAAAGGACGCGCCGTCGCCCCAACCTAGCGGAGCTTCTCAGCCTCCGGTCACGATGACGCCCGTAGCGTTGCCACTCTCTCGTTCTCTCTTTCCGTTTCGATTAGGTTTTGATCAGTTTGACCACCGTCGTGAGCTGGGGATTTGTTTCTTTTTTTGTGTTCGGTGTCGGAATTTGTGCTTAGTTGTTGTGATCCTTGCAGACGAGATCGCGAAATGGGAGAAGATAACGTATGCTCTCGATCTATAACCTCTCCAAGGGTCATCATCATGGCGAAGAATCCCTACCGTTCTCCAATCTCTTTTTTTCCCCCCCTCGAGCTGTGATCAATGATATGATGATTAAATGGATACTTTTGATTTAATCATGTTGAAATCTTTTGCTTTTCAGGCTTATCCTTATCTGCACGTTCGCAACAAGGAATTCCTTTGGGGTTTGTTATCTTATCTTGGCGTTTTCTTTTATCACTTTGCTCCTTTTATTCTCCTGAAGTGATGTGAATATTAATCGGATTGTTTCCTATTCTGTCAGAAATGCTTCTCATATATTAACATAATATCTTTCATTTCTTGATACGGTTGAGTTATTTTGTTGTTTAATTAATTATACGGGCTGGTCATCAAGGAATCGGAAATCACCATAAATATGTTTATTTAAAAGCATGCATGAATTGAGGTGATTTACCAGCTGCTTTGAAATGTGATCTCTTATCAGTAACTATCTGAACAACTCTTTCCTCACCATAAATATATTTTGCTTGTTTATGTTTTCAATTACTGACTTAAAAAATACAGTTCTCATGAGACATAGGGGATCTATGCATGAAATCTTGGATTACAACCCATCTTGTCCTGGTATTTTATGATCTGTTCCCACCCAAACTTTGATCTCATCGACTATCATAAATCATACTGTGTCCTCTAGCTCTCTGCCAGTAAGTATATAAACCCCTTGGCCTTTGTTTTGAATGATGTTCATTATATGTTGACAATAAGAATTATCAGCTGTATGGAAGGAAGGGAATATGACTATGATGAAACCATATATCTATCATCAGCTGTCAAATGAGCTCTTGTGGCACAGTCTTTAACTTGGGATGCATTGATTTCTGGTTTTGGTAGCATGTGACTCTACTAATCACTGCTTATTTATACATTGGCACTTTGTGAAACCTTAATTTTGTTTCTGCTTCCAATCGCCCTTCGAAGATATCCAATATGTATTGAAGCTGAACGACTGCACAAGAACAGATGGTTATATCCTGATGTCCTCGATAAGGATCTTCTACTGACTCTTATAGCTATTGTCATCTCCTCAAGATCACCATCATCCATCATTTACACTGGACATACCTGCTAATTCCTTCTGCAATATACACTCTCTATATATTTGATTAAATCAGCCAGCTTGCCAAGTTTAAGAAAATTTATCTGATTCTGGTCAATTCTGGCTGATCTCCAGGGTCCAGCCAATAACTAGCATTTTCCGGCCAATTTCCTGTAGATGCCTGATTTCTTGGGGGAGATCACATTGACAGCAGCTGATTCCACTTCGAATCAGCTGATTTCAATCAATCCTGAAAACACTGCAGATACCTACTTTGTCAGCACATCTTTGAAATAGGGTGTGCCATGATAATAGAATACTGTTGGTCCATTATTTTGCTTCTGGTGTTTACCATGCTGAAAGCAGCATAATAGCATGCACTCAGCAATTCTGGCTCAGGATCGGCCAATCCTGATCACATTATAGATACGTACACTGCTAACACATTTTTGAAACTGGGTGTGCCACGATAATGGTGATACCATCGAACATTATTTTGCTTCTGCGATTACCATGCTGAAAGCAGCATAATGTCTTGCACTAATAATTTAGTGCCAGTTCTTGTCAAGTGTCCAACTGTTTCAAATGTTGGTGAGGTCAGTA
Organism: Musa beccarii; assembly: GCA_024322285.1. Classification (NCBI taxonomy): domain Eukaryota; kingdom Viridiplantae; phylum Streptophyta; class Magnoliopsida; order Zingiberales; family Musaceae; genus Musa; species Musa beccarii. The sequence continues at coordinate 12,708,604 of CM044399.1, forward strand.
TTATTTGTCTGAACAGGCACACTATGTCCGTGCAAGTTGTCATGGGCAAGCATTTTTCTTCGTATATTTGATAGTTATTTAATATAATTTCACATTTCTGAGTTACACTCTGCTGCAGACTATGCATATTGCATACAAGTTGGGCCTTCTTTCAGAGAATTGACTTATTCCCATGCTCCCCTGTTTGTGTAGTGCTAATTGAATCCTTTGTTTTGCTAATTGTCATTCGTAAGTGGTTCATTTAATTCCTTTGTATCTTTCTCCTGCATCCCTTGTTTATACTACTTGCATCTACACCATGCTCTGTGCATTTCTCATCTATGTACCTCTTTCTTCTGTTTTCTCAGGTCCTGACGGTCTCTTTGAGAAGAAGCATGCTGATCACTGACAACTCCTGTGTGTTTAATTTTCTTGTTAAAGTATACCCTTGCTTAGTTTAATCCAAACCAAAGTATATTCATTTCATAACATAAACTGTGATCTATATGCATGTCTCTCAATGTCTTAATCTTCTTAAAGAATAATATGAATGTTTACTGATATCCATGCCTTGTCCTTATCCTCCCCATCTCTTTCAACCATCATATCCTCCCCATCTCCCATCACAAATCGAGTACACTTTCTTAACAAGCATGTTTTTAGGCCTATACTAGTTTTAATCTCAAGTATACATATCCAAGAAACCATCTTCTCATTAGGAATAATTAACATGCAATGCTTCTACTTAACATATAATCTTCTATTATCAACAGGGTAAAACTGTGTGTATATTCCTCTTAAGGTTAGTGACTCTCTTATTTACCACTCTTAGTTTATGCCTAGCAATTTATATTCCTGTAAAATCAAAAATATATAGTATCATTGTAGTTAAATCTCTGTGAATTGATTGTTAGTATACAAATTATTGAAAAATATAATGGGTCAAATAATTGCTGAAAAATAAAAATAATTAATTCGGTGGTAGTTATGAGCCAATAGTAGTTAATTTTTCTAATTTGTTGAATGGATATCAAGGAGTAATATATGTCTATAAATACTTGGAGGTATATATATATATATATATATATATATATATATATATATATATATATATATATATATATATATATATCAAAGGGGACAAATATGCCCTCAAGAAAAACATTTTCGACCCGTTGATCTATCGGGTCAGATATGGAAGGAATGCGATCCGCTCCGTCTTCCGGCCCCCTTTCTCAAGAGTAAAGGCGCACGCCAAAACCGACGACTCCGCGGCTGCTATAAAACCCCGAGTTCACAACTTTGCGTTCTTCGTCCATCTGCTTCCGTTCTCTCAAATTAGGTGCGCATCTCCCTCTCCATCTTTATTAGTGTCGTCGTTGCGGATTGTGAATTTCTAGGGTTGTTTCCTCTGGATC